>BSBM01000160.1:9316666-10753332 GCA_027924585.1 Larix kaempferi
TACTTGATATACCTTCCTTATGTACTTCTTCAAACTTGATATGCATGATGTATCCTTCTATGTACTTCTTCAATCTCATCATGCATGATGTATCCTTGGACACACATCATCAGATTAGATGCAACATATATACTTTTTCAAACTGACATCCATATCTGTCACCTTCACCATCTTGCGCAGATACTTCTTCAAAGTGGTTTCCATATATGATACGAACTGTTACACCAAAACCCCGAGGTGTTATTGAAGGCGACCCACTAGGATCTTAACAACCCACCACACTCCGCAATCCAGACTCTGGGCTAGATGTGCGCCTGTACGGTGGTGTCCCCTTTGAGCCGTACGAGCCCCGGACGAACACTGCAATGTCGACGTTTCCACCCGCTCTGTGACTCGAACCTGGGTGGAGGCTCTGATACCAAATGATATGAACCATTACACCAAAACCCTGAGGTGTTAGTGAAGGCCGCCCACTAGGATCTTAACAATATACTTCTTCACACTGCTGTAGGAATGATGCATCCACTTTGACATTAGTTGACATCAATGACTCAAACTAAATCAATTGACATCCTCTATGACATTAGTTGACATCAATGACAACCAAATCTCAACACGTGTTTGAATCATTGTTTCCTCCTTGTCATCAGATGAAGACAAAGCATGGACCATCTTGTCCTTGGATTTGGTCCTCTTGTAAGCCACCTGGTCTTCCTGCAATTCATCATCATCGGATTCCAAAGTGACCATTATGTTAGTACGTTAGCAAACCAAGCAACTAACAACATCAAGTAGAACAGGTATGTAGTCTACGGTAATGGTTTCCAAACAGGTTGAGGTTGAGATTTTTTTCAAAAGGATTTGGGGGGATGGCACTAGGGAAGGCACTAGGGAAGGCACTAGGGAAGGCACACTATGGGTTAGTTTTGGTTAATGGAATGAAATGGAAGGGGTGCGAAGGGAGAAAAGGGTTTTAGATGGAGCATGCGCATAAGAGTCATAGTGGCTAGAGACATGGGGAGGGGGGAGTAACGACATCAAGCTCGGCGGTAAATTACCCTAGGTAAGATAGAAGCCCCCAATTATAAATTATACTTGACAACTAAGATAGATTAATCTTAGGCTAACTCATATATAGAACCCTAAGTCATTGCAGGATAGAGCTATGAAAACTCCACTGCTCAAGAATCGTGTTGGAAGGGAGAGGTCAAGGGACCCAACCACCCATAGAGAATTTAATTGGACCGGTAGGGAAATCGAAAAGGGAGTAGTCATTAGGGTTTTTCTCTTTCGATTGATTCTTCTTTAAGGAAACAAGGTCAAATGGATTGAGGGTAGGTCAAAATCCAGGGAAAGAGTTTCCAGTGAGGATGTGGCACCAAGTGGTCAACCTAGAAAGGACGAGGGTGGGATGGCTCATTCAATTTGCATGTTAAAAGAATTGATTCCTTGACTACCCTATTGCAAGAATTAGCAAGTGGAAAGGAAACGTACTTACCGTTGAGCACTTGAGTCGAAGTGATGAGGTGGCTCCTTCTTGATTGGTTGGTTCTCCTGATGCACCTAGGGCTTTGGATACTTCATCAAGAGGAGTGAAAATGAATTGGAGACTATGCCCAAAACTTCTTTTTTCTAAAGAAAAACTGGCATCTGCAAAAGGTTGGATTTCAATTTTTATGTTTTGTCACTAAATCCTTTTGAAATCCGGTTAGGAGGTTAGGGGCTTAACATGCTGAAGTGTCAAGAGCTTAGAGGCTTATCATGCTGAAATATCAGCCATCTAAGCCTCTAAAGGAGCAAAAAATAATGAGGCCGAGTTTAATTTATCGAGAGTGATTAAGTGAGTTAGAGGCCTATATTTGAAGGTTGAGTGAGATGCTTTCGACAAGATAGAGGACTGAACCATCAATGTATCGACGACTTAAGGGTTTAGTTGGCTGACAGATGGGGAGAAAGGGTGTAGACACACCGACGTATTTGATGACTTGGAGGTTATGTCTCCGTCGTGCGCGATAGAAGCCTAAGACACCAACATTTCACTATCTCGACTTTAGCTCGCCGATGTTTCGACAAGTTAGGAACTTACATTGCTAAAGTTTCGTCGTCTTAACAATCTAACTTGTCGATGTTTCGCCGCATTAGGAGCTTAATTTGTCGACGTTTCAACAATTTTAGCCTTTAGCCAACTGATGTTTCAACAAGTTTAAGAGCTATCTTGTTGAAACCTCATTGCGGTAGATGATTAACTTTCTGAAATTTTGATGAGGTAAAGGTTAAAACCTTCGACATTTCACCGCATTAAAGGACAAAGGATCTAAAGTTTCAGCAAGTAACAGGTTAAGACTCCCAACATTTCAACAAAGTAAAGGCTTTCAAAATGAATTTTGCAAGAAAGTCTCTTAAAAAAAACTGTGTTTGCATGCTTTGTTTTTCAAGTTCATTTCTCAGATGGTTCAAGTGTTAGGATATTTAGACACTTAGGAGTTAGTTAAGATATGAAACAAAATAAGGGTTATTATCAATTCAAGCTTTAGGGAATAAGAACTAGTTTGCTCCCACATATCTCTCCAACTTTTCAAGAATAAATGCTTGGACAAAAATAATACATAGCAAATGAGAACTCTTGACTGCCCCAAGTTCGTAGCTTAGCAAAGAAAGAAGAACAAGAGAAAAGGAGTCATATTAGACACAAAGCATACCTCACCAAGATTGTGTCCAAGTTACTCTTTCGTATTTAAAAAAAAATAAAAAACATCTAGGATAAAATGAGAAGGTATATTTTTTATATTGAATATTGTTAATGAAAGGTTAACATACTCTTTCATGAATATTGTTTATGTAGCTTTCTTACAAATCATATATTAAGTTCAAGTTAAATTTAAGGAAGAATACTCTTTTAAAATGTTATGTTTTTTTAAGATGTCTCTTCCTACTATCACGAGTTTTGAACTTGGGTCGCAAAGCAAAAAGAACCCTTAGAAACCAATCGTGCTAACGAGACTTAACTTTTAAAGCTATATTGAATATTGTTCATTTAGTTTCCAACAAATTATATATGAAATTGGAAGGTTAAAACAAACCCTATTTTTGACTTATTATATATGAGAGTTTGAACTTCTTTATTTACTATTCACAAAGATAAAATTATTATTTTTAATTATTAAAAATAAATATACTTTAACACACATTCTAAATTAATTTTTTAATTATTAAAAAAAATACTTTAACTTAACACACATTCTAAATTAATTTTTTTCATTGTTAAAAAAACGTACTTTAACTTAACACACAGGGTAAAACTAATGAAAACAACCTAACTAGACACAAGTCTAGTAACATTAAATAGCTCAAAAACATCAAAAACAAACAATTCAATCATATACATGCACTACTATGCACTTTCCAATCATACAAACAGCAGAAGAAGAGGAAGAATTTGGAGAATTGAAATTCTATAGGATAGTTGCAAAAGCACTTAAAAAACATAATTGAATTGATCGGTGGGTGAGCACTTAATGAATATTTTCCCAGCAATATTGGAAATGTGAGCTTTATCATCTAGATTTTCAGATGTCTTTCTGAGACATTTTCAAGCCTTCACAAACAAGATGTTTTTATATACATTTTCATTTGTTAAAATTTCTATTATGATAGTTTTTCATTTTTTCTTATGCCATGCCACAAGTACCAAGTACAATCTTATGGCATATTTTTCATCTTTAGTCTCTATGTTTCAAATTTGGAGGTTGAAAATAAGCTTTCAAACAAAGGTCCTCCATTCACAGTAACAAAGATTAGGTCAGTACACCATCCACAGTAACAAAGATTAGGGTCAGTTGGGCTATAGTTTAGCAGTAAGTAATGGAGCGCATTTATTGCAGAAAGATTAGGGTAAGGAGTCAGGACACAGATTTGATACGCATTTATCCTCTCCGGGGCAGTATCCCAAGAATGACATGCAGTGAAGATATTATGGTCCAAATATTTAAGTCTAAAGAATAAAATAAAACTGATCATATTGAATTTTCCTGACCACTCAAGATGTGTCAGTGTCACTTACGAAAATAAATAATAACCAAATCAGACTATCTCGGGAAGAAAATATAGTAATAGATGGCCTGCAAAACGTGTAATCACAGATCCATTTTATACCATTGTCTTAGCTAAATTAACACTATTTCACTTTTAAAGTCAAATGAATGCTACACATCATGTAACTCTTTTTTTTTTAATGAAAACTTCAAATTCAATTACCATAAAATAAAAACCAACTAGTATGTTTTCCTCTCGCTTGGTATCACAGACCACCACCTCCTACTCCCTACACCAGAACCTCCAGGTATGGACAACCCAACCCACTCATACATTCTTACTCCCATTAATTAAAGTAAAGTCTGACAAAGCTAGAAATGGAAGCCGTGATGGTCATAAAGGAGAAGAATTGAATATTCATATGTATATGCATGCAAGCAATACAATAACAGCAACTACCTGTAACTAATTAGTGTAACTTCTTCAATGAGGGGGGATTGGAATAGGCTTTCTCCTTCTTCGACTTAGAAATTTTGTAGTAAACAGACATGAAATTACACTCTGCTCCATACCTGTATAAACATGAATAAGCACTTTCATTCTGTAGGGCAACAGAAAGCAAAGCAAGCATAAACAGAAGAAAAAAGGAGTGGGAGACCTACTTTTTACGAACAGCATCATAGAGAGTTTTGTCAAACATTTTCCAGAACTCTTCCTCGCTCTGTTCTGAAACGGCATAGAGGCACTGATAAGATCTATTGTCCCGCAGCCATTTCTCCATGCTTTTGGTGGCCTCAATCCCATCCCACACTTCATTTCTCAGCACCGGAAGTGGCACTGTCCATATTCCAACATCAGTCCACATCTGGCCTTCTTCTGTGTCTGCCGCTTGCATGTCTTTCTCGTACTCTGGCTCACAGTCCAACATGGTGCCCATCCTCTTCTTGGGCAGCCGGTGAGGGGCAACCCACAGAGGGTATGTCTGCTCGCACCAAAATAATATCCCAAAATGATAAAATGCTTTTTATAATATATATCTCCAAAACCCAACTCAACTCAGCTCAACTCTTTAGGGGTGCCATAAAAGCAAGCAATTTACAGTGTGAGTCCTGCAATGAATCAATAGTACTTACCTCAAAGTTGTCATGGCAGAACTTTAAACAATCGGCGATCTTCCGAGAGGGAATCAGCATGTCCTGGCATGCATGGCGTTGCTCGTAATAGTTTCTGAGGGATCTTGTCATTGTCAATTTCAGCAGACTTACCTGCAATATCACATAAACAGAGTAAACATGAAGCATTATCATTTGAGTTCTTTTTCAAAGTTTTTGTTAGTATTTGTGCTTAAACCAGATAGACAGCGTATTGAGTCATTTGCTTGAACATATAACAGTGCATGAAGCAATATCACTTGAATCCTTTTCCAAAGTTTCTGCTAATACAGCTGTGCTTAAACCAGATAGACACAGAATTGATCCATTTGAACATATAACAGTGCATAGAGCGAATATAAATACTGGCACAGCTCATGTAAACCCTAAACCCTGTTTTGATATGTACCCCGAGGTTGATTGCATCGAATATGGACGTGATTACCGATCTCTATCTAAACCCCATTTTGTGATCCACATTGAAATTGCTAACTCCCAACTTGAAACAAAATGTCAATATCTTAATCACAAACTCTGGGTGCATATGCGGGAAGGGAAAATTAATCTTGTAGTAAACAAATTATTTGATAAATTTTTGAAATCACTTTGGTAGAAATTTCAGGTATGGTTAGAGTTACAATGATCCAAGTTCGGTGTAATGTGAGATGATGGCTGGGTTTGTCCAATTCTAATAGTTGAAAAACGAATGAAAATTTCAAACCGATTCAACTAAGTCCATAGGTTCATATAAGTCTATGACTTTTGCCCAATTTTTGTCAATTCTGAATAGATCAAAATAATTTGTAAAACAATCAAAATTTAGGATAAATTTGAACAAGCTCAGCTAAGTTTATTAGCTGATTAGGTGGCTCTTAATCCTATTAATAGCTTAAGGGATTTGCAGCTCTTGATCCTTTTTACGGTTTAGTTAATCCTGAATAGATAAGAGTTAAAATGGACTTAAATAGGAAGAATCGATTTTTGATGGGGTCACAGGTTAAGATAAATTTATGCTAAAAAGAAGGAATTGGTTGACAACTAACCTTGGGCGGCATCAGCCATCCAAGAAAGAAGCGGAAAAGGGGATGATTCCCCATGGGAACGATGAGAGCGCCTTCCCAATACAAGGATCTGGTATGCCGATGGTGATACTCACGAGCAGGCACGTACTCAACAAACTTGCCTCTCTTCAACGCAGTGGCAACATGGGTGTAGAACCAGGGCTTATACCACCACCCAATCTGGTTAATCACATTCCCCTTGCGCGTCGCCTCTTCTCTTGAAGCATACCTGCCTGTTGTGATCACAGCGTTTGTGGCGTCGAAGATCATCGTTTCAACAAAATCAGGCACCTGTAACAAAATCCAATAATAAAAATCTTCTAAGAAGAGGAAACATCAAAGGTGCCTTGCTGAGTCTATGAAACTGGTACTTAATCCAGTATCAGCAAGATTCAAGGTTCAAATCCCACCGTGTGAAATTCAAATCCTAATCCTACCACCAGTGATGACTTGCTGGGTCGGTGAAAATGGTAGCTAATCCAGTCCCAGCCAGATTGAAGATCTTACCAAGTGAAATTCTAATCCTACCAAGATTCTAGCACCACCAAGTGACATTCTAGTATTTGTGATAAGATTTACCTTTTCTTCTTGATTTTTTTGAGGCGGGCGGAAGGATTCCAGGTAGTGGCTGGCGATCTCGTCCAGGTTTCCGGAGACAGGACTGTAAGTGACCTTCATGTATTCCTTGACGGGAGTGAGTCGGAACTCGGCTCCGACGAGCAAACCGATGGAGCCATGCGACCAGGGCACCGCATGGAAGAGGTCGGAGTACTCGTTGTCAGCAGTGGCCCTGACCAGAGACCCGTCGGCCAAGACGATCTCGTAGGCAACGCAGGTGTCAGAGAAGAGGCCGAAGAGGTGGCTGCTGCCCTCGATGCCGTAGCCATTGATGACCCCGCCCACGGTGAGATCGTCGAGCTCGGGGAGCACTTGGGGTGCCATTCCCAGTGGCAGCACCGCGGCGCTAACCTCCGACATGCAAACCATGGGCTCGCACTTGATGAGCATCCTCTCCTTGTCCACCCACACTATGTCTGTGAGATGGGAGAGATCCACCTCGAACCTGTGAGAACGCTTGTGCTCCGAGTACCTCATGGAGACCTCAAGCCACGGCCTCCGCGCCGTGCAGATCATCCCATCGTGCTGCGGGTGCCGGCTCTTGATGCGATCCTGCACTTTCTTGATCGCCCGCCTATGCTTCTCCTCCGATGGGGGCCCGTGGATCAGGCGCCGTATAGTAGCCCGCCATTGAATATACTGATAGAACAAGAAGGACAGAGGCAGAACGATGGGGACTATCACCACCCACCTGAACTGCACCAGAAAATCTGCAAATGAATTCGGCCGCTTCGCCCTCTGACGACCACTGCCGGGCGACCCCATTACATCCAAAAACCAAAAACCCAAAACAATTGCCCCTCCTGCGGCTGCTGGAATTGAATTGAAGTGAATGACACTAAGCATATATAAGCATTTTGCAGAGTTACCTTCCTATATTCCCGAGGGACTGCCACTGGCAGCAACCCACGTGTCTTTCCATCTTTATCAGACTGAACTGCACACCTCCTTTGTAAATTTCTGGTTTTTTCACATGAAATGCAAAAATGCACGCGCCCGGAACATGGTTGACCCCAGCTATTCCTAGGCCATTCAAAACGTTCTATGTCAAAGTTTTGCAGACTCAAAAAGCATTGGTTTGGCTGAAAAGGGTCCTATTATGTCAAATCAACCAGAATCTCAAGGACTCCATGTGCCCTGCACGAATCCTATCTTGGCAGATTACTGCACATGGCACCATCTCATCTCACTATAAGACCCTTAAGTTGTTTATCTTATATGATAAATTAAAAACATATGAGATCAGCACAAGTTGGTGTTCACATGTAACAGCTGACATGCACCACGAAGATATTGAACGACTACAGTACAACCTTCTATCGCATATCCCATGTATGATTCTTGTTTTTGAAGAAAGATAATGAGTGGAAAAGCACATTTTTCATAAAATTTTGGTTACCATTATAAACTTTTCATAAAAAAATTTGTTACAATTATAATTTTTGTTCGGTGGAGGGAAATTTTGATTATAAAACTTTATTCTTGAGATTTTATTCCCTATTTAGAACAATCAAGATTTTTTTTCACTAAATTTGTTCACTTATTAATTCATTATGTATTGGTGTCTCACCATGTCACTCATTCAATACAAGTGTTTTCTACCAACTCTTGTGCATAATGTAACTACATGATATTGTCCATCCTACACATGATTCTTTTGTTTTCCTTGCTTTTGCCCTACACACCATCCAACATCCAAGGTCAATTAACCACGCCATGCTTGTAGCATGTGCATGAGAGGTAATTATTATAGGCTTCCATGACACACATGAGATGTAATTGCATTAGGGTTCCAACCCACATTTGAAACGTTACCACATAAGTTCTCTAGTGCATAGATGACATGTAGATAAGCAAAGTTTCTAAGTTACCACAAAAAAAACTCCTTTTCAAATTCCTCATTTTTTATGCTTTTTGAACTCCTTTTCAAATTCCTATTTTTTTTGTTATTTTAATGATAATTTTGAATGTAACATGACACTTTTATTTACATCACCTTTTTAGGAAATATCCACATGTACAAACAGCAAAATGTTAAAGATCCTCTATTGCCTCCTTTTAAAAGTTAAAATGGGAAATGAAATATGTCCACAATTAGTACGACATTAAACCCATTATTATGACTAATTTTAAAATGTCATATCTCTTTCCATAATTGGGCTGCAACTAAAATATAATTGTTGGTTTTAAGTGCTTGGCACTTAGAAATTCATGTTTATAAAGAATTATGTGGATTACTAAGATGGAAAGAGAATCTCATAAATATAGTTAAAAAAAAAAAAGGAAAATGATAGTTTTGTTACATTTTATAAATTGATAATTAATTATAAATATTTTTATGAGATAAAGTTATTTAATTTTAAACTAATTTGATTGACTTTTTTATTATTATATAAAAGTACATCATCTCATGGAAATCCACCGAGATGGTATCTAAGGTAAACCAATTGGTTGTGTTTTTGGAAATCTAATCCAACAAGGACATCAAGCAAGGCCCATAATATTTATAAATATAGTTAGCTCAGGGTCTTAACCCCTTGACATCCTTCTTGTAATTCAGAGTACTCAACCATTCGAGTTAACCCACCAAGCTAACCATTTTGATCGACTTAATAAAACATAATTTGATTTGTTTTTTCTCAATTCATTAAGATAATTGTTGAAAAGCTCAAATATTTTTATTAAACTAATGTTCTCCCATCATGAAGATAAAATCAACACAATTAATCGAACTTATTTAGACAAAAACTAACAAGTAAATACGTATGACTAAGTGACATGATTGACTTCACCACAACTTTGAACTATAGCTAGTGGTCCTCCTTTGTGTTTCATGGCATATTTTCTAGATCATTCAACTCTTTCTTCGACATCCTATGTTCACCATTGTAATAATTGCCATCAATGATGCCACATGATCTGTGGACTGGGCATTTTTGTGAATCTCTTGAATGCTGGGAAAGAATAGATAACATGCATTGTTACTTTCTCCATAATTGTTAACTCACAAGGAGTTGGTGCCCCACCACAACTCTCCTTCGACATTAGTGTTTTTCGGGTTAATCCATGAAGACGGGTAACACTTTTTGGCCAAAAGTGACGACAAAAATTCGATTTTTTACTCATTTATTGAATCGAAGCCCTTAAAACTCTATGCCTTTGTTTTCAGGACTAGTCTGCAAATGCGGACATAAGATGACCTCCCTAGTTTAATCACTAAACTAGAACAAAACAAGCAATCGTACATACATTTCCCTAACTTGATCCAATCACAAATTTAAAGATAGAAGACATACCTTTGGTTGTGAGTTGTCTTCACTGATCCAATGCTCCAGCAAGGTTGCTCATCCACTTATAAGAAGTACCTACAAAACATGTAAGCCAAGCAACGCAAGAAGAAAACTAGATCTAGGATTGGATTGAGTTATATATATGACCAAGGAGATATCCAATAAATGAATAACAAACCATTTTATGGGAAATGAAATGCAGTATTGTATTAACAGAAATGGTAAAGAGTACAACCACTTAAGCCTTGGTGTCGTATCTCCTCTCCAATGGATTCCTCTTTTCTCCAAGATGTCACTTCAATGAAGGAAGGATAAGGATCTAAAGTCTCACTCTTAGTGTAATTTCTATATCATAACTCTATTATCAATTCCTCCTCCCCCTCACTCATGGCCAAGACTTGAATTTATAGGACAATATGGATGGGGGAGAGATGAGATCTTTAGGGATAATGGATGAGATATGATCCCAACAAGTGAGGAATTTGAGTGATATCCTAGCAAATAGGGAGGAAATCTCATCTAGATAAGATTTTGTTCTAGAGACTTCTCGAAAAACCCTTTTTCTTCTTGTACAGTCATCGACGCGACATGGACATAGAGCAACGTGTGCCAAATGAGCTCGACGCGAGTTGACGTGAAGGAATATTGAGTCATCGACACGGGTTAACAGTAGAGCAAAGTGCGTTGATGGAATTCGATGCATGTTGCTAATGAAGCAAAGCGCATCGAAGTCACAAAAAGGTTAATTGCAGGGAAAAAAGAGTTAAGGATCATTCATCATGGATGTGGCTTCAAGGATTGTGGCAACATGTGGTCACATGGTCTTGTTCAACTGGCAAAAATTTCATGTAATAGATTTCCCCCAAAGTACGAAGCTAGAGAGAAAGGTGGTAGGTGAAGTACTTTGATATGATCACAAGAGCGAGGAACCATTGATCGGAGAATTGTTGTGTTGATGCCCAGAAAATCTCAACATCGATAGTAGGGATTCTCCCCAATAAATGATCCCAATTAGATCACTCACTGGTTGGTATGGGGAATCCGTCCGGTTTCCGATCCAACTATCGTGGGTGTAACTGTTTAGTTTCTTTACCGATTGCGGCCCGGTCCATCGTTTATGTACTTTTAATTTTAAGATATGAATGAAAGTGATCTAACTAATGCATTTAACCTAGAACTGACGGGAAGAATCCTCACAAGTGATGCGTAGGTTCTTACCTCCCGTCTGACCACTTCTACCTTATCAATTCACTAAAACCTAACCTAAGCTCACTATCCTATCCCTGCAGGGAGCAAATTCAAAGTAAGAATAATAAGTTGAAATGTTCAGGTAAACCTAACAGATAGCCATTAAGATAAACATTCACATTTACAGCAGAAAGATATCAAAGATAGTTCTAATATAATTAAAACAATTTATTACTATGTTTATACATACACATTTGCATAGAAAATGAAACCACTCATCACCATTTGAAATAATTCAATAAAGTTAGAACAATCTCACAATATGAGCTAAGAATGACAGAAGCAGTAGTTCCACATTTGACATTCCACGCAAAACATTTATGTGCACGCTTTTCCTAGCAACAGTTCCTTTCTTATAGAAGAAAAATAGTTCTCTTGCAAAAAGTCCAGCTTCTATTATGCTAGCAAAAGTCCATTAGCCAGTATCCATCTCCTATATTTATATTACAAAAGTTTTGTCATCAAATGACTATTCGTTTCAACTCCTCCACCCTTAGGGCTACCCCAAATTTGTCCTCTAGTGTTTGCACAAAAAAGACAATTAATTACAAATAAGAAATTAATTTCCTGTTGGGCCCTCTAGAATAGAGAGATAATTAGCTCACATGTCAGCCTCTTCAAAAATAATATTACATTGTATAGTTTCTAAAACTTTCAAAGATATTTCATGATATGATAGCTCTGTTTCTACACTTTTCACTCCTTCTATTGCGGCCTTGTAGCTATCCTCCAGGAAATAAGCATTTATGGATGCTTGTCCAATATATTGATGGATATCTTCTTCAGTTAGCACGTCCATTTTTCTAATATATTCCATGTACTCCCTCAATCCATTCCATAGCTCCAGTAGGCGCTGATCTTTCATAGGCAGCTCGTCCATATCTGTGTCCATGACGAGATGGCATTTTTCATGGATCTGATGAATCCTCTTGTAGAATTCTGATATGATAGCTCTGTTTCTACACTTTTCACTCCTTCTGTTGCGGCCTTGTAGCTATCCTCCAGGAAATAAGCATTTATGGATGCTTGTCCAATATATTGATGGAGATATTCTTCAGTTAGCACGTCCATTTTTCTAATATATTCCATGTCCTCCCTCAATCTATTCTATAGCTCCAGTAGGCGCTGATCTTTCATAGGTAGCTCGTCCATATCCGTGTCCATGACGAGATGGAATTTTTCATGGATCTAATGAATCCTCTTGTAGAATTCTACACATTTCTCAATAGATTTAGGGACTTCAACATTTATTCTCTTGCCAACTTTTCTACAAAACTCAAGGAATGCCATGTCTAAATTAAGGTCTGCAGTCGTCTTATGGGGAAAGTGATCAGGGAACTCTAGTTTTCCTTCTCTCCATGCCATCTACCTCTTAATCTTATTTGCAATGTTAAAAAATCTGTGTCTGATCATTAGTGATTATGCAACAATCACGTTCGTCCTTGCTATCATTTGTTTCATTTTGTAGATTTCTTCAGTCAGCAATACTTGCGAGTGATATATATTCTCCTGAATTTTGCATGCATGTTCATGGAAATGGGTTATATCTTCTTTCTGATTATTTTCCAGCTCGACATGTTCTGATAGAGACTCATTTTCTTTAACCAGCTCATCTATCTGAACTTTTAAGTCTTCAACCTGCTGATTTGTTGTTGACTCTCTTGTTTCTAATTCATTAACGCGGGCGTCAAAATCATTTCTCTCACTGCCCATTATCATCAGTTGTATATGTCAACGCCTCCTTCTCAGTGTCCAGATTATCATAATCAGTTAGTAATATGTCCTTTTCAACCACTATAGCATCGTGTTTCCTTTTCAATTCTATCACCTCTCCTCACACTTTTACTAACTTAACTTTTAACTTCAACATTCTCTCCTTATTGCGCTCAATGTCGTTCAACAGCTTATCGACGTTATCTACACTTGCTTGTGCAGCTGCTATGCTCAGACGCAGTGAAATTAGGTTCTTTGTGAGTGCTCTCCATGATAGTGTTCTCTTGGGAAATGACTATATAAGGCTGGGAGCCCATCTTCAATCTCTTATCCGACCTCCTAGTGATGGTTTTCCTCCTCGAATAAAAAATTATTGTGTCCAGTTTGGCCACTGTGTGTTGTTTGGATGGGGTAAACGGTGTGAGTCCGAACTCTACGAATGGGAGGTGTCCCCCGGTAAGTGTGACCCCTAACACTTATGGTGGGTCTATGTCTATGTCTTGTGGACTCGTGCTTCTGCCTTGGGCTCCTTCTGTTTCCACAACTTCCTTGGACTTGTATTCTTCCTCTTTTCTTCTTTGTTGCTTAGCTGCTTCCCTTCCTTCTCTTTATCTTCTTTCTTCTTCCGCTTGTCTTTTATCCTCCTCTTCTTTTCTTTGTTTATTTGCTTCTTCCTTTTGCAACCTCTCATCCTCCTCTCTTTGCTTCCTTTTTGTTTCTTCCTTCAGCCATCGTTCTGCTTCCGCTACTTGTAGCCTTATGGCTTCTTCTCTTTGCTTCTGTAATTCTGCCTCTTTTGCAGTGCTGGTAGTATGACTAGGGCTGGCGCCACTTTTCCGAACAAACCGTTTGTTTAGCTCAGTCATGTTACTTGCTCTTTGATACACTTCCTCATATTTAAGGAAGTGATCCGTGTATTCAAAGTTGATTTTTCATGTCGCACAATGTTGGGAAACCTTTTGTTGTTTATCATTTCTTACAAAATTCTTCTCTCCAAAATGGAAAGCTTCTAAATATTTTATGAACACTTCGGCGCCTTTTACCTTGGGAAATTTGTATGCCCCAATAGTAAATGGTAATGGTGGGTAGGAGGCCTTCTTGTGCTCATTCAGAAAACTACCAACCCCATTAACAAAAACCTGCCTCACGGCCTCCTTGTGAACTACATAGTCAATTACATATTTGGGCATTAGAGATGGGGATTTGGAACCTCCATACATTTTGAAGTAGGTGCCTTCAGGAGAAAAGTAATAATCTCCATACTCATTAATGACTGCCATAGCGCTGTCGGATAGGAAGTTTGGTTCTTCATTAAAAATTAGCCAATATAAAGGAATGATTAATTCTTCACAGACGAGCTTGTAATAACTTGCATATTTATGGGCCTAGGTGATCTGATAGGCCACATAGAGGGGTGAATCATCCTGATTCCAGATACATCCCAATTTAGGGAATTGGTGCCTGATCATTATGCAGTCCATAAGGTATGAGGACATGCAAAATTATGCTTTCTTCTGGGTCATTCCTCCCTAAGCTGCAGCTATGGTTGACGCCATGCTCTCTGAGATGATGTCTGCCCAATTAAAAACCGATCCATGAAAGGCTATATGATATATCAGGGGCACCCAGTTGAGCTTGTAAATGTTTCCATTCGCCCTTCCGAAGATTTTGCTCAGCATCAAAGCTATGATTCTGAATGGGGTCCTTAATATTTGACTGTCATATTCCCCACTTGTTTTCAACCTTAGTTGCTTCTAGGGGATTATCATTTTCTTGGCATACTCGAAGTGATCTATGTTCACACCCCTGATCCAGTCTTCAGTCATCAAGACTTTCGGTGATGGAAATTTATATGCTGCAGCGATGTGACCGGGTTGGAAAGAGGCAAACCCTTCCCCATTTTCATTTGAGATGGTCCTTGTGCCAACATATACGTAAGGAAGGATCCATCCGATGACCTCAAAGAAAGGAAACAGATCTAGGCATGTGGCTTCTTTGTGGAGGCCCGATTTCTTGATGTTTTGGTATACCATCAGCTCTTCGATGGATGCCTCAGGTACATTCTGATCCTTGATAAGATAGTACAGTTCACCCCATTTGTATTATGGGGTGGTTCATGTCGCTGCTTTGGTGACTTCGAACATGGTCTTTGCTGGAGCATCAACCACCTCTTCTATGTTAGAATATGATTCAGTTGTCCTGAGATTTCTCTTGGCGCTCCTTCTTTGCATTTCAAAATCCTAATGAAACATTGAAGCAAAATGTAAGCAAGTTTTAATGAGAAAGAAATATCAGGAAGAAACATATAAAAACATCCCTTATTAATATCATCCATAGAAAAACAAGGTTAAGAAATTATTACTTCCATGATGTTGGATGTCTCTTGGTTATGTTTGTTATGCTTCACAAAAAGGGCACTGAAAAAATTCCGTGTAATCATTCTAAAATAGGTTCATCACTGCTCTTCATCAAATAACTAGCCAACTACCATATCTGTGTTACTCAAATAAATGGTGAAGAATTTATTATTAGGTATGATTGCTTTCGAGTTACTCTAAATCATTTTAATCTTGCGATAAGAGCGAGTATAGATTAATTTAGAGGTGAACTCTTAGCAAATGAAAGCTCAAGTTAGTGACGGATAACAACCAACGAGCGAATCCACCATTGATAGATCGTCTACATGAGAAGTATTGTGTGGGGTTGGAATTTCTATTGGCCCTGGTGGTGAGAAAACTAGATAACAATTGAGGCCAGCCTCCCCTTGTGGTAATAAGCACGAAATCAATGAGAAACCTGAAAAAACTTGTACACACAACACACTCCTATTGCCCAGAAGTTCCTGGTCTTGTGAGGCATAGAAAAATGTTTGTTTGCGGGTCACCTCACTTAGTAGGGTTTCATGATTTAGTCACAGCTTCATCATATGGATAAGCACTTGTACTACCGAAATAATAAAAGTGTATTTGGAAGTTATGGCACCCAAATGGGAATATGAAATTGGAGTACCAATTCTAGTGGCAAGAGAAAATGGACTGGATTATGCTTTACTCAGGGGGGAGATATTGTGTTAGATGTAATGGCACATCATTTCTCAGAACAAGAATTCCCCATGGGTGAATCAAAAGAAACTATAAAATCGTTCTTGGCGGGGAATCCACTGTGGTAGTCCGGAATGCACAGGCACACTCTATTATCTGCGACATAATAACCCCATGCGGTTATGTCAACTGGAAAAGGCCAAAAGCGTCGTTGAGAGGGAACCCCCGGATGATAGGTATGGCCAGGGTACTTGTTTGGAAAGGAATAACCCTAGTTGTGTTTGGTCTAAAACACTACTTATAGAACTACCAGGTGCTAGTAACAACTTTGTTCCCAAATGGATAAAAGAAACCAACTAGTTTTCCTAACAAAAATAATAGAAAACAACAACGTGGACAAACTGACGGTAAATACGTTTCACACAAGGGGAAAAGTGCCAAATGAAAGGATGTCGTTTCAAAATGGAACACAAGGGCATAAAGTGGCCTACCTGGCAGTTGCAGAGTGGTCGCAAGACCAAGCTTAACCGGAGTTAGGTGTCCGATGTCTGGTGGAAGTGGCTTCGCATGAACAGCGTTGCACAAAAAATGGTTAAAAATGGCTTTCACCCCTTATATAACTTTGGGAAACCCTAGTAATTAATGCGCAAGGGTAATAGTTGGTGGGCCCATTAATTCATCGAGGTCGTTTAGGCATGAAAATCAACAAAATTCTCCCTTTGTATCGTGACAGAATAAAAATGTTGACGACGTGTTTTGGCGTCTCTCATGTTTTCATAGCGAAATGAGTTGATGTTACTCGTCATTCGGTGCTGATTCCTCCTTCGAAACATTTGTCGGCGCCTTTTGGCCTTCGTGGGCCGAAGTGCATCGAATCTTTCTCTGTTCTTTTCCGTGGCATTTCGGTGTATCTTCGTGTCTTCACGCCGAAAGGCGTTGACGCCACTTCGTAATCTCCGCCGATCATTTGCTTTTCATCACACCATCTTGTATCAGCATTCGCTATGACTTCTTCATCGGAGGATTTCCTGTTTTTCCAGCGACGCGCTTCGGCGTAACTCATCTTCACGCGGCGAAACCCTTAGAGCTATTTTCCAAATTTTGCATCGATTCTTCTCTTGCCGGGGCATTTTCAGCGTCCATCTTTGTTTCACGTCGATGCATTTTGGCACGAATTTTGATTTCATGCCAAAGCATATCAGCACGACTCAGTGAGTTGCTCCGACTAGTGCAACTTCAGAAAAATGTTGGGTGTGTTATATCTCTTCACCATGGTGGCTGTTTTTTTACTTTTTTGTTGTTTCGGCCCATTGTATTCTATCTAATCCCGATAAAGGGATTAGGGTTGTAACCTAATTTCGGGTAAACGAATTAGGGTTTTAGATGCTGCAAATACTATATATTGTATTGTTAATGGTTAAGAAAACATATAATGAAAAGAGTTGTGCGGCTCTAAGTTTTGCTAGTTTGTTCCTGGTTAAGGGTTTCCAGGTGAAAATCTCTGTGTTATGCGTGTGCCATTGTGTATTTTCTGTTATTGGTTAAGAATCTGTATGATTTTTTACTACACTATTAAGGTTTAAAACTATCATTTGGTATCAGAGCATTATTGGGTTCAGAGGGACGCCTTTGTTTCCAAGGGTTTGGCTCGATCTTGGATCTGTGATAAACCTGGTTTCAATGGGAGCTTTGCAGCTGTGATTCTTTTGTTGAAAGAATGGCGAGCAATTCTAGAATCGAGATTGAGAAATTTAACGGTTAGAGATTTGAGCTATGGAATCTCAAGATGGAAGATCTTCTGGTAGATAGAGAACAATGGATCGCAGTAGATCTGGGTACCATGCCCACTGGTATGGAAAAAGAAGAATGGGATAAGCTAGAAAGGAAAGCAAGGAGCACGATTTGAATTTGCCTCTCAGATTCGGTGTTGGTGAACGTATCTGGAGAAGACATTGCAAAGAAATTGTGGGATAAGCTGGGAAATTTGTATCAGTCAAAGTCCCTAGTAAATAAGTTATTTATTCGAAAGAAATTGTACCTTCTAAGAATGAATGAAGGAGACTCTATGTCAGAGCATCTAAATGCCTTCAATACTCTGGTAAGTCAGTTGACATCTGTTGGTATTACGATTACTGATTATGAAAAATGTATTAGCTTGTTGTGCTCTCTACTAGATTCATGGGATAGTCTAGTTATAGTTGTTGGGAGTAACGCAACCAACCTAATCTTTGATGATGTGGTTGCATCCTTGCTATCGGAGGAAATGAGGTGGAAATCCATGGACAGTTCAACCAAGGATGCATTGTTTGTAAGAGGTTGCCCTGGAGACAGATATAAAAATAAGTCTTCATGTGGTAGATCTAAATCTAGAGGGAGATATAAATCTCCAGTACCTTTTGTACGAAAATGCTGGAAGTGCGGTAAAGCTGGGCATTACAAGAAGGACTGTAAATCCAAAAATATTGATAAAAGAAGAGGATCTAATGATGGTCCATCCGCGGATGGGAAAGAATCTATAGAGGAAGGAGGAGATGTGTACTTGGTATCTTCAAGTACACATGTAGAGCATGATTCGTGGTTGATTGACTCAGGTGCATCTTTTCATATGACTCCTCACGGGGAGTGGTTTTCTGAATATGAAAAGTATGATGGAGGTGATGTATTCCTGGGAGACAACTTGGTGGCGAAAATCATAGGTCGAGGAAAGGTCAAGCTACTGCTCAAAGATGGAAGGGTTAGAAATCTTCTGGGTTCTGCACATGCCAAAACTGGATAGAAACCTCATATCTGTAAGTAAAATGGATGATGCAGGTGTGAAAACTATGTTTGAGAAGAACACATGCAAGATGGTTTGAGGATCAATGGTGTTGATGAGGGGAGTTCAGATTGGAACTCTATACAATTTGTTGGGAAGCACTTTTAATAATGGATGTAACAGTACTATTGTTCTTGAGGGTAAAAATGAAGGAGACAGAGTCCTTACTGTCTCTAGTGAGAAGACAACACTATGGCATCGAAGGCTGGGACATATTGGAGAGAAGGGTCTTCGACTATTACAAGGTAAAAGTATGGATGAAGACATGTCTGATTACACACTAGATTTTGATTTCTGTGAACATTGCTTATATGGTAAATAGAATCGGGTAAGATTCTCATCTGGTGTTGTAAGAGCTAAAGGAATCTTAGAGTTAATACACAGTGATGTGTTTGGACCCATGCCTGTTCCATCACTAGGTAAATATGTGTATTATGTTTCATTCATAGATGATTTCTCAAGAAAAACATGGATTTATTTCCTGCGTAAGAAATCTGAGGTTTTTAATAGATTCAAAGAATTTAAGGCTCTTGTAGAGAATCAAACTGAAAAGAAAATAAAAGTGCTAAGAACAGATAACGGTGGAGAATTATGTGGAAATGAATTTGAGGAGTTCTGTAAGACGTGTGGAATAGCAAGGCAAAAGAATACTCCATACACACCTCAACATAATGGGGTTGCAGAAAGGATGAACAGGACGTTGATGGAAAAGGAAATGAGTATGCTCAGTGGTGCAGGGCTAACACAACAATTCTGGGCTGAAGCTATTGACACTGCGTGTTACTTGGTAAATAGGACACCCACATCAGTGTTGGTTGACAAGACACCTCATGAAGCTTGGACTGGTAAGAAACCCTCTCTCTCGCATCTCAGAGTGTTTGGGTGTGATGCTTTTGTGCATGTTCCAAAGGAAAAAAAGGAGCAAGTTGGATAATAAAGCAGAAAAATGTATCTTCATTGGCTACAAGGATGGAGTGAAAGGTTACAAGTTGTGGAACCCAGTAAAAAGGCAAGTAGTTTATAGTCGAGATGTGATCTTCAGAGAAGTTGAAAACACTTCCAAGATTGAAGATGCACCAAAGGAAAAGGATCCAGAGAAACTACAGTTTGATATTAAGGATGAAAGAGGTGGTTCATTTGAGGAACTAGATTCATTTGAATAAGATGAAGAGGCAGATTCGTTTGAATCGGATGAAGAGGTAGAACCACAGACTCCGGTCTTGATGAGATCTGACCGAGTAAGAAGGCAAGCTGAAAGGTATAGTCCACCTGATTTTCGCTCTAATTTTGTGTTATCTATTATTGATGATGATCCTAGAACTCCTAGAGAGGCAATGGATTCAGAAGATAGTAAACTATGGAAGAAGGCCATGATGGAGGAAATGGATGCCTTGGACAAAAATGAGGCATGGGATCTGGTTGAGTTGCTAGAAGGAAGAAAACCTGTTGGAAGCAAATGGGTATTCAAGAAGAAGTTAGATGCAGTAGGTAAAGTGGAGAAGTACAAGGCTCGACTAGTAGCGAAAGGTTATTCCCAAATTGAGGGCATCGATTTTGGTGAGATTTTCTCACCTGTTGCAAAATTGACTTCTATTAGATTTCTTTTATCTATTTCTGCTGCTTTTGATCTTGAAGTAGAGCAGATGGATGTGAAGATGACATTCCTACATGGAGAACTTAATGAAGAAATCTATATGAAGCAACCAAAACGGTTTGTGGTGAAAGGTAAAAAGGATCTTGTCTGTAAGCTGAAAAAGTCCCTCTATGGACTGAAATAATCTCCAAGAATGTGGTATCAAAAGTTTGATACTTATATACTAGGACTTGGCTTCTCAAGAAGCAAAGCGGATCACTGTGTTTATTTCAAACTAATTGGTGATCATTTTATTTATGTGATATTGTATGTTGATGATATGTTGCTAATTGGAAACAACAAGGAAATCATCATGGATGTTAAAAATCAGTTGTCATCTGAATTTGACATGAAATATCTTGGTGCTGCAAATTTTATTTTGGGCATGGAAATAAAAAGAGATCGAGAAAACAGGAAAATCTGGTTCAATCAGAGGAAATATGTTGAGACAATATTGAAGAGGTTTAATATGCAGGAAAGCAAACCAGTGAAGGTGCCCATTCCTATAGGTGTAAATTTATCTGTAGAACAGTGTCCCGAGACACAAGAAGAGGTAGAGGACATGTCTCATGTTCCCTATGCTAGTGCTGTTGGAAGTTTGATGTATGCTATGGTCTGTACTAGACCAGATATAGCTCATGCAATGGGATTTTTGAGCAAATATATGTTAAAACCAGGAAATGAACATTGGATTGCAGTAAAGAGAGTCTTCAGGTATTTGCGTGGCACTATAGATTTTGCAATCTGCTACCAAGGAAGACCCGGACTAAACAAAGAGATAGATATACAAGGATTTGCTGATGCTGACTGGGCTGGAGATCTTGATCACAGAATATCTACAAGTGGCTACGTTTTTAAACTATTTAGAGGAGCAATCAGTTGGATGAGTAGAAGACAAGTTGTAGTTGCACTCTCAACTATAGAAGCTGAATACATGGCAGCTACCCATGCAAGTAAGGAAGCTGTATGGTTGCAAAGGTTGTGTTCAGGTATCGGTTTTGTTCAGAATGCAGTGAAGATAGGCTGTGATAGCTCAAGTGCAATCTTTCTAGCAAAGAACCCTGCTTATCACTCGAAGACAAAGCACATTGATGTGTAGTACCATTTCGTCAGAGACATGGTTGAACAAAACAAAGTATTGCTGGAGAAGGTTGATACTTTGGAAAATGTTGCAGACTCTTTGACAAAGTCTGTAAGTACTCAGAAGTTCTCTTGGTGTAAAGAGAACATGGGCATTGTTGCCCTAGACTGTTGAAGTCATAAATTTCTCCTGTATGTGAAGAGAACAACAAGTGAGAGAATGTTTGGTGTGTTATATCTCTTCACATGGTGGGTGCATGTACACCATGTTCCCCTCCCTAGTATGAGTTTTTACTGCACTGTTAAGGTTATTGGTTAAGAATCTGTATGAGTTTTTACTGCACTGTTAAGGTTTAAAACTATCAAAAAATGGTGTAAGTGTTTCAACGTGATTCTTTCAAATGTTCCGACCGTTTCGGTGTAACTCGGCGAGTTGCTCCGACTGTTTCGACGAGAAAAAACAAGTTGTACTTAGTCCAAAGACTTGCTTCCTTTTGTTTTACTTGTTTTCAGGAAAATTCTAAGTGACGAAAGATAAACCTTCTAAGATGAGCTAAACTCTAAGTAAACCAAAAAATAAAAGGAGGGGCCCTACAATTTTAAGAAAATTTTAGGGATAAGGTTGCAGCAACAACAATTGGCGACTGGATGGTGAACACAGATCTCTGAACAATTCCTTTTGAAAATCAGAAGTGCTTGTATGTTGTTGATCCTAAATGTAAAACAATGCCTACATCGATTTTCAATATTTTAAAGGGCCAAAGTTGTATACAGGGAGATAGTCTTTCTTGCATCATATTGGTCATTCATTTCGGGATATAGGGTAACCTGAACCATATTTCTTGACCACTCTCCTGAGGCCATAATAATGATCTCATTTTAGTTCCATCTTTCGGTTGCCACTAAATGTGACTCCACAAGATTGTAACAAAATCAAACAGATGTATTTGTTTTCCTTCTTTCCCATGCTATAATAATTTCTTTAGATGTTTTCTTTGGACAAGTTTTTTGTCGTATGATTCTTTCATTAATATCCTTCTCCAGTCTTCAAAATTTGACGTGGGTTCTTCCATCCATAATGTCCTTTTGTGTGAGTGAGAAATTTATTTGTTTGTTATACTCACAGACGGAGAAGAACCTTTATGGGCTTGCCATCTAGGCAATATTCTTGGATGGATATATTTGTTTTCAAAACGATGGAGATGAAATTCAGGAATTTGACTCTTCATTATATGCCTTTTGGCTTTGAATTTGTAGCATGGGATCATTTTAATTGCCATACATCTGTAAGACTTGCTTCCTTTCCATGGGTTTGTTATAGCAAGTTTCCTGAGATGGTTATTTATGTGTGAGTGCGTGGAGCTCCAAGATAGTAATTTAGAATTCGTAGTTTTTGGTTATTTTACAGGATTTACAATGACTCAGCATGAACATAAAGCAGGTTTCCCTCTCTAAAAAATGGGCATAAATTAAAATCATAAATGACAATGTTATACAAAAGGATTATCTTTCTATAAACTCATTCTGATTCTCTGGTGATAACCTTGAGATTGTTCAGGTCCCTATATTTCTGCATGTCAAAATTTCGAGCTGGGGTTTATTTAAAACAAACTCAATCAAACAAATCAAATCAAATGATAAGCAAAACAAAGTTGAAACTAACTAACCTAGAAAATTAAAAAACTAGACAAGGCTAAGGGAAAACAAAAATTTATTTATGTACAATAGGTGCTCCTAAACCTAGGTGAAGTATTGTTTAAGAGATAGGCCATTGATAGGGAGATTTTATTCATTCCCTTGTAAATATTGTAGTTTGTATGTCGATGGGCCAAGCTTTTCGAAAATCTGATAGGGGCCAATCCATAAATGTTGAAATTTTGTATGCTTTCCCTTTTCATCATGCGGGTGATCCCATTTCAAAACTAGGTCTCCTACCTCAAAAGTTCTCTTACCATATTTCTGTTTATCAAACCACCTTTTCACAATATCTTGGTGATGATTGAACCTATTCTTGGCCTTTTGCCATGATTCTTTCGAGTTTCAACAGAGTATTGATTCATGACTGTAAAACTTGACTACTTGATCCTCGAGACGCTTGAGCTAATTGCATGGAAGGGAGTAGTAGGTTTGGTGGGAGTATAGCTTCTTTCCCATAGACTAAGGTGTAAGGAGAAACCCCTAAAGAATCTTTTGGAGTGACCCTATCTGCCCATAAAGCATTTGGAAGAGTTACATGCCAATTTCTTTGACTCTCAATAACTGTTTTCTTTAATATACAGATGAGATTTTTATTTGTGGATTCTGCTAGTCCGTTTCCTTGACGATAATAATTAACTGAATAATGCAGTTTAATTCCTCTTTCACAATAAAATGCAGTCAATTTAACAAATGAGAAGTAAGTTGCATTATCAAAAACTAGGGAAATTGGAACCCCAAACCTGGTTATGATGTTTTCCTGTAGAAATTTGATGATTGCATCTTCGTTCACCTTGCGCAAAGGAGTAGCTTCTTTCTATCGTGTAAAATAATCAGTAGATGTGAGAATATATTGGTGTTGCAGTGTTACTTCAATTGCATTCAATCCAGCTTTGTTTTCCCATTCATGTTCTCCGTCAGTTGGGTTTTCAGTAAGCAACTTATATAACCCTTGAACTTTAATGATATTAGTTGGTTTGAATTCCAGGTCATATTCCTGTAATGCAGTTACCAAATTTCCTCGCCTCTCTCCCAACTCCTTTTGTACAAATAATGATCTAACAGATGGGTGAGGTACTATAATTTTTTAGATGGGTGAGGTACTATAATTTTATTTTATTTTTTATTTTTTTATTTTTATTTTTATTTATTTATTTATTTTATTTTTTTTCAAAATGTAAGGTTTGAACTGCTTTATTGCCTTAAAAACCGCGTATGCGTGTTTATCCACAGCTGGGTAGTTTAGTTCATCTCCTTGTAAACCAGTGCTCATGAAATATATTGGATACTCATCACCTAATTCTCCTTTCTGTGTGAGCATTGCTGCAAGAGAATTGTCTGAAGCAAAAGTATATATGATGAAATCCTTTTTGAAATATGGACTTCTTAAAGAAGGTGCATGAGCTATAGCATTTTTTATATATTTGAAGGCATTCTTCTCAATATTAGTCCATTTAAATTGTACACTTTGCTTCACCATTTGTTGCAAAGGCTTCACAATTTGTGCGAAATCTGGTACAAACCTTCGAACAAAATTTATTGTGCCCATAAATGATTGCATAGTCTTTTTATTTTGGCACATGTGAATCTGAGTTATTTCCTGAATTATTTATGGGTCTATCGAGATTCCCTTCTTGGAGATGGTGTGTCCTAACAATTTTGCTTCGAGTGCAGCAAAAATACTTTTCTTTGGATTCAGAGATATACCATATTTTCTGCAACGATAAAAAATCTGCTTCAAATGGAAAACATGGTCTTCTCGTTTCTTAGAAAAAACTGTTACATCATCTAAATATATGACGATGCAGTGGCTGACTCAACCTCAGAATGCGATATCCATGGCCCTTTGAAATGTGGCTCCAACATTCATAAGGACAAAAGGAATTCTCCTATATCCGAATGTTCCCCATTTCTTTCGAAATGTAGTCTTGAGTCGATCTTGCTCGGCCACTAATACTTGATTATAGCCTGAAAATCCATCTAGTAGAGAGAACAATTCTGAGCTTGATACCATTTGTAAAATTTGTTCCATTGGTGGCACCGGGTAGTTGTCTTTATCCAACTCTCTATTCAAATTTCAAAAATCAACACATAATCATATCTCTCCTGATTTTTTCTTGACATGGACTAAATTAACCACCCATTCGGAGTGTTGAACTTTAAAAATAATCTTAGCGTCCAACAACTTCTTTAACTCCTTTTGTATTAACAGTTCAAGTGTCGGATGCATCTTCCTGAGCTGCTGTTGAAATGGATTTATACCTTTTTTAATGGGTATCACATGTTGTATGATGCGAGTGTCGTAAGTCTTCAAATCTTCATAAGTCCATGCAAAAATATCTTTGTATTGCTTAAACAAACTAATGAATTTGCATCTTTCTCCTGGTGAACAACATTTTCCTAAATTGACGTATTTAGGTTATGCTTATGTTCCTAAGTTTACCAATTCATACTACATCGAAGAGCTGTTTGTCTTGACATTTGTTGGTCTTCTGAATTTATTTTGTAAGTCAAACAATCCTTCGAGAGTTATTACTCCCTTTGGCATGAAATTTCCCTTACAAACATCCTTGTTTTGTAAATCCAACTGGTGTTTTTCCTCATCAATTATGTATTCCTTGAAAGCGTCTTCGTTCGTCAAAAAACTGATGATTTGGTCATCATCATCAAACACCCTCAAATTTTTAACATTATCAGGTACTGATGGCGTGAAAATTAATTCAATAGAACACTTGTTATTGGTTGGTACTAATCTAGAAGCAGAAGTAGCTAGTAAATCAGCTTCAACATTCTGTAATCTACGAATGGCATTTATGTTAAAAGCATTAAATTGTGCTATCAAATTCCATACCTTGGATTGATACCCTTTTAAGTGAGGAGATAAACAATGAATTGTATTTGTTACCTGTGTAACAACTATTTCTGAGTCACCATAAACTTTTACATTCTTGACATTCAAATCAATGGACCCTTTTAGACCTTGAACTAGAGCTTCATATTCAGTAGTGTTATTTGTGCATTCAAACTCTATCCTACAAGAGAGAAATTGTTTGTTTCCTTCTGGATCAACAAGGACGCACTCGAATCCTGATCCCTCTAATGTTTTGGAACCATCAAAATATAAAACCCCAAATTTATTATCTGATTCAACTACGATAGTACTATCTCCTAAGTCAGTAACTAATTCTACTATATAGGAATCAATGTCATCAGTCCATGAGAATTGAAGGAGATCGGACTGTTTGTCTGAATCATGAATAATATCTTCGGCTTGGTAATTTCCTAGCTCAACTTCTAAGAAATAATTCCCCAAAACTGAAGATGAGAAATTTACAGGTTCATTCTTTTCTTCCAACTGAGTTACATTATGTTTCATGTGAGGTTCTCTCAATACTTTAATTTGATTTTGTCTATTCTGATATGGAATCCACAAATGAGACCAATCCATTGCAAAATAACCATTCAATTTCGTAGACCAGTCCCTACTTAATATAAAACCGTAAGCTTCAGGTATGTCTACTACCATGATTGATCCGGATCTTGGGAGCTGAGAACCGGAAGGCTCGAATGCCAAGAGAGGAGGAGATTAAGCATGCAAATCTGTCATAAAATTCACATGAAAACCTAATGTTGCATAAGAATAAGCATGAACAAAAACACATGAAGTGAATGGGAGGTGAGGCTCAAAGAGGAGCCCCACCTCTAAAACTAATTACCAATAAATCACTCAGATCTAAATAATCTCACAATGAACAATAGAAAATATGAGAGAAACCAAATGAGTAACTTGATATCATGAGAAGGCTTGCTAGGCCTTTATATAGCATTATTACAATGTGTTTTGAGGCTATACCATGGGCCAAAACTATGTGCTACTAAATACCATGGATGAGAGAGGGTGGCCTCTCTATTTAGTACTTTTATAGCTTATACATCCAAATATAGACCAAATTTAGATCATTCCTCCCCCCTTAGAAAATGATGGTCCCCATCATTTCATGCTAAAAAGAGACCCATGATTACAACATGCTAGCTACCAATGAAGAGAAGGGTTTTGTGTGGTTGACCCATAACCGTGGGTTTTGCAAGGGTGACCCATAACCATGATGGCAATGACAAGCTTGATTCCAATGAAGAGAAGAGTTTTGTGTGGTTGACTCAAAACCATGGGTTTTGTGTGGTTGACCCATAACCGTGGGTTTTATGTGGTTGACCCATAACCATGGTGGCAATGACAAACTTGTTTCCACTGAAGAGAAGGGTTTTGTGTGGTTAACCCATAACCATGGGTTTTGTGTGGTTGACCCATAACCATGATTATATTAAGATTTTTAAAAAATAAAAAATTCATGATCTTTGGTGCAGTTGATGTCTTGCTGCAAATCCATTCATAGATTCTGATGCATGTACTGAAATTGAATTCCATTGAAGACCCATTTGAGATCTCGAACAGACATTTCCATCCATATAACATACTTGCTCTGGGGTGGCCCAGAGATTGAGAAAATGTTTGTTGAAGCTCAAGAGACGCGCGCACACTATTTTGCAGACATCTGTTGCTTCAATCGATGATATCTCTCAAACCAGAAAGCCAAATAAAAAACCATGAAATACCCATTTTAGCTGACAGAAAGAGCTTTCCAATGAGCTATAGTAGATCCTCTGAAACATTATATGGAGTCTGTAGCACTTGTTTAAAGTGTATGTACGTCCGGCCGCATTGTGTACAAATATGTGTTACTTCAAACAAACATATCTCACAAACCAGGAAACGAAATGAAATTCCGTAAAATACCCATTTTAGAAAACGGAAAGAGATTTCCAATGAGCTATTGTAGAGCCTCTGAGACATTCTATGGAGTTAGTAGAACTTGTTTAAAGTTGTTGTACATCCGGTCGCATTATGCACAAACATATGCTACTTCAAACAAGAATATCTCACAAACCGGGAAACAAAATGAAATTCTGTGAAATACCCATTTGAGATGACGGAAATACCTTTCCGATGATATATGGTAGAGCCTCTGAAACCTCCTGTGCAGTCCATGGAACCTGTTCAAAGTTTGTTGAATGTGAGAGTGTTGAGTATAGAGATGCCAAGGGTTTGTAGAGAAGCATGGGTTGTTGTAGAGGTTGTGGAACCTCCGTTGAACCCGCATAATCCTTCAAAATATTGTCCCAATGGAGAGCGTATCCGCTCTGATACCACTGATCTGGATCTTGGGAGCTGAGAACCGGAAGGCTTGAATGCCGAGAGAGGAGGAGATTAAGCATGCAAATCTGTCATAAAATTCACATGAAAACCTAATGTTGCATAAGAATAAGCATGAACAAAAACACATGAAGTGAATGGGAGGTGAGGCTCAAAGAGGAGCCCCACCTCTAAAACTAATTACCAATAAATCACTCAGATCTAAATAATCTCACAATGAACAATAGAAAATATGAGAGAAACCAAATGAGTAACTTGATATCATGAGAAGGCTTGCTAGGCCTTTATATAGCATTATTACAATGTGTTTTGAGGCTATACCATGGGCCAAAACTATGTGCTACTAAATACCATGGATGAGAGAGGGTGGCCTCTCTATTTAGTACTTTTATAGCTTATACATCCAAATTTAGACCATATGCCCCCTAAAATTCGGATCAATGATATCAATGAATTGACACACCGTTGGGTCTGCAGATAATCTGATTAATACATTTTTCATTCCCCCTATAACCTTAACAACAGATCTGTCTAGTTGTATAATATGAGAAGGGGATGATGTGGGTTTCCCATTGATTTTTTTATAAATAGATAGCGGCATAACATTTGATGAAGCCCCAGAATATACCAAGCAATTATGTAGATTATGATTAAAGATTTCAAATATTAAAAGGAAAGGTAGAGTTTGAGATTTTGATTTTCCACCAATACTTGCTTCGTTAATCTCAGTATTTGACTCAACTATTTCCATTGTACTGCTTGGTTGTGGATCAAAATATTCTAACAATTTTTTCCTCTGTTGTGGGAGTTTACACAATTCGAACAAAGATATGTTTGCTTTGGTTTTCTTAATGTCTTCCACAATGTCATATCCCATATTATGATCTCCTACACCTTTTTGACCGTTGTTGTCTTTGTTACCTGTAGGTTTTACTTGCTTATTTATCAATGGGTTTGTTTCTTTTGTAACTCCAAAATTGGCTTTAAGCTGTGACTGACTTATGCCATTGTTATTTTTTATATTCTCCTTTACTGTCTTTGCCTTAGGAAATATTATGCTTTGGTTGTCAACCGGTCCTTTGCTCCTAGTAGCATAATTTACGAATGATACCTGAATTTCTTCCACCTTTTCTTCTTCATTTAATTCCAAAGTTGGTTCCCAATCCCATAATACCATTGTAGTTTCTTGATTTTGATATTCTTTCTCATTAGATTGATCTTCTTCTGGTCCTTCATCGCCTATCAATTGAGTATCCAGTAATTGGTTCATTACCAAGGTCATTGAGTTAATCCACTGCGGACAACTTTTCTTAGAATGTTTTTCTTGATGGAATGTACAAAAATGATCCATCCCCACCTCATTCAAATTTAAAACAGAAGCATTATTCAATGGTGGTTGTGGTTGTGCATTTTCCTCCCTTTTCTTATAGAAAGTTTTAAATGGTTTTCTTGAAGGACCGCACCCTTATCTTTCTCCAAATCAACTATTTTATTGGACATTTTTTGGACCATCTTAACTACATTCTCTAATTCATTTGAAGGCTCCTCTTTGGGTTTAGTCAGTATCAAAGGCTTCTTGTTTGTTGTTGGTTTAAATTCCAGTTCCATTGCATGTTTCATGATACTGTCCAGATCAACCTCTACTTTCTTGTCTTCTTCATAGTTTTCTATTAAAGTGGTTTTAACAGCTCTCTTAACAAACATGGCTATGGGTGGAAGAAGTGTTGTAGTGTAATATTATACCAAGGATTCTTCAACAGGTTTAGTTGCAGCACTGAATTTGTTTAATATGATAGTAAATCTCTGGTTGAATTCTTGTATTTTTTCTTTCTTTTCCATCCTCATAGACAACAATTCTTTCATAAGTGTGGCGACAGTCTTTTGGTTGCCAAATTTGTTCAAAAAGACCTTTTCAAAACTGTCTTAGTCTGCTATAGAGTTTGCCTGCAAACTAAAATACCACGAAGATGCTCTAGGCTCAAAAGTGTAACGAAATAGTCTGCATGCTACATCCTCATGTTCAACATTTAAAAGATTCAGAGCCAAATAAAAAAATTTCAGATGATCTTCCGCAGAAATACCTTTTCCAGGATCAAACTTTAGTAGTACTCTCTCTGGGTGCTTAGGAAAATCATGTAAAGGCACAACCAAGTTGAGTGGTCCTCTGTCTCTCCACGTTGGTGGTTGGTTAACATTGTGAGCCATGATACACCTTGGAGAATGAGGTGGTGTATGAGGTGGTATGTGAGGTGGTGTGTGATGCAAGGTATGAGGTAATGCATGAGACTAAGGGGACTCGGGTCCCAACTGATTAATGGGATCTGGGATTTCTTGTAATGATAAATCTAACAGCTCCTCCAAAGATTCTACAAGCATAGAATCCCTGGTGTGTGTGACCTATCTCCTAGGAGCTTGCCTTCTAGGTAAGGTAGGAATTACGGTTAAACCACCAAGTTTCCTCACGTAAGATCTTGTATGTCTCCAAAAGTGGTCTATTTCTGCATATGGCACAGCATAAAAACGTTCGGTATTCTCAGTTTCAGAATCTAACTTTTCTTGATGTTCAGTTTTAGGAATCTCTTCTTCTGATATGGTTGTATTCAATGGAGACCCAGAAAAATTTCCTGTCGAAAACAAACTTCCTTTTCCATCCATGCACTAGTGACCCTCCTTCTAGCACCAAAACTGTTGATGCCTAGAAAATATAAGCATCTACAGTAGGGTTTCTCCCGAGTAAATGATCCCAATTAGATCACTCACCATTTGGCCGTATGGGGAATCCGTCTGGTTTACAGTCTAGCTACCGTGGGTGTATCTGTTTAGTTTATTTACCTATTGTGGCCTGGTCCACCGTTTATGTACTTTTAATTTAAGATATGAAATGAAAGTGCTCTAACTAATGCATTTAAGCTAGAACTGATAGGAAGAAGCCTCACAAGTGATGCGTAGTTTCTTACCTCCCGTCTTACCACTTCTACCTTATTAATTCACTAAAACCTAACCTAAACTAACTAGCCTATCCCTACAGAGAGAAAATTCAAAGTAAGAGTAATAAGCTGAAATGTTCAGGTAAACCTAACAGATAGCCATTAAGATAAACATTCACATTTACAGCAGAAATATATCAAAGATAGCTTTGATATAATTAAAACAATTTATTACTCTGTTTACACATACACATTTGCGTAGAAAATGAAACCATTAATCACCATTTGAAATAATTCAATAAAGTTAGAACAATCTCACAATATGAGATAAGAATGACAGAATAAGTAGTTCCACATTTGACATTCCACATATTCCACGAAAACCATTTATGTGCATGCTTTTCCCAGCAAACAATTCATTTCTTATAGCAGAAAATAGTTCTCTTACAAGAAGTCCAGCTTCTATTATGCTAGCAAAATTCCATTAGCTAGTATCCATCTCCTATATTTAAGTTAAATTTTTTTTGTCATCACATGACTGCTCGTTTCAACCCCTCCACCCTTTGGGATATCCCAAATTTGTCCTTTAGTGTTTGCACAAAAAATACAATTAATTACAATTAAGAAATTAATTTCCAGCTGGGCCCTCTAGACTAGAGATATAATTAGCCCACACGTCAGCCTCTTCAAAAATAATATTATGTTGTACAGGTTCTAAAACTTTCAAAGATATTTCATTATATGATCGTTTTGTTTCTACACTTTTCACTCCTTCTGCTGCGGCGTTGTAGTTGTCCTCCAGGAAGTAAGCATTTATGGATGCTTGTCCAATATATTGATGGAGATCTTATTCAGTTAGCACGTCCAGTTTTCTAATATAGTCCATGTCCTCCCTCAATCCATTCCGTAGCTCGAGTAAGCATTTATCTTTCGTAGGTAGCTCATCCATATCTATGGCCATGACGAGATGGAATTTTTCATGGATTTGATGAATCCTCTTGTAGAATCCTACATATTTCTCAATAGATTTAGGGACTTCAACATTTATTCTCCTGCCATCTTTTCTGCAAAACTCAAGGAGTCCCATATCGAAATTAAGGTCTGCAGTCGTCTTTTGGGGAAAGTGATCAAGGAACTCTGATTTCCCTTCTCTCCATGCCATCTGCCTCTTAATATTATTTGCAGTGTTAAACAATATTTGTCTGATCATCAGTGATTCTGCAGCAATCACGTTCATCCTAGCTATCATTTGTTTCATTTTGTAGATTTCTTCAGTCAACAATACTTGCGAGTGATATATCTTCTCCTGAATTTTGCATGCCTGTTCATGGAAAGGAGTTATATCTTGTTTTTGATTATTTTCCAGCTCGACCTATTTTGATAGAGACTTCTTTTCTTTAACCATCTCATCTATATGAACTTTTAAGTCTTCAACCTGTTGATTGGTTGTTGACTCTCTTGTTTCTAATTCACTAACGCGGGCGTCAAAATCATTTCTCTCACCCTCCATGATCATCAGATGTACAGTCAACGCCTCCTTCTCAGTGTCCAGATTATGATAATTAGTTAGTAATCTATCCTTTTCAGCCATTATAGCATTGTTTTTCCTTTTCAATTCTATTCCCTCTCCTTGCGCTTTTACTAAGTTATCTTTTAACTTCAACATTCTCTCCTTATTGCGCTCAAAGTCGTTCAACAACTTATCGATGTTATCTGCACTTGCTTGTGCAGCTGCTATGCTCACAGACGCTGTGAACTTAGGGTCTTTGTGAGTTCCCTCCATGTTATTTTTCTCTTGGAAAGTAACTATATCAGGCTGGGCTCCCATCTTCAATCTCTTCTTTGACCTCCTAGTGATGTTTTTCCTCCTCGAATAAAATTTTTTTGTGTCCAATTTTGCCACTGTGTGTTGTTTGGATGGGGTAAACGATGTAAGCCCGAGCTCTATGAATGGGAGGTGTCCCCCGGTAAGTGTGATGCCTAAACATTTTGGTGGGTCTGTGTCCATGTCTTTTGGACTCGTGCTTCCAACTTGGGATCCTTATGTTTCCACAGCTTCCTTGGACTTGTCTTCTTCCTATTTTCTTCTTTGTTTCTCAACTGCTTCCCTTCCTTCTCTTTCTCTTCTTTCTTCTTTCGCTTGTATTTTATCTTCCTTTTGTTTTCTTTGTTTATCTACTTATTCCTTTTGCAACCTCTCGGCCTCCTATCTTTGCTTCCTTTCTATTTCTTCCTTTAGCCGATGTTCAGCTTCCGCTACTTGTAGCCTTATGGCTTCTTCTCTTTGCTTCCATAATTCTTCCTCTTTTGCAATGCCGGTAGTATGACTGGGGTTGGCGCCACTTTTTTGAACAAATCATTTGTTTAGCTCAGTCATGTTACTCGCTCTTCAATACACTTCCTCATCTTTAAGGAAGTGATCCGTTTATTCAAATTTGATTTTGCATGCCGCACAATGTTGGGCAACATTTTGTTGGCTATCATTTCTTATGAAATTATTCTCTCCAAAATGGAAAGCTTCTAAATATTTTATGAACACTTTGGAGCCTTTTAGCTTGGGAAATTTGTATGCCACAACAGTAAATGGTAATGATGGGTAGGAGGCCTTCTTGTGCTCATTCAGAAAACTACCAACCCCATTAACAAAATCCCGCCTCATGGCCTCCTTGTGCACTACATAGTCAGATACATATTTGGGAATTAGAGATGGGGCTTTGGAACCTCCATACATTCTGAAGTAGGTGCCTTCAGGAGAAAAGTAATAATATCCATACTCATTAATGAATTCCATTGCGTTGTCGGATAGGAAGTTTGGTTCTTCATTAAAAATTATCCAATACAAAGGAATGATTACTTCTTGACAGACAAGCTTGTAATAGCTCGCATATTTGTGGGCCCAGGTGATCTGATAGGCCACATAGAGGGGTGACTCATCCTGATTCCATATACATCCCAATTTAGGGAATGTGTTCCTGATCATTATGCAGTCCATAAGGTATGCAAACATGTAGAATTCTCCTTTCTTCTGGGTCATTCCTCCTTGAGTTACAGCTATGGTCGACGCCATGCTCTCTGAGATGATGTCTTCCTAGTTAAAAACTAAACCATGAAAGAATATATGATATATCAAGGGCACCCAGTTGAGCTTGTAAATTTTTCCATTTGCCCTTCCGAAGATTTTGCTCAACATCAAAGCTATGATTCTGAATGGGGTCCTTAAGCTTTGACTGTCATATTTCGCACTTGTTTTCAACCTTACTTGCTTCCTGGGGATTATCATTTTCTTGGCATACTCGAAGGTCTATGTTCGCACCCCTGATCTAGTATTCATTCATTAAGACTTTGGGTGATGGCAATTTATATGCCGCAGCTGTTAGCACCCAAAATGTACCTTAAGGTTGCAAAAAGGCCAAATTGGGGTAACCACATAACCAATTTAGGAAAGATAAGCTGGCTTCTATCTCTCCAGAGAGGGATCTCTCACAGATTTTTAAATGAGGCTAGATACATATGAATGAATATTGTAATTAAAGTGTTGTTTGGTTGAAATCAAAGTGGACATTCATTGGGAAATGGAGTCAAAACACACTCCATTTCCCAATGAATGTCCATAGAGTTGCTGCATGGGACTTCATAACACAGGCAAGGTAGCCCTTCAATTACAGTCAAATTGCTTTGGGCTGGTGGGAAAGAGGAGATAAAAGATAATCCATTTACATGAGCATCAAACAGGGATGAATTCAATGTCAACTGTAGAGGAAATATTTGGTGAATATCTGAAAACAATAGCCAAAGCTTATGATTAAGAATTCTTCACTATTATGTTGATGTATATGTAACTTCAAAATGTATTTCATATATATTTATTGTACCCTTATTAGAGATGTGTTATTCTTCTATAAGGAAGTGTCGTCATGTGGATTGACAAGTGTCGCAAGTGTGTTTACTTGCCGATGGGTTATTAGACCACCATGTGTGGGGTCGGCCCTGAAATATATATATTATAATGTGGATATACCTAGCTAGACAAGTCGGCCCCATAAGGTCACTGGGCAAACAGGTTAGTATAAATAGAGATCAGGTGATCTTTATTTAGATCATTCGGAAAGTTATATCTCTCTCACTCAGAAAGTGGTGCACTAGTGAGGAGGAGGATCATCTGCTACTAGGAGACTATCTCAGTGTATTTTGGTTGTACTTTGGTTGAGCCATTGCTCTCTCTATCTCTGAGGAAGTTGTGGGGTTTTTCACCTTAGGGTTCTCCCCACGGAAACTATGTGTCTCTTGTCTCTCATGCTTTTGATTCTTGTGATGCTTGTGATGCTTATTGTGATTGTTATGCATTGATATACTGTACATGTTATTCTCTCAGTGAAGATCCTAGAGTATTGTGAATTAATGCTCAAAATTTAACATGGTATCAGAGCAAGCCTGAGAAGAAGACATTTTGCAGTGACGAAAACTTGAGTTTCTTGTTTATTGGGTTTCTCTCCACAGATTTTGGAAACGCAGTATAGTAGATTGACTCTACTCATCAAGGAGAATCTATTTGTCCAATCAGAATTCAATTCTGATAATTTTCAGATTTGGCCCTAAAAATTAGGGTTTCCACAAAAATAGGAATTTCTGAAATCTGAAGACATAGCTGGAAGATCCTTGCAAAAATCGAAGTTTAGAGCTTTGGATCGAGATTTTTGGCTGGGTAGATCTCCGGGAAACTAAAACCCTAATTCAGGGCTCTCCCTAGTGAACCCGGGAGGACAAAATGGCAAATCTGAAGGGTAAAACTTTGCTGATCTTAAATTCTGAATGCACCAGGATGATTAGCTCATCAAAGCGCATCTTTCTGTCCTTTCAGAAAATTGAAATTCACATTTTGAATTTTTAGGGTTTTTCCGACAAACCCTAATCCGGGACCAGATCCAGTTTTCAGCATTTCAAGTGGTAAGACCTAAATCTTTTCTATTTCCATTTGAAGTACTCTTTAAGATGTCTCACGACACCAAGCTTGAGGATAAGCTTGAAGGGGCTAATAACTTCCGAGCTTGGAAGTATAGGATTGGGTTAATCCTGGAAGAGAATGAGTTGGACTCATATATAAAAGAAGACATCCCTATCCCAGAGGATGAAGAGGCCAAGGTATTGCATAAGAAGAACTTGGTCAAGGCAAAGAGAATCATTGCTGATTCTATCAAAGACCATCTCATACCCCATGTGTCTTCTCTAAAGACACCCAAGGAGATGTTTGACTCTTTGACCAAGCTATTTGAAAGGAAGAACATAAATCGAAAGATGACTCTGCGGAATCAATTGAAAGGGGTCAAGATGTTGAATGGAGAAACCATTCAATCTTACTTCTCCAAGGTCTCTCAGATCAAGGAGCAACTTGAAGCTGTGGATGAAGTAGTGGACAATGGTGAAGTTGTTATGACCACTCTGAATGGCCTACCTAGGTCATGGGACTCCTTTATTCAAGGAATCTGTGCAAGAAAGAAATTGATCTCTTTCAGTAAACTATGGGAGGAATGCTCTCAAGAAGAGGCTAGACTTGTAGCTCGTGAGGAAAAGATGGGAGGTGAAGATCAAGCTCTCGCAACTCACACCAAAAGAAGCAAGCCTAAGAAGGAGCACTCTCGCTACAAAAGATCCTATCAAAAGAATAAGAAGGATCTAAGATGCTTCACATGCAATGAGAAGGGTCACTTTGCTTCAGATTGTCCCAAGAACAAAAGGGATAATAACAACAACTTCAGCAAGAAGAAGAAGGGCAGCAAAAGAAAGTTCCATGCTCATGCTGCCGAAGATGAAAGAAGTCCTTTATGCACCTAGGCTCAAGAAGAACTTACTCTCCATCTCTGCATTGGATGCAAAAGGTATGAGGGTTGCATTTGTGGATGGCCAAGTCCTAATGTGGTCAAAGGGAAAGACCATATATGATGCAGTAGTGATTGGAGAGAAAGAGGGAGGATTGTATAAATTGAAGGGACAACCTGAACATGCCATGGTGCATGGATCCATGGAGCCAAGTGAACTTTGGCATAGAAGACTTGCTCATATGCACTATAGGGCACTTCCAATTGCAAGCAAGGCTGTAGAAGGTGTTCCTGAAATCAAGACCAAACATGAAGGTGTTTGCAAAGGATGTGCAAAAGGTAAGAACATTAAGAAGGCTTTCCCAAGCATTGAAAGCAAGGCCAAAGATATCCTAGAAATCATCCACTCAGATGTATGTGGTCCTATGTCATCCAGTTCTCTTAGTGGGTATGTTTACTATGTCTCATTTATTGATGACTTCTCCAGGAAGACTTGGGTATACTTCTTGAAGAACAAAGATGAGGTGTTTGATAAGTTCAAGGAATTCAAAACCTTGATGGAGAATCAAATTGACAAGAAGATCAAAACATTCAGATCCGACAATGGTGGAGAATTCACCTCAAGTGACTTCAAAAAGCTTTGTAGTGATTCAGGGATTAAGAGGGAGTTGACTGCTCCTTATAATCCTCAACAAAATGGAGTTGCAGAAAGGAAGAACAGAACTATCATGGAAGCAGCAAGGGCAATGCTGCATGACCAGGATCTACCTATGCATCTATGGGCAGAAGCAGCTAGAACAGCTGTATATGTGCAGAACAGAACACCCCACAAGATATTGGACAGCAAGACACCAGAAGAGGTCTTTTCTGGTAAGAAACCTGAAGTCAGCCATCTCAGAATATTTGGTTGTCCAATATACACTCATGTCCCAAAGGAAAAGAGGACTAAACTAGATCCTTCAGGAAAGAAGGGTATCTTTGTGGGTTACAGTGAAAGCTCGAAGGCTTACATAATATACTTTCCAGGGTTCAAGAAGATTGATGTCAGTAGGGATGTAACATTTGATGAAAACTCATCATTCATCAAATCAAGGAAGGAACCTATCGAAGTTTATGAAGAACCTAAGGAAACTAGATTTCAAGACACTACCATGACTAAAGCAGTTCCAGAAGTTGTTCGTGAGTTTGAAGATCCACAAGAACCTGTAGATCCACCCCGTGAGGATAACTCTCACAAGAGGAAACCTGCATGGGCTAGAGAGCTCATTCAAGATGCAGAAAGATTTGGCATTCCAAAAGAAGAACACAGAGCAAAGAAGAGAACCAGATCGCATACCAGCTATGTTGCTTTACTCTGTGACATTATGAACAAAGAGCCTTTCAGTTATGAAGAAGCAGTGGAAAAGAAAGAATGGAAGGATGCCATGGTTGAGGAATACCAATCAATAATGAAGAATGATGTTTGGGATGTTGTCCCAAGACCTAAAGAGAAGTCTGTTGTGACTTCCAAATGGATTTACAAAATCAAGCATGCTGCAGATGGCAGTGTAGAGAAATACAAGGCAAGATTCGTAGCTCGTGGCTTCTCTTAGAAAGAGGGAATAGATTATGAAGAAACTTTTGCACCTGTAGCCAGGTATATTTCCATCAGAATAGTACTTTCCCTGGCTACAGCAATGAAATGGAAAATACACCAGATGGATGTCAAGACTGCTTTCTTGAATGGTGTAGTTGAAGAGGAAGTATATGTGGAGCAGCCACTCGGTTTTGAAATACATGACAGGGAGTCATATGTGTGAAGATTGAAGAAAGCCTTGTATGGCTTGAAACAGGCCCCTAGAACCTGGTATGGTAGGATGGACAGTTTCCTATCTAGTTTGGGCTTTACCAAGAGTAAAGCGGATTCCAACCTTTACTACAAGGTTGAGGAAGGGAATCCTGTGATTCTACTCCTGTATGTGGATGACTTATTTGTAACAGGAGATGACAGATTGATTATACGAAGAGGAAGCTTGCTGCTGAGTTCGATATGAAAGATTTGGGAATGATGCATTATTTCCTAGGTATGGAGGTGTGGCAGAGTGCAGGTGGGATCTTCCTTGGTCAAGGGAAGTACACAGTAGATATCTTGAAGAGATTCGAGATGATGGATTGCAATGCCATGGCCACACTTATGGCATCAAATCTGAAGCTTCTATGTGATGCTTCATCTGAGCCGGTTGATGTCTTTATGTATCGTCAGATGATTGGGTCCTTGATGTACCTGATGAACACGAGACCTGATATTTGCTTTGCGGTGAACACATTGAGTCAGTTCCTGATAGATCTAAGGAGTGTTCACCTGGTTGTTGTAAAGCATGTTCTGAGGTACCTGAAGGGTACAGTGGATTATGGGCTCAAGTATGAAGCGAATCAAAAGTTTAACCTGCAGGGTTATGTTGATTCAGATTGGGCTGGCAGTGCTGCAGATAGGAAGAGCACATCTGGGTGCTGCTTCAGTATGGGATCAGGTGTGATCTCTTGGTTTAGTAGGAAGCAGTCCTGCGTAGCACTGAGTACAGTTGAGGTAGAGTATGTTGCATCCTGTTCAGCTAGTTGTGAGGCAGTATGGCTACGGAAGCTACTGTCTAAGTTATTTGATCTCCCGTTGGATGCTACTGGTATCTTCTGTGATAACCAGAGTTGTGTGAAGCTGTCTGAGAACCCAGTGTTTCATGACAGGTCGAAACACATAGAGATCAAATATCACTATATCAGGGATATGGTACAGAGAGGAGCTGTGAAGCTCCTGTATGTTGCGATGGACGAGCAGATTGCAGATGTGCTGACGAAGCCACTAGCTAGGGTGAAGTTCGAGTACTTCAGAGAGAGGCTTGGTGTTCTTCGGATTGATGACACTTCGAGGAAGAAGTGATGGACACATTTGCTGAAGCCATTCCAAGCATGTTGGAAGGAGGATCCTTCACATGGCTGTGGATGTAAGCAATGGATGATGAGCATCGGGATGATGTTCTGGTTTCTGCTTTGTATGATCAGTTGGATCATTTTTATATGTATGTATGTATGCATCATGTTGGATGCTGGACATGATCAGTTGGATCATTTATATGTATATGTATGTACGCATCATGTTGGATGATGGATATGATCAGTTGGATCATTTATATGTATGTACGCATCATGTTGGATGCTGGATATGATCAGTAGGATCATTTGTATGTATTTTGTATATGCATCATGTTGGATGCTTGGACCATGTATCTATATATGTATCAGGTGGATACATTGTATGATCAGGTGGATCATGTATGGTGATATGTATCATGTATTTGTATTTGTATCAGGTGGATACACTGTATGATCAGGTGGATCATGTATGATGATATGTATCAGGTAGATACTTGGTATGCATCAGGTAGATGCATTGTATGATCAGGATGATCATGGATGACGAGCTTTAGGATGTTGCTCCAGATGACATGCAGCAAGATGTTGCAGTGATGATGATTAGGATGATCATGTGTACATCAGGATGATGTATGGTGAGTATCAGGTTGATACTCTATGGCCGTGGATCAGGTTGTGCAGATGAGCATATAATTTGGCCCTGGGAGATTTGTAGATAGTCTTTCGAGGTTTTGCCTATGGCATATAATTTGGACCTGGGATATCTGGAAAATGCTCTTTCGAGGTTTTGCTCTGGGAGGACATATAATTTGGCCCTGGGAGATCTGCAGATAATCTTTCGAGGTTTTGCCTATGGCATATAATCTGGCCCTGGGATATCTGGTAGATGCTCTTTCGAGGTTTTGTCCTATGGCATATAATATGTCCCTGGGAGATCCGATAGGTTGGGCTGTGTGCCCGTAATAAGTCTTGGGATGCTCTTGCGAGGTTTTGCCATGACCACATATAATCTGTCCCTGGGAGATCCTATAGGTAGAGCTATGTGCTCGTAACAGCCTGGGATGCTCTTGCGAGGTTTTGTGGTGACCACATATAATCTATCCCTGGGAGATCCTATAGGTAGAGCTGTGTGCTCGTAACAGCCTGGGATTCTCTTGCGAGGTTTTGTGGTGAGGTCACATATAATATGGCCCTGGGAGATCCTATAGGTAGGGCCGTGTGCTCATAACAGCCTGGGATGCTCTTTCGAGGTTTTGTGACGCATGTAATAAGTCCTGAGGATTCCACAGTATGGCCAGTGATGACGAAGACCTGCAGGTGGTGGGCCTACATCCAGTATGAAAAAAGACTGGCTCTGTAGAACTTCCTATGACGAGTAGAGTCAGAGATTGGTTGAGATAGCAGCAGCAGTGACGATGACGATGACGATGATCCTGAGAAGAAGACTTGTCTAGCAGATCTATGTCGAGAAATACCTTCCTATTTAAGAGGGAGTGTTTATGTATATGTAACTTCGGAATGTATTTCATCTATGTATTTCATATATATTTATTGTACCCTTATTAGAGATGTGTTATTCCTCTATAAGGAAGTGTCGTCATGTGGATTGACAAGTGTCGCAATTGTGTGTGCTTGTCGATGGGTTATTAGACCACCATGTGTGGGGTCAGCCCTGAAATATATATATTATAATGTGGATGTACCTAGCTAGACAAGTCGGCCCCGTAAGGTCACTGGGAAAACAGGTTAGTATAAATAGAGATCAGGTGATCTCTATTTAGATCATTCAGAAAGTTATATCTCTCTCACTTAGAAAGTGGCGCACTAGTGAGGAGGAGGATCATCTGCTACTAGGAGACTATCTCAGTGTATTTTGGTTGTGCTTTGGTTGAGCCATTGCTCTCTCTATCTCTGAGGAAGTTGTGGGGTTTTTCACCTTAGGGTTTTCCCCACGGAATCTCTGTGTCTCTTATCTCTCATGCTTTTGATTCTTGTGATGCTTGTGATGCTTATTGTGATTGTTATGCATTGATATACTGTACATGTTATTCTCTCAGTGAAGATCCTAGAGTATTGTGAATTAATGCTCAAAATTTAACATATTACACACTAGTTTCAGATATGAAAGGAAAACATAATGGAAGTAAAATAACAGGATGCACATTCACATAAGAAAAGGAAACAGACTGCAATATAAATGACACATGAATCTCTGCATAAAGGCTAGCTTCGGCTCTGTAACTTTCTTAAAAATGAGTCGCACTGATTAAATATATGTTCTTAGCCCTCAGGCTCGAGTTGTCTCAACATAAAGTTGTTACAATATAAGTGACACCTATTCAAATAGGCTCTCCACTCCAGAGGAGTAGTTACAAACAAATAACAGAGTTGGTAAAAACAGGCTTAATTGCCTTTTACAATTTTATTGAGCAGGTAAAAACAGGCTTAATTGCCTTTTACAATTTTACTGGGCAACATTATAGCATGACAACAGACTCTAGTAAAAATGAAAAAAAATGCCCCAGTAACTATCTCTTCATGATACGAATCTTCACGATCCTGGATGTAGTGTCAACTTGGCCTTCCCAAATTTCTCAACGGTCTTCCATTGATTAGCGGCTGGCATCTCTGACATGGCCACTTCCTTTAGAAATAATCTCATCTCTATGTGGTCTTTATATGAGCAGCTCCTGAAGTGGGCACAAGCCTCTTTGACGACCCAAACCAACTTGAACTCTTTTGTTAATTTCTCCACTACTATTTTACCTGTTAGTGGTTGGTTCAAGTTTGTAAAGTCTCCATGGTCCATTCTACATTCCCACATCTTACCCTAATACTCTTCTTGTGACCTCATAGTTCCATCCTCTTCCCAAAACAAGGGCAGACCCTTCTTGAACAGTGGATCAAACATTTCCATGAAAAGTTTCACTCGATGAGATAAGATGTCTATACTTGATTGGATGGTGTTTACTTGCTGATGCTTGTGCAATAATTTTTTATCCTAGATGATAGTGGACACCCTATCCTTTATGTTGGTTGCCTTAGCTTGATCTTCAGACAAACCATTCAAAAATTCTATGGCTCTTTGAGCATGCTCCACAGGATTTTTACTTAGCTTTTCATTTGCAGCTGTGATACTTTGCCTGGAAGATTTGATCACTGCTTCTTTATCCAAAATAAAATCAAGATCGGGCCTCAATTTTTTTTCCTTTATCGTAATATCATCCCATATGAACTGCTTTGATTCCTACAGGGAGGTTTGGCCTGTGGCCTACTTCACCAACTCTTCATTTTTTACCTCTATCTCCTGGTACTTGGTTTCCGAAGTCTCCTTTTCCTGTTCTTCTTTTGTCATCAGGGTCTTCAGATTCACATTTTTCTTCTTTATCCTTTCTAATTCCATGTCTCTCAGGCTCGCTTGAGCCATCGTCCCTACAAGGGAGAAATCACCAGCCTCTATGGAGGGTGTGGCTATATTGTCCAATTCCTAATTCTTCTCCTGTAATTTCTTTTCAAGGTCCTCATCCTTGGCCTTCAAAGCTTTTTCACTTTCTACCATAAGTGCTATATCTACCAGCCACTGTTTTTCCTTTTCTTCAAATTTCAGCAGCCTAGTTTCACAATTTGTTAGCTTCCCTTGGAGCTTTTCTCTCTTCTCTTCCAGCTCTGCTAGCTCAGAGGCTTCCTCTAGCTGGGTGGAGGGAATTTACAGCTTCTGTTTTAATGACTGGATGGTTTTGTCTTTCTCATCCAACAATATTTGTACACTAGCTATCTTGTCCTCTTAGCTCTCAGTAGCCAATAATGCAGCTTGGAGCTTTTTGGTTTGTGCCTTCAGGGACTTATTTTCCACTTTTTCCAATCTGAGCTGATTTTGAACCTTGCTCTTATTGGATTGCACTTTAGACAGCTCCAAGCCAGCTTTCAACAATTTTTTATAAATGACCTCTTTAGTCTCTTTGTGTAAATTTATCACATCTGGCACAGGGATGTCCTCCAAGTTTACCTTCAGCTCGGTGGCCTTATTCTTGGTAGACAAGGCCAGACTTAGGGTGTTCTGGGCAAGGCTCCTGCTTGCCACCAAGGATACATCCTTATTTGAAATTTTCCTTACTTCTGCATATAGCTTAGTCTCCTCTGAGACTGTCTCTGGGCTGTCCTCGTACTCCTCCAATAGCTCAGCTCTACTTTTACTTGGTGTTGCAAGCTCAGTGGATGCCTGGTTGAATACTTATTCTTTAACTTCGAAGGCTGGTAGCAGGAACTTCACATGCATCTTGTTGGTTTGTCCTGTTGTTATTGTTACCAATTGCTGCTCAGGATTTTCTATTTTCTACCTTTTGGAGGCTCTCTCTGCATAATTATCTACGTCCATGGGATGATTTCCTTCCAGCTTGCTAGACTCCCCAGAGCCACTGGTAGGGGGCACATTCTCTCCAGCTATTGGGACTAGGATGGAGGATCTAGGTGGTGGGGAAATGACTTGTGATACCAAGGAGGTGGAGACTTCCTGCTCATCCACATCCATTTGAATTTTGTCAGGATACTCCAGCAAATTTGTAGTCTCATCCAACCCTGTGAGTTCAAAATGCACAAAATCCTTTCTGTTAGTCTCTTTTCTCCTGTCTAATATGATGTGGTGAGGGTCATAATTAATGGTTGCTTTGGTTTTGAACCCCATATTTCTCATCATACCCTCAATGGTTGGAAGAGAAGCTTTATTTTTAACAAAGAATGGGCCCACAACCCAACGAAAAGTGATTTCTGAAGCCTTCTTATCATGTAAGAAATTCTCAACCTTTGCCTTCAACTTCTGTTTGATGAACTCTAGTGTAAACAGTCTAGGTGTCAGGAAAGCTAGCAGCACATAAGGTGCATGGGAAAAATGATATACTCTAATTGCATTGCTATGTTATGAAAGGAACCAATCACCAATCCTCTTCTTTGGTGAAGGCTGCAATAACTCTTTCATCTCTGGCAATACCCTGGGTAGCTTCTTTTGAAAGATAACATGGTATACTTTAGACATGATGGTGTTCATGAAATTGGTATAGTCTGAGTTATCTCACAAGTGAGCATCAACTTTGGCATCTACAAATTTTCCTCATTGAAAGACAAGAACATCCTCAACAGGTATGACTAAAACCTAAAGCTTCTAGTCTTGGGGAATTCTGCCAGCTGAGAGTGGATACTGTCAGCTAAGGCTTCATCAAACCTGAGACAAACACACTGGGAGGACTGACTGGGGTTATCCAAATCAAGAGGGCATGTACTCATGACAAATAAAAGGCTTATTAGAGGCTCAATAATGTACATGTCATTATCTAAACCTAGGAACTGGGATAACATGGTAATGACACACTTGGAATCTTATGTAAATGGAGTGGCTTCATCAAGGAAAAGATGGTTCTTGAAGGAGGCATTTTGTTGCAGGCTACAATGGAAGAAACTCTCCTTAAGGTCAGTTGGGTCCTATCTGAAATGTTGGACTAGGGATTCCTCTTTATACTCTTTGGACTTTTGATAGAACTCATCTGGGATGGACAGGGCATTTCTAATGGTGAGGGGATTGATTTTGCATAGGATCTTGGAGTTGGTTGCGTCCATAATCGTCCTCTCGGTGGAGGAGTAGTTGGAGGCACACCAGTCAACAAAATATGGACAACTCGGGTTTGGTCAATTGCAAACAAATTGAAAAATGTCCGATAAACCTTATGGAATTCTACATTTACCTCCCTAACCGTCTTCAACCTGTCCTCAGCCGTATTTATGGTGTTGTTTATTAATACCATGACATAAACCTCTGTGTCTTTGTCCTCAAATAAATCTCCTATCATTTAGTATTCAAAGCCTAGGGGTTCTATTAGTTTTTCCATTTAAATAGTTTTGTAGTGGGGGACAAGAGGCCTACCTGGCTGCTTGACAGATGGTCGGGGCTCCTGGTTGACTTTCCGTTTCTACACAGTCTGCCTCTATCATTTTCCAATGCGAATAGGACAAATGGAATCTGGATCCCCGTGCAGGGCCTCTTTTTATAACATTTCTGCTTTCTTATAATTCTTGCACCTTTTGCAGTAAAGAGGTTTCCTCAACCATCCAGCTGTAAGATTTATGTTGGGTTGTAGATCTCTGCTACCTTCTAACTCTGTGAACCTTTGTGGCCTTGAATCCTGCCTCATGTTGCCTTTCTACCACTTAGATGCATGGAAAATTCGCCAACCATTGATCTTGATCTTGCCCGCATCTTGACCATCAAACGGTGTGGCCTTTACCAGCTTCGCAGATTTGGATTGTGCTGGCGCTTCATGCAAGTCAAATCTGTGAACAAAACTTCGGCCGTAGATCTCAACCCTGCCAAATCTGCGCCATCTAAACCTGCGGCCCCTACCGAAAGTTCACAGATTTGGAAATGTCCTTTTTCTGTGCACGTCACATCGGTGAAGTACATATCGGTCGTAGATCTGTGTCTCCGACCGTTGATTAGCTTTCTAATTTTCCCATGGGCTAAACCTCCCGCCTCCGCCTAAAAATCATCATCCTTGTTTCGCGAAGTGCGCTCATGACCGTAGATATTTACCACCATCGATCTAGGCATTTCATTTACGCCAATGTATAACTGGGGGGCAGATCTTTGCAGTTTAACCCTCTTTGCAATGTTCATACTTAGGCTTTGATCACTTCGGTCTTTAAGCCACAAACACCTATCCAGATATCCTATTTAGAACTCCTAGGGGCCATTTGGCTCAAACCACCGAGGCCTTTTCCACTCTCTTCAGGGATCTAACCTTCCACTTCATCCAGGACAAAAATGATGCTAACAACAACTATGTGATCGGGTTTGAAAGAGGTAAACCCTTCCCCTTTTGCGTTTGATACGATACTTGTGCCAACATCTACGTAAGGAAGGATCCATCTAATGACCTTAGAGCAAGGAAAAGGCTCTGGGCATGTGGCTACTTTGTGGAGGCTTGATTTATTGATGTTTTGGTATACCATCAGCTCTTCGATGGATTCCTCAAGTACATTATGATCCTTGATAAGATAGTATAGTTCACCCCATTTGTATTCTGGTGTGATTCCTGTTGCAGCTTTGGTGTCTTCAAACATGGTCTCTGCTGGAGCGTTAGCCACCTATTCTACATCATAATCTGATTCAGTTGTCATGAGCTTTCTCTTGGCGCTCCTTCTTTGCATTTCAAAATCCTAATGAAACATTGAAGAAAAATGTAAGCAAGTTTTAATGAGAAAGGAATATCAGGAACAAACATATAAAAACATCCCTTATTGATATCATCCATAGAAAAACAAGGTTAAGAAATTATTGCTTCCATGATGTTGGATGTCTCTTGGTTATGTTTGCTATACTTCACAAAAAGGGCACTTAATTTTTTTTGTGTAATCATTCTAAAAGAGGTTCACCACTACTCTTCATCAAATAACTAGCCAGCTACCATATCTGTGTTACTCAAATAAATGGTGAATAATTTATTATTAGGTATGATTGCTTTCGGGTTACTCTAAAGCATTTTAATCTTGCGAGAAGAGCGAGTATAGATTAATTTAGACGTGAACTCTTAGCAAATTAAAGCTCAATTTAGTGACAGATAACAACCAATGAGCGAATCCACCATTGATAGATTGTCTATGTTGGTTTGTGGAGCTTGTTCTTCCAATCTCATAGATGATGTTGTTTCAGCTGTGTTGTACCCCATGTTTGGTTATGATCCTGGCACGCACCCCAGGGGAGTGGCTGCACTCCCCCGGCTAGGGGGCGCTGGGGCCAGCGGGCCCCTGAAGGAAATTTTTGGGTTGTTTCGCCAACAGATTATGGGCCCATGGTTTTGGGTAACCTGTGGTATTTTTCCTTTGTATTTCCCCTTTATAAGAAAGACATTGTAATACAGCTAGGGTTGATGTATTAGGTATTATGCATTGTAAAGATCTCTGAGATTGTGAAGAGAGACTGTGAGACAATGAAGAGGAAGTGCAGTGGATTTGCTGCAGGTTGTATCCTTTCATTTGCTGGATGGTATAATAATAAGGATTGGCAATTTCAATGTGGACGTAGCCCATCTTGGGTGAACCACGATATATTGGTGTCTCTCTTGTAATGTGTTTGTTATTATATTTGCATTTCTGTTTATTGTTATTGCTCTGCGATCCTGTTTTTCTAACAATCGGTATAAGAGCCAAAGGTCTATTTGGTAGATAATCCCGTAGGAAACTAGGGTTTCTGGTTCGAGTGGGAGAAATGGAGGAAGAAGGAAAGTTTAAGGTCGAGAAATTTAATGGCCAAAACTACCAGTAATGGAAGATGCAAATGGAGGACTATATGTACCAAAAGGATATATTATTATCATTGGGAGGAAGATCAAAGCAGCTGATGACTATGAAGGACGAAGAATGGGAGGTTCTTGACAGAAAGGAACTAGGAACAATACGACTGTCCCTGGCTTCGTCGGTGGCTTTCAATATCTCAAAAGAAGAGGAAACGGAGGGTTTGATGAGCACATTGGGTAAGCTGTATGAAAAACCCTTGGCCTCCAACAAGGTATTTCTAGTGAAGCGTTTATTTAATATGAAGATGTCTGAAGGTGGATTTGTTGCTGATCATTTAAATGAATTTAATACGGTTACAAATCAACTAAGTTCTGTAAGTGTGAACTTTGATGATGAGGTTAGGGATTTTCTAATCTTGTGTTCATTGCCAGAAAGCTGGAATAGCTTAGTCATGGCTATAAGTAACTCTGTCTTTGGTTCAAACACCTTGAAATTTGATGATGTTATTGGTGTTATTCTTAGCGAGGAAATGCGAAGAAAAAGCACAGGTGAGACATCAGGTAATGCATTGACCATGGAGAGCAGGGGAAGACAAAGGGAGAAAGGAAAGAGCCAAGGTAATCGTGGCAAGTCTAAAATGGGAAAATCCAAGTCTAGATTGAGAAAAATAGAGTGATGGAACTGTGGAAAAGAAAGGACATATGAAGAAAGACTACAGATCTATAAAGAAGAAAGGAGATGGACAACAAGAAACTACCCAAGAAGCAAATGTAGCAGGTGATGTGTTACAAGATGCTTTGATTCTTGCATTAGATAATATTAGTGATTATTGGGTAGTAGATTTGTTAGGATATTTAGACACTTAGGAGTTAGTTAAGATCAACTTGTGTAATATATCCGTTAGGGATAGTGTGTTTCTTTAGTATGCATTAGTATGCATTTGTAAATACTTAATCCGACGGTCACGATATGTTTCCGACATAGAGTGATCCGACGGCTCAACTTCTCTTAGATCAAACCTAACCTTGATCCGTGGCTTAACACCCGATTGGTCCATGATCTCTATTTAAAGAGCATGGAGGGTCATTGTTTAGTTGATCGATTATGAGAAGTTCATTTGTAACTTTCTTTCTTTGCATAATAAATTGTCCCATAGAATCTATTTGGCCGGGGCCGTGGAGTGTTTCCCTCAAGAGGGTTTAAACCACGTCAAAACATCGGTGTGTTGATCTGTGATCTGTTTGTGTGAAGTGGTTGCTCTTGGTGTTTGGTCCTTTGGTAGTACCCTGTGTACCTGAACATGGTATCAGAGCTAGAGGTCACGAGTTCGATACACACTCGGCTCGCGCTGAGGGGGAGATTGTTGCACGAATTTGCAAGTAGTCAGCGCTCCCCTGTGTATCGTGACAAGGGACTAATCGCCTCTCATGGATCCTTGAAATCTGGCGGTGGTGAGTTTACCAATCACCTACGGGTTTTGGTGTAACGGCAACCGTACCTCCAACAATTGGTATCATGTTCCTCCAGTTGCACCAGCATAAGTGCTTCCTTGATGGGTCCGTTCAACATGTGAAGCAGCTGGTGATCTTGCCGATGATCCTAGAGATCAACATCGAACACGTTCTCAGTTTTAGCGAGCCTCTTCTCTTTTGGCTCAAGTTTTCGAGAATCATGATCCAGAAACTTTTGCTGAAGCTTCAGAGAATCCAGATTGGGATGCAGCCATGGATGAAGAATATCGTTCCTTAATGGCGAACGATACTTGGGATCTTGTACCTCTTCCAAAAGGAAGAAAACTTGTCAGATGTAAATGGGTCTATAGAACTAAGTATGCATCAGATGGAAGTGTTGAAAGACTTAAGCAAGGTTAGCTGCCAAAGGTTTTTCCCAAGTTGAAGGGATTGACTACAATGAAACCTTTGCTCCCGTCGCAAAAATGAACTCCATCCACCTTGTTCTTTCCCTTGCAGCCTTACACAACTGGGAAGTCCATCAAATGGATGTCAAGTCTGCCTTCTTACATGGTGATTTACAGGAGGAAATTTACATGGAACAACCTCCTGGCTATGTTCAGAATAACTCTAGCCTTGTCTGCCGCCTTAAGAAATCCTTATATGGCCTTAAGCAAGCTTCTAGAGCTTGGTATGCCAAAATGGATAACTTTCTCCTTGACACTGATTTTTCTAGATGCCATTCTAACCCCAATGTCTATACCAAGAAAGTAGGAAACCATCTCATCATACTTGTTCTATATGTTGATGACCTTATTCTTACTGGTAGTGACCCTAAGCTTATAACCCATGTGAAATCCAGTCTTAAACAAAATTTTGAAATGTCAGACTTAGGACGTTTGCATTATTTTCTTGGTCTCCAAGTCCTGCAAACCAAAGAAGGAATCTTTCTTTCTCAGTCTAAGTATGCTTGTGACCTTCTTCGTCGCTTTCACATGGAAGATTGTACACCAGCCCCTTCTCCCTTCCATTCTGGAGTCAAACTTTCTGCCACTTGTACTTCACCTGAAGTCGATGCCACCTTGTATCGTCAGCTTGTTGGTAGTCTCTTATACTTGACTCATTCCCGTCCTGACCTTTCCTTTGCCGTTGGTCGTGTTGCCCGTTATATGCAGACACCTCATGAAAGTCACTGGAAAGCAGCTAAAAGAATACTTTGATATATTCGAGGTACAGTTCAGTTTGGGATTCATTACAGTACAGGGGGGAAACCTTTGTTGGTTGGTTTCACTGATTCAGATTGGGTCGGCAATCCTGATGATCGAAAGTCTACTGCAGGTTATGTTTTCAGTCTGGGATCTGGACCTATTACTTGGGCTTGTAAGAAACAACAAGCTCTTGCTCTTTCTTCAACAGAGGCAGAATATCGAGCAGCAGTTAATGCCAGTCAGGAAGCTTTATGGCTTCGACAGATCCTTTCAGAGTTTGGATTCGAGCAGCAGTAGCCTACTCCACTTTGGTGTGACAATCAAAGTGCCATCAAGCTTGCCAAAGATCCAGCTCTACATCAACGCAGCAAACACATTGAGCTACATATGCACTTCATCAGAAATCTTGTTCATGATCGTGTTCTTGAAGTGCTCTTTTGCCCTACAGATGATCAAGTTGCAGACATCTTCACCAAGTCTCTTACAGAAGCGAAGTTTTCTAAACTTCGATCTATGTTAGGAGTTCAGGAACTTGTCATTAAGGGGGGATAGGCTCTAATGCCTCCTTCTTTCTCCTAATAGTGTCACTTTTGTAAATCCTTCAATCCTATCCCAAGTTGTTCTTAAGAGGGGATGTTAGGATATTTAGACACTTAGGAGTTAGTTAAGATCAACTTGTGTAATATATCCGTTAGGGATAGTGTGTTTCTTTAGTATGCATTAGTATGCATTTGTAAATACTTAATCCGACGGTCATGATATGTTTCCGACATAGAGTGATCCGACGACTCAACTTCTCTTAGATCAAACCTAACTTGATCCATGGCTTAACACCCGATTGGTCCATGATCTCTATTTAAAGAGAATGGAGGGTCATTGTTTAGTTGATCGATTATGAGAAGCTCATTTGTAACTTTCTTTCTTTGCATAATAAATTGCCCCATAGAAGCTATTTGGTCGGGGCTGTGGAGTGTTTCCCTCAAGATGGTTTAAACCACGTCAAAACATCGGTGTGTTGATCTGTGATTTGTTTGTGTGAAGTGGTTGCTCTTGGTGTTCGGTCCTTTGGTAGTACCCTGTGTACCCGAACAAGATTCAAGGGCTTCATGTCATGCTACACCCCACAGGAAATATTTTCATGATTATGTTCCAGGTGATTTTGGACATGTCTTATTGGGTGATGATGAGCCATGTAAAATTGTTGGAATGGGTAAGGTATGGATAAAGTTTAAGAATGGAACTGAATGGATGCTAAAAGATGTTACGCATATTCCTGCTATGAAAAGAAATCTGATCTCAATAGGGTAGTTGGGAGATGGCGGCTGTCTATCTACGTTTGGAGAAACGTGGTGGAAGATCACTAAAGGATCAATGGTGATAGCAAAAGGAGACAGGGTAGGTACATTGTATTTGTGTCCTCATAATACTAACCATTCCATCTCTTTAGCTTCCACAGGAACAGATACAACTTTGTGGCATCAAAGGCTTGGCGACATGAGTGAGAAGGGGATGTAGATTCTCCACTCAAGGAAGTTGCTGCCAGATTTAAAGCAGGTAAGTTTGGAATTATGTGAGAATTGTTTTATGGAAAACAAAAGAGAGTTAGATTTCTCAGGGTTGGGAAACAGAAGAAGAATGAAAAGTTAGATCTTGTGCATACAGATGTATGGGGACTGGCTAAAGTACAATATCTTGGCGGCTGTAATGTCCCTTATTAGGAATTTTATTAAAATTGCAATTTTCCACTTTTTTCCTTGGTTCGACCTTGGACTAGTTTCGATCTCTAGGTCCCAAATTTGCCCCAAATGATCCCAAATATTCTGAGAAGGTATATGAATGATATTAGAACATAAATATGTGTTTCAAGGATGCCTTTGTACCTTTAAAACACTTCTGCAAATACTCTTTCAATTCTGGTCAATGTAGATAACTTTACTAGTGATTTCCCTTTGACTAGTATTGGTCTCTAGGTCTCAAATTGACTCCAAATGCCTTCAAATCTTCAAGGAAGGTTTATGAATGATATTAGGAATTGAATATGATGTTCAGGGATACCATATTGCCACCAAAAGACCTCTGCAAACTCTCTTAAGATTCTGGACGAAGTATGCAATTTTACGAGTAATTTGGGGTTCAAATCCCCCTAAGGTAAGTACTGAAAATGGCTTCCCAAATGCCTCCAAACCCACTAAAATTTATGAAAAGAGGTAAGTAATGTGTTAAGTATGTTATTAAGGTCTCATATGCACCATTAATGGTTTATTACAACTGTTCTCACCCTCTCCCATTCAACTGCAAAAATCCCCAATTCGACCCTTGGGGAAATGGCACTATTTCTTCTCCCAATGCAATTAAACTGAGTAAAAATGATTCAAATGCTCAAGTACAGTACGTGAAACTTTTATAAGACATACATGGCAGTATATTTATCACAAATATATCAGATAATCATCCATTCATTCGAAATCATCATCAATACATTGGCTCACAACAAGGTAGTGGGGAAATGGCATTGTTCTTCCATTAAAAATGAGATTTATACATTTCTACTTGGAATTTCGACCTGAAACTTTTTGGAGATGAAGAAAAGAGTATTTAATTCATATTACAAAATAAATGGGGCATTAGAAGCTCCCCCAAAGAGTACAATAGCTCACCAAAAATGCCCTCCCTCAAGGATCAAGAATATGCCATCAAAACTGGAAATGGTTGAAGGAACGAGCTGCAATAGAAGAAACCATGAGCTGCCCTGTAGCTTACACCTGCAAATAAAGACTCCATTAAAGATCCAAATGAAAGTTCTGAATGGCCTTTCCAATTGCCAACTTGGATGGGAATCTTTCACCCTCGAAATTGGTTAAGGCAAGAAACTAGTCATCCACTAGCTCTCCCTCTTCACAATTGCAATTGCAAATTCTACAAATGATCAAAAGCTGGTTTCCTTCTTTGTTATTGACATTTATAAACTTCTAATGTCCTCCATCAGTCGAATTCCTTCCAAGAGACTCATGCCAACTCATGTTGGGAAGAGATTCCAAAGAACGCCACTTGTACAACAATTCCTAGTCTCCCACTTCCACCAAATCACATGTGGAAGCATCTTAGCTGCCCTAACACCCTTGAGTGCCCTCTTGGAGTCTATTTTTAACCCTGACATGTCATATATGTCATATGTCAGCCTTCAGGTCTGATTTGTGTCATAGGTGTCATAGCATTTTCATTATTGTTGTCATAGAGCTAGGGAATCTAGCCCAAGTGTCTCACTAGCTCCAAATTGCCTCTTCCTCTTCCATGGGAGTTACTCTTCCTCTATATTTCGACCTTGGATGAGTCATGCAATGAATAATACCTTTTGGACTCCCCAAAGTATGTTACCATTCACCTTGAATTCGAATTGGTGAGAGAATGATGCCAAATGTAGTGGGGAAATCTAGCCATATGTGGGTCCCACTTCCTCCATGTGTCTTCATGATGAAATGCCACTTTGATTTTCACTTGTATATATTTATTTAGATCCTTTATTAAATATTTATGCCATTCTAATGTTCAAACATCATTTATTATCCCCATTATTCCAAATCCCAAAGCTTCCACCCCAAACCTAGGAAACTAGTAATTTTCCTCCTTGGCAATTATTTGACCTTTAGCATCAATTTGACAAACTCTAATGAATAGAGCAAATGTGATTAGGCCATTGTGACCCAATACCAAATTTGGGACATGACAAATCCTCCCTTCCCAATATTGCTTGTCCTCAAGCAATTTTAAATGTGGGTGCTGAAGAACCTGCTTTCTGTATATTTCTTTGAAGTTGCCTTTGAATTGCCCAACCTTGAGTCTTTGAGTTTCCATGAAGATTTTAGAGAGGAACCACCATGCTTGCTGCTGCACTATTCTGATTAAAATCACTTTATTAAGTGGGGAATCCATCTCCCATACTGCTTGCTTCCCCAAAAAATATGAAACCAATGAGATAAAAATTATTCCAGGGTCCCATTGCTTGTATTGCACCCCAACAATTAAAAGTGCTCTCCAACCCATACCATCAAATAAGAGGATTCCTGCATCCCATTTTCTTGTATGCATTCTTCCAAACATCATGAGTACAAAATATATATCATCAAAGTACATAACAACATAATGAAAATGTACGTCAAGAAGATGCTTCATCAAAGAATCATGAAAGTGTTTATACCTCCAAGTAAGTAGACCACCATTTGCTAGGTGCATACAATCTTCAAGTGACCAATCAAATCTGCTCCAATGAAATAGGTGAGGATCCCATGTCCGATAGTGCTGCTCTAAAAGAACGTGATATGCATCAAAATATTCAGCCATGCATTTTTTCATCCAAGAAGTGAATGAAGAATCTCCACTAAAATCTAAACCAAATAATGAGCAGGAAACACAAGGAGACTTCAAAGGACTCGAAGAAGTCTCATCCATACATCCATGAGGATATGTATCATCATAAGGTAAAGCAATATGCTGCTGCAATTCTAAATAATGAGGTGCTCTATTCATGTCATCATCAAAAGGAGAGGTAGGAGTTTCATACCCCTCATGTGGCACCACTAGAAAAAAACCTTTCACCCAATTTTCATCCCAAAGTGATGTGGTTGGAAAAGAAGTGTGGGGTGAGGAATTATGAACCAACTTTAATTCTTTACAACTCTTACCCATTGAAATATTTAATTCATCTTCTCCATAATTGGTTGGTCCAACTATTGTGAGATCATGTACCTCTTCCAAGGCTTTGCAAATCTCTCCATGAGGAAACTCATAATCCCTTTGAACAAGGACAAGTGCTTGTCCTTCTTCTTGTTTTAGTGTAGCATCTTCAAGAACCTGCATATCAACATGTACCTCATGTTCCGCAATTACATTAGGTTCCTCTTTTGTGGCAGAAATTGTTTCATCCTTTTCCTTGAAAAGAGAACCATTGCTCATTATTTTTTCCGAGTTGCTTCCAATTTCACTAAGCAACAATTTGAACTCTCGAAAGTATTGCCTCCACTTGTCTTCAAAGGAAGGTTCCAATAATTTTCTAAACTCCTCATTCTCCTCTAAGGTTCCTTTCTCATTCTTACTCATGGTGACCAATGAATGCACTTCTTCTCCTATTTCTTCCCTTTCACCAAAGTACATTCAGTTTCAGTTTCTAAGGGTGGTGGATTATTTCTTTGAATCCTGGTATTCATTAATGTTCTAGAACATCAGGTTCCAATACCATGCTCTGATACCACTGTAATTTCCCTTATTAGGAATGTTATTAAAATTGCAATTTTCCACTTTTTTCCTTGGTTCGACCTTGGACTAGTTTCGATCTCTAGGTCCCAAATTTGCCCCAAATGATCCCAAATATTCTGAGAAGGTATATGAATGATATTATAACATAAATATGTGTTTCAAGGATGCCTTTGTACCTTTAAAACACTTCTGCAAATACTCTTTCAATTCTGGTCAATGTAGGTAACTTTACTAGTGATTTCCCTTTGACTAGTATTGGTCTCTAGGTCTCAAATTGACTCCAAATGCCTTCAAATATTCAAGGAAGGTTTATGAATGATATTAGGAATTGAATATGATGTTCAGGGATACCATATGGCCACCAAAATACGTCTGCAAACTCTCTTAAGATTCTGGACGAAGTATGCAATTTTACGAGTAATTTGGGGTTCAAATCCCCCTAAGGTAAGTACTGAAAATGGCTTCCCAAATGCCTCCAAACCCACTCAAATTTATGAAAAGAGGTAAGTAATGTGTTAATTATGTTATTAAGGTCTCATATGCACCATTAATGGTTTATTACAACTGTTCTCACCCTCTCCCATTCAACTGCAAAAATACCCAATTCGACCCTTGGGGAAATGGCACTATTTCTTCTCCCAATGCAATTAAACTGAGTAAAAATGCTTCAAATGCTCAAGTACAGTACATGAAACTTGTATAAGACATCCATGGTAGTATATTTATCACAAATATATCAGAGAATCATCTATTCATTCTAAATCATCATCAATACATTGGCTCACAACAAGGTAGTGGGGAAATGGCATTGTTCTTCCATTAAAAATGAGATTTATACATTTGTACTTGGAATTTCGACCTGAAAATTTTTGGAGATGAAGAACACAGTATTTACTTCATATTACAAAATAAATGGGGCATTAGAAGCTCCCCCAAAGAGTACAATAGCTCACCAAAAACGCCCTCCCTCAAGGATCAAGAATATGCCATCAAAACTGGAAATGGTTGAAGGAGCGAGCTGCAATAGAAGAAACCATGAGCTGCCCTGTAACTTACACCTGCAAATAAAGAATCCATTAAAGATCCAAATGAAAGGTCTGAATGGCCTTTCCAATTGCCAACTTGGATGGGAATCTTTCACCCTCGAAATTGGTTAAGGCAAGAAACTAGTCATCCACTAGCTCTCCCTCTTCACAATTGCAATTGCAAATTCTACAAATGATCAAAAGCTGTTTTCCTTCTTTTTTATTGACATTTATAAACTTCTAATGTCCTTCATCGGTCGAATTCCTTCCAAGAGACTCATGCCAACTCATGTTGGGAAGAGATTCCAAAGAACGCCACTTGTACAACAATTCCTAGTCTCCCACTTCCACCAAATCACATGTGGAAGCATCTTAGCTTCCCTAACACCCTTGAGCGCCCTCTTGGAGTCTATTTTTAGCCCTGACATGTCATATATGTCATATGTCAGCCTTCAGGTCTGATTTGTGTCATAGGTGTCATAGCATCTTCATTATTGTTGTCATAGAGCTAGGGAATCTAGCCCAAGTGTCTCACTAGCTCCAAATTGCCTCTTCCTCTTCCATGGGAGTTACTCTTCCTCTATATTTCGACTTTGGATGAGTCATGCAATGAATAATACCTTTTGGACTCCCCAAAGTATGTTACCATTCACCTTGAATTCGAATTGGTGAGAGAATGATGCCAAATGTAGTGGGGAAATCTAGCCATATGTGGGTCCCACTTCCTCCATGTGTCTTCATGATGAAATGCCACTTTGATTTTCACTTGTATATATTTATTTAGATCCTTTATTAAATATTTATGCCATTCTAATGTTCAAACATCATTTATTATCCCCATTATGCCAAATCCCAAAGCTTCCACCCCAAACCTAGGAAACTAGTAATTTTCCTCCTTGGCAATTATTTGACCTTTAGCATCAATTTGACAAACTCTAATGAATAGAGCAAATGTGATTAGGCCATTGTGACCCAATACCAAATTTGGGACATGACAAATCCTCCCTTCCCAATATTGCTTGTCCTCAAGCAATTTTAAATGTGGGTGTTGAAGAACCTGCTTTCTGTATATTTCTTTGAAGTTGCCATTGAATTGCCCAACCTTGAGTCTTTGAGTTTCCATGAATATTTTAGAGAGGAACCACCATGCTTGCTGCTGCACTACTCTGATTAAAATCACTTTATTAAGTGGGGAATCCATCTCCCATACTGCTTGCTTCCCCAAAAAATATGAAACCAATGAGATAAAAATTATTCCAGGGTCCCATTGCTTGTATTGCACCCCAACAATTAAAAGTGCTCTCCAACCCATACCATCAGATAAGAGGATTCTTGGATCCCATTTTCTTGTATGCATTCTTCCAAACATCATGAGTACAAAATATATATCATCAAAGTACATAACAACATAATGAAAATGTACATCAAGAAGATGCTTCATCAAAGAATCATGAAAGTGTTTATACCTCCAAGTAAGTAGACCACCATTTGCTAGGTGCATACAATCTTCAAGTGACCAATCAAATCTGCTCCAATGAAATAGGTGAGGATCCCATGTCCGATAGTGCTGCTCCAAAAGAACGTGATATGCATCAAAATATTCAGCCATGCATTCTTTCATCCAAGAAGTGAATGAAGAATCTCCACTAAAATCTAAACCAAATAATGAGCAGGAAACACAAGGAGACTTCAAAGGACTCAAAGAAGTCTCATCCATACATCCATGAGGATATGTATCATCATAAGGTAAAGCAATATGCTGCTGCAATTCTAAATAATGAGGTGCTCTATTCATGTCATCATCAAAAGGAGAGGTAGGAGTTTCATACCCCTCATGTGGCACCACTAGAAAAAAACCTTTCACCCAATTTTCATCCCAAAGTGACGTGGTTGGAAAAGAAGTGTGGGGTGAGGAATTATGAACCAACTTTAATTCTTTACAACTCTTACCCATTGAAATATTTAATTCATCTTCTCCATAATTGGTTGGTCCAACTATTGTGAGATCATGTACCTCTTCCAAGGCTTTGCAACTCTCTCCATGAGGCAACTCATAATCCCTTTGAACAAGGACAAGTGCTTGTCCTTCTTCTTGTTTTAGTGTAGCATCTTCAAGAACCTGCATATCAACATGTACCTCATGTTCCGCAATTACATTAGGTTCCTCTTTTGTGGCAGAAATTGTTTCATCCTTTTCCTTGACAAGAGAACCATTGCTCATTATTTTTTCCGAGTTGCTTCTAATTTCACTAAGCAACAATTTGAACTCTCGAAAGTATTGCCTCCACTTGTCTTCAAAGGAAGGTTCCAATAATTTTCTAAACTCCTCATTCTCCTCTAAGGTTCCTTTCTCATTCTTACTCATGGTGACCAATGAATGCACTTCTTCTCCTATTTCTTCCCTTTCACCAAAGTACATCCAGTTTCAGTTTCTAAGGGTGGTGGATTATTTCTTTGAATCTTGGTATTCATTAATGTTCTAGCACATCAGGTGCCAATACCATGCTCTGATACCACTGTAATGTCCCTTATTAGGAATTTTATTAAAATTGCAATTTTCCACTTTTTTCCTTGGTTCGACCTTGGACTAGTTTCGATTTCTAGGTCCCAAATTTGCCCCAAATGATCCCAAATATTCTGAGAAGGTATATGAATGATATTAGAACATAAATATGTGTTTCAAGGATGCCTTTGTACCTTTAAAACACTTCTACAAATACTCTTTCAATTCTGGTCAATGTAGGTAACTTTACTAGTGATTTCCGTTTGACTAGTATTGGTCTCTAGGTCTCAAATTGACTCCAAATGCCTTCAAATCTTCAAGGAAGGTTTATGAATGATATTAGGAATTGAATATGATGTTCAGGGATACCATATGGCCACCAAAATACGTCTGCAAACTCTCTTAAGATTCTGGACGAAGTATGCAATTTTACGAGTAATTTGGGGTTCAAATCCCCCTAAGGTAAGTACTGAAAATGGCTTCCCAAATGCCTCCAAACCCACTCAAATTTATGAACAGAGGTAAGTAATGTGTTAAGTATGTTATTAAGGTCTCATATGCACCATTAATGGTTTATTACAACTGTTCTCACCCTCTCCCATTCAACTGCAAAAATCCCCAATTCGACCCTTGGGGAAATGGCACTATTTCTTCTCCCAATGCAATTAAACTGAGTAAAAATGCTTCAAATGCTCAAGTACAGTACATGAAACTTGTATAATACTTCCATGGAAGTATATTTATCACAAATATATCAGAAAATCATCCATTCATTCGAAATCATCATCAATACATTGGCTCACAACAAGGTAGTGGGGAAATGGCATTGTTCTTCCATTAAAAATGAGATTTATACATTTCTACTTGGAATTTCGACCTAAAACTTTTTGGAGATGAAGAACAGAGTATTTAATTCATATTACAAAAGAAATGGGGTATTAGAATGTTGATGTATATGTAACTTCGGAATGTATTTCACATATATGTATATTGTATTCCTATAGAGATGGTATTATTCCTCTATAAGGAAGTGTCATCATTTATATTGTAAGTGTCGTAACTTATACTTGATGGGTTATTAGACCACCTTGTTGGGGTCGGCCCTGTATAAGTCATGTGGGTCAAAGGGTTATTAGACCACCCTATTGGGGGTCGGCCATGTGGGTCTAAGGGTTATTAGACCACTCTATTGGGGGTCGGCCCAGTCAGCATTATGTTATGTGGTTAAGTTCGAGCCTACATGAGTTAGGTAAAAAAAGGCAAGTCAAGTCAAGTATAAATAGAGTGCGGGAGGCACTCTATTTACTCACTCACTTCTCACACATGCACTCAAGGAGGAGTGGCGCACTTATGGAGGAGGAGGATCTGCTGCTAGGTTATGGCTATCTCTCTTGGTTGGTTGTATCATTGCTCTATCTATCTCTGAGGAAGTTATTGGGGTTTTTCACCTTTATGGTTTTCCCCAAGTAAATCTTTGTGTCTCTTGTGTGCTTGCATTATTGTCTCCATGATTGATATGCTGTAGATATGCTGTACATGTTGTTCTCTCAGTTAAGATCCTAGATCAGATTGAATTAAATTCTGAAAATCTAATATGGTATCAGAGCTAGCCTGAAAGAAGGCATGATATGGCATGTATGACACTTGTTGCACTTACGATGCTAGGGCTTGATATAGCAAAAACCAGTCATCGTAGCACTTTCGCTATAAATCCGTTTTGGAAAATTTTCGGATCTGAAATTGTTACAGGACGAAGATAAGATCTCCAGGTACCTTGTGTCCAAAGGAAAACCTCTAATTCGTTGTACTTTGTGATTTATGATCTGTGCAATATAGGGTTTCTGCCTCTTCCAGATCTGAGTTAAAATCAGGTGACCTTGGGAAAAAGGTCATAACCTGGGCTAGGAAGCTCCAAATGAAATTTCGTGAAAAGTGACAGGTATTACAAAGACTGTACTATCTCAGAAAACTTTTTCAGAGGCCGAAGTTGAACCAGTGACACGTGGCACTCCGTACAAGTGCGCTCTCCTGTATTATCCCATAAACAGGTCATGTTGCGACATTTGGCATAACTCTCTCTCAGAGAGTCCAATTGAGGTCAGACCTATCAGGATGGAAAGGTAACAGGCCGAGAAATCTCAGGAAACTTTTTTAGAGGCCGAAGTTAAAACAGTGACATGTGGCACACCGTACAAGTTCGCTCTCCTGTTTTATCCCAAAACAGGTCACGTTGCGACATTTGGCATAACTCTCTCTCAGAGAATCCAATTGAGGTCAGACCTGTCAGGATGGAAAGATAACAGGTTAGGCTATCTCAGGAAACGTTTTCAGACCCCGTGGATCAAAAATTTCAGAGTTACACCAGAAACAATCAGGTACATATTTATGTCAAAACAGAATTATTTTTTGGTACCTTCATTCATGGCTTCCGGAATTTAGGGCTTTGGAGAAAGTTGGAATTTTTGTAATCGGAGACCACGGCTGGATGCTACTCATAAAAATAGAAATTTAGAGACCAAGATCAGAATTTTTGGTTGGGCAGAAGGCCGGGCTTGATTAGACCCTAGTTCGGGACTTTGATCAGAAAAGTGGAAAATTAGGGCTTCTGTAAAAATGGAAATTTTTGAAATCTGTGACCACAGCTGGAAGCTCCTCAGAAAAATAGAAGCTTAGAGCTTTGGATCAAACATTTTGATTGGGAAGAAGAGTGGGCTTCATCAAACCCCAGTTCAGGGTCACGTCCAGTGAATCCAGAAGTTTCAAAAGCAAAATTGAGGAGTGAAACTTTGCAGTTTTCAAATTCTGAATATACCAACTTGATCAGCTCATCAAGGCACATATTTCTATCCTGTCATAAGTTTGAAATTCAAAGTTTGAATTTTTGGGGTTTCTCTAACAAACCCATATCCAGCTCAAGGTCCAGTTCTTGCAAATCAAGTGGATTGGGTTAATCCTAGAAGAAGATGGATTGATCACCTGCATAAGTGAAGAAGTTCCTGTCTCAGAGGGAGATGAGGATAAGGCCTTACATAAGAAAATTACAAGCGATCTCGACAGGTATGACTCATCGAGGTATGTTTCGATATTTGTCCATGATTAAGTTTATGGTATGTTTGTCTTCATGTTATTATGGTTAGTACAATTTTGATTTTAGATTTGTTTGATCACCTTAACAAAATTATGAATGCATGATAGAAGATATTCATTGGTTAGGGTGTTGACACTTATGATTGTACTAATGCATTATGGTGTTGTATGAGGTTTATGTTGTCTACTAACATGAAAGGTACACCAAGAAAGACAAATCATGTTCTGGTCCAAGAACATATGATCATGATAACATGAGGACAAAGATTCATCCACTGTCATGGATCTCATAGAAGATCCATTTATGAGGTATGTATAACTTGGTTTTGTAATAGTTAACTTATGAGATATACAGGTTACTATCACAAGTCATTGAAGAAGAACAAGAAGACATCATGTGAGTATGTTAGACATAAATAGCTAGCATGCTAATCCAGGTATGTTTTTCCTATATCAAGATAGAATCCTACCTTGTGTTAGGATCTTATACTGTTGTTGATAATGATTATTCATGAAGTCATAGGTTTGAATAATCATGATTGTATGCATTTTATGTTTCTTACCATAATTGATGATATGACTAACCAGAAGAATCATGATGGTATAGGTTTGAATAATCACAGGTTTTATGCATTTTATATCTCTTTTGATGATTCAACTAACCTGAAGAGTCATAGGTTTGAGTAATTACAGGTTTAGACATGTTATGTTTCTTATGATTTGACTAACCATAAGAATCCTACACAAACCTTGAATGATAATGCTTATTATTTCTGTTTGAAATGATCATGACTATACATGCTTGAGATTATTGTGTTTTAATAGTATACTAATGAATGTATGATTTTATATGAGATCACAAGGATAACACATTCATGATACTAATAAGCATGCATAGGGACCAAGGATGAATATGAGATTCAAGAACAGGTAATCCAGGAAACAAAGATCAAGAGGGAGTACACTCCAGTGGTTTATGCAAGGATGCAAATATTCAGAGGGAGTTGACCATCTCTCTACATCCCACAACAGAAAGGTGTAGAAGAAGCTACTTCAGATTAGGACTCCAGCAGCTCCTGCAAGGAAGCGAAGACTCAGAGGGAGTCCACCCAATGAACAAACAAAGATAAGTATTTTTAATTATCATTTCATGCATATTTGTTTGTTTAAATAAAATTGTTCAAATGATGTATATACTCATGTTCCTAGACTTAGGATATGTATTGTGCATATTAGAATAGTCACATCGATGAACAATATACTACTAATATGCATGGGTAAGTAGCCTATGGCACTGCACAACATTCCATTGCTACTTATCTAGAATGAAACCTCTTTGCTGACATGTTGGGAGTTGTGCACACTCTTAACAATGTTCTGGTAGAGATTGGAAGGCATCTAGAAAGTTACGGGATATGGATAAATGCTGTATTGAAGCATTGGCTAAGATAATTGCATGACTGTATGACATATTTATTTATGTGTAAGAATTTGTTCTGAAAACTATGAGATGTTTTCTAATCATGCAATTTAACTTGTTGTGTAGAAAAGATCGTATGCCATCTCCTACAAAAGAAGAACTACAACATTTGTTCAGCAACAAATTTATTTATTGAAGATATTGAAGTTCCCAGGATGAAGAAATGGAATGCCATGATCCGTCAATCATGAAGAATGATGTTTGGGATGTAGTCCCAAGACGTGAAGGGAAGTTTGTTATGACTTCCAAATGGAACTATCAGATCAAGCATGTTGCAGATGGCAGCATTGAGAAATATAAAAGTGATGAAATAGAAGATGCACCAGATGGATCTCAAGACAGCATGGTGTAGTCATATATGTGTGCAGAACTTGGTATGGTAGGATAGACAGCTTTCTATCCAGTTTGGTCGTTACCAAGAGTAAAGCATATTCCAACCTTTTCTACAAGGTTGAAGAAGGCAATCCAGTGATACTACTTTTGTATGCAGATAACCTGTTTGTTACAGGTAAATATAGATTGATTGCCGACACGCAGCGGAAGCTTTCTGCCAAGTTCTAGATGAAGAACTTGGGGATGATGCACTATTTGTTTTTTGGCATGGAGGTGTGGCAGAGTGCATATGGAATCTTCCTTGGACAAGGGAAGTATGTAGTAGAGATCCTGAATAGGTTCGGGATGATGGACTGCAAGGATATGGCCACACCTATGGCATCGAATCTGAAGCTTCTATGTGATGCTTCATCTGAGCCGGTTGATGTCTCTTTGTATCGTCAGATGATTGGGTCCTTGATGTACCTGACGAACACTAGACCAGACATTTGCTTTGCTGTGAACACATTGAGCCAGTTCCTGACGGATCCAAGGAGTGTTCACTTGGTTGCTGTAAAGCATATTCTGAGGTACCTAAAGGGTACAGTGGATTATGGGCTCAGGTATGAGGTGAATCAAAAGTTTAACCTGCAGGGTTATGTTGATTCAGATTAGGCTGGCAGTGCTACAGACAGGAAGAGCACATCTGGGTGCTGCTTTAGTATGGGATCAGGTGTGATCTCTTGGTTTAGCAGGAAGCAGTCCTGCGTAGCACTGAGTACAGCTGAGGCAGAGTATGTTGCAGCCTGTTCAGCTAGTTGTGAGGCAGTATGGCTACAGAAGCTACTGTCTGAGTTATTTGATCTCCCGTTGGAGGCTACTGGTATCTTCTGTGATAACCAGAGTTGTGTGAAGATGTCCGAGAACCCAGTGTTTCATGACAGGTCGAAACACATAGAGATCAAATATCACTATATCAGGGATATGGTGCAGAGAGGAGCTGTGAAGCTCCTGTATGTTGCGACGGACGAGCAGATTGCAGATGTGCTGACGAAGCCACTAGCCAGGGTGAAGTTCGAGTACTTCAGAGAGAGGCTTGGCGTGCTTCAGATCGAGGATACTTCGAGGAAGAAGTGATGGACACATTTGCTGAAGCCATTCCAAGCATGTTGGAAGGAGGATCCTTCACATGGCTGTGGATGTAAGCGCTGGATGATGAGCATCAGGATGATGTTCTGGTTTCTGCTTGGATATGATGTATATACGCATCATGTGGATGCTGGATATGATCAGTTGGATCATTTTATGTATGTATGTACGCATCATGTGGATGCTGGATATGATCAGTTGGATCATTTTATGTATGTATGTACGCATCATGTGGATGCTGGATATGATCAGTTGGATCATTTTATGTATGTATGTACGCATCATGTGGATGCTGGATATGATCAGTTGGATCATTTTATGTATGTATGTATGCATCATGTTGGATGCTTGGACCATGTATCTGTATATGTATCAGGTGGATACATTGTATGATCAGGTGGATCATGTATGGTGATATGTATCATGTATTTGTATTTGTATCAGGTGGATACATTGATGATCAGGAGGATCATGTATGATGATATGTATCAGGTGGATACATTGTATGATCAGGTGGATCATGTATGGTGATATGTATCATGTATTTGTATTTGTATCAGGTGGATACATTGATGATCAGGAGGATCATGTATGATACTTGGTATGCATCAGGTAGATGCATTGATGATCAGGTGGATCATGCAGCAGGATGTTGCAGTGATGATCAGGATGATCATAAATGATGAGCTTCAGGATGTTGCTCTAGATGACATGCAGCAGGATGTTGTAGTGATGATCAGGATGATCATAGATGACGAGCTTCAGGATGTTGCTCCAGATGACATGCAGCAGGACGTTGTAGTGATGATGATCAGGATGATCATGGATACATCAGGACGATGTATGGTGAGTATCAGGTTGATACTCTGTGGCCGTGGATCAGGTTGTGCAGATGAGCATGTAATCCGGTGCCCTGGGAGATTTGCAGATGGTCTTTCGAGGTTTTTCCTATGGCATGTAATTCGGTGCCCTGGGACATCTGGCAAATGCTCTTTCGAGGTTTTGCTCTGGGAGGACATGTAATTCGTTGCCCTGGGAGATCTGCAGATAGTCTTTCGAGGTTTTGCCTATGGCATATAATAGCGCCCTGGGATATCTGGCAGATGCTCTTGCGAGGTTTTGTCATATGGCATGTAATTCGTTTCCCTGGGAGATCCGATAGGTTGGGCTGTCTGCCCGTAATCAGTCCTGGGATGCTCTTGCGAGGTTTTTCCATGACCACATGTAATTCGTTGCCCTGGGAGATCCTATAGGTAGAGCTGTGTGCTCGTAACAGCCTGGGATGCTCTTGCGAGGTTTTGTGGTGAGGTCACATGTAATTCGTTGCCCTGGGAGATCCTATAGGTAGAGCTGTGTGCTCATAACAGCCTGGGATGCTCTTTCGAGGTTTTGTGACGCACATAATATGTCCTGAGGATTCCACAGTATGGCCAGTGATGATGAAGACCTGCAGGTGGTGGGCCTACATCCAGTATGAAAAAGGACTGGCTCTGTAGAACTTCCTATGACGAGTAGATTTAGAGATTGATTGAGATAGCAGCAGCAGTGACGATGATGATGACTCGATGACGATTATCCAGTGACGATGATCCAGAGAAGATGACTTGTGCTAGAAGAACTGTGCTGAGAAATACCTTCCTAGTTAAGAGGGAGTGTTGATGTATATGTAACTTCGGAATGTATTTCACATATATGTATATTGTATTCCTATAGAGATGGTATTATTCCTCTATAAGGAAGTGTCGTCATTTATATTGTAAGTGTCGTAACTTATACTTGATGGGTTATTAGACCACCTTGTTGGGGTCGGCCCTGTATAAGTCATGTGGGTCAAAGGGTTATTAGACCACCCTATTGGGGGTCGGCCATGTGGGTCTAAGGGTTATTAGACCACTCTATTGGGGGTCAGCCCAGTCAGCATTATGTTATGTGGTTAAGTTCGAGCCTACATGAGTTAGGTAAAAAGGCAAGTCAAGTCAAGTATAAATAGAGTGCGGGAGGCACTCTATTTACTCACTCACTTCTCACACATGCACTCAAGGAGGAGTGGCGCACTTATGGAGGAGGAGGATCTGCTGCTAGGTTATGGCTATCTCTCTTGGTTGGTTGTATCATTGCTCTATCTATCTCTGAGGAAGTTATTGGGGTTTTTCACCTTTATGGTTTTCCCCAAGTAAATATTTGTGTCTCTTGTGTGCTTGCATTATTGTCTCCATGATTGATATGCTGTAGATATGCTGTACATGTTGTTCTCTCAGTTAAGATCCTAGATCAGATTGAAGTAAATTCTGAAAATCTAACATAGAAGCTCCCCCAAAGAGTACAATAGCTCACCAAAAACGCCCTCCCTCAAGGATCAAGAATATGCCATCAAAACTGGAAATGGTTGAAGGAGCGAGCTGCAATAGAAGAAACCATGAGCTGCCCTGTAGCTCACACCTGCAAATAAAGACTCCATTAAAGCTCCAAATGAAAGGTCTGAATGGCCTTTCCAATTTCTAACTTGGATGGGAATCTTTCACCCTCGAAATTGGCTAAGGCAAGAAACTAGTCATCCACTAGCTCTCCCTCTTCACAATTGCAATTGCAAATTCTACAAATGATCAAAAGCTGGTTTCCTTCTTTGTTATTGACATTTATAAACTTCTAATTTCCTCCATCGGTCGAATTCCTTCCAAGAGACTCATGCCAACTCATGTTGGGAAGAGATTCCAAAGAACGCCACTTGTACAACAATTCCTAGTCTCCCACTTCCACCAAATCACATGTGGAAGCATCTTAGCTACCCTAACACCCTTGAGTGCCCTCTTGGAGTCTATTTTTAGCCCTGACATGTCATATATGTCATATGTCAGCCTTCAGGTCTGATTTGTGTCATAGGTGTCATAGCATCTTCATTATTGTTGTCATAGAGCTAGGGAATCTAGCCCAAGTGTCTCACTAGCTCCAAATTGCCTCTTCCTCTTCCATGGGAGTTACTCTTCCTCTATATTTCGACCTTGGATGAGTCATGAAATGAATAATACCTTTTGGAATCCCCAAAGTATGTTACCATTCACCTTGAATTCAAATTGGTGAGAGAATGATGCCAAATGTAGTGGGGAAATCTAGCCATATGTGGGTCCCACTTCCTCCATGTGTCTTCATGATGAAATGCCACTTTGATTTTCACTTGTATATATTTATTTAGATCCTTTATTAAATATTTATGCCATTCTAATGTTCAAACATAATTTGTTATCCCCATTATTCCAAATCCCAAAGCTTCCACCCCAAACCTAGGAAACTAGTAATTTTCCTCCTTGGCAATTATTTGACCTTTAGCATCAATTTGACAAACCCTAATGAATAGAGAAAATGTGATTAGGCCATTGTGACCCAATACCAAATTTGGGACATGACAGCGGCTCTCATTTTTATGTTACATTTATTCATGATGCAACTAGAAAAACTTGGGTTTATTGCATTAGACATAAATCTGATGTGTTTGCTACTTTTAAGAAGTGGAAAGCTTTGGTTGAGAATGAGATAAGAAAAAGGTTGAAATGTCTTAGATATGATAATGGAGGTGAGTATTGTGGCAAGGAGTTTGATACTTATTGTTCATACCATGGGATTCGTAGAGAGAAGATAGTCCCAAGAACACCACAGTAAAATGGTGTGTAAGAAAGGATGAATAAAATGTTCATGGAGCGTGCAAGGTGTATGAGATTGAATGCAAGGTTGCCCTTACAGTTTTAGGCAGATGCTGTAAATACTGTTGTTTATTTAATAAATGGAGGGCCTTCAAGTGCTTTGGATGGTGGTATTCCAGAGGAGACATGGACAGGTTAAAAGGTAAACTACTCATTTATGAGAATGTTTGGTTGTGAAGCATTTGTCCATATTGATAAAGAAAATAGAACAAAGCTTGAAGCTAAATCCAAGAAATGTACCTTTATTGGATATGGGGTTGATGATTTTGGTTATCACTTATGGGATTATGAAAATAAAAAAATCATTAGGAGTAGGGATGTGATATTCAATGAAAAGTTCATGTATAAAGATTAGTTGTAGGGAAAGAAACAAGAAAAGGAAAACACAGAGTACACGGTACTTGATGAAATTGAACAAAATGAAGTTCCAAAGGTGCCAGAAAATCAAGAACAACAGCAAGTACCTGAAACTCCTGCAAGTGTAAGAAGATCTACCAGGTTAAGTAGACTCCCTGAACAATACTCTCCTACAATGTATTATTTATTGATGACTGATGCTGGTGAACCAGAATGTTATGAAGAAGTAATGCAGGTGGAAACTAGAAAGAAGTGGGGGCAAGGCATGAATGAGGAGATGGAATCATTGGTAGGAAACCAAAATTGGGATTTGGTTCAATTTCCTGCTGGTAAAAGAGCATTGCAGAACAAATGGATTTACAAGTTGAAGGAAGAAGAAGGAGGTAAGAAGCGGTACAAGGCCAGACTTGTTGTAAAGGGGTTTGCACAGAAGAAAGGTATAGATTTTGATGAAATATTTTCTCCTGTTGTTAAGATGACTTCAATTAGGACTATCTTAAGTCTAGTGGCGGTAGAAGATTTGCATATTGAACAGTTAGATGTAAAAACAACCTTTCTCCATGGGGATTTGGAGGAAGAGATATATATGCAGCAGCCACAAGGGTATGAGGTCAAAAGGAAGGAAAATTTGGTATGCAGCTTGAAGAAGAGCTTGTATGGTTTGAAGCAAGCTCCAAGGCAGTGGTATTTAAAATTTGATAGGTTTATGACAGAACAAGGTTATAGTATATGTCATTCTGACCACTATGTTTATTTCAAGAGGCTAGATAATGGAAGTTATATTATCTTGTTATTGTATGTGGATGACATGCTTGTTGTAGGGTCTAACATGAAGGAAATAAATGTGGTTATAAGGAAGTTAGCAAATTCAGTTGGGATGAAGGATTTGGGTGCTGCAAAGCAAATCCTTGGTATGAAAATAACAAGAGATAGGAAAAATCACAAATTGGCATTGTTTTAGGGTGAGTACATACAAAAGGTGTTGGAGAGGTTCAAAATGCAGAATGCAAAACCAGTTAGTACACCTTTGGGAATCCATTTTAATCTAAGTAAGGAAATGTGTACCAAGACACAGGAAGAGACAAATTACATGTTCAAGATTCCCTATTCATCAGCAGTTGGTAGCTTGATGTATGCCATGGTGTGCCCAAGACCAGATATTGCACATGCAGTGGGAGTTGTGAGCAGATGTATGAACAATCCAAGTAAAGAACATTGGAAGGCAGTACAGTGGATTCTTAGTTATTTGAGAGGTACTACCACTCAGGAGTTATGTTTTGGAGGTTCAGACACTGTTCTACAAGGATATGTTGATGCAAATATGGCAGGTGATAAGGATAGCAGGAGGAGCACCACAGGGTATGTGTTTACTATAGGTGGAACAACAGTAAGTTGGATTTTGAAACTACAAAAGGTGTTGCACTTTCAACAATAGAAGCAAAGTATGTTGTTGCACTCTGGCTAGTAAAGAGATGATTTGGTTGTAGAGGTTTATGGAGGAATTGGGTAAGAAGCAGAAGGATAGCAGGTTGTAAGTGATAGCCAGAGTGCCATTCAACTTGCAGAGAACTCAGAATTCCATTCCAAGACTAAACATATACAGCTCAAGTACCATTTCATACGCTCTATTCTAGAAGATGAACTGTTGAAGCTAGAAAAGATACATACTAGCCAGAATCCTGTAGACATGTTCACAAAGGTAGTGACTAGAGAGAAACTGAGTTCTTGCTCGGTTTTAGTTTCCCTTCTAGGGTGAAGGAGAAGATGAGAAATTTTTCAAGTCCAAGTCCAGCAAGTACAACAGCGGTGGAGTTGCTGTGATCAGTCTCCAAGTGGGAGATTGTTGGTTGTGGAGGCTAATCTTCCAGTCTCATAGATGATGTTGTTTCAGTCGTGTTGTACCCCAGGTTTGGTTATGATCCCGGCACGCTCCCCATGGGGCCTAGGGGAGTTGTTGCACTCCCTCAGGGGGGGGGCACGGGGGCGTAGCCCCCAAAGGAAAATTTTGGGTTGTTTCGCCAACAGATTACAGGCCCATGGTTTTGGGTAACCCATGGTATTTTCCCTTTGTATTTCCCCTTTATAAGAAAGACATTGTAATTTTACTAGGGTTGATGTATTAGGTATTATGCATTGTAAATATCTCTGAGATCATGAAGAGAGACTGTGAGACAGTGAAGAGGAAGTGCAGCGGATGTGCTACAGGTTGTATCCCTTCATTTGCTGGATGGTATAATAATAAGGACTGGAAATTTCAGTGTGGACGTAGCCCATCTTGGGTGAACCACGATATATTGGTGTCTCTCTTGTAATGTGTCTTTGTGATTATATTTGCATTTATGTTTATTGTTATTGCTCCGCGATCCTGTTTTTCTAACAGTTAGCGTGGGAAGTACTGTGTGGGGTTGGAATTTGTATTGGCCCTAGTGGTGCACAAACTAGATAATGATTGAGGCCAGCCTCCCCTTGTGGTAATAAACACGAAACCAATGAGCAACCCGAAAAAAAAATTGTACACGCAACACACTCCTATTTCCCAGAAGTTCCTGGTCTTGTGAGGCATAAATAAATGTCTGTTTGTGGGTCACCTCACTTATTAGAGTTTCGTGAGTTAGTACCAGCATCATAATATGGATAGGCACTTGTACTAAAGAAATAATACAAATGTATTTGGAAGGTATGACACCCAAATGGGAATATGAAATTGGAGTACCAATTCCAGTGGCAAGAGAAAATGGACTGGATTATGCTTTACTCAGGGGGAAGATACTATGTTAGCTGTAATGGCACATCGTTTCCCAGAAAAAAGAATTCCCCATTGGTGAATGAAAAGAAACCATAAAATTGTGCCTCGCGCGGAAGCCACTATGGTAGGCCGTAATGCACAGGCACGCTCTATTATCTGTGGCAAAATAAACCCATGCGGTTATGTCAATTGGAAAAGGCCAAAAGGGTCGTCGAGAGGGCGCCATCGGATGACAAGTATGGACTAGGGTACTTGTTCATCAAGGAATAACCCTATCCGTGTTTGGTCGAAAACACTACTTATAGAACTATCGGGTGCTAGTAACAACCCTATGCCCAACTGGATAAAAGAAATCAATTGGTTTGCCTAACAAAAATAATAGAAAACAACTACATGGAAAAACCGAAGATAAATACATTTCACACAAGGGGAAAAGTGCCAGATGAAAGGATGTCGTTTCAAAATGGAACACTATGGCATAAAGTGGCCTACCTGGCAGTTGCAGAGTGGTCACAAGACAAAGCTTCAATGACGTTAAGTGTCCGATGTCCAGTGGAAGTGGCTTCACATGAACGACATTGCACAAAAAATGGTTAAAAAATGACATTCACTCCTTATATAACTTTGGGAAACCCTAGTAATTAATGCGCAAGGGTAAAATTTGGTGGTCCCATTAATTCATCGAGGCCATTTCAACGCGAAAATCAACAAAATTCTCCCTCCATATCGCGGCGGAATAAAAATGTTGACGACGTGTTTCAACATCTCTCCTGTTTTCATAGCGAAATGTGTCGATGGTACTCGTCATTCTGTGTCGATTCCTCCTTCGAAACATTTGTTAGTGTCTTTTGGCCTTCGCGGGCTGAAGTGCATCGGAGCTTTCTCCGTTCTTTTCTGCGGCGTTTTAGCATATATTTGTCTCTTCGCACCAAAAAGCGTCGATGCCACTTCTTAATCTCCGCCAATCATTTTCTTTTCATCACGCTGTCTTGTATCGGAATTCTCTCTGACTTCTTCATCGAAGAATTTCCTGTTTTGCCGAAGACGCACTTCGGCGTAACTCACCTTCACGTAGTGAAACCCTTCGGGCTATTTTCCAAACTTTGCGCCGATTCTTCTCTCGTGGGGGAATTTTTCGCATCCATATTTGTTTCACACGGATTCGTTTCGGCGTGACTTTTGCTTTCACACTGAAGCATATCAGCATGAATCAGTGAGTTTCTCTGAGCAATGCAACTTCAGAAAAATGGTCTAAGTGTTTCGACGTGATTCTTTCAAATTTTCTGACCGCTTTGGTGTAACATGGTGAGTTGCTCCGACCATTTTAGCGAGAAAAAATGAGTTGTACTTAGTCCAAAGACTTGCTTCTTTTTTTTTTACTTATTTTCAGGAAAATTCTAAGTGACGAAAGATAAAAATTATAGGATGAGATAAACTCTAAGTAAACCAAAAACTAAAAGGAGGGGCCCTACAATTTTAAGAAAATTTTGGGGATAAGGTTGCAACAACAACATGTTGACAATAATCAAGGACTTTGTAATACAAGCTCTAACAATTTGGAGCTAAATGAATCGAAACACTGCTGTCGACCAATACACCGCAGATCCATGTTAATACTGAATGACTGAACATAATCATGGCTACTAAGACACAAGTGTAGATCCATGATGAGATAATGACACATCCACGACCAATACAAGAGTGGACCCATGTGATAGTACATCAATGAGGCCACTGACATGATATTCATGTGGGAACCTACTCAAAAAATATCCATCGCAACCTGGGTAAACACATAATGAGGATCCCCAGGGTCTTCTACCCAATATTGAATCGATACGAATCTAACTATGTGATTACAAGGTGTTGAAGCTGAACATAGTAGAAACCAATTGATTATTGGGAAATGATGTGAACCATTAACAAGTGCGAGTGAAATCACTAGTGATGATAATGATCCCCAAGGTATCATAATACATCCCAACGAATGCGAATGAATGAGTTGGAGTCAAACATTGGTGGAATCATTCGATCATAGGTCAATGATGCGAACCCAGTGTCGAAAGCGAGAAGACTTGCCATTGAGGTATGCAGGATTCAAGGCACTAGGTGGTTTCTAAATCTAATCCTTGGATGATGTGTTGGTGTCGACAGGGATAGATTCATCAAAGGAGGGCCATGATGCATCCCACATCATCAACACAAAACCGATACAGGAAGAATATTTTGGGCGGTATATAAAATGAGTGTGCACTGACACAAGGTTCCTGGACTTTAAGTATAATCGATGTAATGGAGAACTTGACGATTGCAAAGTTTGACTCAAATGGAGAACTCCCCTTGAACATTTTACGGAATGACAAATTACCTGGCAGCATGGAATCGATGATACAGATATCAAGACACAACGAAACATGAATGGAGCATTATTCGGATGACCCAAATGAGTAAAGAGACTCATGGACTTGACACGATTCAAAGACAAGCTGATTACCCAACTGTTCAGATGCAATAAAAACAAGAGCCATATTCAAGGGAGACAACAGGTTGCCATAAATGCGGATACATATGCATTTCCATTCCCTTATTCCCCATCATGATTGATGAGTACCTCTTTCTTTATTAATGAGCTTGAGGAGGATAACAGATGCTCGATATAGCTCATCCTTTGGATGAGCCCAATCTCACATGTTTTACAAACCTAAGAAATGAGGGGTTCATCCCTATAAGGATATTTCAATGTTAAATTTTAACGAGTACAAAGAAGGTAAACTTGGTGTCATTTCATGTTTAGAGAGTCTGAAAAGACTAAATAAGAATCCAAGGTGTACCTTTTCGTAAATTTAGCCCCTAGGCCCGAAAGAGTGTAAAAAAATACCTAGAAGAACTCTCCTAGTCAAATCTTGACTGGGGTATTCCTTTTTCGTAATTAATACTACTCATCCAGAAAAAGGGGTAAACCAAAATTGAATAGATGCCCTTTCAAATCCTTTTATTAGCGTTAAAGGAAGCAAGTTCGCTCAACGACCTTTTGATATTTCAAGAGTCTAAAAAGGGCTTAAAGAAAACTCCAATAGTGTCTTCGAGCATGAAAGACAGTTTGGGCCATAACTTCTTTATTATGTTTGACTTGTAACCTCAACAACAAGTTGTTAAAAAAGAACTATATAAATTAACCAATAAAGAGTCTCTTAAATTAAAATGGTGAAAAGGCAATAAAAATTTACAAAGTAAAATATTAAAATATTCACTCTCAATCCGATAAAAGGGAGTGAAAGTGACTCATTTTACCATTCCATCTTTGTTCTTTTTACCAATAAGGGTAAAAAACTCATTGTAGTAGCAAACTTGTGTTGAATATTGTGGGCACTTCAGGTTGTGGACTCGAGCTCTGTTACCTCCAGGTAACCACATTCACCTTCTTATTTGATTTTCCAAGCTAAAATGCTGCAACAGTTATGGGTTTTAATGGATTTGGGGTTGTTTTTTAAGCATAAAATGTGTGCCCTGGTCGACACGACCTTCCTTTTTGGGAACTGCGTCGCGGCTGATTGACGCGGCCCACAAAAAGGCCAGGCGCGTCGATGTTGCACTGTGTGCAAAGTCGAGTCGCATCGGTTGTGAAATGCGGCCCCAAAGATGAAATGCATCAATTTTTTTTGGTTTTTATTTGAGATGAAGGATCTGTACTCCCTATCTTTGGTTTTGTAGGTCCTTAAGCAAGGAAAATTGTGCTACAATGGAAGGAACAATACCACGAATTGGAGGAATTGGAAGGATTAAATGATGCCAATACAATGTTGGCACTTCAAGAATGTGGCTTAAAGAAATTATTCCTTACTCCGAATATGAGGGCCCAAGTGCATTTGTTGGGGTATTTAGTGGACATGTGGGGCCCCAATGAATAGTATTTCTGAGTAGGGACCCACATCCTTACCCTTGATATATATGACATTTATTTTTTGACCGAGATTTCAAGAAGAGGGGCATGAGCCATGATTACTAGGAAGAGTCGAAGTGACCGAAATATAGACAAACTCATCATCTGGTATTGCGAGCCAGGACTAGGAAGTCTGTTGGGAAGATCCCAATTGTACAAGTCTGTAGTATACCATTGAGGACTATGCTCTTCATAGTGGGTTGAGTAGCAGGGACTAAGTCCCACCACTAGGAGACCAGGTCTCAAATGTTATGTTCCATATCCTGCATGGAACCTGCTATGTTTAATTGGTGTGAGAGTCCCCTAAGCATCATGAAAGATCAATTAACCAAGTGTCAGATAGGTAGAACTAAACAGTTTGGTTACGGGTCTATCTTGGTATCCTTCTTTATGGAGCGGGTTCCTCACTTCCACCCACAACATATAGATATAGTTAGTCCCGATCTGTGGGAGCCACTCATGAGGAGGTGGGATGACTTGTTTAGCCGTCATGGTGGTTTTATTCATAGCTATGGGCTAGATTTCTTTCAATGGATGCACAAGCAGCGTTTGATGGTAGAAGATTATGCTTATGTCGGCACGGATTTCCGAGGAGATCTTGACTTGGCATTACTAGAAGGGTCTACATGGTGCGATATAGGTAAAAAAGAATAATCATGCTCTTTCAATTGTGTTTATATTTTTCAAATATATGGTTTTTTTTTGTGTGCTAAGACTTCTTGTGTTTTACCAATATAGATGTGGGGCTAGAGAGGCCACCTGGATATTATCCTATACATCAATGAGGAGAGGCTAGGGTCGTTTCTTCTCACAAATTAGAAGTGAGGGACATAATCACGGATACCAAGGAGAACTTAGAGAGGTTGGATGATGACATCCCAGACGTGTCGCTGGATGACCTTCTTCGTCACTATCAGCACCACACAGTGGGAGTTTCTGCGAGTATCGAACGTCTTCTCTGTCGGGTAGCTCGGGCGGTGATATGTTATCATGAGCGCCACGACTAGCCCCATTATCTATATGTAGTGATGTAATGAAAGCCATGAGCTTCAGAATTTTTCCATGATGATGTATTGAAAGCTATGAGCTTCATATTTTTCCATGATGATGTACTGAAAGCTATGAGCTTCAGATTTTTCCATGATGATGTATTGAACGCTATGAGATTCATATTTTTTCTTAGTACTTATTTGTGGAACTTTTATCATACTTAATATAAAAGAGGTTTTATATACAATGTGTGTATGGCGAGTATGGATCTCATATATGCTACTTATGGATGAACAATTTACATGTTATGCTTGTTAATAAAATGTTTAAGAATGCGAGATGTACCAATCTAAAATGAAATTTTCCAAAGAATCAGCAACCATATTCATATGTCTTGGAATATGTAGGTATTGAACGAACTCAAAATACCTCTCCAAGAGATGTACTTATCAAAAAATATGGAGTAGTGTAGGGTGGCGAACAACATAAAATCGGTTCAGATGGGATACCACAAGTTGGGAATCCAAATAGACGACAATGTTGTCCACACCAAGGGAATATGTATCGCTTAACAATCCAATCATTGTGTGATACTCGGCGGTATTATTAGTTGCAGGACCTAGGCAAGTTCCTCCTGAGTTTATAAGTTTGCAGGAAGGGGAATAGAGTACCCAAGCTGCCGAGGCGAGGTTTTGAGTATGCCAGATAGCACCATCTGCAAATCCTTGTTTAATCCCAGGATAAATGCTGGAAGTGTCCCAGGAAATAACATAAAAGAGATATCCCAACCGAAGGCTTCAAATAATCCTACACAAGTATTATCCTATCCTCAAGCTGTTTGGTATGGCTAACTTTGACGAATATTAGGCCTCCGTTGGTACTCTAAGAGTAACTCAAGTGGATTCCTTCCTTAGGGGAAGAAATAAAAGTTTAAGTGCAAGTTAATGAAATCAAAATAAATAAAAAAAGAAACGAGTAAAATATAATCTATCTAAATGTAATTGAAAATAGAAAATTTGGTTGTGAATCCTCATAGCAATCAGATTAAGGATTTTAGGTATTGATAACTCTAACCAATAACAATTACATCAGATCTAATAGTACCTGATTTGATAAAGACAATACAGTTAAAACCAATTTTGTTTTCATTCAAAGATTTATGTTCTATGATTGTTCTTCTACAGATATGCTAAATGACAAATTAACATATTAAAATGACAATTCTGCAGTTACAAGAATATTATATAAGATTATGTGAAACAAAGAAAGAAATTTCTTGATACTTTATCTTCATATGAATCATAAGTGAAAAATAAAAATACACATTCATATGCTTGTGATCATATAACCAAATAAAATTGAATTATTGAATCAATGCAAGAAAACCCATACTCATCAAGAAAACTTGGTAAAGAATTACCATAAAAAGATAAGAGAAGACTGACTGAATTTCATTAAAGACTGTAAGAAATTACAATACTCCATGTGCAGCAGTATATATCTAGTTCTTTTCTCCAGCGGTTCTCCCCCCTTTTACATGGGATCCAAGTCTCTTTAAATAATAGATACAATAAGTTACAAAGAAACTAACTCCCATGAAATGAGGTATTACCAAATATTTGCTTAAGATTTACCAAGGGTAGATTTCCACTTGGACAAAACATCTAAAAAGTCATCAATATCCTTGTATTGAGCATGCACGATCTGTAGTTGATCTTTGCAAAGAAAAACATCGACCTACCTTTTCTTTTCCTTTGACCATTCTCATAAGAAAACATTAACTTTCATCACTGAAGAAACTGGTAACTCAACTAACTCTTTGATTCCTTTTACATGAACATGCTCCAGCTGGTCAATACGCTCTTTAGACTGCAAATGATTTTCTTCAACTTGTGTGATCATGAGCTTAGGTGGAAGTGTTGAGCACTGGTTGTCATTGATGACACCCATTAATGACAAATGATTGATATGGGGACAAAGGAGGATGATGACATGGCAAGAAGGCCATTGGAACACCTAATGAGCCAAATGACCCATTCTGTGGTCATTTGTGCCTTAATGAGGTCATGAAGCCTCTTGCTTGATGAAGACGCCTTGAAGAATCCCTCGGACCCACACTTAGTGGCTTAATGGTTCTTGTACTCTCGAAGGAATGGTGAAGACGATGTGTGTGTTGATGGGGTATTGAAACCCTTGGAGATGGTCATACTTGTCATAGTATGAGCCCTTTGTACCTTGATGGCATGCTCATGCACTTAATGATCACATATGTATTCGGTATCTTGATATACATATCACTGAAGCCTATGGTGATTAAATAACTATGCTTGAAGCCTTGACATGGCTTAAAACAATTGAAGAAGCCCTTAAAACTTGTGACATGGAACCCAAGCCAATATTGTTGAAGTTCTTGGTCCTTAAAAATGGCCATTGGGGTATGGCTGAAGTTAAAACAAAAAATAAAAAGCTAATTTAAAATTATAAATGCAAAGTCGGCTTAGCTATAAGTTAATGATAAAAAATAAAAATGATAAATTATTTTTTATAAAAAATAAGACAAGTCGGCTCAGTAAAAAATACAAAATGAAAAACCAGTATAAGTACACTTTATCTCTCACTCAGAAAGGAAGACAATTTCGGATAATCTCTGAGGAAATTTTTGGGTACTGTAGCAGCTACAATAGACATGATTTTTTTTTTAAAGGTTTCCTTTTTAGCTCTGATTTGTTTTAGGGAAGTAGGAGATGGAGCAACAGTAATCTTTGGATTAATTTGGGGCAACAGGAGATGGAGCAGCAGTAATATTTGGATTAATTTGGGGCAGCAGGAGATGGAGCTACAGTAATATTTGGATTAATCTGGGCAGCAGCATGATGAAGATTTTATTTCTAGGCAGCATGATGTGGACAAAATGCTAATATACTCATGGAAATAGTAAAGATAAGGAGCAGCTCCAGCATGATGAAGTTACCTATTATTTGAGTTTAATTAGGACTACTGTATGATGAAGAAATCCGATGGACTATTTCTTGATGGCATGTTTTGGACTAGATGCTGGCTGAAGTTTGAAAGCAGTAATGATATGGTAACTTGATGAAGACATTTTTGATTGGGGCTACAAATGATGAACTGATTCTTGATGATAGGATTTGTGATGAGGTTGCTGATATTTGTGGGCTACAGTATACTAATGACAGTATGATGAGATGAACAGTTTGAAGATTTGTTCTTCGTGGACAATGTAAATGCTTGAAGACATGTTTGTAATGATTATGTGATGTGCAAGTGAATAGTACAAAAACTTGATTCTCGACAGTTTGATGAGGATATATTTGGGGACAAAATGAAGATCTATTGATGATGACATGGACAGAATTTTGATGTATGATGTATGAACAACATGATGATTACATAATAGAGAATACATGTTGATGATTTGTGATGACAATATGTATGGCAAGCTTGATGAATGGAACAGTGACAATACAAGACAAATGATGATGTAATTATGGTGATGTTAATATGTACATATAATACAAGCAGGGTCTTGTAATGAATTGTACTTGTAAATACAAGCAGGTTCTTGTATCCATTTTTCTTAGTAGGATCTAAGAAAAACTAGGCAGGGTACTAGATAAAGAGTTGGTGCTCTTTTGTTTCAGTTGGTGTTGAATTGCCTCACGGTTGTAGCCGTTGAACCAAATACAAAAGGGTTACAAAAACTATATCTTGTGTCTCTTGCAATGTGTTGAGGTCAATGTGTTTTTACTTGATGAATGATATGTGATTAGTTGATTGCTGATATATAATTCATTGATGAATATGATGTTGTAGTGAATGTGAAATAATGATACAAGATTGGTAGAAAAAAATGAAATTTGAATTTAGCCTTAACTCACTGATTCACCCCCCCTCTCAGTGAGAATTGTGTTTAACAATTGGTATCAGAGCATGCCTTCTGCAGAAGCCTAACAAGCTTGAAGGAAATCAGTAGACACAAGTGAAGGAAATTCATGGAGGTTTATTCGAAAGATGGAGTTCCATTACTCAATGAATCAAATTATGATTCTTGGATCATCAGAATAAAGCATCAGATACTGGCAGAAGGGTATGACATCTGGAAATCAATTGAAGGGGGAGTAGCTAAGAAGCCACTTGAAAGCAATGAAAAGGGACCAAGCTTAATCTTGATGGCCTTGTCTCAATTAGAGAAGAAAAGACTAGATGTTGGAAAGTATACCTCAGCCAATGAACTCTGGAGCACACTTGAAGGGGAGCACAAAAGGAAGGTTCAAAACATTGACCAAGAAAAGGAATTCAAGATATCTGAAGATGAAAAACAAGAAGAGATGGAGGCACAAGCTTCAAGCACTAGTGAAGGTAATAACTCTTTTATTGGCAATAATTCTGAAGCAAATGATGAAATTATACTTGTAAAGGATGAAGAAGATGAATTATTGAAAATCAAAGAGGCATTTTCAAAAACTCTATTGGATAAGGATGTCAAATCCAATACAAGGCCTAAAAAGAAGATTATGGGAGCATTTGAAAAATACCAAGAGGAGGCAAAAGCATTGTTCATGAGTTTGAAGCTCAAGAACAAAGACTTGCAAGATGAGTTAGAACATAAACATCTTGAGGTCAAAAGGTTGAAGAATGAACTAGGAAAAGGACAAGAAAAGATTGATGTGGATCCTAGAGAACTTGAAGAGACAAGATGGGATAATCTTGATTTGAAAATTCAGCTGGAAGAAGCTAAAATATGAGAAGAAACTATGAAGATCTAGCTAAAAGAAAAAGAGAATATTGTTAAAATCCCTAAAGAGCTTGAAGAGGCAAGGAGAAATAATATTGGCTTGAGGACTCAGCTCGAAGAAGCCAGAAGAATAGAAGAAGCCATGAAGCTTCAACTGGATGAAAAGGAGAAGATTTGTGAGCAAATTGAAATGGAAGTGGTTGGCCTCAAGAAGAAAAATAAAAAGTTTGATGCATATGGAAAGTTCAATCATAGCTCGCCATCCTAGATGAAATATTAGATTGTCAAAGGTCCCCATTTGACAAATCTGGCCTTGAGTATGAAAAGGTAGAAGACAAATTGGAAGAAGGAAATGCTTCACTCAAGACTCTTGAAGTTGGATCCACATCCTCCAAAGAAGAAAGCAAAGATCCTCATGTACCTGCACATGACAACAAAGAAGTTGGAAGAACAAGTATGCATCAAGAAGCTAATTTAGCACCTCTAAGCAAACCAAGAAAAGAAACAACTCCAAGATGGAGCCAAACATCAAGGTATGAAAATGGTTTTAATGGCTATTGTTTTTCTTGCTCTAAGTATGGTCATAAGGCTTTGGATTGTAGATCCGATGGAAGAAGAAGTGCTGTAAGTACTAATGGAAAGGTTAGGTGTTGGGACTGCAATCATATTGGACATGTGGCTGCTAACTGTCACACTTTACGGTGCTACTCATGTAGTGGATTTGGTCACAAAGCTCAAGAATGCCCAAGTCAAAGGAGTCCATCTAGGATGAGCTCTTCATACACACCAGCAAGAAGATCTAGTGATTCGTGGAAAGGAAAGAGTGCAAAAAGAATTGAAGATCATAGAAAAACCAAGGTTTGGGTAAGGAAGAACATTTTGCTAGACTTAAATCAAGTTGATGATCAATGCAAAATTGAAGGTGGCTGCCATATGGAAAGCCAAGTTTGAGGTCTCTAAAAGACCTTGGACAGACCTTGAGTTCATAGTATTTTGGTGAATGAACTCAAGTGGTAAATGATGACTCTCCAAGAAAAAACAGGTCCTAGGATCTGATTGTTGACATTGACAATTGATAAAAAGTTTGAAGTATGTATGCAATGCATGCTATAAAAGATGAACCAGTTTCAGACCTCATGATGATGTCTTTCCACACACAGTAGAGGTTGATGATTCATTGATGACATACTTGTAATATTGATGGTGGTTTTTGGTATCCTTGATACATACTCAGTTTGACAAACTCAACAAAGAAGTTGACCAGTGATGCACATTCCATAGTGCTCATCCATAGCTTGAAGCATATACACAGCCCTAATGCACAGGTCAAGGTTAATGTTTTTGGACAATCTGAGTTTTTGAAGCAACAGAAAGTTGATAAAGATTTTGGTTAATATTGTCTAGATGGATATAAGTCATTGTCCAATGCTATGAAAGTGGTGTATGTATAGTGATGTATACAGTACATAGTGCTTTGAATAAATCAAACCTTGAAATATGTAGACCTTTGAATGTACAGTGATATGTGAATTGTTGTAGCTAAAGGCTAATATTGCAGATGAAAAAGAATTTGGACTCTTAAGAAGATGTTCTGGTATGAATATAGTCCGAGAATGATTTGAAGTTTGCCTTGTAAGGCTGCCAAAGCTGATGAGATTTTTATCTTGGTATGAAGGATTATCTTTTATTTTTCAGTGATCCAAAATCAGACTTCAAATCATGTACAAGGATAATACATACACATTTTAGATGATATGGCAGTGTCACATCTACAGTAGTATGGAATGAACTCTCAGCAAAAGACATGACGATGATATGACATGTGGCATCTTGAGCAGAGAAGGACCAACAGATGTTAATGACCAGCTTGAGTTGAAAATTAGAAGTGACAGTGGCACAATGATAGGGGGAGCAAGAAATATGAGATGAAGCATCCAAGGAAGAATTCGTGGCATGAAGAAATCCAAGCAGCTGATTCAAATGAAGAGAAACAAAACAATGTTTTCAAGAAGATCTGATGAGAAGAAGAATGAGTAAATATGCTGAATAATGGCATGAAAAATGTGTGAGTTTTGTGGTGTATTCCTTGAGGCAGCCAAGTCTTTAATAAGGAGTTCTGATCCTTGAAGTCAAGCACAAATTTTACACAGCAGTACGTCGGATACAAGGTGGATTCACTTGAAGTTACAGTGATCCATGCTTGACCAGTAGTAATTGATGACAAGCTAGTGGACAAGTTAAAGACTCGAAGACAATATTGTGAAAGGCTTGAAGTATAATGATGATACATGCTTACCTCTTATGAATTGAAATGAAACTTTTGTCATAAATTTGAAGTCTAGAAAGTGTATGAAGATGCATGCTATAGGTGGAGCAGTAGCAGTAAAGTAATGTTTTATTTATGCAAGCAAATTTGTTGATGCAGTCCTAAATGTGACTGACAAAAATGTTCTCAAGAAACACCTGTTATTGGTATCTGATTGGTAAAGGTGGTTATCAAGATTTTTATCATTGTATGAAGAACAACTGGCAGTATTGTCATAGGATATGATGAATCCTATAGTGAATTCAAACTACTAAAATGAGTTTAGCATCCTGAGCACAAAGAACATGAACTTGATCACTTATGCTAAGCTTACCTTCACAATTTGGAATGATCTCTTCACTCGAACTAGATGGATGAAAATTTTTGACCTATTAATGGATTGTTCCTCGCACTAATCTTGAAGCTTTAGAAGATATGGGATAGTAAAGCAGGTAACGACAATTTCAAGCAAAAATATGCATGATGATAGGGGGAGCTGATTCAAAGGAACATCAACATGACTTATATTGGGAGCAACCAAGGCATCCGATTTTTTGTAGCATCATACCCAGGGATATAGAAATGCAAATTGCAATGATGAACAGTTCTTGAATAATTATTTGGGAATGTGTGCAAGAGTGATACTATGATGCTTACCTCATGATAGTGCATATACATGCTGATGATACTACTTGATAGGCCCTTGTACGTGAGAATGCATATCCTATGATAGCATGTCTAGATGTTTGACAGACCTTGTTGATGAAGCTGATGCATGACTTCGACTTGAAGATTACAACCAAGACATTGACCAGTGTTGATGTATATGTAACTTTGGAATGTATTTTACCCATGTGTATTGTATTCCTATAGAGATGTTATTATTCCTCTATACGAAAGGGTTTGTATTCCTATAGAGATGTTATTATTCCTCTATACGGAAGTGTTGTCATTTATATTGTAAGTGTCGTAACTTATACTTGATGGGTTATTAGACCACCTTGATGGGGTCGGCCTTGTATGAGTCATGTGGGTAAAAGGGTTATTAGACCACCAAGTGTGGGGTCAGCCCGGATTAAGTTAACCATGGGTTATTAGGCTAAGCTAGACAAGTCGGCCCCATCAGTTTATTGGGCAGGACATGATAAGTATAAATAGATATCGGGAGATCTCTATTTCATCCCTCATTTTTACTCACTTCTATCTCTCTCAGAAAGTGGCGCACTTGTGAGGAGGAGGATCATCTGCTAGGAGAAGATTGTCTCTTGTACTTTGGTTGTACTTTGGTTGTATCATTGCTCTATCTATCTCTGAGGAAGTTGCAGGGTTTTTCACCTTCTTGGTTTTCCCCGGTGAAACTCTGTGTCTCTTGTGTGCTTGCATTATTGTGTCCATGATTGATATGCTGTAGATATGATGTACATGTTATTCTCTCAGTTAAGATCCTCGATCAGATTGAAATTTATGAAAAACTAACATGGTATCAGAGCTAGCCTGAAAGAAGGCATGGTATGGCATGTATGATACTTGTTGCACTTGCGATGCTAGGGCTTGATATAGAAAAAACCAGTCACTGTAGCACTTTCTCTATAAATCCATTTCAGCGCGGTTTCAGGATCTGAAACTCTTACAGGTTGAAGATACGACACCCATGTACCTGGTGTCCAAAGCACAACTTCTAATTTGTTGTTCTTTGTGTTTTATGATATGTACAATCTAGGGTTTCTGCCTCTTCTAGATCTGAGTCGTAAGCAGGTGACCTACGAAAAAAGGTCATAACGTGGGCTAGGAAGCTCCAAATGAAATTTCGTAAAAAGTGACAGGTAGGAAACAGACTGTACTTTCACATGCCAAAGTTTTAGAGTCCGAAAGTTAACTAGTGACACGTGGCACTCCGTACAAGTTCGCTCTCTTGTTTTATTCCATAAACAAGTCACATTGCGACACTTGGCATAACTCTCTTTCAGAGAATCCAATTGAGGTCAGACCTATGGGTTTGGAAAGATGACAGGTCGAGCTACCATAGGTAGAAGTTTCAGACCCTGTGAATTCATAGTTTCGGAGTTACACCAGAAACAATCAGGTGCATATTTCTGTCAAAACAAAATTGGATTTTGAGCACCTTCATTCATGGCTCAAGGAATTAGGGTTCCGGAGAAAGTTGGTATTTTTGTAAACGGAGACCATGGCTAAATGGTACTCATCAAAATCAAAATTTAGAGACCAAGATCAAATTTTTTGGTTGGGTAGAAGGCCGAGCTTGATCAAACCCCAGTTCGGGACTTTGATCGGAAAAGTGGAAAATTAGGGCTTCTGCAAAAGTTGGAATTTTTGAAGTCTGTGACCATGGCTGGAAGCTCCTCAGAAAAATCAAAGTTTAGAGATTTGGATCGAACCTTTTGGTTGGGAAGAAGGGTGGGCTTTATCTAACCCTAGTTCAGGATCCTGTCTAGAAGATCCAGAAGTTTCAAAGGCAATTTTGAGGCGTGAAACTTTGCAGTTTTCAAATTCTGAGTATACCGACTTGATCATCTCATCAAGGCGTATCTTTCTATCCTTTCAGAAGTTTGAAATTCAAAGTTTGAATTTTTAGGGTTTCTCTGAAAAACCCTAATCCAACTCCAGATCCAGTTCCTACAAATCAAGTGGATTGGAGTAATCCTATAAGAGAATGGATTGGTCACCTGCGTAAGTGAAGAAGTTCCACTTTCAGAGGGAGATAAGGCTAAGGCCTTACATAAGAAGATTACAATCAATCTCGACAGGTATGACTTATCGAGGTATGTTTCGAGATCTGTTCATGATTAAGTTTATGGTATGTTTGTCTTCATTAAGGTTAGTAGAATCTTGATTAACTTTAGACTTGTCGTATCACCTTAATAAAAATGATCAATGCACGATAGAAGATATTCATTGATTAGGGTTTTGACACTTATGATTGTACTAATGCATTGTAGTGTTGTATGAAGTTGATGTTGTCCGCTAACATGAATGGTACATCAAGAAAGACAAATCATGTTCTAGTTCAAGAACATATGACCATGGTGACATGAAGACAAAGGTTCATCGATTGCCATGGATGACATAGAAGATCTACTTACGAGGTATGTATAACTCGGTTCTATAATGATTAACCTATGAGATATGCAGGTTACTAGCACAAGTCATTAAAGAGAACAAGAAGACATTGCTAGACATAACTAGCAAATATGATAACTAGGTATGTTTTTCCTATATCAAGTTAGAATCCTACCTTGTGTTAGGATCTTATACTGTTGTATTGTTGATAATGATTATTCATAAAGTTAAAAATGTAAGTAATCAAGGGTTTATGCATATTATGTCTCTTCCCGTGATTGATGATATGACTAACTAGAAAATTCCTTTGGTCAAAGATGAATATGCATGAGTAAGAGAAGTCTTCCTTAAAACATTGAATGCTAATGCTTATTATTTGTGTTTGAAATGATCATGAATATACATGTTTAAGATTATTGTGGTTTGATAGTATTGAGATTATACTAATGAATGTATGATTATGTATGATATCTCAATGGTAACACAATGATGATACTAGTAAGCATGCATAGTGATCGAGGATGGATATAAGTTCAAGGACAGGTAATCCAAGAAGCAAAGATCAAGATGGAGCACACTCCAGTAGTTTCTGCAAGGATGAAGACATTCAGAGGGAGTCGACCACTTCTCACAATCCACATCAGAATGGAGTTATAGAAAGGAAGCAAAGACTGAGAGGGAGTCAACCCAACAAACCCAACAAACAAACAAAGATAAGTATTTGAATTATCATTTCTTGCATATTTGATTGTTTAAATAATAATGTTCAATGATGTATATACTGATGTTCCTATAATTAGGTCATGTATTTTGGCATATTAGAATAATTTCATTAATGAACAACATACTACTAATATGCATGTAATGGGTAAGTGGCCTATGGCACTGTACAACATTCCATTGCTAATTATCTAGAATGAAACCTCTTTGCTGACATGTTGGGAGTAGTGCAAACTCTTAACAATGTTCTGGTAGAGATTGGAAGGCATCTAGAAAGTTACAGGATATGGATGAATGTTGTATTGAAGCATTGGCTAAAATAATTGCACGACTGCATGACATATTTATTTATGTGTAAGAATTTGTTCTGAAAACTATGAGATGTTTCTAATCATGCAATTTAATTTGTCTTGTAGGAAAGATCGTATACCGTCACCTACAAAATAAGAACTACAACATTTGTTCAAACAACAAAGTTATCTATTGAAGATATTGAAGATTCTGAAGTTCCCAGGATACGAGATACAGTAAAAGGATGCCATGGTCGAGAAGTACCAATCGATCATGAAGAATGATGTTTGGGATGCAGTCCCAAGACCTGAAGGGAAGTCTATTGTGACTTCCAAATGGATCTATAAGATCAAGCATGCTGCAGATGGTAGCATGGAGAAATACAAAGCGAGGTTTGTAGCTCGTGGCTTCTCCCAGAAGGAGGGATTGAGTATGAAGAGACTTATACACCTATAGCCAGGAACACTTCCATTAGAGCAGTACTTTCTCTGACCATGGTGATGAAATGGAAGGTACACCAGATGGATGTCAAGACAGCTTTCTTGAATGGTGTAGTGGAAGAGGAAGTATGTGGAGCAACCACTCGGTTTTGAGACATATGACAGGGAGTCATATGTGTGCAGATTGAAGAAAGCTTTGTATGGATTGAAGCAAGCTCCAAGGACTTGGTATGGTAGGATAGACAGCTTCTTATCCAGTTTGGGCTTTATCAAGAGTAAAGCGGATTCCAACCTTTACTACAAGGTTGAGGAAGGAAATCCTGTGATACTACTGTTGTATGTAGATGATCTGTTTGTAACAGGTAATGATAGTTTGATTGCCGATACCAAGAGGAAGCTTGCAGCCAAGTTCAAGATGAAGGACTTGAGGATGATGCATTATTTTCTAGGCATGGAGGTGTGGTAGAGTACAGATGGAATCGTCCTTCGACAAGGGAAGTATGCAGTGGATATCTTGAAGAGGTTCGGGATGATGGACTGCAAGGCCATGGCCACACCTATGGCATCAAACCTGAAGCTTCTGTGTGATGCTTCATCTGATCCGGTTGATGTCACGATGTATCGTCAAATGATTGGGTCCTCTATGTACCTGACGAACACGAGACCAGATATTTGCTTTGCGCTGAACACATTGAGCCAATTCCTGACGGATCTGAGATATGTTCACCTAGTTGCTGTAAAGCATATTCTGAGGTACCTGAAGGGTACAGTTTATTGTGGACTCAAGTATGATGCGAATCAAAAGTTTAACCTGCAGGGTTATGTTGATTCGGACTGGGCAGGAAGTGTTGCAGATAGGAAGAGCACATCTGGGTGCTGCTTCAGTATGGGATCAGGTGTGATCTCTTGGTTTAGCAGGAAGCAGTCCTACGTAGAACTAAGTACAGCCAAAGCAGAGTATGTTGCAGCTTGCTCGGCTAGTTGCGAGGCAGTATGGCTCCAGAAGCTACTGTCTGAGTAATTTGATCTCCCACTAGAGACTGCTGGTATCTTTTGTGATAACCAGAGTTGTGTGAAGCTGTCTGAGAACCCAGTGTTCCATGATAGGTCGAATCACATTGAGATCAAATATCACTATATCAGGGATATGGTGCAGAGAGGAGCAGTGAAGCTCCTGTATGTTGCGACGGACGAGCAGATTGCAGATGTGCTGACGAAACCACTAGCCAAAGTGAAGTTCGAATACTTCAGAGAGAGGCTTGGTGTTCTTCAGATTGACGAAACTTCGAGGAAGAAGTGATGGACACATTTGCTGGAGCCATTCCAAGCATGATGAGAGGAGGATCCTTCCCATGGCTGTGGATGTAAGCCCTGGATGATGAGCATCAAGACGATGCTCGAGTTTCTGCTCTGCATGATCAGTTGGATCGTTTATATGTATGTATGCATCATGTTGGATGCTTGTTATGATCAGTTGGATCATTCATATGTATATGCATCATGTTGGATGCTGGATATGATCAGTTGGATCATTTGTATGTATATGCAGCATGTTGGATGCTGGATATGATCAGTTGGATCATGTATATGTATATGTGTATGTATCAGGTGGATCATGTATGTTGATATGTATCAGGTATGATCAGGTGGATCATGTATTTGTATATGTATAAGGTGGATACATTGTATGATTAGGTAGATCATGTATGATGATATGTATCAAGCATATACTGTGTATGCATCAGGTGGATGCATTGTCTGATCAGGATGATCATGGATGATGAGCTTCAGGATGTTGCTCCATATGACATGCATTAGGACGATGCAGTGATGATGATCAGGATGATCATGAGTACATCAGGATGATGTATGGTGAGTATCAGGTTGATACGTGGAATAGGTTGTGCAAATAAGCATATAATCCATCCCTGGGAGGTTTTCAAATAGTCTTTCGAGGTTTTTCCTATGGCATGTAATGTGGCCCCGGGATATCTAGCAAACGCTCTTTCGAGGTTTTTATTTGGAGGAAATATAATCCAGCACTGGGAGATCTGATAGGTTGAGCTGTGTGCTCGTAATCAGTCCTGGGATGCTCTTTCGAGGTTTTGTCCTATGGCATATAATCCATCCCTGGGAGATCCTATAGGTCAGAGTTGTGTACCTATAACAGCCTGGGATGCTCTTTCGAGGTTTTTCCATGACCACATATAATACAGCCCTGGGAGATCCTATAGGTCAGAGCTGTGTGCCCGTAACAGCCTGGGATGCTCTTTCGAGGTTTTGTGGTGACCACATATAATACAGCCCTGGGAGATCCTATAGGTTGGAGTTGTGTACTCGTAATAGCCTGGGATGATATTTCGAGGTTTTGTGGTGGGGTCACATATAATACAGCCCTGGGAGATCCGACAGGTAGAGCTGTGTGCTCATAATAGCCTGGGATGCTCTTTTGAGGTTTTGTGATGCACGTAATAAGTCCTAAGGATTCCAAAGTATGGCCAATGATGATGAAGACCTGCAGGTGGTGGGCCTACATCCAGTATGAAAAAGGACTGTCTCTCTAGAACTTCCTATGACGAGTAGATTGGAGATTGATTGAGATAGCAGCAGTGACGACTATTCGCTAATGATGATCCAGAGAAGAAGACTTGTGCTAGCAGATCTGTGTCGAGAAATACCTTCCTAGTTAAGAGGGAGTGTTGATGTATATGTAACTTCAAAATGTATTTTACCCATGTATATTGTATTCCTATAGAGATGTTATTATTCCTCTATACGGAAGTGTTTGTATTTCTATAGAGATGTTATTATTCCTCTATACAGAAGTGTCGTCATTTATATTGTAAGTGTCGTAACTTATACTTGATGGGTTATTAGACCACCTTAATGGGGTCGGCCCTATATGAGTCATGTGGGTAAATGGGTTATTAGACCACCAAGTGTGGGGTCGGCTTGGATTAAGTTAACCATGGGTTATTAGGATAAGCTAGACAAGTCGGCCCCATTAGTTTATTGGGCAGGGCAGGACAAATATAAATATAGATCGAGAGATCTCTATTTCATCACTCATTTTTACTCACTTCTATCTCTCTCAGATAGTGGTGCACTTGTGAGGAGGAGGATCATCTGCTAGGAGAAGACTATCTCTTGTATGTTGGTTGTATCATTTCTCTATCTATCTCCGAGGAAGTTGTGGGGTTTTTCACCTTCTTGGTTTTCCCCGGTGAAACTCTGTGTCTCTTGTGTGCTTGCATTATTGTGTCCATGATTGATATGATGTAGATATGTTGTAGATGTTATTCTCTTAGTTAAGATCCTAGATTGGATTGAAATTTCTAAAAAACTAACAACTAGTGTTGCAGCAACAAAGAATAATGAGTAGCAGATGGAGTCATGGACATCACAATGACATAAGTGTGACAGAGATATCTTGGACTTGACATAAGCAGAGTTCTGATGACAGTACAACAGTACATATATGAAGATCAAGGAGCTGAAAAAGAATTTTGGATTAAAAAGTATGATTGATAGGGGGAGTTCGTTCATTTATAAAAATTTGAAGATGGCAAAGGTACATAATGTCAAGCTCAGTCAAAGAGGAAGTTGATAAATGAGAAAGTTGCAATAGTACAATTTCATGAAGCACTCAAAGATACAATTTTTTTGGGTATTGTGAAGCCTTTAATGGCTACTTGGCCCTTTGTCATTATCCCTTTGTCATTAATGTCAAAGGGGGAGAAAATTGAGGAGGTGTTTCCATCAATGACAAAGGGGGAGTTTGTACGTTGAGCACTGGTTGTCATTGATGACACCCATTAATGACAAAGGATGGTTAAGGGGACAAAGGAGGATGATGACATGGCAAGAAGGCCATTGGAACACCTAATGACCCATTCTGTGGTCATTTGTGTCTTAATGAGGTCATGTAGCCTGTTGTTTGATGAAGACGCCTTGAAGAAGCCCTTGGACCCACATGTATTGGAGAAAACTCACTATGTCTTGGGGTGTACCACTACAGACAGCTGACTACCAGAAATTAACTCAATTCTCAGAACTATGATATTATAAATGACAATGCTAAGATAATGGAGAATGTAACCAACCTCGATCCAAACGTTTGATGTAGATCCCCGTTGGAGCTTTCAATCCGTGCACTTGAATCTGCAAATTAGTCTTGACAGCCAATATACAACAAGTACATATAATATATAAATGACATTAACATTATCAATAGCAATGGTCCATGATATTATATGTAAATGCAACCCAATGTAGAATAAACAACATTAATGGACGAGAATACGAGTATTTCTATTAATAAACAAGAAGAAGTACAATGTGATACGACCTCTTGGCAGAAACCAATCTGAACCAAGATCTGGATCAATCCACTTGTGCCTCCACCACTTCAATCCTCCATGAATGGAAAACTCAAACTATGGTAGGAGTTTGGAAGGTGAACATAAGGGGTTCACAACTACAAGGATCAATGAGTGTAGACTCAAGATAGGGAAAAAATCCACTAGAGTTCTCTTGCTCTTCTTTATCCTCCCATCCATAAGCCATATGTGCTCAATATATAGTCCTCCCAAAGGTAAGTGAAAGGACACATCGAGGCATTTCTTGGGAAGATGGAGGGTCAAAGGTCACTCAATAACCGCTTTTTGGGAGTAAAAAGTAATAAACTAGTGATTTTTACCATTTTGCATGCTACTCGCGGGCTATAGTGATGCAACTCGCAGGTACACTGGCTATAGAGATGAAGCTAGAGTACAAGGGAAAAAATAGGGAAAATAGTGTTTGAAGGATATAAAGTGGATATGAGTCAGTGAAATGGATCCTGCAGGCCAAAGAATGCTGATGCTCACAAGGTGGAAAATTACGTTGTAACAAATGCCCCCTAATGTGTGAGGTCAGAGACTAATGCTACGATGTCCGAAATACATTATAAAACTCAGAAGTGGAGTGATGGAAACACAAGTGGAAAGAGTAGCTCACTCGTCATAGTACAATAGTATCTCTGAATACATGTCGGTATAGTACAACAATCTGATACAATGGCCATGAATAAGCAGTACATAATGGATATATGTCATATGTGATCATAGCCATGATCCCTCTACAGTAAGATATGATCTCCTGCTCAAAAGGGGACAACGGGTGCAAACTGCTGATATCTGAGAGGTGATATCTCAGATGTAAAGTCAAAGTCATAGGTAGCATACTGAATGCCACTATCGCCTAGGGTCTTCTACACAAGTCTTCGACGGTGCAAGTCCCATCAAGTGAATAAAGGAGTTGGGGTCAAACTTGATGTGACATCGTCTGATTACCAGTCAATGATGTATACCATTAACAGACGCGAGATGACCCACCAATAATGAAAATGGGCATCAAGGCACAGAGCACAATCATCGGAGTGTGAATAAATGAGTTGAAGTCAAACACTAGGATGAATCCATCGATCAGGGGACATTGATGTATTCCCAAAAATGTCGATGGTGAGAGAACCTGCCACTAATGATTGCAAGCCTCAAGGTACTCAATCGAACTCTAAGCCTCAAGTCCTAGAATAAATGGGTTAAAGTCAACGGAATGAGACTCGCTGGATGGAGGGAATTAATGCATCCCCCATCAACCAACATGAGGTACCAGCTATGCTGAAGGATTTGGAAGATCTCAGGTGAAACGGACTGACTCAATAAGGATGGCCGACATGCAATAGTCAAGAGATCTGAGGAGTGGTCGACTCTGGTTTCAGGACTTCCTTTGAACAAGAGCATGAGCATATGGATAGACGTAGGCAACATAGACTCGATATAGACCGTGCGATGCAGGAGGCATCACAAGGGGCTTCATAATGACTGGAAGCTTAACCAATCGGTGGAGAAACTGAGAAACAAGTACAGCACCTAAGGTCCAACTATAGTCCCGACTCATAGTGTATGGAGTGGAATGAATGCTCTATTCAAAGGTGACACAACAGCCGCCAACAAGAAGTAGTAACCATAATCCCATCCGGATTTTTGGAATATTTGATTTTTTGGCCTTTTTCATATCTGGAGAAAGCTTGAAAAAGAATAAAATTGCTTATAGTACAACAAGTGAGGGAACGAGTGTCAAATAGCAAGCAGACTAGTCCCAAGCAGTGGAACATACCTATGATCAATGCAAGGAATCATATGCAGGATGTGGACACTCGAGGGTTGTTCCCTCAGGGTGAAAAAGGTCATCAAATTGCGAGGGACAAATGGAAGCTCTGCAAGGCTAGACAGGGAAAAGTGCTCAGGCACCAGGCTAACAACTGAGTAAGCGGGAGCCGGCACAAGGCTCAAGCGGCAAGTAGGATGATGCAATGCAATCACAACATGATATAACTGAGGGGAGTCCTTAAGGGAGATGGCCAACATAAGACAAAGTAGAGTATGAGTCTTTATCACAATGTCATGGCGTAACTACAAAGGACTCCCAATCCTAAGGACAAACAATGGCATGGGTTCTAGAATGCACAAATGGGATCTAACTAGGTTGCCCATGTTCGGAAAAAGCCCTACCGCCACATAACGACACTTCTATAGTAGTGTGAAGGTTCCGTGTCGGTTATGAAGCAGGGTCGCACATAGGGTTTGTGAAAATGGTCGAAAGGTCAAATGCATATTGCATGTAGAAATGGCATCTAACCTATTTGCCAGGTGTGAAATGTACCTTCCGTAGGTGTGAAATGGTCCAAAACAACTTTCGCCGAAGAAATCTGATTAAAAATTCTACTCCATGACATTATATTGTTGAATATTGTAACTTCTAAGAATATTATATTTGTACTTTATTATTCCGGAGATGTTTTCATCCCTCCGAGGTAATTGTATTATGTATCCGGAGATGTTTATTCCTCCGATGAATTGTGGTAACCAGGGTTATTAGACCCACCATGTGGGGGTTGGCCCTGAGTTTATTATTTAGGAGTTATTAGACTTCACTAGGAGAGGTCGGCCCCATTAGGGATTTTGGTCAGTCAGGAATCAGTATAAGTAGAGGAGGAGAGCTCCTCATTTGACACACTTGCTCAACTCAGAAAGTAGTGCACTTGTGTTTGAGAGGTCTGCATAGGAGGTAGAGGAGAAGGAGGTCAAGTTTTGGAGCACATCTTGTATTTTGGTTGATCATCTTATTGAGGAAAGCTTTGCTGGGTTTTCTACCCCATGAGGGTTTCCCAGGGTTATATCTTTGTCTATCTTGTGATTATGTTTCTTTCAGTGATCTTGCTTGTCTAATTGGTTTAAACTTAACATATATTAGTCCATAATGGCATCAAATGGTAAAAAATATAGACAAGTGGGTCCTGAAAAATTATAAATAGTAATAAAAAATTACAATTTACAATTCATTTTTACTATTCACCCATTTGGAGCTTTGTGGTTAGTTTTCACCTTGAAGTTCAACTACTGATTCTGGGAGCTACAAGCGTCTGTTCATCGAACCGTCCGGAGCAGGTTGGTAGTCTCATCCATACCTTTAATTTCATTGCATTCATTTTAGTTTTCAGCAGTGGGATTTTTAGTTTGGCCAAGCCCTAAATGGCTTCGGCGCTACCCGCGGGCTATTATTATGTGAGTCGCGGGTAGGGCACGATACTCGCAGTCAATGCACAGGTTGACTGCGGGTACCCGCCCCTGTATACAAATTAGCCTGTGGGTACGGCCGTGAAGTTGATTTTGTAAATAAAATTGACTAAAATCCTTTTTTTTCTCACTCCAGGATGGTTATAGAGTGGAGGGAGAGGGAGCATGACCAAGTAGATGAGGCCATGCGCAACGATGTGCAAGCACAGTAAGCATTGCAAGCATGTGGGTTTTACAAATTCTGGAGTATAGGGGGTTTGAGGGCCCAAAACCTACTACTTCACCGCTTGATAGATTATTGGGATTTTGATGCACAGAACTTCAATCTCAATGGGAAAATCCTCACAATGGAAGTGGAAGACATCTACTTCATTATCGGTTTGTCCCGTCGAGGTGAGGTGGCCAGTCTTCGGTCTCGTACTGTGGGTGGTGGGATCACTGTCCTTGATTACATAGCGCGGTATTGTCCCGCAAACACACGAGCGGTGGGAAGTCAGGTGCCCATCAATGCCATAGTAGATCTGAGCATGAAGATCATTGTGGCTACCTTAGTACGAATAACGGGTTCAAAAGCTTTGCACCAGGCATCCAGGCCAGTGATGTTCTATGCATCACAATGCATGCAGCCTATAGTATTTGATTGGTGTACCACACTACTGGGTTCTGTGAAGACCCAACTGACAGAATGCAAAGAAGGGAAGGCCAAAAACTTCGGGTATGGAAGTATCTTGTGCAGCTTCTTCTTTGAGAGAGTTCCAGTGCTTAGCCCAAGGGTGGATGTCCCTCCTCATAATCTCCGTGATCCATCCCTGACCCGATGGGATGAGATCTTGACACGACAGGGTGGTTGCCGTCTGGCATCACCATATACTCAAGAGTTCTTCCGCTGGTGGGACCAATAGGTCATTGCCATAGAGGACTATCCCTATGCAGGGATAGACTTCCGCCAGGATCGGGACATGCCACTCCCACCAGATGCAGTGTTCGGAGACATTGGTGAGTACTCTTTTTAAATTTTTGCTATTAAATTTTTATGGATTTTTTTATTATAGATGTGAATGCAAAAATATTTTTGGTGGTAGTATCAAATGCTAATGGTTGACTGTTTGCTCGTAGACAAGGGCCTAGTGAGACCCGATGGCTTCCCGAGACATGGTTGCCGGGGCAGGGGTGATGAGGCAGGTGATGCTGCAGCAGGGCGTACTCTATAGACCTTGCGGCGCAACCTATCATGGATGGTTGCCAGGGTTCCACAGATAGAGGTGGCGCGACTACCTGAGGCCATGCAGCACCAAGTAGTGGGGGTTCCGGGTGACTAGGTGCGGTTACTGCAGCGGGTAGCCAATGCAGTTCATTATTTCTATGAGACACATCCTGTCGGGGTGGCAGCTAGTCCTCCTCGTAGGGAGTAGATATATCAGGATCTCATTTTTGTATCGATATGTATATTTTTGAGGGCTACGAGCTCCAGTTTTGTATGACACTACCATTTTTGGACATATTTATATATAAACTATGTTTCTCCGGTTCTAAGATATGTGTGTATGTACAAATGTATGAATGTCTCTTTTGTTTGTGTGCTTCATTATGAATGTGATAAATGCCAATCTAATACATAGTTAGCGTATGCATCAAATATATGGTTAAGACTTCTTGGAACATGAATGTATGTAAATTGAAACAAAATGTCTCTCCAAGAGTCTTACCCTTAGGAATTTATGTAGTAGTGTAGGGTTTCGCACACGGTACTTCCCATTCAACTGAGACACAACTAGTTGTGAATCCAGGTGGACCTCTAAAGACTGTACGTCATGTGAAATAGCATCCCGAAGAGCTCAATGATGGCACTATACTCAGCCACATTGTTAGATGTAGAACCGAGACAAGCACCTCCTGAGGACACAACTAGGTGGTCAGGTGAGAAAATAACCGAGGCAGCAGAAGCAAGCTGCTGCGTATGTTGGCTAGCACCATCCGTGAAACCTAAGAACGTAGGAGATCCCGCTGACATCTATCAATCAAACGGAATCGAATCAGCAGATCCGAAAACCAAAAAGAAAGCTAAACTATGTACAGAAACAACTATACAATAGTATACAAAAGTATCATCCTGAACCAGAGGTTCAAGCGTAATACCGCTTGAGATATAGCCCATTTTTAGGCTCCTTCAAGACAGTCCCCTCATAGTCTTCTAATTCATAGGCTCCTTTTTCCAAGACATGCCTCATGATGTAAGGACCGTGCCACATGGGGTTGAACTTGCCTGCCCCTAGGGGTTCTCTAGCTTGGTCATATAAGAGGACAAAGTCACCTTCAACATACTGCCGGGGATGGACAGACCTATCATACTGAACCTTGACACGACGTTTGTTGGCATATATGGCCACAACAACATCTCGATGTTGCTTGTCAAGTTGCTAAAGGTGGATTAAACGTTGCTCAATACCTATCGTATTAGGGAGGATCTCTATGGCCAGTTTAAGTGAAGGGATTTCACATTCAATTGGTAAAAGTGACTCCACACCATGAACTAGATGGAACGGTGAGAATCCGGTGGCAGTCTTGACTATGGTTCGATATGCCCACAAAGCAGGATATAACATGATGTGCCAATTGTTCTTGCTTTGTTGGATGGTACGCTGGAGAATGGTCTTCAAAGACTTATTAACTGCTTCAACTTGACCATTCGCTTGGGGATAGTAGGAAGATGAGTGTTCTTGACGAAATCCAAGCTTGAGAGACAAATCCTCCATCATCTTGTTTTGAAAGTGACTGCCATGGTCAGTGACAATCTCTTTCAGAATACCAAAATGAGTGGTAATTTGATTGAACACGAAATGGGTTGCAGTAGCACCGTCGGATTTTATGGTAGGCATGGCCTCAGCCCATTTGTAAAAATAGTCCACGACCACTATGATATGGTGATGCCCCCCAGCTGAAGCTGGTTTGCAATCCATGAAGTCCACCCCACACTTAGTGAAGGGACCGAAGGTGACGACCGGATGAAGGGGCGCTGGATGCGAGTGTATATTCCAAAAGAACACCTGGAAAGGGTGGCATCTCTTCACAGCATTAACACAATCCTTAAAGATTGAAGGCCAAAAGTAACCAACTCACATAATACGTTGGGCTATAGCAAGCCCGGATAAGTGACCGCCACACGCCCCTGCATGGCAATCATTAAGCACCTGCTCCGCTTCTTCGTGAGTTAAGCAACGATGGAGAATAGAATCCTTTCCTTGGCGATACAAAGTTTCACCGACGATGGTATAGTCTTTAGCATGATGTTTCACATGCTGTCACTCGTCTCGTGAATAATGCGGAGGAAACTTCAAAGTTTGGAGATATACAATGACATCCCCATACCAAGGGTCTTCGGACGAGATAAGAAATAATTACTCATCCACAAAGGAATCTTTATGAATGACATCCTCATCAAGTCTCGGGAGGTCTGACATAAGCTCAGCAAACACCAACAATTTCACTGAAGAAAAATCGAGATCGAACTCCTGAAGGATCACAATCCATTTATTATACTTCCCCCCTATAAGGCGTCGTGATAGCACGAACTGAAACAGATTGATATGCACAATAACTGTGGTTGTTCTAAGCAAAATGTAATGTCGTAACCATTGGACTGAATGAACAGTCGCAAGTGCTAAATTTTCCACATGAGTATATCTTAGCTCAGTGTTTACTAGATTTCGACTAAGGTAATAGATGACATGCTCGACAAGCGCGTCATCAACCTAAACCAAGACCATGCCAATCGTCTCTTGAGACTCAGCCAAGTAAAGAATAAAGTCTCATGCGAAGTCTGGTGGACTAAGCATAGGGACCGATACCAAAGCTTTCTTGAGGGTGTCGAAAGGCTGTTGGGCTCGCTCATCCCAGATAAAGGGTGTGCCCTTCTTCAATAGGCGTGTGAAACCTTTGGTAATATTAGCATAATTGACTATGAAACGACGTAGAAAAGTGGCTCTCCCTTGGAGGCTCTGAAGTTGTAACAAGTTGCGCGGAGGAGGCAACCGAAGTATTGCCTCAACTTTAAGAGGATCGACTCTAATAACCTCTTTCGAAACTATGAAGCTCAGAAGGCGAACCGTCCTTATAGAAAAGATGCATTTGTTAGGATTCAATCGAATCTTGTATCGTATACATTGTTCGAGAATCATGCGGATATGCTTGGTGTGGTCCATCCTCTTGCGAGAATGGCCGGCAAGGTCATCCAAGAAAACCTCCATAATTGTTTTAAGATCGTGAAAGGCGTAGGTCATGTCACACTGAAATGTAGCTCCGACATTCTTAAGGCCGAAGGGCATTTTACGATCTGCAAACGTTCCCCAAGGACAAATGAAAGCTGTCTTATGTTGGTCCTCGGGTTTGATTTGAATCTAGTTATATCTGGAAAAGCTGTCCATGAAGGAAAAAATATCACTTCCGGCGCAAGTTTCCAAGATTTGATCTATGAATGGTGTGGGGAAGTTGTCTTTCGGACATGCACGATTCAAATCTCTAAAATCGGTGCCTATGTGGATATTCCGTGCTTCTTATCCACAGGAACGGGGTTTGACACCCATTCGGTAAGGGGAACGGGGTAGATGAAATCGGCCTTGAGCAGTTTCTCCACCTCTACCTTGATAGCGGCTGCCTTCCTAGGGTTCACAGCACGTAAGCGTTGTCGAACCGGTTTAGCATTGGGATACGTTCTAATATCATGTTCAACAATGCGGGGGTCTATTCCTATCATCTCCTCATATTACCAGGCAAAAGCTTCCCGAAGTTCTGTAAACAATTCAGTGTAAATAACAATCTCCTTAGGAGTGCAATCGTCACCGATGTAGACATTCATAACCTTTCCGGGAGTACGAGAGATATTGATCGACGTAGTTGGGGAAATGTTATCCATATTCCCTTCCGCAAAAACATCATGCGACTCTAAAAGAGCCATAGGGTGACCAACCATATATGCTAGAGTCATCCTAAACTCTTCTTGTTCGGCGAGCTAGAGGTTGGGAAGGAAATAAGAGCGATGGTGCATATCTTCCCAAGGTCTCTCACTACCACACATGGCCTCCATAATAGATTCATCAGAAGAAAAAGTATCATCAAGGCAATCGTGTGAACAAGATGAGTTGGCTTCCCAAACTGGCAACGGAATGGGATCTTCCTCGACTGTCTGAGAAGAAGAGAGATCCGGCTCTACAGTGACTTGCTGAATATGCTGGTAAGCAAGCTCAGCTACAGATAGTGGCATAGACATCCCGATATGCGTAATGTTTCCAGACGTGGAACTCGTGGACGGTAAAGTCCATGGATCATCAAAATAGGAAGTCCGGAATGACATATTATGCAAAGGAGGAGACGCATCGTTGGTAATGGTTCCAATAAAATTCACAAGTGCAGAAAAATCATAAGTTCCCATCAATGAAGGGTACATGCCAATACCCATGTTCCCAGTTGCCGGCTGAGAATGAGTAACCTGCAGGACTATGGATCCTGTGGATGCTGTGGAAGAGGACTTAACGAAATCCAGCTGATCGATGGTCACAATCTTGCCTTCGTGAGGAAAGAAGATAACTTTGAATACAGTGTATGCGACAACTTTCATAGCATACATCCAATTCCGACCCAGTAAAAGGTTGTAGTCGATAGGCGCATCAACCACCTCGACTTCAATAGGCACAGACTTACCTCCCAAGGATACAACAAGGGAAGGGATAATTCCATGCGGCTGAAATGACCGACCGTCGAATGCAGTGAGCGTGGTTCTAGACACGAGTAGAGGAGGAGAGCCAAGATATTTCCAACAAGTTAATGACATTACTGATGCGGAAGCACCTTCGTCAACCATAGTACGTTTGAAAAAACTCTGAAGGCACACCACTTGGATTTGAAAATCCATGTGGTAAGGTAAGCGAGGTTGAAAATCAGTAGTATTGAACTTGATAACACTAGGATTTCCCCCATCTTGAACTCCTAACGCACTCAAAAGGGCATGCTTCTGAGAAGGATAGGCCTACAAGACTTCAAGAGCTAACATGGCACACGGAGTTTGGCCCAAATCTTCCACAATTGAGTAGTTATGGGAAGATCGAGCATTAGGATTATGCGTAGAGCGCTTAAGAACACCTTTCGGTATCTGCGACATATTAGAGGGCTTCTCGATATGCAAGGAATTGTTAGGAGGAGGGGGAGGCTCACTCTCCTTATTAGGTTGTGGTGCATCATAGTCGCGTTGACGAGTAGCAACACTAACCTCCGATTGAACCATATTCACACATCCATAACCACTAGTATTGGAAGAAGACATTGCCGTTTCAGTAGGTCCGTAACCAGTGGTGGGAGCATGCGAAGCCATGTTTTGATGATGAGGTAGGGGATCCTTTAACACAGCTGGGATCTGTGCCAAATGCTTCGATGCTTCTTCAATTCGAGGACATAAGTGAGTAAGATGGTCTTCCCCACAGAGCTTGCATGGAAACTTCACCTTACACCTAGGTTTACAGTCCTCACCATCATTTTCGCCTTCCCGAGGAGGGTTGGAATTCTCTTTATGAGGAGTATTGTGATTTCTATTATTGTTATTCCCATTGTTTCCACCCCTACGATTGTTTCTCCCATTTTTCTTACCACCAGGTTGCTAGTTACCTGACGGTTTCGTTGATTCCACATTGTGTACATCAGATAACGGGGTGGAAGTGGACAAGGTGTGAACCTGTCTGGGAGTAGATTGGTTTAGCAAAATTTTTTGCATTTGATTAGATACCAAATCTATGGGGCGAGTGCTTGTGGATCCTATGATGCCATTGGAATGCGGTCCAGGAACTGACCAAGGCTCATGGCGTGTTCGTTGTGCATCAGGAATAATGTCATACAAAATGCCAGACTAAGAGTATAGTAAGTCTAACTGTTGGACTTTCACGATGGCTTGTTCCTCAATCACAATGCCGGACATAGAAACATCCTGAGCAATGTATGGGAGTAGAGACTTGAGTAACCATTCCAACAGGAACTCTGGAGGAATGTTGGCTTTAACTAACCTCTTCCACCGACGCCACTCTTGAACGTGGTCAGAAATATGTGTGGCTTTGTTCTGACGGAAGGTAGACAAAAGTTCAGTACCGGTATCAAAGTGAATCGACAACTGGAAATGCTCCAAGAAAACCAAAGCAATCTCATTAAAACCCCTATAAGTGTTTCCAGGCAACTCGACGTACCACTTCACAGCTGGCCCTTGTGAGGGTGAGTTGAAATAATCGTAATCTAACGGAATCGTGATTCAACAAGTTGGAGGAGCACCAAAGGTGAAACATTCTGACATGATCACCCAGGTCCTCACCACCTTTCCCCTCAAACTTAGGAATGTCTGAAGGGAGATTGGTAGGGACCGGAGGCCAATTAGGGTCGTGACACACCAGATCATTCGTGAGCTTTGAAAGATTCGAAAGATTCAAGCGTGCAAGGAATGGGAGCTGCGGCTGGAAAGCTTGATTATAAGCTCCCATAAAAGGTTGGTTGAATGGAACCGAATTGTGAGGTGGACCAAAATCTTGACCATGACCATTAAATTGCTGATAATGAGGACCTGGCGGACCATAAGCTTGACCATGGCCATAGGGTTGATAACCTCCTCCGACCTGACCCGTATGAGAGTAAGTAGGCATATAAGTATTTTGGGCACTATACTGAGGTGGGTTGAACTAGTGGCCAACACCGACTGTGTTGTAGTAAGGGTTACCACCATAAGTATGGGGCATATACATACTATTCCTAGCAGGAACCGAATTGTAATGATCATAATGGTGAGGTATGTTCCCACCCCCAGCATTAGGATTAGCATGAGCAGTCGTGTGGTGACCCAAAGTATGAGAAGTATTCCCAACCCCAATGTTGATGTTACTAGTAGCAGGAATGGTGGCATTATGACCATGAAGATAAGATATATTCCTACCTCCTACATTAGTATTACTAGTAGCGGTGGTGGATGCAAAAGTGTGCGGTATATGTCCACCCCCGTGGTTAGGAGGAGCATTAACGTTCGCGAAAGTGGCCCTAGGTTGAAGGGTAGAGATATATGTGTTAGGTGGTGGATGGCGAGTCATGTTTCAAACAGTGCTCCTATTAGGTTGGATAGCCCTAGGAGGCTATCGTCTTCCAACATTAGCATTGTTAGGAGGAACACGACCGGTTCCCATACTATGTGTGTGAGTGGACAATGTGGTGCCCCCGGTGAGGGTATTTCCCCCAGTGGGTGCAGTGTTGCTAACACCATGAACGGTGCCAACATGGCTACCAAAAGTAGTGGAAGGATCAACTGTGCTGAAATCGGGCATGCTATATGAGAACAGGTTAACGTTGATCGCAGGATATTCGTCTTCAGGTAAGGTTGGCATCCCATAAAGATAATTATCTAGATTCGAAGGATCGAACAGATTGTTCTTGAGTGGGTTCGGCCAAATCGAACCAGGTTGAGTCTCAGGTGGATCACCCCCCCAGGCCTCTCGAGGTGTGGGGGTGTCTGAAGTGCGTTCAAATCCACTCGATGGAATCATGGGGATTTCCTCCGTGTCGGAATGTGCATCTATCATAAAGTCAGCTACACATGTCTCATAAGAATTCGAAGACTCAGAGGGAGTCCACCGGCGTCCCCAAGCAACACGACATGAAAGTTCGGCCGGTTCTAAACCAGCTAACTGACGGGATCAGCGTAGAGTAGGACTCCGCGCCATGATATCTCCGGAGAGAATATCAAATCACAACGTCTCCTATAGCCAACTATTGATCAAAAATATTAAATCAAAAGCACACACCTAGAGAAACTACAGCCAAGAGCAGACAAACAGAGTGGTTAAATGAGCTCCCGACACTAGAGCCGGTATGTCTCGACTAGGAGAGGCTTGAGACTCCCAAACTATAGCCGGAGGTAACATAATCAGTTATAGAGACACCCAGGCTTCACTACGTGAAAAGGGCCGTAACCCTCGGAAACAAACAACTGTGTTGTCCAATCCCTATCTGACTCAGGGCAGAAATAGCATAACCACTGCAAGTACCCTATGCGATACCTAGGTAAGGCAACTATGGTCACCGCAATATAACCAATGCTCAGGGGGACAGTCGTAGGTGGGATCCGTCGTATGGGTAGGTTCGCTGAGCCTGGAACTCAATGAGGGTCAAATCCCCTACGAGTCCCCAGATACGAACAAATCCTGGAAATATCTCCCATGTTCAACTAGTCTCAGAGGGATATCTGCTCAACCAACCTTCCGTGACCTCGTGCTTAACTCTGGTTTGAGTAGAGCTTCTTGAGAACACTGATATATACCATGGAGTCCTCCACTCCCTGGTCAGACACCTAATGTTTCGTCTAGTAGTCTTGGATTGTTAACTCACAATGATCTATTCCAAGACTCTAAACCTATGCTAGTTGCTGCACCCTATAAATAAAATCGGTCTAATCAATTTTAAGATTAAGCGTTAATTTTAATGGCTGTGGTTACTCAAAGGATATGGTCGTGAAACTAGTGATGTATATGACTCAATGGTATGCAAAATCGTCCAATCCTAGACTCATCTATCCAATAAAGCAATGTCACTAACATGCAAAATCAACCCAACGATTTCGAAATAAAAATGAAATCCTTTTATATTTTCGATGCACAAGCAGAACCTAAATGAAGGCAACAAGTACTCAGTGCAAGATGCAGTAGATGAAAGTATAATTTTTTTTTGTATTTTCTCTTATAAGAAAAAGGAAAATGCAAAACTACATGTATATTTTTTTTTGTATTTTTCAATATAAAGAAATGAAAAATGCAAGCAAAATCCTACTATTTAGTCACTGAAGTGCCAAGAAGATCACTAAGACAACCCAACAGATCCCAAACAGTAAGACCCAGCCACAGGAATGAGCTCAAAAGGAAAAAACCAACGAGGCTAAATCCAAAGATGGGTAAAAAAACAACAAGGCTCAACCAAGAGAAGAGAAGAGTTATGGTCACAACCAAGGCATGGAACAGTCAAGAAAAAGGCCAACAAAGACTCAGGATCAACCAAAACCAACCCAGCAACAACCGAAGGTCATGAATCAACCAAAGCCGGAGTTGTACGCTACTGTCGAAGGAATACCTGTGGGTACCCGCGAGCAATAGAGTAAACAGAGGTGGGTATACGCAGGCAGAGTTAAGCTATCCCGTGGGTAGGGAAAAGAAAATTGGCAAATAAAGAGTCCAGTGGCTCAGAAAAAGCAAATTTTCTATAGTGTATCTCAACGGTCAATCAATGACACAGAGCTTCGACAAACAACAACTCTAATTAAGGACTAATGCTCAAAAAATCCCCAAACATGGATGCTTTCCCCAGCGGAGTTGCCATTTCTGTATTGGAGAAAACTCACTATGGCTTGGGGTGGACCACTATAGACAGCTGACTACCAGAAATTAACTCAATTCTCAGAACTATGCTATTATAAATGACAATGCTAAGATAATGGAGAATGTAACCAACCTCGATCCAAACGTTTGATGTAGTTCCCCTTTGGAGCTTTCAATCCGTGCACTTGAATCTGCAAATTAGTCTTGACAACCAATATACAACAAGTACATATAATATATAAACGACATTAGCATCATCAATAGCAATGGTCCATGATATTATAAGTAAATGCAACCCAATGGAGAATAAACAACATTCACAACATTAATGGACGAGAATACAAGTATTTCTATTAATAAACAAGAAGAAGTACAATGTGATACAACCTCTTGGCGGCAACCAATCTGAACCTAGATCTAGATCAATCCATTTGTGCCTCCACCACTTCAATCCTCCATGAATGGCAAACTCAAACTATGGTAGGAGTTTGGAAGCTGAACATAAGGGGTTCACAACTACAAGGATCAATGAGTGTAGACTCAAGATAGGGCAAAAATCCACTAGAGTTCTCTTGCTCTTCTTTATCCTCCTGTCCATAAGCCATATGTGCTCAATATATAGTCCTCCCAAAGGTAAGTGAAAGGACACATCGATGGGTTTCTTGGGCAGATGGAGGGTCAAAGGTCACCCAATAACCGCTTTTTGGGAGTAAAAAGTAATAAATTAGTGATTTTTACCATTTTACATGCTACCCGCGGGCTATAGTGATGCAACTCGTGGGTACACTAGCTATAGAGATGCAGCTAGCGTACAAGGGAAAAAATAGGGAAAAATAGTGTCTAAAGGATATAAAGTGGATCTGAGTCAGTGAAATGGATCTTGCAGGCCAAAGAATGCTAATGCTCACAAGGTGGAAAATTACATTGTAACACCACACTTAGTGGCTTAATGGTTCTTGTACTCTTGAAGGAATGGTGAAGACGATGTGTGTGTTGATGGGGTATTGAAACCCTTGGATATGGTCATACTTGTCATAGTATGAGCCCTTTGTACCTTTATGGCATGCTCATGTACTTAATGATCACATATGTATTCGGTAGCTTGATATACATATCACTGAATCCTATGGTGATTAACTAACTATGCTTGAAGCCTTGACATGGCTTAAAACAATTGAAGAAGCCCTTAAAACTGGTGACATGGAGCCCAAGCCAATACTGTTGAAGTTTTTGGTCCTTAAAAATGGCCATTGGGGTATGGCTGAAGTTAAAACAAAAAATAAAATCTAATTTAAAATTATAAATGCAAAGTTGGCTTAGCTATAAGTTAATGATAAAAAATAAAAATGATAGATTATTTTTTATAAAAAATAAGACAAGTCGGCTCAGTAAAAAATACAAAATAAAAAACCAGTATAAGTACACTTTATCTCTCACTCCGAAAGGAAGACAAATTCGGATAAGCTCTGAGGAAATTTTTGGGTACTGTAGCAGCTACAGTAGACAGGAATTTTTTTTTTAAGGGTTTCCCTTTTTTAGCTCTGATTTGCTTTGGGGCAGCAGGAGATGGAGCAGCAGAAATATTTGGATTAATTTGGGAAAGCGGGAGATGGAGCAGTAGTAATATTTGGATTAATTTGGGGCAGCAGGAGATGGAGCAATAGTAATCTTTGGATTAATCTGGGCAACAACATGATGAGGATTTTATTTCTGGGTAGCATGATGTGGAAAAAATGATGATATACTCATGGAGAGAGTAAATATGAGGAGCAACTCCAGCATGATGAAGTTACCTATTATCTGAGTTTAATTAGGACTGCTGTATGATGCATAAATCAGATGGACTGTTTCTTGATGACATGTTTTGGACTAGATGCTGGCTGAAGTTTGAAAGCAGTAATGATATGGTAACTTGATGAAGACATTTTTTATTGGGGCTATAAATGATGAACTGACTCTTGATGATAGGATTTGTGATGAGGTTGTTGATATTTGTGGGCTATAGTATACTAATGACAGTATGATGAGATGAACAGTTTGAAGATTTGTTCTTCGTGGACAGTGTAAATGCTTGAAGACATGTTTGTAATGATTATGTGATGTGCAAGTGAATAGTACAAAAACTTGATGTTGGACAGTTTGATGAGGATATATTTGGGGACAAAATGAAGATATGTTGATGATGACATGGATAGAATTTTGATGTATGATATATCAACAACATGATGATTACATAATAGAGAATACATGTTGATGATTTGTGATGACAATATGTATGAAAAGATTGATGAATGGAGCAGTGACAATACAAGACAAATGCTGATGTAATTATGGTGATGTTAATATGTACATATAATACAAGCAGGGTCTTGTATCCATTTTTCTTAGTAGGATCTAAGAAAAACTAGGTAGGGTCCTAGATAAAGAGTTGGTGCTCTTTTGTTTCAGTTTGTGCTGAATTGCCTCACGGTTGTAGCCGTTGAACCAAATACAAAAATATTAAAAAATATATATCTTGTGTCTCTTGTAATGTGTTGAGGTCAATGTGTTTTTACTTGATTAATGATATGTGATTAGTTGATTCCTGATATATAATTCATTGATGAATATGATGTTGAAGTGAATGTGAAATAATGATACAAGATTGGTAGAAAAAATTGAAATTTGAATTTAGCCTTAGCTCATTGATTCAACCCCCCCTCTCAGTGAGCATTGTGTTTAACAGGAAGAGACATTTTTTTGTTTGATTCATAACATGGAAATCCAATAATCCCAACAAATTATCAAAAGCAAACCACCGTTTCCTGCAAGCTTTTTGCCCTTCTTCAATGGTGGACTCAATAATGTCATAGAAATTTTCCCAAGACTATAAAGAGATTTTCATTCTCCTTAGCTTGATGTTTTCTAGAATAGGGACTCCTTCAGATTTTTCCTTAATATACTTATGCCAATCAATAACATCTTCAAAATCGTTTGTGGCATCATTTCTTTGTAGATTATGATCACAAAGAATGTCAGAGAAATGTTCAAAGGAATTGAAAACATCTTGAATCTCATTAAGACCTTCAAATAACTCAACTAAGAGATTTTTATAATCATCATTTATTCTCAAAGAAAATTCTTTAAACTCATCTTTGGAAAACTGTGAAAAATAGGAAATAGCATAAATTGACTAGGACAATTTCAAATGTTGTTCAAGAACTGTCAACTTCTCAACATATTGAGCATTATGTCCTTAGAATTCATGAATTTTTTGTCTCAAATCTTCATTCTGTGATTGCATTTCTTGAATCTAATATTCATACTTGTCCTTCAATCCCTACAATTGAGATTGATACTATTGATCCACTTCAATATGCTTCTTCCTGAGATCTTGCAATTCCTCTTCTTTATTTTCAATTTCTTTATTGAGTGTGGTGACAGAATCAAATTTGGCACCAGCAAAGGCTCCCATAGAAGCAGTTGTATCTAAAGCTTCATGTTTACCATCTGTGGAGGCTCTCTTACATATGATTTGCTTAGGAACAATGCCTTGGACTAGTGTCCCTTCCCTAGCTCTTTTAGAACCTTTCTTCACTATTGAATTTTCTGATTTGCTTCAGAAATACTCACCAAGAGAAACTACTGCATCTTCACCAAAATATTCCATCACTTCAGAAGGGGATGATAATACTTATGAAATAGTGACCAAAGATACAGGTTGTGAAACAACAGGGGTAGGGATAGGCATGCTCAGCTAAGATGAGGAGGTAGCAGTCGTTGTAGTAATTAAGGCTGAAAGAGAAGGAATGGAAATCATGGATGAAATGTCAGCTTCTATAGATGCATAATAAACTTTCATTTCTACTATGTTGAAGGAAGTCTCCATGGAAATAGTAAGTTGAGCAAATGGAGAAATAGGAGGAACAATAGGGGTTGATGATGGTACATATGGTAATATAGTTGGAATGGTAATATGTGGAGGGGATGTTATAGTGAGGGTGGTAGTAATTTAAGGAAGGGGAATGTATAATATAGAATCCTCTATCAATGGATTTTTAATTGGTTCAAAAATAACCTGGGTGATTGAGGTGTTCACTATCAGGTCAGTAGAAATAGCCACTGGAAATGATAAGCTGGTGAGTGATAACTCATCTTCATGGTCGTTGTCATCAACTTGCAACAATTCTTCCCCTGTTGTTGATGCTTTTGTCTTATGCTTCTTAGCTGGAGTTGTTGTAATAGTAGTTTTGGTGTCAAAAGCAGAGCTCATCAAAGCTAAACTTTTCTTCATGTCTTCAACAGATTGTATCAAAGCAATTACTGAGATTAGCTATAGGTTGAAGCTGTTGAGAATCCTCGATTGTAGCTTTTCCTTTATTATCTTCCTATTGATAAGTGAAAATCAAAGGAGTCCTGATTTGTTTTTTTGTGCTTCCTGTGCCCCTCTACTATCTCTTTCTGAGCCCTTTCTTCATCTGAGAGTTTTAGTTTTCTATCTTGCAACACCTTTATCTTAAGCTCTTACAGATAGTGATGGATGAATCCCTTTTCTTCTTGCGTGGCATCTTTGCTTCAAACGTCTTGAAAGGAATTTGCACCTTCATAAATAAAATCATTGGGCTCAGTTTCATGCACATAACTAATCTTTATGTGTTCTTTGGAAAAATGATTTTCCAAGAAGGATTTGGGATCATGCATCCTTTTGGGAGCTTCCCCAAGCTTCAAATTTGTAACCCTTTTACCACGCAAAGTGGCATGAGTGGAATTTCGGATGATAAAAGATCCAAGATAAAGGGGGAACTTAGGCCAACCTTTCCTCTTTGCTCCAATGAACCAACGGAAAACACCATCAATTACAGTTTGAAATGAGATTTCTTCTAAAACCTCCTGTCAGGCACAACTCTAGGCAAAAGGTGAACTGTTTTGCTTCCCCATATTTTGATGTAAGAAAAATATTCACCAATATACCAATCTCCCATGGTAGCAATCAATGCCTTGGCCTGTGAAGAAAAAGTGGGGGAATCCTCTTTGAAGATCTTCTGATAAATGGAGCCCAAAAAATGATCACATATTTCATAAATGAGAGGCACAAAATTGTCTTCCCATAACACTGAAAAATATATATGGACATGAGGTCCTTCTCTGATCCAATTCCATACCATGGTAGGAAAAGGGAAAGCTGAACAAACAAAATCCATGACATAACCAGATAGGTAGAATACAGGTTTCCCGGAAGCAGGTGTTTTCTTGTATTTTTCAATAGCTTCTTTCAAAACCACAAATAATATATGTTCCTAGTTGAAGGATTCACCAATAGTGAGAATATGATGTGTTACAGGTGCCCATTCTGCCTTGAAGAACCCACAGTTGGGTAACCCATATAATATGCACAACATGGCTGCCAATAAAGAAAAGGTTTCTTTGAACCAAGCAACAAGGTATTGTTTATCAGGTTTTGGAACATTAAGGGAAGGGTTTTCCATCCAAGCCTTAATCATTTCATCAAAATTAAAACGGCTTGCAGAAGATTCTAGAAATTGTTTTGTAAGGAGTTGTTGGGGATTTTTGAGTGCATAAACCATAGAAAATACTTCAGGTTTAAAAGAGACCAGCATAGTATGGTTTATATCATTAAAGGAATGGTTAAGAGGGTTGGAATTGTCCACAATCAATTTGACCACATCAGTATAAGGCATTAGGGATGGCCTGACTACAATTGCATGAATTTTGGATTTGTTGATGTTAATGTAGGCTAGTTGGTCATGTTGGATTTCCAAAAAATCATCATTATCAAATATGGAGTAGATCCTATACCAGTCTAAGCAAAAGGTGTAAGAAACCCTCCCATCAGTATCATAAAAGATCATACTATTAGGGTCCTTTATCTTCAACTCATCCAAAACAGATTTAGACCTAGTATTCCTTAACATGGCTGAGAATAGGTTTTCTAAAAAAGGAAATGATGAAAATAAATTTGGATTAAAACTCCAATTCATTTTCAGATTATCACGCAAGTGATTTGCAGGAGGTAGAGAAAAACTTACTTGTATATTGCTGAAGAAGAAAAACCATAATCCGCAGTAGGGTAAAATTCAAAGCGACAAATTGTTTGCAGATGATAAAATTGAAGCGTAAAATGCTAAAAATAAAAATTAATTCGGAGTATTTAAACCTAAAAGTCATGTTATTAGCAAGATTAAAACATAAACGTAGATCTAGAACACACTAACGCTCAAGATTAAAAACAAATTCATGAAGAAAATGCGGAAGCGGAAAGTCAGGAAAATACTTTTGAAACTTAACAATTTCATCCTCCGCAATCCGCAATGCGATGTAGAATTGCGGAAATGCGGAAAAAAATTTGAGAAATCGGGAAAGTGGAAATCGTACCTGTAATTCAGATGTCATAAATGAGGAACTAATTCAAGAGAATTTATTGTTTCTGCAACCTGCAATCTGACAACCGGAAATGTGGAACTGTGAGAATGCAGAGATGCGGGATTATTTTATAAAACTTGTCATCTCCGCAATCCAAAAGTGAAAAGTTGGAAGCGGAGAAATATGTAAATGCGGAAATGCGGAAATGCAGAATTGTGGAATCAATTTTGGATAATTTTAAGTCTCCGCAATATACATTCCGCAAAACATTTGCAGAATCAGGATGGTGATATTTGGATTGTATTTTTTAATTGTTTTTCAACTTCCTCAATCCACAATTGGGGAAATGTGGAAGCAAAAATTCAAATATTGAAGTCGGGGTTTCCGCATTCCGCATTCCGCAATTTTTTATAAAGAAAATATAAAAGAATATTTTACGGGAAAGAACAATGATTTTCAGTCAAATGTTTGATGTCGGAGGCAAATGATAATTGACCAAATAATTTATTAAATACCTTGAACTATCGAAACATCTAAATTACCTGGATAAAAATGAAATCGGGCTCCCATTTTCTACAGCAAATGGGATCTGTTGTGTGAGCAACATTCCTGAATAGGTTGCCTTCTGCGCATTCAAGCAGAACATAGTATAAGCAGTCACGATGGAGATGAGGCCCTAACCTATGAAAAAAAAAACTTCACACTGTTGAAGCCCCGGGTGTGATGCTGGAATATTTTCTAAGGAAAACAACAGAAGGTGACATCCCAATTTGAAAGGCTTCAAACAACCCTACGCAAGAGTGGTTCTAAGCCTAGATTGTTTGGTGTGACTTCCTCCTACGGATATTAGGCCTCCGATGGCACTTATGTGAATGGATCAGAATGGATCTGTATTCCTGTTAGGGAAGATTAAAAGCATTCTGTGTCTAAGGGGTAAGTAGTGTTAGCTTAGTAAATATCTAATTAAGTTAGATCTGGATTTGGAAATATGATTTAAGTTCACAGAACAATCAGATCTTGAACTTAATAAGTGTTTCACTAATTAATAAACATATGAATTGGATTTGTACTTATCAGCTTTAAACAAAACCCATACAATGAAAATTGAATTGATTTTATTCAAAGAATTAAAGCATATAAGATTGTTTGTTATGATAAGCTAATTGAAAAATTGGCATCAATGTTATTATAATTGTTTATCATTTGCAGAAATAAATAAAATGACTTAAATAAATAAATTCATTTAACACATAACAACATATGGATCGTATTTCAAGATAAATCTAACCTAAATATTGATGTATTCATTAAGGTTGCAAAATAAAATAGATTTCATTCATAAACCGAAGTGAGAAATCAGAATCTATCAAAGAAATTTGACAAATCATACAAAAGAGATGGCGAAGAGAGACTAACTGAATTTCATTAATTCTGCAAAAAATTACAATGCCTCAAAGAAACAAAGTATCTCCAGTTCTCCTTCAGTGATTTTCTCCCTCCTATTCTATGAGATCTCATCCCCTTAAATAATATTTACATGAAATTACAAGGACAAATTTCCCATCAAACAGGGATTACAAAATATTTCTAATCTAGCACTTGCCAACAGCAATTCGCCGCTTGGCCCACACATCTAACAATTCTTCTACATCTAGATATTTGGCCAGTTTGAGTGCCAGCTCGGTATTACAAGTGAAAGATTCAATCTCGTTTTTCTTCACTTTATGCCATGCACGTAGAAAAATATTGATCTTTATCCCTAAACTGATGGGTTCTTTGATTAATTCTTTAACCTCTAAAATATGAATTTGCTCCAATTGTTGAATTCGCTCTTTGGACTGAGAACATCTCGCATTATGCTCAATTGTAAACCTAGGTGGACAAGCCTTTTCGATGAGGTCCATGGTGGAAATTCTAGCATGATCATTATATTATCAGTTGCATACCACATCCTTCCACAAACTGCTTGTGCTTTCTGAATTGTGGTCTCGACTGATTCACAAGCATGTTCCCATGCATCCATAGAAATTCTAAGCCTTATGAACTTAATATTGTCCAGAACAGGGATATCTTCAAGTTTGTCCTTAATATACTTATGCCAATCAACCACATCCTCTATTTCTTTGGTTGCTTCTTCCCTTCTCTCATTATGTTGTTCAAGGACATCAAAATGGCACTCAAAAACATTGTATGTCTCCTGAATTTTATTCAGGGATTCAAATAATTAAACCAAACGCTTCCTATGGTCTTCATTTATTTCAAGAGTTAGTTCCTTGAATTCTTCCATAGAAAACCTAGAGAAAGAGGAGGTAGTTTCTTTGGCTACTAAATCCTTCAACTGTTGCTCAAGAAGTGTGATCTTCTCAGCATAACCAATGTTTAGCACTTGTGCTTCTTGCAGCTGTCGTTGGAGAGATTCCTTTTGCGCCTGCAGGTCTTTCATCTGACTGTCATGCTCATTTCTCAACTCTTGAAGTTGAGATTGATGTTGTTCTTCAATTTCATTTTGCTTCTCCTTAAGCTTATGCAATTCTTCTTTCTTAGCCTCAATTTCGTAATTTGAAAAACAGTGGAAAAATCGTAAAAAATGAAAAATACTTAAGCAACAACGGGGTTAATCCAGAACGTATGATCAAAAGGAATCAATGGCTTAGATTAAATCGCGATGAGAGGAAAAGAAATTGCGAGATCAACTTCTTGCAAAAATTAATTGTGGATTCCGCAATCTGCAATCCGCAATGTGGGTTGCGGAAGTGAAAATGTGGGCATAAGTAATTTTAATGTTACCGCAATTCACAATCCGTAGTTGGATAATGAAGTGGTGAAAAATAACAAGAAAATTCAATCTTTCCGCAATCCGCAATGCGGGTTACGGGTTGCGGATGCGGCGCAACTTAAATTGGTTTATTATGGTTTTCGCAATCCGCAATCCGCAAAATGCGGGTTGCGGAACGTGAATGTTTATTTTCAATGACTAAGTACTTTCCGCATTCTGCAATCCACAATTTGCGGATTGCGGTTGTGCAAAACACAATTTTTATTTTCTAAGTGGTTTCCACTTTCCGCAATCCGCAATTTGTGGGTTGCGGAATGCGGAACTGAAAATTCTATTTTATTAAAAAGTTTCCCTACATCTGCAATCCACAATTGAGGGTTGCGGGTTGCGGAAATGGAAGCTTTAAAAGTTGAAAATTTTAAACACCCGCAATCCGCATTACGGAAACAATATAATTTGAAGAAAAATAAAGTTTTCCGCAATTTTCAAAACACATAAAAGAAATGTTTTTTCAGCAATGTTTATTAAATAGAAAGCATGGGAATAAGAAAAGATAAAACAACAATCAAAACATCCCCCAAAATAAGCAAAGGAATTCCAAGTTACCTTAAAAAATAATAGTGGGGCTCCAATTTTTGTCAATAAAAATGGGATATGTTGTGCCTACAACAAATGGCGACTGGCTGGGCGAAGCAATTATCTCTGTGAACGCAATCTTCAGTTTTAAGGAAGAGACATGTCAGAATAAAAAATGTTTCATCCTGCAACTTACAAAATGTTTTCACAAAAAACACAACCAAACAATAGAGTTGATTTCACATGATTGATATGTCCCCATCCGAAATCAATTAATGATGATGTTCATTTGGAAAAGGCAGCCTAGCACTAAGAAGGTAATATTTAAACCATTATGCAAACATGAGAGGGAAGTTTGTGATAAACCTTAGAACAAACTTATAGCTATTCGAGATCACCAAATCATGAGTCACCTTGAATTATTAACCATTTATTTATGGTATCCATTGATGCATTACTCAAAATACTTTATATATATACATATTCTATTTTATTTTATTTAGACTAAAGAAAAATGTGGAAATAAGACTTTGTTGAAACAAGGCCATTGCCTTGACTTGGTGATCCTATTTTGGCAATGCCATTCACAAACCTCACCTAGAAACTAAAAAAGCTAGCTCTTTAAGGAGACTCATTGTCTTTTAGCTTCTGACACTAAAAGCAATTATCATGGCTTGGTAACCATATAGCAATAATTCCAGTCCAAAATAAAGTTCATGATCATGGTCGGGATGGCTTGTAATAAGACCTCCTTATCCTTGAATGCAACAAGCTGTCTTATGAAAGAGAAACAAAATTAATTGAAGTGTAAATTACAAGACACTACCATGGCTTGGTGACCATATTCTAGTAATGTTACTCACTGATGTTTGCTGATCATGAATGGACCGACCTGTAATAGGATCTTCCACCTTCCAACAACATTTGAAATTCACCTCCCTAGCTTGATGACCAGATGTGGAGATTTCATTCCACTGAGCATCTATGAACGTAATGGGCTGGATTTTGATAAGACCCGCCATCTTGCAATTTACAGTTATTAAAATGCATTTAATTTCAAGATGATCATGATGGGATCCAGAACAGGTAAAGGTTGACCAGGATATAAAGATTTACTTCCAATCACTAATGGAACATAAGGTAGGAATACCTAGTCACTTATATAAGTTCAATTAACAAAATGAGACATCCATAAAGATGGTGATTCAGGTGGGAAAGTATCAATTAAATCTCTGCAAAAATTGGCTGGTATATTTCATGAAAATACACCTTCACATATAGACTGATTAAAGTGAATCTGACATGGCCACCCCAAAAATTCAGACTGGATTGATATGGAATAAACTGATCAGCAACCTATGCCAAATATGTTGACATTATTATGATTCAAAAGAAAAGAAAATTTAAAAGAAAAACAAACAAAGCAAAGAAAGAAAAGAAAATAAAATCACACCTATGTACAGATAAGCCAAATGCTTATCTAAATGGAATACTTCTTGAGCAGCTGAACATTGATCGGATAGGTTTCAGAGACACCCTCCAGTGTTTGTAACCAGACAGTACTAGGACCAAGATTTTATGTAACAATGAATTGTCCTATCCATAAGTGTTGAAATTTGGTATAGTAATTCTTATCTTTATGTTGTTTATCCCATTTTAAAACCAAATCTCCCACCGTGAAATCCCTATCAGTCGAGGACTTCTCATCAAACCATCTCGTAACTAATTTTTGATGTTGATATAGCTTATTCTTGGATTTCTCCCTATCCTCTTCCAATTTAAGTAATGTGGCAATCCTTTGCTGAAGGGGAGAAGAGTCATCCTGTTGTACTAAATGAGCTAATTGTAATGAAGGGATCATAAGATTAGATGGTAAGATGGCCTCCTTACCGTAGACCCAACAGTAAGGGGAGTTTCTAATGGCATATTTTGGGGTCACATAGTTTTCCCAATGAGCATTATACAGTTGGGTGTGCCAATTCTTATGATGGGTGGCTACAGTCTTCTTCAATATGTTGAACAAATTTTTATTGGAAGACTCAGCCAACCCATTTCCCAGTGTATAATAGTTTTCAGAATATTTAATTTTGATCCCTTTTTCAAGGGCATACTAGGTAAGGTTGATAGAGGAGAAATAGGAAGCATTATAAAAAACCAGAAACTTAGGTGCCCCAAACCTAGTGACTATGTTACTCTCGAGAAAGGATATCACTGAGTTTGTGTTGGAAATCCTAAGAGGAACTGCCTCTACCCACCTGGTGAAGTAGTCTGTGGCTGTCAGGATGCATCTATGTTGCAAGGAGGAGGCAGGGGTAATAGGACCAACGAAATCCAGGCCACATTGTTGAAATGGAAACTAGATAGTGACTGGTTGAAGGGGAAAGGCAGATTTCTTGACTTTTCGGGCACATTTTTGGCATGCTTCACATTTCCTGGTAAAATCATATGCATCCTTGAATAGATTTGGCTAGTAATAGCCTGCTCTTAGGATCTTGTGGGTAGTATTTTCCCCTAAAAAGTGTCCTCCTGCGGTCCTTCATGAAATTCCAACAAGATATTGTCAGTTTCAGTTTTTTCCAAACATCTGAGAAAAACACCATCATAGTTTTTTCTAAAAATCACACCATCAATAAATTGATACAGTGCTGCCTTCAATATTGAATCCCTACTCTTTTTAAAATCAAGGGTTTCGGGAGCAAACCCATGTGTTAGAAAAAAACTTGATGTCATCATACCATTCAGATGTTGGTGTAGAGATAACATTTACAGAACTTTCATATGTACTCTCTTCCTGATTCCACTCGAGTTGTTCCTGTACAGGGTCGTTAGACTGATCAGTAAGTAAGTACAAACCTTGTCCTTTTACAATTTTAGTAGCTCTGATCTCATGGTCGTATTCCTGAAGAGATGTCATCCAATGAGCGCATTTTTCACCTAGCTCCTTTTGTATCAAAACATTCTTGATGGCTGCATAAGGGACAATAACCTTAGTCCGAGATTTCAAAAGATAGGGTATGAAGTGTTTTACAGACTTGTAGACCGCATAGGCCTGTTTATTAATATGGGAATAATTCAATTCGCCCCCTTTAAACATAGAGCTCATGAAGGAGATAGGAATCTCAACATCCTCAGGGAGTTTTTGTGTGAGAACAACAACATACGAGAAATCAGTAGCGGATGTATACAAAATAAAATCTTTAGTGAAATGGGAGACATTAGAGCAGGGCCTCTGTGATAGCTTTGCGAATTTTGGAAAAGGAATTTCGTTGATCATCAGACCATTTGACTTGGGCATATTTTTTAATCAGCTGTTGTAAAGGCTTGACAATTTGTGCAAAATTAGGAACCTTCTAACAAAGTTAATCTTACCTAAGAATGACTACATGGATTTTTTGCAGCTAGGAATTCCAATTTTGGCTATGGCGTCTGTCCTTTTGGGGTCAATGACCATGCCGTGTTTTGAAACAATAAATCCCAAAAGCTTACCTTCAGTAACCGTGAAGATGGATTTATTTGGATTCAGCGAGATCCCATGTTTTTTGTACTATTTGAATACCTGTTTGAGAGCAAATAGATGTTCATGCCTCTTTTTAGAATAAATTTTAATGTCATCAAGATAAACAACAACAAAATTATGCATTAACCCCCTGAAGGCTATGTCCATAGTTCTCTGGAAAGTGGCACCTGCATTTATCAATCCAAAAGGCATACATTTGTAAGAAAATGTTCCCCTAGGGGTCCTGAAAGTTGTTTTTAATTGGTCAGAAGGGGCAACTAAAACCTGATTGTATCCCGAGAAACCATCTAACAGAGAGAACATCTCAGCACCTGCAACCTTTTGTAAGATATGCTCCATACGAGGAAAATGATAATTATATTTCTCAGATGCTTTATTAAGGTTCCTAAAATATACACACAATCTAATTTCCCCATTCTTTTTCCGAACAGGGACTATATTTGCAATCCATTGTGTGTGTATGACCGAGAATACAATTCTGGCTGCTAACAATTTCTCTAGCTCTTTTTTAACAGACGGTTCTAAGCTGGGATGCATCTTTCTTAATTTTTGCTGGTGAGGTTTGACATCAAGTTTCATGGGGATATTGTGATGCATGATATGGGTATCAAAGGTCTTGAGCTCATAATATGTCCAGGAAAACACATCTTTGAACTCTCTGCATAATTTAATGAAATCTTTTCTCTCTTCAAGAGAAGAGAGAATTCAATCCCTAAATTGATTAATCGAGGGTTTTGATTGGTTCCCAGGTTGACAAGTTCATAGTTCAGAGATGAACTGTGAGTTTTGCAATTTGTTTTATGTTTAAACTTGTCCTACAGATCATAGTACTTTCCCATATTAATGACTAACTTGGGAATGAGATTGGAAGGGAAGTTAGGGTCAGATAAACATTTCTCATGATCTGCCTCATCTATAGCTACATCTTGGAAGGTGTCCTGGGCTGTGAGGAAATCTAAAATCTGTTGATCATCGTCAAAAAATTTCCAACTTGTGACATTGTCAGGTATAGAAGGTCTGTACACTAACTCAATAGAGAAAGTATCAGGAGACAAACCTTCTGGAGGAAACAATTTGGAGGCAGTGTTGGCCAATAAGTCTGCATCAAATTTTTGGGACTTGGGGACTGATTTAATATTGAATGCACTAAAAGAATTGGTCAAGTCCCTAAAAAGCTTATGATAATTAATTAAACGGGGATATATACAATGAATTTTATTCCTTACTTGTTTCACAATAATTTTAGAATCCCCGTAGCATTCTATTACCTAAGCGCCCAAATCGATTTCCTTCCTTCCTGAGTCCCTGAACCAGAGCTCATATTCAACAATATTGTTAGTGCACTCAAATTATAGTCTGCATGCAATCATTATTTTGGTTCCCTTTGGGTCTATTAAGACACATCCTGCACCAGCTCCATCTTTAGATCTTGACCCATCAAAGAACAAAGTCCATGCATTTGAATCTATCCAAAAATTAGTATCAACATTATAGACATTATGTACAATGGAACCAGGGAATGGAAAAAAAGTAAAATTAACAATTTGAGATTGATTCTGAACATTCTTAGCAGGTGATTAATCAACAGTTAAATCCCCGAAAAATGTGTCAAAATTTTAGTGTTCAATATGCGAGCTAAAATAAGCAGTAGGTTCACTGGAATCATTCAAGGAAGTGACTGTTTGCTTCATGTATGGCTCTCTACTAATTTTGATTTTATTAGGTCTTCCATTGTAAGGGAGCCACAAATGGGACTAGTCAGTAGCAAATTAACCTGTAATATTTTCTGACCAATCCCTACTTAGCCACATTCCACATGCCTCAAGGATATCAGCCACAACTATGTCAATGGTTTGGTGGATTCCTGGATCAACTGACAACGTCAAAAGAACATTCTTCAACTCTCCTACTACCCTAACTTTTGATCAGTCAAGTTGAACTATTTGGGAGGGAAAGGTTTCCAAGATGCATTCAACTTCTTGCAGACAGATAATGGCATCACATTAGATGAAGCACCTGAGTCTATCATGCAGTTATGCACATTCCTATTGAAAATTTTGAAGGTGAGCAAGAAAGGAGGCGTTTTATTTCCACCAGGGTTTTGGCTACCGGTTTTAGAATATGTCTCTAAGTTGTTGTTTTGAACTTCTCTAGGTTTGTTCACAATCATGCTTTTAGGAAAACTGTCTCTCATGGCAGGGATCTTCAAAAGTTCAAAAAGAGATATGTTAGCCTTTACCCTTTTCAAGTCATCAATTAAACTATATTCAATATCAGGAATGATAGTCTCTTTCTGTGTTATTGATTTGCCTTTATTCAGGGTAGGTGTAGAAGGGGAAGCTTCATGTGAAGACTGTCCTTTGCTTCTTGTGTTATAAGGATGTTGGACATTAAAAACAATCTCAGGCTCATCTTCCTCTTCAGCCATAGGGAGTTCTGAAAAACAACTAATAGTGTTGACCTGCTGGTACTATTCTTCATCAGGTGGTTCAGGATCCTAATTTTCTTTAGGATTTTCATCAGGGTGATAAGGAGGATTCTGGGATTCAGAAACCAAAGCTTTGAAAATGGAATAGATTTCTTCAGAATTTAAACCCTCATTGAGATTAGTTGGAATTTGATTATGAGGGGGTTGATAAGGTATCCTAAAAGGTGGTCTTACGAATCCTCTGTTATTGGTTTGATTTTCAGTGTTGGTATTTTTCAAATCCATCATTTCATTAGAGATTTTCTGAAGAAATTTTTTCATATCATTCATTTCAAAAGGATCTTTGTTTTGCATGGTGGGCTTAGGAGGATTCTCTTTTTTCTTGCGGGAGGTAGAAATTTGTCCAGATTGAATGTCAGGATTATCTTTTAAATAAAACATGTCCTTTTCTACCTGAATGGCTTCAGCGAAAGCCTCTTTGAAAATTATCCTTGTGTTCTATTTTGACCCACATGGAAATGGGGATAGGAATACCTTTAATGTAATATGCATCCAATAATTATTCTACAGGAAGAATAGTGGTGGGGATTCTATATTTAGGTAGGAGAATATCTGGTTGTAATCTTTAACCCTTCCTCTTCCCTTTATTTTCATTGAGGACAGATCAATGACCAGATCCTCAGGGGTTTTATCGTCTCCAATTTTTTGGATAAAGAGGGTTTCAAAATAATTCTGGGAAGAGATCGATCGGGCTTCCAGGGAAAAATAACAGGTAGATTCTTTCCCTTCAAAGGTATAAGGGAACAACCTACAGACTACATCTTCATGTATGGCACTTCTTATCCTAATAGCATGCATGAAGGTCTTAATATGGTCTAGTGCAGGAGATTTATCATCTGGATTAAATTTAGGAAGCCACTTTTCTGGGTTTTGGGAAGTCTATGTTGATCCCCAACAATGAATACAACATCTTGGTCTAGGCAAGGTCTGTTTTGTCCTTCTCCCATTGGTATATCTTCTGAAGAAGAAGAAATTGAGGATGACTCACTGTCTGATGATTCCTCATATGAGGATGATGATGAAGAAGGAGGTGTTGGTGGTGGTCCACCTATTACAACATTGTAATGTGGGATATGTTGATCTTGATCTGTTTCTTGAAATAATGATGAGATTTGGATGTCAGGAAATAGTTCCTGTCGAGCTGTGTTCAGATTATCTGCGTTCTGATGATCGAAATTTTGATTATCGGTGTCAATCCAAGAATTGTTGGTTTGATGTTGTTGGGATAATATTTGTCTCAGGTTCCAATTTTCTTCAATTCTCTGTTCAACCCAAGCAATGCTATCATGTGTACTTTTTCTTAATTTCTCAAGGGTAAGAGGCCCTCTAGTAGGCGATACAAAAATAATTTGAGGCCTTGGTGTTTCTTGTCCGGTTACAGGAGTAGCAGGTATTACAGTTGGATCTTGAACTGGTTGTTCCGTAGATGTGGACACTTGATTTTAGCTCCTGGTAACAATTGGTATTCTCGCTAAAGGAGGTCTGATAGTATTTTTTTTAGGCATGACTGGTCATGGACCTCCTTCTAGCACAATTTGTTGAAGCCCCGGGTGTGATGCTGGAATATTTTCCAAGGCAAACAAGAGAAGGTGACAACCCAATTTGAAAGGCTTCAAACAACCCTACGCAAGAGTGGTTCTATCCCCAGATTGTCTAGTGTGACTTCCTCTTACGGATATTAGGCCTCCGCTAGAACTTATGTGAATGGATCCAAATGGATCTGTCTTCCCTTTAGGGAAGATTAAAAGTGTTCTGTGTCTAAGGAGTAAGTAGTGTTAGCTTAGGAAATATCTAATTAAGTTAGATCTGGATTAGGAAATATGATTTAAGTTTGCAGAACAATCAGATCTTGAATTTAATAAGTGTTTCACCAATTAATAAACATATGAATTGGATCTGTACTTATCAGCCTTAAACAAAACCCATACAATGAAAATTGAATGGATTTTATTCAAAGAATTAAAGCATATAAGATTGTTTTGTTATGATATGCTAATTGAAAAATTGACATCAATGTAATTATAACTATTTATCATATGCGGAAATAGATAAAATGAGTTAAATAAATAAATTCATTTAACACATAACAACATCTGGATCGTATGTCAAGATAAATCTAACCTACAGATCGATGCATTTATTAAGGTTGCAAAATAAAACAGAGTTCATTCATAAACCGAAGTGAGAAATTAGAATCTATCAAAGAAATTTGAAAAATCATACAAAAGATATGGTGAAGAGAGACTAATTGAATTTCATTAAGTCTGCAAAAAATTACAATGCCTTAAAAGAACAGAGTATCTCCAGTTCTCCTTTGGTGATTTTCTCCCTCCTATTCTATGAGAACTCATCCCATTAAATAATATTTACATGAAATTACAAGGACAGATTTCCCATAAAACAAGGATTACAAAATATTTCTAATCTAGGACTTGCCAAGGGAAATTCGCCACATGGCCCACACATCTAACAATTCTTCTACATATGTATATTTGGCCAGTTCGGGTGCCAGCTGGGTATTACAAGTGAAAGATTCAATCTCGTTTTTCTTCACTTTATGCCATGCACGTAGAAAAAGATTGATCTTTATCCCTAAACTGATGGGTTCTTTGATTAATTCTTTAAACTTTGAAATTTGAATGTGCTCCAACTGCTGAATTCACTCTTTGGACTGTGAACATCTCTCATTATGATGAATTGTAAGCTTAGGTGGACAAGCCTTTTCGATGAGGTCCATGGTTGGAAATTCTAGCATGATCATTATATTATCAGCTGCATACCACCTCCTGCCACAAACCGCTTGTGCTTTCTGAATTGTGGTCTCGACTGCTTCACAAGCATGTTCCCATGCATCCAAATAAATTCTAAGCCTTATGAACTTGATATTGTCCAGAACAGGGATATCTTCAGGTTTGTCCTTAATATACTTCTTCCAATAAACCACATCCTCTATTTCTATGTTTGCTTCTTCCATTCTCTCATTATGTTGTTAAAGGACATCATAATGATGCTAAAAAACATTGTATGTCTCCTGAATTTCATTTAGGGATTCAAATAATTCAACCAAAAGCTTCCTATGGTCTTCATTTATTTCAAGAGCTAGTTCCTTGAATTCTTCCATACAAAACCTAGAGAAGGAGGAGGTAGCTTCTTTGGCTACCAAATCCTTCAATTGTTGCTCAAGAAGTGTGATCTTCTCAGCATAACCAATGTTCATCACTTGTGCTTCCTGCAGCTGTTGTTGGAGAGAGGCCTTTTGTGCCTACAGGTCTTTCACCTGACTGTCATGCTCATTTATCAACTCTTGAAGTTGAGATTGATGTTGTTCTTCAATTTCATTTTGCTTCTCCTTAAGCTTATGCAATTCTTCTTTCTTAGCCTCAATTTATTTATTCAAAGAAGTGACTGAGTCATAATTAGCCCCTGCAAAGGCTCCCATTGTTGTAGCAGTTTCGAGTGCTTCTTGTTCTGAATCAGTGGATGTTTTCTTCCATACGACCTGGTTGGGAATAGGGCCCTGCACAACAGTCCATCCCATTTGTCTTTTAGCTCCTCTTTTCACCACTTCATTCTCAGACTTGCTGTAGAAATATTCTCTTAAGGAAACGACAACATCCTCTCCAAATTCTGCCACTATGTCTACTGTGGAAGTAGATACATCACAAGTTGAGACCAAAGGTGCAGTTTGGGAAACAACAAAAGTTGGGATCGAGATGGTGATTTGGGTGTAATAAATTATCTATTTGATGACATATGTATAGGGCATAAGGGCCGGTCTAGCAACAATGGCATGTAATTGAGACTTACTGATGTTCATATGAAAGGATTGGTTTGTTGGATTTCAGAAAGGTTATCATTGTCAAACATAGAGTAAATGCGGGCCCAATCTAGGTGAAACGTTTCAGAGACCCTGTTGTTTGTATCAGAGAGGATTCCACTGTTTGGGTCTTTGTTTTTGAGTTCCCTCAGGGCTGTTTTGGAGCTGGTGTTTTTCGACATAGTTGGCTAGCTTAGAACTGTGATAAAACAACAACAATCAATCAATTAAAACTAATTTTAACTTTGAATTGTCACCAAAATGTGGATGAAGGTGTCGGAAACACCAACCCGTGTTGAAGACGGAAGTAAAAATGGCAATCATGGTAAAAATCCGCAGTAAAAATATTTCGCCCAAATGAAATTGGTAATTTGAAAAACAGTGGAAAAATCGTAAAAAATGAAAAATACTTAAGCAACAATGGGGTTAATCAAGACCATAAGATCAAAAGGAATCAACGGCTCAGATTAAATCGCGATGAGCGGAAAAGAAATTGCGGGACCAACTTTTTGCAAAAATTGACTATGGATTCCGCAATCCGCAATGCGGGTTGCGGAAGTGCAAATTTGGCCATAAGTAATTTTAATGTTTCCGCAATCCACAATCTGCAGTTGGATAACGAAGCGGTGAAAAATAACAAGAAAACTCAATCTTTCTGCAATTCACAATGTGGGTTGCAGATGCTCAACTTCAATTGGTTTATTATGGTTTCCAGAATCCGCAATCCGCAAAATGCGGGTTGCGGGTTGCGGAACATGAATTTTTTATTTTCAACGACTAAGTACTTTCTGCATTTCACAATCCATGATTTGCGGGTTGCGGAACGTGAATGTTTATTTTCAACGACTAAGTACTTTCTGCATTTCTCAATCCATGATTTGCGAGTTGCGGATTGTAGATGTGCAAAATGCAATTTTTATATTCTAAGTGGTTTCCGCTTTCCGCAATCCGCAATTTGTGGGTTGCGAAATGCGAAATTGAAAATTCGATTTTATTAAAAAATTTCCCGACATACACAATCCACAATTGCGGGTTGCGGGTTGCGTAAAGGGAAGATTTAAAAGTCGAAAATTGTAAACACCCGCAATCCGCATTGCATATTGCGGATTGCATAACGGGGGTTGCGGAAACGATATACTTTGAAGAAAAAACAAGTTTTCCGCAATTTTCAAAACACATAAAAGAAAGGTTTTTTCAGCAAAGTTTATTAAATACAAAGCATGGGAATAAGAAAAGATTAAAAAAAATCAAAACACCCCCAAAAATAAGTAAAGGAATTCCAAGTTACCTTAAAAAATAATAGTGGGGATCCCATTTTTGTCAATAAAAATGGGATCTGTTGTGCCTACAACACACACCATATTAAGCATACTTCATATACAAAGTGTACAAGGTACTTATGCATGATTTCTCTAAGCCTAGTACCTCTTGAGGTAGATCCTAGTTCTAGGCTCCCCCAATGGTGTCCCATCATAATAATCTAACTTGTAGTCCCATTTTTCTAAAACATGCTTCACAATGTAGGTCCCATGCCACATGGACTCGAACTTACCTGCCCCCAGATTATCATGTTTTTGGTCATATGTCAAGACCAGATCGCCTTCATTGAAGATGCAAGGTTCAACGGACTTGTCGTACTGGGATTTCATGCTCTTCTTATGTGCTTCATTGGCGAGAGTAGCATCATGACGGGTTTCATCCAGTTTGGCTAAATAGAGGAAGCGTTCTTCTTCAACCATGGTGTTTGGAAAGAGTTCGATGGCTAGTTTCAAAGATAGGATCTCGCACTCTATAGGAAACACTTCTTCCAATCTGTATACCAGTTGAAAAGGTGTGAATCCAGTAACAATTTTGACAGAGGTTCTATATGCCCAAACAGATAAAAAGAGCATTAAGTGCCAATTCGATCTATGGGTTCCTACCATGCATTGTATCATGGTTTTCAAGACCTTATTGATGGCCTCTACTTGAACATTCACTTGGGGATAGGAGGGGGTTGAGTGTTCATGGTGAAATCCCAAATTGGCGCTCAATTCAATTACCATTTGGTTTTGGAAATGTGAGCCATGGTCTGTGACAATGGCTCATGGAACCCTGAACCTAGCAGTAACATGATTGAACATGAAGAGTGAGGAAGTTTTGCCATCTTATTTATATGTAGTCATATCCTTGGCCCATTTTGTGAAGTAATCAAAAACTGCAATAGCATAGTCATGCCCCCCAGCTGAGGTAGGCTTAGAGTGAATGAAATACATGCCCCATTTTTCAAAGCGGTCGACAACAATAACTGGGTGTAAAGGGAAAGGATCAGTGTACTTTTTGGAATGAAAAAACTGGTAGGGAGGATACTTCTTAACGACTTCCATGAAATATTTAAAAATGGATGGCCAAAAGTATCCAACGTGTAAGATATTCTGGGTTGTATCCATCCTAGAGAGTTGACTACCACATTCCCCTAAGTGGAAGTCATTCAGAACACACTCAGCCTCCTCGTGAGTCAAACATCCTTGTAAGATCGAATCAATACCATGGATATATAGGGTGTCGCCAAGGATTAGGTAATATTTGGCATGATGGCAGATACGATGGTGTTCTTCACAGGATAGGTGAGGCCCGAAGCGTTGTGTTTGTAGATACAAGGTGATATCTCCACACCATGGATCAGAGGTACTGATCAGGAACAATGACTGATCGGGAAGAGAGTCAATGGGCTTAGAGTCTTGATCAATAGGGGGAAGATCAAAAATGAACTCCATGAATACAACTGACTATTTATATTTTTCCTTTTCAAACTATAAATTGAATTCTTGAAGAATCACGATCCAACGCAAATATTTCCCTCTAGTACTTGACAAGTTTAGACATGGTACATAGGGTTTGAATTGGCAATGATAGTAGTTGTACGAAGCATAATGTAATGACGAAATTTCTGGACGAAGATGACTGCTTCCAAAGCCAACTTCTTGACATGTGAATAATGCGTTTCAGAGTTGATAATACCCTTGCTAAGGTAATAAATCACATGTTCTTGCGCATTGTTATCTTCCAACACTAAATCCATACCAATAGTCGAGGTAGAGACAACAAGATAAATGATATAATCCTTGGTATAATGAGGTGGTTGTAACACGGGTGCATGGGTAATGGCATGCTTGATATTGTCAAATTCACTTGGGGCGTAGTCATCCCAGACAAAAGGGACGCCCTTTTTTAACATCGCATATAACGTTGTGTCTTTTCCACATAATTACTCACGAAACGACGCAAGTAGTTTTCCTTCCCCTGCAAAATTTGAAGTTCGGCGATGTCCATAGGTGGGGGTAGGGATAGAATAGCCTCTACCTTGAGGGGATCAATATGAATCCCATATTTTGAGATGATGAAGCTAAGGAGACCTCTCGAATCCACACAAAATATGCATTTGTGAGGATTTAAGCGGATTTTATAGCGTCGAAATTTGAGGAAAACGGTCGTCAGATGATCGATGTGAAACTCATGATGATTTGAATGAGCTAGAAAATCATTGAGGTAGGGATCCACAAAATCCTTAATATCATGAAAGGCATATGGCATGTCCCACTGAAATGTGGCACAAACATTTTTAAGGCCAAAAGGTAATTTGTGGTATGCAAATGTACCCCATGGGAATATGAATGCATTGTTGTGTTGGATTGTTGGGTGGATATCAATCTGATTATAGCCATAAAATCCATCAATGAATGAGAATATGACACTACTGGAACGGTTGTCGATGATTTGGTCGATAAATGGGGTAGGGTAATTGTCCTTGGGACAAGCCTTATTTAGATCCCAGTAATCAACACAAACTATGATAGTTCCTTGTTTTTTTGTAACAGGAATGGTATTAGAGACCCAATCTGCCAAGGGGACAAGATAAATGAAACCAGCTTTCAACAATTTTTCAATTTCTTCTTTAATAGTCGTAGTCTTTCGAGGGTGTACTGGATGGAGTTTTTTCCAGACATGTTTTTCATCAGGATAAGTTTTGATATCATGGACAACAATAGCAGGATCAATCCCAGGAATTTCTTCATAGTTCCATGTGAATACGTAGTGGAATTGTTTGAACAAGGTTGTATAAGTTTTGATTTCTCCAGAAGAACTATTTTGGCCAATATGGATATGCTCCATGACATCGGGTTTCGTCGAGATGTCAATGGTAGTGGTAGGCATAATGTTTTCCAAATTCTTTTCGATCACCGTATCCTGGGTGAGAATAGGAGACTAAGGGTTGGAAATGACATCCGGTGAAATAATAGTTTGAATATTATTCTCTACTGTGCCTAAAGGTGGGAGGAAGGACGATCGATAGTGATGGTCTTCCCATGGAAGCTCACCCACGCTCATAATCTCCATGATGGATTCATCAAAGGGAATTTTTTGGAGGATATGATCCAGTGATGGCAAGGACGAGTTCAACCAAGATGGTAGAGAACATGGGTTTGATGCCACTAGGTGATGGTCATGAGGTAAATTAGACGTCGATTGAATGGACTTATAAGTAGCCTCAGCTGGGATGAGAGGCATCTAATCTCCAATTGAATCAATTTCAATAGAATCGGGAAGAAGCCAAGGATCCACTAAGTTGTAGGAATATGGGTACATTGATGAGATCATGTTCACCGTGGCAATGTGTGATGGGGGATCAAGTGTTGGAAAAACTCCCATCAGGTATGATTCCTTAAGGAGTCCTACCCCCACACTCTCATATATTTGTGAAGAGTTCCCTAGAATAGGGACATTATACGCAGGATGAGTTGTGGTGTCCGGTGTACAAAAATCTAATTGGTCGATAGTGACAATTTTCCCTTGATGGGGAAACTACACAATGTGGAAGAAAAAAGATGCAACCGCAGTCATAGCGTAAAACCAATTTCGACCAAGAAATAAGTTGTAATCCAATGGAATTATGACTACTTCCACGTTAATGGAAAAAAGCTTGCCTCCTAATTCAATGGCTAAGGATTGTAAAATCCCGTGTGGTTGGAATCTGCGTCCATTAAATACTTTCAGTGTGGTAGGGGAATGGTTAAGTTCATGAGAGCCAATGGATCTCCAGCAGGGAAAGGAAATTACAGAAGTAGAGGCTCATTCGTCTAAAACACTACGATGGATATTTTTCCCAACAACATTGGTAATTATTTGGAATCCCAATTGGTGGGAAAGCCTCAACTTAAAGTATTCCAATCTAAACATGATGGTATTGGATGATTCTAGCTCCATTACTCCAATAGCAGATAGCAGAGTATTACGCTGATTATGACAGTTTTGTAAGACTTCAAGGGTTGACATAGCACATGGTTCTTGGGATAGATCTTCCACAATGTTGTAGTTTTGAGCGGCCTGGGAGTTGGGGTTGAAAATCGCTTTTCGGATTGTGCTTTTGGGTGGACGCAATGTTGCATCTGATATCGGTTTTTTTATGGTCAAAGGACATTGTGTAGGGGGGATAGTGGATGGAGATGTGGAGGATGTGTCAGCATGACCTCCGTTATATTCTTTATTGGGAACATAATCATACGTATGTGCCCTGGTATATAGGTTAACCGTTTCACTATGCATCATGAGAACATGAGCGATCGTGGATGTTTCTCCTTGCGAAGGAGGTGGTTGTTGTGCAACCATTTGTTGTTGTTGTGTGGGGAAGGGTTCCATCAAAACTACGGGTTGAGGGTTTCCTTTTAGGAAATTTCATACTTCTTCATGATGTGGGCTTTCTTTCGTGAAGTGGTCATCATCGCACAGTAGACATCGATATTTAGCCTTCCATTTCAGTTTGGCATCAATAGATTCTGGATTGGTTTTGTGTTCCTGCTGGTTAGAATATTTCTTGGGTTTTCCTTTATTTTTCTTCTTACCACCATATTTATGAGATGAAGCAGATTGGACTGAATTCATCTCCGCAGTGGGAGCAGGACTGGGTGAATGGTTGGTTTTATTACCATCCTATGATGGAGTTGGATTTCAAACCATATGGATTTATGATCCAATCAATTGGGTGGCAGGATGGGTGTTAACAAAACCAATTATTCCATCAACATGTGATCCCGTGGAAGGTTTCGTTGGGTCATGTGTGGGGCGAGGGGAATTGGGAATTATGTCATATAGAGTGTTAGATTGAGTGCAAACTAAGTCTAAGTACTGGTCACGTGCAATGGCTTGTTCCTCTGTAACCGCTCCGCCCATAGTGACATATTTGGATATGATAGGCAACAATGATTTGGTAAACCAATCAGCCAATAATTGATCTGGAATGGGAGCCTTAATGGAATGACGTATTCTCCTCCATTCGTGAATATGATTGAAAATATGAGTAGAGGTAGATTTCTGGAGTGAAATTAAAAAAACTGTGTTGGTTTCATAGCGGATTGGTAATTGGAAATGCGTAAGAAAGGCCATAGCCAAGGATCGAAAGTCTGCGAAAGAATGTGGTGGTAATTCGATATACCATTTGGCAGCCATGCCGGTGAATTTATTTGAAATAGCCTCAAACGGATAGAATCATCCATTAACGAGTTCAAGGAACACCACAAATGATATGTCATTACATAGTTTATTGGATCCTTGTCGGGTTTTCCGTCAAACTTGGGTATCTTCGATGGAAGCTTCATAGGAATGGGTGGCCAATTCATGCCATGTTGAATGGGATCATTGGTCAAATGTGACAAGTCCGACAGATCTAATGTAGCCAGAAATGGTAACTGTCGGTTTGGATGCAAGTACTGGTAATATTGGTACGGAATTTGAGTACCAGTAGGACCATATATCGATTGATCATAAGGTCCTCCCATAGAGTGTTGGCCATATGGTGGTGGTCCTTCGATGTTAGGAGTTGTACTTGATGGGGGTCCACCTCCCAAATGAGGGGGTCCTCCATAATGAGGGGGTTTTCTGGATGATGGGGGTGGAGTGGGGATAGGTGGTGGATGTGGAGGTGGGACTGGTGGTGGGGGTGGTGGTGTGGGTTGTAGAGGATTATAATCACAAGAGCGGGTGGCAACATTGACCTCCGATTGGACCATATTAACACATCTGTGGCCACCATCATGGGCCAAAGGGTTTGAAGTTCCAATGGACCCATTTCCGGTGGTAAAATTACCCAAAGTCATATTTTGGTTGTCAGGAAGTGGATTTGTTAACACAATTGGGCTCTGTGATATGAGTTTCGAGGCTTCATCCATCCTAGGGTACAAGTGAGTGAGGTGATCCTGTGAGGAAAGCTTACAAGGAAATTTCACCTTTTGATTCTGCTTCTTGTCCCCACCAGTATTATTGTCATTATTCTCGTTATTAGCAGTTCCCTTCTTAGTATTGTTATTCCCACCCTTACGGTTGTTCTTCACCTTTTTCTTACTCCCTCCATGTTGTTGGTTACCCTTTGGATTCGTCGACTACATAGAGTGTACATGCAACGATTGGGTGGGAGAGGATGAAGTCGTAGCTTGTCCTGCTACAAACTGGTTAATAGACAAATTTTGCATCTGGTTTGTCACCTGGTCTAAAACCTTGGCACTTTTGGAACCTACAATGCCATCATAATGAGGTCCTCGAGTTAGTTTAGTTTCATGGCTCAATCGCGATGCATGAAGTATAATCTCATAAAGAATCCTAGACTAAGCATATATCAAGTCTAATTGTTGAGCTTTAAAAATTGCATGTTCCTCAGTCGTGACTCCGGATGTTGAAACATCCTTCACAATATAAGGTAAAAGGGACTTAAGGAACCATTCAAGTAGAAACTCTAGTGGAATATTAACTTTAATCAACCTCTATTTCCTACGCCACTCCTGAATATGATCAGAAATATGAGTGGCTTTGTCTTGGCAGAATTTCGAGAAGATTTTCGTGCCTGCATCATAATAGACCGACAACTGAAAGTGGTTAATAAAAACTAAGGCCAAATCATTAAAAGTATGCTACATGCCCCTGGGAAAATCAACATACCATTTTGCGGAAGGCCCTGTAAGGGTGTGTTGAAATTTTTTCAAACAAATGGAATCGTGATTCGAAGAATTCGACGAGCACCAAATGTGAAATGTAGTAACATGATCACCCATATCCTCACCCTTTCCCTCAAACTTAGGAATGTCCAAGGGAAGCTTAGTGGGGACCGAAGGCCATGTCAGATCGTGACACACTGGATTGTTCACTGGTATAGATAAGTATGGTAAGTTCAAAGTGGTTTGGAACGAGAGTCTTGGTTGTGAAGCTTGAGTCCATGCCCCAGGGAAAGATTGACCTTGCGGATACATGCCCGTAGGCATAGGATTTGAGACCATGGGCCACGATAAATTATGGTAAAGATCATGACCCTAACCAGTAGGATAATATCCTCCTCCAAATTGATTCATATAAGGATGAACTATTATTTGCATGGAAGGAACCCCTTGGGAAGGAAAAGAAATATTACCAAAAATTTCTATAGGATTCTACACGTTTCCCCTTGACAAAGGGGGAGGCATATACCCCCCTAATAGAGGAAATCCAACTAAAGGATACCCATATTAAACGATACATTCCCTCCCAAGGGGACAAAAAAACTAGGAGGAGGATGTTGTTACACCCAAATATTGCCATCATGAGTTATGTGTCCTTCACTTGCCCCGATTCCTAAAGCATTGACCCTAAATTGACCAAAGGAAGGGAGTTGTTATGGTTTTTCCTTTATGTTGTCATGCTGATGCACTTTGCACATTGACAAAGTGTGTCAGACCCTTGGCGACGTGCTTCGCACATTGACAGAGCGTGTCACTAACACCTTTTGCCTTTGAACAGAGTGCGTCACGTTTCAAAGAAGCATGCTTCCTGTTGAAAAAGTGTGTCACTGTCAGTTAGAAGAGAAAAACAGAAGCTTCAAGTGCCTTCTAGAATGAATATCTTTGTGGAGGCTTATCCCAATATATCAGCAAAGGTGGCATTCGATCCCCTACCTTCTTGGGATGAACCCTTAGCTTTATCCATTAAATACTCAACCCCTTCTATCCATTTTGGCCTATATATTCAAGCCTCCTCTTCATGGTGAAAGGAGGAAGGACTAGAACATCTAAATGCTGGTGAAATTATGTTGGAGTAAGAACCCTTTCTATTGAAGGCTAGATTGGATCCATGAGGCAAAGTTCATTGGGACGAAATTGCAATGTCAAGGCTTGGTTGTAATCTCATATTCTATTATTTTTATTAATACAGTAAATATACATTCTTTCCATAAATATTTGTTGTTCATTATATATCTTTAGAATTAGTTTCCTTGACTACTAGTTTAGATCAATTCATATTGCAAATTACTATCACTTGTATGTTTTCACTTGTTTGTTGTTTCTTGTGTTGCAGCTGAAGATCAAGGGCTATGTCAAGAAAGGAGACATCACTACGTTTGCAAAGGTGAGTAATCCATCTTCATTCTTGGTAATTTGCTTAATCTAGGAAAGCTTGCATGTTATGTCCTGATTTGTTCTAGATCTATCACATTTAGACTAGGGAGATCGGTTAGTGTTTGCAATGACAGATTGTCCCAAAAAAATGTGCCATAAGAAAGGAATCCATAGGGACTGGTAAAGTAGATGATAAGCAGGAATATGTGATATATGAAGAACCACCTCCTACATGCCCACTTCCACCAACAAAAGGATTAAAAATGGTATTAGGGGATGATGAAGGGGGAGGCCAACCCCTAACAAAAGGAGAAGAAGGAGGGTTATGACCACTCCCGAACTGATACATAGTAAAGGGGGTTTAGATGCCCCCAAACCCAACACCATAGTTACTAATAGAAATTGGTATGGAAGATGGGATATTTGAAGAAGGATTGGGCATTCCAAATGTAAACAAATTAGTGGTTTCAAGAATCAGCGAAGCATCATCGCCTGATTATCCTAAGGAAAAAGAAGATACATGATATGATGACTAAGGATTCTCAAAAGGATTCATTCCTTTCATGCCCCCTCTCACCAATCCGATGCAAGGAAGGGAACGTGACTAAAATTCTGGGCTTCTTTGGAAAGCTCAGACCCATACATTGCTAACAAAATTCATAATAAATAAAAACTAATGCGTGCAGATTCATACTCAATATAAACACAATAGAAATAAACATTATCCACACACAAATACATCATACATCCAACATATCAATAACAGACATCAATTAAAAACATGGAAGAACATATAATTAACATAATTCAAACCACAGAGAATACTTATCTTTAAGATGAAACTGTCCAACAACTGGCTATGTGAGAGCAATGTTCCACCCAACCATAGGTCTCTTTCCAGCCTGTATTCTTTTAGCTGAGAGACCACCCCCGAGCTGGGATGTGTATCCACTAAGGAGGAACTAAACAGGCTCACTCACAGCCATGGTTTCACACAACCAGTCATGCTAAGCCAACACATGGTTGGGTTTATCAAGAATGCAAGAGACAAATGAGGAGGATGCTAAGCCAGTGAGCTCAACCACAGAGCTACAGACATCTCAACTAAACTCAAACAGTCATGGCACCCACAATACCTACCACACCCAACACAAGGAAGGTCCCCTTCTCTGTTGCACAGTCCCTTAGTGTTCCTTCCCTTTAGTGCTCTTCAGAGTCGGCATAGAATGGTCCAAGCTACTAATTCCTTGAGATTCTAGTCTTCACTGGGTTTATCAAGCAATACAAACCTCTGTTCTATCATTCACGCTTGGATTTTCACAATTCGGTGACCAAATAACTCAATCCCGTAATTGGATTTCTGGGCTATAAAACCTGGGTTTTCCAATGGATTTTGGGGTATCTAATACTCTCAATTTCACCCCAAGGTTCATATCTATGGATCCCCCATTGGATTTTACTATCAATACCAAATTATTGGCGTTTATGGTACTTCAAAACGTGGGTTAATTCATAATTGTGATTTTTGGTTTCTCTCACTACTGGGCATGTGTAATCGATGAAAACTGAAGCTTAGATTTTCAACAATGGAATGGGAATGAGGAAAAATGAATTCCCATGAGGTAGAGTGATTTTTGGGTCAAGAAAAACAGATCCCATACCTGCCATACAAATTTATGGGCTGCCCATGCTCCATTGAGCTCCACTAGCGGGGCCTTGTCCTTGAGCTCCACGCTAGGGAAACATACATCGCATGTATACAATATTTACATAAAATCCAATATACCATAAGGGTCAGAATGGGGGTATTACATTCCCCTCCCCCTTAGAACAACACCGTTCTTGGTGTTTGGACAATTCATCTAACTACTATCCCCAAGGAAATGGCCAGGCTGAGTCCTCAATTAAGAGTATTATGTGGGTCATTAAGAAGATGTTGGTAGAAAAAAAGCATGGGACTCTCAGCCAAGGGTGGAGAAAGCAAGAGCAGTTTACTTAGCAAAGATAGAAGCGCTAGATCCTTTAGTTAGAGTGGATCCATTTCCAAGATTAGTTAAAGATGCACGAGCAGTTAAAGGAGGAGCAGTAAAAGGTGCAAGAAGTTAAGAAACCCTTCTATTTACATTTCAAACTATGTACATAAATGGGGGAGGGAAGGTCTTCAGCTGGAATATTGGGTACACAATTTCTTGTATATCCTCAAAACTGAACAAAAATGGGAATGTCTCTCTCATGGCATCCTCTAGCTCCCATGTAGCCTCATCAGGACTAAGGTGCTCCCATTAGACCTTTACTTGCCCAATGGCTCTGTTCCAGATCAATTTGACTTTTTTGTCAAGGATGCGCATAGGCTCTACTTGGAACTCTCCCTCGGGTTCCACCTGTATCACATTCCAATCAATCATATGATTAGGATCATGTACATACTTCTTAAGCAAAGATACATGGAAAACATTATGAGCTCTTATATTAGCAAGCATTGCAATTCTATATGCATCTGGCCCTATCCTATCAAGGAATTCAAATGGCCCACAATATCTTAGTGCCAGGTTGGCACAACTCCCCAACTTGAGAGAACTTTTCCTTGGTTTCAGTCTCAAATAAACATGATCCCCAATCTGAAATTTCTTATGCACTCTTTTCAAATCTGCATAACTCTTTTGCCTGTCCTGAGTTGCCTTTAAATTCTGTCCGATCTTAACAATTTCCTGTTCCATTTCCTTGATCATCTATGGTCCAAGTACTACCCTGTTCACTGGACTATCCCAATTCACTGGAGTCCTGCATCCTTTGCCATACAATGCCTCAAATGGACTCATTCCCAATGATGCATGATGCCCATTATTGTATGCAAATTCTACCAAGTGTAGGTAATCTTCCCACTTGGATGGTTTATCCATCACATACATTCTTAGCATGTCTTCAAGAACCTAATTCACCCTCTCAGTTTGGCCATATGTTTGAGGATGATATGTTGTACTGAAATTCAATTTAGTTCTCAATTCCTGAAATAATTCTTTCCAGAAATTGGAAGTGAGCTTTGTATCACGATCAGAAATTATTACCTTAGGCAAGCCATGCAATATGAATATCTCTCTCATAAAGATATTTGCAATGTCATTAGCCTTGTGAGTGGACTTGACTGGAATAAAGTGATCTACCTTTGATAGCTTGTCCACCACAACCATGATTGAATCATGCGTCTTCAATGTCATGGGAAGACCTGTTATAAATTCCATAGAGATCACTTCCCACTTCCACTCTGGAATGGATAAGGGCTGCAACAATTCTATTGGATGTTGGTGCTCTGCCTTGACCCATTGATACTTTTGACACCTATCAATGTACCCAGCTATTTCCTTCTTCATACCATGCCAAAAGTATTGCTTTCTTGCTGCTGTAATAGTTTTCTGATATCCTGGGTGTCCAGAATATGGCATTTGATGTATTTCATCCATTACAAGCTTCTTCAAATCTGCACTATTTGGAATGTACAGTTTGGTACCCTGATAAATGAGAACATCATCCTCACCCAGCTAATATTTTGCACATGCTTCATCCACATTACCTTGCTGCAACTTCTCTTTAATTTGAAGGTAAGTTTCATCACTAGTTTGAGCTTCTAGAATCCTTGCCTTCAAATCTAATTTACACACACTTAATGCTGCAACATGAAATTTTTTGCTAAGAGCATCTGCAACCTTATTCGCTTTCCCTTTTACATGCTTAATTTCAAAATCAAATTCACAAAGAAATTCCATCCACCTGGCTTGCCTAGCATTCAAGTTTGGTTGGTCAAACAAATACTTCAAACTCATGTGGTCTATCCTAAGCTCGAATCTTCTTCCCAACAAATAATGTCTCCACATCTTGAGAGCATGTACTATGCCTGCTAATTCTAAATCATGTGTGGCATAATTATTTTCATGCTCTTTTAATTTTCTTGACTCATAGAAAATAAAAAATCCTTCTTGCATGAGCACTCTACCTAGCCCTTCAATGCAAGTATCAGTGCACACTACAAAATCCTTCTTTGGATCTGCTATCTTCAAAACAGGAGCGCTGGTAAGTAACTCCTTTAGCTGCTGAAAAATTTTCTCACATTTTTCAGACCATACAAACTTGACATTCTTCCTCTGCAATGAAGTAATTGGATGTGCTATCTTGGAGAATCCTTCGATTAACCTTCTGCAGTAACCAACAAGACCCATAAAAGATCTAACATCTGAAACATTCTTTGGAGTAGACCAATCCATGATGTCATTAATCTTCTCTGGATCCACTGCAATTCCTTCTTCAAGAATGACATGACCCAAGTACTGCACCCTCTTTTGATAAAACTCACACTTGCTTAACTTGACATACAATTGGTGTTCTCTAAGGACTTGCAACACCATTTTTAAATGCTCATTATGTTCTTCTTCATTCCTTGAATAGACAAGAATGTCATCCAAGAACACAATCACAAACTTATCCAAATATTTGCTGAAGACACTATTCATGAGACACATGAATGTGGTAGGTGCATTGGTAAGACCAAATGGCACCACAGTGAACTCATAATGACCATATCTAGTTCTGAAAGCCCTCTTGTGAATGTCTTCTTCTTTTATCCTCGCTTAATGATAACCAGACCTCAAGTCAATCTTTGAAAGCACTTTAGCTTCCTTCATTTGATCAAACAAATCATCAATTCTTGGCAATGGATACTTATTCTTGACTGTCACTTTATTTAGCTTCATGTAATCAATACACAGCCTTAAAGTCCCATCCTTCTTCTTAACAAATAGCATGGGTGCTACCCAAGGAGATAAACTTGGCTTGATATACCTCTTGTCCATTAACTCTTGTAGATGCATTTTTAACTCTACCAATTCCGGCGTGCTCATTCTATAAGGAGCTTTGGAATTTGGTACTGCCCCTGGGACTAGATCGATGGTAAATCAATATCTATCTTTGGTGGTAGTCCTGACACTTCATCCGGAAACACATATTTGAACTCTTGCAACAATGGGAATTCTTCTATCGTTAGTCCTTTGTCCTATGATGAATCTAATATATGAACTACATATAATTGACAACCTTTCTTATAAAACGTTTTCAACTATAAGGCTGAGATCCGTCTTACTGAAACTTGCTTGGGAATTCCTATTACCAATCTGGGTCTTCCCTCTTCATCAATGCATTCAATTTCTTTCTCATAACAGTCCAACTTGGCTCCATGTCTTTCTAACCAATCCATGCCAATTAAGGCATCATAATATCCTAATGGTAGTACATTTAATTTTGCATGTGTGTGGAGTCCATTCAATTCTATGGGGCACTCCACCATTACTTCACTTACTTTTATCTTGGTCCCTGTGGCTAATTGAACTAGCCAAGATTTATTATGCTTCACTTTCCTAAGAGAACAACCTTCAACCACTTTTGAATAAACATAACTATGAGTAGATCCTGTATCAATCAAAACAGAAATAGATTGCTTAGCAATCTTACCTTCAACTTCCACCATTGGTGATTGATGGTCCGCCTGATTATTATCCAACAATGCATAAATTCGAGGCATTTCCCTTGCCATATCCTCCACTGTAGCTTATCCCTTTAAGTTGTGCAAGCTCCGGGGATTCTCCCTCTGATGTGGACAATCCTTGAGCATGTGATTTTCTCCACATCCCCAACACTGAAGTGGTCCTTTTGATGTCTTATCTGCTGCTACTGCTGGCTTGAATCTGCTCCTTGCTTGTTGCCCCTGTTGAAAGGTTCTGGGATGATTTTTGAATGGTGGCTTGAAGCCACTTTTCTTTTGATCAAACCTCCCTCTTGAATTTCCTTTCCATGTTGGGTGAACCTCTGATTTTACTTTATTCTGCTAATAGCAATGCATTTCCATTCTAATGGCTTCATCCAGACTTGGTGGATTAACAAACTCAATTCTATCTTTGAAACCTTGAGGTAGGCTTCCAAATAAGCATTGGATCTTTACCCTCTCATTTTTGACATAGTCCACATACCTCAACAATTCCAAGAATTTATGGACATGCTCTTCTATAGATTTCTGTCCCAACCCGATTTTATTGAACTCTTTCCTGTTGTTGTCATAATACCTAGCAGAAAGGTATTTTTCCTTGAAGAACTTCTTAAATATTTCCCAACTGATCTTCCTTTCATTGATCCCTTTAACTTACAAGAGGTTATCCCACCAAATTGAAGCTCTGCCATTTAGATTGTAAATGAAAATTCTGGCCTTTTCATTTCCTAAGTAATCATGAATCCTGAAATATTTCTTCATCCCAAGAAACCATGCCTCTGCCTCTTGGCTTGTCTTACCCTCTCCATCAAATGTGGGAGGTCTTACCAACTTGAATTCTCCCTGTGGGATTCCTTTGAATTTCTTCCTTCCTTCAAACCTGCTAGAAGTATGCCTTGGGATTCTTTGAGAATCTCTTGAGTCACATGACTTGCTGGAAGAAGATCTTGAGGAAGGTGTTCTATGCTTCTTGCTCACAGAACTCTTCCTTGGGCTTGGAGTCCTCTTTCTAGAATGACCTCTAAAGCGACTCATTGCATCTCTTCCTTCTTCACCCAAATTGGTTGGGTTGGACCCAAGTTTTATTCTCTACTACATATCAGTGAGGCTCTGCAAAATGGCCGCATTGAGCTGGTTCTGTTTTTCTTGAGCCTTCATCAATCTTTCATTGAAGCTTACCATGGTTTCAACCAAATTCAGAGGAGTTATTTTCTCCCTTCTCCCATTAGATTCAGTCTCAGCATTCCCTTCTTGCACATTTTCTCCTAGCACATCTTCATCATGCTCATAAGGATCTTGAGCATAATTTATGGTCAACATTTCCTTTGGAGACCCTTTTTCCCTGTCTGTTGTTTCTGCTACAACTATTTAAATTTTATGAGCTGCAAGCACTGTGCATTATGAAAATATTTGTTAGACATCTTAGGAATTCATATTGAAACATAATACATTAATATTTTAACAGAATTAACTCATGGAATAATTCTCAAAGATATCATGCATTCATTTCTTTTGCCCATTCATGCAATTATGGAAATTGCCCATATTGTCAACAATTTGTCACAACAGTCACTAGCACTTTTCTGCTCTAAATATCTATGTTGTATGATAACCTTATTCAAATTCCGGTTATGCACCATAGTTCCCTGTTGGATAAGCTTTCCAATGCCTATCCACGCGCTACATTCCGACTTCGGGTGGGAAAAATACATTACTTCAAAAATGACAATTTTACCAAAATTCTGCACTTTTACACAGTTGCAAAATATCTTGAGCTGCCAATTTCAACCACCTGTAGAAGAAAATCTAGAAATATTCAGGTGAACTTTTCTACTGGGAGAAGTTATTCCATACAACAAGGAACACTCAGCAACTTTTGGATCTCTGTTCTGATGCACCATTCATCCTCTATAAAATTCTGGGTTTGACTACTTTTCACTTTTAACTTTTTCCAAATTTTCAAATTTTGGGCCAAAAATGGCTATTTCCCAAACTGTGCATTTCTAGAAAATCTTTGTCTAACGTGAATTGTCTGTTTTAATGAGAATATGAAATGTTGAGTTCAATAAATTTCTTGAATCCTTCATCTAAGGTCACTTTCATCCACTATAAGCTTTTCAAATTCTCCAAAAAGTGGCCCGGAATAGTACTTTTTGGCCTTCTCACTCACCCCGACTCCACATCCTTTGGATTTTGGTTCCAAAATTCCAAAATTAACACTGTGCTTGCTCCATGGCCGCTCCATATCAGTTTCATCTCAATCCGACCTTCTGTCAAGTGTCGGGACAACGGCTTGTAAAAGCCATTAATTCCAATTTTATGTCAAATTGGAGCATAATGGGCTCGGGATCCTCATTGGTTCTTTCATGGCCTTCATTAATGGCCTCAGAAGCCACTGAACTCATCCAATTCTGATTCTACATGCTCCTGCTATCCAAAAATCGAGTTTCTGGCTTTATATTTTTTTTTCCTCAATCCTCTATCCATATTGCGGGTGCGGAAATGCCAACTTTCCAACCTGGGAAATACTCCTTTCCGCAATCTGCAGCTTCCGCAATCCATACTGCGGGTGTGGAAATGCCAACTTTCCAACCCGTGAAATACTCCTTTCCACAATCCGCAATCCACAATCCGTAATGCGGGTGTGGAATTGCGGAAATCCAAAACACAAATTTGAAATTTATCGTTTTCGCAATTTGCAGTCCGCAATTGCGGGTTCGGAATTGTGGAAATCTAAAACGCAAATTCAAAATTTTAATGTTTCCGCAATCCGCAATGCAGGTTCGAAATTGTGGAAATCCAAAACACAAAATCAAAAATTTTACGTTTCCGCAATCCGCAATGCGGGTTCGGAATTGCAGAAATCCATGCAAAATAAAAAATTTTACGTTTCCGCAATCCGCAATGCGGGTGCAGAATTGCAAAAAACCACAACGCAAAATTTGAAAATCCTCGTTTCTGCAATCCAGAATTGCGGAAACACTTCTACTCCAACAACTTGCGGAGCTCATATCTCCCTCGTCCCTTAACCAAATAAGTCGAGTTTGGTACCATTGGAAATCTCTTTGAGAGATCTATGCAATGGTGTGATCCTCTGCTGCAACTGAGAACCCTGATCCTGACATTTTCCTAATCCAAAATGTCGCCCAAACTTCATCAATACCACGTTAAAACACTCTGATATCTGCCTGTAACTCACAGTTTGACCCAAGCAGCCCCAGTGCTGCAACATGGGCTCTAATATCACTCTGTCATGCCCCCTCCTGTCAATCCGATGCAAGGAAGGGAACATGACTAACATTCTGGGCTTCTTTGGAAAGCTTAGCCCCATACATTACTAAAAAAATTCATAATAAACAAAAACTTATGCATGCAGATTCATACTCAATATAAACACAACGGAAATAAACATTATCCACACACAACTACATCATACATCCAACATATCAATAACAGACATCAATTAAAAACATGACAGAACACATAATTAACATAATTCAAACCACAGAGAATACTTATCTTTAACATGAAACTGTCCAACAACTAGCTATGTGAGAGCAACGTTCCACCCAACCATAGGTCTCTGTCCAGCCTGTATTCTTTCAGCTGAGAGACCACCCCCGAGCTGTGATGTGTATCCACTAAGGAGGAACTAAACATGCTCACTCACAACCATGGTTTCACACAACCAGTCATGCTAATCCAACACATGGTTGGGTTTATCAAGCATGCAAGAGACAAATGAGGAGGATGCTAAGCTAGTGAGCTCAACCACAGAGCTACAAACATCTCAACTAAACTCAAATAGTCATGGCACCCACAATACCTACCACACTCAACACAAGGAAGGTCCCCTTCTCTACTGCACAGTCCCTCAGTGTTCCTTCCCTCCAGTGCTCTTCAGGGTGGGCATAGAAAGATCCAAGTTGCTAATTTTTATTCTAGTCTTCACTGGGTTTATCAAGCAATACCAACCTCTATTATATCATTCACGCTTGGATTTTCAGAATTCGGTGACCAAATAACTCAATCCTATAATTGGATTTATGGGCTATAAAAACTGGGTTTTCCAATGGATTTCGGGGTATCTAATACTCTCAATTTCACCCCAAGGTTCATATCTATGGATCCCCCATTGTATTTTACTGTCAATACCAAATTCTGGGCATTTATGGCACTTCAAAACGTGGGTTAATTCACAGTTGCGATTTCTGGTTTCTCTCACTGTTGGGCATGTGTAATCGATGAAAGCTAATGCTTAGATTTTCAACAATGGAATGAGAGTGAGGAAAAATGAATTCCCATGAGGTAGAGTGACTTGTGGGTCAAGCAAAACAGATCCCATACCTGCCATACGAATTTCTGGGTTTCCCATGCTCCATTGAAGCCATGGAATGATTTCTTCGACAACTTATTTACACAGAATTAACTGTCAGCAAAGAAAGTCAAATGGGTTCACAAGATGACATTTTGCAGCATATGGTTCAACCCCACAACCCCCTCACCACTCCCTAGTGGAATACGCATGGACCCTTCTCATTAGTTGCTTCCATAGCTAGTTTTGGTATTTTATTGCAATATTAAATATTTATATTATTTCATAATGTTCCATGGCTTAATAGCACATGGATAGCAAAATATCAAATACTTTCCTTTCTAAATAAAATACAAGCATACACTAGCGGGGCCTTGGCCTTGAGCTCCATGCTAGGGAAACATACATCGCATGTATACAATATTTACAGAAAAGCCAATATACCATAAGGGTCAGAATGGGGGTATTACAGTTCCAATGGGTTGGGATGAACCAGCGGCGTGAGAACCGGTGAACATGGGAGTCCCTGGTACCCATGAGACAGAAGAAAAAGGAGTCCCATGGAATCCTCCACCCACTGTCGATAGAGGGGTTGAAGGGATCCCTGAGGTATCGGATGCAAAGCTCATAGTGAGAATTCTTTGAAGATCGTGGTGTGATAAATAAGGTCCACCAATAATCTCTCTACACCTCTTATGGCGAGGCTGTAAAGGATCACTAAGTGGTAAACCCGCTAAGCGATGAGAACGGTGGATAGCCGGAACTTGATCCATGATGACTCGAAAGAGTCATAAAACCAATATCGATCCCTTAGGACAACTAACCGGCAATGAGCACACTCCTAGATAATCTAATCCAAGATGCACACAAACAGAGAGTGGTCGACACTATAGAAGGTGTGCTTCACCCAGGAGGGGACTGAGACTCAGCTACTACAACTAGAGGTAAAATAATTAGTTATAAGGGCCCTCAGAATTAAAAGTGCAATGCTATATTCTATATGACCCCTATATGACTCAAGACACTCAGATAATAAACCCTGCAAGTACCCTGTGTGGTACCTAAGATAGGAAACTAAGTTCACCACATATAACCAATGCTTAGGCAAATAGTCGCAGGTCGAATCCACTAGATGGGAATGGTAGCTAAGCCCGAATCTCAAGAATCGCTTAGGTGCTTTAAGAACCCCAGATACAAATAAAGACGGGATATATCTCCAACTCTAGGAAGGTATTAGAGGGATATATCCACAACCAAATTTCATGTCACCTTGTGCTTGACACATGTGTAAGGCGAGATTCTTGAGAACACCAATTATACCTTGGGTTTCACCACTCCCTGTACAGACACCTAGTGTTCAGTTTCATAGTCTTGGATAATTTTACTCACAAAATCGTATTCCAAGACTCTAAAACCTATACTTATTTGTGCACCCTAGAAAATAAAAAAATTTCTAAACAATTTTAAAGTTAAGCATTAATTTTACTTGGCTATGCTTACTCAAGGGGATATGGTCATGCAACTAATGATGTTGTGACTCAACAAAAATAAAGAAGCATACATAAAAACATTTCTAAGTACTAGTCTTGTTTTTCAAATGAAATTTGTATGCCACTAAATGAAAATGCACAATTATGGTCTCTTTCAATTTCAAATGCAAATGCAATCTCTCCTAATAATGCTAAGACTAATGCAACTCCAAATAAAATGCAAGTGCTCAATTAAAATGCAAAATGCAAGTATTTTTGTATTTTCGAAATATATGAATGAAAATGAAATATTGAATGATGAACTTCTCAGATTATGCATCTAGTATAAAGAGACCAACCAAGCAAGACACCAAGAAGCATGACTCAAACAAGCAAAAGCTACCAATGACAAAAAAGACAAAAAACTAACTTAATTAAAAACTAATAGAAGAGAGCTTCTGGACACTATAAAGGTAACCAACAGATATCATAGAGACCTAAGAAAACTCAGCAACACTCAGAATTCACCCAACAAACGTTCAACTCGAGATATAGACTTAAAATTGAGATGTACATGACTCTAAGGGAAACAACATCATATGTATGCGGGCAAGATACAAAAAGACAAAGAAAAGAAAGAGCAAAGACATCCCGCGTGGATGGAGAAAAATACTCAAAAAATTAAGAATGAAGGAAAATAACTCAAGATAAAAGCAATGTATTGACTGTCAAGCTACCAGCAACCCAGAAACCCAAAAAAAATAGAGAGCAATAAGAAGGAAAAATCTCCCAAAAATACCCCCAAAAGGAGGCTCCCCAGTGGAGTCGCCAATTCTGTTATGGAGAAAAACTTCCTATGGATTGGGGTAGACTAAAACATACAATGTACACCAGAAATCAACTCAATTCTCAAGTATTCTATATAAATATGAAATGCCAACAACAAAAAGAGAAAACTCTTACCTCGACCGGATGTTCGAAGAATACCACCGTTGAGATTGTAATCCAATGCTCCTTACCTACAACTTGTCCTCAACAACAAATGTATATGAGCATATGGAATATATATAAATTGTTAGCATATAAACTAACATAATCCATTAACATAAATATAACCAATAAGAATAACATAAACATTTGTAACATGTATTGGACAATAAAAGAGTATTTCTATTAAAGTAATGAACAAAAGTACATAGTGACAACTTTTTGTAGGAAACTCGTCGGAACCGAGAAACTAAGTTCCTCCACCTAGGCCTCCACCACTTTAATCTTCCATGCAATGGAAATCTCACAAGTTCAAGGAGTAATTGTGTTCCTCCTTCACAAGATAGGGAAGATATTGGGAGATGAACATAAAAGAGTTCAAACAATAAGGACAAAGGGATGTAGACTCAAGGAAATGGAAACGGGGCAAAATTTCTCCATATTTACCTTGCTTTCTAATTTCTCCTCCATCAAATGCTCCACAATGGCTCAATATATAACCCTCAAAGGAGGTGGAGGGTCGAATCAAAGTGTTTTCCAGCATATGGAAGGCCAAGGATCAGCATGGTCGTTACTTGGGAATGAAAACCCGAAATATTTTTAATTTTGAGACTAAAACCCGATGTACGTGATAATAGTGGATCAGGCTATGTATATGCATGTTGTAGTGTTGGTAGGTCGCATACATCAACAAAAATGTGATTTTTATGGGGTCAATTAAGTAATAGGGATAATACCAGCCTAGATCCAAATCCTAGGCTCTATCAAGCGCTGAGAGGGATCAAATCTCCCGAGGTGCAAACCTCTTCTCAGGTATTGCACTCAAGGAGATTTTCGAGGAGAGGTTTGCACCTTAGGAGATTTGATCCCTCTTGGTGCTTGATAGAGCCAAGGATTGGATCTAGGCTGGTTCTAGTCATGGGTGGTGACACAAAACTGGAGTTTGATCAACATTGTAAGGAACATGTTAAGTTGAAAACACAAATAGAATTATGAGGATTATCATAATGTAAGTAATAAGTATTAAGGATTGAGTAAATTTTTAAAAAAGGTTTGCACCTTTTTTTAGTGAAGGAAAGCAAAGGTTTGCACCTAAATGGATTTTATCCCTCTCGGTGCTTCATAGAACCGGAGTTATATGGGTCTATACTGGTTCCAATCGCGATGTGAGCATCAAAATGATGTGATGTTTTAACGTATTACCGGTAATCATAGTTATATTATTTCATCAGAATTTTTAACAATGCAGATGAATATAGATCAAATAAGATGATGTTTAAATATGATATATGTCAACATGTTGGTTGATGTTATAAAAGAATATAAGCCTATATAATGTTTAAATACAAATATATTACAATGTGATCAATGTACCTGTAGTTCCTTGGATAATCATTCGTAGTGGTTCATTGTTCCCACCTCTGTAATGCTCAAGAATAATCTCAAATGATTTTCTTTGCTTCTCTGCTAAGATTTCAATTGAATAATTTTGAGTACGATTATTATGAACAATGGCATTGTCGATTTTCAGATATGAATTGTAGTGCACGATTGAAAGTTTCCATATCAAAAAAATTAGAGTTCCAATTTTCCTTGTTATCACATTCCATGTATCCAAGTATGTCATATTCATTGGTAGTTATATATTGATTCCTATATAAACCTGAAATTATCTCTCATTCATGCTTTTGTTAATCTCTTTGCACAAATAACACTTCTTCATGATCTATTTAGTTCACAGTCGTGTTTTCTATGTTCTTCTATATGTTCTGATGATTCTTTTTCTCTTTCTCTTCTATACATTTGTCGTACTTTTCTTTTTTGATCATCAATATCTTCATTATTTGAAATATTATCATAAGGATCCACAATATACCCTAAAATAGAGAAAAAAAACTTTAATATGATGAAATCATTGCAAATAGTTTTTCTATTAAATAGATAAATTCAATGTATAAATGTAAATACCAAAAAACAATGCATTGTTGAAATCAATGCAAATGTTTTAATTTTTATTAAATTGATAAATTCAATACATACATGTAAAAACAAACAAAATATGCATTGCTAAAATCAATGCACCGAATCAAATAAATATGCATCTTGTGTTATTGTGCCGAGAGGCGCTCTACAACCCAGTATGAGGGAGATCTTCTAATGTTGATGTAGTGTTACATCTAATATATCGTAAAAATGTAGCGTTACATCTAATAAAACGTAAAAAGTGATAGTAAAAAGTGATAATATGAGGGAGATCTTGTAACATAGATGTAGCATTACATCTAATAAAACGTAAAAAGTGAGAAAGTGAGAATATGAGGGAGATCTTGTAACGTAGATGTTGTGTTACATCTAATAATGTAGCGTTACATCTAATAAAACGTAAAAAGTAATAACATGTAATAAAACGTAAAAACTAAAAAACAAAAATAATAAAATGTAATAAACAGTAAAAGGAAATTAATATTATGTCGGCCATTGAAAAAAGATGTCGATTGAAAAACACATTTGAAATCAATGGCTATATATATGAAAAAACAACATAAAACAATTATTAAAAAGTGGACTTTGCACAAAGAGAAGAGAAATCAGAAAGAAAATCATAACAACCAATAGGCAATCTACTTTGAAATTTAATTTGGATCTTTTTTTATCAGTGATCCTCCCCTCCTCCGTAGACCTCCTTGCCTCCTCCCTCCCGCCATCCTCTCGCTTGCACCCTCATCCTCCCCCGCAGGCCTCCTCGCCCCCTCCATCCCTCCCTCCATCCTTCCACCTGCACGCTCATTAGAAGCTTGGATCATTCGCCTCCCGCCTCCTCTCCCCCTCCATCCCTCCCTCCATCCTCCCGCCTCCTCACCCCCTCCATCGCTCCCTCCACCCTTCCACCTGCACGCCTGGATCATTCGCCTCCTCGCCCCATCCATCCCTCCCTCCATTCGACGCCTGCAACATTCGCCTCCCACCGCCATCATCCCCACCCTGGCGTCTATCCTCCTCCCCACCCCACCACCATTCACCCCTCCCGCCATCCTCCCCTCCCGGCGTCCATCCTCCTCCCCTCCCACCGCCGCCTACTACATCCGTCGTTGCCTCCCTGTTGGTTGCTTTTTGGACAGACCCGGGTTTTAATGAAGCGCAGCAACAAAACCCCTTGGCGCACTGGCCCTCTCGGCAACGAGCTGCGCGGCAGCTCGAGGTCTCACCCGAAGTGGCTATGGGGGGCTAAGGAATCAGGTTTCCTTAACCTAGGTGACGTGGAGACTGCTCTCTCTTCCTCGACGATTCCTCTAAGGCGAATGTCTGACCCCTCTTCAGAGTTATGAGCGCGGGCAGCGCTCAAGCTCCTGCTCAGCAGCCTAGCTGCGCGGTACTTCCACTCCTGCGCTAGGACCAATTACCCTCTGCGCCGATATTCTAAGCGTCGTTCCGCTTGCGCGCCCGTCGCAGCGACACGTTCTCCTATCGCTGCGGCGACGTTGTCTTACCGATTCCTTCGACCCTTAACGATTGTAATTTCCAAGGAAGCTCCAAGAACTTACTCAACGCACTCATGAAGATAATGCAACATCCCTGTATTTGCTGTTAGTAAACTAAAACAGGCAATCACTTCAATCACGACATCATAGCAACGAGAAATATGAAGTCCGCCTCCACGGGGAAATCCACGTCCACGGGAGTATCTTATATTAACCAGAAAATGATAGACTTATACAATATGCTGCGCACACAGCTGCAGCCTTAGATCTTTCCAGGAAACTCCACGCACACAGCTGGGAGCCCTTCTCTCGATCTAGTCTCTTCCTCTCCAGAGATTACAATAGTTCAGACGTCGACTCTGACTGTCTGCAACTCAAGGATTAGCTTCACTGCTAACCAGCTCTAACTCCTGTTTTCTAGCAACACTGTAGAAAACAATCAACAAGATCGTAACAGAGGATGATCAACTCGATCAATCCTTCTTACATATAGTATCTACTATCTTAGCTAGCTCACTCACAGGCTTAGCTAACTGACTCACTAACTAACTAACATCTACCCTTCACAATTATACATATATATAGGTGGCCATGGAGGTCGCACCTTTACAAAACTGTGGGCCTTTCCCAGCAGTAATCCCCAAAAACCCTAACCACGCACATGGCTAGGTGTACTGTAGGCGCCGCTTGCAGTCACGTTGCCGCTTCCTGCAGGCTCCATGAATTTCGGCGCAGCTTACGGGTATGGGCGCCTTGTCCTTCGCCTTCAATGCTTTGGTCCGTTGCTCCTCCTTGATCCGAGCAACCATAACTTCTGTACTTAGCCTTAATGAGGGTAGCTGAACCCTCTACTCCATTGCTTCATTGATTGTGGTAGCTGGGCTTTCCACTCAGCTACCTTCATTCTCTTCTGACGTGCGCGCGAGCTCTGCGATTTCCGGTCCGTAATCTGCGCTGAGATTATCCATCTGGCACCGTACTGCGCACCGTCTGCTTCTGTTCCAAAATTGGTGCTTATTCAAAACTTAGCACTTTCTCTTCCATACTTGTGCTTTTTCCTCAAAATTCGCAGCTTTTACCATAGCTGCGGCCTTGGCTCCAACAAGCCCCTAACACTTACTTGTGGCTCGCCCTCGAGTCACTCGCACTAGCGTGTGGTCGCTTTACTTGCGCATCTGCTTTTGCTTGGGTCTCCGCGAATGTTTTCTTCCACTGCGCAATAGCGGAGTCCAATTCATCGACACATTCCACAGCTGTCTGCACCGTTTCTACAGTGGCTTCTTCTTTAGTTATGGCATCAATCACCTCTTGAGATTCAACAATTTCTTTGATTTTTGCCTCGACTTGGCCAACGATATCAGCATACTCATCCATAAATGGCTGAATGCTGTTGGTGAGCTTCTCATCTTCAGTTCTGAGCTTGTGCAGTTGCTGTTGCATTCTGCGCACTTCACTCATTTTCTTCATTTTTGCTAAGCCTACTAAGGCCTTAGCTTCTTCAGTCAGAACAGTTAGGGACTGTTCTGCGGCTTGCACCTGTTCCAAAAGACCAACTTTAAAAGGGAGCTTCTCAAGCTCCGTCCAAGCTTCCATAGCTTGGCTCATCAGGTTCTCGGCTTCCTGTATTCTGTCTTTCATTTGTGTGGAAGCTCTGCTCAGCGCTTCAAATTGTTCCTGCGCATCATCTGTAAACTGCGCGGCAACACGAGCTTCCAGCTCGGCGATTTGGGTTCTATGGCCCTCAGCCATAGCAATTATTTCGTGCTCCAGGGTTTTCACCCTTCCTCCAATAATTTGAACTTTCTCAACCAGAGGGAGGTCTGGTTGAATCTCGCAAGCCGACAATTCCTGGGAAATCTCATCCACTGCGTTTCTTATGCCAATGTCTTGCGCCTCATAAAGTGCGAGTTTCTCGGAGATATTCTTATGGCTTGCCTTCATCTCTATCTCCTGCGATTGCAGTCGTTGATTTTCCTGGAATGTAGAGAGCTCTCTAGCTCTCAACTCAAGAGAAACTTTCTCATGTACTAGCTGTAGAGTTTCTATAGGAATTAAAGACAAATTTATTTCGACGAGCCCAACTGCGCTTACCTGTAGTGCAGCTAGCGGATCTGGAAGTGTCATGCTCGTAGGCGGAATATGCACGACAGTATGCCTTTCTATGAGTTCTTCAACTCGCTCGGTACTTGGAATTACTTGTGGCGCCTGCGAAGTAGATGCTGGCGCATGGGTCTGCGCAATCCTTCCTGCGAGACCTTTTAATTCCACAAACTGCAGGTCTAGAGCACTTCTGATGTGAGCGTGCGTGTTCCGCAGCTCGCGAAATTGCTCTTTCAAATACTGGTCGATCCCCGAGGGAATGGCCTCAGAGGGATGCGACACCTTTTGTCTCTTGGTTGCTGGTTCTGTCGAGCCTTCATCACTTCTTTGCTCGGGGGCTTCCTTGCCCTTATCCTTCTCTTGCGCAGCGGCGGGTGGCATCGCGGATGCGATGTCGGCGGCTTCCCTCCATTCATCCGACCAAGACTTGATAGTTTCTTCGACATCTTCGGTGGTCATCCTGTAAAGGCCTACGGCCCATTCCTCTTGAATTCCGCAGGGACGAAGGTAAAGTTGATGTAAGTCGGCAGTAAAGGCCAACTTTCCGTCATACATTTTCGCTATCTCCTCACTCAGCCTTGGCATTTCCTGAATGGTATCTCTGAGGAGATAGTAGTATTCACAAAATACAGCGTGGTTCATCTTGCGCTTTGCGGGATTAGGAGACTCCCAAAGGTTAACACAGCGGATTCCGGCAGGTTCTCCTGCGCGGCGTGGAAGGAACTGAGTGTTCGGGGGCTCCTTCCACCCGACGAGAGCACATAAAATCAAAAGCCAAGAAAAATGGAACAACTGACCGGGGTTATCTTGGACGTTCCGGCAGTCTTCCAAGAAAGAATTGAGGAGGAAGAGGGACCAGTTGTACTGTTCTCCCTCCGCAGCTGCGATGGCAAGTTCCACGACAGCTCCAGTAACTTCCTTCGGTCTGCACTTTGTGAGAAGTCTGCTTGCGAGCAGACTTCCTATAAATCTAATTGCTTCGTCTTCTACTATAGTGAGGTCATAAGCCCGACCTCCTCTTGTAAGGTTGTATTTCTGCACCAGCTGTGCAGCCAATTTTCTATCCTTGTCTTTTCCCACAAAATGAATATTGGGATCCTTACCAACCTTAGATAGGCCGGTAATACGGTGAATCAAATCGACATTTAAATCGATTGGCCTCCCCAGCCAAAGGTAACCTCCATGAACGCAGGATAGCAGTGTCTTAACAACTGCGTTCACTTCATTGCTACGCCCGAAATGCGGTAGCTTTAACAGGTTCAGGAGTCCAGGTCGCTCAAGATTTGCTGCAAATCCCTTCGGGATGAATTCGTCAACCTTTCTGGTAGGATTATGCACTACCGTCAGATATCGGTCTAGCGTGAACTGAGGATATGTTTTATAGTCTCCCAGGTTGAAATCAGATAACTTGACCAGTGGAAGGTGTCCGAGCAAGGACCCTTCTATTCGCACGCCAGCCGGTAGTGGGGGTAACGGAAGCGGATACTTTGCATTCTTCGGAATATGCACCTCTGGTGCATCGTCTGGACGCGGCGGAATATAATTCACCATAGTGGCCAACGGCTCTGGAACGGGCTCTTCTGGCTGTGGCTGAGACGCTCTTGTAGCCGGAGATTGTCTGGGATCATGATAACCAGGGTGTACATAAGTCGAGGCCGTCACGGGGGTAGTCATGCCGAAATCTAGGCCTCGGCGCAGGAATTGACGAACAACTTCTTCAGTCGACAGGTTCTCCGTCGTGAACGGGTATAGGTAACAAGAACTTGGACAGAAACAGCGGACCGGCGTGGGATATGAACACTGACAACAAAGGAAGCACTCTGCACAACTCGGCTCTGAAAACAATGGCTTAGATTCTGAAACAAGACTATGCAGCTCGAGAAAAGTAACCCGAAAATATACAAGTGTGGGGTATTTATAGCCAAAGGTGATAGTAAATGCGGGTAAGTGGGGCTACTAGCTATAGGCAGCTATGCATGAGTTGACAACCCTTCTATCCCCCTCACCTCTGCGGTACATTTATTGTGATGGATGGGCTCTGACAGCCTTCCGGGAGAAGCTAAAGCTTTTCGGCACATGAGTTAAATGCAAATCTTACGGAGATCAAGCCGAATCTGTCAGAGCGGCTACACTTAAATGGCAGGCTTATCCTTCATTTATTTCTCGGACGCGGCTACATAACTGCTGTAATTCAAAATTTTCAGCGGGTCATTTCAACTTAGGTAACTGTGCCTATAGGGGTCCACATCGAGAACTCTTCAAGCGGCAAATTGACACAGGGAACTTCGCAAGAGCGATGGTTTGACCATCCGAAAAACTTCGCAAGAGCGCAATTAGGTTCGCTCCAACCAAACTTTATAGACATGCGCGGATGCTTCAAGGAACTGCGCGGGAAGCCAGAGACTGAGGGTCTCGCGACTTCCTTGTAGACTGATAATGCGATGCCTCTTTCAACTACACTGGACATCTGCATCTCTGATCAGCTATTTAAGTCGACAAGGCGGAGTGGCCGTCGCGGTAAAGCTTAAGCCGACTCCCGTTGATATTTGTAGGCAGTACTTCTCCATTCAGCTTCGCAAGCTGAACTGCTCCTCCTTCTGTTATTTTTATTACCTGAAAAGGGCCTAACCAGTGTACACGAAACTTGCCTGGAAACTTGGTGAATTTACTATCATAGAGGAGTACCAAGTCTCGTTCCTGAAAGACTTTATTCTTAATATGCCTGTCATGCCAAGCTTTCTGTCTTGCCTTCTGTACCTGTTGATGGAATCCGGCTAAGAGTCTGTCTTCCTCTAAGGCAAGTAATTGTGAAAGTCTTTCACTCATGGTATCCGTATCTGTCATTTCTGTAATTTGCGCAATTCTGAGACTGGGAATAATGTATTCCATAGGCATAACTGCTTCTTGTCCATACACCAAACTGAAAGGTGTGTGGCTTGTTAATTTCTTGCAGGTGGTTCTGTAAGCCCATAATACAGCTGTGACTCTAAGGTCCCAATCATCTCTTTGTTGATTACAGATCTTCGTCAGGGCATTCTCAAGAATTTTATTGAATGCCTCCACCGTGCCATTAGCTTGAGGGTGGTAGGGTGTACTCTTATGGTGACTAATTTGGAATTCTTCAGTAAGGGCTTCTATAGTCTCATTGAGGAAATGTGTACCCTGATCACTCATTAGAATCAGTGGACATCCAAATCTAGTGATAATATTCTCAAAAATGAACTGTGCGGCCGTGGCAGCGTCGCAGTTCTTTACTGGCTTAGCCTCAGCCCATCGGGTGAGGTATTCAGTAGCTGTAATGATGTATCTTGCGCCGGTTCTCTTTCCTGGTGGGTTGATAGGACCTACAAAATCAATGGCCCATTTATCAAAAGCATGCAGTGTTATCTGAGGTCTTAGCGGCATCTCATCTCTTCTTGAAGGTTTTCCTGTTCGCTGGCACACATCGCAACATTTGCAGAATTCCTTAGTATCCTTATGCAATGTCGGCCACCAAAGACCTGCGGCTAAGATCTTCTGAGCAGTCGGCTTTCCTGCGAAATGTCCTCCTGCGGTGCCTGAGTGCGCTTCTGCGATGATAGAGTTCTTTTCATGCGGTAGAATACATCTGCACAAGACTTCATCGGGGCCCAACTTATAAAGCTGGCCTGCTATCAAAGTGAAGTCTGCGGCTTTGACGACAAGTTGTTTCTTCTGCTGGATTGTAAACTCAACTGGCGCTTGTCCGGTAGTGAGAAACTCAAGGATATCAGAATAATATTCATCTGCTGCTTGAACAAAAAATAGCTGTGCATCAGGCAGATTGTCCTCCAGATTTGTAGGTTCTTCTCCTGACTCGATCCTAGATAAGTGGTCAGGTCCTGCATTCAATCTACCTGGCTTTACAATAACCTCAAAATCATTTTCTTGAAAGAGCAGTAGCCATCTGCAAATTCTTCCCCCTAACACTGGCTTATTGACCAAGTATTTCAAAGCAGAATGGTCAATATACATTTTAAACTGTGCGCCCAGTAAGTAGTGTCTGAACTTCTGTAGGGCGTACACCATAGCTAGTCCTTCTCTCTCTGTAGTAGTGTAGTTCTTCTCGGCTGTGGACAGCTTCCGGCTAGAGTAAGCAATGGGGTGATCGATACCTCCTTCTCCCGGTTGTGTAAGTACGACCCCCAATGCTATGGAAGAAGCATCGACATGAACATGAAAGGGTTTATTCCAGTCTGGGAAAACTAGAATTGGTGCACTGATCATCTTGTCTTTAAGTGTGTCCAAGCTCTGTTGGCATTCTTCTGTCCATTGGAATTTCGAATCCTTTTTCAGCAATCTTTCCATAGGTGCTGTGATCTTTGCATAACCTTTGATAAATTTTCTGTAGTATCCAGTATGTCCCAATGTAGTGCGCAATTGTTTGACTAAGTTGGGCGCAGGTAAATTAGCAATGATGGCAACCTTCGCAGGATCCATCAGGAGTCCTTGTCTGCATACAATATGACCCAACAAAATACCAAAAGGAGTACAGAAGATACATTTTTTCAAGTTAAGGGAAATCTGATGCTTTCTACATTTTTCTAACATCATTCGCAAGTTCCCCATATGGTTCTTTAGTAAACCAAATACAGTCCAATCATCAAAATAGACTTCTGAAAACTTATGGATGAATTCTTTAAAAACAGCAACAACGACTCTAGAGAAGATAGCAGGAGCGTTTTTAAGACCAAAGGGCATTACCGTATACTGGAATGATCCCCATTCAGTCGCAAAGTAGTCTTATGGAGGTCGTCTGGATGGATTCTGATCTGATGGTATCCCAAAAATCCATCAGTGAAGGAGTAAGCCTCTTGTCCTCCAACATTATCAAGCACTTCATCTGTAAAGGGCGTAGGAAATGGATCATGCGCTGATGCGTCATTGAGTTTGCGCAAGTCCATGCAAATTCTTATTTCACCTTTTGTCTTCTTCTCTTGTACAACCATAGGGCTAATCCAATCGCTTTCTTCTACTGGCTCAATAATACCTGCTGCGAGCATCTTGTCAATTTCTTCTTTGACTTTTTCTTTATAGCGCGGGTTCAACCTGTATGGGCGCTGCTTTACTGGCTTGGCATCTGGTTTCAGAGGTATGCGCATCACTCCTACGTCTCCTAGGATGCCTTTCATTTCTGTGAACTTGGTAGGAAAGATATCCTGGTAGTCACGTAATAAATCTGAAATATGCCCAACAGTTTCATCATCCCAATAGTCTCCGATAGAAGCAAACTTGGGTTCGGCTTCTGTACCAATGTTAACCTTTTTGAGCTTGATGTGTTCTGTAATGGCAAGGATATCAAGCCGAGGACCTTCAACATTGCGTGTCCCTTCTGATTCTGGGATATTGATGTTGCGAGGATCATCCTCCTCTTCTCCAGCGGTGAAATTATAGCATTCCAGGGCATGTTCTATCTGAACAGCCCAATCTGGTTGGGAATATTCTGGTAATAGACATGGTTCAAATACCTTCTTTTTAATACACTTCAGAGCCTGATCAATACTTGGATGCTCTGACTCAAAGCTGAAGGTAAGTTGAAAACTTTCTATCATAAGAGGCCAAGTAAGAGTGCCTCTGCGCAATTCTGTTTCAGTGTACCAGTTCCTTGGAACTGTGTCCAATGTGTGGATGAATAGGTGAACCCACTCATCGTCCGGAATATCCGACCATTGCTGAATGCATGCTTCGATGTGTGACCTGGGGTCACTCTGTCCCTCAAATTTGAGCTATATTTCTGTTGTAGTGTCCTGGAATCTGCGCAGTATCAATCTGCAACAGTCTTGCCATGTGTGAATATTCTCTTTATGCGCACCCCACCATCTTGCGGGTGTAGCGCGCAGTGATACATCTAACGCCTGTATGCGCTGCTGTTCTGGAAGCTGTTGTTCATATGCCTGTATGAATTCGCTTACTTCATTTAAACCATCAAAAATTGGAGTGTCAGTCAATTCTGTGCCAATCCATCGAATGGATTTAGTCATCATGGCGCAACGTCTTGTAGAAACCTCATGTAAGTGATTCTGCCAGTTTTCCAATCCTGCATCTGAGTCTGATGTGCACGAGCTATCGCATCGCCAGCTGATATGGCCATCTGCTGTGGGATTGACATAGTCACTCTGACTAGCAGTCATCTGATACAAACTTTTCATGTGGCGCGCTTCTTCTTCTGCCCGAATGGGTTCTATATACCTTGGTCCTTGAATAGGATCAAGCGGTGCAATGACCCTAATCTGGTCGTCCTCGAAGGTCATCTGTCTTTTCTTCAAATTGATGACAGCCAAATTATCAAATGCCCAGTCTATACCTAAAAGTGTTGGGTAAGGTCTACTATCATCCAAAATTTTGATTACTTCAAAGTCTGCAGAACTTCTTACTCCCTCAATATCAATAGGTACATTGGGTAATCTGCCCAATGGAGAGACTCGTTGCTGGTTCGCGAGTCTTAGCTGGATGGGGGATCTTGAAAGTTGAGGACTTTCCATCTGTTCCCATGTCTGCATGGTGAGAACATTAACTTCTGAGCCCAAATCTAAAATGACTTCGTCCATCTCAAATGCTCCAATCTGCGTTGTGAGCCTCATCTCTTTTCCAGTTCTAGCGTGACTCCCAATCTGGTGAATAGCACGCTGCGGCGTGTTCGTCGAAGCAGATTGTTGACATTTATCCAATAGGTGTTGAAGTTCCATAGTTGCTTTTTCATTGCGCAACAACTTTAAGCAGTTCCTTAGAAAATTATGGACAGTACCTAGTGCATCTTCTTCATCGGGCCTTCCGGATGTAGTGGCCCGTTCTTGTAGCAGGTTGTCTTGTCTTAGCACTTGCGATCTAATATCATGATGCGGAGTTGCGACAGAACTTGAAGCTCTGGGATCTGAGAAATACTCTTGGGCTTGCTTGAATGCTTCTTTTTGCTTCTGCAGATTAAGTGGGGCTGGTTTAATATTAGCGAGGCGCACCCATTGCGTCGCTTGCTTTCCAGTTCCCGATTCTGGCACACCAGTGGTTGTTCCACTGCGCATCACGATATTAACTGTACGGTCTGGTTCCATTTTTTCTGCTCCAATCAATTGAATATTCTGGTTGACCTGTGGCGTCTTTGCTTACATCTTAGCCATCAATTGAGGGCATTCTTCAATGATATGATCATAAGATTTACAATATCTGCAAAGGGTTGTAGGGTTTTGGCAATCTCTTGCAAAATGACCTTGCGCTCCACAATTATAACAAGTGATCTGGCCTCTTCCGCGGCCAAAATTTGTTGCGCGTCCGCGGCCTCTATAATTTCCTGTTCGACCGTCGCGAGTTTGGTCATACTGTGGGCCTGCTACGGGTCCTTGTGCTTCTGATTGTACTCTATAAACATCGTGTTTCCTTTCCATCATAAGGTCATATGCTCTGCAATTGTTCTCGTCATGGCCTACTGATTTACAGAAATTACAGTATAGATTCTTTGGAGTTTGTACATATTTCTGAAGTAAGTGACATTCTTGTGGTCTATGACCTCTAGTTCTACAGATTTCACACCAAGGCCCCTGTGGCTGTGGTAAAGGGTTAGGTGCTCCAGTTGCAATATACTCTATGAAAACGGGACAATGGTCCTTTGAATGACCTTGTGCTTTACATTTTGTACACCATATCTCTTCCTTAACATCCTTGCCTTTTTTAATATCATGCACTTGCAGGGTTAAGTTTGCTAATTGGTTCTGCAACTGCGCAACATCGTTGCTTGTTCCAGCAATTGGTGAAGCTTCTAGTTTCATAGCCATCTCTAGAGCTTGTTCCTGAGTAGTGAGATTCTGTTGCATAAGAGGAAGTCTAATGTGTGGAAGCAGCGCGGCAATGAACCATTCCTTATGCTGTTGTGGTGCAAACTCAAAGCTTACTTGATCTATCAAGGCTTTGAACTTTTGGTCAAAGTCCCATACTGACTCTGTAGGTAACTGCTTGATGTCTTTGAGCTCTGTTATACACTGTGATTCTGATTTAGGTTTCTTGAATTCTCTAATCATTGCATTTCTTACATCAGCAAGCGTTCTATTCTGTGCTGCTGAGTATTTCATGAACCAAGTTAAGGCTCTTTCTCTTAGTGTGGTCGCTAACTGAACTAGTTTAACAGCATCATCATTAATTTGCTTAATTGTCCAAATGGCTTCACATAGGAACCAGTGTTGCTCAGGGTCTTCTATCCATGTTCCTCTAAAAGTTGGTAGTTTCATGTCATCACCCATCTTTCTTGCGCTAGGTTGAGGTGGAGGTGCTGTAGCAGTTCTTCTGGGCTGGTTGAACAAAGGTGGTACAGAGGTACTAGAAGTACCGTGTGGGCTACTAGAAGGTGTTACTGCGGGATTATACTGAGCTTTGTCTGGCTTTTGCGGTGTAAAAGGGTGGTAAGGGATATGAACGCTCCCTTGTCTTTCTATGTGGCTTGCTCTAGGAACTTGACTGTCTTCTGGGCTCGACTCAAAAGAATGTTGGTCAAGGCCTACTTTATACCGTTTTCCACTACGAGTGCAACCAATAACTTCAGGGTCACTATCAGAGTCTACGGACATTACTTGTCTATGCTATTCATCTGAAGCTATACATAGTTTTGCTTTTTCATACAGAAGCATTTTAATCCATAAGTTCAAAGAATTTAAGAACTTACCTCTATGTGCCTGGAAGAAACTCCTCTCAGCTTCACTGAAACTCTTTCTTGTATCCACTGCAAACTCAGTGATGAAACATTCCAGTAGACTATTCAACCAAAAGTCTACTGCGCGGGACACAGAATTATCTACCCGCTTCAAAATACTGACTAGCTCAGGGGTCCAAGCGACTGGTCGATCAATATGCACAGTGGGTCTAGTATCTGCTAACTTGGCTATCCAAGCATGTAACTCAAGTGCAAATGTGACAAAGAAAATTTCATGAAGGTCAGTATAGATATACTTCTGCAACCATTCTTCTGGCTAGAGCCTAGAGCTTCTATTTTCTTGTTCAGCGAACTCTTTAGCCTTTAAATCGAACCACTCCTGAATTTCTGTAGCTGTAGGATTCCAGTAACACATTTGTTAGATGAGCAAGTCTCAAGGCAACAGAACCATTTGTTGGCTCAACAACAGGGTTCAAAGCAACGGAACCATTTGTTGGCTCAACGGAACCATTTGTTGACTCCAGCAACAATCTTCTACGTCGCAAAAATAGCAAGTCTCAGTCACGCGGCAACGGAACCATTTGTTGGCTGCTTTTTGGACAGACCCGGGTTTTAATGAAGCGCAGCAACAAAACCCCTTGGCGCACTAGCCCTCTCGGCAACGAGCTGCGCGGCAGCTCGAGGTCTCACCCGAAGTGGCTATGGGGGGCTAAGGAATCAGGTTTCCTTAACCTAGGCGACGTGGAGACTGCTCTCTCTTCCTCGACGATTCCTCTAAGGCGAATGTCTGACCCCTCTTCAGAGTTATGAGCGCGGCAGCGCTCAAGCTCCTGCTCAGCAGCCTAGCTGCGCGGTACTTCCACTCCTGCGCTAGGACCAATTACCCTCTGCGCCGATATTCTAAGAGTCGTTCCGCTTGCGCGACCATCGCAGCGACACGTTCTCCTATCGCTGCGGTGACGTTGTCTTACCGATTCCTTCGACCCTTAACGATTGTAATTTCCAAGGAAGCTCCAAGAAATTCCTCAACGCACTCATGAAGATAATGCAACATCCCTGTATTTGCTGTTAGTAAACTAAAACAGGCAATCACTTCAATCACGACATCATAACAACGAGAAATATGAAGTCCACCTCCACGGGGAAATCCACGTCCACGGGAGTATCTTATATTAACCAGAAAATGATAGACTTATACAATATGCTGCGCACACAGCTGCAGCCTTAGATCTTTCCAGGAAACTCCACGCACACAGCTGGGAGCCCTTCTCTCGATCTAGTCTCTTCCTCTCCAGAGATTACAATAGTTCAGACGTCGACTCTGACTGTCTGCAACTCAAGGATTAGCTTCACTGCTAACCAGCTCTAACTCCTGTTTTCTAGCAACACGGTAGAAAACAATCAACAAGATCGTAATAGAGGATGATCAACTCGATCAATCCTTCTTACATCTAGTATCTACTATCTTAGCTAGCTCACTCACAGGCTTAGCTAACTGACTCACTAACTAACTAACATCTACCCTTCACAATTATACATATATATAGGTGGCCATGGCGGTCGCACCTTTACAAAACTGTGGGCCTTTCCCAGCAGTAATCCCCAAAAACCCTAACCACGCACATGGCTAGGTGTACTGTAGGCGTCGCTTGCAGTCACGTCGCCGCTTCCTGCAGGCTCCATGAATTCCGGCGCAGCTTACGGGTATGGGCGCCTTGTCCTTCGCCTTCAATGCTTTGGTCCGTTGCTCCTCCTTGATCCGAGCAACCATAACTTCTGTACTTAGCCTTAATGAGGGTAGCTAAACCCTCTACTCCATTGCTTCATTGATTGTGGTAGCTGGGCTTTCCACTCAGCTACCTTCATTCTCTTCTGACGTGCGCGCGAGCTCCGCGATTTCCGGTCCGTAATCTGCGCTGAGATTATCCATCTGGCACCGTACTGCGCACCGTCTGCTTCTGTTCCAAAATTGGCGCTTATTCAAAACTTAGCACTTTCTCTTCCATACTTGTGCTTTTTCCTCAAAATTCGCAGCTTTTACCATAGCTGCGGCCTTGGCTCCAATACTCCCCCATCCTCCCCTCCCGCCATCAACGATCCTCCCTGGAGTCCATCCTCCTCCCCACCCCGCCGCCATCCACCCCTCCTGCCGTCCTCCCATCCCGGCATCCATCCTCCTCCCCTCCCACCGCCGCCTGCTACATCTGCCGCCTCCTCCCCCATCCTCCCCTCCCGCCATCAGCGATCCTCCCTAGCGTCGATCCTCTCCACCCCGCTGCCATCCACCCCTCCCGCCGCCACCTCATGCCATCACCTGCAACATGCAATTTAGTTAGATTTAATACTATGAAATTTAATTTAATATATGCAATTTAATATTAAATTTAATTAACAATATCTCAATTAAATTTAATATTACATATGTTAGATTTAATATGCAATTAATTTAGATTTAATATATGCAATTTAATTAAGATCTAGATTTAGATTTAGTTTTAAATTTAGTTTAATATATATATTTAGTTTTACTTTTAGATTTAGTTTTAAATTTAAATATAAAATATAAATATATTCAAGTTTATAGAGGATTTTTATACCATTTTTAATAAGTAGTTGTGGTATAATGGTAAGGGTGTGGAGATAATGGGCATGAGGTTCAAGGTTCAATCCTCCCAAAACATCTATTTTTAAACTATATTGAATTTTACACTTGCATAGATTTTCGTGTATTATTTTTTAAAATTGCATCGATTTTAGTGTCAAACATTGATATCAGTGTCAAGCATTGATCATTGGAGGAGATATTAATACTTATAGATTTTTTTTCCTGCGAAAAAATATATTTAAAGATTATGTCAAACCTATGTTAAATCCTTTAATCTTTCTACATGAGTATGCTTGACACTCCCATGATCTAAACTTATTAAATCAAAAGCCCCCGACATAAATAATAATTAAATTTAAAATGTAAATTTTACTTAAAAACCAAGAATTAACATTTTAACCATTCAAATTCAACAACTCTTAAGTTGTTATACTTTTTTTTATTTCAAAAACTATTTATATTTACAATGAAAGTTAATTATTTTCTAATAATTATTTTATTATTTAAACTACAAGAGATTATATTTAAAATTAAATTAACATTTAATTTAAAATAAAATATATATTAATATTTACATATAAGTATATAAGGTATTGTTTCTGCAAAAACAACATATGAGAAGATTATTCAGAAACAGTGTATTTATCATTCTCATTGGTGGTATTCGAAAATATGGAATTGGTCTTTTCCTTTGAAGATAAAGTGTTTTCTATGGCATGCACTAAATGGTAGTCTTAAGACATGGGAAAATTCACTCAAACGTGGCTGGATTGGCCCCAGCTGGTGCTGCTTATGTAATTATTCTTCTGAAACTGCAGATCATCTTTTGATGAAGTGTTCTTTTGTTCAAAAAATTTGGAATTTATGTTGTTCTGAATTATGTATACAGTTGGTATGGGAAGGTATAAATTTTGGCTCGGGTATGCTCAATTGGGTCAGAAGTCAAAATAAGCCTCTTTTTCTTCCCATCTTTATGTCTTGGATCATATGGTTTACAAGGAATGAAGTGATCTTTCAGAATATAAAGCCAGATGTTGTAAAATGTGTAAAGTCTGTTTGCCTATTATTACAAAATTATCCTCATGAGGATCATGGAAAGATTGATAGGAGAAAGGGAAACTTTTCTTTTGTAGTTTCTCAACCGGTCTTATTTTTTGATGGGGCTGCACAAGATGGATTATGTGCTACCGGTGGGGTTATCTATATTAATGATCGACATTACTTCTCTCTTCGGCTTAATGGCGGCAGGGGTACAAATACGAAAGCTGAGATCATGGCACTCTTGGTTGTTCTATTGGTGGCAAACTTCTTTGGATTGGTGAATCCTATTGTCTATGGTGACTCTAGTGTTACCATTAAATGGGCTAACAATGAACTTTCTCTAAATGTTTTGGAACTTGAATACTGGTGTGTACGCATTCGACAGGAGATATCAAAGCTGGAGCAGATTACATTCAAGCATATTTACAGGTCTCATAACACACTTGCAGATCAACTTTCCAAAGATGCTTTTGCTGGTCCTGTAGGTGTCCTTTCCTGGGAAGAATGGATGGAGGATTGTCAAATAGATAGGGGTAAATTAAATCTGTTTTAAGAAAATATGTAAATCTGGGATGAACTTAAAGTTTTGTTATAGTTATCTTATTTATGGGGGGCGATGATATTTAAGCATAAAGGTCTTCTGAAGAATTTTGAGACTATGTATTGTAATGAATATCTGATGATAAGATATTCTCACTATCTTTGTACTATTTGATTCTTTGGAATAGCAATAGTACGATTTTTTTTTGCTGGAAAAAAAGTTCTTTACTATGTATAATAAGAACTACATGTGGTATAGTGGTAGGGGTGTTGGGATAATGGGAATGAGGTCCAAGGTTCAATCCTCCCAAATCACTTACGTTTTTTTTTAATATAGAATTTCGTAAATAAATTGAATTTCATTATCATGTAAAGTGAGTTAAACTTGCATCGATTTCAGTGTATCGGGTCTTTTTATTGCGTATTTTTTAGTGTAAATGTTATTCTGTGGACGCATTGATTTCAGTGTATGGACACATAGATTTCCGTGTATGGGGTTTTTTACTGCATATTTTTCAGTGTAGATGTTATTTTGTGGACGCATTGATTTCAGTGTATGGACGCATAGATTTCAGTGACAACAAAAGAACGAGAAGAAGACTTGAAACGAAAAGCAGAAGAACAAAAATATTTTCGAAAAAGGAAGTTGGGCGAAATGAGAGCAGAAGAACTAGAAGAGCGAAGAAAACAAAATGCAAATCAACAAAAGAATATCGAAAAAGAAAGTTAGACGATTTGACAGTAGAAGAACGAGAGGAACAAAGAAAACGAAACGTTGATCGACAAAGAGTGTATCGAGAGAGAAAGTTGAAGGAGTTGGAAGAACAAAAAAATCAAGTTGCAGAACAACAAATAAATCAAAATGTACGAAATGACGATAGAAGAAGGAGAAGAAGGAACAAAACAAAACGCAGATCAACAAAAAAAAAATCGAAAAAAAAAGTTAGACGAATTGACAGCAGAAGAATGACAAGAACAAAGAAAACGAAACATTGATCGACAAAGAGTGTATCGAGAGAGAAAGTTGAAGCAATTGATAAAACAAAAAAATCAGTTTGCAAAACAACAAATAAATCAAAATGTACGAAATGACGACAGAAGAAGGAGAAGAATAAACAAAACAAAATGCAGATCAACAAAAAGAGAATAAAAAAAAAAAAATAGGCGAATTGTCTCTATTTTCCATTTTAACAATTTACTCAATCCTTAATACTTATTACTTACATTATGATAATCCTCATAAATGTATCTGTATTTTCAACTTAAGCTGTTCCTTACAATGCTGATCAAACTCCAGTTTTGTGTCACTACCCACGACTGAAACCGGCCTAGATCCAAATCCTAGGCTCCATCAAGCGTCGAGAGGGATCAAATCTCTCGAGGTGCAAACCTCTTCTCAGGTATTGCACTCAAGGAGATTTTCGATGAGAGGTTTGCACCTCGGGAGATTTGATCCCTCTCGGCGCTTGATAGAGCCTAGGATTTGGATCTAGGCTAGTTTAACGACATTTGTGTGTGGTCTATTGGTAAGCAGTAAGGTTATTGGGCTTGTGTTAACCTAGAGACCAAGGTTCAAAACCCTTTTTGCTTGGAGTTATATTTAGTTATCAAAACTAACTATTATTATGGTTGGCATTGTTAAAATCAATGCAACGAATCAAATCAATATGCATCTTGTGTTTTTGAAGAACATTTGTTTGTGGTTTATTAAACAATGTATTGTTGAAATCAATGCAACAATGTTTTATTATTAAATTAAAAAATTCAATGCATACATGTAAAAAACAAAAAATAATGCATTGTTGAAATCAATGCAACTAAACAAATCAACATACATCTTGTGTTTTTAAAGAACATTTGTTTGTTGTCTATCAAATGCAGAAAGCACCTCTGTTTTTTGTCTGTCAAATGTAGAAATGGACTGCACCACTGCATCCATCTCAAAATTTTGAGCAAAATGAGTATAAAGTTGACCCTATTTGCTTGAGACCTTCTTTGGCACGCAATTCGAGACAACCAATCTGCACAAAAAACAAAAATACTAGATACTCTGTACTTTGTCTCGGGAACTGTGCCCGTACTCCACCTCGGAATCTGTGTAGGCGCTCTGTGCTAAACACTGAATCCCGACTTCTGAACTTGCCCCGAACTCCGATTTCGTGGCTGTTTTTATAGGATTTATATGTTGTAATGAGTTAATAAATTGGCGCCGATATGCACTTAACGGTGACTCTGTGGCCCAATAGTAAAAACGCATGGTTGTGCAGCAGAGATCCGGGGTCAAACCCGTGTGCCTCTCCTCCTCAAGCGCATTTTACATGGTGGCGGATTCATATTTATTCCACGTTACATTGTTGGTTTGTTATATGGTTATTTGTTGCGATATATAATATGGTTTGGTGCTATATTATAGCTCCACGTTACATTTCCACCGCTTGTATTAGAGCTATGGTATAACACTATGGTTTGTGGTCGCATTTACAAAGCCATATTACAATATGGTTTAAACATTATTTTATGAACCTTTTGATATATGGTTTAACCTTGGCTTATTCCACCACTTTATAGGATATGGTATGGGTTCCATATAGTACGTTGGATTGGTATATTACTCCACCATTTGTTTAACATATGGTTGTAATAGGATTTATACATATTTCCTTTTTTTAATATTTAAATTTTAATCAAATTTAAACCATGTTTGTTTCATGGAACATGGAGCTTGTGGTGGCCTTAATGAACATATGGTTGTAATAGGATTTATACATATTTTCCTTTTTTTTAATATTTAAATTTTAATAAAATTTAAACCATGTTTGTTTCATGGAATATGGAGCTTGTGGTGGCCTTAGTGTAGGTCTTGGGTTCGATTTCCATGGATCCAACATAGCTTATAAACCATAACTATATTTAACTTTTTAAAACAATTTTTTAACCACTTTTATTATTTTTAATTATTTTTCACGAAACTTCAAATGCTGACAACTTCTTCATTTGCAGTATGTTTCATGTGAAACGAACGTTGACGGAAAGCTATCGACGAGATATTTACCACGGTAACCTTTGAACTGATGTTTGAAGACTTTAAATCTGATCGGAGATGAGATGATCGTCCTGGATCAAACCTCCCCACTGAGAAGCTTTCAGACCACCAAAAGCATGGAATCATCCTACAATCAAGTGAAGACATGTTCATCTCACTTGTTCTATATCATTTGTCCATTCTTGAAACCTGTACATATGACTTAACATGACAACAATCAACACTGCACAAATATTGTTAAGTACATTAACTCCTTTTTCAACACAATCTTCATTCAATATTGTAGGGACCAACCATATATTGCTGATCAATAAAAATATGAATATCAACATTGAACATGTGAAAGATATTGTACTTGTATCATGCTTATGCTTTATCATAGGAACCCTATCAACCATAGTAGATGTATTGTGATGCTACGACATTTCTTTTTCTTCTTCAACTTAAGATTCTTTTCTTCCTTAATTTGCATAGACATAAGTGCCAAATTCCGACTTGCATTAACAACTCTTTTCAATTGTTGTGTAGTTCCCAATGATTTGTCATTTTTATATGAATGTGAATGTACTATGTACTCAATTCCTTCCTTAAACAAATGATATTGACCACTTTTACCATTTCTAACCATTCTTAACGAAACTTCAAATGCTAACAACTTCTTCATCTGGAGTCTGTTTCATGCGAAACGAATGTTGACGGAAAGTTGTCGATGAGATATTTACCACAGTAACCTTTGAACTGATGTTTGAAGACTTTAGATCTGATCGACGATGAGATGATCCTCCTGGATCATTTTATGTTAGTTGTAATATATATCTTTTGTAACATCTTTGTATTAAATTGACGAATTCAATATATAGATGTAAATAACATTGTTGAAATCGATGTAAATAATCAAATTAATATGCATCTTGTGTTTTTGAATAACATTTGTTTGTGGTTTAATAAATAATGCATTGTTGAAATCAATGCAATAATATTTTTTATTAAATTGATGAATTCAATGCATACATGTAAAAAAGAAAAACAAGCATTGTCGAAATCAATGCAACTAATCAAATCAACATACATCTTGTATTTTTTAAGAACATTTGTTTGTTGTCTATTGGTAAGTAGTGAGATGATTGGACTTAAGGTTCAAATCCCTTCTATTTTTTCTATTTCTTGTGTGAGTTATAGTAATTTTTTTTTACTTCTTTTGTTTCTACTTCTTATGTCTACTATAATATATTTTTTATTTCTTTATTTTATTTCTTATATTTTTACTTTTTATGTCAACTATAATATTTCTTACTTCTTTATCTTTTACACATTGTTGAAATCAATGCAACCATGTTTTTTTATTAAGGTTCAAATCCCTTCTATTTTTTCTATTTCTTACGTCGGGTATAGCAATTTTGTTTTATTTCTTTTGTTTCTACTACTTATGGCTACTATAATATATTTTTTAGTTCTTTCTTTTATTTCTTATGTTTCTACTTTTTATGTTAGCTATAATATTGTTTACTTCTTTATCTTTTTTACTTCTTATATTTCTAATTTTTTTTTACTTCTTTATCTTTTTTACTTCTTTATCTTTTTTACTTCTTATATTTCTAGTTTTTATGTAGGCTATAATATATTTCTTTGTAACATTTTTTTATTAAATTGATGAATTCAATTTACAGATGTAAATAACAAAAAAAACAATGAATTTGTTGAAATCAATGCAACAAATCAAATCAATATGCATCTTGTGTTCTTAAGAACATTTGTTTGTTGTCTATTGGTAAGTAGTGAGATGATTGGGCTTAAGGTTCAAATCTCTTCTATTTTTTTTATTTCTTATGTCAGCTATAATATTTATTTTACTTTTTTTGTTTCTATTTCTTATGGCTACTATAATATATTTTTTACTTCTTTATTTTATTTCTTATGTTTCTACTTTTTATGTCAGCTATAATATTTTTTACTTCTTTATCCTTTTTACTTCTTATATTTCTAGTTTTTATGTCGGCTATATTTTTTTTTACTTCTTTATTTTATGTCAGGTATAATATTATGTTTCTGCTTTTCATATCCACTACAATACTTTTTTTAACTTCTTTATTTTATGTCAGCTATAATTTTATTAATGGCCGACATAATATTAAATATGTCGGCTATAATTTTATTAATGGCCGACATAATATTAAATATGTCGGCTATAATATTTTATTACTTTTTACTTTGTATTATTTTTTTTGTGTTTATGGCTGACGTGTTAGGAACAAACATTAGAACATCTCTCTCATACTCGACAAACGTTACAACATCTCCCTGATACTCAACAAATGTTACTCGACAAACGTTACACGTAATGTTACAAGATCTCCCTCATATTATTACTTTTTATTACATTTTATTAATGGCTGACAAACGTTACAAGACCTCCCTCATATTGGATTGTAGAGCGCCTCTCGGCGCAATGAATCTACATAGCAACATGGTAGGATATCAAGACATGTTGCATAAGGTGTGACAAATCATGTTATAGCACAACCACTTGATACAGATTATTCCCCTTTCCCCTTTTCCCTTCTTGGCATGTGGGCACTATTTAGAATAATGTCAAAATTCTCCACAAACATAACATTTTATCCTGGACATATATTTCTTATGCCTGATACCACTTGCAACGTGTCCTCTAGAGTTAGGCCTCAAGATCTCATGCTTGACATGAAATAGTGAAGCAAGGGATGTTAGTTATACTCAATTATACTTATTAAATTATTGCAGAAACAAAATTTTATTGTTGTTTAATAAACTGAATAACACCAAAAAGATTACAATGCAGCGTAACAGAGAATAATTCAGCCACACATCAAAGACAATTGATTTACCCTGGAAACCCCACTACCTCTAGGTAAAACCTTCTCAGTTAATAATTTATTCACCCCCCCCACCCCTTTCTAGTTCCCAGAATAATCCAACATCAACTTGGCTTGACTCAACTTGACTCAACTTGATTCAATTCAACTCAACTCAACTTTAATTGACACAACTCAATTCAACTTATCTCAATTGGACTCCATTCAAATTAACCAAATTTTACTCAAATAAAATATAATCAACTCACCTAATCTAAACATGGCTTGACTTGACTAAAATCAACTTGCCTCAATTTATCCCAATCCAGCTTGACTCAACTCTAATATACTCAGCTCAACTTGGCTCAATTTAACTTGACTCAACTTGACTTAAACCATCTTAAGGTGACTTGAACCTACTTTACTTGAATCAACTAAACTCAACTTGATCCAACTCAAATCTACTTCAACCAAGCCAACTCAACTAATTAGTATTTTGGTCAGAGGGATTCATGGGTACCACACACACATGTTCTACAAGTTCTAGAAGGTGCATGACTTGAGAGCACTTTTCATGATCTACAACAAGGCACATGGCTTGAGGAGTCTCTCTTGAAGGGATACTACTTTGAAAAGGCTTTCCCTACATAGTAGAGATCACATGCTTTGGTGTGGTTAGATAGCTTTATAAGAACCAATCACATTCTAGAGTATGACATCATCCATAATGGTTGAGATGGAATTGATCCAGTTAAAGATGCGTGTCTCTCAAATTTTAAATGGTAAATGAAAACCCAAAGTTACCCATAACAATATTGTAAGTGAAGTACTTATTATGAAAATAGTGTTCATAAATTACTTTTGAATACAATATAAATGTATTAAAATATCTTAAAGTACTTAGAAATAAAAGTACTATTTACATTATATTATAAAATAATTTACAAATACCAAAAAATTGAATGTCATTTTCAAAATCAAAATTATGTAATTACTTGTCAGTATGTAATATATACCTTTAAATAATAAATTACTAATACCGAAGAAATATAAATCTTTATTTAAAATGAAAATAATAAAAATACTTTACATTATATAATATAAAATTTTAAACCCTTTAAATCTAAATTTTCAAAAACTTATAATAAATACGTACTATAAAGCAATTTACCCTACTTTTATTAAGCAGTAATGTGTATAGGAGCTTTATTTAATTTAAAGATAAATATGTAGAAACTATATTAAGTGATATGCTTTTAAAAAGTTATCTCCATTATAAGCTCGACATTCATTACTAACAAGTTATACCACTTGACAAGAACACGCCATTGTTCTCGTTTTTTGGGGGTTCAATTTTAGTAGTTGTTTTTAACTATGTTTCAAAAAGTATGTATATTGGTAGCAACGTTTTTTTTATACCATTTTTTGTGATTTTAAAACTTCTCGGTGATAAAAAATATATATTTTTTATTTACAACTGCGTTTTTTCAAATTTTACAAAAAAAAATACATTTAATAGCTAGTTATAATGAAAAAATACATACATTTTCATTTTTTTTTAACATGTAGAAGCTAGTTAGAATGAAAAAATATACATTTTTGAAGTTTTTTCTTTAAACTTTTCTCTTACATAAATCATTTTTATGAGAATTTTTTTTTTAAATGAGAAAATAAAGACATTTCAAACCATTTTTTACGTTTTTAGAAATTTTATGTATAAAAATGATAATGATACTATTTAACACTATTTTCCAAAAAATGATAATTAACATAAACTTAACACAAAGTATACCATATATTTGTAAATAACATATTAAAACCATAATATTCATTCTCAAAATAAAGTGTTAAAGTCAAAACATTACAAAAATATCTGATAAAAAAATTGTCAAGTTTGACATTTTCAGCAACGATATGAAACTAATCGAAAATATTATGCAGGTTGAAATTTTCATTGAAATCAACATTTTTTGCAGCTTGGCTCTCTTCCTAGACCTTAATGTGCTCTTAATAAACTTTAAAAACCATATCAAATCAATAAAACATTAAAGAAAAAACAAATATAGAAATATATAATTTAAAATTATTGCATAATACCATAAAAATATATCAAAATAGTTTTGCAACATATCAAAATGCATGAAAATGATTTAAAGATATATGAAAATAGTTTAAATATATATAACAATGGTTTAAATATGTTAAATATTTTTTTAACCATGGGAACAACAACCTCCCAAGGGTATATCCAATAACCCGTAAGCTAGATATACCAAAAACTTGTGACTCAGCAGGGGCTGAGACGTCCCGAGACCCTTTATCCCAGAGATTGCCTACCCTTCGAGCCTTGTCACAACGGACCAATGAGCAACCCTACCCCCACCGGTTTTGAACCTATGACCTCCTCCAAAATAACACATGTTATTAACCCTTAAGCCCATTCAAATGCCTAGTTTAAATAGTTAAATATTATAAACATAGGTTTATAATTTCTTTGAGTTACTATGGATATGGGAGAGGTCTTGGAAGGCGATTCCGAGAATCACACCACCCTCCAAGACCTCTCCCCATATCCATGATAACCCACGACACTTCAAAATTAAAGTAACGAAAGACTTTGAAATATTTAAATGAACATGCATTCGGTTACCACTTTTCATTTGGTTTGGTTTTTAGATTTTTAATTATTGTTTTTCCTTTTATAATGTTTTGTAATATTTTTTACAACTTTGTTCATTTTTATAAATTGTATTTTAATTTTCTTGTTGTGTTATTTATTATATTATTTGTTATATTTAATGTTATTATTTGTAATGTTTTCAATGGTTAATTGAGAGAAAGAATATGCATGCGTGTGTTTAAGGGTAAAGGTAGGGTGATATTAAAATAGAATATATGAAAATAAAATTTTAAAAAATAAATAGACAGTTAAGGAGGACTTTTTTTAAGTTAAACTGGTTTTGGAGTACAAGTTAAGTGTAAGTATTGAATTACTTGAATGGAATGGTTATTATGGGCAGTTAAAGTTAAGTGTAAGTTTTGAATTACTTGGGTCGAAGGGTCATAGTTTGGAACAATGCGTAATATTAACTCCCAAAAAATAGTGATTCTAGGAGTACCACTTTTTGATTGAGGGGTTGATTTAGGGTTTTAATTGTAATCACATTGATCGGGGTTTCAAAAATGTTGTAATTTTAGGTTCGAAAAAAAAAGCTACCGGTAGCACCACTTTTTGATTGAGGGGTTGATTTAGGGATTTGATTGCAATCGTATCGGTCGAGGTTTCAAAAAAGTTGTAATTTTAGCTCCGAAAAAAAATGTGTTACCGATAGCACCACTTTTCAAATCAATGGTTGTTTTTGTTTTTTTTAACATAAAAATATGAGCTTTCATTGCTAGAGTTCTCAATTTGAGTATAAAGTTCTCGTCAAGTTGTATAACTTGTTTACTATATATTTTTAAATCCTTGTCTAAACTTTTTAAACCTTATTTTATGAATACCTATTATTCAACCAAGTCATGAGATAATGTGATTTAAATTTTTAAAGCCTTATATGTGTGTGTGTGGGATAAGTATTATGGTACATAGCAAAATAAAAAGTAGACAGATTATTTTTAAATAAATACGTACACACATATCTAGTTTCCTAAATTATAGATATATAATACCGATATAAATATATTAGTTAGCTAAATCTTTTATAAACAATTTATTTTACAAATAATGTAGATGTTTATATAAATAGATTATTTGTATATTTAAATAAATTTAATATTTATAGAAATAAATTATTAGATTTTAATTTTAATGAATATAAGTTATATTTATATAATAGTTTGTTAACATATTTAAATATACAAGTTAAATTACAAGTTTCTAACAGGGATTACAAGTTTTGACAGAATTTACAAGTTTTATGAAAAACTTGTAATTTGAGGATATTACCAGTGGAAAACTTGTAATGGGGTGTTTTTCGTAGATTCCTTGGATTCCTACACCATAAAGAGGCATTTGGAAATTCAAGGCCTATTTAATCCAAGGAAGGTGTCATTTCCCCTCTATGCCAAAATTCTACAGAAAATCATATATCTCCTCATTACAAGAACAAACTAGGTGATTTTATTTAAGCTATTGTTTATCAGTTCTAGTATGTGTTAGTAAAAACCAATGTTGAGCAAGAGCCTCCAAGAAAAAATTATGGCTTCATTTCAGAGTCGATGCTATGAGTATTCTATTCAGTTACCAAGGTATGAAAATGCTTACTTAATTTTGCAAATGATGAGGAACACATTATTTTTATTTACAACTTCAAACTTACTCCTATAGCCTTCTTTTTATCTGTCCCATCCATAATATATAAAATAACCACCATATTCTAAAATTGCATCATCATGTATTTTCCTTACATTAAAATCAGTAACCATTTGATGAGTCATGCCAAGTAGGTTAAATGATTACTTTACCTTGATTTGACATCCCCCTCACAAGTCATGAATTCACCTAAAACGTGTTCATCCGCCCATTCCCTAAACCATATCCAATCCCGATTCCTTCTTCAAAACATGTAATTATTTTTATTCACTATTTTTGCCATTACTTGTAACTATTTCTTATCACTACCCAAGTTTGTTGTGAGAAAACCCAAGTCATTGGAAAATTGAGCGATTTCAAGGTGTTAACAGTCACTATTAGCATGGCGAAAATATCTGAACCACTGACGGTAAATTGTTTTGATGAGGACCTAGATATATAATTTTCTTTCAAATTGCAAGGTGGTATGTGTTCTTCGAGAGGGTGCATGGATGGCATGATGATCTGTCATTGGAATTTGCTTGATCATTTGATGGCGCTATTGCAAAAATTAAAGGGTTTTTGTTAACAGTGACAGAGGAATCTATAGCCGCAGCTATTGGGATATATGCCACTGGCGAAAGATGGTTCAAATCATTGGGGATTAAAGACCAAAATGCATGGAAATTCTATGTTGACAAGATTCACCCTCTACCCATTTGAGTAAAGGTATGTATAGACTACGACTTAAGGCGCATTGGTCAAGTCTAGCCTACTGGTTAAAAACATATATAACATGTGATGGTCGTTGCAGTTTTCTTTATCTGTACCATATCAGACTATTATAGCATGTCTCTGGTAACGCGCCTCTCAATTTCCCGTACTTTTACTACAATAGCTTGTAGAAAATGGCAACTGGAATTCAACAAAGTTAGGGTAATGAGTATGGTAGCTTATATCACCATGCTCTTATTAAATTATTGGTTCTAAAAGAATTTGAGAAATATGGAAGCACTTGGGAACAGTTCATGTATGAACGAGGTTTCTCTAGGGAGAAAGGCGTATATCATTTACGTATATCACAAGGAAACTATTGTCGAGCACCCAATATGCAAATAGATTATTACCAACATACAGAGCATACGAGATTTATTGTCAACCCGAGAAAGTCTTTTATTTCAAAGGATAAATGCACAGTCTATGCTTAAACACCAAATCACTATAATTGAACACTTTTATCCTCTAACAACTATGTCCATCCCAAGAATCTGTGTAATCCCAATTGCCTTCTAAATGCTACAATTTCAATTTATTTCTACCATATATCAATAAGAAATGATATAAGATTCAACGACAATTGCAGATAAAAAGAAATCCTATTCACATCCCAGAACAAGTAACTCACCTATTCAATCTGATCACTCTTGGAAACCATAAGCATAAACTGAATATTAATCTAGAAATTCAATTGCAAGGGATTGAGTTCAACTGCTCTAAGAGATTGAATTACAGGAATGAAAATCAACAATCGTAACAGGAAAGATAAATTGCAAAGATTCGTGGGGTAACAACTTAAACTGCAGGATGAACAAAGCTGTGTACAACTATCACATGAATTGCTTAAAGAAAGTTTCCTACTCAGTCGACTGTCACTCTGTACCACTTACCAATCTCAAGGAAATGTAATCCTAATCATACTGCAAATCCACGCTTACTACTGCTGCGTACAAAGGAAATATCATCAACAAAACATCACACAACAATAAATTCGAGAAGTCCTACTTTAACTCAGCAATCTCTGTGGAAGACGGGCCCAGCCTTCACACAGAGATGCCGGCTGAACAACGTAAAGCTCCTTTAACTCAGAGGTAACTCTTTATATTAATGAAAGGATGATTACACAAATTGCTTCCACTGCTAATACAATGAATGAATCCTCCGTTGTTTAACCCCTTGGGTCGAGACAGCTCCCCATATTTATACATGCAAATCATAACATCCAATCCTATTAACGGGCAGCCATGAAGATCTCTGATCTTCAGGCGCCCTAAATAATACTAGCTGTTACAAACATGGCATATTAAAGACATGGAAAAAATGCGAGAAAGCTGTTGATTGGCCCAGGAGTGGCGATCTTTCCAGATCACAATTATACTCGAGCAGCAATATACTAAAGATCTCCAATTATAGCGCATTCTGTTACAACTGCCCTGTCACAGCTCTGTCTACGATGTTGCATTAGAACCACGTGCCTTAATTGATGATCGGAGCCCTGAGGATCCTTTTAAGCAGCGAACATCCCTCCTTTCAAGACTTGTTCAGCCCCACCTTCCTGCAGTCCACTTATCTCAAACTACCTTCATAAATCATAACATGTTAGCACAATTGAGAGATACACAGCCTTAATTATCACAATCATAAGCATTAATAAGATAAAGCAATGATCAGTCATACCTTGGCAGCTTGGGGGAATAAAGTGAGGACAACAGGTCTAACTAGCATGCTAAATGGTGTAGGACAGGGGAAGAAAAGGTGATCGAGGATGATTAAAAGGGGCCAATTCTAGGCTCAACATCTCCCCCCAACTATCCTGTTGCATGTCCTCATGCAACAACCTACATCATTCAGAATCTGAGTCCTGCACTGAGCTCTATTCATGGAGGGAGGAAAAGTTTTAGGGAAACTCAGGCACCTCATCTGTCTTTAGAAAGCCTCTGTGAGTAACCCAATACTTTCCATCATCACTGCTCCTCTGCCCTAGTCAAGGAAAAATCCATATTATACGGTTTTGCTGGCCACCAAATGAGGGGGAATTTGAATTTCAAACCCAACCAATTAACTCCACTCTCCCTCATACTTCCCACATAGCCCTTGACTCTGGAAAGTGCCTGCTTGAAATGCTTGAAACAGTAAGGATCTTGGATTCTAAGTGCAGAGGAGGCGGCCTGCCATCTGTGCTTACTCCCTTCCAATGCTACCTGCTGGTGTCTGGAAATGTAGTTGGTGCAAGTGGAGATCACTTCTTCCTGCAGTCTCATTATATGCTATGCCTGGGGAGGACTTGAAAGGAAATCTTAATCTGAGTCCAAATCAATGACATGTCGAAGAGGTAGAAGCACTGGTTCTTGTGGGACAGTGTCTTCCAGCACATCTAAGTCTACTATGAGAGTTGCTGGTTCTTGTGTAACAACAACATCCTTTAGACTCTCTTCAGTAGCTATATTCATTGCTTTTAGAGACACTAGTTCTTGTGTAACAGTGTCTTCTTCTTGGATAACCTGCATTTCTGAATTTGGTTCAAGAGTTCCTGGTTCTTATGTAACAACAACATCCCCTGAATTCTATTCAGCAGCTACATCCATTACTTCTAGAGACACTGGTTCTTGTGTAACAGTGTCTTCTTTGTCCTTCTGCTGCTGAGATTGGATATCTTTCTCATTGTGCAGCTCCTCCTCCAAGATTTCGGTGTCACCTGAGGATTGTGTCTGTAACTGTTCATCCTCGCTCCACTGTGTATTGGGAATGATATCCATTCCAGAGTTATCTTCTAATTGAAATTCAGGAGTTCCTGCTACAGCCTCCAAGGATGTTGGTTCTTGTGTAGCAACATCCTGGCTTGCCTCTTCATCCTCCTGTTGTTGCAATTCTTCTCCTATGAGCTCTGTGTCATGGGAACATTATGGGGTTACAGTACACAGTTCTTCATTAAGCTCCAGAGTGTCCTCCATCCCAGGTTCTTCTCCCATCTGTTCGGTCGATTGGACAAGTATACTCAGGTTTGCTGGTTCTTGTGTTACAACACCCTGTTCAAGTTCATCAATGTCTTTCCTTTGTGGCTCAGCTTCTATAATCTCTGTGTCGTGGGAGCATTCTGGGGTTACAGTATAGAATTCTTCATTAAGCTCCAGAGTGTCTTCCATCCCAGGTTCTTCTCCCATCTGCTCGGCCGATTGGACAAGTATACTCAGGTTTGCTGGTTCTTGTGTTACAGCATCCTGTTCAAGTTCATCAATGTCTTGCCTTTGTGGCTCAGCTTCTATAATCTATGTGTCGTGGGAGCATTCTGGGGTTACAGTATAGAATTCTTCATTATCATACATGATTTCATCCCTTAGCTCCTCTGTCACAGGATTGGTGGCAGCTTTAGCAAGGATGGTTAAAGATGTTGGTTCTTGTGTGACAGCATCTTCTTTTTCTGCAGCTTCCTCTATTGTGGGCGCGGGTTGTTGTGTTGTGCAGGTACGAAGTATAATCTTGTGGCCTGCCTCCTTAAAGATTTCTCCACAGGTGGGATAGATCACTCGTTCATCTTCCTTTCCAGGCTCGGTAGAGTTTGATTCCTCCAGTTGGTCTGTAGCCTCTACCAATGTATACAATTTCCTTTCACCTTGTTTTCTGCAGGGTTCCTTCCAGGTTTCCAATTCCCTTCGAAGTATTTGGAGATCCTCTTTTAATAGTGTATTCTCAGCCAGAAGTCCTTCAATTTTGGGTTCTTCCTCAACTGGCCTTTGTGGAGCATCTATTGGTCTCGGTACAAGGATCGGGGGCTCAACATGTGCCTCTAAGGTTGCCCATCTTTTTCTGGTTGCCTCTGCTGTTGCAGCTAATTTATTTCTTTTTCTTCTTATTGGTGAGGTTATGTTAAATTCATTGATTGATCTCTTTCTTCTCCTTTGTGGTGTTTTCTTTTGTAGAGCTGGTATATTGGGATTCACGGCTGAGGTCGAAGGAATGTTTTCTTGCTCCTCATGTTGTTCTTCCTCAATTAAAGTTCCTCCTCCCCACTTAGGTGAGGATTCAATGGTTACCAGCTCAATATTTTCTTCTATTTCCCTGGCTCTGTCACCTTCAGGTTCAATTGTTGCAGCATCTAGTGCTGCTCCAATTTCACCTTCTGCTGTCAGAGCTTCCCTGTTGTCTGGGTTTTCCGCAAGGTTTTTATCTACACCCTCCCCCAATGGATCTGCTTGTGCCCCCAGTTGCTCTTATTCTAATGCAGTTTCATCCCCCCCCCCCAACTTCATTGGAGGGAATCCGGTCCTCCTGCTGTGGTTGAACTCGTGCTTGTTGTATTGGGACAATCTGCAAAGGAGCGGGTTCCTGAGCTTGAGCTGTGAATTGCTCCCAGGTTATATGATGCTGGGCAAGGGATCTTAAAATTATTAATTTGATAAGACCATGGTGGGTCAGGGAGGCAAGTGGGTGCTTAGCATCTTGGACAAATGCCTCCATATGACGCAAGTCATGCAGTAGATAGTATGGAATGTTCAATAAAATGCCATGGCGGAGATGAGAAAGTAAAGGGAGTTCAGAATTATAAACAGTTTGGTATCTACCGTCACAAGTGATGTACTTCTTGAGAAAGACAGCAACTTGGTCCCATGGCCGCGGGAATGAGTGCAGTGCGATCCCTCTTCTTGATGATTGAACTTGCTCCCCTTCTAGTAAAAATGCTTCCCGTGCAGTCGTCGTGGGGACTTGTCGTCCAAACCATGCCCTTCCCACCTGCAAGATGGCAGTAACCTCGGATATAATGGCCTCAGAGACTTCTATGCGCAGCCCCCACACCTTGGAGTGAGTTTTTGTGAGATTTAAATCAAATTGCAAGGTTGCTTCCTGATTGAATCCATCTAGTCACTCAAAAAATTCTATCCAGTTGACGGCTTGAAAGATGGAAAAAACTGCAGGATTTTTCCTGAGTTCCTGTGTATTCAAAGGTTCATGACGAACTGGAATCCCCATGGTCCTGGCTGCAAACTGAGGTTGCTATCCCGCAGATTATAGAATCCAAGAATGGAAGTTGCAGCACAGAGGATGCACGAATCGTTGAGCGGAGATGTTGAGGAAATGGGAAAATTTGGAAAGTTCAGCACAGAAAAACGTTCGAAATTTTTATTCCGAATTGGGGAAGGTGGTAGTTATTAGTGTTTACATCGTACAAGGGAAAGGGTTAATTAAGCCATAATGGTGATACGAATAAAGGTACGACTAATATTGTTTAAATTATATCAACACTTAATCATGTGATAAATCAAAGCCATACCTCATGAGACTGTGCGTCAGATATCTTGTGGAGAATGGTGGAGCGTGCTGTTGGTGACATTGCGGAACCAAACTCGTGTACAGTCATTAATATGATCATGATGACCAGGATAATGCAATAATTCCTTCCGCCAGTGGAACACAAACCATCGTGTCCCCGGGGTCGGAATGATGAGTTCGCTGGCACGAATAGGATGAATCAGAGCCATAGCTTAGTAGGTTTGAAGCAATTCTTCCGTTAACACAGGAGTTACCAATGCAAATTGCCAGGAATGATATCGTGGCCGACGAAAAAGATGTTGCAGCCACCAAGAAAGATTCACGGCCACCGGGAAAAGGATTTACGGGATCGAAAAAAATCACGGCTGTCAGGAAAAAGTTTTACAGCCGCCGGGAAATATGTTGCAGCCGCCGGAAAAGATGTTGCAGCCGCTGGGAAATAGTTCACGGCTGCCGACAAAAAGGTTTGACGGTCATCGGAAAAAAAAGGTCACGGCTGCCAGGGAAAAGTTTTACGGCGCCGGGAAATATATCGCAGTTGCCGGAAACGATGTTGTAGCCGTCGGGACATGGTTCACGACTACCAGGAAAAAGGTTTTACAACCGCCGGGAAATGTGTCGCAGCCGTCGGAAAATGGTTCATGGCAGCTGGGAAAAAGGTTTGACGGTCATCGAAAAAACAAAAGTCATGGCTGCTAGGGAAAACTTTTACGGTGCCGGGAAATATGTCGCAGCCACCGGAAAAGATGTTGCAGCCGTCAGGAAATGGTTCATGGCTGCTGGGAAAAAGGGTTTACGGCCGCTGGGAAAAAATGTTGCAGCCGCTGGGAAAGTTGTTGCAGCCGCCGGGAAATGGTTCACGGCTGCTGGGAAAAAGGTTTTACGGCTGCCGGGAAACGATGTTACATCCGTTGGGAAAGTTGTTCACAGCTGCTGGGAAAAAGGGTTTTACGTCCACCGGGAAATATGTCGCAACCGCCGGAAAAGATGTTGCAACTGCCGGAAAAGATGTTGCAGCTGCCGGGAAATGTGTCGCAGCTGCCGGAAAATTTATTTGGAGGAAAAAGGGAAATGCAGCACAGGAAGGCATAGGAAGACGACTCTCATTTGATATTCCCAATCTGGTCATTCCCCTGGCGCTTCCCTGGAAATTTTTGAAAAACAACAGCAAACGAGAAGATCAAATGCAAAGAGAAAAAGAAAACAATTATACGCTACAGCAGGAAAGAAAGAAAATTATTTATGTATAGTAATTCAAAATGCGATTTTCAGTTTAAGGATTGGCAAAGGCAGAGAGAAATTCCTGCTCTGGTGCCAGCTGATAATCTCGATCGGCGGCAATTTGCGAAATGAATGCATCTTTCGAAATAGGCTTACGATACAGTCGCAGTCTGTGGCCATTAGCAAGTAATGGTATGCAGTTTTCATCGATGGTCACCAGACGGATAGTGCCATTGTCAAATACCCTGTCGACCAAATATGGACCCAACCACCTTGTACGTAATTTACCTTTAAAATCCATTTTGAACTTGGAGTCATATAGTAACGCCCAGTCTCCCTCACGAAAGATTTTCTTTTTAATAAATCGGTCATGCCAATTGGATCTCTGTTGCTGAAGCAACACAGTCTGGTCCACTGTAGCTAACCGTTTCTCATCCAATTCGTTTAGTTGATTAAATCTTCTCTTCTGGGCTTCTGTTACATCTAGATTCATTTCGGTGGCTGTCTTCAGGGTTTTGATCTCAAACTCAATTGGAAAGATGGCACTCTTTCCATACACTAAATCATAGGGAGAGAACCCTATGGTGTTGCGCCAAGTTGTGCAATATGCCCACAGTGCTTCCGGAAGCCTATCAGCCCAATCCTTTCGATGGCTCTTAACTTTTTTAGTAAGGATTGCTTCAATAACTTTATTAGTACTTTCCACCTGACCATTGGCCTAGGGGTGGTAAGGTGAAGCCACCCTATGCTGCACATGATACTTCCGGAGCAAGGATTCAAATTGGTGTGACATGAATTGCGGCCCCCCATCGGTAACTACTTCCTTCGGTACCCCAAAGTGGCTAAATATTTCACTATACAGAAAATCAATCACTGCCTGGTCATTAGCCTTAGCCAAAGCTACAGGCTATACCCACTTGGTCATATAATCAGTACAAACCAGAATGTAAACTTTCTGTCTGGAAGGAGGGCTGATAGAGCCAACAAAATATAGTGCCCATCTATCAAATGGTTCAACTACTACTTGAGATTGTAGAGGCATCTGATTTGTTTTATTAGGCTGGCCCATCCTTTGGCAGCTGTCACAGGACTGAACATACCTTTTAGCATCCCTGAACAGAGTCGGCCAATAGTAGCCCATCCGCAGTGCTTTATTCCCTATTCTTTTGTCTGCAAAGTGTCCCCCACAAGGTCCATCATGATAGGCTTTTAGTATGTGAAAGATCTCATCTTCCCTTACACATCTCCTAATCTCAAGATCGGGCCCTGTGTAGAAGAGATGACCGTTGAGCCAACAATACCTGGCACTTTGCTGGATGATTTTTCTCTTTTCTCGTTTAGACATGTGTGGCGGGAGCTTTCCTGCAACCAAATAATTAGCGACGTCTGCATACCAGGGGGAATGAGCTGAAAGTGCGAATAGATGTTCATCTGGAAAATAGTCCTCAACAGACAAACTGTCATCACTGTTAGTAAAACGAGATAAAAAAATCAGCAACAACATTTTCTTTTCCAGGTTTATCTGTAATGGTAATATCAAATTCCTGCAATAACAAGAGCCACCTGGTCACTCTGGCATTGGTGACAGGTTTGTTCATTAAATACTTAATAGCAGAGTGGTCAGTGTGCACAAATGTAGGATACCCAGTAATGTAGTGTCGAAATTTATTAATAGAGTAAACAATAGCGAGGAATTATTTTTCGGTAACAGTATAATTAAGTTCAGCAGGGGCTAAGTTTTTACTAACATAATAGATGGCATAAGGTACTTGACCATCTTGCTGTCCTAGTATTGCTCCAATGGCGATATCAGAAGCATCTGAAGAAATGTGGAAGGGTAGGGTCCAATTAGGTCCCCTTAGGATAGGAGATGTGGACAGCTTCTCCTTAAGCTTATCAAACGCTGTCTGGCATGCTTCACTCCACACAAACTGTGTATCCTTCATTAATAGAGAAAACAAAGGAGAATCAAGTTTGGAGAAGTTTTCTATAAACCTCCGGTAATATCCAGCATGTCCTAGAAAACTTCGCACCTCTTTCTGAGTTGAAGGAGTCGGTATATTTTTTATCACCTTGATTTTTGAAGGATCCACCTGAATGCCATTGGTAGAGATGAAATGCCCTAATACCACCCCCTCACTCATCATCATATGGCACTTTTCAGTGCTTAATGAGAGCCGAGTCTGTTCGCAGCGAATTAAAACCTTCTTTAAATTTTCCAGTGCTTCCTCAAAATCCTTGCCATAGGGAGTAAAATCGTCCATAAAGACTTCCATACTATCATTAACTAATTCATAGAATATGCCAATTACAGCTCTTTGAAACATTGCCGGTGCATTACATAAACCAAAAGGAAGCACTCTATAGGCAAACGTTCCCTAGGGACAAGTGAAGGTGGTCTTATCCTGGTCCTCAGGAGCAATCTGAATTTGGTTGTACCCGCTGAACCCATCTAGGAAGGAGAAGAACTTCTTCCCTGATAGGGTATCAATTACTTGGTCAATAAAGGGCAAAGGGAAATGATCCTTTTGCGTGGATTTGTTTAGTTCCCTATAATCAACACAGACCCTCCATTTACCATTTTTCTTGGGCACAATTACGAGTGGGGAAACCCACTCACTATCTGAAATAGGATATATAAATCCTGCTTCCAAAAGTTTCTGGATTTCCTCCTTCACTATATCCCTCAGATTGGGGTTCATGCGCCATTGGGGTTGACACACAGGCCGGGAGTCATTTTTAATATAAATATGGTGGGTGCACAGATTAGAGGGAATACCCCTCATGTCTGTATACTCCCAGGTGAATGCCCCCTTATGTTCCTTCAAGAGACTGATTAGGCACCTCTGTTCCTCTAAGGAGAGACTAGGGTTGATATTCAAAGTCCTTCCAGGATCTACCTCAATAGGAATACTTTTTGAACTTTTCAAAACTGGAATTATGTTTGTGTCACCAACTAGTGCTTCTTCCGTAAGATTTTCTTGTTCTTCCTTACCAAGGGTAATGTTCAGGATTTGATAGACCTCTCTATCCACTGAAGCAGGTTCACTAATAAAATTACTAATAGTATTGTCTTCTGTTTCATTTTTAAAAGTTAAGGCCTTCCCTATAGTTAATAGTACCTGAACATCCTCCTCCTCCTCCTGCTCTATCCAAAGGGAAGTTTCAGCCTCTAGACTTGGCCGAGCTGGAGGATACAGGGTGAGGTTTTTAGTCTCCGTACCATCAGATATAGTCATGGACCCCGATCGACAGCTGATGCAGGCATCAGCTGTGGCCAACCAAGGCCTCCCCAGGATCAATGGGTGCCCCCCCAGCTATGATTTTGGTTGTAATACCAAAAAGTCAGTAGGGTACTCCCATGAATCTACTGAGATGACAAGGTCGTCCAGAATTCCTTCGGGTCTAATGGTGGATCTGTCCGCCAATTCTAAATGGTAGGGGTCGGTCTAAAATTAGTGAGTCCAAGCTTCTTTACAGTCTCAATTGTTATGACATTGATCGCTGCTCCTAAATTGACTAGCACGTTGGGTATCTGCATCTGTCCTACATGTACAGTGACAGTAGGATTTCCAGGGTCGTCATACTTGGTCACAGGGGTTTTTCCTGTTATCAAAGCAGATAAATTCCCTATGATGTGAACAGTGGGAGGATCTCTGGGTTTCCTCCCTAGTTTCTTAGTGCACAGGTCCCGAATGGTTCTAGCATAAATAGGCACGTCTTGAAGAGCTTGAAGAAGGGGGATTTTGACGTAAAGATTCCTTAACTCTCCTAAGAGGTTAAACTGAGGTTGCCCCCCTATTTTTGGTAGCATTAGTATCTTAGGGTATGGTGGTTGCCTTATCAGCTGGGTAGGCTGCGTATTGTCTGATTTATCGTTTGATGTTTCAGCCGTCCCATCTAAGGGATGCTCAGCATCTTCAGTGATAGGAGCTGTATCGGATGGATGCTGTGAACTCCCTCCGTCTTTATGCACAGAAGGTCGAGCATCTTCTGTAATTATGGGTTCTACTATTTTCCCAGATCGTAGATGAATATCATTACAAGGTATAGGGGAAAGGGAGTAGGGCGGCATATTGACAGTTTCCAATTGATGGACTGTTTTATTATTCGGGTTAGGATTAGGTTGGGCAGGCAGCTGAGGCCGTATTGGTATATTAGGAACATAATTATTCTGCAGCTGCAGCTGCGACTGCTGAGGTGGGTATTGAGGATATTGAGGAAATTGAGGGTAGTGAGGAGAATATGGTGACTGTTGAGGTGGAGGTGGTTGAGGAAACTGGTTCCCAAGATGGAAATTCCTCCATCCAGGAGACCACGACGTGGGTTGATGTGGTGGCTGTGTCCAGGGACTCCACGAGTTATAATTTTGCATTGCGGGTTGGGAAGGATTCCACTAAGCATAATTTGAAGGGAATTGTGTATTCACATTTTGCATGTTATTATTCCAATTGCTCATATTATTCAAAAATGGAAACGAGTCCAGAGGCATACCTTGATTTCGAGGCTGCCAAGGTTTCTTCTGTGCAATTAAATAGGCTAATTCCACTTCTAGATTTGATGCCTGCAGAACAGCCTTCACTTGGGGAAGTGAGGGACATTCTTTCATGTCGTGGTTCAGCTCACATAGCTAACATACTTCTACTTTGTCAAGCGGGCATTCTTTTAGTGGATGATTCTTTCAACATCGGGGGCAGAACACACCTAGTGTGAGATCCTCCACTGCCTATTTTTGTTTTGCCTTCAGGACATCGATCTCCGAAGAGATGGAGCTCATCATTTCTGTTTTAAAATTTTCAAGGAGATTGCCTATCTTTGCACGGGTAGCTCCTCCGTTGGATGACTTCTGAGTTCTGTCGAAGACATCATGTTCCAGCTTATCCCGTTTGTCCCTCTTATTGTTCCTGGAAGACCCCCTGGAGTATCTCTTACATAGTTCCACAATCTTCCCAAAAGGTTCTTTGGAGATATCTCCCTTTCCTAGCAGGTTTAACATGTCTAAACAATCATCCCTGATCCCACGAAGCAAGATTATCTTGAGCACGTCCAGCCCCATGTTTGTCTGCCCGACTCTTTGCACATTGTACAGCAGCCTTTCTACAAAATCCTCTAGACTTTCATCCTCCTTCTGCACCATTTTGAATAATTCCTCTCTTTTGTCCTTGGTGTTGCAATATTCCTGATATTTCTCCAGGAACACCTGTTTCATCTTATCCCAATTAGCAACAGTTCCTCCCCTAAGGCTCATGAACCAGTGTAATGCGTTGTCCTTCAGGGTGGCAGGGAAAAGTTTTAGCTTTTGGGCATCGGTGATATAATCATAGCTGAGACAGAGGATATCGAATTCAAAAAGGAATTCGTCTGGATCTTCTGCCGCCCTTCCATGGAAGCGAGGCAACACCGATGGTGAGATGTTTTTCATAGGGGCTGTCCCTTCTGGCTGCTGAATTAGAAATTGCAGTGTATCCGTCGTTCCCTCATGCAGGGAGTGATTTTCATGATGATAGTTTTCCACCATCGCCTCTTCCTCGTCGGACTCGTGTCTGTTACTCATCTCCTCTTTTGCTTTCTCCTCTTCGTTCGTTCCTACGTTCTTTTCCTTGTTTTGTTCCTGATCAGCAAACTTCTGGTGGAACTACGTCCACTCTTCTTCAGTTACAGCCTTCCCGTAAATGTGGTAGATTAGACCTCTACCAGCGGGTCCAGTTGTAACAGCTGTGTCTTCCTCAGTCGTAACAGCAGTTCCAGTTGTAACAGCTGTGTCTTCCTCAGCAGGGATATATGAGGGAGTTGCGGCTACTCGTGTATTCTCCACCGTGGACCCTGACGCTGGCGCCCCAGGATCAGCAGGGTTTCTTCTGATAGGAGTTTCTTGATGACAATCCCTGGTGGATGAATCAGTTCTGTCAACAAGATCATCGATGAATGTCCTTCTGCCCAATGGTGGTCCTTGACCGTGACCCGAGCCACCTACACTGTTAGTATTTTGTGGGGTTTTGGGAGTTGGGAGGTGATCGCGTTTTACCCTCCTCGTATTCATGCGACCCGAATCATTTCAGCAAAGAAAAGACTGACTAGAAACAATTACTAGATGCAACTAATGATTAGTGTTTAATTTTTATCCTTCCCCGGCAACAGCGCCAAAATGTCGAGCACCCAATATGCAGATAGATTATTACCAACATACAGAGCATACGAGATTTATTGTCAACCCGAGAAAGTCTTTTATTTCAAAGGATAAATGCACAGTCTATGCTTAAACACCAAATCACTATAATTGAACACTTTTATCCTCTAACAACTATGTCCATCCCAAGAATCTGTGTAATCCCAGTTTCCTTCTAAATGCTACAATTTCAATTTCTTTCTACCATATATCAACAAGAAATGATATAAGATTCAACGACAATTGCAGATAAAAAGAAATCCTATTCACATCCCAGAACAAGTAACTCACCTATTCAATCTGATCACTCTTGGAAACCATAAGCATAAACTGAATATTAATCTAGAAATTCAATTGCAAGGGATTGAGTTCAACTGCCCTAAGAGATTGAATTACAGGAATGAAAATCAACAATCGTAACAGGAAAGATAAATTGCAAAGATTCGTGGGGTAACAACTTAAACTGCAGGATGAACAAAGCTGTGTACAACTATCACATGAATTGCATAAAGAAATTTTCCTACTCAGTCGACTATCACTCTGTACCACTTACCAATCTCAAGGAAATGTAATCCTAATTATACTGCAAATCCATGCTTACTACTACTGCGTACAAAGGAAATATCACCAACAAAACATCACACAACAATAAATTCGAGAAGTCCTACTTTAACTCAACAATCTCTATGGAAGACGGGCCCAGCCTTCACACAGAGATGTCAGATGAACAACGTAAAGCTCCTTTAACTCAGAGGTAACTCTTTATATTAACGAAAGGATGATTACACAAATTGCTTCCACTGCTAATACAATGAATGAATCCTCCGTTGTTTAACCCCTTGGGTCAAGACAGCTCCGCATATTTATATGTGTAGATCATAACATCCGATCCTATTAACGGGAAGCCATGAAGATCTCTGATCTTCAGGCACCCTAAATAATACTAGCTGTTACAAACGTGGCATAGTAAAGACATGGAAAAAATGCGAGAAAGCTATTGATTGGCCCAGGAGTGGCGATCTTTCCAAATCACAATTATACTTGAGAAACAATATACTAAATATCTCCAATTATAGCGCATTCTGTTACAGCTGCCCTGTCACAGCTCTGTCTAGGATGTTGCATTAGAACCACGTGCCTGAATTGATGATCGGAGCCCCGAGGATCCTTTTAAGTAGCGAACATCCCTCCTTTCAAGACTTGTTCAGCCCCACCTTCCTACAGTCCACTTATCTCAAACTACCTTCATAAATCATAACATGTTAGCACAATTGAGAGATACACAGCCTTAATTATCACAATCATAAGCATTAATAAGATAAAGCAATGATCAGTCATACCTTGGCAGCTTGGGGGAATAAAGTGAGGACAACAAGTCTGATTAGCATGCTAAATGGTGTAGGACAGGGGAAGAAAAGGTGATCGAGGATGATTAAAAGAGGCCAATTCTAGGCTCAACAACTATCCGATCATGGTGGAAGGGAATACCTCTCAAGCTCACTCTGCTATTGTACCAGATGAGACTCCAGAACCTTATGTGAGAAAATAAAATCTTGAGCAACTGGTACAACTCCATGAGAACCAAGGGAATGTCAAATCGTCTAATAAAAATAAGCAGTCTAAGGCAGCCCAGTCACAAAAGGCCAAAGTAGAGAGGGTTACCCAAAGCAAAGTAAGGGTTTCTGATCAAATTGTGGAGGAGCTAGTTATTAAGAATAAAAGATATCATGATCCCCTATCAAGGGTTCCAAAGCGCCCTCACATAAGACAAGATAAAGAATAACTACTGGAGGAAATGAGACCACCTATTGAAGAAGTAGAGAAACCACTTGCACACGTCGAAGAACAAGTTAAAGCAAATTGTCATCCTGATTTCAACTTACCTAAATCACCATTTGGATTAGCCCCTGCTTCTTCGGGTGTGCTAAATTCTGACTAATTTTCTATTTACTTGTAAAAGAAAGATGAAAGGATTAAGGAATTAGAACATCACATTAAAGAAATGGAGGTATTAAATAGAAATGTTATGAAAGAGAATCAAATGGTTAAAGAGAATCATGCCAGACTTAAGAAAACCAATGAAATCTTGAAGTATCAACTACAACTCATCAAGACAACAAATAAAATACTCTAACACCATATTAGAGTTTTAAAGCATAATAAAAATCTAGTGCCGGGAAGGAGTCAAAGAAAGAAGACTAAATATATACAATCAGATGTGCAAGTTTCACCTTCAGTGTTAGATTTATTAGAAAACACTATGGAGGCCACACTTTCGCCAGAATGGTCAAAAGTAATAGATAAACAAGAATTAAGTAGGCCTATCAAACTATAAATGAAAAATTAGATGCCATTAGGACAAATACTCTAGCTCTAGCCTTTATCAGAATTTCCTCAGTTAATTGGACAGGGAAAGATAAATTATATGATATGGGGATGATCTATAAGCAACAATACCGGATTGAAATTCAGAAAATGCAAGAAAAGTGGTTCAACATGTATTTGGCATTGGAAGCCAAATGGAAGCCAAAGTTAAAAATCTTAAGCATCAGCTAGAGACAATGAAGAGTGAGAAACATAAATGTTTTGAGTTAACCGCACAAATAATGGGATGCAGATCTCCATCATCGATATACTCAATTTATCTACATGAACATTGGGTAATCTTTCATTTGATTAGATTGTAGGCTGGCAAGAAGTGTGAAATTCTTACAAAGGAAAATTTTGAAGAAATTTATCTTGATTATGCTTTCAGAGAACAAAATTTGTTATGTGAATTATATTCCTTCAATTTCCTCTTGCAATCTGAAACAATTTGGAACCCTAATTTTCTTGTAGGATATGTTCATCTACACTGCCTTACTTCCTTTATTCTTAATCAAATTAAATGGGAATTTGATGTGCAATGTGCATTTAAGTGTCAGTCAAACTCCCATCTTCATGTCTAAAGAGAACACTGAATGATTATGGAGTCATTAAAAAATCATAAAGAATGTTTAATGAATAAACTACAATTGAGGATTTTAAGATAGAACCAGAGGTCGGCTATGCAAGATTTTGAATTTATCAAAGGTCAAAGTACTCTACCTACTCTAAAGACTTTTGAAAAATGATGGAAATTACTTCCACCTCAAATGCAGGAACACAATCCTTTAGGATACCCCTTCTTTCAGATGGCCATCTCTAGATCTCAATTTTATTTCAATTCTCTTCAAAGAAATGGAACCAAATGGTTGGGTTTGCATTTTCATTTTCTCCCAATCCGGTGTAGTAGTAGAGTTTACAGAGTTGTACAATTATGGAATGAATATGAAGAGACTGCTATGTGGGCAGAAGTTGACCAATATATGGGCTTGCATGCATAAACTATGAATGTTTTTTCTCTTATGATTGGACACAGTTGCATAGTCAATCGCTGGGATGAGGACATGCCACATATTAAGTTGGGGGGGAATTTTAGGCCCTCAAATTTCCTATTTTGCAAAATGATTTTGGTTCTCTTATTAAGCAGACTTATCCCTTTTTGTGTCAACTTACACATTTTAGTCATTATAAATCTGTGATTACATGCTTATATCCTTTTGAGGTATGAAAAATCACATTTTTTTTGTTCCTGATCTTTGCATAATTAATTGGTTTATTGACTATCAATTGTGATAACTAACAAAAGATTACAATTCTTTTGAGCTTTTACAGGTTTCTAGGTTTTTACAAGTTTTCCTGTGTTTACAATTTTTCCCTTTTTACAAGTTTTTTGGAAAACTTGTAAACCTGATAACTTTTGGTACCTGTAGCCGCACAAATAAAAAAATAGCACATGGATTTTATCCAATATTATGTGGGGAATTGTCACCTTCCTACCTCTTTTAATAGTTTCTAACCCAGACACCAAGCAGAGGAGGTATTACCTTGTCAGCTTCTCGTCCTCATCTCTCTGAATATTTTGTTAAGTCAACGCTCCAAGATCGGATTAATTGGATATTGGTCATCAAATCCGTTCATGCACACTTTTTCCTAGAATAGTGAATATGTCGATCATTTCGATCTTGACAGATGCATTTTTTATCTATTATGAATTAAACACGGAATGGAGTTGTAATAATGGAAATTAAATCTCCCATGTATCTCTCTTCCATTAAGTGGGAAGAATTTCCATCATTCGCTCCATGATCTATGTAAGCTATAGATCGTATAACACCCATTCTTTTTATTATTAGAAATAAGTTGATCCTATATAATTTTGATTGTAATTACCATAGGGTATTTGAATCATAATATTAAAAAATCAGAGACCGTTTCTCATCTACTCATGTTCACCTATTGGTCAATAATCACATTGTTTATGTGTTCTACATTCTGAGATTGTAGTGAACTATAACTTGTAGTCAGTAACCTATGGATGAAGGGCCCCCTTTAGAGTTACAACACTACACAGTGTGTTAAGTTTTGTGATTATATTTATAAATTTATATGTTAGTACTAATAGTTGTGAGATCCCTAACGATTATATAAAAAACATTCATTACAACATTATAAATAGATACCAATGCAAAGCTTTGTGTGTGACATTTTGAGTTCTAACTATAATGTTCAAGGAGTACATGTTGTGTTGTGTCTTTATCAAGTCTCAAGGATTTCCAATGACCTTAAGCCATTGACATGGTGCATGAGCCCTATAAGACACAATTAGGCCCTAAGTCAATAGTTTTCTATGTTGAACCTTTCCTTTCCAAGCCTTGACCCACGCCTACTTTGTGAAACCTCAAAATGGTACCTATGTCCCATTAGTAGGATAACTATTCCCTATGTAAATATCGTATGGTGGTCTAGGGCCTCATATCCTTATAATAGGTTGGAAGCATATGTGGAAAATTCCTTACTTGGAAATGGTTTTGGGGGACTTTATTTATTAATCTCTAAATGTGGAGGCTCAAATTTGACCCTAACAGGGAACAAATGTGCATGCAGTCGGTATGGGAGAAGATGCCTATGTTTCCAATGGAACTATGGAATAAACAAGTGTATGGACCTAGAAGAGGACTTTATCTCAAAAGTGGGTATAAGTGTTCAAAATATTGGTTGAGATAAGCTTGTTAGAGGGTCTGTTGAAGGAGTTGGATATTTCATGGGGAAGCTAGAATGTTACTTAAGTACTCAACCACTAGAAAAATATAGTAGGTTCTCTAATTGTTATACAATGGGGTATATTTACAGGGAGTTCTTTACACCAACAAGAAATAGGGCATGGAAGGAAAAATTGAAATATCCAAAGAATGCTTTGGAAAAAAAGAACACAGGAGTTTAGGAAGTTCTGAAATTCCTAAGAGTAATTCTAAGTCCACATAACGTAGATGGTGTCAACATGGGAAACTTGTCGAAAGGTTTCATTGTAGTCAATCCCATATTCTAACATAAAATCTTAGTAACAAGTACATGATTGTACTAGTCAACTTCTCCATTTGCATTAGACTTGGATTTGTATAATATCCACTTAAATTACATAATTTTGGTGTTTTTGGGAAATGAGATAAGTTGTGTGCGTTAAGAAGAATATATGCATATTTTATCATGACTACATCTATGGGAGTGGTTATGTACTTTATAGGAATAGAGGAAACTTCATCAATATTAATGTCAATCACATATTCTTTTACAGGTTTCTGGGTTTTTACACATTTTCCCCTGTTTACAAGTTTTCCCTGTTTTTACAAGTTTTGTGGAAAACTTGTAAACCCGATAACTTTTGGTACCTATGGCGATGCAAAGAAAAAATGAGCACATGGGTTTTCTCTAGAATTTTGTGGGTTAGCTTCTCGTCCTCATCTCTCCAAATATTTTGTTAAGTCAACACTCTAGGATTGTATTAATTGGAGATTGGTTAGGCACATTAGTTAATGTGCACTTTTTCCTGGAATAATGGATCTATAGATCCTTTGGATCTTGATAGATCCATTTGTTATGTATTATGAATTAACCACAGAATGGAGTTGTAATAATAGAAAGTAAATCTTTCATGTATCTCTCTTCCGTTAAGCGGGCATATTTTCCATCATTCGCTCCATGATCTATGTAATGATTGTAGAGCGTATAACACCCAATATTGTTATTATTAGAAAGAAGTTGATCCTATATAATTTTGATTGTAATTACCATAGGGGATTTGAACAATAATATTAAAAAATTAGAGACTATTTCTCATCTACTTGTTTTCACTTATTGGTCAATAATCACATTGTTTATGTGTTCTGCGTTCTGAGATTATAGTGCATTGTAACTTGTAGTATGTAACCTGTGGAGGAAGAGCACCCTTCAAAGGTACAACACTATCCAGTGTGTTCAGTTTTGTGATTATATTTATACATTTATATGTTAGTACTAACAATTGTGTATTTTGTAGGAATAGAGGAAACTTCATCAATATTGATGTCATTCACCTATTCTTTTGGTGACTAAATAAGCTACTAGGGGTTTCTCCGTGAAATTTTAATTTTTGTATTAAAATGAGATGATTTACAATCACCTTGGATGATTTCGCTATTAGAATAGCACAAAAGACATAAAACTATTGCTCTTCCTATCTCTTCCTTTCTTCAAAACTAAGACTTCACTCTTTTCCCTATTAAAACGATTGTCTTCAGATATCTTATGGAATTTTATAGATAAGGGACTTCCTTACAAAAGAAGACATGTTGGTATTGTATTACAAACATTTTTTTGTGTGATTTTATTAATTCTTTTAGACATGGCTTGTAAATGTCCTCATTAATATCCTAATTCAAATATTTCTTAGATGGAAGGAGATGCATAGATATGTTTAATGGGTACAAGTGGGCAATTGTTATAGGTAGATGGCCATAGAATGATGAATTCAATAATCCTATGTAGATAACAATGATTCATTGCTCGGGGTGGTGTGGACTTGCAATGAGATGTGCTTCCATATCAAGCCCTTGTAAGTTGCAATGTTGAAGGTTTTTTGTGAGAACCTTAACCATTATGCAACAAGCATTGATTACGACATTATACATAGAGGTGATTGTAAATATTTGTGTGTGACTTTTTGAGTTCTAACTATAATTTTCAAGGAGTTCATGTTGTGTCATGTCTTTATCAAGTCTCAAGGATTGCCAATGATCTTAGGCCATTGACATGGTGCATGAGCCCTATAAGACACAATTAGGCCCTAAGTCAATAGTTTTCTATGTTGAACCTTTCCTTTCCAAGCCCTGACCGATCCCCACTTTGTGAAACCTCAAAACGGTACCTATGTCCCATTAGTGGGCTAACTATTCCCTTTGTAAAGATCGTGTGGGGTTTGGGGCCTCATATCCTAATAAGAGATTGGATAGCCTTTGATTTCATGTTGGAAGCATATGTGGAAAATTCCTTGAATTGAAAATGGTTTTGGGGAACTTTATTTATTAATCTCTAAACGTGGAGGATCAAATTTGACCATAAAAGGGAATAAATGTACATGCAGTCGGTATGGGAGAAGGTGCCTTTGTTTCCAATGGAACTATGGAATAAACAAGTGTATGGAGCTAGAAGAGGACTTTACATCAAAAGTGGGTATACGGGTGATCAAAATACTGGTTGAGATCGGTTTGTGAGAGGGTCTGCTGAAGGAGGTGGAGATTTCATGGGGAATCTAGAATGTTATTCAAGTACTCAACCACTAGAAAAATCTAGTAGGTGCTATAATTGTTATACAATGGGGCATATTTACAGGGAGTTCTCTAAACCAGGAAGAAATAGGGCATGGAAGGAAAAATTGAAATATCCAAAGAATGCTTTGGGAAAAAAAACATAGGAGTTTAGGAATTTTTGAAATTCCTAAGAGTAATTCTAAGTCCACATAGCGTAGATGGTGTCAACATGGGAAAATTGCCGAAAGGTTTCATTGTATTCAATCTCATCTTTCTAACATAAACTGTTAGTAACAAGTACAAGATTGTACAAGTCAACCTCTCCATTTGCATTAGACTTGGTTTTGTATAATATCTACATATATTACATAATTTTAGTGCTTTTGGGACATAAGATAAGTTGTGTGTGTTAAGAAGAATAGATGCATATTTTCTCATGACTAAATATATGGGAGTGGTTATGTACTTGTAGGAATAGAGGCAACTTCATCAATATTAATGTCAATCACATATTCTTTTATAGGTTTCCAGGTTTTTACAAGTTTTCTTGTGTTTACACGTTTTCCCCGTTTTTACAAGTTTTGTGGAAAACTTGTAAACTCGATAACTTTTGATACCTATGGAATCCATGGTCCATGAGCCCTAGAAGAAATTATTAGGGATTAAGAGCATGCTTCTTGGCCTTAAAACATGCATGGACCTCAATACCCTTCCTTGCTTTACAAAACCTCAAAATGGTGTTTATATCCCACTCTTAGCCTAATGATTCCCTCTACAAGGAATATGTGGTAGTTTAGGGACCTATGAATGTCCCTGATCCCTAGAAGCCTGAACCATGGCCTAAGCCTAGAGATTAATCCATACATAATTAAAAAAACATTAATTAAACACTTATGTTTTTCTTTTACACCAAACACTCTCTTTATAAGACCTATGTGGTGGTTCAAGGTCTTGTGCCACATCACACATGGGTCCTAGAAGTGGTTGTTACAACCAAAGTGCCTAATTTTCAACCCTGAAAATAGCCTAAAAATCAAGATCCATCTTAGTGCCAAATATTAAATAGTCAATATATCCCACTTATAGGACAATGATTTCCTCTATGAAGCTTATATATGTGTTGTTATAGGGCCCTATGCTTAGGCCATGACCTTAAAAGTAATTGTTAATAAATACAATCATGCTTTTTGGCCCTACACTATTCTTTCACCCCCAATACCATTCTATGCTTTGCAAAGCCTCAAAGTAGTACCCATATTCCACTCTTGTGACAAGAATTTTTCCTATATGATCTATGTGGTAATTTGAGGCCCCATTCATGGCTCATAATCTCTAGAAAAAAAATTCCAATCCTAAGCCACTAGTTTTCTACTCATAACCATGGTCAATGCCTCAATATCCATCCATGTTTTCCCGAGCCTTTAAATGGAACCCAGGTTTTTGTCCTAATACAAAGATTTCTTTTGTAGGGATAATGTAGTGGCCTAGGACCACATACATCAATTATGATCCCAAAAAGAAACTACTAAGGCTTAAGTGCCTATGTTTTATCCATGAATAATGGTATATGCATAAGAAACATCCAATTTGTGGTAACTCTTAAAATTATTCACGTAACCTCCTCATAAGAGAAAAACATGTTTAGGTTTCTTGTAGTGGTTTCTGGGCATGTGTTTGGCCCTTGATCTCTAAAGGAAATTATTAGAGCCTAAGAGTATGTTTTTTTCCCATGAACCATGGCCCAAGCAGCACTGATACCAATCATGTATTTGCAAATCAAATAGTTCCCATGTCTCAAAGATTCCCTCTATAAGGAATATGTGGTGGTTTGGCAACTTGTGAAGGACCCATTATCCCTACAAGCAATTGTTAGGTCCTAAGTCACTATTTTTCTAGCTTGAAACATTGTTTCAACCCTAATACATATCCATGTTTAGGAAATCCTTGATATAAAGGATGGAAAGGGATCCACATCCCCTATTGAGTGATTGTTGTCTAGGTCTCGATGCATGTTAAAATGTGGCCACATGAACTAAACCCTTAAGTAAATATATGAAAGATTCGTTATTAGAAAGCTTCTCATGAGACCCGACACTAAAAGGATTTTGCTCTGAAACTGATCAAGATAAACCTTTTAGGCTGCCAAGAAAAGTTGAACTCTAACATAAATCATGAAATCCGTTTTGTACACCATCAATGCGCATTTATTACTAGTGTTATCCCATTGATTTATAAGGGGGGGTGTTTAATCGTTTGTGTCATACATTTGCAAGCATCATTTTGTCAAGAGTAAGAGCAAATTTTTTCTAGACACCTGGAGTCGTCCTATTGCAAACTTTCAGACACCAGCTCATTGACACAGTCCTCGCACATCTAGGTAGTTTTTCTTGTATCCATTGATTTGGTCACACTTGTTTATGTAGGTGCAATTTTTATTTTTTTAAACGTTGGTAGTAAATGAGTTTAACAGTTTTTATTGCGCCCTATATTTGGTGCTCTGGAGCCCTGGAATTGGTTAATACTTTGTAACAATTATAAAATAATATATTAATTATAATTTACTAATTACTAAGTGAAAGGGCATAATCCTTCACTATGCAAACTCAAGCCTATAAAGGCGAGCCTCATTGTAAAATATTAATCATCCATCTATCAATCACTTTATCATATACATATTTATATTCAATTATTTGAAGTCGGATTCACTTCGCAACGGGGACAACCGGATTTGGTTGTACCATTTGGTATCAGAGCCGCGTTTGGCATCATCTCCCGCACTCCATGCTTTAGCTGGGATACTCCTCCACTCCTTATCACGCTTCCATCTTGATGCTCCTATTCCCTGCCATCCATTGCATCCATCCACCATATGTTGGTCTCTCTCTCGACTCCTTCCTCACGCTACTCCAATCTCACCTGCGTCCTCCACCACTTGCGTCGTCCATCGTCCACGCTTTCACCCTTACCTGCATCAATGCCTTTCCCCCTTTCCATCCACTCACACACCCATCCGATGTCCATCGTCGCTCCTACTCCACCACGTAGCTTCCCAGTCGCCAACCTCCTCCCTGCCCAGCATCCACCATGCTACCTCCTCTACACTGACCCTCTCCCGGCCTCCCTTTTGTTGCTCCCACTGCACTTCCATTCATGCCCTCCCCTCTTCATATCCTGTGCATCCGCCCCTCTGTTGCTTCCTACTTCACTTCCCACACCCCCGCGTTTATCACCCTTCCCCCTCCATTATCTCCTCACACCTTGTCCAATCATAGTTCACCCTCCCGTCCACCACTCCATCCACCACAGTCTGCCCACCTTGCGACTCTCCCTTCCCATGCTGCAAACACATCCATCCATCTACCACCGACCTCTTCCTCCATCCAAACAAAAACCCTCTTTTAAAAAAATCAAATATTAAATGATAATCATATTATTATTATAATATTTGTATTTTGTTAAACAAATCTATTATTCACACCTTATAATAAAAATAATATAATATAATAACATTATTTTTATATAATATTTATTATATTTATAAAGGAAAAAGCATAAATCTTAGACAAGCAAAAAATCTTAGACAAGCACAATTCCAACGTGCACTAGATCAATGGCAAAAACAAAGGATTGATTAGACAAATTAGAGAAAGACCAAATCCGGGATTTAAAAATCCTTGAAAATTTAAGCTCTAGAATTGACAAACTTGACCTAGAGTTTCAAGAAGAAAACTAATATTTCTCACGCGAAGTGCAATATGAAGTTGTTGTAGCAGTCTCATGGGAAATGAGGAAGGTACGAGAAGAAATGAAAGCAAACTTCGATGCAGGACTAGAAAATATCAAGCAGTTTTTTAAGGATAGAGATGACGCTAAGAATGGCGAGTCACCAAAGGGAGACCACTCATGTCATGATACACCCGATACCAATAATCATCAATCAAATTCCCCCAAGGTGGAAATCCTTGAAGACCATAAAGACTACAATCATCATAAACCATATTGGGCCACAATGTAATCGATGGGGGGATACTCAATGAAACCTAAATTGGAGTTACCCAAGTTTGATGGAGAAACAAAATAGAGTGTGGCATGGGTCAACAAGGCGGAATAATTATTCTACACTCACAAAATCTTATCAGATGATGAGAAAATTAAATACACCTCCATGTAGCTCGAAGGTCGGGCATACAATTGGTACATGTGGTGGAAGAAAACGACAAAGGTATGTGCCTATAGTTGGGACACATTTAAAAACAATTTTTTAAAAGATTCGAAGATGTGACAGTCGAGAATAAATTTTCGCCAAACTTACTAGACTATAACAAGAAAGCGACGTGGAAGAATACACTTACGCATGGGAAGCATTAGTGATGCGTGTACCAAAACTAACAGAGGGTCATCGAATACAGACATATATATCTGGTCTTAAGCCGTACATAAGAGACGAATTAGAATTACATAACGTGTCCAATTTGGATAAGGCTAGGCGCAAAGAAAAACTTATTGAGGAAAAATTCAAACAATCAAGACAAGGGAATCTTAACAAGGGATATTTGCGACAGCAACATACACAATGTAGTTATTGCGAAGATACATGGTCACCTAGTCATTAGTGTAACAGATATCATTTGTATGGCTATGAAGTTGAAAAAAACTCAAAAACATCGAGCAGTCGCACCAACAGTGATAGAAAAAACAAGAAGAATACTTGTTTTCGATGTGGAGAAGATTGGTTTCCAGGCCATAAATGCAAAACCAATCACACGGTACATTTCAAAATCATTAATTGGAAGCAAGTACAGGTATCAATAGAGGTAGATACAGCTGATTCGGATACAAGCACAAGCTCATCTGAAGCATCAGTTGTGATGATTACGTGTACTCAACAAATGTGTAAGGAAGAAAGGGTAGAGACACCTGAGAAAGATTACACCCAACAGAAGGAAATCCAAGCACTTGCGGGAAAATATATTCCACCTCAGTTGAGAAATCGTGACATCCTTAAAACAGAGCAACTCATATTCCGAGTAACAGAACCAAGGAATTCAGGACAAAAAAGACTACAACTTAATGGGAAAATTAAAGATAGGGATATTACAATTTTGGTCGATTATGGAAGTACCCATAATTTGATCGACATCAATAAGGAAAAGGAACTTAATATTTTTGTGTTTTCCGCAAAAGGGCTTAAAGCCTCAACCATCGCCAATCAGCACATAGAAGAAGTAGGAAAATGTCATAAGTTGTAATTACACATACAAAACTTACACCTACAACTCAATTGTATTGCTTAACCACTCAAGGAAGTAGACATGGTATTAGGCGCTGGTTGGTTAGTATCACTAGGGACGTACTCTACAAATCTACAAAAACAATACATGAGTTTTAAATGGAATGGAAGTAAGTATCGATTGTATGGTCTAAGGAATTCACCACCCAAGCAGAAAGAGTTGCAGCATAAGAAGGACCCAGGCCATCATCAAGATAGAGAGACCAGTCCAGATCACTTAGCACAAATCACGCATCACCACAAATCAAGAATAAAATATGATGTCTGCAAATATAGCTTTGAGGACAAAGCTCCCTTTAAAGGGGGTGGCAATGTAGCAATTATAAAATAATATACTAATTATAATTTACTAATTACTAAGTGAAAGGGCATAACCCTTCACTATGCATGCTCAAGCCTATAAAGTCGAGCCTCATTGTAAAATATTAATCATCCATCTATGAATCATTTTATCATATACATATTTATATTCAAATATCTGAAGTCGGATTCGCTTCTCAACGGGGACAACCGAATTTGGTTGTACCATACTTATGAATAACTAAGGAGGGCGTAAACCCAAAACCTGCATAAGTTTCTCATTACACATAGTATAAATCCTAGGTACCTCACCTTGAAATGCGGGTATGGTTTGGAAAACGCCTATGGGCCTGGGACTGTATGCCACCTGTGAAACCAAGTTTTTTCTTTTTGAACAATGGATTGGGGTTTTCATAGTTTTTTTTGCATTCTTTCTGATTCCTTCAAGTGCATACTTTTACAAGAAAGGTGTGGTATTTTCACGCAAAGTTTGGTTTGTTTAATGCAAAATCTTAGCCACGGCATAACAATTTATTTTTCATGTAGTATTAACCCTAGGCTCCTCAAGGTTTTAAATCTATATCGTTCGGGGGGAAAGTACATCGTAAACCTTGTCGAAGGAGTATCTCTCAACAAAATTTTGAACTGAAGCTCTCTATCTTGAACCCTAGAATGTTTTAACTCAAAGCTTGGCCTGAAAAATATCACCATGGGAAGTGTTGCTTGGCTCGAACCTAAGTCAATATGGTCTTTAGTTAAATAATAATTGTAAAATTTGTCTTATATATTTCCTTATAAAAAATGCATATTAGATAGGTTATTACATTTGCAATTTGTTGCTTGAGTTGGCATTGTCAGAGTAATGTTATATGCTCATTGCCATTATGCTTGAGTTTTGTTATTGATGAACTGTTGGAAAAATAACAATGTTCTATTTGACATGTTATCTATATACATTAACATTGTTTTGATCATAGGATTCAGAAATGTACAAGAGGGTTTCTAAACGCAAATCTAAAGTGACGGGATCTGACTCAAACATCGAAATTGTGCCAGAAATCATGATGGAGACCTTATTTGAAGACACTAAAGAAATAAATGGAATAGTCCCCGAGTATAAATGGGGTGAGCTATATCCCCTTATCTTAGACCAGAATGTGCTCGATGCCTCCATTGAAGAAATGATGGTTTACCAAAGCATAAATAAGTCAAGTATTCATAAAGTTGTGACTCTCCCAAAGTTATTCCCTTCTTCGGAGGTGATAGGATGGATATTACCTCACATAGATTTCAACTCTAGGATCGTGGTGGGAGCAAATGGGAAAGGATTTGGTCTATTTCAACCCACTCATATAAGCGCGACCTACAAGTTACTTGCCCTGAAAATCTTGATGACAGATGATTGGATAAAAGGTGTAAACATAGACCATTTAGAGTATGCCAAGAAGTTGTTTATACCATGAAAACAGCTAAGGCAAAGAGCAAGCGAGGAACATGATTCGCAAAATTTTAAAAACCCTTTCAAAATTATAGCAATGATGTTGAGCAGGATATTTGGGATACGAAATGAAAATGTGTATAAGCTCAGTTGGGTTTCCATCATGTACCATGTTGCTTCTCATGGAACTGTGTTTAATTAGGTAGACATTATTTCAAAAAGTATGGTAACAGCAGTGTCTGTAGCCCAAAGGGGCATGACGCAGAAAAAAGAAGAATTTTTCATGTCTTCCTATTTGATTGACTACATTTTGATAAGAAACTCATTCCATAAGTTGGGATGTTATTGGGTCCCGGATGAGACCCCGCTCTACGTTTCCTACCAGATAATGTGGGCTCACAAGTATGCAAGATTTTACAAGATTTTATGTGAGGAGTTCATAATTCCTTTGTATAAGATGATCTTTAATGAAGAACCAATTTTCTTATCAGACGATGCAATGGAAGTAATTAGTGAATATGGAGATTACTACTTCACACCAGAAGGCACCTATATTCGGATGTATGGGGGGACTACAAGTCCTTCCCTTATGCCAACATATGTCACGGATTACATAGTACATAAAGAAGATGTAAGGCAAGTATTCATTAACGGGGTTGGACATTTTTTAAACGAAAATAAAAAGGCTTCTTATCCTCTGCTTCCCTTCACCATTGGGGCATACAAATTTACCAAGGTGAAAGGAGTAGATATTTTCATGAATTACCTAGAGGGATATCATTTCGGGGGAAAGATTTTTATTGGAAATGATAAGTTGCAGAAGGCGGCTAAGCATTGCGCTTCGTGCAAGATTAATTTTGAATACACAAATCAATTCTTGAAAGACGAGGAAGTATATAGAAGAGAAAACAACATGGCAGACTTGAATAAAAGGTTTGGCAGAAAAGAAGGAATGAGCTCCAGTCTGTTGATGTATATGTAACTTCGGAATGTATTTCACCTATGTATATTGTACTCCTATAGAGATGGTATTATTCCTATATACGGAAGTGTCGTCATTTGTATTGACAAGTGTCGTAACTTGCTGTGATGGGTTATTAGACCACCAAGTGTGAGGTCGGCCCTGATTAGTATAACCACGGGTTATTAGACTGAGTTAGACAAGTCGGCCCTGATAGGTTATTAGGTAGGATAGGTCATGTATAAATAGAGAGTGGGAGATCTCTATTTGATCATCTTATTATTCACTCCTACATCACTCAGAAAGTGGCGCACTAATTGAGGAGGAGGAGTAGCTGCTAGTAGAAGACTATCTCGTGTACTTGGGTTGTATCATTTCTCTTTCTATCTCTGAGGAAGTTGTGGGGTTTTTCACCTTTATGGTTTTCCCCAATGAAACTCTGTGTGTCTATTGTCTCATGTGATTGCTTGGTGTGATTGATATGCATTTCTATTCTTGATATGTTGTGCATGTTATTCTCTCAGTAAAAATCCTAGAGTATGTTGAATTAATGCTCAAAAATTAACATGGTATCAGAGCTAACTTGAGAAGAAGACACTGTGCAGTTGTAGAAACTAGGGTTTCTTGTTTATTGGGTTTCTCTCCATAGAGTTTGGAAAAGCGGAAAGGTAGATTGACTCTACTCATCAAGGAGAATCTTTCTGTCCAATCAAAATTCAATTCTGGGCACTTTCATTTTTGGCCCTAAAAATTAGGGTTTCCACAAAAACAGGAATTTTTTAAATCTGAAGACATAGCTAGAAGCACCTTGGAAAAATCAAATTTTAGAGATTTGGATCGAAATTTTTGGTTGGTTGAAGCTCCGGGAAACTCAAACCCTAATTCAAGGTCCTCCCAAGTGAATCCGAGAAGACTAAAAGACATTTCTAAAGGGTGAAACTTTGCATATTTCAAATTCTGAATATACCAGGCTGATCACCTCATCAAGGCGCATCTTTCTATCCTTTCAGAAAGTTGAAATTCACATTTTGATTTTTTAGGGTTTCTCTGACAAACCCTAATCCAGCACCGGATCCGTATTTCTACAAATCAAGTGGTAAGACCTAAATCTTCTCTATTTCCATTTGAAGTAGTCTTTAAGATGTCTCACCACACCATGCCTGAGGATAAGCTTGAAGGGGATAATAACTTCCGAGCATGGAAGTATAGGATTGGGTTAATCCTAGAAGAAAATGAGTTGGATACTTACATACGTGAAGAGGTCCCTATCCCAGAGGAAGAAGAGGCTAAGCCCTTACACAAAAGGAATTTGGTCAAGGCTAAGAGGATCATTGTTGACTCTATCAAAGACCATCTCATACCACATGTGTCATCTCTAAAGACACCAAAGGAGATGTTTGATTCCCTGACCAATCTATTCAAAGCGAAGAACATAAATCAGAAGATGAACTTGAGGAATCAATTGAAGAATATCAAGATCCATAATGCAGAGACTATGCAGTCTTACTTCTCAAGGGTCTCCCAGATAAAAGAACAACTTGAAGCTGTGGGAGAAGATATAGAAAATGGAGAAGTGGTAATGACCACTCTTAATGGACTTCTTAAGTCATGGGATTCCTTCATCCAAGGAATTTGTGCTAGGAGGAAACTTATCACTTTCAGCAGGTTGTGGGAAGAATGCTCACAAGAAGAAGCTCGGATTGTAGCCCGAGAAGAGAAAATGGGGAATGAAGACCAAGCTCTCACAACACACTCCAAAAGTCATGGTGACAAAAAGACTCACCATCATGTCAAGAAAGAAAGAAATCACCATCAGAATCAAAGGGGTAGTCCCAGACATCGAAGAAACATGTCCTATGTCCGTTGTTATACATGTGATGAAAAGGGACACTACTCTAGAGACTGTCCCAAGAATAAGAAAGATGGTTCTCACAAGAAGAAGAACATCAAAAGAAGACATCATGCTTATGTTGCAGAGGATGATGAACCTCCCAGGAAGAGGGCTAGAGAAGATAGTGAAGATTCTTCAAGTGATGAAGAATATGTTTTGATTTCTGCTCTCACTGGAACCATTACTCATGGAAATAATGATTGCCTTATAGATAGTGGGGCTTCTAAGCACATGACAGGATTCAAGGAATCCTTTATGAACCTATTTGAACATGAATCACCCCACAAGGTGAAACTTGGGGATGACTACCAGTATCCAATAAAAGGGAGTGGTGAAGCCTCCTATAAACTAGACTCTAGAAAGTCTATGAAGATGAAAGATGTACTATATGTTCCAGGTCTCAAGAAGAATCTACTCTCCATATCTGCATTGGATGCAAAAGGCATGAGGGTTGCATTTGTAGATGGCCAAGTCCTAATGTGGCCAAAGGGTAAGACTATAGATGATGCGGGGGTGATTGGAGAGCAAGAGGGAGGATTATACAAATTGAAGGGCCAACCAGAACAAGCCATGGTCCATGATTCAGTAGAGCCAAGTGAACTTTGGCATAGAAGGCTTGCACACATGCACTATAGAGCATTACCAATTGCAAGCAAAGCAGTGGAAGGTATTCCTGAAATCCAGTCAAAGCATGAAGGCATTTGCAAAGGTTGTGCAAATGGAAAGAACACAAAGAAGACATTTCCAAGCAGTGAAAGCAAGGCAAAAAAAATCTTGGAAATCATCCACTCTGATGTATGCAGTCCAATGTCATCCAGTTCTCTGAGTGGGTATGTATACTATGTTTCCTTCATTGATGATTTCTCTAGGAATACTTGGCTTTACTTCTTGAAGAAAAAAGATGAAGTGTTTGAAAAGTTCAAGGAATTCAAAGCCTTGATAGAAAATCAAACTGATATGAAGATCAAGATCTTCAGATCCGATAATGGTGGAGAATTCACTTCGGGTGACTTCAAGAAGCTATGCAGTGATTCAGGGATTAAGAGGGAGTTGACTACTCCTTACAATCCACAACAGAATGGGGTTGCCGAAAGAAAGAATAGAACAATCATGGAAGCAACTAGGGAAATGCTTCATGACCAAGATCTACATATGCACTTATGGGCTGAAGCAGCAAGGACAGCTGTATATGTGCAGAATAGAACACCTCATAAGATACTTGACAACAAAACACCAGAAGAAGTGTTCACTGGTAAGAAACCAAAAGTTAGCCATCTCAGAATATTTGGTTGTCCAGTATACACTCACATCCCAAAAGAAAAGAGGACAAAGTTAGATCCTTCAAGAAAGAAGGGTATATTCGTGGGTTACAGTGAAAGCTCCAAAGCTTACAGAATCTAATTCCCATGATTCAAGAAGATTGATATTAGTAGGGATGTAACATTTGATGAAAGCTCATCATACATCAAATCAAGGAAAACACCAGTTGAAGATAATGAATAACCTAGAATATCCAGAACTCAAGACACCATCATGAATGAAGCAGTTCCTGAAGAATATTGTGAAATGGAAGATCCACAACAACCTGTAGATCCACCCCGTGAGAAGAACTCTCACAAGAGGAAACCAACATGCGCTAGAGAGCTCATTCAAGATGCAGAAAGGTTTGACATTCCAGAAGAGGAACACAGAGAAAGGAAAAGGACAAGATCACATACCAGCTATGTTGCTTTACTCTGTGACATAATGAACAAAGAACCTTCTAGTTATGAAGAAGCAGCAGAAAAGAAGAATGGAAGGATGCCATGGTCGAAGAATACCAGTCGATCATGAAGAATGATGTTTGGGATGTGGTCCCAAGACCAGATGGGAAGTCTGTGGTGACTTCCAAGTGGATCTATAAGATCAAGCATGCTGCAGATGGAAGCATAGAAAAATATAAGGCAAGTTTTGTAGCTCGTGGCTTCTCCCAGAAAGAAGGGATTGATTATGAAGAGACATTTGCTCCTGTGGCCAGATACACTTCCATTAGATCAGTACTTTCTCTAGATGCAATGATGAAATGGAAGGTACACCAGATGGATGTCAAGAAAGCTTTCTTGAATGGTGTAGTTGAATTGGAAGTGTATGTGGAGCAGCCACTCGGGTTTGACTATGGCTCAAGTATGAGGTGAATCAAAAGTTTAACTTGGAGGGTTATGTTGATTCGGATTGGGCAGGCCGTGCCATTGATAGGAAGAGCACTTCGGGGTGCTGCTTCAGTATGGGATCCGATATGATCTCTTGGTTTAGCAGGAAGCAATCCTGTGTGGAACTGAGTACAACTGAAGCAGAGTATGTCGCAGCTTGTTCGGCTAGTTGTGAGGCAGTATGGCTTAGGAAGCTACTGTCTAATTTGTTTGATCTTCAGCTGAGTGCTACTTGTATATATTGCGACAACCAAAGTTGTGTGAAGTTGTCAGAGAACCCAGTGTTCCATGACAAGTCAAAGCACATTGAGATCAACTATCACTATATCAGGGATATGGTGCAGAGAGGAGCAGTGAAGCTCCTGTATGTTGCGACGGATGAGCAAATAGTCGATGTGTTGACCAAGCCGCTAGCCAGAGTGAAGTTTGAATACTTCAGAGGGAGACTTGGTGTACTTCAGATCGAGATACCTTCCAAAGGGAAGTGATGAGTCTGGAGACACAGATGCACATGGGCCATTCTCGCATAGTGGTAGGAAAGTCCTCCTATGCTGGTAGATGTAAGGGCCGAGCCATTCTTACATGGTGGTAGGAAATCCCTCCCATGGTAAGATGTAAGGGTTGGGGCCATTCCGACATGATGGTAGGTTGGTCCTCCCATGGTCATTGATGTAAGTGCTGAGCCATTCCGACATGGTGGTAGGTTGTTCCTCCCATGTTCATTGATGTAAGTGTTGTGCCATTCCGACATGGTGGTAGGTTGGTCCTCCCATGGTCGTTGATGTAAGTGCTGTGCCATTCCGACATGGTGGTAGGTTGGTTCTCCCATGGTCTTTGATGTAAGTGCTGTGAGCCTTTCTTGAATGGTGGTAGGAAAGTCCTCCCATATCGGTTCATGTAAGTGTTGGGTCTCACATGCTAGTAGGAAATTCCTCGCATGTCGGTAGACTGGGTCTCATATGGTGGTTGGAAAGTCCTCCCATACTGGAGACATTGTGTGTGCATCTAGGTTGTGCTCCGTGGATGATGACAATGATCTGAAGACAGTGATGTGACAGTATGGTACATAGGTTTTGCAAAGGCATATGATCAGTCCTGAGATGCTCTTGCAGGTTTTGCAGAAGCAATGTAATCAGTCCTGGGAGATCTTGCAGGTTTTGCAAAGGCAGTGTAATCAGTCCTGAGGTGTACCTACTTGATGGCTTGCTCATAGAGATGTTGAAGACCTACATGAAGGCTAGGACTACATCCAGCATGAAAAAGGGCTGGCTATGTAGATGATGAAGACCTGCAGGTGGTGGGCCTACATCCAGTATGAAAAAGGATTGGCTTTGTAGAACTTCCTATGACAAGTAGATTGGAGATTGATTGAGATAGCAGCAACAATGACGATGATGAGGATCCAGTGACGATGATCCAGAGAAGAAGACTTGTGCTAGCAGATCTGTGTCGAGAAATACCTTCCTAGTTAAGAGGGAGTGTTGATGTATATGTAACTTCAGAATGTATTTCACCTAAGTATATTGTACTCCTATAGAGATGGTATTATTCCTCTATACGGAAGTGTCATCATTTTTATTGACAAGTGTCGCAAGTGTCATAACTTGCTGTGATGGGTTATTAGACCACCAAGTGTGGGGTCGGCCCTGATTAGTATAACCACAGGTTATTAGACCGAGTTAGACAAGTCGGCCTTGCTAGGTTATTAGGCAGGACATGTCATGTATAAATAGAGAGAGGGAGATCTCTATTTGATCATCTCATTATTCACTCCTACATCACTCGGAAAGTGGCGCACTAGTTGAGGAGGAGGAGTAGCTACTAGTAGAAGACTATCTCTTGTACTTGGGTTGTATCATTGCTCTTTCTATCTCTAAGGAAGTTGTGGGGTTTTTCACCTTTATGGTTTTCCCCGGTGAAACTTTATGTGTCTATTGTCTCATGTGATTGCTTGGTGTGATTGATATGCATTTCTATTCTTGATATGTTGTACATGTTATTCTCTCAGTAAAGATCCTAGAGTATGTTGAATTAAAGCTCAAAAATTAACACATTCAAGCGCAAAAACTACAAAAGAAGCACATCAGCAGAAAGCTAGAGAATGTGATTTAGCAGTCGAAGACGCAAGAAGGAAACACGAGAAATAAAGAAAGCAGAAAGAAGAGGAAGCTCAAATGAAAGAAGAGCAGGAAAAGGCAGAAGAGAAAGCAGTCGAGCTAGAAAATAAAAGAAAAGAAGAATAAGAGGCAGCTGAGAAATCAACTGAGTTAGATAAGAAAAAGGTAGAAGAAGCAAGGATCAATAAATTTGTGGAAGACAAGAAGATTCAAGAAGAAAATAAGAATTTACAAGACATGGACATAGATGCACCTGCTGATTTGGAAGTACCACTCACAAGGGGTCATCTCCCCTTTGTTGAGCTTGGGATCACGCCATTCACCCCCTCTAAACAACATTATGTAGCAAAGCTATACACTCTGATCTTTCATCCTAAGAGGAAGACGATTCTAAGAAGAACATAAAAGAGGTTAAAGATGGGTACACAGCCAGATATTGTAACCATACAAGACAATACCCTGGTAGAAGGCACCAACAAAGACCCTAAGTTCACTGCTTCAGTGAATATCGCGGCTGCCCAAGCCAATGCAGATAATGTGGACAAGTTGATGAAAAATTTGGAACATAGTAAAATAAAAATGTTGAAATTAAAAGGTAATTTGGTACAAGCTCGAAACGAAGGGATTGAAATGAAGAGAAAGAGAGATACTATGGAGTCCGAGAAGGAAAAACTACTCCTGGATTATCAAGAGCTTGAGGATGAAAGAGATTCTTTAAATGTGCAACTAGTAATTATGGAGGGAGAACAAGATGACTTCCGTTCTCGAATCAATGAGTTGGAGGAAAATGAAGCTAAATTGAATCAGTAGATGCAATCCCTTATGATAGAAAATGGATCTTTACAATCCTAGGTTAATGAATGGATGAATGAAAAAGAATCTTTGATGGAGCAGATCAAAATTGCTTAGAATCAGAAACAGGACATGACACCTTTTTATGAACATGCCCGTAAAGTACAAAAACATATTTGTCACTCGTAGGAGTTAGTGACGAAGGAAATTTATAAATTAAGAAAAATTATAGATAGGATGAAATAAATTTATGCAGACACCGCCATTGTAAAACAGAATTTGATACATACATTTAACAAGGTGAAGAAGTTGATTGGCAGGAAAGGAAAAAATTAGGATTTTCCCAATCACTTGCCAAAGAAGACAACTGCTAAATTGAAACTACATGTAGCTCTTATGGAAAGTTTCAGAAAGGTACAATTTGAAGTTCCAAATACCATTTAAAAATGTGAGTAAATCTACCAAAATATCTGCCAAGCGCACGAAAATTGCCACATCCCAATTTCTAAACACATGTATGAATTGCCACCCAAAGAGCATCGTTTAGCAGAGTTGAAGAACGGCTTGAATGCAGACTTGGAATACATCAAGGGATTGGAAATTCTTACTAAATAATATCTCCAACATCATATAGGACAAGCAACCGTGAATGTACATTTTCTGGAAGAAAGCCACAAAGCAGTAGCTAAAGGGTTAATAAATATAGGAAAAGAGTTGTCTACTCACGAGGTTGCTTTGAAATTATTGGAGCCTCAACAATGTAATGTAATATTTTATGAAAGTGATCTATAGGATAGTTATATCTCAAGTTTAGAAAACCCTCTAGCAAAATAATATAATTTGTATTTAATTATCTATTTTTGGTTGAGCAAGCACAAAAGGACAAATTTCAGCAACCCAAGAGTTAGAAGGGAGATGAAACGATTAGTCATGTAAAGACAATTTTCTTGTAAATATAAATACTAGAGAAGAGAAAGGAAGGGGGGCTTTTTTATGGTGAAATATAAGCTAGAAACATTTTGTATGAAAATTAATTTTCTGCTAATGAGAAGGAACTATTTTGCTAGGTAAAAGGATTACATGGAGTTTGCATGAAATGTTATGAATCAAGGCTCATAATTATTTCTTCCCGCGTTCATCTTATTGTTGTGAGATCTTTCTTATTTTGTTGGATTATTCTAATGGTATGAATGGTTTTACTATTTTATGCAAATGTCTATGTAGTAAAGAGTAATAAATGTAATTCTATTTTATCAAAGCTATCTTTGTGTATTATTTCTGCTATGAATGCAAGTGTTTTATTTCAATAGTTACCTGTTGAATTTGTACAAGCATTCATAGATATTACTCTTATTTTGTAAAATCAGCTCCTTGCAAGGATATATTAGTAAAATTAAGATAATGTTAGTCGATTGATAAGGTATAAGTGATAAGATGAGAGGTAAGAACCTGCACATCACTTGTGAGGCTTCTACCTATCAACTTTAGGTCATGCATCATTAAAATTAGGGCACTTGCATACGCATAATTAAATATACAAATATAAACAGTGGACCAGGCTGCAACGAGTAAAGTTTAATTGAAATACATCTACGGTAGTTGAACCGTTAACCACATGGATTCCCTATTCCAAACAGTGAATGATCTAATTGGGATTATTCATTGGGGAGAATCCCTATTGTCGATGCAAGGATTTCTCTAGGCATCAACAAGTGGTATAACTACAAATTTATGCGTTAGTCCAAGTTAGACATATATGAATATGTTTGAGTTGAACTTATATAATTCGACCATATTTGGTGAAATAATTAGTCAGTTAATGGACTAAGTTATTACTGTCGGTAAAATTAATTAATTTAGGTAAAAGAGGTAATGCATTTAGTCGGTTGATAGACTAAATTATTACAGTTGGCAATTTTATTTTAGTTTTATAAGAGAATTGTTGAATTATTTTTTCCTTGACTTAGTGAAATGGAGATATGCATATATTTGGAAAATAATAATTTTTCCTTGTCTTAAGGAAATATTTGGAATAACCGACAACTATATGTTTTAGTCGAAGTAGACTATATATTTATATTTAAAAGCTCTCTATTTTCATAATTGTCGAGTTAGTCTACAACCGACAACTATATGTTTTAGTCGAAGTAGACTATATATGTTATTTAAAAGCTCTCTATTTTCATAATTGTCGAGTTAGTAGGCAATTGACAACTATTTGTTTAGGTCCAAGTTAATCAAGTATTTGTTTAGTTGGTTAACTGATCTACCACATTAACTTGATTGTAGTCGGATCTTGACCGTAGTCAGTAGAGGATTTTAGTCGGTCAGTTGACTAAGCTCCTTTAGCATAGTTTATGAAAAATGGTCGAAATTCTTAAGAATAAAATTTATAAAAAAAGAATTAGAAATATTATTTCTAGGCCAAAATTTATTATGGTCTAGTAAACTTATTTAATAAAAATACCATAATTTGGTATTAATATGGGTGCATAGATATATGTCTTAATCTTTTTATTTAATGTGAAATTTATTGTACAGTAAATTTTGAAAAGAAAATGATAGGTCGAAATTTTGTTACCTTTGACTTAATTAATGGATAGACAAATGAAAAGGCATGTTAATTTAAATATTTATAAATGCCTATGCGCTAAATTGGTGTAGTTTACGTGTAGACCATAAGTTAGAGTTTTACTGCACAGGGAATTATTATTAAATGTACAAGGGTGCATTAAACTATTTTGCATGAAAATTATTAAATAAATGTCTCATAGATTATTCTATGCTTATGATATTATGAGTTTTATGCATTTGAAAAAATATTTAATGGGTCTTTTGAAATATTTTATGCTTCTGCTATTTCATTTCATAGTTAATATGCACTATAAAATGCATTTGTCGAAGGGGTGTGTTACATTGTGCCTCCCAATTCCCTCTTGAACTTAACCATCCTATGTAAAGAAACATCCCACAAAATGAGTAAACCTTTGTCCCCTTACGCTATGTGGAAACATTCCAAATGTAATGAACTAGAGCTCAAAAGTTGGGAGGTACAAGATGTGAGACAATAAGTTTGAATGGGAAGGAAGGAGGAGAATGATCCCATTGCCCTAAAGAAATGGTATTTTGTGTATTGAAGTGATCATATCCTATAGTCTCTATCGATACATCGACCAATCAAAGGCTCCTTTAGAAAACAAGACTCTCCCCAGGCCATAAAACTGGTCTAACCTCACTTGGAGCCTATCACAATTGAAACATAACCCCTTTGCTCTTTTTTCATCCATTTGTTGAGGTTTCAATATTGTTGGTTCTTAGGATTCATGTAGTACTTATAGAAGTTAATGATCCCCTTATTGAATTCATATTTTTGTCTTCCACTCTTTTTTCCATGCTGAAAGATTTATCAAAGGAATTAAGATCAAATAAACTTACCTCATGCTAATTGTTCTCCTTTACCTCACCCATAAATAAATCTATTAACTTATGCTATGCAATATTCTTTACTTTCAAACTTTTAACTTCATAAATAAATCCAATTTATCATTTGGAATATCCTTTAATCTCGTATTTTTAACTTCGTAAATAAATCCATTAATTTATCATTTGGAATATCCTTTACTATCATACTTTTAACTTTATAAATAAATCAATTAATTTATCCTCTCGAATACCCTTTACTCTCAAACCTAACTTATGGAATTATTGAATATTTTATGTAACAAAACTTATTGTCTAAGCTTGGCCAATAGCCTAAAGAAGGTATTGCTCAAGATATCACCATAATGTTTTATGAGCTCTTCCATAAAACTAACTAGGTGACAATGTTGTTTTGTTTGTGGTCACGCAACGATATGTACCATACAAATTGATTCGGAACTAGGTGATAATGTTGTTTTGTTTGCGGTCACATATCCATATGTAACACACAAATTGATTTCGTTTTAAATATAATGCATTTCCTACATGATGTAAGTAACACGCAATTACTTTATTTAGAATATCCAATTACAAATCATTATCATCAAAATTTATCATATCAATTTTGGAAATGAAGTGATGTTGATTCTTGACTTATAATCACAATTTTGTTTGATGAAAAATCTTCACGAGTAAGAAACTCAATTATTTTCTTATTTTGATACGATGTTGGTGAGGTGGTATCTTAGTGTTATTGTTCTGAGGCTCCTCTGCATGAGACTGTTACTTTTTACTCAATAAGGGAGGGACGCCAATACCAGGTGCGGGGTCCACTCCACCACGTCGGAGGACACCCAACAAGCCCTGTTGGATGTACAATAGGTGCCCACATGCTAGTGACGTGTCACATACCCAAATTCTAAACATTTTATGTTATGAGAAAAACATTATGTTTTATGTTATTGTAAAGTTTTACGATTATTGACCAAGTGAGGTCAAGGATGACTGTAATTAATTACTCTAAATATTTTATTATTTATCAATAAAAGAGGAGACAAATATCCAAGGGAGGTTGTTGAATGAGTGTTCACTGGCCCACTAGGAGGAATGGACTGGGGTGAGAGAAAACTAACACTTTGAAGCATCATCAATTCACTTCTAGCTGTTGTAGGGGGGAACTTCCCTATTTTTATGGTCATGTTCCCCAAGAAAGTGGAACTGAGTAGGTGGCTCCATAACTAAGAAACTGACCAAAAGACTTAGGCATGCTATTTATCACCCATCAAATTCAGCAGGAGGATGCCCATTTTTTACCTTGTGATAATTTATGAAAGAGAAAAAGAAGAGAGCACAAGAGATTCGATGAGAGGAAAGCTAGGAGGCGATTGAGTGAGTTAAGACTGCATTCTGAACTAGTACAGCTTTATGCTGAGTTCAATATTGCTAAAGGCAGAAGTATTACTGTTAAGTACTACTGCTGAGTTTCAGAGGAATTTATTCCATTCTCCACACAGCATCTTCATCCTGGTGGTTCAGTGAACAGGCTCGGGGGTCCTAAGACAAGTGATTTGGTTGTCTTCAGGAGAAGGTTGGGTGGAACGAGTTCCTTTAGATGTTTGTCAACCTCTACAGTTAACAGGTTTTTTATTGTGTTATCTTATTTACTTACTGTCGTTTTAGTTTTCTCAATGATTAAATTCTGAACTGTTATTAATCTTAGAAATTTCTTTTACTTAACTGTTAGATTTAAATACTGAAATACTAGTTTATTTCTAGATATTAGAATAGTGATTGTTAATTTTTTCAGAATTTTCAATCTAATCTAAGATCTTAACTGAGAGAATAACATGTACAGCATATCTACAACATATCTATAGCATATCAATCATGGACATAATAATGAAAGCACACAAGAGACACAGAGTTTCACCGGGGAAAACCAAGAAGGTGAAAAACCCCGCAACTTCATCAGATATAGATAGAGCAATGATACAACCCAAGCATAAGAGATAGTATTTTCCTAGCAATAACTTCTCCTCCTCCACAAGTGCACCACTCTTCAATGAGAGTATGAGTGAGAAAGTGAATGATCAAAAAGAGTGCCTCCCGCACTCTATTTATACTTGACTTGACTTGCCTAATGACCTTTACTAGGTCGGCCTTAACTTAACCACATAACATAATGCTGATAGGGCCGACCCCCAATAGGGTGGTCTAATAACCCTTTAACCCACATGACTTATATATGGCCGACCCCAACAAGGTGGTCTAATAACCCATCAAGTATAAGTTACGACACTTACAATATAAATGACGACACTTCCGTATAGAGGAATAATAACATCTCTATAGGAATACAGACACTTCCGTATAGAGGAATAATAACATCTCTATAGGAATACAATATACATATATGAAATACATTCTGAAGTTACATATACATCAACACTCCCTCTTAACTAGGAAGGTATTTCTCGACACAGATCTGCTAGCACAAGTCTTCTTCTCTGGATCATCATCATCGAATCATCGTCATCGTCACCGTTGCTGCTATCTCAATCAATCTCTAATCTACTCGTCATAGGAAGTTCTACAGAGCTAGTCCTTTTTCATACTGGATGTAAGCCCACCACCTGTAGGTATTCATTACTATCCATACTGTGGAATCCTCAGGACTTATTACGTACGTCAACAAAATCTTGAAAGAGCATCCCAGGCATTTTACGAGCACACAGCTCAACCTATCGGATCTCCCAGGATCTTTTACATGTGACTGTCACAAAATCTTAAAAGAGTGTCTTTCCAAGCAAGATATCTAAAGAGCATTTAAGGCCTTTTTCATCATGTCCAGATCTCCAGGACTTATTACATGTGACCCCTACCACAAAACCTTAAAAGAGTGTCTTTCCAAGCAAGATCTCTAAAGAGCATATGAGGCCTTTTTCATCCTGTCTAGATCTCCAGGACTTATTACATGTGGTCCCCACAAAACCTTAAAAGAGTGTCTTGCCAAGCAAGATCTCTAAAGAGCATCTGAGGCCTTTTTCATCCTGTCTAGATCTCCAGGACTTATTACATGTGGTCTAGCAAAACCTTAAAAGAGTGTCTTGCCAAGCAAGATCTCTAAAGAGCATCTAAGGCCTTTTTCATCCTATCCAGATCTCCAGGACTTATTACATGCTACCCTTGCACCACCTGTCCACGGCCACAGAGTATCAACCTAATACTCACCATACATCGTCCTGATGTACATGATCATCCTGATCATCATCACTGCATCGTCCTGATGCATGTCATCTGGAGCAACATCCCGAAGCTCGTCATCCATGATCATCCTGATCATATAATGCATCCACCTGATGCATACCAAGTATCTACTTGATACATATCATCATACATGATCCACCTGATCATACAATGTATCCACCTGATACATACACAGATACATGATCCACCTGATCATACAATGTATCCACCTGATATATATCAACATACATGATCTACCTAATCATACAACGTATCCACCTGATATATATATAGATACATGGTCCAAGCATCCAACATGATGCATATACATATACATGATCCAACTGATCATAACCAACATCCAACATGATGCATATACATATACATGATCCAACTGATCATAACAAGCATCCAACATGATGCATATACAAATATATCAAACATCCAACATGATGCATATACAGAGCAGTAACTGGAGCATCATCCTGATTCTCATCATCCAGTACTTACATCCACAACCATGGGAAGGATCCTCCTCTCACCATGCTTGGAATGGCTCCTGCAAATGTGTCCATCACTTCTTCCTTGAAGTGTCGTCAATCTGAAGAACACCAAGCCTCTCTCTGAAGTACTCAAACTTCACTCTAGCTAGTTGTTTCGTCAACACATCCGCAATCTGCTCATCTGTCACAACATACAGGAGCTTCACTGCTCCTCTCTGCACCATATCCCTGATATAGTGATATTTGATCTCAATGTGCTTCGACCTGTCGTGGAACACTAGGTTCTCAGATAGATTCACACAACTTTGGTTGTCACCAAAGATACCAGTAGCCTCCAGCGGGAGATCAAATAACTCAGATAGTAGCTTCTAGAGCTATACTGCCTCACAACTAGCCGAACAAACTGCAACATACTTTGCTTTGGCTGTACTCAGTTCTACGCAGGACTACTTCCTGCTAAACCAAGAGATCACACCTGATCCCATATTGAAGCAACAACTAGAAGTGCTCTTCCTATCTGCAACACTGCCTGCCCAGTCTGAATCAACATAACCCTATAGGTTAAACTTTTGATTCGCATCATACTTGAGCCCATAATCAATTGTACCCTTCAGGTACCTCGGAATATGCTTTACAGCAATCAGGTGAACACTCCTCGTATCTATTAGGAACTGGCTCAATGTGTTCACCACAAAGCAAATATATGGTCTCGTGTTTGTAAGGTACATCAAGGACCCAATCATCTGACGATACATAGTGACATCAACCTACTCAGATGAAGCATCACAAAAAATCTTTAGGTTCGATGACATAGGTGTGGCCATGGCCTTGCAGTCCATCATCTTGAACCTCTTCAGGATCTCTACTGCATACTTCCTTTGTCCAAGGAAGATCCCATCTGCACTCTGCCACACCTCCATGCCTAGAAAATCGTGCATCATCCCCAAGTCCTTCATCTCGAACTCAGCAGCAAGCTTCCTCTTGGTATCGACAATCAACCCATCCTCACCTGTTACAAACAGGTCATCCACATACAAAAGTAGTATCACTAGATTTTCTTCCTCAACCTTGTAGTAAAGGTTGGAATCCGCTTTACTCTTGGTAAATCCCAAACTGGATAGAAAGATATCTATCCTACCATACCAAGTCCTAGGAGCTTGCTTCAAGCCATACAAGGCTTTCTTCAACTTGCACACATATGACTTCCTGTCATGTGTATGAAAACCAAGTGGCTGCACCACATACACTTCCTCCTCGACTACACCATTCAAGAAAGCGATCTTGACATCCATTTGGTGTATCTTCCATTTCATCACTGCAGCCAAAGCAAGTACTGATGTAATGGAAGTGTATCTGGCTACAGGAGCAAAAGTCTCTTCATAGTCTATCCCCTCTTTCTGGGAGAAGTCACGAGCAACAAACCTCGCCTTGTATTTCTCTATGCTACCATCTGCAGCATGCTTGATCTTATAGATCCACTTGGAAGTCACAACAAACTTCCCTTCATGTCTTGGGACCACATCCCAAACATGATCGATTGGTACTTCTCGACCATGGCATCCTTTAACTGTATCCCGTATCCTGGGAACTTCAGATTCTTCAATATATTCAATAGATAGTTTGAACTTCATTGCTGGAACAAATGTTGTAGTTCTTCTTTTGTAGGTAATGGTATACGATCTTTCCTACAAAACAAGTTAAATTGCATGATTAGAAAACATCTCATAGTTTTCAGAACAAATTCTTACACATAGAGAAATATGTCATACATTCATGCAATTATTTTAGCCAATGCTTCAATACAACATTTATCCATATCCTGTAACTTTCTAGATGCCTTCCAATCTCTACCATAACATTGTTAAGAGTGTGCACAACTCCCAACATGTCAACAAAGAGGTTTCATTCTAGATAAGTAGCAATGGAATGTTGTACAATTCCATAGGCCACTTACCCATCACATGCATATTAGTAGTATATTGTTCATTAATGCAATTATTCTAATATGCATAATACACACCCTAAGTCTAGGAACATAAGCATATACACCATTGAACAATATTATTCAAACAAGCAGATGTGCAAGAAATGACAATTCAAATACTTCTCTTTGTTTGGTTGTAGGGTGGACTCCCTCTCAATCTTTGTTTCCTTGTAGGAACTACTGGAGTGTACTCCCTCTTGATCTTTGCTTCTTGGATTACCTGTCTTTGAACTTGTATCCATCCTCGATCACTATGCATACTTACTAGTATCATCATTGTGTTATCCTTGAGGTCTCATACACAATCATGCATTCATTAGTATAATCTCAATACTATAAAACATTATGATTCTAAGTAATCTTAAACATGTATAGTCAAGATCATTTCATACACAAATAATTTATCACAAGCACTAGTATTCAAGGTTTCAGGGAGTACTTCTTTTTACTCATGCATATTCTTATTGACCATATGACTCTTTTGGTTAGTCATATCATCAATTAAAGTAAGAAGCATAATATGCCTAAACCCATGATTACTAACTTCAATGAATTATCAATCATGCCATGTATATTTATATAAGAGATTCTAACACAAGGTAGGATTCTAACTTGATATAGGAAAAACATTCCTGGTTATCATACTTGCTAGTTATGTCTAGCAATGTCTTTTTGTTCTCTTCAATGACTTGTGCTAGTAACCTGCATATCTCATAGGTTAAGCATTGTAGAACCAAAGTATACATACCTCGTAAGTAGAGATTCTATGTGATCCATGAAAATGGATGAATCTTTGTCTTCATGTCACCATGGTCATATGTTCTTGAACTAGAACATGATTTGTCTTTCTTGATGTACCTTTCATGTTAGCGGACAACATCAACCTCATACAACACCACAAAGCATTAGTACAATCATAAGTGTCGAAACCCTAATCAATGAACATCTGCATTCATAATTTTATTAAGGTGATACGACAAGTCTAAAGTTAATCAAGATTGTACTAACCTTAATGAAGACAAACATACCATAAACTTAATCATGAACAGATCTTGAAACATACCTGGGTAAGTCACACCTGTCAAGATTGCTTGTAATCTTCTTATGTAAGTCCTTAGCCTCATCTCCCTCTGAAACATGAACTTCTTTACTTATGCAGGTGACCAAACCATTCTCTTCTAGGATTAACCCAATCCACTTGATTTGCAGAAACTAGATCTAGAGCTGGATTAGGGTTTGTCAGAGAAACCCTAAAAATTGAAACTTTGAATTTCAAACTTCTGAAAGGATAGAAAGATGCACCTTGATGAGCTGATCAACCTGGTAAACTTAAAATTTGAAAACTGCAAAGTTTCACCCCTCAAAATTGCCTTTTAGATTCTATGATTCACTGGGAGGACTCTGATTTAGGGTTTGAGTTTCCTGGAGCTTCACCCAACCAAATAGTTTGATCCAAAGCTCTAAACTTTGATTTTTCCAAGGAGCTTCCAGCTATGGTCACAGATTGCAAAAATTCCCATTTTTGCAGAAGCCCTAATTTTTCACTTTTTCGATCAAGGTCCCGAACTAGGGTTTGATCAAGCCCGATCTTCTACCCAACCAAAAAATTTGATCTTGGTCTCTAAATTTTGATTTTGATGAGTAGCATTCAGCCGTGGTCTCTGATTACAAAAATACCAACTTTCTATGAAACCCTAATTCCCGGAGCCATGAATGAAGGTGCTCAAAATCCAATTATGTTTTGACAGAAATATGCACCTGATTGTTTCTGGTGTAAATATGAAATTACGAATCCACAGGGTCTGAAACGTCGACTTGTGGTATCCCGACCTGTCAACTTTCCAACCCCACAAATCTGACCTCAATTGGATTCTCTGAGAGAGAGTTACACCAAGTGTCTCAACGTGACTTGTTTATGGGATAAAACAGGAGGGCGAACTTGTACGACGTGCCACATGTCACTGGTTCAACTTCATCCTCTAAAAAATTTACCTGAGAAACTAACGTTTGTGCCCTACCTTTCAATTTTTACAAAATGTCATTTGGAGCTTCCTAGCCCAAGTTGTGACCTTTTTTCCTAGGTCACCTGTTTATGACTGAGATCTGGAAGAGGCAGAAACCCTAGAATGTATAGATCATAAAACACAAATTACAACGAATTAGAAGTTTTGCTTCGAACAAAAGATACATGGGGATTTTATCTTCTACCTGTAAGAGTTTCAGATCCTGAAACATCGCCAAAATCGATTTATAGCAAAAGTGCTACGATGATTGGTTTTTTCTATATCAAGCCCTAGCTTCGCAAGTGCAACAAGTGTCATAAATGCCATACCATGCCTTCTTTCAGTCTAGCTCTGATACCATGTTAGTTTTTCAGAATTTTCAATCTGATCTAAGATCTTAACTGAGAGAATAACATGTACAGCATATCTATAGCATATCAATCATGGACATAATAATGCATGCACACAAGAGACACAGAGTTTCACCGAGGAAAACTAAGAAGGTGAAAAACCCCGCAACTTCCTCAGAGATAGATAGAGCAATGATACAACCCAAGCATAAGAGATAGTCTTCTCCTAGCATCAGCTTATCCTCCTCCATAAGTGTGCCACTCTCCAATGAGAGTATGAGTGAGAAAGTGAATGATCAAATAGAGTGCCTCCCGCACTCTATTTATACTTGACTTAACTTGCCTAATGACCTTTACTAGGTCGGCCTTAACTTAACCAAATAACATAATGCTAATAGGGCCGACCCCCAATAGCATGATCTAATAACCCTTTAACCCACGTGACTTATACAGGGCCGACCCCAACAAGGTGGTCTAATAACCCATCAAGTATAAGTTACGACACTTACAATATAAATGACGACACTTCCGTATAGAGGAATAATAACATCTATATAGGAATACAAACACTTCCGTATAGAGGAATAATAACATCTCTATAGGAATACAATATACATATATGTAATACATTTCGAAGTCACATATACATCAACAATGATTGAATGAAATAATTCTCTGTATTTTTCCACACACAATAAAGTGTCGTACTCTAGTACAGAGAAGTTAAATTATAAACAGATCAGTGTGATTAGGAATATCTTAGTTAGAAGTTGTTTTCTATATTAGTTTCAAAAGCAGTGAAATACTTTTTATTTATATGACTGAACTTTTCTCAATTATCGAAGATATCTGTACTACAAATGCAAGAGCACAGAGTTTACTTACAGTCAAGAAAATTATAATATTTTACAGAACCATATACAAAACCCTAGAGTGTTTTTGCAATCTTCTAGTCTAGGTTAAAGTACTTTACACTATACAATAATTATACAAGTATTATTTCTATAATACTATATATATATATATGCATATAAACCTCGAACCTTAGTAAGAATAGAAAATCATCTCTAAATTTCCAACTATTAATTCTGTAATTCTTTATCCCTTATATTTATGCTATCACACTAATGTTATAATTAAGGAGTAATATAAACTTAACAATGATCTTATAACAAGTTAGGGTTTATTTCAAATACTTTGTTTCAAAAATAATCAATCTCGGGTTATGCCCAATGTCTTTTAAAATAATAACAAATTCAAGTATTGTCTATATCGTACCCTAACAATATTAAAAGAAAACAAGCAATTATATCGAAGGTCGAAACATAACACATAATGCGTACAACCTCCAGAATTAAGCAAGTAATTTATACAACATCAATTTATTTACAGAGTATCTAACCCAATATCTTATAATGTTTGCACAGTAAAAGATTTAAAACAATTGCAATTTGCAAACCCTAAATTCTATGATTATACATTGTCATATAACAAACATTTTGTTAATTACAAACCATAAAATCTAAGCGTATTATCATATAAAGAATTCAATAATACTAACTTAGATCAAAAGCGAGTTTTCGGGTGAGGCTAGAAAAGTCTCCTAATCGAGACCCATCAAGCTCCATTCCACTATAATACTGCATCAATCCTTTAACACAACCTAGTAATTAGGGTGGGAATAGAGTTTCACTATGTGTAAATAAAATTATAAATATAAATCTTTTACAAGCCCAGCTCAGGATCGACTAAACGTTGTTCATTTAGACATTGATTAAGTTATCAACATGGTTGTGAAGTTTACAAATTTTAACATAAAAGATCAATACATAGTATATAAAAACTATAAACTAAGTTACAGGATCGAAATCCATAAAGACCCCAGAGTATCACTGTTTTTAATTCATTTAAAACCTGTTTATATTGACCTTTAAACTTTTACGAGATAGTTCCTAAACTCATCAAGAATAATCATTCAAACACAGGTCAATTCCCGATAGGGCTATAAGATTATAAAAACCATTAAAACTAATAAAAAGGGATTCTGCCCAGAATCATTAAGATCTTTTAATAAACATAGAGAATTGTCAAACGAGCTATCTGCATGCCCAGAAAATAATTTACAACTTCGATGAGTATAGGGTTTAACCCTAAGGAGTTTTCAAAATCCATTACAACTATAAAACCTGTTAAGAATGAATCAAGCAAAGAGTACAACGAACCATAACTCCAGGGTTTCCAAACCCTTTTGCTTATTCTTTTACTAATTTTTGCCCACGACTTACAAAATGACTAAACCAACAGTAATTACAATTACAAAACGATATTTTTCTTCTCGACAAAATTATACAGGCCGGCCTCCATCACCCTATGTTTCAAGAGATATGAATAAGGTGTCCATAGGAATCACTGAGGCTTACCAGAGCCATAGCATTCCTTAGAAACAACCACCACATTCTCTATAAGTCCGACTTGACGAAGAGCACACCTAACACTGTAAATCAACAACACAATGGTTAAAAGAATGAAAATACTGATGCAAGATATAAAACATTGTATGAAACCTCGTTTACTGTCAAACTCAAACTTGATAGCGATTTTACCTTCGGCTCTTGATATCAATCCTGGAAATAGCACTAAGACTTCCACATTCAAACTCTGAGAGTAAACCCTTAATTTGCAGTACTCTAGAAAGCAGGATGAAGTCTCACCATCGAACCCTGGCAGTGTTAAATTCTCACATCTCCGATAATTTCGATAGCCTGTCGGCTCTCACAGCAAAATTTTACAAATGAATAAAACTAACGGAATAGTGGTCTTTCATTTCGTATCTAGGGTTTACACCTTTTCCCAGGCCATCACATGAGCAAACTCTGCAGGGATTGCCATGATGCATCCCTTATCAGAACTCATTTATTTGGCATTTAAGTCCTAGACTGTCGAGTTTCAGGACCACCTGCCAGCAGTGTTTTCCATTAAAACTAAATATGTCTATTCTACCTATAGTTTTAGAACGTGTTAATACCAACTTTAATACCATGCAATTTTGTTATTTCAAGGTGTAATACTATAGTTTGGTTGAAACTTATATATCATCGCCTTTAAATCAAAATGTTGGGTCCAAAAACCATACTATGGTTAGAGTCGATCACTCACCATATAAATAGTACAAGGTAAGTTTATATATATAATCAAAGGCTTTGACTATGGTTTTGTTTAAAATCGATATAGTAGGGTTATTTGAACCATCACTATATAAAATAGAAAAGCTATCGATATCATAAGAGTAATATTAATTATATAATATGAATTAAGTTGTCTCCAATTATATCCTATGATAAGATATAAAGTACATTTGAATGTACACCAAATCTAACTTAAAAGACGACGTATTTACGTCTTGTGAATTGAAACAATTGTTTTAAAAAGAATTGAAATTATGCTATGACTTAACATAGCACAGCTGGGACATGTTCTAATCTTTAAAAGAAAATAACTTAGACTTACACATATCAATGGCGTAGTTTTCAACATAATAAATGTAAAGCAAATTTTAATGTACAACATTAAATTCTTCGGTCGCCAACTTTTGAATTACTGAAATAGCATAATTCTCACCTACAACACTATAATAGAATAGTACATGCATTAGCTAGATAATAGCTAAGTAAGCCATGGGGAGTCCTTAGGTCCCCTTCATTCATTCAAGAAAGAAAAGAGTTAGAAATCATATTTTTATTTTCAACTGTAAAATTACTTCATTCAGTTGACGACATGTAAATGAAAAATGCTTCATTCAAGCAATGTATAGACAACAAAGATAGATGTTTGGAACTAAAAGCAGTTATGACATAACCAAGGTCCTTAGTATTACAACATTACTATATTTTAAAAAAATTACCAAGTGCTGGTGATTAAGTAAGTATCGTCATCTGCATAACTAAAATGTTATTGAAAGGAGTAATTCATCATTATCATGACTTCCGTATAACAAATACTAACATTTATTGCGGTATACAAAATTTTAAATTTTTGGTAAATTTTCGAGATGTTACACGACGCATATCCAACAGCTACCCATATCACTTTTTAGGGTTTTTCACAGGTTTAGGGTTTTCATTTCGCCGTTTTATTGAGGATTGTCCACCACCCTGTGCATTCTTGCTTGGGGCCAGTGTGTGGCCATTCTGCCACCCCGGTACTGGTCTGTCGAGGTTCCATTGCCCGCGTTGGCTAGTGTGAACGTTGGAACTGTTGTGGTTTGTTTGGTGGTACACTGTAGGAGCGAACACAGAGCATATTTGAACCTTACTTTGCGCACCCTGCTCTGCATTTTGGGCACTCTCCCTCGTCGTTCGGTTCGATGGGATACCATTTATGTGCGCCTTGCTATGCATTTTGGGCGGTGATCCTTGTCTTTCGGTTAGGTGGGAAATCATTTGTGTGCGCCCTGTTCTGTGTTTTGGGCGGCCTTCCTCAGCTTTCGGTACGGTGGGATGCCATTTCTGTGCGCCCCGCTCTGCATTTTGGTCGGCATTCCATGTCTTTGGTGGAGGTTGGCGACGGCGTGTTCGTGCGTTCGAGGAGGTTGATGATGGTGGGTTCGACGGGTCATCCTGCAACCGGTAGGGTTTAATCCTACCAGCATCTTCACAGTGTTTTTCAACACTCCACATCTGCTCATGGATGATTTCGTTAAGCCTTTGTCTATTTCGTAATTTTTTCGCGGCTTGTGTTTGTCTGGCTGTATTGTAATTTCGTCGTGGCTTGTGGTCTATCTAGCTGTTTCGGGCACGAGTTTGTCTGCCTGTTTCATTTTTAGGGTTTTTCTGGTTGCGAGGTATGTTTGCAACGAAAAATGGTGGATTTCTCGGCCACTGCGATTATGTATGAGTTTTGTTATGTTTTTACTATCTGGTTACTGGTTTTTTATGGTGGCGTAGCCCCGAAAAAATTGCGTGTTGAACTTTGTTGGGTGTCTCTGGTTCTAAGGGCAGTGTGTATGCTTGACAACATTGGTGTAAACGTTTGGATAAACAATGGTTTTTGAGGACCGTGGATGGATATGGGTTTCTCTTGAATATTTCAAACCCTGTTTGGGTTTTGCATACTATTATGATACTGGTTCTGCGTGATTGTAATTCAGTACTTTGGCTAATTATACTGTTATGGTCCTGGCTCTGCGTGATGCTTCCACCTGTTTGTTTTTGGCTAATTATACAGTTATTAAAATATTTTTTTTATTAGGGTTTGTTGGTGGATGGTTTCGTATGAGATTCTTTGTTTTTACTGTAGCTTAGATTTCATTTTGGCCACTAAATGTTGCAATGGGTTATGGGGTTATGCTTCAATCCATTTTTGTAAATGCATCTTGCTGCTAGAGTTATGCATTTTTGTCAATAGTTTGTAAATGTGGTGGTTGACCATTATGATTACTGCAGTTTATATCCATTTTGCTGCAAAATTTGCAGCAGCAGGTGTTTGAACTTTATATTCATCTTTATATTCTTGTTTGAAGCTGCAAAAGAAGAAAATGTTGTGGATACATTGTCATGGTGTTTGATGACAAACAGGAAATTTGGCATGGCCCCTCATTTTGTGTGAATGTTTGTCTTTCTTTTCCTGATGCCTTTGCCATCGTATTTAGTGAACTGATGCAGAAACTTTGACACAGTTTAAGCATTTGCATTTGTTGGTATACATTTTAAGCAATTGTCACAGTTTAAGCATTTGATACAATTAATGGAGTGAATTTTTCTCCATATTAATTATGGATTTGAGTTTAAGTGGAAATTTGAGATGGTAATTATTAGTGTTGTTTGGCTAGTCTGTGCATGTTCATTTGTTTATGGATTCGAGTTTAAGTGTCAGTTTAAGCATTTGATACAATTAATGGAGTGAATTTTAATCAATATTAATTATGGATTTGAGTTTAAGTGGAAATTTGAGATGGTACTTACTAGTGTTGTTTGGCTAGTCTGTGCATGTTCACTTGTTTATGGATTTGAGTTTAAGTGGAAATTAGAGTTGGTACTTAAGACTGTTGTTTGGCTAGTTTGTGCATGTTCATTTGTTTATGGGTTTGAGTTTAAGTGGAAATTAGATATGGTACTTAAGAGTGTTGTTTGGCTGGTTTGTGCATGTAAGATCAAAGTTGCAAATGGATAGATACTTATTTCTATCCATAGAATTAAAATAAAAGAGGGCAGCAAGCAAATTGTGAACCTTTGGTTGGTACCCCTAGAATAATTACAGGTGTTGGATAAGATAACATAGAATGGGCCCCTACACTAGTAGGAATAGAGGGGGGGTGTAAACCTGCCTGATTATAGCGGGGTATCTGAATGTTAATAAGATCCTGGTAGAATCGTGCACTGTTTGCAAATGCTTCTAATGATCCTTCCATCATGTTCCTTTCATCGGTTGTTCTTGTAGTATCATCCATCACATTCCTTTCCTCCATTTCTCTTGCATAATTTTGGTTCATCTATTGCACCTTCCTTGCATCCTTTGCTTGCCTTTCCAACTGCTTTTGGTGCTCTTTTTCTTGTCGATTAGCCTCTCTTGCAATCATTTCCTATGCTCTATGTCCAGCTGCAATCATCCTTTCTTCCTTCTTTTCCTTTGCAAGATCTTTCTTCCTTTGTTTTAATTCTTGCAAAGCATGTTTCTTTTGTTCAGATTCAACCAAGAGGCTTATGTACTCTTCTGAAGTGAGTAGTTGTGAACTCCAGCCCAATCAAAGAATGTCTGTCTTTCCTTTCCTTCCTTGTGTTGACACTCTCTCCACTGGCAACTTTATGAATTGGCCAAGCCTTGGTGTGTTCCCTGGCAGTGGTTCTTCTACTATGAGAGGTTCTCCTGTTGCAGTATATTCTTCAGCTGCATCTTGGTTGTCTATGTTAGGTTCTTCTATCAACCCACCATCAACATAAAAATGGACAATCTCATTTGGTTGCGAAGGCATGTTCATGCTTTCATCGTTGGTGGAACCGCCAATGTGTCTATTCAAGTTCATCATGGCCTCTTCCATCCATGATGGTTGGGATACTTGGGTTGGCACTGTCAATGTGTCATTGTTGCTGCCTGGATTGTGGTAACCATCGACCACATTTATATGTACCACAAAATCCACTTGTGTGATCGCTGGACCACCTAGCCCCATGTTATCTTCCGCTGCTTTGTCATCGAATTTTGTAGCACTAACCTGTTCATCATCATCAACAGCACCAACTCCTTGGCAATTTCCTTAAGAAAGGGACATGATGTTGTCCACAGCATCTGCCTCTTGCTTCCCATCCAATTTCTCTTCGACATACCTTAGATCTTCACCAACCACATCTTCTTGGCCATCCACATCAAATGCTCGGCTACACCCTGGTGTCATGCATAAGAGCATCATAATTCAATGGCCAGATACCTGTTTTCCTAAAGCCAACCTTGATATTCGAGGATGTGAGATCCCTTTTGAAAGCCTTGCTTGCAAGATCAGCTAACTCAAACCTCTTTACCTTTACCTCTGGGTTCTTCGCCATCCATACAGCACGTTCCGACCTAAAAAAATCCTTGAAAGGCCCAAACACACTCACATCTAGGGGCTGCAACCTGTGAGTGGTGTGAGTAGGAAGTGTTAACAAGTCAATGCCCAACCTGTTTGCCTCCTCGATGGTTTGCACAACAATGTGGCTGCCATGGCCATCTAAAACCAACAGGTGTCTATTTTCAAGGGAGACAGGGCCTGGTACGGATGCTGCAAAGTGGAAAAGCCAATTCAGGAAAAGTTCTTTAGTCATCCATGCATGGGGATGTGTAGCCATGCACGCCCCAGGTTCATAGTTTTGGATATAGTTTTGCAGTCAGCTTTTTCCCTTGAACAAATAAAATCCCGGGATTGCCATACCAATTGCATTCACACATGATAGAATGGTTATCCACTCCCTACTCTTGGGAAGAATATTTGGCACATTCCGGCTCCCTCTCTTTGCAATGACCTGCATGCCACAATTCCTTCCTACCTGTAACCCTGTCTCGTTGCAGTTCCAAATATGGTCTGGAGAGTAAGAGTGTTTCTCATATGCAGAAGAAAGAGTGTCATAAAACTTGGACACAAATGTGGGGCGTAGATTCAATGCCCTATCTCTATCTAGGCCCTCTACAGTTTGTAGCACTAGCTCTGGATGCCTTTTTTTGAAACCATCCCACCATGACTTACTTGGAAACCCATCTTTGAATGGGGTTGACCTCCCCCGATAGATTTGAGCAACAGTTGATTTCAATTGTATCAACTCTAGCCCATGTCCCAATTCGGCCATCTCCTTACACCACACCACCACCTCATCCTCCTCCTGTTCAATCATGACTGTAAGAGGACCTATCCTCTTGGTATGGGTAGGCCATTTATCCAGTAATGGATTGATGTGGGTGCAATCCCATATTTTTTGGCCGTTGCTCTAACTGAAAACCCCTTGAATTCGACATCGTCAATTGCAGCTAGCATGTCTTCTTTTGTCCATCCTCTAATTGCACTGATTTTCTTCGTTGAAATGGCACCTTGCACTGTGGAAGATGGTGGCAATATGGGCGATGTTGGCACTGTGGGTGGTGATGGCACTGTCGTTGATGGTGGAACCACACCATCTATCTCTTCCACAGGACCATTCTCAGAATTTGTTGTAGCAATGTTGTCATTTGAAACATGGGCCCTTTCCTCATCCGATGATGTGCATTGTAGCTGGGCACCCGGGGTACCCCGCTTCCTTGTCTTCCTTGTACGAGGTGCACTATTGACTGTTGGCATGGTTATGAGAATCTGCACAATCCATACATGTAACATTTAATAGGGTATTATATCCATTCAATTAACATGTGAGTATTATATATCCTTCTGCAATGGTCAACCTGTGAGTATTATACGCTAAACTAGTTAATAGAATGGATATGTTACTACAAGAATCTGCACAATCCATACATGTAACATTTAATAGGGTATCCTTGGATTTGAGACAATGGATGACGATCACGAATAATAGAGTATCCTTGGGATAATTGATCAATGTGTGCACAATGTTTTAGCCCATCAGTGGATTTGAGACAATGGATCACGATCAGGAATATTTTTTTTAGATTCTAAAAGAGTGGATTTAGATCTTTGAAAATAGTTAATACAACCTAGAATAAATGGTCACTAAAATCCAGTAATAACTTATCATAATTTCAATAACAAACAATTGTCAACTCATTTCTACATTATTTCTAACATTTTCATAATCCAATTCGGTAATCTAAAATGACATATTAAAAATTTGAATCTGATTGTAAATGAAATCTGATCTGCTAGGCAAGGAGAGAGATGTGAGCACCCAAATCTGAACAATGATAGGAATTTGAACAGATTTTAATGGTATTTGAAAACCCTTAATCACACCAATAGACTTTCTTCCAAACATAACACAAAACTCCATTTTGTCCACGCCTATATATTTATTTAGGCACACAATGAACGGGTCTGTGAAATGGATAGTTAATGGATACGTGAAAACTTAGATGGTTAATTGAATGGATACATGAAATAAGTGATTGTCAATACCTGAAACACTGTGCACACACTGATGGGTTGTTGATGAATGGTTGAGTCCTGGTTGATAGATGAACAATTTGCAAGAATAACAGTTTAATAGATGATAAATGCACTGCTTGAATGGTTGAGTCCTGGTTGATAGATGATAAACGCACTGCTTGAATGATAAATGAATCCAAGGAATGCAAATGGATTCAATTGTGTTCAAAGAGGTTGGTTTATAGTTTTTTATGTTGAAAATGATTGCTTAGTGGAATTGACATGGATTGCAAGGTTAATTCTGGGAATGGGAGGATGGGATTGATTTGGCACCAATCCAATGGCTGGAGATTTCTATTTGCATGATCCATGTGCTCTTAGTGTGTTTAATGGATGATTTTATTTTGGGCAGCTGAGAATTGAATTAATGCCTATTTTGCTGATCCATGTGCTTTGGTTGAGTTTAATGCTTGATTTGATTTTGGGTAGCGAATTCTGTTTTGGTGATTTAAGAGTTTAATGGATGATTTGATTTTGGGATTTCATAGAGTTTTGTTGCTCCTTTTGATTTCATAGATTTTAATGAATGATTTGATCATTTTTCAGTGGGTGGGTGTCATTTATTGAGGTTGCATGTGTGAGTTGTTGATTAATTATGGACCAGATGCTGACCAAAATTCCACTTGCAGTGTGCAGGTGGTAATGGGTATGGAACACTGCATCTTGTTGTTTGATTGTTGCTTCTCTAGTTGTGGTTCATGAGGGCTAATGTGATGCCCAGGGTGTACTTAGTAGATTAAGCATGATAGGTTGTTTTAATGTTAGATTTGGTATTAAAGGTAAGACATAGTTTGTTCTCAATTGGACTTGATGGTTTGTAAAGTTGGCATTAAATGGATTGTCCAGTGTCAACTGGGGTTTTAATTAGCTATTAAATGCTTTTTGGACTTAATATAATATATATTTATGCATAAATATGAAGTTTTATGTTTTTCTTGTAAGTTGGGAATTTCAATAATTGGGTGGTTGGTGTGACGGGAACCATGACCACTACTGGTCCCCGCACAACATTAGGAGTCCCTCCCCTATACCCATTAGCTTTTGCATTATGTTTTCCTTCATTTCTTCTAACTACTCCTTGCATGACCTGTCCTCCCTGCACTCTTCCAGAGTCCATTTAGTGGAATACAGAAAGTTTGAAATTCATTTCCACTCACCGAGCTAAGTAGGCAAGTTTTGTGTCCACTGTAGTGTCTAGGATATTGACCTTGACTTCCAGCTAAGATAAAAGAAACCCCCAATCCCTCTCTTTTGGCATCAAGGATGTGACTTCAATCATTTCGACCTGAATAACCAACCACAATCTTGTTTGATCTATTTATTTTCAAAATTTGGATTATTTGGATCGTCTTAACATGGCAAAACTGCCAAAATTCTTCTCATTCAAGTAAAGCTTTGGCAAGCCCCTACGAGTGTAGATCAAGTGGCAATAGAATATCAATATTGTTAAGGCACTCCTTGCAATGTTATGAGTCAAACTTTGACTAGCTTCTGCTCCATACTAGATGGTTGTGTGGATGCCCCTGGGAGTATAATGTTAGTGGATGAGAATCGACCCCATATCACATCACACGGATACAAACCCAACCCCAATTATCGATTATAAATAAAAATGTGAAAAAAATAGAATTTCTAACACTATCCAATTTGAAGCAGATTTACGATTTTGCAAATTTTGGACTCGCCTCCGAATCTGGTCAACTTCAGAATCAGCGGGTCAACGGAATAAGATTAGTACGAGAACACGACTAAATTCCAAATTCGTCGAGCCGAGGAATCTGACAATGCTCAGAATTTAAAAATTCATTTTACCTCGACTGTTTTCAAAATTCTGACAGAAAGACAAAATCTGACGAGCCTCCAACTCTGCATGAACATTGAAGGTGTTCAATTGTCTGTGGTGGATTTTCAAAATCCCGATTCCCGACTGAAAGAAAGAGCCCAAATCTGACACAACCCTGACAGAAGCGGTTATGAAACCAAAAATATCCTTTGACGAAAGAGACCCATAGTCAGAAATATATAAAATATTTAAATATAATAATTAAATTGATCAATTTAAAAGTTGAAGGGAATACATTCATCAATTTAAAGCCGAAGGGAATATAATTTTATGATGTGATTATATTTACATTTAAAGTAAATAATTTTAAAAAAAAAAATTACAATATAAAGTTTCAAGAATTAAATATATTTATTTATATACAGAGATTTTGTCTCATGTATCCATATTATATTTCATGTGAGAATTAAATATATATATTCATATAAAGAGGTTTTGTTCTTAAGTATACTACAATCATATTTAACTGTCTACTTTTTCGGTTCTATGTTGTATCATCTTTGTTGGTTTTGTCCTGGACAATTACCATATGCTTAGTATTTTGAACATTACAAATATGCTTAGTATTTTGTTGGCATCACGGTTTATTACAATTTCTTATTTTGTTGTATCATTACGTAGTTTTTTATAAAATATTTAAATATAATAATTAAATTGATCAATTTAAAAGTTAAGGGAATATAACTTTATGATGTGATTATATGTACATAAATAAATTTTATAAAAAATAAATTATTATTGTTTTCTTTATAAAAATATCAAATTTTAAAAATTACAATATAAAGTTTCATATAGAATGTGAGGATTATATATTCATATAAAGTTTCATATAGAATGTGAGGATTATATATTCATATAAAGTTTCATATAGAATGTGAGGATTATATATTCATATAAAAGGTTTTGTTTCATGTATCCATATTATATTTGAGAAAGTAGATTCATATCTCAAGCATACTACAAATATATTTAACTCTCTATGTTTTTTTTTTTTTTTGGTTGGTTTTGTTCTTTTGGGTTGTTTATTATTTTATAGTTTTTTTAAAATTTTATTAATATAAAGTTAAGTTATTTTTAGATGTGGAAAAAAAAATTATATTTAACCATGGAAGTTAACATTTTTTAAATACTAAGCATATTTATAATGTTCATTGTAGATTTCATCAAAATAAGAAATTGTAATAAACCATGATACCTTTGTTGAGAGGTAACTATATTAAAATACTATAAAAACCTTGACAATCTTGGAATGGAAAATGACAAACTTATGGAAAATGGAAAATGACAATCCTATAGAGCTTGATCTAGGATCATATCTTGGATGAATGTACACGTTCAATCATTTTTTAGGCAGAGCAGACAATCGAGTTAGTGATCGTTGGTTTTATCTTGAATTTTGATAAATCATTATATCATTTTTTTATCACAGTATTATGAGCACAATTTTTTGGTTGTATATTTGGGTTATTTTTATTGTAAAGGTCATCAAATGCCCCATGAACAAACTTATATTTGTAAAAGCCTACAAGATCCATGAACAATGTGGTTGAATTATATTTAAATTGCCTTATATTATTATGTCCTTCTTTTGAAATTTTATAATATTTGCTACCTTCATAAATAACAAGTAATTTGAAAAATTCACATATTTTTAAAGGAGATTTTTTAATTGCCCTTCTGGGTTTAAACCACTTGGAAGGGTTCAATTTTGATTACTAGAACTAACATAAATAGAATAATCATTATTTATCTTAATCAATGAAATTAAATCCAATTAACAATTTTCAATTTTCATTAATATGCATTTCTAATTTATTTATTTTATCTATTTTTGTAAATAGATTTATTTCTTAATATATTATAATGTATTTATCAATTTTCAATGAAACATTAATATGCATTTCTAATTTATTTCTTTTATCTATTTTTGTGAATAGATTTATTTCTTAATATATTGTAATGTATTTATCCATCTTCAATGAAAGATAATCCTTCATACTCCCTTAACTCATATCTAAAGTTTCAATAATCAATCTTCATATTCTCTCATTTATCTTGTCATTTTTATCTCTTAATCTATTCTTGTCAATTGGTCTAGTGATTATTTGATTTTTTTACTTAAATTTACATTTTCAATTTCTTTTAACTGAATTTTGTATATATAGTTTATATAAAAATCTTTTTAATTGAAGCTAATACAAAAATATCACCATCCACCAAAATACATAGGTTACTAATTATTGTATCCATTGGTTCTTAAATTTTTTTTACTTATACATGATTTGCCAAGAATGAGTGAATCACGACCTTTAAGTCCCCTTAATCATAACTTTGTTTTTCATTCATCTCATGTTTTTCTTTCCATTTACTATCATCATGATTCATCATTCCTCGAAGTTTGAATGTCTTGTCAACAATTTCAAGTCACAATAGCCCCAACAACTAGTTCAGTTGGCTGGGCCCCAGATGACAAGTCGTTGCAGGCTAGAGGTCAGGGGTTCAATTCCTAGGTGTCGGGGCCAGGTTCCTCCGTTTGAGGCGTCGATAGGGGGAGGCCCCTTCGTGTGGGCCCCCTAGTTGTTATCCGTTGAAAAAAAAAAGAAAAAAAAATTCAAGTCACCATCAAATCAGAATCTAGGTACAACTAATCACCCTATGAAGTTAGTACTTGTTGACTTAGAATTATTATTTTTATTCTAAAAATGTTAATAATTATTTTTTTTAGCGTTTTTATTTAAATTTGTATTAAAAAGATTTAAGATAAAAATAAAAATTAATAACCAAATTAAAAACAAAAGCCATTATAATTCACAAGAGCATTTTTTAATGTAAATTCTATACAAATTTATGAAACATTTCCAAAGTTTGTAGACACTCCACCTTTTCAAATAACTATTTAGAAGTTTTAGAATGCTAGAAAATAAGAACTTCTTTCCTTTTTTTAAAAATAGGAACGGGTAAAGATTGTATTAAAAAAGTTGTGGATATATACCAAATCAGTGACAAGTTACAATTTTAAAAATTCTAAATTTCACTATCAGAATTATTATCCTCCCTTCATTATGGGAGGGAAAAAAATGACAGTTCCTGTTATTCTTATACCTCCTCTCAAAAGCTTGAGAACAAGAGTAAATATGAACAAACTGATTACATAATAAGCATGAGAAACAAAACATTTCTAGAAAGAATTACGATATTTTCTCCTTGTCATCATTAGTTGTGGGATTGAAGATGACTTATTTTTCTTGACAATGGTTTTCCATTCACTCGTGTCTTTTGTATCTCGGGGATCATAATTGGAAGTGAAATCTTCTCCTTCAACTAAATCAACCCACCTTTCTAACTTCCCCAAATATTCTTGGAAATTCTCTTTCCTCGACAAGGGAGGAGTGGTTTGAACTAGACTTAAATTAGTTCCTTCCTTTTGTGAGATGAGTAAAGTTTGATCCTGCTGCTCCGCAGCTGAATCTAATGTGACCCGATCTTGCATCTTATTAGGTTCTTCATTCGATGGATCTTTGTTGATTTCTTCTTGGATTGATTCTGACTCTACTATAGAGGTATTTAGATCTGGGGCTTCTTTTGCATAGATAAATTGATTCATTCTCCTTGCTCCCTTCCAACACGTGGATCTGCGATGGGGTTTTTTATTTCCTTCACTCCTATGAAATTTTATACAAGAGATTGTTGTATGCCCCATTTAAAACAGGCCCTACACTTGAAGATGACCTATTCATAGTCAAGTTTTTGGGTCCATGAATTTTTTTTACCAACCAGATTAATTTCAACAGGAAATCCTTTATTGAAATCCATTTCCACACAAATTCTTGCAAAGGTTGTATGAGACCAATTTAGAGATTTTGGGCTGCAAAAGTGGAACTTGCCAAGAGCATTTCCAATAGCTTCAAGGAAAGGAATTCCCTAGAAGTGAAGGGGTAGATTCGGGAGTCGGACCCATACTGGAGATGAGGCAAGCGAATCTGTCGGGGAATCAAAGGAGGGATACCATATCTTCATGCATAATCCAAAACTTCCTCAAAACCAAGGCCCATAGCTAAGGATCAAGTCCCTATCTTCTTCGAGATCAAATTCAACAATGAAAAACCCTTTTGCCCAAGGGTTTAAGTAGGCCTCTTCCCTCATTAGGGGCGTCCACGAGTCTATAACCCGTTTCTACGGATCTACAAGCCATGACCACAAACCAACCATTAAACCGACAAACTAGCCCATGAGAATAGTAAAAAAGAGCTTACTCTTCTGCATCTGGATCCACTAAAATGGAAAGAGAGGGGGCCTCTTAGACCTAGAATTGGTAGAGAGAGGGGGCAGAACCATCATTTTTTACCAAATCTCGAAAGAAAACTTGTTGCTTTGAAATCAATGTTAATGTTATTGTAACTACGGAAGATATTCACTTGTATTTTATATTGTATTTATTATTTTATTTTATTTGTACCTCCGATGGAGATGTTTATTCCTCCGATCGGGGATGTCATTATTACATTTGGTCATGTAAAGTCATTGAGGTAAATCCTCCTATGTAATTCGGGGCATTAGTCCCCCCTAGAGTCATTTGTATTGGGATTTTTAAGTCCCCTAGAGGAGTTGGCCCAGTTAGCTTTAGTTGAGTCCTACATGTCAAGTGGAAGTGAATGTATAAATAGAGAGATAGGCTCTCTCATTTATTCATTCACTCACTCACTCTCAAGTGTGCATTAGAGAGAGAGAGGACAAGTTCGCACAAGTGGAGAAGAGATAAACTACTGAAGACCATCTCTATTTTTGGGGTTTTACTTTTGACATTGTATTGGTGATCATTCTATCTCTGAGGAAGTTGCGGGTTTTATCCTTTATGGTTTCCCCGAGGAAAATATTTGTGTCTCTTGTGTTTATGTTGTGCTTGTTATTCTCTCAATAAGATCCTAGATTAGTATTGATTAAAATTTAAAAATATAACATGGTATCAGAGCTAACATGAGAAGAAGATAGTGTGCAGCTGCAGAAGCTAGGGATTCTTAATTTTTAGACTTCTCTCCACAGATCATCAAAGAAAAGAGGCTAGGATAACTCTCCTAAGGAGGGCACATCTTTCTGTTGAAGCAGAAGTTGATTCTGAGAATTTTTACTTTTTGGCTCATCACAGTTGTCGAAAATTAGGGCTTTTTGCAGAAGTGGAATTTTGGAGTGCAAGTGGTATAGGGAAGTGCACCTCCCCAAAATTGAAATTTTGAGACCAAGATCAAAGTTTTTGAGTGGGTGAAACTCTCGAAAATTCAAACCCTAGTTTGACTCTAGACCAGAAAACCAGAAAAGACCAAAAACTGCAGATCAGAATTTCACAAGTCAATTTTCAAGGGTGAATTTTTGGAATCTTCAAAAACCAAGTGTACCGGCATACTCACCTCAGTCAAGTGCATCTATCTGTCCAAACAAAAGTTCCAAATTCCAAGTTTGAAAATTTATGGTTTCACTAACAAACCCTAGGACCAGCCATCTCTAGAATCAGTTTCAGCAAATTCAAGTGGTAAGACCTAAAAGATTTTCTATTTCCATTTGATGTACTCATTAAAGATGTCTCACCACACCAAGCTTTAGGATAAGATTGAAGGGGATGATAACTTTCGAGCATGGAAGTATAGGATTACACTTGTCCTTGAAGAGAATTAATTGGACACATATGTGAATGAAGAAGTTCCAGTTCTAGAGGGAGATGAGGCTAAAGCCTTACACAAGAAGAACTTGGTTAAGGCCAAGAGGATCATTAAAAATTTCATTAAGGATCATCTCAATCCACATGTTTCATCCTTGAGGACACCTAAAGAGATGTTTGATTCCTTGACCAAGCTATTTGAAGGAAAGAATATAAATCAGAAGATGACCTTGTGAAACCAGTTGAGGAATGTGAAGATACAAAATGCAGAGACCATGCAATCCTACTTTACAAGGGTATCCCAAATCAAGGAGAAACTTGAAGTTGTGTGAGAAAATGTAGAAGATGGAGAAATTGTGATGACTACCTTGAATGGCCTCCCTAGATCATGGGACTCTTTCATTCAAGGGATTTTTGCTAGAAAGAAGTTAATCACATTCAGTAGGCTGTGGGAGGAATGCTCACTAGAAGAAGCTCGAATTGTAGCTCGAGAAGAAAAGATGGGAGCAAACGATGATCAATCTCTCACATCACACTCCAGAAGGAATAACAACAAGAGGGAGCACCACCATAACAAGAAGGAGAGACACCACCGTAGTCAAAGGAATAAGCCTAGAAGATTCAAGAGAGATATATCTACTGCCAGATGTTATACATACAATGAGAAGGGACACTAATCCAAATATTGTCCTAGAAACAGAGGCTCCAACAAGAAGAAGAACAAGAAAAGGCACCGTGCTCATGCTACAAAAGATGATGAACCTCCAAGGAAGAGAGCCAGAGAAGAGAGTGATGAATCTTCAAGCGACGAAGAATATGTCCTAATATCAGCACTCACGGGCAATGTCACACATGGAATTAATGATTGGATTGTAGACAGTGGGGCTTCCAAGCATATGACAGGATATAAAGAATCCTTCATGAATCTGTCTGAACATGAGTCACCTCACAAGGTGAAACTTGGGGATGACTACCAATATCGCATAAAAGGAAGTGGAGAAGCTTCTTACAAGCTAGACTCTAGAAAGTCTCTGAAGATTGAGGATGTCCTATATGTGCCCAGACTCAAGAATAACCTTCTCTCCATATCTGGACTAGATGCAAAAGGTATGAGGGTTGCAAATTTGTTGATGGCCAAGTCCTAATGTGGCCAAAGGGAAAAACTATAGATGATGCAGTTGTGATTGGAGAGCAAGAGGGCGATTTGTACAAATTGAAGGGCCAACCTGAACAAGCCTTGGTCCATGAATCCATGGAGCCAAGTGAACTATGGAATAGAAGGATTGCACATGTGCACTATAGAGCACTACCCATTGCAAGCAAAGCGGTTGAAGGACTTCCAGAAATCCAGTCGAAGCATGAAGGCGTCTGCAAAGGATGTGTAAAGTAAAAGAAGAAAGAGAAGAAGAAAGAGATGATTCTTCGAGTGATGGAGAATATGTATTATGATGAACAAATATCAAGAAGGAGCACATTGTCAGAGACTACAGTAGTTCCCGCAAGGAAGCAAAGATCAAGAGGGAGTCCACACAACAACCAAACAAAGATAAGTATTTGAATTGTCATTTCTTGTATATCTAATCATTTGAATGATATTGTTTAGTCATGTACATACTTATGTTCCTAGAGTTAGGATGTGTATTATGCATGTTAGAAAAGTTGCATTAATGAAAAGTATACTACTAATATGCATGTAATGGGTAAATGGCCTATGGTACTGTACAACACTCCATTTCTACTTATCTAGAATGAAACCTTTTTGCTGACATGCTGGGAGTAGTGCACACTCTTAACAATGTTCTGTTAGAGATGGAAGGCATCTATAAAGTTACAGGATATGGATGAATGTTGTATTGAAGCATTGGCTAAGATAATTGCATGACTGTATGTCTTATGTCTTTATGCGTAAGAATTTGTTCTGAAAACTATGAGATGTTTCTAATCATGCGATTGAACTTGTATTGTAGGGAAGATCATGTACCATCACCTACAAGAGAGATTTTTTTCGAATAACAAGCGACGGAGATTAAGAAAACTACCTATTGAAGATATTGAAGAACCTAAAGTTCCCAGTATTCGAGATTCAGTGATGGAAGAAGCAGTTCCAGAAGATCATGAAGACTGTGAAATAAAAGAACCACAAGAACCTGTAGATCCACCTCATGAAAAGAACCTTCCAACTATGAGGAAGCTGCTGAGAAGAAAGAATGGAAGGATTCCATGATCAAGGAGTACCGGTCGATCATGAAGAATGATGTCTGGGATGTAGTTACAAGACCAGAAGGGAAGTTTGTTGTGACTTCCAAGTGGATCTACAAGATCAAGCATGTTGCAGATGGCAGCATAGAGAAACACAAGGCAAAGTTTGTGGCACATGGCTTTTCCCAGAAGGAAGGCATAGACTATGAGGAGACATTTGCATCTGTAGAAAGATACACTTCCATCAGATCAATACTTGCATGGAAGGTACACCAGATGGATGTCAAGACAACATTATTGAATGGTGTAGTAGAAGAGGAAGTGTACGTGGAGTAGACACTCGTATTTGAGACACATGACAGGAAGACTCATGTGTGCAAATTGAAGAAGGCCTTGTACGGATTGAAATAGGAACCCAGGACATGGTACGACAGGATGGATAGTTTCCTGATGAGCTTGGGATTTACCAAGAGTAATGTCGATTCCAACTTTTACTACAAGGTTAAAGTGGGAAATCCAGTGATACTTCTACTCTATGTAGATGACCTATTTGTAACAGGAGAGGATGGGATCATTGCAGATACGAAGAGGAAACTTGCCGCAGAATTCGAGATGAAGGACTTGGGTATGATGCATTATTTCCTAGGCATGGAGTGTGGTAGAATATGGATGGGATATTCCTTGGAAAAGGGAAGTATGCAATGGAGATTTTGAAGAGATTCAGAATGATGGATTGCAAGGCAACGACCACACCCATGGCATCAAACTTGAAGCTACTTTGTGATGCTTCATCAGAGTCAGTTGATGCCACAATGTATTGTTAGATGATTGGGTCATTAATGTACCTGACGAACACGAGACCAGACATATGCTTTGCTGTGAACACATTGAGCCAGTTCCTAACAGATCCGATACAAGTTCACCTGGTTGCTGCAAAGCATATATTGAGGTACCTGAAGGGTACATTTGATTATGGGCTCAGATATGACGCGAATCAGAAGATTAACCTATAGGGTTATGTTGATTCGGATTGGGCAGGCAGTGCCGCAGATAGGAAGAGCACTTTAGGATGCTGCTTCAGTATGGGATCCGGTATGATCTCTTGGTTTAGCAGGAAACAGTTGTGCATGGAACTGAGGACAAGCGAATCAGAGTATGTCGCAGCTTGTTCGGCAAGTTGTGAAGCAACATGGCTTAGGAAGCTTCTATCTGATTTGTTTGATCTTTAGTTAGAGGCAAATTGTATCTTCTGTGACAACCAGAGTTGTGTGAAGTTTTTCGAGAACCCAATGTTCCATGACAATTCGAAGCACATCGAGATCAAGTATCACTATATCAGGGATATGGTGCAGAGAGGAGCAGTGAAGCTCCAGTATGTTGTGACAGGCGAGCATATAGCCGATGTGTTGACCAAGCCGCTAGCCATAGTGAAGTTTGAGTAATTCAGAGAAAATCTTGTTGTTCTTCAGATCGAGGGTCCTTCCAAGGGGAAGTGATGAGTCTGGAAGACGCAAATGCACATGGGCCAGTCTGACATGGTGGTAGGTTGGTCCTCCCATGGTCGTTGAAATAAGTGTCGGGGCCAATCTAGCATGGTGGTAGGTTGGTCCTCCCATGGCCGTTGACATAAGTGTTGAGGCCAGTCTGGCATGGTGGTAGGTTGGTCCTCCCATGGTTGTTGATGTAAGTGCTATGCCATTCTGGCATGGTGGTAGGTTGGTCCTCCCATGGCCATTGATGTAAGTGTTGAGACTTTCCCGAATGGTGGTAGGAAATTCCTCCCATGTCGGTTGATATAAGTGTTGTGTGATGTGCATCTGGGTTGTGCTCCGTGTGACGATGAGAAGATCTGAAGACGATGAGGCTACAATAGGAGATGCAGGTATTTGCAAAGGCAATGTAATGACTGGTCCCAGGATGTACCTACTTGATGGATGGCTCACAAAGATGATGAAGACCTACATGAGGGCTAGGCCTACATACACCATGAAAAAGGGTTGGCTCTGTAGAACTTCCTATGACAAGTAGAATCGAGAGATATCACCAATCAATGGTTGACATGATGAGGGTTGCAGCAACAGTGACGACAACGATCCAATGTTGATGATGTTGTTCTAGCATTGATGATCCAAGGATGAATACTTGTGTACATATGTGTTGATGACTGTGTCAAGAGAATACCTTCCTATTTAAGAGGGAGTGTTAATGTTATTGTAACTGCGGAAGATATTCACTTGTATTTTATATTTTATTTTATTTGTACCTACGATGGAAATGTTTATTCCTCTGATCGGGGATGTCATTATTACATTTGGTCATGTAAATTCATTGAGGCAAATCCTCCTATGTAAGTCGGGGCATTATTTCCCCCTAGAGTCATTTGTATTGGGGATTTTAAGTCCCCTAGAGGAGTCGGGTCAGTCAACGTTAGTTGAGGCCGACATGTCAAGTAAAAAAGGTAAAGTGGAAGTGAATGTATAAATAGAGAGATAGGATCTCTCATTTATTCATTAACTCACTCACTCTCAAGTTCGCATTAGAGAGAGAGAGGACAAGTTCGCACAAGTGGAGAAGAGAGAAGCTGTTGAAGACCATCTCTATTTTTGGGGTTTTACTTTTGACATTGTATTGGTGATCATTCTATCTCTGAGGAAGTTGCGGGGTTTTCTCCTTTATGGTTTCCAAAAGGAAAATCTTTGTGTCTCTTATGTTTATGTTGTGCTTGTTATTCTCTCAGTAAGATCCTATATTAGTATTGATTAAAAGTTAAAAATCTAACAATCAAAACCTACGAACCAGAATCCATCAAGCCAGGGGAAGGCCCAAGCAAGACGCATGGGCCAAATCAATATTCAAGGAAGAAGAGGTTCCGATGTTCGAACCTTGCACAAGAACGCAGGGAATAGGAGAGGAGGATAGTTTAGACGCGAACAGTGCCATCAGAAGGTGGAATGAGCGGCTAGGATGCAACCCTAGTCATTGTTGCGAACAGGAGTGTCGCAAGAACCATGGAAAATATGCCCATAAAAAATGATAGAAAATAACAAATTTAATAAAAACTAATTAAATAATTATTTGAATTATCCTTTACAAATATTAATTAAATAACATTAAAAAAAACTAATAAAAATCAAATCTTAATTAAATAACATTAAAAATTACTAATATAATTTTTTTTTTCAAAATATAAGAGTTACTTCCTGTAGCAAGATTTCTGTGGTGGTTATTGTTAGAGGGTCTCGGAGAAACCACAGTAGCCAAAATAGTCTGTCGACGTTTCGAATCCATAGCAAGATCCATCTTCAGGACGAATAGTCAAGTTTTTATGAGGAGCAAAAGATCTCATTTATATAATATTTAGTTTGCAGAGATAGGTGAAGGTCGACCCAAGATAATTAGGGTTTATGAAATTTTAATTAAAGTTTTTTGTTCTTAAAATATTTTTAAATTTTTTGAAAAACTAAAATGCATTATTAAGGATAATGCTAGTTTAATAAGTTAAAACCTAATGCCCTTATAGTCTACTTAATATAATTAAAATAAATTAAATTCTTAATCTTAATCTAGATAAAATCTTTTAATACTTCTAACCAATTTAGTTAAATTTCTAATGATGTTGAAAATAAAGTAATTTAGTTATACTATAATTAAGACTAAACTAAAATTAGCTTATAATTTTTCTAAGACTAATCTAATTTTAATATCAAACTTAAGTAGAGTAATTATGGTTTATTAGGGTTAATAGTTGATTATTAAATTTATTAAATTTAAGGAATGTTTTTTAATTTAATAGTAAAGTGTTTAGTGTAGTAAGTTTATAAAATTTTTAATTTTTGAATAGGGTTGATTAGGTTAGGGTTATTTAAGAGGAAGTAATTTAAGGTTGGTAATAAATTCAACACCAAAAATTAAGGGAAATTTAAGGAGCCAAAAAATAGGGTGGGGGGGAAAAAAAAAAAAAAAAATCTTAATCTGTGTTTTACTATAGAAGGAAGCCAAGCAGTGCTAATTTCAAGGCCTCCATCCCTATTTAGATTGTTCGGGTGTTTAATAATTTCCAAAGATTCTCTAATTTTTCTTTTAAAGTAATGGCTTTCTCTAGCTAAAATTTTGGTGTCTTCAAGGCAAATATGGTGTTTGGTTTTGGAACAGTGTTCAGCAAGAGCCGAGGTACGGATACGTTCATTCCTTATGTCGGCTCCATGTTCTTTTAGTCTAGTGCTGAAAGAACGTCCCGTATCACCTATATAGAAAAACTCGCATGGACAAGAAACTTCATAGACGCCGCTGAGTTGTTTCGGGTCGATAGGATCTTTAACGGGTCTCATCTTTTGCCTAATGGTATGTACAGGTTTGAATGAAGTCACAATTCGTTTCTTCTTAAGGATTCTAGCAATCTTATCTGTGACCCCTTGGATGTAAGGTAGGTAGGCTCTCATGTTCTGGGTTTGGGTACCTGGGGTGTCCGTTCCTACATTGGAAGTTCTATTCTTGTTATGGTGCCTTTTGCTGGCTTTGTCCAAAGCTTTATTGATATCCCTAGGTTTGTAACCAATGTTAGTGAAAACATCTTTGAGGTGTTCTTTTTCCTCTTGCAGATGTTCAATATCAGATATCCTAGAGGCCCTAATTGCTAAAGTGTTAAGGACTCCTATTTTCTGGGAGGGGTGGTGGTGGGAATCCGCGTGAAGGTAGCTTTCAGTATGCGTCTTCTTCCTATAGACTTTGTGTCCTAGAGTTCCATCTTATTTTCTAGTTATCAAGACATCGAGAAAGGGGATGCTTCCATTCTCCTCTAGTTCCATGGTGAACTTAATGTCAGCAGAACGATTGTTAAGGTGTTCAAAAAACTTATTAAGTTCAGTTTTACCATGTGGCCAAATCATGTTGGTGTCATCTACATATCTCTTCCATCTTGATGGCCTTAGTGGGTAGGATTTTAGAGCCTCTTTCTCAAAATTCTCCATGAACAGGTTTGCTACTATGGGTGAGAGAGGGGATCCCATAGCCACCCCAGTGGTTTGTTCATAAAATTCTCCTTGAAAACTGAAGAAGGTGGATTTGAGACATACTTCTGCTAACCTAGCTGTAGTAGGATCGGTCACATTCTTGATGACTTGGATTGCCTCATTCAAGGGTATTTTAGTGAAAAGGGAGACCACATCAAAGCTTATGATCATGTCATTAGGTTCTAATTTCTCTTTTTTGATGAGTTCCACAAAATCACTAGAGTCTTTGATAAATGAGTCAGTGTTACTAATTATACAAAAGAATAGAATATCGAACAATCTAAAGATAAAAAATAAGGATAAGAGTTACTAATTATACAAAAGAATAGAATATCGAACAATCTAAAGATAAAAAATAAGGATAAGGATCTATATTTAGAAAGATTAAAATCTCAATAAAAGAACACCCATATGTTAAGGAGATAAATAAAAATTAGGGGTGAATCCATGAAGATGGGTGTCTATTTTGGGGGGTTCCGTGAGAAAATAATTCTGAATTTTTCATGTTTTCCATCTTTGGGCGAATAAAAGTGATATTTTTGTTTGGAATTTCACTTTTCACTTAAAAGCAAACTTTTAGAGAATTATGTTAGCTTGCTATCCATATTTTTTTCAATTTTTTATATTGAGATTTGATATGTCGATTCGACAAATGTTTAACAGTGTGTTCTTATAAAACGAAAGGACTACAAAATAATCATGTTTTGTCGCACACCTAAAATCGTTGTTAAACTTGTGTTTTGCAAAAAACAAATATGCTACAACAATCTACACACAGTATACTACTGCATGACTATAAGTTTGTAGCAAATGGATATATATACTTCTTATTATATTCATTTGAATTCAATCAATGGGGAAACCCTGTCGATTTTCAACATATATTTTGTCGCAACACTTTTCTCTCAACTGAATATAAAACTAAAAATTCTACGAATACCCTTTTGAAGTAGACACGCCAATTAACTGCACCATAGTTTTCTCAAATTTTTTCGTGGTGTATTTTTAAAGTTATGGATTTTGCTTTTCACCGCATTTTGAAAGAACTGAAACTAGACTCGACACCTGTTAAGAAAACAAACAATTACAAATATCAGATCTTCCCTATACATAAAGAAATCTATATATTTGGAAAGTAGATTCAATAACGAAACTAATGGTATCAAGTCCGACAGTCACCTTATAGTGTAACAGATCATTTTTACCCTCTGAAAATGGAGAAACCTGAAAACTGTGAGTGGCAATCAGATTTTCAGGTTTCAGAGGTTATTCGGCCTAACAATTGTTGGGCCAAATAATTATTCGGTCGAACAATTGTTTTCCGTAACGGCGACGTCAATTTAACGTTTGGTTATTCGGCCGAATAACCAAACGTAAAAAAAACTCGTCGATCGAAAAAAAAAAAAATAAAAAAAAAAAAACAAAAAAATATATATATATATATATATATATATATATTTTCTACACTTCTATAAATAAAACTAAATACTTCGATTAATTTCGCATATTTTAATTTCACATACTTTTTGGTCAGAATATTTTGGAAGGGATTTTCTAAGGAGCTTATTTTGCAAAGAGATTTTTTTTTATGAGGTATTTATTTTCTTACTTCTTTCAAAAGAATACATTGAAAGAATTTTTTTGCAAACGGAGTTTTTATTCCAAGTTTTTTGCACTTCTTATTTCTTTGCAATGGGTTTTTTTCCAAGGATTTTTTAAGGAGCCTTTCTTTGCAAAGAAAGTTTTTTTTATGAAATATTTTTTCATGCTATTTGCACTTTTCATTTCTTTGGAATGAGTAATTTTTCCAAGGGTTTTCTAAAAAGTTTTTTTGTAAAGAGAATTTTTTTATGAAGTATTCCTTTTGTTACTTCTTTCTAAGAAATACATTGAAAGATTATTTTTCTAAGGCATTTTTGCAAAATAAGTTTTTATTCCAAGCTTTTATACTTCTTAGTTCTTTGCAATAGGTTTTTATTCCAAGTTATTTTTTCAAAGGAATTGTCTTTTTCTTTCTTATTTTTTCAAGTGATTTTTTCAAATGACTTTTTTCAAAGTTTTTTTTTATAAATATTTTTGCAGTAAACGTTTCTTTCCTTCTTATTTATTTGAAAATTGGCTTTTTCAAAGTCTCCCAAGCTATTTTTGCAAAAAAATTATTTTGTTACAAAGGTTTTTACAAAGAAATTTTTTTTTTTTTTCAGTGGATTTACAAAGAAAATTTATTTAGAAAGTGTTCTTTTTCTTTTCCAATGGGTTTTTCAGCAAATGTTTCTTTCCAAAGTGTGCATTTACAGAGTTTTTATTCCAAGGCATTTTTGCAAATAAGATTTTATTTCAAGTTAGTTTTACAAAGGAAATATATTTTTCCTTCGTATTTATTTGAAAAGGGATTTTTTCAAAGTCTCCCATAGTTATTTTTGCAAAAAAGTTATTTCGTTGCAAAGGTTTTTACAAAATCTTTTTCCCAGATATTTTTTCAAAGAAGATTTATTTTGAAAGTGTTATTATTTTCCAATGAGATTTTTTCAAAGGTGATTTATTGTCGAAGAGTTCTTATTTCATTCAAAGAAGGTTCTTTTCAAAAGAAACTTGTTTCCAAAGACTTTTTCTTCAAAAGACTCAAGTACAAGATTTTTATAAGGTGAAGTAAATTTCAGTTCATGTGTTCATAAATTTTGTAACTGTTTTTAAATATTCATTTTGTTTATTTACAATAAAATGATGATCTTCTTTAATTTATCATTTATAGATTAAACAATCATGGGCAGTAAGAGAAACCGTCAAAGAAAATATGATCGTAAACGTGTTGATGATGATGATAATAGAGAAAAGAAAAAATTAAATATCATGCCAACAAAGCAAGCCTTGCAGAAACGCAAGCAACAATTATTGAAGATACAAATACAGTTTTACATGATAATGTCGATGAAATGGAAATTGAAAATAGAGTACAAGAGGAACAAATTGAAGTTGAAGAAACCATTGTTGAGGATGTAAATAGTGATTTACATACTAATGTCGATGAAGTCAATGTTGAAGATCGAGTTCAAGAACCAAAAATTGGACCAGGTATGTATATATTGAATGTATTTTCCAAATTGATTTTTTATAATGAATTGTATTTTTGGATGCATGTTTTAAATTAAATTTATCTTGATGTATAGGTACTTTCACCATTGATGATGAAACGTTAGAAAACGTTGATTGCAATAAATATGGAAAAAAATACCCATACATGCTGCACGATATCGGGCTCAAAAAATTTATGATGATGTTCTGAAGAATTATTCAGCAACAGGACAAGCACAAATTTTGAGATGTTTATTAGTGACCAAGAAGTTAGAAGATGCTACATCATTATTGGGTATTCACAAGGCGACCAAAGAGTCGAAATTAAAACATAATGTGATAGAAAATATAGGTGATGCAATAAAAAAGTTTGGAAAATCTAGGAAGAAAGACATTAGTGCTGCACGAAGAGCAATTCATACAACAATTATTTCGACTAGTACTAAACAAAAACGTTTGACAATACAGCTAGCAAAAGCAGTTGGAGCCTCAAGAAAGACATTATATAGACATAGCAAATTCAGAATGCAAATAGATGAAAATGATGAACTTGCTTGCTGGGCAATTATTTGTAGACAACCCTACAAAGATAGAATAGGGGCAGGGGTTAAAGATATTGTACGGGAATATTGGTTGACACATGCTCGAGTTTCACCAAATTCAAGAGATGTAATACAACAAAGAGTATCACGAGGAGTATATGTAAGCAGTCCAAAACATATAACGGATATGACACAAGTACAATTGTTCAATAAATTCAAGGAAGATCATCGTGGAATTAATGTGTCAATCACTACATTTGTGCAACTAAAACCATGGTATGTTAGACCTATTACTATCCGTGACACATGTTGTTGTCGTTATCATGTGCATTTCCAATTATATTACAACACATTTTTTGAATTTGGTAAAATGTTTTGGACAAATTCACCGCCTCCGCCTACAATACGTGAATTCATATCTCAAACCCTATGTGAGAGAAATCACGATGAAGTATTTTATAATAAAAAATGTGTCAATGGAAAACATTGTAATCGTTGTGGAAATTTGGTTTTATACCACAATAAATATCCTATCGATACTGATGATCACTCATTGTCAAATGTCACCGTTGATTGGAAAATATATGAATACATTACAAGTACTAGTGATGTACATTCCAAAAGGATTGATTTGCGATAAGATAAAATAGGTGTGGTAGATTTTCTCAAGAAATTCGAAAGTGAAATTTATAAATACACCAAGCATTCACATAGAGCACGATGGCAAGACCTCCAATTCAAGCAGTCTCGTGAAATTTTTCCACCAGGAACAATTTTGTCAGTGGTTGAATTTGCAGAAAATTATACATTTGCTGCACAAAAAGAGATACAGAGTGAATACTATCATTCTGACCAATTTTCAATATTCGTCCATGTTTTATATAGACATTCTCAACAGGATGTTGATGGCATTGAAAGCACGTGTGACAATCGAGATGTGATTAAAGAATATCACTTTTATATCAGCGACGATCGTACACACTATACACATTTTGTTCAGCATTGTATTGAAAGTATTTTCTACAATTCACTAAAAGAACGTAACATTAAATTCAATGAGCATTGGATATGGTCAGATGGATGTGCCGGACAATTTAAATATTCGCGATCATTTTATTGGTTATGTCGACTTCATAAAGCATTGAACATTAAACATCACTGGGATTTCTTTGAAACTGGTCATGGAAAAGGTGAACATGATGGTGCTGGAGCATGCGTAAAAAGAGCACTTCGAAGATGGCAAATGAACCATAGTTCTGCACAATTCCATTCAGCTGCAGAGGTTGTCCAATGGCGTAAATCACATCTAAACCATGATTATAATCAACAATCAAAAAATGTGCGCAAGTATGTACACACAAATATTTTAATTTATATTTTATAGTCAATTTAAAAAAAAGTATATGTACCTAACATCAAAATTTGTCATTTGTTTACTAGGTTTTTTTGGCATGTTGGGATCCAAGATATAAATAGATCAATACCCTACGACGCTAGCACCATACAAGGAACTAGAGATTTTCACTCTATTCAAACAAAATCCTTCCAAAACATTTATGCATTTGACAGTAGAAAGCAATCATGCTTTTGCCATATTTGCATTGAAAATATTGAATCTACAGAAGCTTGTGAAAACATAACGAACAACTACGTGAAACATTGGAAACACACAGAAATTAATCCTAAAGGAAAAATGCCACTAGCAAGCATAGAAGAATTAGAATAAGAAGATATAGCAATATCATCTGACGACGACAGAATTTCAGATCTCGTTAGAGAAGGTAATGATCAAATACCATTGTTTTATCGATTATTCATTCTTGTCATTCACTTTATACACATGTATATTAGTCAATTTAGTTGAATTAAAAATCCTGACATCAATTGTAATTTGCATAGGAGATGTTTTTACTGTGATTGCACCTGTCGACAACGACGAAAATGTGAAGTATTATTTGATGCGATGCACTGAAGGAAAAATGAAGTTATTGGAAGACTACAATGACAACGGATATACATACAAGAGAGGATCCATCATTTTAAAGGGCTACTTTTTTCAGCAAACCCATATGACTCAAAATTATGTCTACTTTCAGGATTATGAACCTGATGTCATATGTTGTCAATATAGCCATTTAGTATGTGCATCTCGAATAAAATTGGTTCAAGTTCCATCGAAAAAACAATTAAAAAATAAAAAATGGAAACTGTCCAAATATGACCATGAACGGATAATTGAAGACGGCATTCCATTGCGATGTTTTTAAAACTATATATTTAAAATTAATAGATCAATGATTTTGTCGATGTCATTGTCAAATGTGTACAATATATTTTTTTATTTTTATGTTTATAATCTTGAAAAGAACTATAATATATAAAAGTTTAAATAATTGTATTCTAGTATGCTGAAATTTAAATTCAAAAATTATTTGATATAGAAAACTTGAATGTGAAATTTTTGACTTAATTCTGTTTGAAATTTACTTTATTCGGGTCCCCATATGTCTATTAGACCACTTAAGGGATGAGATAACGGATCTGTGGTTGTCGCCACTCTCCGCCCCGAATTTTTAATTTAAAATATGATCGCTTGTATAAAATTATTTGGTAACGAAAACCTGAATGTATAAAATTTGTCTTAATTAGATGTCTCAAATACTTTATTCACGTGGACCCATATGTCTATTAGACCAATTAAATGATGAGATCTAACAGATCTATAATTGTCGCCACTCTTCGCCCCAAATCTTTAATTTAAAATATCGCTTGTGCAAGTTCACATAACTGAAATCATGGCAAATGGAGACAACGATCATTTGATTTTTAATCAGAAGAAAAAATTCCAAGATTGTGAAGCTTATGCTAAATTAGAGAAATGATTACTTACAACAAATCGATGAAAATTCATCAAACTGTTGTTTAAAATCATTGCTCTAATTTAACACAAACTTCACAATCCTGTAATCTTCGCTTATGATTAAAAAACAAAAAACCGTTACCCCCATTTGCCATGATTTCAGCCGCATCAAATGTACCTAAACATTGAAAATAAAAATTAAATTAATTAAAAATCCAGAATATCAAAATTTGAACTTAACATGTATTCGCTTTCAAACTTCCTAATTCATCCATATTTCTATCAAAATTTTTAACATTCATAAACTTCTTAACTTTTAAAGATAACATTTGAATATGTTCTTAACATTCATTTTAAACTTCCTAATTCATCCATATTTTTATCAAAACTTATATAACATTCATAATCTTCCTAACATTCCTAAATTTTGATAACCTGAACCTAAACTTCCTATTTCATCCATATTTCTATAAAAACTTCTATCATTCCTAAAACTCTATAACATTCAAAATTAACATTCATGTTCTTAATTTTCATTTTTAAACTTCTTAATCCATCCATATTTCCATCAAAACTTCAAACATTCCTAAACTTCCTATCATCCCTGAAATTTAAACTCAACATATGTTTACTTTTAAACTTCCTAATTCATCCATGTATCTTTTTCAAAACTATAACATTAAAAAATGTTTACTTTTAAACTTCCTAATTCATCCATGTATCTTTTTCAAAACTATAACATTCAAAAATTTGACATTCATGTGTTCTTTGCATTCATTTTAAAGTTCCTAGTTCATCCATATTTCCATCAAAACTTATATAACATTCATAATCTTCCTGACATTTCTAAGTATTGTAAGTTTACATATTCATTCATTCATTTAAACATGCAAATACATAGTTTAAACCCTTTAAATCACACCAAATATGTCAAATAAGCAAAAATAAACTAGATCATTTAAAAACCAAGATTCACGAAATATGTAAGTTCAAAAAACATGTATATAATCTCCAAAAAAATACTCATAAACATGCAAGTTCAATGTATCCATATATGTATATATCTGGTCCAAAAATAAACATCCTCAACATGTCCAAAACAAATGTTTCCAATCTAGATGCATATCAACAACAACAAAAATTGTCCACCATGCTATAAAAATAAAAAGTCTGTGCCATGCTATCCTCCACTCGGGCCTCCCCCTGGACTCAACCCACCCTGCAACATGTGTAAAAAAAGATTATGTTCATATCATTTAAATTATTTAAATTATAATAAAAAAATTAAAATATTAAACTTGTATATCAAAAAACAATTCAAATATTAACAATATTACATCAAATTCTCCAAATGCTTGTCCACCACCATCCTCCAAAGGAGTTTTTCCCTTGCCTCCAAAATATTTGAGAGACCCAAGCTGCAACATATATAAAATCAATTTATGAATCTCATAAATCTAAATCCACAAAAATTAAAATATTAAAACAGTAAACAAAATTAAAGCACTTAATGAAATTACCTCTCTACCAATATCTGCTCCATTAAGCAAAGAACCTATATCTCCACCCTAAAATTTAAATTGTATTAATAAATAAAACATATAATGCAAACCAAAAAAATTACTATACCAATTAACTTAAAACTAAAACAAAAAAATTAAAAAACATTAGCTCACAATAGATGGTAAATCATTTATAAAGTTCGTATCTAAATAAACCTGCATGGATAAGTCAAATTAGCAATAAGATGCATAGTTAAATTAACATTCAAAAAATAATTTAATATATATATATATATATATATATCAAATTCAAACATAATTACAAATATGTTAATAATAAATATGTACCTCTCTCTCTAGATTTTCGCTAGTTGAAATGTGGAAAGAATGTTCATTCATCATTCTTGAAAACTGCAACCAATTTAAACATTTACATAATGTACCTATTATAATGTAACAAAAAAAATCAATTCAAAATAAATAAAATATTTAATTAAAATCAAATCATATCATAGTCAACAAACCTCTCCCAAACTCGATGTGTCATTGGATATAACATTTGCCGCTAAGTCACGACAAATATTCGCATATGCCTTGAGATCTTCAATGCTCATTCTATCTATCTCATCATCAGTTTTATAAACAAACTTTTGACGAATAGCAGAACGAGCCCTTTCTCTAACCAACCCCACATCTACTCCCACTAATACTGACGATAAACCATCGCCAACAAAATTCCTTGCGGTCGTCCCAAGTTGAGATGTGGGCTCCATCTCTGATTTTAATGCCACCAACCTAGGTGGACGAGATATTTGGGGTGGAGGTCGAAGAGTTGCAGGATCTCTAAGTGCACCTTCTCGTTCATATATTCGACCCTTTCCAACTCCATAAAATTTTGAATGAACATCGGTATAGTATGGCTTCATATTTAAAAAAAACTCAGCATAAAAAAATCTAGCAAAATATTGAGAAACCTCATCATTCCATGGAAATCGACCATAGGCTGCAAGAAACCGATCATAAAGTAGATGTGCCAGATGAGGATGCTTGAAATATTGCACTTTTAACATTTATTTTTTCAAACCTTCTTTGAAATTAAACATTGATTTGGCTTGCTCTTTTGTCACTCTCTCTTTCACAACATCCCATTTGTCTGGACCCATCACTTGATCCCTTCGTCTTCGCATCAAATCTACAAAACCATCTGTAGTTGGTCCGAGATTCTCATATGCCTGAATGAAGTTTTGCAATGATCCCAAAACAATCTCCAAACTTTGTTTACTCTCCGGAGGAAGATCCATAGTAGAAAAATCATTTTGCAACTTCTCATAGTGGGATCTACATCTTTCAAGAGTCATTTGATGATCACCACCTTCCCATGGAAGCTCCCGAGGTAGATCAGATGGATATGTCGTAATGGGTGTACAACCCTCGGTTAATTCAACATATTGCGTCCTAGCTCGACCATCATCACCTCGTGTAGAATGGTGAGCCTCTTGAGAACCTTGCTCTGCACCGTCATCCGTCTCCCTTGCTTGCCCTGTCTCCCTCCCTATAGAATTACGAGCATCTTCCGAACCATGCTCTGCTTCAAATAAAAATAAAGTTTTGTTTAAACACAACTACAAATTTTGCACACACAAAAAGACAATTTGCATATAAATGTTAAAAGATTGATATTCATATACCAATAGAGGGTCGAGATCGACGTTCTCCCACTGAAGATACATGGGAATCATTTGTACCCCTTTCACCTCGTCGATGCGAACTATACAATAAATTAGAGTCCCGAGGAAAGGTTGACAACCTCCGATTATCACTCGTACCACCTACCCCAGAAGATTGTGAAGACCTCCTACGCTTTCGCCTCAAAGAATCCTCTCTTTCCATTTGATATATAATGCCTACACCTAAACACAAATATCAACTAATTACATATTCAAATCCTGCAAGTTAATTCTATGAATTCTAAAACCTAACTACTAAATAGACTAAGTTATTTAACAAGTACCTAGATTTACCTAATTTATAATCTAATAGTTTTAAGAAAGAGTATAGCTAATATTGTTAGATGATGAATTAATGTACCAATTTTTCAAGTGTTTTTGATGTTTAAAATGAATGGAACCAATATAGTTAATGGGTTTATTTTTTATGTCAAAGAAAGAGTTCATGAATCTGTTTTAACTTCCTAATACCTAACTTAATACCTAAAACATAAATTACATCTTGAAAATATTTTCATTATTGCACAAGATAAAATAAAAATTGACAATTCATGTATCATGTTTTGAGTTGAAATGTTTTCAAATTTGCCATTTTTGATAATCGTTTTCAGTTTCTTAAACTAATAATTTAAACAAGATATTTTAATACTCTAAACATAAATTATATCTACAAATATTCTCATTATTCCATAGAATAATTTTTTTTTTACTGTTCATAGTATTATGATTGAGTTAAATGACATGTTTCCCATATTGGCCATGTTCAACAATGATCTTTAATTTCAATCTGATAACAGTAACGATTCTCGGTATTCTGTTCTCCAAGTCTGCCATGTTGCAAACAACAGAAAACATAATACCAAGATCACCACCTTTACTAGAATAAAACTCAAAACCTTTGTGGCATAATATCACCTAGTATTTTATAAAATGACTGTGACTATTATTGTTCAATTACATAAAACTTACTATAGTATATCTAAATTAAATCCTATTCATGTCTATAGTTCCATTGTACCTAAAGTCCATTTAAATTATTGTTTTATCAAAAATAGAGCTTAACTGTCTAAAATTTGGTTGTATCTAAGCTATCTATCCACACAGTTTGTAATATAACTAATATATAGATCTCTGCACTCTGTAAACAGACATAGTTCATGAACTCTGTCAACATAGACATGTTGACAGAGTTCATGAACTCTGTCAACATAGACATGTTGACAGAGTTCATGAACTCTGTCAACTTAGACATGTTGACAGAGTTCATGAATACAACAAGCATGCATATAAATAGGATATGTTCTTTCCAAATAAAATTACTGTCCTACTTTAATTTTCTTTTCTAAACACAGCCAAATACAACAATTTGAAAAAACAACTTAACACTAACAATATTCCTTTTATATTTAAATTTACATCATTTTCGACATTCAATACGACCAAACTCCTACAACTCTGCGGAAGTGGACAGAGTCCATGGACTCTGCCCAACTAGACAGAGTCCATGGACACTTCCCAACTGGACAGAGTCCATGGACTCTGCCCAACTGGACAGAGTCCATGGAGTATGTCCAGTTGGGAAGTGTCCTTGGACTCTGTCCAACTGAGCAGAGTAAATGGACTCTGCCCAAATAAGCAGAGTCCATTTACTTTGCCCAGTTGGACAGAGTCCTTGGACTCTGCCCAGTTGGACAAAGTCCATTGGACAGAGTCCATGGACTCTGTCCATGGATACAGCCGACACATAATTAAAACAAAACGATTACAGGAAATATAAATGGAAGAGAATTACAAAAATATATTCTCCATACCTCTAAAACGCAACCAAAACAAAAGTAGGCAAATTGAAATCTGCCCGAAGACAGCGCAAATCCGAATTTGAAACACCCAAAACGGCGGTGATAGACGAAATGAAAGACCTGCATTAACAACATCAACTTCAATAAGACAACACACAATAACGGTATCAACTTCAATACGAAACTTAAACACAGAAACACACAATTTCAAAAGCAAAAAATGAAAACTTTTAACTCTGCAAACACCGCGTCGATCGGTCGCCAGCTGCAGCACCTCAACGACGTTCAACAGTCCGCTAGATAACTCTACACCATGAAAACTCCTTCAGATATTATCACGTCCAACGCCCGAAACGATAACACAAACACACAGAAAAGAGGGAACCTCACTTACGTGCAGGTGACGAGAATGTCTTCTTTCTGACAAAGGAAAGGCAAAGGGGCGGCCTACGACGAACAACGAACTTACGCGCAGGTTGGCGGATCAACAACACACGCCTGCGACCAATCGGGTGGCAAACAAGCGGCAGGGAGGACGGATGACAGAGCGGAAGGGACACTATCAGCGGAGCAGGGGTCCACGGGAGCAGAGAAAATGACGGGTGAGGGGCCGGGACCGAGCTTTTATGCCAAATAATTATTCGTCCGAACAATTGTACACACCGCCGTGAGTTTCCTCCGTCCGGCTAGAACAAGATATTTCGAGGCCTCCGTTATGTCTAACGGTGGCCCGTTAACGGTTATTCGGCTGAATAAATACGAAGTTATTCGGCTGAATAAGTTTAATTATTCGGCCGAATAAATAAATTATTCGGCCGAATAATTAAACTTATTCGGCTGAATAACCTCCGCTAGTGTTCTTCCACCGCCGATTCTCACCAAACTGTTACCCACCTTCGCGTTTCCACCCTTAGGCATTAATTCAAGTAATGCCCAAATTTTTAAATTAAGCATAATAACAAAGGGAGGGAGGGAGGAATATTAATAGATAAGAGATTTAAGAAATTAGAAGATAGGTGGGTAATAAAAAAAGAATAGTCTAAATATTCTATGTTTTTGATTTTTTGTGAGTATAGTTTTTGGTTTTTTTTGTTTGGACTTCGGTTAGAAATCTTTAAAAAAATTTATAGTCTCTATATTAGTTATAGAAATTACATAATATAAATTTCATAGGGTTATTTGAGGGTGTTGAATCCATTTATGCATTCAAAATCACAATTTAAAGGCTTCCGAATTTGAATTTAACCAAAAAGAATCTATCAGATTTCGACCAAAAACCACCGGAAAGTCCAAAACGTAGAATAAATAGACTACTCCGAAAAGATATGATAGAAAAAAGAGTGAAAATGTTGGGATTTGAAAAATAATGTTAAAGATATGAGAAAAATAAAAGATGAGACATTGGGGTAAATCCATAAAGATGGTAACACTTTTTGGTCAAAAGTGACTATGAAAATTTGATTTTGTACTCATTTATTAAATCGAACCTCTCAAAACTCATATATGCTTTGTGAAGTCCAACATGTAACAAAAAATAATTGTAGGGAATTATGTTTTCTTTCCACCTATATATATTTTTTTAAAATAATGATATTATTCAATATAACAAAATTGCATTTAATGATATGTTTGCTCTTGTAAATTTCAGGAAAAGTTAACAAATAGATTGTGTGCACATAAAATAATTTAGTGATAAATGCATAATTTCAAAAAATAAAAAATGAACATAATCTGCACAAAATGTATCGAGGTGCACATACATATATTTTTGGGAAATTTGTATTTTTTATTAATTTTCGAAACTGACTATTGACAATTTTAATCGCATTTTGTACACCAATGTGTGCACGTAAATTTTTTTTTCACTGGATACAAAAACCGAAAAACAAAAATACTCCTTTGAAGAGGACAAGTAGATGTGGGGCATATATATATTTTTCAAATTTTTTTGTTTTATATTTTTTATGTTGTTGATTTTTCTTTGCGTTGATTCGAAGTTGTGGGCATGGTTTTTAAGTGTAATTTTGAAAAAAAAATAAAATTTAAGAATTATCATATGAACTCAAAAATCTGTAAATTATACGCCAATGGATAGATGATTCATTGACGAATCCATTGGTATGAAGTCCGCCACCTAAGGTACATCCCAAGACATGGTTTAGGCCTAGCAAAGATGCCAGTAAAATAAAATTTGTCGAAATGGGGGATAAAAGTTTGTTTTTAAAGCCTTCGATCGAGGTTTGTAAAACCTTTGAACGAGCTTTTATGCGCATTTTTAAATATCTCGATCGAGGGTTTATGTGTGGTTAGACAAAAGCTTGATCGAGTTAGGATCTTGATCGAGCTTGTAGCTCGATTGAGCTTTTAAAAAATCCGATTAAAAAAATGTTCGAGTGACCATATTTGTGTGTGCACACGAATATGGGCACCCAAAAAAAATTTAATCAAAGTTATTAAAAGCTCGTATCGAAAAGTATTCTTAGTTTGTCACACTATATACCAACTATTAACTGTGTGAGTACCCTTGTAAATTAATAAATTTCTTAATATTTATTATATTTAAAACCTTCATACGATTGAGCTCTTCGAATTAAATTAAAAATCAAACGTAGAATTATAAGATAATCAAATTTAATAAAACATAATTTCAACTAGAAAAATTATACTTGTGGGTAATAGTAAATACCTTGAAGAAGAATCAGGTAAAAGCATTAGTACCGCCACTTCTTCTAGATTTTATATGTGTAGATATGGGTCGTGGAGTAATTAGATTTATAGATGTGATTAGTCACATTTATAACTCCAATTACTCCTTGACCCATATCTACAAATGGGTATAAGGGAGCCTTCATATTTTCCATGATTTCTATAACCCATTGACTCATCTATTATATCTATAACCCCTCTCTACTAGTCTTTGTCTGAGTCTCTATGCAACAGACATGGTGAAATAAGTCGTGGTTTGTTGTTGTTTTATACTTATAATAGTTGCAGATGCTCAATCGATCTTAGAAGATTGATTGAGCTCTGAAAATGCAATGGCTTAATCTAACTATCAATGCTCGATTAAGGGTTAATAAAACCCTCAATCGAGCTCACTACCTCAATCGAGGGTCTTATTAACCCTTGATTGAGTGTTTTAAAATACCTCAATCAATGCTTATTTAAGCCCTCGATAGATATTTTTAAAGCTCGATCGAGGGCTTGCAAAAAGCTCAACCGAGGTCAAATTTTAACATAATCGCGCCCTATGCTTGCCAAAAAGTGTTACCCATATTCATGGGAACACACATTGATTTGAGGGAAAAGATGGTGAATAATTGATTGCCAATGAGGGGCTGATGCAAGGGCTTTGATCTGATAAAACCAAATAAGATATTTGTCACAATCATATTAACAAAATTGCGATCATAAAGCACTCTAACAACACTGAGCATCTTATTTGTTTTAAATCTAATTATATATTAACAAAATTGCGATCATAAAGCACTCTAACAACACTCTTTGCGATCATATATATTAAATCTAATTATATATAAACAAAATTGTTAATATGTTGTTTAAAACATATTTGAATGGGGTGGCCCAATTTGACCAATGTATGCTTTACCACAAGGACCTGGAATTTGATAAACACGCTAACAATGGAGAAGGTTTTGCTTATCTTTGACACTTCTGCATAGTTGTTTGGACGTCTTGTAAGGTTTAAAAACACATTATTTTTAATATTCATTTTGGCATGGATTTTTTAGATATGCCTTGTCACATGTCATGGATATAAGTAAGATAAATTTGAGTTCTAGATGGAATATCCAAGGTGGGGTTTTTTATTTTGGTTTTTGACATACGAACAAATCAAAAGGTTCTATTAATTTGGCAAATGGAATAGCCACTCACTGGAAATATTTTGTTAAGGTGGACTCATTCTTTGCTAAGATGTTAGGGGGATGAGAGTTTTAAGAGAGACCTATTTTTGAATTGGGTGCAAATAATGGGGTTGGACATGAAATTCTCTATTTGTATGTTTTTTTAAAATGAAAGGCTTGGTGGGAAAAGGACCCATCAGATTGATGAGTGACTAAGACATCTAAAAAGGGAAGATAATTTCTTTGTTGGATTTCCATGGTAAATTGAATATGGTGGTTAATGTTATTGAGGTGATCAAAACAAGAACAAAGAGTGGATGGTATATGGGGCTTAGAGATGAAAAATGTGTCATCAATGAATTGAAACCAACATTTGGGTTTAAGGGGGAAACTATTGAGGGCTAAGTTTTAAAAAAAAAATCACAAAGCTACTCACCACAACTGATGATAAGGAAGAACCCATGGAAATTCCTTCAATGGTGTGAATTTCAACGCCCCAACATCTGAGCAAAGCATGAGCCAACCTTCCTTAAGTCCTTTAAGTGAAATCCTATTCTATTTCCCAAATTAACAAAACCTTTCAATATGTACTTATGTCAAAAAACCAAAATTAAAAATCCCACCTCAGATCTTGTATTTAGAGCTCAAGTTTATCTTCCTTATATTCATGGCAATATAGACAATATCTCAAAAATCCTTGCCAAAGAGATTATAAAACTTGTGTTTAAACCTCATAAGATGCTCAAACAACTATCCAGAAGTGTGAAAGATAAGCCTAACCCTCTTCACTACCAAGGTGTTGATCAAATTTCCTATTCTTGTGGTAAAGCTTACATTGACCAAACCAACGGCTCCATCCAAACCCATCCTAAGGAACATATGGTTGATACCTATCATAATCGCATTAACAAATATGTGTTCGTAGAGCATTGTAACAACACTATGCATCTTATTTCTTTTGATCATGCACAAAATCCCTTGAATTAGTTCATAGTTATTCATTTTTTTTTTGTAAGGCTCGTACCCACGGAGTTTTGAACCAATGACCTTACACAAAGAGTACCTTAATAGTACACCCATTCACCATCTATTCTATGCCACGTGGAAAATTATTCAAATTGTATTATTAGATAAACCCTATAATTAAAAAACAACCTAATAACTTCAATCATAAATATAAATATAAACTAACCAATATTGAGAACCTATTATTCAACATCTTCTCCCTCAAATCAATGTTTGAAATTTGATATTTCTTCTATCCTTTTTTTTCAATAACCAACATGTTCATATTGGATTTTTATTTATCTCCTTAACTTATTGTACTCCTCCCTCCTTTACTTTGTTTTCATGCTTAAATTAAAATTTCTAACGATATTTGAATTAATGTTCTCTTATATTAATATTCCTCCCTCCTTTCCTTTGTTATTATTTAATTTAAAATCTATAACATTATTTGAATTGATATTGAATTTTTAATTATTTTCTTAACTTATTGGTATTATTTCATTGTATTTTGAATCTTACGATGAGTAAATGTAACGTCCCCCCTTACCTAATTCTGCCATCGATAAGGGACTTTAGCTAAACCCGAGCTCTCTAATTTCACCCCAAAACCACAATACGATTTTCAACAATAAAATGTGTGCAAAAACTTAATTAAACATGCACAACAAAATTTAAAATCTATCCACACACATCTAGCATGCAAATACAAGCATAAACATTACAGACATGAAATAAAATTATTTCAGAATCAAATGCATAAGAATACTTATCTTTATCCAACACAGATCCAAGCAACTGACTGTGTAAGAGCGATTTTCCACCCAACCATAGGCACTCCGTCCAGCATATACTCTTTCTACTAGGAGGCCACCCCCAAGTTGGGCTATGAGGCGACCAGGGCAATGGAAACACCTACAGGCTTCTATCTCTCATCCCACAAGCCGTTCTGCTCTCTATGCTTTGCCAAATGCTCATATGGAGCTCTACAGGGGTCTCACTCGGCCCTCACAGCCTTGGCTTCTACAATAACTGTCCCACACAACACCCTTCTAGCTCAGGCATCCCCTTCATCGATTCACGGTTATCTTGGGTGATTCTTCTTACTGGGTGCTTCCAGTGTGTGCATAGAAGAATTACAACCTGGTGTTGGCTACTATAGAACCACCTGCAGCCTCAATTTGTGGCTTCTCAAGCACCTACGAGTAGTAAAACCCAAGGGTAAGGGTTCCTAGTTTTCCCAACCTCTCTACTTACCTACATCCAACAATATTCACTTCCAAATCTGCAGCATAGTCTCCAAATTCAAATTTATGGGTTCAACACAAACATGGTAAGTTCATGGATAGCAAGGGAGAGCTCTGCATCTTCTAAATCTGCATACAAGAATGAGACAAATGCAGGTTGACTCCAAGGGATATGAGAAAATGGTGAAAAGAAAACTGACAGTAGAAGAAAGGAATCCTGGCAATTGCAGATTGACTTCTGTCATGACATAATTGTTACAAAAGTTCAGTCAGTCCCATGCGTCAATAACTACATGAGGTAACTTTTCCCACCAACCACACACATGCATTAATGATTAGAAAATGGTAAAAAAAAGGAGATAATTGGCTTATTTAAGGCACATGGCAAAACTTAGGTGTGAGTTCCAAGGTTGACACTTGGCAGCAAGGATTTAGTCACCCATGGACCCCCTTTCCTCTTTCCCTTTGGTAGAATCATAGCCCTTTTGGTGCTCTTTACATAGTTATTGTTGGACCATTTTATTATTTATGCACATAATATTTACATAATATTCTAAATCAACATAAAATCCAACCAAAGAGTCCAAATAAAATATAAACATTATACATGCCTAGACATTCACTATTCAAACTTTGGCCTTGAACTCCGCACTAGCATATTTACATCATTTACATAATATAATTGAATATATTTCAAAGATTAAATTGAAGGTATTACAGTGAAGTGATCCGTGTAAATGTTAAAAGGATTTCTTAACTTTTATACAATTTACATTTAAAAATGTCTTTTGGGTAATTATAAGCAACTATGCAAATTTACATCTCATATTACTATTATGATAGTATCAAAATCCTTTGAAATATTAAGAAAAATATTAATAATTTTAGAAATAATATTCCATTTCAACACCTTTTTTAAAACAATTTAATAGCTGCCCTTCCTGTAGTGACCGCGATGCTTCCCCTCCCAAGCATTATTGATCTCTATAGTGAAGACCAAGTAATAATTGAACTCTTTTTAATCTCTAACAAGTGTGTACTTTCATAATTATAATACTTTAACACGATTTTATATTTTTATAACAATTACGCTATCACGAATAACATTTATAATTATACAATAAATTTTAAAAGTGGTGTGTGTGTGTTTTTTTAATTTGATGCTATGAAAATGCATGAATACATGGATCGCTCCCAATTCAATTCGCTTTGAATGAGTAATTCTAAAAATCTCTATATTATTTGTCATGTTTTTAAATAATTATATATTAAATTTAATATTAAAAAAATAAAATTAATAATTTAAAAAAAATTAACTACTTAAATATAATGATTTGATAATATATCTTTGTTTCAAAGAACTATTGTAAAAACAAAAATAAAAAATCTTAAAATATAATATATTAATTTAATAACATATCTTTGTTTTTAAAAACAATGGTCCAAAAAATTAAAAATCTCAAAATGATAATATATTGTCATGTGTTTTTATATTTATAAAAAATAAAAATAGTAAAACAAAAAATCTTTATCGATGAAAGAGAAATGAAAGTATACATATCTATACTTATTTTAGTCACACAACACATATCTCCCCATTAAATCTAAAATGATAATATATTCTCATGTCTTCTTATATTTATAAAAAATAAAAATAGTAAAACAAAAAATCTTTATCGATGAAAAAGAAATAAAAGTATACCTATCTATACTTATTTTAGTCACACAACACATAGTCAATGATATTTGTTATTGTCAAAGTATACCTATCTATACTTATTTTAGTCACACAACACACAGTCAATGATATTTGTTATTGTTAGCCATAGAAAGATTTTCATCTCTTATATCTTATCAAATAGTTTTTACTTTAAAAGTTTTCTCCTACATCTATATTGAATCATATTAGTTATTCTTAACCTTAATAACATTTTCATATAAGTTATATAATGCATAAATAAATAAAAATAAAATAAACAATGTTATTTAATCAAGCAATTAAGACAATCTATATATAAAATAAATTATTATATATATAATATATAAATATTATACAACTTAATTATATTTATATATGCTCGTGGGATAGCTAAAGTGGTTAAGTTGAAATTGGTTGTAAATGGCAGGTCACGTGTTCGATTCCCCCCACCTTGCATTGTGCACCATTACCAATTCCCTTATATATATATATATATATATATATATATATATATATATAGATAGATATATATATACCACTCTAACATATATAGAGAGGTGAAGTCTAAATTTTCAATTTGTTTGGATTCTAAAACATAAAATAAATAAATAAATAGTTTGCTTCTAAATTTATTCTAGGTTTTGGACTTTGGTCGAACTTATATTTAAAGTATTAATTTGTTTGGAGTCTAATTTGAAATCTTTAAAAAATCTTAAAATCACATATATTAACTATGGAAATTGCATAATTCTAATGCCAAAGAAATATTAAAAGTATTAAATCTATTTATGGATTCAAAAACACAATTTAAAATTTACCATTTTTTTACAGAAATTTTAACCAAAACTCATTATATAATCCAAAACGTAGAATAAATAAGCTGCTCGATTCATGAATCCCATATTCCATTATGAAATATTAACACAACGCAATTTCAATTAACTTATAACCATTTGCACTACAAGACAAAACAAAAAACAAGCACATAACTGGAATTCCCAAAAGAGCCGAGTAGCCTGACTTCCCACATGTTACAGGGTGTTGCATGCACATTTCTCCGGGATAGGGTTGATCCGTAGTCATGGCCAATAGGAGCACTGATTTAGGGGCTCAACCAAGGGAGACTCAAGGGTTTGAACATGCGTGGAGGCTGACCTAGGTCCGAGAATTCAAACCCCATGGTCCGGGGGGCCTTGCCATCAAACTTCTCCATTGCCAGTGCGATCTCTTGAACGATTTCCATCCAAGATGTTGGGTGTTCAGAATTGAGTTTCCATTTAGTGGCGGAGGAATTCGCTTTTTCCTTGGCAACATTCAAGATTTTTAGGCATTGCTTTCATTATATATTTTCAGGGTTGATTTTAAAATAGGGGGCGACCCTCTTCTGGATTTGGTGAAAATCATGTCGAGGTTGGTTCGGGTATGCAAACATTTGTATGCAGGTCTACTGGTGCCGAGCTGGGTCACCTTATTGGGAGAAAGAGCCAAGGTCTTTTAGGGAGAAATATGACTTGGGGAGGCACTGTCAAAAATATTCTTGGCCGGGGTATGGGTTCCTTAAGATTCTTCTGATGGATTGCAACTAATTAAGAACCCAGATGCAGTAGCCTTGTCAGAATATTTTATCTGCAATAATCAGAATTCACATATCTTATGAGATTGAACGAGGGTACTATCATTAAGATAGTACATGTGACGAAGTATCAGAATCGAGGCAATCGGGAACAGATCTAAGTACCATTTAGCTTGCCCATTCGGGCGTTCGAACCCCACTAGCTCTCACATGAGTGGTTTTCTTCTAGATAGAGCGGGTGCCTAAGTGGAGTTTTCAAGTATAGTAAAAAATATATATATGGGTTTAGTTTATTGGTGAATATGTGAACCAACTTAAAAGTATGTGATCAATGTGGAGTTGACACGTGACATTTTAATAAAATAATGAAGTATTAACTAAATAAATGACTAACTAAAAAAATAGACGTTTAGTGTAATGTTGTGGTCAATGTGGAGTTGGCATGTGACACTTTAATAAAACCAACCTAGATCCAAATCCTAGGCTCTATCAAGCGCCGAGAGGGATCAAATCTCTTGAAGTGCAAACCTCGAATAACTCCTTGAGTGCAATACCCGAGCCTAGGTTTGCACCTCGGGAGATTTGATCCCTCTCAGCGCTTGATAGAGCCTAGGATTTGGATCGAGGTTGGTTCCAGTCGTGGGCGGTGACTCAAAAGTGGAGTTTGATCAGCATTGTAAGGAACATGTTAAATTGAAAACATAGATAGAATTATGAGGATTATCATAATGTAAGTAATAAGTATTAAGGATTGAGTAAATTGTTAAAGCAAAGGTTTGCACCTTTTTTTAGTGAAGGAAAGCAAAGGTTTGCACCTCAATGGATTTGATCCCTCTCGGCGTTTCATAGAACCAGATTTATATGGGTCTATATTGGTTCCAATCACAGTGTGTGTGTCAAAATGATGTGATGTTTTAACGTATTACCGATAATCATAGTTAAATTATTTCGTCAAATTTTTTAACAATGCAGATGAATACAAATCAAATAAGGTGATGTTTAAATATGATATATGTCAACATGTTGGTTGATGTTATCAAAGAATATAAGCCTATATAATGTTTAAATACAAATATATTACAATGTGATCAATTTTGATATATATATATATATTTTTCTTGATTCCACTCTTGTACCCTTTGGCATCTTCTCGTATCGATCATATGTGAAAGGAGGAAGACCATCCAGACCTTTTACTCATGATATTGTTGTAAATGGGAGTCCCCGTTGTTCTTTGTTTCCAATATTTATAGTTTCATTTTCCAATGTTAATCCCTATTTTTTTTTTGCACTATTGATGTAGATATATTAAACGTTGCAACACTGGTTGGGGCCAAAAAAAGTAATGGTCACTTATTCTTTTTCTCTTTCTCTTTTATACATTTGTTGTACTTTTCTTTTTTTATCGTCAATATATTTATTATTTGCAATATTATCATGAGGATCCACAATATACCCTAAAATAGAGGAAAAAAACTTTAATATGTTGAAATCATTGCAAATAGTTTTTCTATTAAATAGATAAATTCAATGTAGAAATGTAAATAACAAAAAACAATGCATTGTTGAAATCAATGCAAATTTTTTACTTTTTATTAAATTGATAAATTCAATACATACATGTAAAAAAAAATGCATTGCTAAAATCAATGCAACGAATCAAATAAATATGCATCTTGTGTTATTTAACAACATTTGTGCGTGGTCTATTGGTAAACAGTAAGGTTATTGAAGAACATTTGTTTGTGGTTTATTAAACAATGTATTGTTGAAGTCAATGCAACATTGTTTTTTTATTAAATTGATAAATTCAATGCATACATATGAAAAACAAAAACAATGCAAATTGTTGAAAGGGGGTGCTTGATAGATAGGGGTTTAATATGGATATATGCTGGTTTATTAAACAATACATTGTTGAAATCAATGCAACAATATTTTTTTATTAAATTGATAAATTCAATGCATACATGTGAAAAACAAAAACAATGCATTGTTGAAATCAATGCAACAATGTTTTTTTATTAAATTGATAAATTCAATGCATACATGTGAAAAACAAAAACAATGCATTGTTGAAATTAATGCAACTAATCAAATCAATATACATCTTGTGTTTTTAAGAACATTTGTTTGTTGGCTATAGTATTTTTTTTACTTCTTTTGTTTCTACTTTTTATGACTACTATAATATTTTTTTATTTTTTGGATTTTATTTCTTATGTTTTTTCTTTTTATGTGAGTTATAATTTTTTTTTACTTCTTATATTTCTAGTTTCTATGTGCTATAATATATTTTTTTGTAGCATCTTTTTATTAAATTGATGAATTCAATGTATAGATGTAAATAACAAAAAAACACAATGCATTGTTGAAATCAATGCAAATAATCAAATTAATATACATCTTGTGTTTTTGAAGAACATTTGTTTGTGGTTTATTAAACATCACATTGTTGAAATCAATGCAACGATGTTTTTTTATTAAATTGATGAATTCAATGCATACATGTAAAAAAAAAAAAAACAATGCATTGTTGAAATCAATGCAACTAATCAAATCAACATACATCTTGTGTTTGTTAAAAACATTTGTTTGTTGTCTATTGGTAAGTAGTGAGATAATTGGACGTAAGGTTCAAATTCCTTCTATTTTTTCTATTTCTTATGTCGGTTATAGTAATTTTTTTTTTACTTTTTTTGTTTCTACTTCTTATGTCTACTATAATATATTTTTTACTTCTTTATTTTATTTTTTATATTTTTATTTTTTATGTAAATTATAATATTTTTTACTTCTCTATCTTTTACCCATTGTTGAAATCAATGCAACCATGTTTTTTTATTAAGGTTCAAATCCCTTCTATTTTTTCTATTTCTTATGTCGGCTATAGTAATTTTTTTTTATTTTATTTTTTTATTTCTTTGTTTCTACTTATTCTACTATAATATATTTTTTACTTATTTATTTTATTTCTTATATTTCTACCTTTTATGTCAGCTATAATATTTTTTATTTCTCTATATTTCTTACTTCTTATATTTCTACTTTTTATGTAGGCTATAATATATTTTTTTGTAACATCTTTTTATTAGATCGATGAATTCAATTTACAAATGTAAATAACAAAAAAACAATGCATTTGTTGAAATCATGCACATTTTTTTTTAAGAACATTTGTTTGTTGTCTATTGGTAAGTAGCTAGATGATTGGGTTTAAGGTTCAAATCCATTCTATTTTTTCTATTTCTTATGTCGGCTACAATATTTATTTTATTTCTTTTGTTTCTACTTCTTATGGCTATTATAATTTATTTTTTACTTATTTCTTTTATTTCTTATGTTTCTACTTTTTATGTCCGTTATAACATTTTTTACTTCTTATATTTCTAATATTTTTTTTTTATTTCTTATATTTCTAGTTTTTATGTCCGCTATATTTTTTTTTTACTTATTTATTTTATGTCGGGTATAATATTATGTTTCTACTTTTCATTTCCACTATAATATTTTTTTAACTTCTTTATTTTATGTTGACTATAATTTTAATAATGGTCGACATAATATTTACTATTTTTTTATTATTATTATTTTGTTACTCGTGTAACATTACTCGACAAACGTTAAAACATCTCCCTCATACTCGTGTAACGTTACTCAAAAAACGTTACAAGATCTCCCTCATATTGGGTAGTAGAGCGCCTCTCGGCGCAATAATAAAATATTAACTAAATAAACGCTCAACATGAGTGAGGGAGAGATGTAATTCAGTGGTTAGTGTGGAGTTAACAAGTGGCACTTTAATAAAATAATAAATATTAAGTAAATAATTTTTTTATAATGTGAAACATATCTAAACTTCAAAACCAAATATATATATATATATATATATATATATATAAAATAAAAATAAAAAAATTAGTTAAACTTGGATACTTCTTGCTATGTGATGTGGGGGTTGAGCCCCAATATTTACATGGGAGAGATTTGAGCACATACAAGAGATTTACATATTAAATAGGGAGTTGTCTAAAAATTCGACGATTTGGATCGGATAACCATTTATAGCCGGAATCCAACGTTTTTTTATTTTACAAAATCCAAATTTAGTTGTGTTTTATTGGGATTTTTTATGGTAGAAATGGATTCAGCACCCTCAAAAACCCCCGAGCCACCCAAAATTATAGAATTTGATAGATGTAAATTGGATTTTGAAAAATTATGGCCGGACCTTTTCAAAATTGTGCTCGCAATAGTCATTTATTCCAGCTCAAATCATAGAATTTTTAGACTACGCGATTAAATCTGAATGAATTCACGAGAGATCGAATCCCTTGAGGTGCAATATTTTTCTCAAACTTTAGATCCAGAGTTAAGAGATGGATTTCTACAACCTAGTATGAGGGAGAAGTGTAACTCCGCGCTCAACGTTGGAGTTAACACATGTCACTTTAATAAAATTATAAAATAGTAAGCAAAAAAATTTACAATGCAAGCCCTAACCTAAAATTCAAAGTAAAAATATATATGGCTATCAGACCATTATATTTAAAAGTGGAGATAACGATAACCCCTCTAATTATCAGACCATTATGATTAGTCCTCTTTTAGCCAAGCTTTACGGTATTATCTGGAAAAGAAGATTAACATATGGCTAGAAAATGAAAGAAAGAGGGCTAAAAGCCAGGCAGGCTTCAGGAGGTATCACTCAAACACAGACCACCTTGTTACACTTAGGATCATCATGAAGGACTGTCGTAATAATAAATTCAATCTCTTTTTTTGTTTCATAGACTTTAGAAAATATTTTGATATAGTGCCTAGAAGAACCTAGAGAATATATTAGAAGAGTTAAGGTTCCTTTCGAGTTGCGACTAAGCAAGGGTGCCGCCTCTCCCCTACCCTTTTCAGCATTTACATTGATAAGCTAGAAGGTTGTTTAGAAGAAGCAGACTATACTGGCATGACCTTAAAGCAAGAATATTCATCATGCTTCTTCTCTATGCTAATGATATCGTTCTTATGGCAAGGTGCCCCTATGATCTTGAGAATCAATTGATAATTCTCAAGGATTTCTGCTCCAATATGGACATGACTATTAACACCGACAAAACAAAAGTCATGATTATCAAATCCAAAAATGGTACTATGACAATTTTGTATATGACAATAGAAACCTAGATGAAGTAACTTATTATAAATACCTAGGAATTGACTCCATCACAAGCTCACCTTGAACTATAGCATCGAGAAGAGGATTAATGGAGGGTGGAAATCCTACTTCGGTCTTAAAAACAACTATAAATTGACAAACCTTGTGACATGGGACAAAAATAAATTCCTTTTTAAAACACTCGTCACTCTCGTTATCTTATATGGTTGTGAAGCTCAGGGATGCATTATTTCTAGAGAATCATGGAGAAGAATTGAGCAAATCTAGAAGCAGTTTATTACTTATAACCTCAAAATTAAGAGCAATACGCCCAATCATATTCTCTTCTTAGAAAAGGGGCTCTCCCCCATTGAAATTATGGCTATTATTAGATATCTAATGTACAATCACAAATTAGATAATATAGGAGATCATCGGCTTCCTAAAATTTCTCTTAACTCCAGCCAAAACCAACTACGCCTCAAGCGGGGGTGGCTTAAAGATGCCATGACTTGGTTAAATTAATGGGGGATTGAGGAAACCGCCACTTTGCAAAATATAAATAACATTAAAATATTATTACTTCTATGTTTCAAGAGAAAATGTGGTGTGAGAAATATTTAGAGGTTAAGAAAAATTTATGATATTATAAAGAGCATTAACCCTAATCTTGATGATCAAAATGATCTTTCTATATTAACAAGCTCAACGAAAAAAATTAATTAATTTCTAAGATTAGAATGAACTCTCATGAGCTTCATAGTGAAACTGGGTGCTAGAAAACCCCTAAAATGTCGTGGGCCAAAAGGATTTGTCATATTTGCAAGTCTATGAGCATTGAAGATGAAAATCACTTTCTCTTAAAATGACCTGCCTACACCCACATTAGATCTTAGTTACATAATCTTTGCTCCAACACTGACCTCTCTAACCTTCTATATCCTCAAAAATATGGCGAGTTAGGGAAGCTCATCTTCAAGCTTTTTGAGCATATGAATAATATCTTAAAGAAAATCAAATAATTTATTTCTTGTCTTTTCTCTTAAGATCCGATATACCAAGTTTGGTCTGAGTGGACATTAAAGACCATCATCATCATCATATTCCAATGAATTAAAACTTAAAAAATTGATGAAACTTGGACACTTCAAGTGTTATACGATTGATCTAGGGAACATTTTCACTAAGAATGAATTTCTCCCTATTTTCAACCACATTCCATATATTATCTAATTTACTATAGCTTTCAACAATGCAATTTTGACTATATCCAATTAGTTACTTGAAATGTATATTATAGAATTGAAACGAATAAAATTCGTTTCCTGAAGAAATACGCAATGTAAATAGGTAAATAGGACAAATAATCCATGGAAAAATAAATGTATATGATAAATAAGACATATGTGATGATGAGATGATTACAATAAGAATGAGGGCTCATATATATACCCACGCACCATGCAAGGATGTCATTTTGTAAAAAGACATGAACTTTCATCTGGAAAGTGTCTCTTCATTACATATTAGTTTTATTAAATATTAATTATTGATTTATTGTTAATATTGATTTATTTTTATATATTATATATATTTTGTTTATTACATTGTCTCCCCCTTAGAAATGATTTTTCCTCAAAGCATAATTATGGAAGACTTTATCCCTTGTTCTTACTCGTGATGCCTTCTCGTGATGTTCTATGCGGGTAGTTGCAACACTTGATGAAACGAGACGATATGAGTTACAAATTCTCAATAAAAAATGTTGCATCATTTGTGAAGTGGTCAATCCCAAGTTAATTTTAATTGGAATCTTTTGTAGATTGATTTGTTGGATGGAACTTCTTGTTTTCTGCTTCCACCTAGTTTGTTGATTTTGTCTCCATTTTTTTTTTGAAATCACAATTCATCTGTTTATGTTCCCTTTGACCTTGTCATTTGTTATATTAATTCTTGTGATTTGGATGATGATAAGTTATTCGAACCACTTGTGGAGTGTTTGTAAAAACCTCAGCTTTTGGTGTTTCTTGCAATTTATTGGTTGATAATAATTCAATTGAATGTGTATTTGTTCCTCTTTCCACAGTTTTGACTTCCATTCCTAAGTATTTCTCTAGCTCCTCATCTTTTAATTTTTTTATTTGTTCAATCAAATCTTGATTGAGATTTTTTAAGCGAGAACTTTCTTCATATTTTTCTGATAGGTTCTTGTTGAACTCTTTTCCGAGATCTGCTTCCTTTTTGTTGAGTTGATCTTGTGTTTCTTGTAACGACTTCTTATGAAGTTTTAGTTTCTTAATTTTTGTAAGTAAACTCTGATTATGAGTCCTTAAACGTGAAAATTCTTCATCATTCTCTGGTTTTTAAACCTTTCCCTTAAGGTCTTGGTTTATTGATTGTGCCTCTTTTAAACTTGTGATTTGCTCGAGCAACCTCTAGTTAAGGTTTCTTAAGCGAGAGTTGTCTTCATCTTTTTCAGATAATTTTTTCCGAGACCTTGATTTTCTTCTACTTTTTTTTCATATTCCTTTTTGTCTTTTGATTTCCTGATTTTTGCTAGTAAATTTTGACTATGAGTTTTTAAACGTGATATTTCTTCATCATTCTCTGATAATATTTTATCGATATCTTCATTAGTTTGTTCCAACTTTTGATTTTGATTTTTTAGGCAAGAGATTTATTTATTTCGTTCTAGTAAGTTGTCATCAATTTTCAGTCCCTCAATTTGTGTGATTAATTCCTTAATACGCTCTTTTATGCAATGATTTTCCTTCTCTATTAATCTCTTAAAATACTTTTCATATTCAATCTCAAACTGTAATTATCTATTGGTCGCTTTATAATGTCCTAACTTGTTGAATACTACTTGTAATTGCGATTGCATTTCTAAATCCACAATTGCCATAGTTTGTGACTTCTAATTCTCTAGTCTACTTCTTTAATAGATACATTAATTGTTTCTTAATATGCCTTAAAATTCTACCTAATGTACCCTTCTATCTCTCTTTAGGATGAATAATATTTCCTTCGACCTTTAATTACCAAAAATAATCTTTCACAACGATATATAAAACATGTGCAAACCCCCTTTTACATATAGGTTGACTTTAAACTTTGGTCCTTTTAAAAACTTTTAGAATTTCAAATGTTAAGGATTATACCTTAATATAAAAATAATAATTAACCCCTTTTTAAAATAATTTTCTTATAATGGTGTCCCTTCCTTTATATATACTAACTTCAAACTCTAGGACTTCAATGTTAGGGATTACCTTTATATAAAAATAATAATTAATTATTTTTTAAAATATTTTTCTTATAGTGGTGTTTTTTCTTTTATATATAAATGTAACACCCTAATTTTGAACCCGTTGCATTAAATATGTAAATAATGTAATACTGTTATAAAATCATGGTGAGGAACTCAAGGGAAAGGTCTTTCAATCGATTTATCATTTATGTATCAACAATTAAAAATTGATGCATGTGGATCGTGTGCTAGCACGATACTATGGAAATCGTAAATATGATGTAAATATGTTTTAATAAAAATCCCCACAACGAGCTATGCAATGCAACAAGAATATGAGGGCATGATTTTTACAAGGAATAGGGAGAGAAATATTCAAACCCTTGAAACCAATAGTGTCAATCCAAGTTTCAATGAGAGAACCCATGAACCATTAACTACCCATGTTAACTTTTGCACCCAATCACTTATTTCTTCCAAGAGGTGGATGAGGTAGTTATTGTTTTGGGAAATGAAGAATATGGATGTCCAAATTTCGTGTATGGGAAATCCATCATTTTGGAAAAATGTGTTTTGAATCTTGGGCAAGAAACCACCCACAAATTTGCTTCACAGGCCATTATTCATCCATGTGCTTTGCTCCCTCATGCAGTTTTGGCTTGCTGGGCATTTTCCTCCACTAAATTCCTGAGTTTTCCTCCATTTTCTCTAGCTGAGAAGTCGTTTTCGGTTTGAAAAATGGTTGGGAGGAAGGGGAACATGAGTTGGGGTTCCTAGATGTCGTTTTTCCCATTTGAATGCCTATGTACATGTTGGAAACTCGATTTTGTTCCCCAGGGGTTGATTTCCCCTCTCCAATTTCGTTTTGTTATGCCCATTGGTTGTATGACTGTGGATTTGTTAAATTGAGTTCCAACTATTAGGAAATTACCTGGAGATTGTGTGGTTTGAGGTTATATGTATTCCTTGCTTGGATTGAACTTGTATGTAAGCAACCAGGAATAGAGAATGATTTGGAATTGGCTTGATAAACCTAGTGAAAGGTGTAACCTCACCAAAGATGATAGGGCTTCGGACACTTTTCTATGCACACCCTGAAGAGCACTAGAAGGAAGGTATGGCACGAGGGACTGTGGAGCAATGAAGGGAATACTTCCTTGTGTTGGGTGTGTAGGTATTATGGGTGCCAAGCTAGCCAAATCTTGCGTAGGCACCAATAGCTCTGTGGTTGAGTTCACTAGCTTAGCAATTCCTCCCTTTCTACTACCTTGACAAACTGATAAACCCAATTGTGAGATGGGTTGTTTGATTTGTTGTATATATTTGGCTATGCATGAGTTGGTAGGTTCCCTTTCCTTGTGGAAATCATGCCTAGATCAGGGTGGCAATTGTGCTGAGAGATTGATGAGCACAGTTGGCCTATGGCTGGGTGGATCATTGCAGTTGCATAGACAGTTGCTCGGGACAACTCATTTCAAGATAAGTATTTTCTTGTATTTCATTATGCAATGTATTCAATTAATGCATGTTATAATTACGCTGAAAACTTGCATGCTAGATGTGTGTATTAGATTTTATTTCCGCTGTGTTTATTTGAACTATGCATTTGCACATGTATTTTTACTTGTATGAATTCTTAAAATGATGAATGGGGCTAGTTTTGTGAAATCCCAGATTTTTAGTCATGTTCCCTTCCTTGAATGGGATTGATGGGAGGAGATGTGAAATTAAACTTCAAACTCTAGGACTTCTTCTTATGCTTTCATGATACACTAATGGTGTACTTTATAATTAACCACTATATACTTATCGATTGAATTTTTATTCCACGATGAGAATGAATGGTTGCACTCAGCCACAATACTCACAGTCACCTCCATCACCTCTTACGAATTCCCTACCCCATCACCTCTTACCAACGCCCTACCCCTACACTGTCTTGAACCCCTTCGCATTACATCTTGCGATCCCATCTCCCCATCCCTAGTTGAGTCCATCTCCTGAAGATGGACTCAACTCTAGAGTCCGAAACACGTCGAGAAAAAAAAATCCACACAGGTCTCCAAATCCCCATAAAGATATCCCCACACTCCTCCAGCCACGCACTACCTGCATCCTATCCCATCTCCCTCACCCACTCTCTCCTTCTCCTCTCTCACACACCCTACTATAATCCCCACACTACACTAGCACCCTCCCAAATATCCTTCCACTCCATCTCTTCCACCTTCGCTACACATCCTCTCTTCCTCACACCTTGCCTACATGCTCCCACACTCCACAGTCCACATCTCCCACGCCCTTTTCCCCAAATTTCTCTGATACCAATGAAATGAATAAAATTTGTTTACTGAAGAAATACCCAATGTAAATAGGACAAATAATCCATGAACAAATAAATGTATATGATAAATAAGAGACATGTGATGATGAGATGATTACAATAAGAATGAGGGCTTATATATATAACTGCGTAGGGGCGCCCTTTTGTAAAGATACATGAAATTTCATTTGGAAAGTGTATATTCATTATATATTAGTTTTATTGATATTAATTATTGATTTATTGTTAATATTGATTTATATTTTATATTACATATATTTTGTTTATTACAAGAATTGATCTATCTTTACTTGTTTGCAGTTTACATGTGTGTGTGTGTGTGTTTTTTTTTTATAGAATGTGATGGTATTCATCTTTTATGATTTCATTTAACATAGTTTTATCACCAACATAGATTTATCTTAAATCTAAGTATTATGCACTCTAAACAAAGGTTTGCACCTCTAAGGAATTGACCCTTATCATGCACTCTAAAAAAGGTTTGCACCTCCAAGGAATTGATTCCCATTAGATCCATGAATCTTAAATAAAGAAACAAAGATCCGTGTTTTTATTTTTATTACCAATGTCCACAAATGTATATGGCGGCATTTTTCACCAACGTCCACACATGTATAGTGTGGAAGATGGAAGAGCAAACAATTCTAGCAGCTATGTAGGAGGATGAACAACAACCACACATAAAACTTTAGACTTTTTGGTAGCTAACGGTAAATGTGTTAGACATCCAAATTTTACAATTCAAAATGTACTCCACATAAGCATGGGGCTAATTGATTCTTGTGAGACTATGTTAGGAAGTGCTTTTTGTGCCAAAGAGATGCATTCTATAGGCTAATAGGGGGATGTGTAACTCCTTCCGTGCTCACAAGTGTCATTTAAAAAAAATATTATAAAAAAAAACAGTTCAACTCAAATTAGATTTAAAACATTTACAACGACATATATATATATATATATATATATATATATAATTACCTTGTTAGATTTAAAACATTTACAATGACATTTGATGCCTCTCTATGCTTGATAAATCCCCTTTTACAAATGATTTGATATTTCAACTCTTAGTTTTCACTCCTTTGTTCTTTGTTATTATCTACTTATGCTAAAACCATAAATTATTAACGTGTAAATTTCTATAAATAATTGTGTTTTGTTTTGTTTCCAAATTCACAATTTTGCAAATATCCTTATTACTTTTAGTGTTTCATATTTTCTGGCATTAGAAAGGGTAAATGCCGGGCACTAAAATAGAACTCGTGGTTCAATTATTCAATTCTAATTTTAAAAAATAGTTAATTTATTTTAAATGATTAAATCATATTTACATTATATAAAAATTATTTATATAATTATGTTTAAAAAAAATTTATAATTATATTTAAAATATATATATATAGCAATCATTGATCTACCATATTTCCAAATATGCTCTCATAAAACATTGAAGAGACAATACTATGAGGGAGTGTCTCTTTGGTGTGTTGTTTCTTTAACTAGGTGTGTATGTGTTTTATGTTATTTATTAAATTATCGGGTGTGCATGTATTAATTCCATGTCAATATTATGTCATTTATTAAATTATAGTGGTTTGTTGTGTAATTTAATAAGGCGTGCATGTATTAATTCATGTTAATATTATGTCATGTCAATATTATGTCATTTATTAAATTATAGTGGTTTGTTGTTAATTTAATAAGGTGTGCATGTATTAATTCATGTTAATATTATGTCATTTATTAAATTAAAGTGGTTTGTTGTGTAATTTAATAATTTAATTAATTATAATAGTAATATTATTTTTATTTGCTTTATTATTTATTAAAAAATTATTAGGTGTGTATTTATTCATATTCATATTATGTCAGTTATTAAATTACAGTGGTTTGTTGTGTAATTTAATAATCTAATTAAATATAATAATAATAATATATTTTTATGTGCTTTGTTATTAAAATGTTATTGGATATAATAATAATAATATATTTTTATGTGTTTTGTTATTAAAATATTATTGGGTTGTTATATTTTTCATTATTTTTTGAAGTTGAAATGATCTTTATGTTACTTTAAATAATGAGTTGTTTTGACAAATTTATGAGAGTTTAATAATATCATTTACGTACTTAAACTTGAGTATGTAGAGAGAAAACTTATATTTAATTTGATGAGATTATTTTTAAATTAAATTTATATTATTTTTATTTTTATTTATATTTTTAAATTATTAAAAAATTAAATAGAGAAGAGTTTTTATGATTTTTTATTTATAAAGTTTGATTGAGAATGAAGAAAATTATAAAACGATAATCAAAATTGAATTTATTATAATCTTGTATTTCTCATTAAATAATAAAATTTAATTCGTGTTTTTTTCATTTGTTTCTGTTAACACTATTCCCTTCCATATAAGTCACATGCATGATGTATTTTTATAAATAGGTGTACTATAATCATACTTTTTATATAATTAATCACATGTATAATATATATATTGTTTTATAGATAGATGTATTATAGTCATATTTATTTATATAATAGAGTTTTAAAGTTTTGATTTTATTTATTTTTATGTATTTTTAAATTAGTTAGATTTTTTTCCAAAATAACAAATATAATTTTTTTACAAATTTATATATTTTTATTTTTTATATAATAAATAAAATTAAGAAAATGAAATAATTTTTGTTTATAAGTATTTATAATGATGATGATGGTGGTTAATCTCCACTAAAATCAATATTAAATGATAAATTTTTGAAGTAATTTTATAATATTATTATTATTTTAAATTTTCTATTTTTTATAAATATGAAGATAAACCCCATTTGTTTTTTAAAATTAATATTCTTTTTACAACATAATTATAATTTTTAATTCAATATTTTTTATAAATCTAAAAAATAATAATAATATGTTTGGAGATATAATAAACTATTATATATATAAAAGATAGTTTTAACTTTTTTATATTTGACATTTCTTTTTTTCTTAATATATATATGACTAGTTATAATTACATGATTGAGTCAAAGTTAAAAATAATTATATGTATAAAAAATTACTTGGTGGTGTTCCTACATCCGCACTTAGAAATATTACAATAGTATTCTCTTGTATGTTATTATGTATGTGTTATTGAAATACAATAGAAAGCTGTATTTATAAATAAAAATTTCTCAAAGAATAAGGAAGTGAATATTTGTGATTTCTATATGTAGTTCGTATTTCTTAAATCCATTTTATCATTGGATCAATGGATTGCATTGCAAAATAGATATAAATAAAATGTCTTCGTCCTTGACCATAGAATAGAACAAAAGAATTGTGATTTTCTTATTAAAAATTTAATAACATAAAATATAATTAAACAATTATTATTTATAAGTGATTAACACCGCTACATCAATGAATTGCATTGTAAAATGGTTATAAATAGAATGTCATGATCCTTGACCAAAGAACATAAGAATTGTGATTTTTCTTATTAAAAATTTAATAACATAAAACATAATTAAATAATTATTATTATTTATAAGTGATTAACACCACACAATTAAACTATTATATATTATATAAAATGAAAGGGTTACATTTTTTTATTAAATAATTATTGTTTATAAGTAATTAACATCACACAATTAAACTATTATACACAATTAAACTATGATATAAAATGAAAGGATTACATTTTATTTTATTAAATAATTATTATTTATAAGTGATTAACATCACACGATTAAACTATTATATAAAATGAAAGGATTACATTTTGAAATTTTAATAAGTATGTACACAATAATTCAAGGAAACATATTTTACAAGAGTATAAAAATTTGAGATAATTTACACCATTTAGCTGCCGATTTATAAATTTTATGACTTTACATGCATAAGGTCTCAATAACTTTCGAATAGAATATTCATTTAATTTCTTCATAATGTGAAATAATAATGTTTATATTACCGTTACATAAAAATATAATTTTATACCACATATTTATACACTTTATAACTTTACATGTATAAGGTCTCAATAACTTTTGAATTTAATATTTAATTAATTTTTTCAAAATGTGAAATAATAATGTTTATTAATAATTAGAGTTTAATAATTATTTAATTTCTTCAAAACATGAGGTTGAAAGTTACAATGGTTAAATGGTTTTTAAATAATATTTTATTAGTTAGATTATATTTTTTTAAATAAGATAGGGCATTTTTTATTAATTGGTCAAAAACAGAAAGATATAATGTTTACTTTGATATTCATGTTCATCCTCAGAGACCAAACTGTAAAACCTAGTTTGCATGTCAAGATTATCCACAATTTTTTTTATATGTCTAGCTAGAGATGATTATACAGTCTAATTATATCATGCTTTCTAAGAGGGTCTCAATAACATCTTACAAATTTTACAAAACAACCTTCGTGAGAAAAAAGACTAAAAGGTTTGAAACCTAATCAAATAAGAACCATGTCATGCTACTGGCTGAGCTATGTTATCATCAATGATGATTAGAGTGTCGCTGGTGCTACCCAGATTTGCTAAGAGCCACCCCTTCTTCACTTCTCCCATAATGATAATCTTTTGTGTCGTTATCTTGTTCAACCTTCTTTGGTCTTTCATCACCTCATGCTTCTCCCTGAGTTTGACCATGAGAGGAATCTCCTCCGTTAACATCCTTTGGGTTAACGTTTTGAGCACCCAGTGAAGAACCACCGAACACTCAGAGAGCATAACCCGCTACTCTGTCCCTCCTGGGTTTTGAATCCATTCTACTAACGGGTTGGGAGTGACCTCATCCTGTAAAACCTGATTGTTTTGGACCAGAGCCCAATTAGCTCGTCTGTGGGATCTTAATATCGAGCATGACTTGCATTAATAACTATTTTTCTCAAGCATGTGCTCTGCATGGATGAGATCCACCACTTGTCTCTCGTAGGGAAATTTTTAAGGGCGAAATTTCGTCAATTGGCTATTTTTTGGACCTTTTTTCAAAACATAATTTTGCTATTTGGTCATTTTTAGACTCTAATATCACCTATATTTACATAAAATATGTTTTTTTATCATAATATTCGCTAAAATTTACAAGTTTCAGTAGTAAATTGTTTGTTTCATATTTAATATTCGCCTACTAATCTATATATATGTTTTTTCAATCGAAAATAATCACCTAGAATGTATACTTTTATAATCCTTAAAAATTACCCTGGTACTTGGTTGTCCATTCATCTTGTGCAGAAGGTTTGTCTTATGATGAGGCCGCAGTTGTCATGGTCTGGGTTGAACTAGGTAGGCCTTGTATCCACCTTATTCATCTCATGTGGAAAAATTGGATTATCTAATTTAATTTAAATATTATTGTGTAATTTAATAATATTTTATTAATTAGATTACCTAATTTATTTAAGAATGATGAAACAAATTTGTAATTTAGTTTTTTTTCACACAATAAAGTAACTTGTTGTTACTGTGAATCAAAGTTACTACATTCAAAGTCTTCTTCTCACATTTTTTTTCACATCCCACCCCTCCTTAATAGGAACATCCTAGAAACATTAACCTATCCATTAACATGATGTAACAAACAACAAAAAAGACTGGACTAACATCCATCATTAAAAAAAAATCACAAAAACCAGCTTATTCATAAAAAAAAGACACTGAACCCGAATCCACAGTTTCTCCATCAACAATATCTTAAGACCATCCATCTCCGCAATTGCTTCCTTCGACAGACTATCCACTGAGGAATTATATATCATGTATATATGATGGAAAGTGATACTCTGGAAAAGCTGAAAGCACCTTCTAGTTTTGTAAAGCCAATAATCCAAAATGAGAGATTGATCTCTGCAACACCATTTAACCAATCTATAATAATTTTTGAATCCCCACAGATTCGGAGATAAAAAAACCTCCTCATAGCAAACCACAATAATCCATATAATGTTAATAGTTCAACTTGTGTGTTGGTGCATTTTACTCCATTTTGAACTTAATAAAGTACTATGATAACAAAAATAATTGATATTAAATTTTTTTTTATTAAACATATTGATTTAAGTTTTATATATAAAAAATAACTATAATTATTATTTTTAAAGCAATTTATTTTTCTAATTTAAAAATTATTGATTACAAATTTAGAATTATATATATATAACAAGCAAGCATAACTTTAAAATTATTATATATAAAATAAAGCATAACTTTAAAATTATTTTGGGATGATGGTTAACGTTCGATTAAATTTGGTCAAAATTATATATATATTATGTCACTTATATCATTAAAAAAAAAAAAAAAAAATTCGGTTATGGTCATTGTTTTTAAAATTATTTACATAATTATATATTTAATTTAAATATATTTATTTTCTATTTTTAAATTGATATTTTTATTTTTATTTTATCATAAAATTATATATTATTAATTTTAAAATTATGTATTTTTAATTTTATTTACCATAACTTAAAAAATGGATTGATACACTTAATTTAGTTTATAATTAATTTAAAATTTATTATTGTAAATAATATTATTATTTTAGTAATTATGTTTCACACTCCAAACCATTAATAATATTAATCTTTTAACTCAAATCAAAATAAAATATAATATTTATTTTCAAATTTCAAATTAATATTTTATTATTTTATTTTGTTAATATTATAATTAATATTTAATTAGAGTATTTTATTGTTTTATCATAATCTAATATATAAACAACTTTTTCTCTCTATAAAATTTCATAAATATTTTAAAACAACCTTTTAAAATTATGTTATATTCATTTAAACTATAATTCTCCATTTCGGATAACGCTTATGGGTTTATATTCTTAATTCTCCATAATAGTGCACATGCAAACATAACCAATTTATTCAATTTATACCATCCACTTGCAAATTTTATAACTTTACAGTCTCAATAAGATTCCACTACTATCCATTATTTTGAATTAAATATTCATATAATTTCTTAAAATGATAATGCTTATGGTTTAAGTTTGGACCACAAGAGTCAAACTTACAATGGTTTCTTAATAATATTCTATTAATTGGATTGTTTACTTCAATTTTGAATTAAATATTCATATAATTTCTTAAAATGATAATGCTTATGGTTTAAGTTTGGACCACAAGAGTCAAACTTACAATGGTTTCTTAATAATATTCTATTAATTGGATTGTTTACTTCAATTTAATATATTACCGTGTAGCTTATTTATATTTTATTAATAAAATGATTTAGTTTTTTTAAAAGTTATGAAACAAATTTATGATTTATTTTTTAAATATAAAATACAATGACAACAAAGTTTTTTCAATTTTATATATAATTACTATAATTATTATTATTTTTTTTTTAATTTAAAAATATATATATATTTTTAATTTATAATACATCATATTTATACTTAAAAAATATTTTGAAATATTTTTATAATTATAAATGAATGGTAAACAATGAATTTATTTCGAAAATTATAGTGAGCTTTGAAAGCTTCTCGTCAAACTTTTTAAAGCAAATAAGTAAGGTTTTATAAACTAAAGTTGATTTCACTAATAATCATCATCATCATAATTGAATATTTAATTTAATATTAATTATTTTCCATTTTTGAATTAATATTTTCATCTTCATTTCCTAATAAAATGATTTATTATCATTTTATTGACTAGATCTCAAAATAATTTATTAATGCAATTATATAGTTTAATAATGCTTATTTATTATTGTAAATGATATTAATATTTTAATTAACTTACTATTTTTCAAGTCTTAATTTAATTCATAAGAAATTATAAAACAAGTTTTAATTGTGATATTGTGTTTCACGTTCCAAACCATTTACACAGTTAAATATTTCATTTAAGTCAACAAAAAATATGATATTTATTTTCAAATTTCAAATTAATATTTTTTATCTTTAAATTAAAATTAAGTTATGTATAATTATATGAAACCACATCACAATCATAAACAAAATTTTATGGCATGGACTAGCTCTGGTGTAGTATTCATATTGGATCTATATTTATTATTTATGTTTTGATCACGGAGTTATAAAATTTTATGGGTTATTGATATCTAAATGGATTGTATGCATCTGTAACTAAATTTAAGTGTCAATTGAGTGCAATTTGAATGGTTGTGAGGAAATGTTGTTATTTTTCTTATTCATTTTCAACTCCACTCCCCCTCATTTGGAGGATGTTACTTAGGGTAAACCAGATTCTTTAGGGCTCAAGGCTAATACAACAATATACTCATTAAAAACTCAACATATCACTTGCATGAATTGATCTTGGGTTGGGAGAGTAACAATCATTCCTCCTAACAACCTAAGCTAAACCCAATTGACCCTTTCCCCCATATATTATTTGCATTATCTAAAAATTAAAAAATCTAAATCAATACTCTAACAATGGTAACACTTGGATCCATATGGGGACATGCACTCTTTTTAAGAGTGCATGATAACCTCAGATCTATGACATACTTGTTGGACATGTCATAAGAAAGACATAAAGCATGTGGCAGAATATGTGAAGTCTATCTATCCCCTAGCCCCACATATAAAATCACTGTGACATATCCATAGAGTTTATTACATAAAAAAAACTCTTCAAACAAGGCATGAGCTAAATGCCAAAGAGAACATGGAAATAAACAAATAATTCTACTCTATTGCTCACAAGAGTGTATATCCATCCTACCCTACTCTAACATAAGTAAAAGTAACCATGGAAGCATCTTCTTAATGCTGAAAAGTCTTCTCTTGTGTTTGGTATTGAATCAAAACAAGACTACATCAAGTACCAAGCATATATAAGATGGAATCTCCATCATAACATGGCTAAAAAAAGAAGTGAATTCATGTAAATGGAAAAAAAACACAAACACCATCATAAGGAGAACATGTGCCACTATCTGCTTGCTCTATTCATTGGTGGAACTACTACATTTGGACCCCAAATTCAACGTTCCCACTGACGTTTGATAAAAAATACACCTCCTAACATCGGAATGAAGTCGAACAGGCGGAAATTTCAGTTGAAATTTTGGGTTTGGCTTCGACACACGTCGCTTAAGCGACGTTTGGGAAAAAATAATCTTGTAACATCAACTAATACATCACTTAAGCGACGTACATACTGTTTTTTTTTTTTTTGCATTTCCCCCCTTTTCTGCACGCGACACTGAAAATCCATTTGGTATGAAAGAAAAAACATTGTTTAAGGAAAATTGAGACAAGGAGAGATCGAGAGAAGGAGAGACTGGAAGAAGGAGATATTGAGAGAAGTAGAGACTAGGAGAAGGAGAAGGAGAGATTGTAGAAAAGGAGGTAAATTGCATCATCAAGATTTTTCTACATTTCAATTGTTTTATAAACACAATTTTATTCATTTTGTGAAAGGGAGGTGAAATTCTATGAAAATTTGTTTCCAAATCAAGTGAAAATTCATGAAAGAATGTTCATCAACGTGATAGAGGGAAAACATCATTAGGCATATAATCCTCTTCTTGAGAAAAAGTCTATTTGTTCTCCAAGTTTAATTTTTTCCCTTCTAGTTTGTTGAGTCACTTCTTGGCTCCACTATGAATCTATGATTTGTGTCCTTGTCCTAAGTTAGAGTTTTATCAATAGTTGAGGCTAGAGGAACCAAGGCTCGAGTGACAAAGTTGCAAGATCATGTATAACATTCTTTTTGTCATCTTTTGATTATATCATTCTAGATTCTCTTCTCCCCTCCTCTACAACAATTCTTGTAATTATTATTCATTGTCATGGTTATTGCGTTTGAATTATAGAATTTATAATGATTTAAGAAGGTTTGTCTTATTGTAATTGTTTGCAAGTATCAAAAAAGATAAAATGTTGGAAAATCACTTAATTAATCAAAGACAAAGACCAAGAGAAAAAGCTTTCATTAATTTTTTGTTAACATTTGGTTGAGCTTTGATGTTTAATTCTTTTAGATGTTGAAACTTGAATCAATGAGACAATTCAATCACATAAAATTCTACTCTATTGCTCACAAAAGTGTATATCCATCCTACCCTACTCTAACATAAGTAAAAGAAACCATGGAAGCATCTTCTTAATGCTGAAAAGTCTTCTCTTGTGTTTGGTAATGAATCAAAACAAGATTGCATCAAGTACCAAGCATATATAAGATGGAATATCCATCATAACATGGCTAAAAAAAGAAGTGAATTCATGTAAATATGTAATACCCCATTTTGACCCTTAGGATATATTAGCATTTAATGTAAATAATGTGTACATGTGATGTATGTTTTCCTAGCGTGGAGCTCAAGGCCAAGGCCCCGCTAGTGAAAGCCTGAATTTTGATTTAAAGGGAAAGCATTGATATTTGATGCCCATGTGCTCTTAAGCCATGGAAATTGTAATAGGATGTAAATAAACATCATGCAATAAAATACCAAAACTGGCTATGGGAGCAACGAATGAGAAGGGGCCATGTGTATCCACTAGGGAGTGGTGAGGGGGTTGAGGGATTGAACCATAGGCTGCCATATGTCACCTTGAGAACCCATTTGACTTTCCTTGATGACATTTAATTCTGTTGTAAGGAAGTGGTTGAGGATTTCAGTCCATGGCTTCAATGGAGCATGGGTAGCCCATAAATTCGTATGGCAGAGTATGGGCTCTGTTTTCTTGTACCACAAGCCACTCTACCTCATGGATGTTGCTTCTTCCTCATCCCCATTCCATTTGGGAAACTTACCAGCACCATTTTCCATCCAAAAAAAATGATTTTCCAGCAGAGTGAAAAACCAGAAATCGCGACTTTGAAAGAACCCACGTTTTGAAGAGCCAAAAACGCTCAGATTTGGTATTGGACAGTGAAATCCAATGGGGGATCCATTGGTATGAAACTTGGGGCGAATTTGGGAGCATTAGCTACCCTGAAATCCATGGGAAAACCCAGTTTTAACAGCCCAGAAAATCAGTGACGGATTTGGGGTTATTCGTGACAGAGTTGTGAGAAATCCAAGTGTGGATGTATGAACATAGGATGGGATTGTTGAGTCCAGCTTGAAGTGTATGTGGCTCTGGGATTGAGCTTAGGGGACTAGCATCCTCCTCCATTTCCCATTGCATGCTTGAAAAACCCAACTGTGTGTTGGCTTAGCATGGTTGTCTGAGTGAGACCCTGACCGTGAGTGAGCCATCTAGTTCCTCCTTAGTGGATACACAACCCAGATCGGGGGTGATCTCTCAGCTGAAAGAATACAGGCTGGACAGAGATCTATGGTTGGGTGGAACGTTGCTCTCACGTAGCCAGTCGTTGGACAGCTTCATCTTCAAGATAAGTGTTCTATGTGTTATAAATTATTTGCATTTTGTGTTCTACAATATGTTAAATTGTCTATGTTTAATGAAATTAGTTGATTATCTTAATTTGGAATCCATGCATGGCATTGTAATGAAATTGAGTCTCTATATGTTGAATCATCCCCCGCTGTGATATATATATATATATATGTTAGGCATTACTGGTTGTGTGCTTATTAGTATGTTTATTCCGCTGTGTTTATATTGAGATGAATATGCATATAGAAGTTTTTAATTGTTATGAATTTATGAGTAATGTAATATTGGGGCTAAGTCTGCCAAAAGCCCCCGTGTGTTGTTAACGTTTCCTTCCCTGCATTTGTTGATGGTAGGGGACGTTACAGAGTGGTATCAGAGCTCTAGGTTCAACACTACGGTTGTTGGGCCCTTCACAGAGATATAAATCATTGTGTGTACATGCATTTTGTATTTGGAACTAAAATGCATTAAAGAAACCTCAAGATTGCATGGCTTCTATTTGTTGGAATGGAAAATCATTTCCATGACTATTTGGGGATTTTTGCAAGCTGCTTGCATTGATTGCATTCTATGAAATAGAGGAAGGAGCGAGAAAATTCATTTTCAGGATGAATGCTTGCTCTAATTTGTCCCCAATGCTATAGCATTCAGTTTGTATTTGTCTGTTTTCCTCCATGGAGAAGAGAAAGGAGGGGCAACCTCTGCCATCTTATATTGTTTTGTTGTTGTTGTTGTTAATTGCTGTGCATAGGAGATGATGCATCATGTGCTTGAGACCTTGATTAATGATGAATCCATGTTCCTTGAATGTCCATGATGCTTTGAATGCATGAACTTGAATGTTGAGCATGGCTGGAAATGAGTTCTGTTTGTTTAAAAGCATGAATAATCAGTTGTTACAGCCCCATGTCTTAATGATGATTTTTTTTACTTACAATGAACCCACATTGTGTGTCTGATTGATGGTTTTCGGAAGTGAGTAAAGCCTGCAAATTACGCCCTTATGCTCATGAGTCTCCTTACCCATGCTTGTTGGCTACTTGGAGATTAATTGTGAATCCATTGGTTGGATTGTTGAATGTGAAATGAAAAGAAAATCCCTTATTAGAGATGCAAGTTCTTGTCATTCTCTTACTGTTTTTATGCAAGTTTTTATGCAATTCTGATCTGTAGTAGTTCACCTTTGTAAGGGGATGAAAGGGCACATTCCAGAAAATTTTCTAACTCTTGTGAAAAGTTGCAGTTGCAGGCAAGAGACAGAACGGTTTTGATGTGGAATTGGGAAGTTGGGGGCATAATTTTGATTTGGAAAAATGGCAGGATCATATTTCTCAGATGTAGTAGAGGACCACACCATTGCATAGACCTCTCCAAGAGCTTTCCAACGGTACCAAATTCATCCAATTTGGTTAAGGGACGAGGGAGATATGACCCCCGCAAGCACGCAGGTTGCGCACAGATTGCACGCAGATCACGTACAGGTAGTGCGCGGATTGCGCGCAGGTCGCGCGTAGATTGCACGCGGATTGCGTGCAGATTGCATGCGGGTTGCGCGCGGATCGCGTACAGATTGCGCGTGGATTGCGCGCAGATTGCGTGCGGGTTGCGCGCGGATCGCACAGAGATTGCGCGTGGATTGCGCGTGGATCGCTCGCGGATTGCGCACAGATTGTGCGCGGATCGCACGCGGATTGCGCACAGATTGTGTGCGGGTTGCGTGTGGATTGCACGTGGATCGCACATAGATTGTGCGCGGATTGCGCACAGATTACGCGCGAATCGCGCACAGTTGCGTGCAGATTGCGCGCGTATTGCGTGCGGGTTGCGTGTGGATTGCGCGCGGATTGCACACAGATTGTGCGCGGATTGCGCACAGATTACGCGCGAATCACGCACAGTTGCGTGCAGATTGCGCGCGGATTGCGTGCGGGTTGCGCGTGGATTGCGCACGGATCGCACACAGATTGTGCACAGATTGCGCGCGGATCGCGCACAGATTGCGCGCAGATTGCGCGCGGATTGCGTGCGGGTCGCGCACAGATTGCGCGCGGATTACGCGCAGATGGTGTACAGGTTGCGCGCGGATTGCGCGCAGATGGCGTGCAGGTTGCGCGCGGATAGTGCGCGGATTGCGTGCAGGTTGTGCGCAGGTGGCGCACAGGTGGAGCACAGGATGCAAAGGGAGTTAAAAATGTGAAAAAATTGGAGTAAAAGTTGTCATTTTTGAAGAGATGCAGTTCCCGCACCTGATGTCGGAATGGAGCATGAAGACAGGCATTGGAAAGCTTGTCCAGCAGGGAACAATGATGCATGACCAGAGTTTGAATGAGGTCTACATATATCATAGATATTTAGTGCAGAAGAGTTCCAGCGGCTGTTTGACAAACAAATTTTGTTGTCAATGTGGGCAATTTCTACAATTGCATGATATGGAAGAGGAATTCCATGTTACAGTGAGGGATCGAAAAGGGAAGAATTCTTTAAACCCCTGTTTGTTATCATACTTATAATTATGAAATTGTCATATGGCATAAAAATGTTAAAAATGTAAGGGATTACATAGATGTATATGCACTAGATGGCATCTTAACAAACATTGCATAGTGCATATGGAAATGCTTGTGCATAAATGGGATATTGCATATTGGTAGAATAATGAAGTCTGCATATGCAATGAACCACTAATGGATAATATTGTGGTTGATAATCACTATTGATGTTGGTATTAGTTGTAGGTCCAAAGATAACAAAGAGCATGGCTAAATGTGTTGAGGATGTTGTTGCATGAAGCCAACAACCTTATGCAGAAAGGATGGTGCAACAAATCTATAATCATAAAGTTGGCAAAAGGACTGAGCAGCCTTGGTAAGAGGCCAAATGATCAGGTAACATCAGATGATGTTAATGGTAACCATGCAGTTAATGATTATTGGTGCCAAATTGCATGAATGTTGAAAGAGGATTTGGTAAGATCTCTTCAACTATGTTTGAGCTATGATGAGTTAGTTTGCATGTGATATTGAATACCGATTGGGACTGTTAACCTGCCAAGCTTAGTGAGGTGTGGGTAAGTGAAGGAAATGATCCTTACACCCTATGGCTGTTTAGAAATCTCAATGCATTCATATGAATTTATATCATGCCATGTGTATGTTGGTTATGTGCTTAATAACCCAAGCAAGTGAGGACTAGTGGTCCTGATTATGGTAATGCAAGTTATATGAGATAGTCATGTTTCGATCATAATATGCTTGAATGCCTAGTACTCATGAAACAATGCAAGGTAGCATTGAGTAGATGTGCATTAAGAGATTTCATAAATCTTGTGATGCATTGTATGAATGCATAGAACTGATGCATATGTTATTGCAAAATAAATAATGAATGAAATGATGAATTGATGATAATTCTAGGATCATTTCATGGGCTGTTATGAATGTAGAATAGTAAGTGCATGAAGAGCCCAATCATGATCGATGGGCTGCTAGAATGCTCTGTGGAAGGACAGAGTTGTATGAATGATATGACTTTAAAATTTGATCTAGAAATTATGAGAAGGAATCTCATGGTTGAGAGCTCTAAGTTCTGTTAGTAAGAACAATTGTAAATATCAGATTTGTAAGTGTTTCAGATTTGAAATTTTGCTAATAATTGCTAATGACTGTTTGTCTTACATGAAAATGTGTCAGGAGGACATGCTGTAAGTGGATGCTCATGTATGGCAGCGGGCATAAGACCATAACGGGCAGAGTGGTGTCACTTACAGGAGCCAAACAATATGAGGATAGCCTCATGGATAAGAAAACCAATTTCTGTAGTAGACAGAGTTGCAAATTCATGCTGAATTTAATTATTAGTGCCATGGATTGGTTATGAAACAATAAGATTTGAATGGTATTGTTAAATGTTGCTGACTGTGTGGCTGTTTAATAAGTGTGCCAGGGAGGCACATTGCAGTAAGACCAAGAGAGAGAGGTCCTGCAGAAGCCAAACTTCATGGGAAGGGACTCCATGATTTGAAAGTGGGTTTCAGGTGAAACGCCATAAGACATTATTAATGTCTCATCTGCACTACATGATTGGTAAACAATATGAGTGAGATGGTGAAGATTATGTCAGTAAGACATGTGAGAGGCATGTAACATCAAAAGGAATTGGGATGGCAAACCGAGGGACTGTCAACTCAGAGAAGGAGCCCCCATTCCTCATTAAAGAAGAGAAATAACATCTCCAAATGGATAAGTGTTCCACAAACCCTGAATGATATATATATATATATATACATACATGCATGTCTAATTATTAGAGTTAATATGCAGAGCATGTTTTGATTTTATTTCCATTATGGCAGACTGCTTGAAGTATGATTAGGATCTTCATAGTTCACATCGGTAAGGAGTGCACGCTTTTCTGTTGCTGAGTTATGTTAGGGATGCCAATATTGACTACGCCTTAAGGGAATGGACGCATTCCTGGTGTTTCAAGGTTGGATAGTGAATGTTATGAAATATGTTTACAGTTTAGAGCAGTAATACTAATGAACTTGCTTATGCATCTTGTGTTGACAGCCTAAACAGATTGTAATTGATGTTACACACTAAAGAATCTAAATAAAAGGATGTTGTGAGGGGTTGTGGTGGAAGGGTTAATATAAATAAAAGAATGTTGTGGAGGTTGTGGGGATTTTGATGAAGGGTTGTGAAGTATTGATGAAAGGGCTATTATGTGCCTATGGCTCCATAGTAGAGCCTTGACCTAGAAATGGTCGTAGTGAAGTTTCCTTCCAGTCGGCGTGAAGGTGTACTGGTAAGGTGTTGATTATTTGATGATTTGGAGCAGCCTGCGCGCTGGCCAAACATCCCAGTCCACAGGAGGATCCCAAGGCTTACAAAGTAAAAGCAGGACCCTGTGGACCAGAGAGGAAATACACAATATAGATAAGTATTTGGTTATCTTGTAATTTCTTGCTTATGAATATACATGTGTATTTGATTTGGCTATGATTTCCTATGAAAATAAACTAAACATGTGAATTAATTCAATGTTTGAGTGTAGGTATTGCTGGAAGCAATGACTATGAAAGCATCTTAAGGATGCATGTGGACATGTAACCGTCCTAAAGAGCTCAGCATGAGCAGTAATGGAAAGATGGGGCTAGTGGGACTGTGTGAGTCCTAGCAGCCAAGAGTTGTAGATAAACCATGTGGAGGGACTCCATGGTTGAGAGGTATGAAATAGACCATAGACATTAAGTGTCATAGCCAAGAAGGGCAGGTCAAGCATTCACGTTGAGGTGAAAGAGACTAGGAGCATGAAAACCACTGTGGTGGTGTGGGTTCCAGAATGGAACAAGACTAAGAGAAGAAACTCTTACTGCTCTCTCTTTCCTTTTTATTGATGCATTTATAAACACAGAAAATTGTTGAATGCATGTATGGCTAAAAGTAGAGTGTGTTTATTTGCTTGAAATAAATTGTGAATGCTGAAGTAGTTAATTTAATGTGAATGGATGAGCATGAAAGAATTCATGTGTATGCTGGAAAAGCATGGAAAGTGTGAAAGTCTAATGAATAGAGCATGGGACCTCCATGTCAATTGGGGAAAAATAATTGACTGATTTTTTTATTGTGTTTAGATTATGCTTGGTCTAACAAGAATTGTAATGATGAATTTCACAGGTGGAAATTAAATCAATTGATTGCAGTTGCTATGAGCAAGTGTTGCTTGTGAGCCAAGTGAGAACCAGCTGTGCACAATGACCATGGCAGTAGACCATAGGCTATTAGAATTGGCTGGAAGTCTTCTTCAAACAATTGCCAAGACACAAGAAAATCTTGGAGAGATGCTCAAGATGCAAAAGCAACAGAACGAGATGAACCACAAGGTCTTGCAGGACTCTATTCGTCTGCAGAAAGAGGTAAAAAGCATTATGAAAGCAATCAGAAAGGGAAAGAAAAGTGGATCAATGAAGAAGCATTCATCCAATCGTCCGATTAAGAAACGCTCCAAGTGGGAAGACTCAAAGAAAATTGAGCAGGTAAAGATGAAGCAACCAGTGAAGTGTTGGAAATGTGGAGGGGATCATTGTCTCCGCAACTGCCCAACAAGAGAACCTCAAGAGGGTAGCAGCCATAAAGTTTTCAGACTTATGGATGAGCTGGAAGATCCGAATCAGCAGGAGTAGCTCGTGAAAATCAAAGGACTTGGTCCTGAAATTTCAAAGTAAAGAACAGAATGCAGGGCAGATTTGCAAAGTTTTTGAAGTTTTGGACATGTGTAAATTGTATATGTATGCCTAAGTCTTGGAACACCAAGGACGGTGTTATTCTAAGGGGGAGGGGATTGTAATACCCCATTTTGACCCTTAGGATATATTAGCATTTAATGTAAATAATGTGTACATGTGATGTATGTTTTCCTAGCGTGGAGCTCAAGGCCAAGGCCCCGCTAGTGAAAGCCTGAATTTTGATTTAAAGGGAAAGCATTGATATTTGATGCCCATGTGCTCTTAAGCCATGGAAATTGTAATAGGATGTAAATAAACATCATGCAATAAAATACCAAAACTGGCTATGGGAGCAACGAATGAGAAGGGGCCATGTGTATCCACTAGGGAGTGGTGAGGGGGTTGAGGGATTGAACCATAGGCTGCCATATGTCACCTTGAGAACCCATTTGACTTTCCTTGATGACATTTAATTCTGTTGTAAGGAAGTGGTTGAGGATTTCAGTCCATGGCTTCAATGGAGCATGGACAACCCATAAATTCGTATGGCAGAGTATGGGCTATGTTTTCTTGTACCACAAGCCACTCTACCTCATGGATGTTGCTTCTTCCTCATCCCCATTCCATTTGGGAAACTTACCAGCACCATTTTCCATCCAAAAAAACGATTTGCCAGCAGAGTGAAAAACCATAAATCGCGACTTTGAAAGAACCCATGTTTTGAAGAGCCAAAAACGCTCAGATTTGGTATTGGACAGTGAAATCCAATGGGGGATCCATTGGTATGAACCTTGGGGAGAATTTGGGAGCATTAGCTACCCTGAAATCCATGGGAAAACCCAGTTTTAACAGTCCAGAAAATCAGTGACGGATTTGGGGTTATTCGTGACAGAGTTGTGAGAAATCCAAGTGTGGATGTATGAACAGAGGATGGGATTGCTGAGTCCAGCTTGAAGTGTATGTGGCTCTGGGATTGAGCTTAGGGGACTAGCATCCTCCTCCATTTCCCATTGCATGCTTGAAAAACCCAACTGTGTGTTGGCTTAACATGGTTGTCTGAGTGAAACCCTGACCGTGAGTGAGCCATCTAGTTCCTCCTTAGTGGATACACAACCCAGCTCGGGGGTGATCTCTCAGCTGAAAGAATACAGGCTGGATAGAGATCTATGGTTGGGTGGAACGTTGCTCTCACGTAGCCAGTCGTTGGACAGCTTCATCTTCAAGATAAGTGTTCTATGTGTTATAAATTATTTGCATTTTGTGTTCTGCAATATGTTAAATTGTCTATGTTTAATGAAATTAGTTGATTATCTTAATTTGGAATCCATGCATGGCATTGTAATGAGATTGAGTCTCTATATGTTGAATCATCCCCCGCTGTGATATATATATATATGTTAGGAATTACTGGTTGTGTGCTTATTAGTATGTTTATTCCGCTGTGTTTATATTGAGATGAATCTGCATATAGAAGTTTTTAATTGTTATGAATTTATGAGTAATGTAATATTGGGGCTAAGTCTGCCAAAATCCCCCGTGTGTTGTTAACGTTTCCTTCCCTGCATTTGTTGATGGTAGGGGACGTTACAAAATAGAAAAAAAACATAAACACCATCATAAGGAGAACATGTGCCACTATCTGCTTGCTCTATTCATTGGTGGAACTACTACATTTGGACCCCAAATTCAACGTTTCCACTGACGTTTGATAAAAAAATCACCTCCTAACGTCAGAATGAAGTCGAACATGCGGAAATTTTAGTTGAAATTTTGGGTTTGGCTTCGACACATGTCGCTTAAGCGGCATTTGGGAAAAAAAATCTTCTGACATCAACTAATACATCACTTAAGCGGCGTACATACTGGTTTTTTTTTTTTGCATTTCCCCCCTTTTCTGCACGCGCACTGAAAATCCATTTGGTATGAAAGAAAAATCATTGTTTAAGGAAAATTGAGAGAAGGGGATATTGAGAGAAGGAGAGACTAGAATAAGGAGATATTGAGAGAAGTAGAGACTAGGAGAAGGAGAGATTGTAGAAAAGGAGGTAAATTGCATCGTCAAGATTTTTCTACATTTCAATTGTTTTATAAACACAATTTTATTCATTTTGTGAAAGGGAGGTGGAATTCTATGAATTTTTTTTTTCAAATCAAGTGAGAATTCATGAAAGAATGTTCATCAGTGTGATAGAGGGAAAACATCATTAGGCATATAATCCTCTTCTTGAGAAAAACTCTATTTGTTCTCCAAGTTTAAATTTTTCCCTTCTAGTTTGTTGAGTCACTTCTTGGCTCCACTATGAATCTATGATTTGTTTCCTTGTCCTAAGTTAGATTTTTATCAGTAGTTGAGGCTAGAGGAACCAAGGCTCGAGTGACAAAGTTGCAAGATCATGTATAACATTATTTTTGTCATCTTTTGATTATATCATTCTAGATTCTCTTCTCCCCTCCTCTACAACGATTCTTGTAATTATTATTCATTGCCATGGTTATTGCGTTTGAATTATAGAATTTATAATGATTTAAGAAGGCTTGTCTTATTGTAATTGTGTGCAAGTATCAAAAAGATAAAATGTTGGAAAATCACTTAATTAATCAAAGACAAAGACCAAGAGAAAAATCTTTCATTAAGTTTTTGTTAATATTTGGTTGAGCTTTGATCTTTAATTCTTTTAGATGCTGAAACTTGAATCAATGAGACAATTCAATCACATGGAATTCATACAACCATAACACAGGATATACCCTGGAGAAAATCCTCAAAACTATGAGAACAAAACCCCCAACAATTCTTCTCAGTATAATATAATGGATAGCAGAGAATGCTTTATTTTACAACATAGCAGATTGCTTTCGGAATATAAGAGATCACCAAACACTCTTGTTGAAGATACGAATCAATAGAGAAGAGGGATCAATCGGAGAAGCACCTTGCCTTCAATAATAATATCAAAGAGAAGCACCTTTCCTTCAAAGGATAAGAGAATTCTCTTCACATTGGATTCATCAATACCATATAACATATTTATACATTCTCTTATATTTTTATCTTCTAACTTCAGGATGAACTCACCTCAAACTAGATGTATTAATCTTGCATGCAAAAGTGTGCCCCACTTCTCATGCAGTGCTTTATCTCACTGAGCTATCACTTAGGATGAACTCGCCTCTTAACTGAAAGCTTTCCCACTCAGTTAGGTGGCTAACTTAAGTGTCGTCACTTAGTTAACTAGATCTTTTTTTTTGTCACTTAGTTAACTCTCTTTAACTGATTCTTCTTGATTTACTGAAGTGTCATCTTTTAGTTTAACTAAAGTGAAAACACTTTAGTTAACTAGTCCTTCTTATTTAACACTTAGTTAACTGAAATCATGCTGATTGATTTACTTGAAGTGACCACTGTGAGTTCTTTAGTTAACTGAGGCATATCTTTAATTGATGCTTTAACTGAAGCATTGATTGAGGCATACATTGATACTTAAATGAAGCTTTGAAAATTCGAGTTCTCTTTAATTAGATGAAGTGTTTGCATGGGAAATTTTGAATTCTCTTGATCTCTATGCTTTATCATTTATTTATTTATCTCTTACTGCATGGTTAATATGTGCTAACTTTAATTATCCATCACATTACATTATACTAAGAAAAATTATCGGATGTTATGATCATATTATATTATTCCGGACCAAATGATCATATGCTAAAGTAATTCACTTTAGAGGTGATCAATATCTAAAGGTTACTTAATAGAAACTGGTGATCATGGTTAATAATACATCACACAACATTAAATTCTTTTAACAAGTAAAGCATGACCTTTATATGGAAGGTACACCTCTATACGGTAGGTCCATCCCATGGATACTGATGGATCCCAACAATAGGTAAGAAGAGGAACCTAAATCCTTTTCTCAATCAAGCAATTTGGTCTAGAAAGGAAGCATTATGGTATCAAGTTGGTAAAAGATGAAGGCATCCTAGTTAGATTTGTAGAATATTTCAATTTACATATTATGGATGTTTTTTTTTCATAAGAAAAAAAGCATAATTCCATTCATCCAAAGAGATCAGAATTACATTCAGTATTCACTGTAAAAGTGAATTGACCATATCCAAAATTATGGTTCACGTGATGAGACTGTTACGTCTTCTTTCAAAATGCAAAGAGTGTCGCTTCCCTGTTTTTCAAAAAAATATATGGTTCTGTCCCAACGGACTGTCTTGCTATTACAGCTTCAAATTTTTTTTTATATAACATCCATTCATGCTGATGATATTAAGGATTGCTTAAAACATAAATAAAACATTGTTTTTCAAACTATTTATCATATACATAAACTGTTTTATGCAATGTAAGGTCTGAGAAAGAACTCAGTTCTCTGTCCATCCTGTTCTTCGACTACTTTCCATGTGCCGATATCCATGTTCTGCCCTTCTTTGGATGCCTGGTCCGCTTTTTGGTTATTTTCCCTGTATACATGACGGCATGTGAAAAGATCAAAGGATTGTTTGAGCCTCTGAATAGTGTGAAGGACATTAGCAAGTCTAAGAACTCTGCATGCTTGAGTTTTGTTGGTCCAATTTATAGTATTCATGGAATCTCCATAAACTGCCAGCCTAGTAATGCCCCGCTCAGCTGCAAATATGAGTAATAATTTTAAACTCATAACTTCTGCAAAGTTGTTTGTTCCCATCCCAAGACCCATAGTGATAGTAAAAAAGTGAGATTCGGTTAAATAAAGAACAGCTCCCCCACCGCATATCTCATTGCTGGCAGCTCCGTCAAAAAACCCCCACGGGTATGATCTGTCAATTTCCACATCCAGATTCCATCGCTGCTGAGCAACCCTTACATGTTCGGGGTATGCCATGTAAAGACCCACCGTCATAGTACCAATAATCTATGGTATGCACGTTTTATCCTGAAAAATGACCCCATTCCTTGCCAACCATATCCCCCATATGATCAACAGAGGTAGTATCTTCTGTTTTTTTTTGTGCGCCCATCTCCACCATCTCTCCCATGCTTCGCCAACAGAGTTTCCATCCCATCGATAGTCAAAACCCACCAGATTTGAACATTCATTCCAAACAGCAGTCGTGAACCGACACTTGATGAAAAGGTGTGTTACGGTTTCCATTTCCATTTTACACAAAGCACACCATCCCGGGCCTTGGAAACTTCTTTTCTGCAAAATATCCCAGGTCGGCACCCGATTTTCCAAAGCACACCACATAAAGAGTCTGTTTTTCGATGGGCATTTAAGTTTCCACAGTGATCTCCACCACTAGACCTCATCCCGTATAGCAGCTCCAGCACTAAGTACAAGATAGCCCATCTTTGGTGTATAATGCCCCGCCGGATCAAGTTCCCAAGTCATTACATCCTCCATATCCGAGAGATGTATGCCAGCACGATTCAATCCATGGATGTAATTACCCAGAAAAATAGCCTCCGGATCCCCCAAGCCCAAAACATCCGCAGTTTTCCAATGTTGAATCCACGGTGCATCCGGTCGCTGATCAGCCAGTTGATTAAGTGTGTAAATACCCCGGTTTTCCAGCGTATGAATAACATGATCGGGCAACAAATGTGATTGATCACATCCAATCCATGGATCTCTGCCAACTCTCACCTTTTCTCCATTACCAATATCCCAAGCCAGATTATTCTCCACCAGTGAGAAGGATTTAACCACAGCCTTCCATATCACGGATCCCCCAATATGTGATTTCCGAGGGCTCCTTATCCATTCCTCCAGACTAGTGTCTAAATATACTTCCTTATAATAACCCTGGTCCAAAGACTATTAGTCTTGATAAGTCGCCATCCTCCCTTAGCTGCCACCGCCTGAGAAAACAGGAAAATATTTTTTAATCCCCAGCCCCCAAGACCTTTAGGAACAGCAATCCTCTTCCAATTGACCCAGGGTGTAACCTGACCTTCCTTCTTACCACTCCACGGGAATCTAAAGCATAACCGCCTGATCTGTTCAAGGATTCCTTTGGGTATCCAAGACAAGGACATCCAGTAATCAGGGATGGCTTCTAAAACGGCCTTAACCAGAACCAGCCTGCCAGCACGCGACATCCACTTGTGACTCCAAACATTCAATCTTTTCTCCACCTTGCCAATTAACCATCTCCAATCCTTCTTAAGATAAATATTTGCTTTAAGAGAGAATCCCAAATATTTCAAACCCTCATCAAGAGTAGTTAATTTGAAAGGAAAGTTTGCAACAAGTGCCCGTTCCTCCTCCTGTCGAAGCAAATGGGTAGTAAGGGTGGAATTATCAGCATTTATATCCATCCCCGTCGCTGTAGAGAATAGTTCCAGGATCTCCTTCAAAGTCCGAGTATCCCTTCGATCTCCTGCGCAGAAGATGATGATGTCGTCCACAAATAAAAGATGAGTAATAAATAAACGATCCCCAATGTTAATGCCTTTAAACCGCCCCTGTAATTTAGCATCAATAATAGCCCTGCTCAAACCTTCAGCCACCAGCAGAAAGAGTAGTGGGGATAGCGGACAGCCTTGCCTAAGGCCTCTTTCCGCATGAAAAAAAGGGGTGGCAGCTCCATTCAATAACACAGAGAATGATACAGTAGTTATGCATGACATGATCCATCTAATAAAATTTATACCAATACCCAAATGTGTGAGGAGAAGCCTGATATAAATCCAACTCACCTTGTCGTATGCTTTGGACAGGTCAATTTTAAGAATAGCTCCTTTGATGTGCCGAGTTTTCATGCTGTGAAGTCCTTCTTGTGCCACCCCTATAGCCTCATGAATCTGACGTCCCTCAAGAAAGCCAAACTGTTCAGCTGTGATATGTTCAGAAAGTGATACCTTGAGTCTCCGAGCAATGACCTTCGACACAATCTTGTAAATACAATTGCACAAAGAAATAGTTCTGAACTCTGATAGAGTAACCGGATTATCGGTCTTTGGTATGAGGGCTATAAAGGTAGAATTAAAACAGGCAGGAAGCCTCCCATTCAACCGAGTATCCTCAACCACCTGAAGGAGATCCAGTCCCACAATCTCATACAGTTCTACAAAAAATTCCACAGTCCATCCATCCGGCCCGGGGCTCTTGTCTTTCTGAAAGCTACCAAGAACCTCCTTCAGCTCCTCCTCAGTAACAGCCCTCATCAGTCTCCTATTATCCTCTTCCTCAGCAAATCGTGGAAATAATTGTGCAATCCTAATAACTTCTGCAATGGAGGCATGTACAGGAGCCTTAAATAATTGCTGGAAATGACCCACCCCACATCTAGCCTTGCCTTCAAAGTCGAAATGTTCAGTACCAGCTTCATCTTTCAAGCTCCAAATAGTATTGACTGCCTTCCTCCCCCTGGCATATGCATGAAAAAATTTAGTATTCTCATCCCCACATTCCAGCCAGACCGCCCTGCTCTTGAGTCTCCAGGTTTCCTCCTTTTCCATCAAAAGTTTATTTCTAATGCCTTCCATCCTGACCATATCAGCCTTGGATTCCAAAGTCAGGAGACCCCCTCCATCCCCCTCATATATCTGTAAAAGTTCATCCTCAATATGCTTCAGGGAAGCATCATCCCTAATTTTCTTTTCAAAATCCCACTTTTTAACAGCTCCTTTTAACCGTTGAATGTTCTCAGCGAACTGAAAAGCCCCAGTACGAGCATGATCCACATCATACGACCTCCAAAGGTCCAGAAAGAGCTCTTTAAATGATTCATCACTGAGCCAATTCTTGTTAAATTTAAGAGAGCTAGGTGGATTATCAGGTCCTCTCCTGATCTCAATAAAGATAGGGAAATGATCAGAGTCCCCACCGCTCCCTACCCACTGTCTGATCTGTAGAAACCTGTCCACCATCTGTTCAACCACCAAGAACCGATCCAGTCTTTTTGCCACCCGAGCCTCTCCACTCCTATTGTTCCTCCAAGTGGGTTTCAGCTTGATAGGTTCAATATCCAGCAAATTCTTATGAACCAATTTCTGTTGAAAGTACCCTGCCAAAGGATCCACATGAGCCATAGGTCCCCAAACTTCTGAATGCCCTAAGGTGAAGTTTAAATCACCTCCCACCACAACCGATTCACCATCAAAGAGCGGATCCTGTAGTAGTGATTCCCAGAAAGGCGCCCTATTAACATAAGGCCCGTAGACATTAACCACAGTGAAGCAAGTGCCCAAATCAACAGAGAGAAATTCAGCTCCCAGCACAGAAGCCATTCCCCAAGCATTATTCAATTTAATCGCACAATTTCTCCATCCCACAGCTAACCCCCCAGAGCGACCCCTCACATCCAGGGTCATAAAAGTCCATCCCACCAACCAATGTTCCAATTTCTCCTTGATGATAATACCTAAACCTAAAGTCTCTTGTAGCAGAATCACATCAGGGCGTTCAAGAGTAAGCACCCTCATGAAGGATGATTTCTTTTTTGGCCCAGCCAGACCCCGACAATTGAAGGACATGATCTTCATATCCGCACATTCGTCCGGGCATTCACTGCTCTAAGTGCCCTCTCAATAGAAACTTGTTTCCCATCCCTTAGATCCAAATGGGCTCTGCTCTGAGCCTTGGATAAATGAGACCTCCGGCCTCTGCCCCTCCGGGCCAGCACCTTCGTCTTACCCAAACCCCCCCCAGAAATTTTAGTACAGGAACGGAGATTATACCCAGATGCAGATGATTCGGGTGAAGAAGGCTCAGGGGACAAATCCACCTTCCCAGGGTCAGGTTCAATAGAAAACAATTTGTCCTCCAGAAGAATAGGTGTTAAAACAGGGAGGTGTGCATCAGGTTCACCCACCGATAAGGTACATCCCCCACAGGAGGGAGAAACAATAGAAAATGGAGCATTCTCATTAAGACCCGACAAAGTTAAATTCTTCAGTCCCTCAACCCAATCAAAACCAACCACAGAGCAACGATTGATAAAAAGATGTATGGAGGGTGAAAAAGAAAAAGAAGGAATACCTGGCATGGAAGGTCCCGGCACAGCTACCACAGCCGACGAAACAGAGTCAGTAAGGTCCTCAGATTCAAAAGGTTCTCCAGCGAGAATGTCCCGTGCCGCTTTAGAATCCGGGCCAGCAGGATCCACCACACCGACAATCCGGTCCCCATCCATATCCATCCGCTCAGTCACCGTCTCATTGATCAGCAATTCCGGGGGTTCATCCATAGTAGCCTTATCCGGAGGGTTTTGGATCCCCCCATTAAGTGAACGGGCCGGTGGTTGACAATCCGACTCCGGGTGACCATAGACATGGCACCGCCGACATCTGAAGGGTAAATTCTCATAATCCAGCAGCTGGGTGATACTAACAGGCCCCCATTCCAGATTTATATGCTCCGGCAGACCTTCACGCACATTTAAATTTACCAATATTCTTGCAACCTGTTTGTAATGCGTCTTCATAAATGAGAGATCAGCTTCCAGGAAATTTCCAAGAATATCCCCAATCTGACGAAAATGACGAATATCCCAGAAATGCAGAGGAAGTCCCGGTAATCTAACCCACACCGGGGACAGATCAATTCTCTCCCGACTCGCATCAAATAGAGGATGCCAAGGCTTCAACAATACCGGCTTCCCTTTTAAATGCCAATTCTTGTTTAGAATTTTGGGTATATCTTCCTCTGAACGAAGTACCACCGCAAACCATCCACGGAGCAGCATGTCCACCTCAGGAGTGTATCCCAAAACCTCGCGCCACTGTGATTCCACCCAAGCCATCACCGTGGGCCGAGCAAAAATTCTGCCCATAACCCTACCAACCAGCGTCATGCAAGACATCTCGAGGACTCGTTCCCAGGCAATGTCTTCTCCTACAGCATAGATACCCACAGAGCGAGTTTTAACCCAGCTTCTCTTCCTACGCCTGTTAGGTCCTTTACGAACAGCCTCGGCCCCCAAAACAGTCCCAGCACGAACCTGCTGAGACCCAGCAACCGTCGCAGGGCTTCCAAACCCCCGATGTTCGTTAACAGCCAGAGGCACACGCAAATCCCCTCCAGTTTCACCTTCAACCGTCCCAACCAGCTGCTGAACCTGACGAGCCACACCTGCATCTGCAATTTTTTCAAAACCTACCACAGCTTCAAATCCATCCTGTATCCCCGATACCTGAAAGCCCAGATTCCGTGCAAAGAAGTCATCGCCGCTCTCCAGTCCGGACTACCCAAAAAATCCTCAACCAAACCATCGTTTTCCAGACTTTCCGGCAACAAAACACATGGGGAGCGAGTCGAATATTCCGAGGTCAGTAAGCCATTTTCCGGCCTCACCTGCCCCCTCCCGGTTGTTACAGTACCACCAGGCCCCATCAGAGAGAAACCATCCAGGCCCCTCATCAGCCCTCCACCTGGCGCCCCCCAGCCGTCTAAAGCCTCCATCTGTACGCCATCGAATGCATCCAAATCCATACCTTCACCGTATCAAAAATCCCAAACACCCACATCAAACCCTTCAAAATCCCTCTGCACCGACACAATCATCAGAACCCTGACGCCTCACAGAAAGCTTCCAGCTGCAAATAAAAAATAAACCCGTCCCCGAGTAAAAAACATCCGTCGTTTTCTGTGAAAACAAGGTAAGGTGACAGGGAGAGGGTTGGCAACGACCTCTCCCCAACATCGACCGGTAGCTCCCAGCTACCAGCCACCCACACGAAACCCTACCTCCATCTCAGAGCCCGCCGCCTCCTCCCAGCATCATATTCCAATACATATTATGGATGTTGTAGTCTTAAAGTTTTTGATTCTTGTAGGTTTTTCGAAATCAAATACAGGGGTCATCACTTCAAACCTATTATACTCAGCTAGTAATTTTAAAACTTTGAAAATAGCTACAAAGATGGGATGATTTATTTTAAAAGGGTATTAATCCTATCCCACCTATTCATTAATCTGCATGGAAGTCCCAGGTCTTTGTTTCACTTGACATGTGCTTCATTCATTGAAACTTGGGTCGATACATTACTTCAAAGCTTTGTGAATACTGTGTATTAAGGTCGGGTGATCTTTACAATTAGCATAGGTTAAACTATGTTGTCACAATTAATATAAAATCACTCGAAATCATTACAAAGTTGACTCCGGAATATAAGTAAGAATCATTGAATTTTGCATACCCTTATTAATTATGATCATGTTCCCAATTCCCAGATAATCATACAAATATACTTGAAACCCTTCATTCGACAATTTGCCCGAATATCTAAATCATACTTAGTCAATGTGATTATAGTTATTATGGCATTTTAACAACGGGTGTGATCAATAGCCAAAATATGATCAGTGTTATGATATTATGGACATCTGGATTATTCGTATTGTCAGGTGTATTTTCAATTTATGCTGCTAGAATTGTAATCATTATTTGAAATGTCTTGATCTAGTCGCCCACACTCATGCTTCAAAGGAGTTAAGCTGTGTTTTGGAGGTTTAGAAGGTTTGAATTATGCAATTGATATGAAGAAACCTGATGAGTATGGATGCATTTCTCAAACGCTCAGGGTAGTGTGGATACCCATTCCATCCATCTTCACCATTGACCCTATACGTAATCAGAAACCCTATACTGAACAAATGGCCCCGCTCAGTCGTGTAGAATTCTCGGGTAATGACTTGTTGCAGGCCACCGTCGAGGCTGCCAAACAATTCGAGAGGGTAGGATGGGGGCCATTCTTTAGTCTCTTCAGTGGGCATAATACCCAAGTTACAAGGCAGTTTTCCTTATCATTCAAAGATGGCGTAGAACGAATCGGTAATTTGCATTTACCCTTGACGAAATACTTTATCGTAGAAGCTACCAGGCTACCTCAGACCGGTGAGTGATGGTTTAAGGGAGGGAAAATTAGTAAGAAAAAGTGGAATACCTTCCTACATTTAGTGCCTAGCGATATCAGTATTAAACATGGTTTTCCTTCAAAGTTTTTCAAGCAACAATGGTGGCCATTGCTCCAGATTATAATCAAGTACACTACATGCGATGGGTGTTTTTCCCTTGTAAATTTCTACCACCTCCGTCTGCTTATGGTTTTTAAGGGGTTTAAGATCAATTTTCCTTTCTTCCTGCTCAGTAGTCTAAATAAAATGGCTAATACTATCTAGAGCACTATCGATGATCAAGATAGGAGTCTCTTTCATCATGGAATTCTTAAAATTTTAATTCAACATCGTTTATATTTGGAGGGTAAGACTTGGAAAGAATTTTTAGTTCAGAATGGCTTTGGGGAAACTCAGTTTTGGCCGTCTCCCCTCCCTAAAAATTGTGTAAAAAGAAGAAGACCTCCCATTGCTAACCCTAGCCAAGAGCTTGATCCCGCTTTGAGGCATGATGAATATGGTACATTAAACCCTACCCAGCAAAATAATGAAGGTCCTGTGATTAAGGATGGAAATAACTCCGTGGTTCCTGAAACTCCTTTGGATCCATCCCCGTCCCAATTTCCACATGATATGTCTATAGAGAAAAGGAAAAGGTTTAGCTAGTTTAGAAGAAGACCCTGAGTTTCTTGTTAAATCCGAATATGGACCAAAACAATCAAAGCCTACCCCTACTAGTTCTCACTCAGGAACATGAAATTTCACGAGGAGTATGGCTGCTACCTCTATTCCCAAAATGATAGAACAATCTAGAGAGCCTCCTATAGTTTAGGTTAGCGATTACGATGAACAATTGTCTGCCCTTCAGCCATCTCATGAAGATATTGACCGAGAACAGAGCATTGAATTTTATAACTTTACTTCATCTCCCAAAGTTTCCTCTGTTGGAAATTCATCATTTCCCAAGCAACTTGATCAAGAGATTGAGCAGAATCCATCTCTGGACGATGACCAATTTTCTGTTTGAGCTATGGAAACCTTGAAACAGTCTATCAAATTGTCTTTTGAACAGAAATTTGCTCACTTGGAAGATGAACTTAAGGAAGCTGAATCTATGAGGGATATCATGAAGGTTGAAGTTCAGAGGCTAAAGGATGAGTTATTATCTTGGATCGATCGATGGAAAAATATGAAAATGAAGAAGGATAAATATAAATCCTTTAAGAAAACATTGGTGATCAGCAATGAAAGGTTAATTAACCAATATGGCTACAATAAATCCAAGATTCTCAAATTAAAGGCCAAGTTAGTAGAGGCCAGGAGGGCTTCTCGAATTCAAGTTTCAGTTGAGCCTACACATATGTCTTGATCGTCTGTTTTTTTATCAATTTTGATTATATGCAGGAATGTAATCTTTACCACTACATGTAATATTTCTTTCAATTTAATGAGATATTATTAGCACACCCACAGAATCCTACAGAATCGTAGATTTTGTAGGAGTGCTCATCATTCATTTTTACATTCAATTGTTTTTATAATTGTGATGGAAACAATTAATTGGTGGTTTTAGTTGTTGTGTCGCAGATGGAATTTTGGATCAAAAATCATTTTGTCTCATTTAATATGGTGGTTATACTTCCCTCCTGGATTTGGTGAACGAGCAACACCTACGTGACCTAGTACCTGTTTCTGTTTTGGGAGAATCTTATCTTCCTGGATAGCATTTACGTCGATAAGTTGTTCCTACTCAACTCTTGTTATGCATAGTGGTCACACATGGCGATCACTCAGTAAGTCCAACATCGCTCATTCCTCTTCCAATGGTTTCATTTCATCAGGTCATAATGATCCTTGATCTTTCATTTGATCATTATGAGTAATGACAACTGTCAAGTGCCATTACTCCTGGTTGTAACGAGGATTTTATGATGGTTCTATTTTTGGGATATAGTTGTATGAGATTCCTCGAATCATTAATTTTGTAGATTCATGACTGGATATATAAGTCAAAGTGGGGATCATGTTTTCGCTGGTTCAAGTACATAGTAGAAGTTAGTATCTCTAGAGTTAAACATTTCTTGGTTCCTAGACTAATAATTTTCTTTGAGAATTTCTCGTTGTCAAACTTTTATGGATCTTCTTGGAAACTGGTATCATGTTTGATTTTAGTTTTCAGATATATATACATATGTGACTCCTTCTTATTTTGAAGTTTCTTCTATGCTTATGATATGTTGTTATACTTGGTTATAATGCATTGATAATTTAAATGCGTTCGAGCACACACCATATTTGGCTTTTGATTTATATGATGTATTTGGTCATGTTATAATAACTATGGTTATTTAATTTTTATTTTGATATTGTATTATAAATGGTTTACTTATATAAGGATCTATTTGTATAGATGTTCTTTTAATAAGTGATCATTAACTTAAAAATTTCAGATTCTGAAGTGGTAAAGATTTGCTAGTTCTGTATCAATTTACATGTTTCAAGTTTAATGATGATTTACGTTATTATTTCTTGAATATGTGATTGTGCTTTGTTTCATATTAAGGTTATGTTTGAGTTCTTGAGATTATTCTCAGATTATGTCATTCCATAAAATATTTATATTTTTACAGAATAAAAAAAGATAGTACTCATCAAGTCGTTCCTGGCTAGGATAGGTAGCAGTAGTTCATAGATTAGTAAGTTAGTCTTAGTCATAATTAACAGATGTTAATTGATTAGGTTCATTTAAATTAGTTAGATTAGCAATATAATTAGTTTATCTAGTAATCAGTTGTAGGAAGTGGCAATTTTAGGATTTTAAAAACAAAAAACAATACAAACCCAAAGACTCTCTCTCGAGAGAAAAAATCATAAAGGTAGAAGGACCTATACCCTATGAGAGTTAGCTATTTTAAACATGTTGGGGGATGCATTAAGTGCCTTGTGTGGGCTATCTCTCCGTAGTTGGACTTTGACAGAAAATCCGGCCAAGAAATAGCGCTAGAAGGAGGGCCAAAAATGATTAATGGCTGAAGAAGTAGATAACAATCCTACAACCAGTCTAAATCCTCCACCTATCATTGAATGCAAGAACACCACTACCTCAGACTCAATAATTGTTTTACAAGATGAAACCTGTAATTCTCCATTCGTCAATACTGTTAGGAATATATTAGAATGAGATTACAATACCTCTCCCTACACTCCTGAACAGATTGACCAAGATTTAGAAGAATCGAGATGTGTCCTCACTAGGGCTTACTCTCAGCGTATTGGTATACCACCCATAGATTACGGTTTACCTCGACAAAATCGTGACAACACTCATCTATCCACGGTAGATTAGTTTCTACCAGAAGCCTACGAGTTAGGAATCGGTACTCCAAATTATCGGTTCAGTGTTGTTTCTAGAGAAATGTTGGCACATGGTCAGAGCACAAGATATGCGGTGCAGACATAAACAAAGGGGTCATCGACGGAGGAAAATACCATTCGCGAAAGAGAAGGAGCGACGAAAGCGGAAGTTTTGGTCCACGTTAGTTAGAATGGGTCATTTGGACCATTTTGTAATAACCATAGTTGTCTATAAATAGAACCACAATTGTAATCCTAAGGCCATCTTACATCTTGGATATAATTCTAATGTATTGTGTCTTCCTTCGGCAAGTTTTGCTCTAAGGATATGGATTTGCGTTAAGTCGCTTGGAACTGTTTTCTGCGAAGTTTATCCCGCAGTCCGTGAGATGAGTTAATGCATGAAGATGTTTGGTTATGTCTCAATTCTATGTTTTCTATTTGTGTCTCCATGTTATGAATGATGAATGATATATTAATGATGCGATGTATCTGAGGTTTTGTTGCTCTGTCGATTGATCAATAATATTAGTTGATGCGAATGCCGATTACATATTTGAATTGTTAGTGTAATGCGAATATAAATATCTGGTTTTTGTAGCGATTGAGTGATATTAGATGCATGTCCTCTCCTCTCTGCGGAAACTTGGTTCCTACAACCCCCCTTAGACATCTCGGGTGAGACCTCACTTGCTCTGCGGGTGTTGCTGGAAAGGGTAAAACCTTTCTGGGTCAATGCTTAAGGGTGTTTTGTCGAGGTTTATTGAAAACAATGCGAAGTGAACCCCTGTCGACAGATATGTGTCAACAAATGGTTCTGTTTCCGGGACCTTGAAGAAGAAAGAAGAGGACATGCTTGTTGATGTATTTGTAACTTCGAAATATATTTACTTGTATATTGTATGTATTACATTTGTACTTTATTGTATCCCCAATGGAGATGTATTATTCCTACGATTGGAAGTGTCATCATTTGTATTTGCAAGTGTCGTAACTTATATTTGATGGGTTATTAGACCACCTTGGTGGGGTCGGACCTGTATGAGTCACGTGGATGGGTTATTAGGATTCCTTAGGAATTTGGCCCAGTTAGGGTTAAAGGCAGGTTAAGTTAATGTATAAATAGCGAGTGTGACTCTCTCATTCTATTCATTCACTCACTCATCCAACTCACATAGTTGAGAGAGAGGAGTGCACACAAGTGGAGGAGTAGCTGCTGAAGACATCTATCTTTTAGGGTTTGATCTTTGTGATCTTTATATTGGTGCTCATTCTAGCTCTTAGGAATTTGTGGGGTTTTTCACCTTCTTTGTTTTCCCCGAGGAAACTCTATGTCTCTTATGTCTATGATTGTTATGTTGTGCATGTTATTATCTTAGTAGGATCCTAGATAATATTTGAATGAAATTATCAGAATTCTAACATGGTATTAGAGCGGGACTAAGAAGAAGACACTATGCAACTGCGGAAGCTAGGGATTCTTAATTTTTGGGTTTCTCTCCATAGATCATAAAAGGAAGGAGTCTAGGATGAATCTCCTAAGGAAGGCACATATTTCTGTCGAAACATAATTCAATTTTGAGCACTTTCAGTTTTTGGCCTGTCACTACTGCAGGAAATTAGGGTTTCTGCAAAAGTTGGAATTTTTGGAATCTGATACCACGACTGGATGCTACTAAGAAAAATCAAAGTTTAGAGACCAAGATCAAAATTTTTGGTTGGGAAGAACCCAGGGCTCTATCAAACCCCGGTTCGGGATTTTGACCAGAAAACCAAAAAACCAGATTTTGACAGAAACTGTAGATCCAAAATTTGCAGGTCAATTTTGAGGGGTCAATTTTTGGAGTTTTCAAAATATGAGCACACCAGCTTGCTAGCCTCATTCAATTGCATCTCCCTGTCCAGACAGAAGTTTGAAATTCCAAGTTTGGATTTTTAGGGTTTCTCTAACAAACCCTAGCCAACTCCAGATCCAGATTCAGCAAATCATGTGGTAAGACCTAAATCTTTTATTTCCATTTGAGTTTCTCATTAAGATGTCTCACCACACCAAGCTTGAGGATAACCTTGAAGGGGCTGATAACTTCCGAGCATGGAAGTATAGGATTGGGTTAATCCTAGAAGAGAATGAATTGGACACATACATAAGTGAAGAGGTTCCAGTTCCAGAGGGAGATGAGGCTAAGGCCTTACACAAGAAGAAATTGGTCAAGACAAGAGAATCATTGCAAATTCTATCAAAGACTATCTCATACCACATGTGTCTTCTCTAAAGACACCTAAGGAGATGTTTGACTCCTTGACCAAGTTGTTTGAAGAAAAGAATATAAATCGGAAGATGACATTGCGGAACCAATTGAAGAGTGTAAAGATCCATAATGGAGAGACCATCCAATCCTAGTTTACTAAGGTCTCTCAAATCAAATAACAACTTGAAGTTGTGGATGAAGTGGTGGAGAATGGATAAATTGTGATGACCACTTTGAATGGCCTACCTAGGTCATGGGACTCCTTCATCCAAGGAATCTGTGCAAGAAGGAAATTGATTTCTTTCAGTAGGCTGTGGGAGGAATGCTCACAAGAAGAAGCTAGGCTTGTGGCCCAAGAAGAAAAGATGGGAAGTGAAGACTAAGCTCTCACATCGCACACCAGGAGAAGTAAGTTTAAGAGGGAGCAACCTCATCACAAGAAACCTTTTCACCATCATCAAAAGAATAAATATCTCTCTCACATTAGATGCTACTCATGTGATGAGAAGGGACACTATGCCTCAGAATGTCCCAGGAACAAAAAAGGATCCAACAAGAAGAAGAACATCAACAACAACAAGAGATATCATGCTCATGCTGCTGAGGATGATGAACCTCCCAGAAAGAAGACTAAGGAAGAAAATGGAGACTCTTCAAGTGATGAAGAATATGTTCTAATATCTGCTCTCACGGGTACTGTTACACATGGGTGTAATGATTGGCTTATTGATAGTGGGGCTTCCAAACATATGACGGGATTTAAAGAATCTCTTATGGACCTATCTGAACATGAGTCACCTCATAAGGTGAAACTTGGGGATGACTATCAATACCCAATAAAAGGAAGTGGTGAAGCCTACTACAAGTTAGACTCTGGGAAGGCTTTAAAGATGCAAGATGTTCTATATGTACCTGGACTCAAGAAGAATCTTCTCTACATATCATCTTTGGATGCAAAAGGGATGAGAGTTGCATTTGTGGATGGCCCAGTACTTATATGGCCAAAATTTAAGACCATAGATGATGCAATAGTGATTGGAGAGCAAGAGGGAGGATTGTACAAATTGAAGGGACAACCTAAACAAGCCATGGTACATGAATCCATGCAGCCAAGTGAACTTTGGCACAGAAGGATTGCACATGTGCACTATAGAGCACTACCAATTGCATGCAAAGCAGTAGAAGGTCATCCTGAAATCCAGTCAAAGAATGAAGGTGTTTGCAAAGGATGTGCAAAAGGAAAGAACACAAAGAAGGCATTTCCAAGCAGTGAAAGCAAGGCAAAAGGAATTTTGGAAATTATCCACTCCGATGTATGTGGTCCAATGTCATCCAATTCTCTGAGTGGGTATGTATATTATGTTTCTTTCATTGATGATTTCTCTAGGAAGACTTGGGTTTATTTCTTAAAGAACAAAGATGAAGTGTTTGATAAGTTCAAGGAATTCAAAGCCTTGACAGAAAACCAAACTAATAAGAATATCAAGACCTTTAGATCTGACAATTCCAGAGAATTCACTTCAGAGGAATTCAAGAATTTATGCAGTGATTCAGGGATTAAGAGGGAGTTGACCACTCCATACAATCCACAACAAAATGGAGTTGCAAAAAGGAAGAATAGAACTATCATGGAAGCAACATGGGCAATGCTTCATGACCAAGATCTGCCTATGCATCTATGGGAAGAAGCAGCAAGGACAACTGTATATGTACAAAACACAACACCACATAGGATACTTGACAACAAGACACCAGAAGAAGCTTTCTCCAATAAGAAACCAGAAGTGAGCCATCTCAGGATATTTGGCTGTCCAGTATATACACATGTTCCAAAAGAAAAGAGGACAAAGTTAGATTCTTCAGGAAAGAAGGGTATATTTGTGGGGTACAGTGAAAACTCAAAGGCATACAGAATCTACTTTCTAGGGTTCAAGAAGATTGACATCAACAGGGATGTGACTTTTGATGAAGACTCAGCATACATCAAATCGAGAAAGCCACCTGTTGAAGACAATGAAGAACCAAGAGCACCCATAATACAAGATACCACCATGAACGAAGCAATTCCAGAAGAGGATCGTGAAATAGAAGATCCGCAAGAACCTGTAGATCCATCTCATGAGAAGAAATCTCACAAGAGGAAACCAGCATGGGAAAGAGAGCTCGTCCAAGATGCAAAAAGATATGGTGTTCCAGAAGAGGAACACAGAGAAAGAAAAAGAACAAGGTCTCACACCAGCTATGTAGCCTTACTATGTGACATAATGGACAAAGAACCTTCCAGTTATGAAGAAGCGGCATAAAAGAAAGAATGGAAGGAGGCCATGGTCAAGGAATACCAGTCGATCATGAAGAATGAGGTTTGGGATGTGGTCCCAAGACCAGAAGGGAAGTCTGTTGTGACTTCCAAATGGATCTACAAGATCAAGCATGCTGCAAATGGTAGCATAGAGAAATACAAGGCAAGGTTTGTGGCTCGTGGCTTCTCCCATAAAGAAGGGATAGATCATGAAGAGACTTTTGCACCTGTATCCAGATACACTTCCATTAGAACAATACTTGCTCTGGCTGTAGTGATGAAGTGGAAGATACACTAGATGGATGTCAATAAAAATTTCCTGAATGGTGTAGTCGAAGAGGAAGTGTATGTGGAGCAACCACTCGGATTTGAGACACGTGACAGGGAGTCACATGTGTGCAAATTAAAGAAAGCCTTGTACGGTTTGAAACAAGCACCCAGAACATGTTACGACAGGATTGAGAGCTTCCTGACTAGTTTGGGCTTTAGCAAGAGTAAATCGGATTCCAACCTTTACTACAAGGTTGAGGAAGGAAATCTAGTGATACTCCTACTATATGTAGATGACCTGTTTGTGACAGGTGAGATTGGGTCGATTGCTGATACAGATGCAATCTTCCTTGGACAAGGGAAGTATGTAGTAGAGATCCTGAAGCGGTTTGGGATGATGGACTGCAAATCCATGACCACACCTATGGCATTGAACCTGAAGCTATTGAGTGATGCTTCATCAGAGTCGATTGATGCCATGATGTATCGTCAGATGATTGGGTCCTTGATGTACCTAATGAACATGAGACCAGATATTTGCTTTGTTGTGAACACCTTGAGCCAGTTCCTGACAAATTCTAGACATGTTCACCTGATTGCTGTAAAGCATATTCTGAGGTACTTAAAGGGTACGGTTGATTATGGGCTCAAGTATGATGCAAATCAAAAGTTTAATCTAGAGGGTTATGTTGATTCAAATTGGGCAAGTAGTGTTGCAGATAGGAAGAGCACCTCGGGGTGTTGCTTCAGTTTGGGATCAGGTGTGATCTCTTGGTTTAGCAGGAAGCAATCTTTCTTAGCACTGAGTACAGCCGAAGCAGAGTATGTCGTAGCTTGTTCGGCTAGTTGTGAGGCAGTATGGATAAGGAAGCTACTGTCTAATTTGTTTGTTCTCCAGTTGTATGCTACTTGTATATTCTGTGACAACCAGAGTTGTGTGAAGTTGTATGAGAACCCGGTGTTCCATGACAAGTCGAAGCACATCGAGATCAAGTATCACTATATCAGGGATATGGTGCAGAGAGGAGCAGTAAGGATCCTGTATGTTGCGACGGATGAGCAGATAGAATATGTGTTGACCAAACCACTAGCCAGGGTGAAGTTCGAGTACTTCAGAGAGAGGATTGGTGTTCTTCAGATTGAAGATACTTCCAGGAGGAAGTGATGGGACAAAGATGCTAGAGCCATTCCAAGCATGGTGGTAGGAGGATCCTTCCCATGGCTGTGGATGTAAGTGTTGTGTGATGAGCATCAGGACGATGCTCTGAATGATGTTCTATATGATGATGATCAGTATGATCATGAGCATCAACATGATGCTTCATGCGAGGATGATCAGGTTGATCATGAGTATCAGGATGATATTTCGAGGCCATGGATATGTGGCAGGTTGTGCATTGGCATGTAATGTATTCCTGGGAGATCCGATAGGTTGAGTAGTAATCTCGTAATCAGTCCTGGGATGCTCTTTCGAGGATTTTCCTGGTAGCATGTAATGTATTCCTGGGAGATCCGATAGGTTGAGAAGTAAGCTCGTAATCAGTCCTAGGATTCTCTTTCGAGGTTTTGCTTGGTAGCATGTAATGTATTCCTGGGAGATCTAATAGGTTGAGCAGGAAGCTCGTAATTAGTCCTGGGATGCTCTTTCAAGGTTTTGCTTGGTCGCATGTAATTTAGTCATGGGAGATCTTATAGGTTGAGTAGTAAGCTCGTAATTAGTCCTAAGATGCTCTTTCAAGGTTTTGCGAGGTCTGCATGTAATGTAGTCCTGGGAGATCTTATAGGTTGAGCAGTAAGCTCGTAATCAGTCCTGAGATGCTCTTTCGAGGTTTTGTAGAGGCACATAATCAGTCCTGAGATTCCACCTCTGTCATGCCACTCGCAGAGATGATGAAGACCTACATGGAGGCTAGGCCTACAGCCAGCGTGAAAAAGGGCTGGCTTTGTAGAACTTCCTATGATGAGAAGAATTGAGAGATATCACTATTGATCGAGATGACGAGTACAACAACAGTGACAATGATGCTTCATTGATCCAGAGACGATGATCCATCTCCAGTATTGAAGAATTGTGCCTATATGTATTGATGACTTGTGTCAAGAGAATACCTTCCTAGTTAAGAGGGAGTGTTGATGTATTTGTAACTTCAGAAGATATTTACTTGTATATTGTATGTAGTACATTTGTACTTTATTGTATCCCCAACGGAGATGTATTATTCCTCCAATTGGAAGTGTCGTCATTTGTACTTGCAAGTGTCTCAAGTTACATTGTAAGTGTCGTAACTTATATTTGATGGGTTATTAGACCACCTTGGTGGGGTCGGCCCTATATGAGTCATGTGGATGGCTTATTAGCCTTCCTTAGGAAGTCATCCCAGTTAGGGTTAAACGCAGGTTAATTTAATGTATAAATAGAGAGTGTGACTCTCTCATTCTATTCATTCACTCACTCATCCAACTCGCATAGTTGAGAGAGAGGAGTGCACACAAGTGGAGGAGGAGTAGTTGTTGAAGACATCTATCTTTTGGGGTTTGATATTTGTGATCTTTGTATTGGTGCTCATTCTATCTCTGAGGAAGTTAAGGGGTTTTTCACCTTCTTGGTTTTCCCCATGGAAACTCTTTGTCTCTTGTGTCTATGATTATTATGTTGTGCATGTTATTCTCTTAGTAGGATCCTAGATAATATTTGAATGAAATTATCAGAATTCTAACAATTTTGTGGCATCTGACGAAACCGAAGATTCAACACTGGTTCGATCCAAAGATGTGAGAGTTCACAGAAGAAGAAAATAAAAAATCTAGGTAGACGACAAGCAACTGGTTGCAAAAGTACATTTACTTTGATATGCACGAAGTATTATTATGCAAATTTTCGATCTTACTGCACAAGTGGTTGGCACAACTGACTTTCCAGAAGAAAAATTTCTGAGGTGAACCTAACCATTGGACCCCAAAATTGATCCAACAACTAAAAAGGGTCAACAATAAGGCATCGAGGGATGTCGAATTTTGGGTAGATAGTATTCTGGAAGCATACATCACTGAATTTGTTCTCGACACAATCAAGTCATACAGTGACGTGGAAATGAAGTTTTTCAAAGGACCCAGAGGAAGGTTTCTATTGTCGCTGAAACTGTGGATTAAAATGCTTATTTGCGAAAAAGGTATACTGAAGATGAATTCCAACGAGTAAATATCGGTGTGTAGAGGCTGTGGGTACTGCATGAATGCAAGTCTGATAGAATGATGTGGGGTATATGGACATGAGCGACGACAAAATTCTAAGGGAGGTTGAGGAAGATTGTGGTACCCTGCGAAGTGGAGTGAGGTTCTGGCGGCTAGAGAAGAAGAGGAGGACTGAGATTGAGAGGGAGTCTCCTAAGGTGTCCAGAATGGAGAATTCCGAAATGGGTGTTACACCTAAATCTCGTCATCATGATTCCTATGTCAACTCAGTTCCTTGATCCCTGAAGTTTCCCAGACCAGAAGTCATCTAGAGCAATTTTTTGATCCTTTATCCACATTTTGTAGTTAGGCCGACACAGCTTGTCTTCCAGCAAGAAGCGCATGACTAGGCTCGGCGCAGAGTGTCATCTGGAAGCCTACGTCAGTGGCTCAGGTTTCCTTCATTCAACATGTGCTTGCCCCTTCCTGGCACAAATTGTCCTCATGCACTATGTGCTGGGGTTGGTTAAAATGGATAAATGAGACCTTCTAGCAACTTATCGAAGCATGATGAGGTGGATGCTTATCCCTAATTCATAGGTGAGTTGTCCTTCGGTTCCCTAACCTCAAGGGATGATACCTTAACCTTCACCCCATAATCTTCAACCTACTGTATCCACTTGGCCTTATAAATATGAACCTCCTCTCCATTCCTAAGAGAGGAAAGTCTATAATACTCTCATGCTGGTGAAATTATCTCAGGTGACTCTCACTCATCTTTGGGAGATTAATTCATCTTTGGAGGCTTGCCTTGGCTTGGCTTGTTGTAGGAAGGTTGCGACGTTAAGGCATAGGTTGTAACGTTCTCTTCTTTTGTACTCTCCTTTATATAGTTAATACAATCTCTTCCCATATACATTATCCTGTTGCTAACATGTAGAGCTTACTTCCTTAACTGTTAGCTTAGATAAATCATACATGATATATGCTTTTACTGTTTGATTGTTTCCACTTGTTCAAGAGGACTTTGTAGCTACAGATCTGAAGGTGTTGGAGCATTGGATCAAGCAAAGAGAAAGAAGACTTGTGAATCTCAAGTAAGAGACCCGTTTATCTATTGACATTTCTATTGATCTAGGGAAGCTGATTCTATTTTGTGTTTATTTGTTCTAGATCCACTTGGACTAGGGATATTTGTCCTTTAAGTCTGCTTAGGTAGATTGTCCGAAAACAAATCTGGCGACCGTAATGGGGATTCTTTAGCTTTGATTTCAGTTTGAATGTGTTGTTCATTGATTTCTTAGTGAGCCATTACTTTGGCTCTTGAGTCCCTCCCTTCATCATATTTTCTTGTTGAAGAGTTTGTTAACTTTCCTTGATTCTATTTGGATCAATATGAGGCCATTTGTTGTTTCATTGTTTGGAGATATATGCTTTTTTCCATTGGTCATTCGCCCAAAGCACCTGGGTAATACATCCAGTGCGTCGTGTCCTCCTAGGCACTTATTACTTTTGAGCATATTGTTCCATCGACGCATTTGAATTTCATACAGCCTGTGCCATTGACACTATATCCTTATACACAGTGTGCGCTAGGTGCTCTGAGCATAACTGCAGAGTGCGCCGGCCTTTCAATCTTGGTGCTTGGTACATTTCCTCTCCAATTTTTTTTTTGGTGTGACCAAAATGACTCTTTGTGCTGTATCTTCTAGTCAAAGACTTGTTTACTCAGCATTGATTGTGTTTGGATTTGTTTGTGTTGAATTTTGGGTTCCATGGTGGTGGCGGGAAATTTCAAACCCCCACGGTTATCCGCTCGATCTTGTATTCCCTTATCACCTTTTCAGATCTATTCAGCATACTAGATCTGATTCCGAACCCTTCCTGCACTTAGCCATCTAATTTTGGTTGCATTTATTTGATTTTGAGTGATTTGAGTGTCTTTGAATACATTTGGGTCCTTGCCATTTTTCTTTGAGAGTTTCTGAGTCATTGGAGTGTTGCGATCAGTCTTTTGTTTTCTATTGTTACATTTGAAAAGCATTATTATTATCAAATCTTGTTTTGATAAATATATTGAAAAATCAAAAGTGCTTCATTTTATCCATTTTCAAGATCATTTGGAAATTGTTGTGGAATTGTTTCACGCTTTGGAATTCATTATTTATATCTTTGAGAAGTTTGAAAAGGAAATTGCTTGTTTATATTTTTCTTAATTATGAGTCTTTCATCTCTTTGAAAATATCAATTGAATTCAAGCTCTTGAAAAGTATTTCGAATTTGAAACGTTCTATGCACTTTTGGTGTTTTTGTGATTTTTGGTTCATCATTGTGGAAATTGAAGAGTTAGTGCATTCTAAGCAGAAATCCTCCTTTTCATCATTACTTAGATTCATTCTAGTTTGAAAAGATAAAAAGAAAAAGTTTTGATTTGGTGTGTTATTATTTTCGGTGTTTTGTTCGAAAAACGAAAAGAGTGCTTTTGATCATCTTTGGTAGATTTTGAACTTTTGGGATTTTTTGTCTTGTTGAGAGTATTGGAAAAAGAAATTTCTCCTTCCTTTACATAGATTTCATCGAAAGAAAAGGAAATTTGCACCTTCATGTAGTTAGGGTTGCATTATTTTTAAATTCTTGTTTACACCTCATGCATTCACCTAACCGCATAAGATAAAATCAATCGGTAGTGTTAGGTTAAAATTTACTAGTAACTTGTGTGATAAGTTAGTGACGTGTTTCGACGTCATAAAATGTGGTAGCTATCGTTATCTGCCTGCATTGCATCCCGGGGGCCTGCAGTTCTTCCACGTACCAACCGGTATATCGAAGGCTCTTTCATGTACCCTTGGGTATATCGAAAGCCACTTCACGTACTTGGTAGTATATCGGAAGGCTCTTGTCGTACGATTGTGCATTAGACATCACCACTATGGATTTGTGCTCCCACATACCTTGATTATATATGGAGACTCTCCTAGGATTCTTGAAACCAACCAAGCTAACCATTTGGCCTTCTTGGCAGAGCAATACACTGAGAACAACACTTGGGGAGCTACTATGCATGTGCTTCTAGGTAGTCGAGTTATATGGTCATGGGTACGGTCCTAATCCTCCATGGTTAGTGCTCTAAAAAATTGGGCCGAGTATAATTGTTGGAGCCTGGGGTATATCACGAGTTGTGAAGCCTTGACAATCCTGTGAGGTTCTAGACTTTTGAATCCACACCTGTCACATAAGTTTGCTTGTGGCCTTAGCTTGTGTAGATTTTGGATTGATTTTCTTTTTTGTATAGAATACACTTGGGAGAAATTATGCTTCATTCATTCTGGCTGAACAACCTTTGAGAAGGTCTCGTAGACTTTTAAATTTTCCACCCGAATATCCCCTTGATCCGGAGGTACGTTCATGGGAAAACATGGATCCACTAGTTGATGTCATGTCAACTGAAGAAGAAAACTCCACCATGGATTTGGGAGTGAAATTTTCACTTCCTTTGAGTCCACTAATCATTGATCCTCCAAGGTATGTGATCATGGAACTGTCTACTTCAAAAGACACGTCTTTCCACCGTTCGATGGAAGGAGCACCTGGGGCTGTAGAATGATACAATAAACCCCAGGATGACCCTGTATCCACAACTTTTGGTCCATCTGCATCCTTTTGGGAAACCATTCTAGGGAAACAATGGGCTCATTTTTCCATACTTCCATCTGCAGGAACCACACCTCCTTATTGGGTTCCAAATGATGAGTTTCTAGCACCCTTCAGGGACCTCGTCGACTGGATACGGACATCTAGCGAAGAACTCAGACGAAAGAGTCTCTCACGAGGGAGTCTAAACTACAAAGTTCCCACGTCACCACCTACCCCAATTCGTTCTTTATCTTTCACTTCACTGGAAACACCTATACATAACATGACCACTTATGAACCTGGTCAACCCTCATTTCCTACAAGTACACCTCTTAATCAGGAGACCGGTTCGATACCCCAGACGACTCAAAACATTGAAGGACAATTGTCCAACACCCCTCCTCCTACTACTGGAAAGATACCCCCTCCTCGATGGTGGCGAAGGACCCCCACCTTCTAGCGGAGGGCTACCCTATTCCGGTGGTGGAGGCGGAGGACCCCCTTATTCTGGAAGCGACGGTGGACTCCCCCCTTTCGAAGAGGGCCCACCCTATTCCAGTGGTGGGGGATTCCCCCTTTCCGGCGGGGGACCACCCTATTATGGTGGCAGACCACCATCAGGTCCAACACCCAACCCAAGCGGCACACCCCCTTATGGCCAATTCCCTATGGGAGCACCTTACAATTAGTCGATTCAAGGTCCTACTGGTCCACAAATGCCATATCAATACGACCAGTATCCGCAGCCAAACCAACAGCTTCCATTTCTGGCTACTTTAGACACGCCAGACCTGTCTCGTTTGACCAACGATCCCATCCTTCATGGTTATAATTGGCCACCCATTCCGATTAAGTTACCTTCTGATATTCCAAAGTTTGATGGCAAGCCTGGTGAAGACTCGAAGAACCATGTGCTGACATACCATTTATGGTGCTCATCCAATTCCTTGATGGATGATTCGATCCGTCTGAGGTTATTTCAAAGGACCCTCACCGGTTCAGCTGCCAAGTGGTACATTGAACTACCACCGCACTCGTTTCCTGATTTTCGTTCTTTATCTATGTCATTCCCGACTCATTTCCAGTTACCCATCCTCTATGAAACTGGTACGGACTTACTGACTGGTTTACAGAGTCTCTTTTACCCACTGTAGCTAGAGATGTAGCTATGGTGTTAGGAACCCATGTCAACCCTTCTATTTACTTTGTTAGTATATTGTTGTTGGACGCATATGCTTTGTAAGTCGTCCCGTAGTATTTGTTGATCCATAGTTGTGTTATTGTTGTTTGTCGCATATGCTTTGTAAGTCGCCCATGGTATTGTTGATCCATAGTTTGTATTGGCCCATGGTTTTTGACCCATAGTATTGGTTCCTAGACTTAGTATATAAGTGTGTGTTGAGGCCTATGAAGGCACCGTGAAGTTATTTGTATTGAGCTTTCTCAAAGGAGGTTTCCCTCTCGAAGTGGCATGTGATCAATATAAAAGTGATTCTGAGTTCTGTCATTTCTGTTATTTCGCATATTCTTATTAATTAATTGTTGCAGGTTCTCCACATCTGGTATCAGAGCACTTTCTTGGGCTCGCTGGGTGAAATTTCTGCCAAATTTTGTTTTTCACATCTGTTGCAGCTTCGGATCTGGGAATAATTCCTATCCGCTTAACTATGGGAAGTACTTAGGTAGAATCCCTAAAACTCATTGTGAGGAGTACCACAGGAACCCCAAAGTAGCTGGCGCATTGAGAGGACCTTCCAATGAAAAGGGCAATGACCCCTACCTGATTGACTAGTTCCCACTATGAGGTAAACCAAGAGCTGTCGTTTGTGGCAAAGCGGTTATCAGTTTTACCTGAGTCGTGGAGTGAGGGGTACTGCCCCAATACGCAAGCCGTCAGAAAACATTGGTGGCCTAGTGAAACCCATGAACTATTAAGAAGCCGCACATACCTGGAGTTCATATCTATTTTCAGTTGAACTGTTGCTGCGTCGTTTCAGATCCATTCTGAAAGTCGTTCCAGATCCAGTCGTTTCAGATCTATTTCAGATCCAACCATTTTCGATCCAGTCGGCGCTGTTTCAGATCCCTCTGTTTCCGATCACTTCCGCGCCGTTGCAGATCCATTCCTGTAAAAAAAAAAAAAAAAAAAAAAAAAAACTTTTTTTTGGCCATATCTCCCTTGTTTTCACTATGTTTTCCCTGAAAAAAAAAATGTTTTTGGCCATATCTCTCTTGTTTTCACTCTGTTTTCCTTGAAAAAAAACTGTTTTTTGGCCATATCTCCCTTGTTTTCACTCTGTTTTCCCTGAAACTTCACTGACACCCCTGCAATCCCATTCTGCATATTTCATTCCTGAGGACCCTATCCCAAATTCCACTTCCCAAAGCCCGAAATCCCACATTTGTCTATTTTTAGGGTTTGCCATAACTTCTTCGGATTTTACCCAATTGCCTTCAAAGTTTTCCACCGAGTTCCTTTCTTAATTCTGCTTCTTTGTCCCTATCTGACAAATTTTCTCATTCTTTCACCCCGCTTCTAAACTCCCCATTTTTTGCTTCCCTATCCATCAGAAAGTGTCCAAAACCTAGTCAAACCCCAATTACCCCTCCGAGTTTTTCCCAATTCCAAATTTCCCTTTACTAAATAATCTTTTGTTTGTGTTTTTCTATCCATTCCCCCCCCCAAAAAAAAAACCTGGTTATGGTTGTCACCCGCGTCGGAGCAAAAACCATGGAGGAAGCACTTGCAACTATCCAAACCAAAATCCAATATCTGGATGAAAAATTTCTCAGCCTCCATCTTTAGCATTCAACCATGAACAATAATTGACAGCAAGAATCTTCTGCAGCCACTGGGTTCTCTTCTTCCAGCCATTTCCGTGGTTCGAAGCTTGAATTTCCTCGCTTCAATGGTACTGATCCGACTGGATGGGTCTATCGTGCAGAACAGTATTTCAATCTACATAATACTTTTGATGTCCAAAAAGTTCCACTTGCATCCTTTCATTTGGAACAAGAAGCCCTTCAATGGTACCGTTGGTACATCAAGGCTCATGACGAGCCAAAATGGACATATTTTTGCCAACTCCTTTTGCAACTATTTGGTCCTAGTTCTTTTGATGACTTCACCGGAGCACTCACTAAACTCCGTCAAAGTGGCACTGTGAGAGAGTATCAGACCGAATTTGAGAAACTAGCCAATCACACAGAAGGCTTGTCTGATGAATTCTACAGGAGTTGTTTTATCAGTGGTCTTAAGGATGAAATCCGGTCAAAGGTTAAAATGTTCTGTCCCAACACAATGATGGAAGTCCTAGGGTTAGCTAAGTTGGCATAAGACAAGATTGCAGCCCAACAGCGCTCCAAACCCACTTTTGTTCCCTTCCAAAATATGGGTTCTCAACGACCTCCCATTCCGCAAGCAACTCGACCAACTCCTATCAAGCATTTGTCTGAAACAGAGACGCAGACACACAGAGAAAAAATGCTTTGTTATAATTGTGATGAGAAATTCACTCGGGGACATAGATGTGTTCAACAAAAGCTCTATCTCTTGGATATGGGTTCTCCACCTGCCTCTAAAATTGGTGAAGAAGCTCCAGATCCAATGGATGCTCAGGTCGACATTTAGGAGCCTCCTATTGAGCCCCCATCTCAGGATGACCAACCAGAGATATCTCTCCATCCTTTATCCGACGTCACCACCCCCCAAACAATGCGGGTCAGGGGTTATTTCAAGAAGCTTCCTCTTACAATACTCATTGATTCTGGTAGCACTCATAACTTCATTGACCCCCGGATCGCCAAACAGGCTGATTGTTTTGTCCATCCTTGCTCCAACTTTGAAGTCATGGTTGCTAATGGAGGCACCTTACCTTGCAAGGGAAAGTGTCACAATGTGCGTATCTCTCTAGAAGATTATAAACTACGCTCTGACATGTTTTCCTTGTCCTTAGGCGGATGTGATGTGGTTTTGGGCATTCAATGGTTACACACACTTGGCCCCATCTTATGGGATTTTGCTGAACTTTGGATGTAGTTTTCAGTCAATGGAACACAACACAAATTTACAGGCTTACAACCAGGGTCTCTCTGCATCATCAGTTCACATCGCTTGGAAAAGATCCTTAAGAAGAATTCACATGGTATCATCGCTCAGCTCCATTCCATTCAGATGCACCCATCGACGGTCTCCACTACTTCCTTGGATAGATATGCAGGTGTCTTTGCTGCACCAGTGGGATTTCCTCCTTCAAGAGACCTTTCTGGTAAGCACTTAGTCGTGTCTACATCTCAGCAGGAAATTATGGCTATTTTGCATGCAGTACCGACGTGGCAGCCATCCCTATTAGGGAATTATTTCTGCATCAAGACTGATCTCCAGAGTCTAAAAAATCTCCTGGAACAATGGGTCTCCTCCCCAGCACACCTGAAATGGGTTATCCACCTCATGGGTTATGACTATGCGCTCACTTACAGGAAGGGTAAGGACAATATGGTGGCAAATGCTCCTTCTCGCACATTTGATGACCCAGTTTCTCTTACAGCTATTTCTCTGCTTGTTCCAAACTGGTTGCAATATGTTCAACAAGGCTATCTCTTCTATGAACTCCATGCTTCTTCATCGGCAGAGCACTCTGGGTTCCTCCAAAATTATGACCGGGAACAATGTAACTTCTTTTGGGAGGGAATGAAACTGTGAATTCAATAGATGGTGGTTGACTGTGATACTTTCCAGGTCAACAAGGGTGAAACGACACTCCTTTTGGGACTGCTCGAACCCTTTCCCATCCATACACCGATTTGGACAATTATTTCTATGGATTTCCTAGAAGTGCTCCAGTGGTACAATACCACTTCTACAAGGACACCATATGAAGCAGTCTATGGACAGGCACCACCAGTTCTTCTTCCATAGACCCTCAGCAGCTCACCAGTTCAGGAAATTGACTCGATTCTTCGAAACCGCGATCAGATTCTTCTCATTTTGGAGGACAATATTCACATGGCAAGAATTCGATTGAAACAACAAGCCGCTCAGCACCGTTCAGAGCGTACTTTTCACGCAGCTGATATGGTTCTTCTTCAGCATTCCAAGTAATCCTCCTGAACCTCAAAAGGAATCAGTGGCCTTGAATGCAACCCAAAGATGCTACAGGGGAACCACTCCGTCCAATTCTGCATCAATTTCCACATCTAAAGCTTTGAGGACAAAGCTTTTTCTAAGGGAGAGGGGATGTTAGGAACCCATGTCAACCCTTCTATTTACTTTGTTAGTATATTGTTGTTGGACGCATATGCTTTGTAAGTCGTCCCGTAGGATTTGTTGATCCATAGTTGTGTTATTGTTGTTTGGCGCATATGTTTTGTAAGTCGCCCATAGTATTGTTGATCCGTAGTTTGTATTGGCCCATGGTTTTGACCCATAGTCTTGGCGCCTAGACTTAGTATATAAGTGTGTGTTGAGGCCTATGAAGGCACCGTGAAGTTATTTGTATTGAGCTTGCTCAAAGGAGGTTTCCCCCTCGAAGTGGCCTGCGATCAATATAAAAGTGATTCTGAGTTCTGTCATTTCTGTTATTTTGCATATTCTTATTAATTAATTGTTGCAGGTTCTCCACATATGGGTGGGGCCATCACCAAAGAACATGCTATCACTCATTCCCACTACTTAGACCTTGTCTATGCCTAATCCAACACCTTGTATGATATTGTTCCTGACGCCCCCCGTCCTACCTATGATCCTACAAAATTGCCCCAGGGACCTCATGCCAAGGACATTATTGGTTCTGTCCACTCCCAACCTTCTACTCAAACTGGTGGATCGTCAAACCACCATGGTTCTTCCCCACCCTCACCACATGTTGGCACGGGGTTAGACCGCATAAAGTGCGGAAGCCGACAGTAGCGAAGAAGGACCATTCGTGGGGAACAAGGAGCCGACGAAAGCGCAAGATTAGTTTATTTAGTTAGCCTATGGGTCATTTGGACCATTTTGTAACCGCCATAGTTTCCTATAAATAGGAATATGAATGTAAGCCTAAGGGCATCCTAGAATCAGATCATTAGTTCAACAATCGACAAGTGGATGGTTCATGTAATGTTATGCTCTGCCTTCGACAAGTTTTGTATGGATCTACGATAAGTGTTTGAACTGTCCCTGCGAAGGTTGTACCGTAGGTTTTTGATGAGTCAATGCATGAAGATGTTCAGCTATGTCTCTTTTGTATCTTTGTTTATGTTGAATGATGAATATTGTGATATGTTTAAGTGTTGTTATTTATGTTGATGTAATCGCCAGTTTTACCCTGTTGATGCGAATGTCGAGTACATATTGAATATGCGAATGATAAATGTATGTTTAATTTGATATGAGTGATGCGAATATGAATATTTGGTTTCTGTAGCGATAGAGTAAGAATAGATGCATGTCCTCCTCCCACTACGGAAACCTGTTTCCTGCAGCCCCCTTAATCATGTTGGGTGAGACTTCACTCGCTTCGCGGGTGTTGCTAGAAAGGGTAAAACCTTTTTGGGCCGATGCTTAAGGGCGTTTGGTTGGTGTTTGTTGACAACAGTGCGAAGTGAACCCCTATCAACAGAACTATGTCAACAAATGTTTCCATTGCCGGGACCCTGAAGAAGAAAGAAGAGGACATGCTGTGGCACCCGACGAAACCGAAGATTCAGGATTGGTTTGACAAGAAGACAGAAGAATTCACGGAAGGAGAAAATCGCAACCCTGGGAAGACGAAAAGAAACTAGTTGCAAAAACATATCTATTCTTATATCCATGAGGCGTTTTTCTATGAATTCCCGGTACTGCTGCATGAGTGCTTGGCGCAACTGACATTTCAGAAGAACAATTTCCAAGGAGGTGAACCTGGCCACTGGAATCCGGAACTGATCCAACAGTTAAAACAGGTCGACAATAGGGTCTCAAGGGCCATCGAATTTTGGGTAGACAGTATCCTAGAGGGATACATCACTGAGTTTGTCATTGATACAATCAAATCATACAACGACACAGAAAGACAAATTTTCAAAGGACCTAGAGGGAGATTCCTACTATCCCTAAAGTTGTGGATTAAGATGCTCGTTTGCGAAAAGGGGATACTGAGGATGAATTCTGACGAGTAGAAGGTTAGTGTGCAGAGATTGTGGGTACCACATGAATGCGAGTTTGATAGAAATATGCAGAGTAGATGGACATGAGCGACAACAAATTTCTAAGGGAGGCTGAAGAAGATTGTGGTACCTTAAGGAGTGGGGCGATGTTCCGGCGACCAGAGAAGAAGAGGAGGACTGAGAGAGAGTATCCTGATGGGACTGAAATGGAAGAATGCGAAACAGGACCACAAGGGATGGAAAAACCTTATTGCGACAAATAAGGTGACCAGGCTACCCCAGAAGCCGAAGGGAGACAGACCCTAAGCTACAACGTACCTTCAACCCCACGCACTACTCAGAAATTTGGAGGAAGAAATACCAGTTATTTGCAGAGCTGTCCTAAGTGTCAGAACATTGGTAAGAGTAGCGGATCAACAAATAATAACAGTAGGAGCGCAAGAATGGTAGGTTATGATGCAAAAATGCCAACTTTATAGGGTAACGAGACCGAGGATCTTGAACAATATTGGTTTTTGTGTGAAGCAGTATGGACTATGAAGCAGGTCCAGGATGAAGATATCAAAAAGGGACAACTAGTGACGACCTTCAGGGGCCGTGCACTAGACTGGTTTATGAAATTTACTAAGGTACCGATAGGAAGCCCAGATAAAAAACTAGAGCAGATCAGGGCAGGACTGATTGATGAATTTAGAAAACCGAAATCCTAGTCATGTACATCAGATAGCTCAAGGAAATCAAGCAATTTCCAAACGAATCAGTATGGGAATTCGACCAGTGATATAAAACGTTAATGGAAAAGGTGAGTTTCGGGATGAGTGACATTCAAAATAAAGAGTGGTTTATCACAGGGTTGGCGCCACACATTCATGGGATGCTGATGCAACAGAAGGTAGCGATTCAAGAAGAAGCGATGGAAATTGCAATGAAATTGGAGCCTTCATCGATCGATGAAACACGCATAGGCATGGATCAGATACAAGTGCAGTTGGAAAAATTGACGATCCAGCTACAAGATATAATGAAGGGAAAAGAGTTCCGCGAAGACATATGGTGTAGTAGTTGCAAAACAAAAGGACATCACAAGGATCAGTGGCCAGAATTTTGAGAATATTTACAGTCAGGTGGACCGAATCCCCTCAGTCAGGGAGGGATGCCTTGGTGTCATGTCTGTCAGACAAGAGGACATCGACCAAAATAATGCATGTACCTACATAAGATGGTGTCAAATCCAGTGAATTGGTACTGCAAATTCTGTCGATCGGTTGGTCATGACAAAAAATATTGCAGGGCTTATGACCTACTCCAAGAAAGGGCTGCGGATACCTTTTTCATGAAAGGAGAAGAGCAACCGTCATTATAGCATCAACAAAAGTATAGAAAACATCATAATCACTATCATCCGCAACCGCAGTATGATCAATCATAGTATGGTCAATCACAATATGGTCAATCGCAATATCCACAACCGCAATTTCAACCACGAAAAATACGATCAACCACAATATCCACAACCGCAGTACCCGCTATACGGGCCACTGCGAGGAGGTTTCAGAGGGGGGTTTCGTGGAGGACGAGGTAACGGTGCTAGCTCAGGAGGAGCTGTTGGACGAGGTCAAGGACCAATCATATGTTACAATTGTGGTCAACGGGGACATTACCAGAGGGATTTCCTGAATCCAACCCCACAGTGCACTTACTGCAGCGCTATGGACCATGGTGTCGAAGACTGTCCTCAGCTCATCGCAAAGGGGAAAAATAAGAACCTACCCCCACCTCCACCAAATCAGAATCACAACCAGAATCCACCACCAGCGGTACAGAAGATATTAGCAGAGGTCGAAAATCAAAATGCGATTGTCAGAATAGTGACCCGAGGTGGAGTTGTGACAGGGGGCCGACAGGTCATAGGCTAGCGTCCGACCAACGACAAGAAAACAAGTCACATTCAATGTGGAAGCAGAAAGGGATATTTTCTTGAAATCCCAGGAGGCAATGAGACAAATGAGGTAGCCACCTCTTCACTAGAAAGAAGTCACTTACGACATGCCGTTGATATTCGACACGACAAATTCGCAGAAAAAGGTTAGCACCTTAAGAGCCTTCCTAGAGAGTTTCCTAGAGCTGGAAAAAGATCAGTATGCTTTGGCAGAAATATCCAACCTATTGCATCGAAGGGAGGGTGCACGACAGGATCGAACGTTCAACCGAATACATAAGAGAAAGATAGGAAGCGAAATGCGGATGTCTGCGCAAATCGGAGCATTCGATGTCTATTCCATTATCTTAGACCTGGGATAAGACGTAAACATTTTGACAAAACAAACCTGGGAAACGATGGGGAAACCACAGTTGGTATGGTTCCCGGTACAACTACGACTAGCAAAAAAAAGTAAGGTCACCCCGATCCATGTGACTATGCCAGGTACTAGTTGAGATAGAGGGACTCAAAACATACGTAGATTTTGATGTGATAGAGATTGTCGAGAACAAAATCCCCTATCTAGTGCTTCTAGGCATAAACTGGGTGATGGAGAATCAGGCTATCATCAACTTCAAGAAAAGAACTATGTCATTCGAGAACCACGAGATAAGGGTAGTCACACCTCTTGATCCCGCAGAAAGGAAGAGATATGTTGATCCGATGAGGGATGGGATAGTCTCTATAACATATCCGAATACTACATGAATCCCACTGCAGATGGAGAGTTAGGATGGCACAATAGCAGTTCGACGTCATCAGATTCAGATGAAGCACTTTAAAATTGGCAGAATCAACTGCATGAAGTATCGTTTAGGAGGTGTGCACGGATCACTTAGTCACTGCGACGGGTAACTATAGAAGATTTCGAACTACCAACATATGAGGGATTTCCCAACTTGAATGCATTTATCACTGAATTTGAATAAAAAGGGGCAGAACAACAATGACTACTAGCCTTGGAGGAAGCCCTGAAGGCTACACCAACGTGATGGTGGGCGGCGCACAAGTCAACTATAACTAACTGGCCACTATATCGACACCTAATGGAGGTTAGGTTCGGCGACAATGAAGGATACTGTGGAAGGAAGTACACTGGCAGAGGAGATCCAAAGGAGCATTTGACTGAGTCTCAAAGCAAATGGGGAAAAAGATCGAAACAGGAATGGGTCCACGTGTTTATTCACACATTGGATGAAGTACCGTGAAATTGGTATATCACAGCAGAGCTGCGACGCGGAACAACCTCATGGGAACAACTGTTACACCTAAAATCCTACCATCATGAGATTCAATGTATACATCCCTAAAGTTTCATTGGCTAAGTCATTTACCTGGAAGGGATACCATTGCTTTTGTGTGAGGTTTTGAGAGGTTGTCGCAGGTTGCACTCATGCAACCTGTGATGTCGCATCTTGTTCTACTGCAGGGTGCAACGAAGTCAATTAATGGACAAAAACAGGTCCTTCGAGCCCATTCTCGAAGCCTGCTGACTTGGATCCTTATCCCTGACCTCTTGGGGGAGGTGGAACTCGGTTCCTAACCTCTTGGCGGGATCCCTTATCTCTCTCCTACCATATCTCAACCTACCCTATCCACACCCTATCCACTTATCCCTATATAAGTGAATCTCTACCCCTCTCCAAAGGGAGGAAGTCTATAGTGTCTACATGCTGGTGAAATCATATTGGAGAGATCTCTAACTCATCCATTGAGAGACTCACACTTCCTTGGGAGGATATGGCAATTGGCTTGGATGGAGAAGGGCTACTATGTTAAGCCTGGCTGTAGTCATTCTTAAATATGTACTTTCCCTATATTTACAATAATATAAATGATTTCCACCAATATTGTTTATGTGTGATGATATTGTGTAGTTTACCTGCTTAACTGTTTACTTAGATCTCTTATTGTATAGATGCTCTTTACTCGTTGCATTGTTCTATGTGTCTTGACAGGTCTTGTAGCTAAGATCTGACGACCTTGAGACGTGGAGAAGCATCCAGGAGAAAGGATTGCAAAGTTAAGGTAAGGCATCTAGTCACTTGATCCTTAATCAGATCTAGGGAAGTAGTTTATAGTCTGTACTATTTGTTCTAGACTCACATTGAGCTAGGGAGATCCGGTTTGCGTCCGCTCGAGTGGATTGTCCATCAAACAAATCTGGCGACCATATTGGGGAAAAGAACATTGCTTTGTAGTTGTAAATTTGAATGTCATTTTCAGTTGATTTCCTGCCAAGCCATTCTCTTTTGTCATTTCCTTCTTTCGTTGATTTCACCATCAGATCTTCACATTGAAGACTCTCATTTCCTTCCTTTGAGTTTGTACTTCTCATATGTAGACCTTTTTATGCTCATTACCTAGAGAATTGGTTCATTTTTTAACTCAGATCTCGCCTGTCGCACCTGGTCAGTGTACCCAGAGCGACACTGTGTTTGTTTTTACCTTTGTTCTTTTCCTGTTAGTATGTCATCGCAGCCCTTCCATTGGTATACTGCGATGTCGTCGCACTTCCCGCATTGGTGAACTGCGACGTCGCACTGTGTACAAGCACAGAGTGCGTCGATCTGCCATTTTTTCCATACAGGAATCCTTTCTCCATTCCTTTTTTGAGTTTGGTTTGTGTGCAAACTCCCTATGTACTGTAAGATCCAGTCAAAGATCACATTTTTCTTTATGTGTTGAGTTGTTTGGTTTTATTTGGAGTTGTTTTGGGTTCCATCTTGGACAAGTCTGAGATTTGGTAGTGGTGGACACTCTTGTATCCCCCACTTGCATCCACTCACCCTTGCATTCCCTCCTCTACTCTCTGGATCTGATCATTGTATAGGATCGGTTTCCAAACCTCATTTGCATACATTTTGTGAGTTTTGCTTGCTTTAGTGCTGCTTGTTGCTGATTGATTTTGAGTGTTTGTATGTATTTTTAGTCTATTGAGTGCTCATCTTTTCTTGAGATTTTCCGAGTTATTAGAGTGCTACGAGTAATCTTTTCAGTTTAGTATTTATGTTTAAAAGCATTGTTGTTGTCAAATTATTATTTTGATACATCCATTGAAAGATCAAAAGTACTTTATTTCCATCATTTTTCAAGATCATTTGAAGAATTGCACATGCATTGGAATGTCTCATTTGTAGATCTTTTGGAAAAGTTGAAAGAAAGTTGCATTATTTTTGTTTTTCATGAACTATGAGTTGCTCATTTTATTGAAAAATTCAAATAGATATCAAGTTTTGCAAAAGTGATTCCATGCTTGATAAATTGCATTATATCTTTTGTTTTTTGTGCTTTTAAGCCATCACAGTGAAAGTGAAAAGCTTGCATACTTTACTTAGAAACTCTCTCTTTTCATCACTTAGCGTCATTTTCGTTTTGAAAAGATAAAAGAAAAAGAAAAACATGCTTTGATTTGGTTTAGTAGTGTTGTGTCTTTTATGTTTCGCTGAAAAGGAAAAAGAATACTTCATAGTCATTTTTTGGTAGATTTGGGATTGTCTTGTATTGCATTGCTTTGGTGAAATTGTTGGAAAGAAAAAGAAAAATTTCTCCTTCCCATACATAGATTTCATTGAAAGAAAAGCGTATTTTTTGCATGTAGTTAGGGCCTGCATTATGTTTACGATTATGTACTCACCTCATGCATTCACCTAACCGTCCAGATAAAATTAACGGTAGAACTAGGGTAAATGTTTTTAGCAACTTGTGTGTAAGTTAGAGACGTGTTCCGGCGTCGTTAAGCGTGGCAGCTGTCGTTATTTTCTAGCACTGTATCCCGGGGGTATTGTAGTCTTCCATGTACTTATAGGTATATCGAGCTCCTTCACGTACCCACCAAGTCACCTTGATTACTTGGCGTATATCGAAGGGTGTATCACGTACTCAATAGTATATCGGAAGGTCTCTTGCCAAACGGTTGTGCATTAGACAGCACCACTACGGATTTGAGCTCCCACGTACCTTGCGTATATCGGGAGACACCCTTAGGATTCCTGAAACCAACTGAGTTAACCTTTTGGCCATCTTAGCGGAGCAATACACTGAGAACAACACTTGGGGAGATACTATGCATGTACCGTCCAGGTAATCGGGTATTCAAGAAAGGGTATGGTCCCAATCCTCCTTGTCGTATTTTACTATTGGACCCTGCGGTATATCGCGAGTTGTGAAGCCTTGACAATCCTGTGAGGTTCCAGACCATTGAATCCACTCTTATAACATAAGTTTGCTTGTGACCTTAGTTTGTGTAGGGTTTTTTTGGTCTGCTTTTCTTTCGTTTAGCTTGCCTTAGGAGAAAATTTTTGTTTCAGTCACTCTGGATGACTTTCCTTGGAGAAGGTCTCGCAGGATTCAGAATTTGGCACCCGAATATCCCCTTAACCAGGAGGTAATTTTGAGGGTAAGAATGGATCCACAAGCCAGGGTCAGGTCCCATGAAGTGGAAAACCCCACTTTGAATGTTGGAGGACTTTTGTTTCCTCATACCCCTCAAGATTCACCTGCCTCTCATCCCACAGGATGAAGAAGCACAAATCCCCACTTCACAAGACTTACCTCCCATTGGATCGGGAGAGCCTAGGTCGTTAGAATGGATAAATCAACCCCAGGATGACCCCACAGCAACTGCTAGTCCATCAGAGACTTATTGGACATCTTCTACAGGCCACCCAGTGGCCCATTTTGTCGTTGCATCCCCACCCAGTTGGGTTAGCCCCGACGACCGCTTAGCGCCTTATCGTGAGCAATTGGCTCGTTTACGTGCTATGGGTGAGGAGTTTTGAAGTTGAAACTTCAACTAAGGATCAACGATCGAACAATCCCAGGTCGCTCTTTGTCTTTCGAGTCACCGGAATCATCTACGCAACACGTGACCACTTCTGAAACTGGTCAACCCTCCATTCCTTCACATATATCTCCTAGACAGGAGACAAGTTCAGTACCTCTCACAACCCAACCTATTGAAGGACAACAGTCCAACACACCCATAACTACCGCAGTTACGTCACCTGCTCCTTCCCCACCCCAAAATTCAATGGGAGGATAATCTTTACCCCCTACCTTCTTTATAGGTAGTGGTAATCCTACGGTGAATAATCAACAACCAGTGTTGGGTCAAACTTTACCTAGTGGTCAGCAAGTTGTTGCTGGGGGGAAACCCCCGTCTTTTAACCATAATACTGCAGTAGGAGTTCCCATCAGGCCTTCCATTGGAAATTCCTTACCTCATGGACCTTCCACTTTAGGACTATCCCAAGTTGGGGGACTGTCCAACATAATTCAACCTCCATCGAGTCAAGCGTATCCAGGTCATCTTAACCCTGTGCTGGGTCAACTTAATCCCAGAAACGCACTCTACGGGTTACCCTACCCCGATAATCCTTGCACTCTATGGGGACAACAAAATGTTTTACAACATGAACCCCCACTTACAGTCCCTCAAGTCCCTCCACCCCCGTTTTGTCCACCCCCACCTCCCATTAGAGGTAGCTGCCCCCCACATAACTTTGGAGGAGGCGGACCTCTACCTTCTGGTGGAGGACCACCTCATTTCGGTCATCATGGCCCACCCCCTCTGGTGGAGGTGGTGGAGGACCACCCCCCCTGGCGGTGGTGGTGAGGGAGGACCATCTCATCCCAGCGGTGGCGGAGGAGCACCAACCCCCTGGGTGGTGGTGGTGGAGGACCTTCTCATCCTGGTGGCGGTGGTGGTGGACCACCACCCTACTATGGCGGAGGAGGTTCTTACCCTTTCGGAAGCGGTGGTGGCCCACCACCCCCTCCTCGTGGAGGTGGTGGAGGCCCATCCTATTCTGGTAGTGGTAGTGGGCCACCACCTCCTCCCGGTGGAGGCAGTGGCAGCCCATCCTACCCTAGCGGTGGTGGCAAACCCCCACCATTCATAGGCAGCCCACCCCCTCTCGGCGACGGAGGCAGGCCCCCAGCTTATGGAAATGGGCCACCTTTTTATGGCTATGGACCACCTTACTATGGCGGCGGACCTATATTTGATCCGAGAGGCCCGTACCCCTATGGCCAGTTCCCTCCTGGAACACCTTATGGTCAGTCGACACAAGGTTCCGCAGGTCCTTACACACCTTATTCGTACTATCAGTACTCGCATCCTAATCCGTAGCTACCCTTTTTGGCTACTTTGGATCTACCTGACTTGTCTCGCTTAACTAATGACCCCATTTACCACGGAACTAGTTGGCCACCCATTCCGGTGAAACTTTCGATAGATATCCCAAAATTTGATGGTAAGTCAGGTGAGGATCCTGAAAACCACGTGATGACATACCACTTATGGTGTTCATCCAACTCCCTGATGGAGAACTCAATCCATCTTCGGTTATTCCAATGGACTCTCATTGGTTCGGCTACCAAGTGGTATATTGAACTACCACCTCATTCTTTTCCTGATTTTGGTTCTCTTGCTATGAACTTTTTGACTCATTTCTAGCTGCCTATACGGTATGAAACTAGTACAGAGGAGACAACATCTCATTAAGGCTCCTATAGCAGATCAACTCCTAGCAGACTGGTTTACGAAGTCTCTCATTCCTACCATAGCATGAGATGTTTCCATGGGTGGCGTTGTCACTGAGGAACAAGCCATCGCTTGTTCCCATTTGCTAGACTTAGTCTATGCTCAATCTGGCACATTGTTTGATATTCTTACCGACGCACCCCGCAACATTTACGACCCCTTGAAACCACCCAAGGGACCCCAAGCCGATGGCATCATTGGATCCCTTCACACCCAACCTTCCTCTCAAAATGTTGGTTCGTCGAACCCACAGGGTTCTTCCCCATCACCAACACAAGCTGGTCACGACACCACCAAATCATCCACTCCTGCTGTCACCGAAGAAGTGAATTCTATTTCATCAGTTTCACCTCAGAAGTATGGTGGTAAGAAGAAGAACAAGGGAAAACCTAAGAAATCTTCCACCCAGTAGGAACAAAAGAGAACCCCTGATGATACCAAACAGAAAAGGAAGTTGAAGTATCCTTTCCTACTATGTGGTGATGATCACTTTTCTAAAGAGTACCCCCATAGAGACAAAGTTCAAAAGTTTCTTAAGGGAAAACCCACACCCGCAGTTCTCAACGATCCCTTCCCTGCTCAAAATCAGCAGTCGATCGCTCACACTTCTTTTTCCCAAGGAGAAGTATCCACCACCGCACACGTTCTCATGGTACGTAGTGAGACTATCAACTTGAACACCCGTTCGCGTTCGTATGAATCTGTTCCAGCCAAAGACCCCGTTGGAAGTAATACTGAAAAATATTCCACTTCGATGCCCGACGTCACCGTACCGGCTGCTTCTCTCACCATAGAGAATCCCTCTCTAGAGTCAGTGTTGCGTCCACCCAAGAGCACGATTAGAAAATCGGTTTTCAATCCTAATGCTCGGGCTGCCCAAAACTACAACATTGTAGAGGACCTAGCACAATCTCCTTGTGCTCTGTCGACGCTCAAGGTCTTGCAAAACTGCCCGAATCAACGCAAGACTCTCCTCACTGCCATCGGTGCAGTTGACCCGGATTCATCGAACACCATTATGTTCCAGCTGGAGTATTTCAAACCGAGGCTCTCCCATCAGCTGACATTTCAAGTTGCTACAAATATTGCTGGGAAGATAATCCATCATACCATTTTGGATGAAGGAGCCTCTACGTCAGTCATGTCGATCGCATGTTAGAGAGCCATTGGTTCTCCTGAGTTAAACTGTTCTCCTACCACTTTGAGAGCCTTCGACGGACATGGATTTCAACCTCATGGGTTGTTACAAGCTTTACCAGTCGAGCTGGGGAGCAAGACCACAACCCTTAACGTGAAAGTAGTCGCTGCCCCATTAGATTATAACATTCTGCTTGGTCGTAATTGGTTTTACGCCATGACTGCAGTCACATCATCTGTCTTCCGCATAGTACTATTCCCCCATCAAGGCCGAATTGTCATAGTTGACCAACTGGATTTCTACACACCTGACACCACTACTCACCCAGGTGATAACGTTCCTTCGATTGGACAATCTTCTCAAAAGTATGAGAGTGTGGGGGTCGGCCTCCTTAAGGATTCATCCCTTATGGGCATCTTTCCTACTTCGGATCCCCCAAACCATGTTAACACGGTGAACATGATATCCTCGCAAATTTCACCTATACCCAACTCCACTGATTCATGGCTTGTACCTGATGAAGCCACCACACACCTGATTGGAGACACTATGCCTCTATCACCTACTGAACTCAAGTATGAGGCTATCCATTCAGCACTGGAGGACCACTTAGCTGTGGCCTCCACCTCCTGTTCTCTACAACGGACATCATCCGATCCTCTGCTATGGAATTTTCATTCTGACGAGTCCATTATGGAAATCATGAGTGCAGATGGTCCGCCGTGGGAAGACCTCCACCATCGTTCATCTTTCCTTCCCGTGTTGGATACTGTGGAGAACAGCATTCACACTATCTTTTCATCGAATGTCTACTTTGGCTCTCATTCTTTGATACTCGCGTGTCAAACGAACTCCGAAGGCAAATTTGCCAATATTGAGCCTACCACTTTAATATACATTTTGGTTACTCTTGGTGTAGTGGAACACATTTAGTTAGGCCAGAAGTGTTCCCTTGAAGAATTCATCGCCGCCACGGCCTTGTTCAAGCGATTCCGAGACGTGTTCGCTTGGACCTACGAGGAGATGCTTGGGATAGACCCCTCCATTGTTTTACATGATATTAAAACCTATCTTGACCTCAAACCTGTCTATCAAAAGATGCAACCGGTACACCCTCGGAAGACTGCGATAATCAAGGCAGAGATTGTGAAACTCTTGAATGTCGGTTTCCCCTATCCCATTGACAAAGTGGGTCTCAAACGTCGACCCTATTAATAAAAAATAGGGTACCATCTGTGTCTGTGTCGACTATTGGGATCTCAACAAAGCTTGTCCCAAGGACAACTACCCGACTCCCTTCATCGACAATTGCATTGGAAGTGTCATTTTTTCATTCATGGATGGCTTTTCTGGCTACAACCAAATTAAGATCCACCCCGCCGACCAACACAAGACTGCATTCATCTACCCTTGGGGAATGTTTTCATATCGTAAAATTCCATTTGGTCTTAAAAACGCTGGTGCCACATTCCAGCAGGCCATGTCGTACGCCTTCCATGATGTGAAGGACTTTGTGGAACCTTACTTGGATGACCTCCATTCCCACTCAAAGCAGCGTGAGTTCCACTTAGATGCAAGAGGTACAATATCCGTCTGAATCCTCACAAAATTATTTTTTGTCTCGAGTCCGGATGCCTCTTAGGATTTATCGTCTCGAAAGATGGGATCCGCATTGATCCCTCGAAGGTGGACGCCATCATCGCTCTTCCACCTCCAACCAACATTACAGAACTTCAGAGTCTGCAAGGAAGAGCAAATTATTTACAACGCTTCATTTGTAATTTCGCGCAAAAGACGTAGGGTTGCATGAGATTGATGAAGAAATAGGTCCCATTCATTTGGGATGATCAAGATCAACAATCTTTTGATAGTTTAAAACATGCCATCACGCATGCCCCCGTGATCCAACCGCCGAATTACTATCGAGATTACATTTTATATCTCGCCACTTCCGACACCACTATCGCCATGGTTTTGGTACAGGAAGATCAGAACGCCCAAGAACATGTGATATAGTATGCCAGTAAAGGTCTTGTTGACGTTGAAAATCACTATTCACATGTTGAGAAGCTCGCTCTCGCGGTAGTCATAGCCGTGTAGAAGTTTCGACATTACATTTTGCTTCACACCACCACCATCATCGCTGATTCGAACCCCATGTACCACGTTTTGACTTGTCAGGTACTTGGGGGAAAGTATTCACGCTGGATCATGATACTGCAAGAATTTGATCTTCTTTTCAAAAAATCCAAGTCTAAAACGTCTGTGGTGTTTGTTGAGCTCATTTGCGACCTTCCCCGTACTGATGTAGAGTCTGAGCCCAATGATTCTTTTCCGGATGAATCATTGTTTCTTATCAGTACGTCTGATCCATGGTATGGAGATATCACATTGTATCTTCAAACCCAACGTTTCAGCCCTGAATTGTCTTGTGATGACCGTCGTCGAATACGCCACCATGCGAAGTATTATCTGATTATAGTTGATACTTTGTACCGTCGTGGCATCGATTCTATCCTTCGACGTTGTCTGACTCATGATGAGGCTGAACGCATTTTGAATGACTGTCACGCTGGGGCATGTGGCGGTCACCTCTCTGGGATGGCTACAACCCAGAATATTTTGTGCGTAGGATATTACTGGCCGTCTATCTTCAAAGATTGTATCGAGGTCGTAAAAAAATGTCCTCCATGTCAACATTTTCATATGAAAAAGCACACCCATCCCGCCCCGTTACACCCAGTTATTTCCGTTGGACCCTTCGCTAAATGGGGCATTGATTTCATGCATTGTAAGCCTACCTCAGCTAGGGGGCATAGTTACATCATTGTAGCTGTGGACTACTTTACAAAGTGGGCCGAAGCAATGCCTACATACACGAATGATGGAAAAACCACCGCACTCTTCATGTTTAATCATGTAATAGCGTGGTTTGGATTTCTGCAAGCGATAGTTACTGACCATGGTTCTCACTTTATGAACCATATGGTTGACAAGTTGAGCGACAGATTGGGTTTTCGCCTTGAAAACTCAACACCGTACTACCCACAATCAAACGGATAGGTTGAGGCCATTAACAAGGTCTTGAAAAATATGGTCCAACGTATGGTGGGTACGCACAAGGCCAATTGGCATAACATGATTTTCTATGTGCTTTGGGATTATCGAACCTTCGTTAAAACCGCCACTGGATTTACTCCCTTCCAACTAGTGTATGGATTGGAGGTGGTCCTTCCCATTGAGTGCGAGATTCCGTCTCTCAAGCTCTCCATCGAACTTCTCCCAAACACTACTGCCAAGGAAGAATGCTTCCTCTAACTAGCTAAACTCGACGAGACTCGCCGAGATTCCACTCTTTACAACGAGGCTCATAAGAAACGCATCAAAGTGCAGTACGAAAAGTCGGTAGAACCTTGCACTTATAGCGAAGGAGATTTGGTCCTTATGTATGACCAGAAACATGATAAGCTGGGGGCAAGAAAGTTTGAATCCATGTGGCATGGACCTTACATTGTGAAACACGTCCTGGAGAAGGGAGCTTATGAACTTGAATACTACGATGGGATATCTTTGGGTGAGCCCCGTAATGGGATCTACCTAAAGAGGTACTATGCCTGAGTCTTTCACGCATAAGTACTTTTGTATATACTGTATATGGCATGTGTGTGTTTTTGTGTGGTGTGACGCTTTTTATTTCTTGCGTGTCTAGGTCTTGTTTCATTTCTTATACCATGTTTTGTCTGTATGTGCAGATAGCAACGTGCTATGGATTCGCGGACGGTGCCATCCGGCATACCCGTAACCTTGCTTCGGCAGCTTGGGTACTCTATTCACCTACTGGCGAGCTCATCAGCTCAGGGGAAATGTGTCTAGGTTTCACAACCAACAATGCTGCGGAATATCATGCAGTCATTGGAACCCTAACTGACGCCATTTCTTTCGGTATGGACCATGTTGTCATCCACCTAGATTCTCAACTAGTGGTCTCTCATCTTAACCGAGTCTACGTCATCCGCGATCCTATCTTACTCCATATCTATCGACGAGTCCGTCTCCTGGAAAGGTCCGTCGAGTCCATTCAGTACCTGCACATTCCACGAGACATGAACACAGTTGTCGATTCTATGGCCAACTTCATCTTAGATTGGTACATTGCACACACATAAGCATATATCAGGAACTGTTAAAAGTAGACATAACATGTGAATAACTCATTTTATATAAGCAAACACATAACAAGATCACACCATTCATTCATTTTAAAACACATAATGTATAAACCGTCGGAATGTCTGTATATATATATATATATATCATCATAAAAAATAGTGCTGGTACAAAATATGAAGCACAACGGATTTCAGTGAGTCTCTACAAAATCTGAAGGCTCATAGCTTTCAGTAAGTACAAAAATCTGAGGCCTCTAAGCTCTCAGTACATACATAGTAACAACGTAAGGCCTAGCACCTGGCCCGTACAACTCTAGGTGGTCTAACAACTCTAGCCTGTTGAGTGTGGAAACAACCAACTGCTCTCGCAACCCTGCGAAGCAGCACGTTGAAGCACGTAGTCGCTCCAACCATGTACACCTACATGGGCCGCGACACCTCATCTACCGTCGGATCAGAAACCTCTAATGTCAACCCACTCAGGTTGGCGTAGACCCCATCCATCTATGCAATGGAAACATGTACAACAAGACCCGCGACTGCTCCCTCTCCTCTCTCTCTCCTCGCAAGAAGAGAGACTCCCACTGGTCATACGGATCCCACATCTACACACACATGTTGTTAAATTGTCAGCACTATAACAAAAAAATTATAAAAAAAAAAAACTTAAAAGTGAAAGGGTTTATTATTCATACCTATGTCTCCCCATGCTGCTCCCTCGGGTAGCGGCAAGTATGGGTCATCTCTAAAATCTGTACCACTGTACGGGTAATCCTCTACCATCAGTAACTGGCCCTCTAGATAGCTGAAGAACTCAATACCATATGTGATGATGGGACCCCCACCATGTCGGGCCATCACCTCTGTCCATCTAGCCATGTGTGGATCCTTAGGATCCCTGTCATCCAATGGTACCTGAGGGCGCAAGAGGGGAACCCATTCCAATAATAACGAGATCACTATCGAACCGTAGCCAAACTGTTTGAGCTCTCCCCGCCGACACTTGGTCAGCTGAGCTAACATGTTTGCGAGGAGTCCCTCGCACCAGTTGAAGATCTCCAGAGACATGCAGTCCTCCACGTATAGCATCTGAGACCTGGTGGCTAAGTGGGGATCTTGGCTCCCTTCCATCCTCGTAATGGTGAAAAGTATGGCGCACAATGGATGTTCCCGCACATCTCTTATGGGAATCTTCCCACTAGAAGCACGGGTGTTGGGAGTACAGTGTTGTAGGATCATATTGCCCACAATCCAATCACTTCCACGTGGTCCAGTAAGAAGCACATTGTCCCCTTTTCGGGACAATCCAGTCAGGAAGTAGATGTCCTCGACATCTATGGTAAGCACGTGCTCACTGATCACGAAATATTGATGGGCCACATCCCAGCATCGGAGCATATGTGTCAGTAATGGGATTTGGGACCTCATGCTTGAATCTCGAAGAACTTGAGGAGCTCACAGTTCCTCAATGCTTCCACACATCGTGGATCACTTGCAGCCTATAAATCATCTATCTCATGCTCCTGTTCACGCCACTCCAAAACCATTCTGGCCGTTGATAACCTGCCAAAAGGAGAGTTTAAACATTGTTAACACTTTCTTCAACCACCAAAAGTTATTTTTTTGGGAATGGTTTGTGTTTGGGGTTGGAATTTTCCATCGTCGCACCCTATTATTGCTAACAGTGTGACGTCGTCGCAGTCCAGTCATGCGAGCCTTGCGATGACTCAGTCTCGTCGCAGTTCCCTAAAGGGCAGACTGTGATGACCTGAGGATGCAATGGCCCTTCACAAACCAAGCTAAAACCCCAAAAAATGAACCAAATTAAAAAATGTAAACCACCACAATTATGATGGATGAAGTTTAGAGTTACCTGCTCCGGACGGTGGGTGAAATGGTTGCTCGTAGCTCCCGGAATCGGCAAGTGAAGTTTTGGCTCCAAATGGCACTTCTCCTCCCAATTTGGCAAATGAAACAATGGTACTCTATTTGACCCATTTTTCTATTTATATAAAAAGGGAATATTCTTTTTTCAAATATTTGATGCCTTTAGACCATTTGCTATAGTTTGGATTAATTTTATCGCATTTGAATGCTTGGTTGGCTATTTGACCTAGTTTTGGAGTGTACATGAGTCATTAAGTGTCTTTTTACGCCGCTTTCGCATTGGAACGGTCATCTCATGTATGAACACCCCTTGTGTGTTTTTGTCGTTATTTTCCTTTCAGTAGGTTGTAATTATTTTATGATGATGAGCTTACTCTTTGTTCTTTCTCGTGCTCTTGAAAATATGAGAATACGTTACCGAGTTATGATTTATCACTTTTTCGGGCTCGTTAAACTCCTACGGAAAAGGAACCCCCCCGGAGTCTATATTTAAGCTCTTTTCAGGCTCTCGAAATACGAAAAGATTACCAAGTGAACTTGTCGTGTTCACGCTTGTTAAAGAATTTGAATGGTCGTCTTCCTGGTGATAGTTTACCCCTTTTTAGGACCAGGGGCACTATTTACGAAAAATGTATACTCCATCCAATCATGACTGGAAGAGTCCTCTCCCACATTGTCTTTCCCTTTTTTGGGCGATGAGGCTAACTTTATGAAAAAGGACCGTTGGTGTCTTCTTTAGTTCTTTTCAGACTCTCTAAACATGAAATGACGTCTGAGTTTACCTTCTATGGACTCGTTAAACTTTCACATTGAAGGGCCCACCATGGGACGAACCCCTCCTATCCCAGGTTCGGAAAATATTTGGGATTAGACTCATCTATGAGATGAGCTATACCGAGCATCTGGTTACCCTCATCAAGCTCGTAAAAAACACACGAGGCACTCATCATTCATGATGGGGAAAAAGGAAAGCTTTTATGTTACACCCTTTATCAATGTCAGTATCTAGTCATTTCTTGAACATGGCACTCATCTGCATTTGCATACTACACTTGGATCATCCGTTTGTCCTCAAGTTTCACCTATTTCCCAAGTCTTGTCACTCCTTTGAGACATTCAAAGAACGCTTTCATCATTAGTTGCATTAGGAGTTGGTATCATAAGTCGTCAAGTCAATACTGCCAAGGCATGCCATGCCCATGTTCAAGAATACTCTCACTACTCATTCTCTGCAGTCAGTACACTTTCCATCATGTCGGTCTACTTTGAGTCAAGCTCGCATGTCACCGTACCATCCGATATGATCTACACATCCTTTGTCATATTTCATGTCGATGATGGGGGATTCATCATGGCCCTCCTTCGGTGGATTCATCCTTTTCGACTTCAAATCATCATCCGAGGATTGAATCTAGAAACCAACCAAGTACCTTGGCCCTGCATGCCTCAATGACAGGTTACCTTGCTTTCAACATGAGTTCACATCATTGACTCTTGATTGAAAGATTTCATCTTGCGTTCGACTTCAAGTAATTTATTCACGCTTGATGATATGTACTGTGATACCTTGGGGATCATTGACATTAATGGTGATTTCGCTCACACTTGTTAACGGTATACATCAATGACTGGTAATCAAGTGGTTTCTACCATGTTCAACGTCAAGACATTTGTAATCACATGGATAGATTCGTATCATTGCGTGTTCAGCTTGAAGACCCTAGGGAGTCATGTTTTACCCAGGTTGGGATGGATTTTGTATTGAGTCATATCAAACAGATCCACATTTGTATTGGTCGTGGCTGTGTTATCATCTCATCATGGATCTACGCTTGTGTCTAGTAGCCATGATTGTGTTCAGTTGGTCATTACTACCATGGATATGCAATGTATTGGTTGGAAGCCATGTTGTATGTCATGTGAGACAGTGTACTCAGATTCAGTTGTACTGCAGCAGTGTCCTTTGTCCGACAAGCCATTGTCATTCTTTCTATCAAAGCATTTCACCTGTCCAAGTTTTCAACAGCTTCATGCTTTGGGGGGAATTCTGTTACACCTAAAATCCTACCATCATGAGATTCATTGTATACATCCCTAAAGTTTTATTGGATAAGTCATTTACCTGGAAGGGATACCATTGCTTTTGTGTGAGGTTTTGAGAGGTCATCGCAGGCTGCACTCATGCAACTTGTGATGTCGCATCTTGCTCTACTGCAGGGTGTGACGAAGTCAGTTAATGGACAAAAATAGGTCCTTCGAGCCCATTCTCGAAGCCTGCTGACTTGGATCCTTATCCCTAACCTCTTGGGGGAGCTGGCACTCGGTTCCTAACCTCTTGGGGGGATCCCCTATCTCTCTCCTACCATATCTCAACCTACCCTATCCACACCCTATCCACTTAGCCCTATATAAGTGAAGATCTACCCCTCTCCAAAGGGAGGAAGTCTATAGTGTCTACATGTTGGTGAAATCATATTGGAGAGATCTCTAACTCATCCATTGAGATACTAACACTTCCTTGGGAGGATATGGAAATTGGCTTGGATGGAGAAGGGCTACTATGTTAAGCCTTGGTTGTAGCCATTCTTACCTATGTACTTTCCCTATATTTACAGTAATATAAATGCTTTCCACCAATATTGTTTATGTGTGATGATATTGTGTAGTTTACCTACTTAACTGTTTACTTAGATCTCTTATTGTATAGATGCTCTTTACTCATTGCATTGTTCTATGTGTCTTGACAGGTATTGCAGCTGAGATCTGACGACCACGAGACGTGGAGCAGCATCCAGGAGAAAGGATTGAAAAGTTAAGGTAAGGCATCTAGTCACTTGATCCTTAATCAGATCTAGGGAAGTAGTTTATAGTATGTACTATTTGTTCTAGACTCACATTGAGCTAGGGAGATACGGCTCGCGTCCGCTCGAGTGAATTATCCGTTAAACAACAACTAATGATTGGATTGAGCCAAATGTTTAGTTTCTCCGACGAAAACCCCTTCATCCATAACACGTTACAGGAGGTCCGGTGGAAAGCACTCGAAGTAGTTCCTACTTAGAAACCTATGGGATTTCAGTGGACTGTGACACCCCAAATGTTGATGGAATGCTACAACATAACAGGAGAACAAGATGATGAGGATGATCTGAGGGCCATGTATATACCAGAGTCAGAAGGAAGTCACAGTTTTGAAGCACTAGGTATGCCTTCCGACAAGTTTCAACAGCCATTGCGAATCCAGAAAGTGAATATTGGGTCGGAAGAGAATCCCAAGTTCGCGAGCATCGGAGATTACTGGGATGACTCCACCATTTCCAAAATGACCGACATATTGCACGAGTTTCAGGACTTTTTCACGACAAAATTTTCAAAGATGAAAGGGATTTCTGGGGACCTAAGCGAGATGAAAATCCCATTGAAACCTTATGCAAATCCAGTAAAGCAGCGACCTTATAGGTTTAATCCTAGGTATAAGGTGTGGGTGAAGGCCGAAATTGAGAGAATGCTGGAAGCAGGAATTATAGAACTAATGGAGGAATCAAAGTGGATCATCCCGATGGTGGTCCAAGATAAGAACACTGGTAAAGTCCGGATCTGTGTCGATTTAAAAAAGCTGAATGACGCATTTGTACATGATCCATTCCCTACATCGTTCACGGATGAAGTGTTAGAAGGTGTAGGAGGTTAGGAAATATACTCCTTCACAGATGGATTCTCAGGATACCACCAGATCAAAATTGCGAAGGAGGATCGACATAAAACAACATTCGTCACGGAATGGGGATGTTTTCAATATATAGTGATGCCATTCGGCCTGAAGAACGTGGCAGCAATCTTTTCAAGACTGGTAGTTTCTACGTTCAAGGATTTCATCCATAAATTTCTTGCCGTATACATGGATGATTGGAAAGTATATGGGTTGGTCAAGGATCACATCACAAATATGAGGTTGATGCTGGAAAGATGTCGAAAACACCAGATTTCGCTAAACCTGAAGAAGTGCATTTTCTGTGCTCCATTTGGGATTTTGCTGGGGCACATTGTTTGCAGGGAAGGAATGTTGGTCGACCCCGCTAAGTTTGCAATTATCGTCGACCTACCACCGCCAACAATAATAAAACAATTAAGAGCGACTTTGGGACACACATGATACTATAGGAAGTTTATCAGAGGTTATGCAACAATCACAACACCCATGGAAAAAATTCTGAAGAAGGATGCCAAGTTCGAATGGAACGAAGAATGCAAAAAGAGCCTGGATACACTAAAAGCAAAGATGATTGCATGACCCATACTAGTGTTTCTGGATTGGACGAAGGAATTCCATGTTCATGTTGATGTGTCATCAGTCGCACTCAGAGTAGTATTGTCCCATCCAGGAAAAGGGGCGATCGACTACCCGATTGCATTCGTAAGTAGAAATATGTCTACTACGGATAAGAACTATAGGACAAAGGAAAGGGAAGGTTTGGTGATGGTCTACGCCCTACAGAAGTTTCGACATTATCTACTAGGAGGCCACTTTCAAATGTTCACTGATCATTCAACACTCAAATACCTAGTGAACAAGACTGTGTTGGGGGGGAATCTGTCGATGGCTATTACTCTTCCAATAATTTGATTCTGAGATAATTGTAAATCCTGGGTTATTGAATGCATGACCAGACCATCTGTCACGGATAGAATCAGGAGAAGAACCAAGGAACATTAACGAAGGTTTCCCAATGCTCAGTTATTTAGGGTCTGAATGGTCGATGATCATTACGAGAAAATTATTCAATTTTTGGCGACAGGGAAGGCACCGAAGGAATTCAATACCAACCAGAAGAAACATTTAGTTGTCAGAGCTGCAGATTTCCAACTAATTGCAGGGCAGCTATATAATATGGGACCAGACGAGATACTTCGACGATATGTCCCTCTGCATGAACAGGAAAGGATCTTAGCAGAAGCTCACGATGGGATAGAAGGAGGACACTATGGAGGATGTTCCACTGCTAGAAAGATACTTCGAGTTGGATTATGGTGGACGATGATGCATGGAGATGCTACGGACTATGCAAAAAGCTGTGACGTATGCCAAAGAACAGGGAAACCGTCATGAAGGGATGAAATGTCATTAGTACCTCAACTAACACTACAAGATTTTGAAAAGTGGGACCTATCAACCCACTAGGACAAAGAACAGGGTCGCGCTACGTAATTACTGTGGTAGATTATTTGACACGATGGGTGGAATATGCACAAGTAAAATATTACACGGCTGTGACTGCAGCAAGGTTTCTCTTTGACAATGTGGTCACCAGGTTTGGGTTTCCAAAGATACTAATGAGCGACCGGGGTACTCATTTTTTCAATCAAACGATCACATCGATGACAAAGGAGTTTCAAATTCAACACCGGAAGAGTACCCCATATCGCCCACAAGCTAACGGGACAGTTGAGGCATTTAACAAAATATTGGAGCATGCAATCACAAAGGTGTGCAACATAAATCGTGATGATTGGTATTTGAATATTCCAGCGATAATCTGGGCATACAAAAAAACTTGCAAATTACTGACATGACATACCTCGTTTAAGCTAGTTTACGGACAGGAAGCAGTAATGCCAATGGAGTATATCGTCCCCAGTCTGCGCATCGCAACAGCCACAAGAATGAGCGACGATGGAGCGATTGAGGAACTGTTGGCGCAGTTAGTATAACTTGATGAGGATCGGTTTATCGTAGGCTTCCATAAGAAGGTAGAAAAGGATCGACAGAAGGCTTGGAATGATCGCCACATCAAAGCGAAGAACTTCCTGCGAGGATATATGGTCTTATTATATGACAATAAGTTTGCAAAGCATCCAGGTAAGCAGTAGATGCATTGGTTAGGTCCATACATAATCAATTTTGTTACTGATGGAGGTGCGGTACAGTTACAAAGGCTAGATGGGACAATGTTGACAAATCTAGTAAATGGGAATCGGCTGAAACCATATCGCCATAACCAGGCGCAAAATAGTTGAGAAAGGCATTGAAAAAAAAAGCAATAATGACAAAAAGTGGGAGACATGGCAAGATAGTCACTTGTCGATGTTTAGCACACGGGAGTCAAGTTAGAGCATCATTACTGCGACTAAGCATCAACGAAAGACAGCGAAAGGTTATGATAACACACTTGAGACAGAGTCTGAGGAATATGTGAAAGATTTAGCAATTATGTGTCAAGGTCATGAGGAATGAGCATAAAAACAGGTGAAGAGATTGGGAGATTAAGGCTTATGAGCAGTATGAAGAGAGCCATTAAGTCGGACGAGCAAGTCCAAGGAAGCTGTGGAAAAAGGAAGTGAGAGAGTTGCAATGGTGCATTTTGTTTCCAACGGAAGCAACCAAGGTGCACTAAGGGAAAGAACGACAAGTGTTCATGAGCAATCGAGAAATGTAGAGGCACCATGTATCAGGAAGAACAAAGACGAGGTCTTACTCGAGATGTCTAAGAAAGTTTCAAGTGTTAGAAGAGAAGCGGTTCCTTTGACCAAAAAAGTAACAAAAGAAAGGGCACACCAGTACCAGCAAAGGATGATCAAATGTGCGAAACATATGTGCCGTACCACTACATCCTCTCCACAAGTCGGTGTTGTCGATGAAATTCTGCCCAGTTGCAAGTTAGGATCGAGGGTAACATATGGACGAGAAGTCATAGATGATGAAGGTTCCAAGAGATTGGAGGATGAGTTCGAGAATTACATGACAATGACCAAAAGAATATAAGATGAGTTTGAGAAGTACATGACAACGAACACAAGATGGAAGGATCAACTTCATAAGTATAGAACAGCGAAGGACGAGAATAGTTCTAGAGGTGTCCAGTTGAGGTTGCTCGAGGGAGAGCCACAAGATTGTGTTGGGGGCCTATTGGCACGGGTTTAGACCACATAAAGTGCGGAAGCCGACAACAACGAAGAAGGACCATGCACAGAAGAAAGGACCATTCGTGGGGAACAAGGAGCCGACGAAAGCGCAAGATTAGTTTAGTTAGTTAGAATGGGTCATTTGGACCATTTTGTAACCACCATAGTTGCATATAAATAGGACTATGAATGTAATCCTAAGGGCATCCTAGAATCAGATCATTAGTTGAACAATCGACAAGCAGATGATTCATGTAATGTTTTCCTTTTCCTTTGGAAAGTTTTGTATCGATCCATTTGAACTGTCCCTGTGAAGGTTGTACTGCAGGTTTTTGATGAGTTAATGCATGAAGGTGTTCGGCTATGTCTATTTTGTATATATGTTTATGTTGAATGATGAAGACTGTGATATGTTTAAGTGTTGTTATTTCTGTTGATGTGATCGCCAGTTTTACCCTGTTGATGCGAATGTCAAGTACATATTGAATATGCAAATGATGAATGTATGTTTAATTTGATATGATGATGCGAAGATGAATCTCTGGTTTATGTAGCGATAGAGTAAGAATAGATGCATGTAATCCCCACACTTCGGAAACCTGGTTCCTGCAACCCCCTTAATCCTCTTGGGTGAGACTTCACTCGCATCGTGGGTGTTGCTGGAAAGGGTAAAACCTTTCTGGGTCGGTGCTTAAGGGATTTTGGTTGGTGTTTGTTGATAGCAGTGTGAAGTGAACCCCTGTTGATAGCCATGTCAACACCACAGGATGGAAGCAGCACCACCAAGTCACCCACTCCTGCTTCCACTGAAGAAGTGAATTATGTTCAGTCAGCTTCGCCTTAGAAATTTAGTGACAAGGAAAAAACCAAAGGTAAACCCAAGAAGTCTTCCAACCAGTGGGAGCATAAGAACCCTCTTGACGGCACGAAACAGAAGCAGAAGGTCAAGTATCCTTGTTTATTGTGTGGTGGTGACCATTTCACCAAAGAGTTCCCGCACAGAGATGAAGTGCAGAAGTTTCTTAAGGTAAAATCCACACCGTAGTTCTCAATGATCCCTTCCCCACCCAAAACCAACAAATGATTAACCAACCCTCTCCTTATCAAGGAGAAACATCCTCCACCACACATATTCTCATGATGTGTAGTGAAACGGTTAACCTAAATACAGGATCACGATCATACAACTTAGTCCCTCCTAAGGAACCCGCTGGAAGTAATACTGAAAAAGCTTACAAGGTCCACAAGGTCCTCTCACCATTGAGAAACCTTCATTATATGCAGTGTTGTGTCCCCCTAAGAGCACGATTCGAAAAGCATTTTTCAATCCTAATGCTCATGCAGCTCAGAACAATAACATTGTCAAGGACTTGGCACAAGCTCCTTGTGCCATGCCGACACTGGAAGTCTTGTAGAACTTCCCCAATCAGTGCAAGATACTCCTCACTGCAATCGGCGCTGTAGACCCGGATTCCTCAAACACAATCATGTTCAAGCTTGATTATTTTAAACCGAGGCTTTCCCACCAGAGTGGCTTTCCAAATCGCCATGAAGGTTGCTGGGAAGACAATCCATCGTACTATGTTAGATGAAGGTTCCTCCACCTCGGTCATGTTGTTATCCTATTGGCAAGCCATCGTCTCTCCCAATTTAAACCGTTCCCCTACTACCCTAAAAGAATTCGACGATCATGGATTCCAACCTCACAAACTCTTACAAGCCTTAGCAGTAGAGTTGGGGGGAAATACTGTAACCATTAACGTGGAAGTGGTCGTTGCCCCATTAGATTATAATATCTTGCTTGGTATTAACTGGTTTTACGCCATGACTACAATCACATCATCCGTCTTCTGCATTGTGCAATTCCCCCGTCAAGGTCGAATTGTCACTATCGACCAATTGGACTTCTATACAGCGGACACCGCTACTCATCCCAGCGATAATGTTCCTTTGTTAGGGAAATCTTCGCAGCTATATGAGAGCGTGGGGGTCGGCCTCATAAAATATTCATCTCTTATGGGAGTATTTCCAACCCCGGATCCCCTTAACCATGTTGCCATGGTGAACATGATCTCCTCCATGATTCCATCTTCTTCCAACTCTATAGATCAATGGCTTGTGCCCGATCCGGACACCATGAATTTGATTGGAGATACTATGCCTCTCTCACTAGCTGAAGCTACTTATGAGGCTATCCAGTCAGCCCCTGAGGACCACTTGTCTTTGGACTCTACGTCTTGTTATCTATAGAGGATGTCATCCATTATGGAGATTATGAGCATGGATGAACCTCCGTGGGAAGACCTTCACCATCGATCGTCTTTTGTACTCTCATTGGATTTTGGGGAAAACCCTATCACAACCATCTTTACACCAGATGTATATCCTTTCCTGCACTCACCGATCCTCACTTGCGATAAGGTTACGAAAGGAAACATGGAAAACATCACGCCCACCATCCCGATTGGAATCTCGGTTACACCCAGGGTCGTGGAACATATCCGATTTGGCCATAACTGCTCTCCTGATGAGTTCATCACATTCATGGCCTTATTCAAACAATTTCGCGACGTCTTCGCATGGAACTATGAGGAAATGCCCGGGATGGATCCTTCCATTATTGTGCATGAGATCCAAACCTATCCCGATGTTAAACCTGTCCGCCAAAAGTTACAACCAGTGCATCCTCGAAAAACTGCGGCAATTAAAGCTGATATTGAACCATTTAAAGCTGATATTGAACCAGTTCATCGAGTCTCTTGATCGTTTGCTTTGAACCATTTTAGATGTTTGTCTTGCACACGCTTTACATTTAGATCTTGCTTGCTTTTGTACAAAGTTCTCTTTCTTTTATATTTATCAGAAAAAGCAAAAAAATGTTCAAATAGATCAGTAGTAAGATCTTGCTTTATTTCAAGGTAGTTTAGTTTGCTTTGAAATATTCAAAAAGAAAATACAAAAAGATTTTGTTTTAGGATTGCTTAGGTTTCAAGTTTTTGAAAGAATTGTAAACAAAAGGAGAAAATTTTGTGAATTTGAAAGCGTTATTTTTTCAAGTACTTTACTTTCATAACAAACCATTCCACACACCGCGCTACAACCCTTGAGTAACAAGTAGCCCTTAAAAGAAATTATTAATAAAATTTATTAGCAACATTTTTCTTTTTAGGAATACACGACATCAACTAGCTTAGGCTAGAGTTTCAAGCTTAAATCACCTTAAACTGCTCGGAACTAGCTTCATTACTCAACAATCGTAGTACGAATTTAATTTAGGTAAATCCATCTATATCAAATAGTCCTAAAAAACTCTACTTAAACCAGAGCTAAGCACGAGGCCGTGGGAGATTGTATTTGTTGAGGATATCCCCTCATTTTCATTTTGACCATAAACCAGAGTCGATTCGCGTACGGGGGTCCTTTTGGACTTCGGGATTTGCTACCCTTCCCATGCGTTTCGACTAGGCTGACGAATGTCCCCCCAGGTTATTTCGTATTGATGGTAGCCTTAGTATCAGAACTTTAGGATTCTACACAGGTAGAGTGGGTATTTATTCCCACTTCACCTCGGACATGCATGGAAGGTAACCCTCTGGCAGTAATCTCGGGAAAGCGATTTGGTGATTCAAGCGCTTGCACCCAGTGGAACTCCGGTGGACGCCACGAAACTGACCATCGATGCTCTGTTAGTCTGTTCTGGACCCTGATCATCCCAGACTTTCCTCCTAGAGTATTTTCTATCCATTTGATTGGTTTAATTACCTAGGAAATTTTTTAGTGGTATGTTGTTTGCCCCTTAGTTGTAGTGGCCACTAGGTTTTTACTTAGTTTTATTTTATTATAGTTGTGGAGGACCTAGATCTTCGTCGGTCTCGGAGGTTGCAAAACCTTCCCCCACTTATAGTGGAGCCTCCACCGCCACTGCGACGTAGGAGAACTGATTCCCGTGGTTCGTTTGAAATTACGGGAGACACAGAGGTTCCTGGATAACCACAACCTAGAACACCGGATCAACAAGTCTTGGACACTATTGAGGTTGAGGATCTAACTGCTGCAGAGTTTAGTACTCCTTTTAACCCTCCTCTTATAGGACCCCGTGATCCACTTCTAGTACCTGTTGGTTTCCAACAGCCTGAGTTTAGTGCTTATATTTTTGCACCGGGTTATATCATGGTTAACCCAAGAGATGAGTAGGGATTTCCACAAACTCCCACAACTTCTATGGATGCAAGGATTCTTAATCCTTCTTTCTCACACACTGCACAATCGAGTTCGTCGTAGAATGCTTCGGCCTCGACCCCATCCTTTAGTTTCAATGTTGGCACTTTGGTCATGCCGAGCTCATTAGCCTCGACATCTTCCTCATCCTCCACACCCACTTTTGGACCCAACAATGTACCTCTATAGACGGTACCTGCAGTGAGTTTTACTCAGTCTTCTACCCCACAATCGTTGCAAGGTGTAACTCAGAACATTGTTTCTTCATCCGTGTTCAGATCCATCCCTTCTACATCCATGCCCGCCATGGGTACGATGACGGAACCATCCACTACTACCACATCGGGTTTCAACCCCTATCAAGGTTATAACGTTAATCCGTTGAATATAGCTGTAGGGAGTGTTCCCTTCTCTTTGTTTACTGGAGGAGGGGGTAGTATCATCAACCCACAGTTCAGTGGGGTTAACCCCCAGACACAATGGACTGCTGCCCAAGGATTTAATCCACTTAACTTCGGATGGAACAATTTCAATCCTTTCATTTCACAACCAGTGGCTGGGGGCAACCCCAACCAACAGTACACGAACCAGGCCATGGGTGGTCCCCAATACCAGGTTCCTGTTTACCAGATGCCATAGGCTCAACCACATTTACCATTTCTGGAAACTTTAAACTTGTCAGATCTTTCAAAGCTTATGAATGACCCCGTGTGTCACGATGCTGCATGGCCACCCGTTCCCACCAAACTTCCCTCAGACATACCAAAGTTTGAAGGTAAGACTGGTGAAGACCTTGGAGATCATGTAACAACCTTTCATCTCTCGTGTTCCTCCAATTCACTGAACAACGATTCCATAAGGTTGAGGCTCTTCCAAAGAACCTTGATGAGTGTTGCGGCCAAGTGGTATATTGAACTACCGGTGGCTGCCTTTAGCACCTTTCAGGATCTTGAAATTGTGTTCTTGAACCACTTTCAGCTTCCGGTCCGGTATGATGCCAGCACAGACCTTTTGTCGACATTTCGGTAAAACAAGGCCACTCACCTGTCTGATCATATTCAAGAGTGGCGGAGGTGAAAGAGGCTCATCAAGGCCAACATGCCCCCAACATTCTTACTAGAATGGTACCTTAAGTCTCTGCTTCCTTATGTTTCTAAGGAAGTTGCCACTTCAGGGGTGTCTTCTGAGGAGGAGGCCATTTTGAGAACTCGGCAGCTCGACTTAGTTTATGCTCAGTCTGGGCTATTGTATGAAATCATTCCTGATGCACCAAGGTCTAATATAGACCTAGGTAAGCCTAAACCTAGACTACATGCCGATTGCATCATGGGTTCAGTCGATTCTGCAGCGTTTGATGCCTTAACAAAGTAGGTTCATGCCTTGTCAGTCAAACAAACTGCTGCAGAAGCAACTTCTATTGTATCCTCCCCTTCTACAATTGAATATGTACAACAGGTGCAGACAAACCAAAAGGGCTCTCGGCAGCCCAAAAGAAACGGCAAGAAAGGGGAGGGAAACCAACAAAAGCCCAACAATAAGCAAAATGATGAGGAGGGAAAAAAAGAGAAATGGAAGGCTAAGTTCCCTTGCAAACTGTGTCAAGGGGACCACCTTACCCACCAGTGCCCTCTAATGGAAGAAGCCCAAAAGCTGATCCGTGAAAAGAAATCGACTGTCTTGAAAGATCCTTTTCCTCATGGAAAACCCTCAACTTATGGAAACGCTAGTGCTGGGGGAACCCCAGCTGATAAGTCATTTATTAACATGGTTAATTCAGATGCTCTGTTGCAAACTCGAGCCAGGAATTATACCCCGGACTTGCAGCAAAAGGACATTTCCAAATCTTGCACTCCTCTTCACATACCTATGGAGACGCTACCTAAGATACCGAAAGGCGTCTACAAATGGGCTGTGCAAAACCCTAACGCGCGGGCTGCTCCCAACTATAATGTTGTGGAAGACTTAGCCCAAACCCCCTATGCCTTGTCCACCTTGGAGGCACTGCAAAGTTTCCCATTGCAACGCAGTGCTCTTCTGGCAGCGATCGGGAGTGCTGATTCGTCCAACATGCTTGCACGCTTTGATATGAAAGATATCAAGTACCGGTTTCCGTATCATGTTGCTCTCCAGATCGAGTTCATCCATGGTCCTAAGACCATTGGACGAGCTATAGTGGATGAGGGAGCATCTATGTGTGTAATTTCTATTTCTTGCTGGAGAGCTTTGGGTGAACCTGAGTTAGCTCCCTCGAACACGATACTCACTGCCTTCGATGGAAGATCCTTCTCTCCACACAGAGTCTTACCATCCTTCGATGTTGAACTTGCAGGCAAGCTAGTATCAGTAGAGGTCGAAGTTCTAGATGCCCCACTCGATTACAACTTGTTGTTGGGTAGGAGCTGGACATATGCCATGCAGGTAGTGCCATCAGCTGTCTTTCAGGTCATAATGTTCCCACATGAAGGAAAGATCGTCACAGTTGATCAACTTTCCTTTACCCGGAAGAACAACCAGGCTTCATTGGACTCATCCATTCCATTGATTGATTAATCTGGCCCAGTCACTGAGAGTTTAGGAGCAGGTTTCTATGGGTCCTTAATAGGAAATTTTGACCTACCTGCTCCTACCTTGTTCATTGGTTATGAAGAATGTTCATCTTCTGAGACCTCTATCATCTATTCAACGATAGATACACGGAGTCTCCCCACTGAATCAGAACCAGCTGTGCCTGTACATGTTGCAGAGATAACCCACTTGGATTCACAACAAACTGCAGCAGAACATATCACGACTCCGTTGGTCTCTTCCGAGTTGGATATGGACCCTGCTCCTGCACGATCAACGGACTCTACCCTCTCTCCTGATAGTTTAGACACGGTTTTGCCTTCTGATGAAACATTTTTGGAAGCTATGATAGGCTTGGATTTCTCTCGAGAAGTTATGCACCCTAGATCCTATTTACTTCCCATTCTAAACTTGATTGAGAGAGGTGAGTTCTCTCCGAGACCCAGTGAGAATGTTAATTGGTCCTCTGTCCCTTCCACTTCAAAAGTTGTTTTTGCCGAAGGGAATAGGACAAGTATAGTGAGAACCATCCCCATCAACATTTCCATTGAAACTGGGGTCATGGAACATATCTTTATTGGAGCGGACTGTTATCTTGATGAAATCATTCCGTACACCAATCATTTTAATGATTTCTATGACATCTTTTCTCGACCTCATCACGAGATCCCAGGAATTGACCCTACTTGAAGAAGTGCTATTGTGCTTTTTCATGTATTTTTAGTTGTACATTTTTGTAAAGTTAATTTTGTTTACAGTTGTTGTAATCTTATGCATCTTTTACTTTTGGTGTTTCAGATGTCAACTGAACACTTCATAGGGTTTGCTGATGGCGCTAGCTACCACACCCGTCAGTTGGTCGCAGCAGCTTGGGTTATTTACTCACCAGCTGGTCAATTGGTTTCTTCGGGAAGGGCTTGTCTAGGTCCCACAATGAACAATGTGGCTGAATATAGTGCAGTCATAGAGCTACTCCGAGATGCTCTTTTTAATGGCATTTCACATTTGGAGGTACAACTCGACTCACAGTTAGTTTTTTTTCAGTTACTGGGTGTTTATCAGGCTAGAGATCCTACTTTGCTACGTCAGTTTATGCGCGTTAAGCTACTTGAGAGACAGTTTGATTTTATCACATATTATCATATTACAAGGAACTTAAATGCATTAGCTGATTCATTTGCAAACTACGTTTGAGATTGGCATTTGCATCATTCACACACATAGTAATTCATGCATAAAACACAATAACACACATGTAGATAACCGATACTGTATATATATCTAATACTGTATCAAAAAATAATATGAGTTTGGATCACGAGTCTGTCACAAAGTCGCGTCATAAGATACAAAATTGGGCTTGATGGCCTAAAAAATATACATATAATATCCTTCTCCTATGGAGAAGGTGGGGCCTCACCTGCCTCTGCTGTCTCTCGGTAGCATATGACCAGCCTCGCTACTTTCCATAGCAGCCTAATCCAGGCTGGAGGCACACCTACTACATCCTCCTGCATATCAATCGGCATCCGCTCAATCCAATATGGAGGAATATCATCGGTCAACCGACCCATCTTCGTCTCTATGGCCCCCAGAGTGGCATCAGCTGCACCCACCTCTACTGGTCGCACGAAAGTATATTGGTGTCCCTCAGGGCACACTGGTCCAACATCTGCATTTGACACTTTGTTTCAGTATTTCAAACTCATCATAAAAATCATATATGCATAAACTTGAAAAAATTAAATAATTTTTCAAAAAACACAAACATACCTATATCTCCCCAGGCTGCTCCTGGAGGAAGTATCAACTTTGGATCATGACAGAAATCTAGGCTTGCATACGGAAACTGCTTAAGAGATGGCACCTATCGTTCCCACCAACCCCAGAAATCATCCTCTTGGTAACATAGGTTGCTCTGGCCACCACCCTGGCGGAGGAAGATCTCACCCCAACAAGCCACCATTGGCTCACGAGGGTTGACAGGGGGAAATGGCATGCCCAAACTGATAGAAGGTATGTTCTCAAAGAAGAAGGTGAAAAGTATGCTGACATATCTGAAATTCTTCATTCTCCCGGTCTTACACCCCGAGAGTTGAAGTTTCATGTTCTCCAAAAGACTCGAACACCAGTCATAAATATGCCCTTGCAAGCATTCAACACCTATATGCATGTAGTGCCTCGAGGAAATATTTTGTGAGGCACTTCCCCCCATTCAATTGAGAACACTCAGAATAAATCGAAGACGGAAGCTTACAACAGTAGATATGAGAACTTGACTACCACATTTCTTACTTCCTGGTACACAGTATGCATTGATATATTCTTGCACTGTCAATGCACCCACTTTGCTAGAAGACCCTTTTAGATTCACCGACTCTCCTCTACGAGAGAGACCCATGATAAAGTAAATGTCATATATGGTGAGCTCCAGTATCTCACCTCGGATATCAAACACCATGGCATCTGCGTCCCAGTATCGGACAAGTCTTTCTAGCAAGCGGATTTGTGCCCGCATGTTGACCGTTCGGTAGAATTTGAGTAATCCACACCTTCTGAGTGTATGAAGGGTCGTTGGATCTTGTAATGCTTCTCGGTCCATGTCCTCATGCTCTCTTTCTCTCCATACCAACACCATCCTGCCAAGAAACAGTCAAGTTTTAGCCTTTTTTCAACTTTTTGGCCACTTTCAGGGGTGTACGCTGCTCTTTACACTAGACATGCACGTTTAGAACACTGTTGATCTTCATGCATAGTAGCGTACACGCAGAGCACGTTGTGAGCATTGCCAAAACATGATTTTTAACCATAAAAATTGACAAAAAAGACATGAAAATGCAAGTTTGGGAGGAATGAACTTACTTGGTGGAAGCGGAAGGTTGATTGGTACTCCAGTTTGATCGTAATGAGTGGAAGAAGATCAAGGGTTTGCTCCAATTCTTGCCCTAAAATTCTCAATTGTGATATTTTATTTTCTAATTTGAAACTAGTTATATAAAAGTGAGTTTAATTTTTACCCACGTTTTTCAAAAGTCTATAGTTTCAAGATGTTCTTAAAAGGGTTCTATTTAATCACTAATACTTGCAGGTTTTGGTGAAGTAATTCTACCCTAGATATTTCAAATTTTCACTATATTCTCAAAGCATTGAACCGGTAGGAATTAGTTTCTTTATTGATAGACCAATATAGACGTTGTATTGATCATTTATTATGTCATTGAGAAATTTTTTCACCACTTACTAACTGGATTATTGAAATCACATTTTTGGTAGGTCATGAACATATGATCCTAGAAGTTGTCTTTTAAGTTGTTTTAATCTCTTGTTTTGACTATGAAAAACTAAACAAGATCGCCTAGAACACTTGGCCTCTTCAAGCTCGTTAAAGGAATTGAAGGTCCATATGCTTAAATATAAGTTTAACCCTTTTCCGGACCTTCGCGGATTACATACGAAAAAGGAATACTCTAGTCATACGTGGCTAGAAGAGTTCTCCTCTCATTGTTTTATACTTTTTCGGGGAAGGGGCATAACTATACGAAAAAGGCCGTTTGGAGCATCTCTTTAGGGTTTTTAGGCTCTCTAAACATGAAAACACCAAGCGAGAATTCACCTACTCAGGCTCGATGTGAAATCCACGAGAGGGTAAATAGAGGATTGTTTAAGATTTTCAGACTCTATAAACAGGAAAACACCGGCGAGCATTAACCTACTTGGGCTCGATATTAAAATCCACGAGTAGGTGTATGGAGTTATTGTTTAATTTTTTTAAACTCCTTAAAATTGAAAACACTGGCGAGCAAGAACAGATCTCGGCTCGATATTAAAATCCATAGATCAGTACTATAGAGTATTCTTCTATCTCTTCTTTGAACTCTGTAAACAATGAAGAAGGTCCCGAGTCTTCCTCCCATGGGCTCGTTAAACTTATTACATGGTTGGACCTATTGAGTTTTCTATTTTTCTTGGACTCATTAAAACAACAAGAAGAACATTCTTTTACCAAAAAGAATAAGGGATAAGAAGGGTGTATTGCATCTCTTTCAGTTTCAAAGGAAGTTAAGTCAGTCATATCCTTGAACACAACACCTACTTGAGTCTTTCATGTCAGTTGGGTTTTAGTTTTTGACCTTAGGGTGAACCTGATCTCTGAGTTTTTACTCCCTCGGCTGGTTATTCTTCCAACCATATGGAGGGTCTGTTATGTCTCCTACATCACAGACTTATATCATTCTTCGTTATGTTGAAAACTGCCTAAGTCACTTTGTGTCGTGCTCACTGTTCAAGGATACACTGTGTCGGCCATTCTGGAGTTTACCTTGACTTCATGTGTCGACCATCCTGGTGTCAGTTTCTTTCATCTTGTTACTCGTCCTACTCCACATTAGATCATACCTGTGAGTGTTCCTCGTGTTGGATGATGGAGGATGCATTTATGCCTCCCTTCCAGCGGACTTCTTCCCATCGACCTCAACTCATTATGCTCAGGGAACAAAGTTTAGAGTTTCGGTTAGTACCTTGGGGGTTGCAGTCATCAATGATAGTTTCCCTTGCTATTGAATAATGGGAATACATCAATGTCTCTTATTCGACAGGTTTCTCAAGTGTTCGACTTCAAGTCCACTTATTCACACTTGTTAGGGTCATACTAGGTACCTTGGACCCCATTATCATTATTGATGGAAGTCCTTGCGTTTGTTAACAGTATACATCAATGACTAGTAATCAAACGATACCCTCCATGTTTGAATTCAACTCATTTATTCGCATGGTTAGCGTTTGTACCTTGGGTTGTTTTGGATGAAGACCTTGGGACCATGATAGAATCACCATATTTATGTTATCTCCCAAGCTGCGCAAGACTGAGCCTCACTCATTTTGGGTCTTTATGAGACATAGATCCAGCTTATTGTTATGGCTATGATCTCTCTATTGACATGGATCCATGCTTGTATTTCAGTGGCCATGCTCTATATATACATCTCCTAGTTATGTATCGGAGATCATGTTACACATCTATATGATGTCAAGATTGTAATTGATCGCTGACCTTGATCGTTGTTTCAGGTGTTTCTTGTGACTTGGTTCTGTGGTTTCTTGCTCCTCCTTTGACTTGGACTCATAATGTATTTCGACCATCGTTTCCCTCTGACCTCACACATTAGGGGGCATCTGTTATAGGTCAAATCTGTACTTTTTCATCTCGTGATCACCTTGCCTTGTAGATCACACAAAAGGACACAAAGGATTGAAGAGCTAGATTGCCTTAGATGACTTGTTTCCAGAAGTACACTCCTCACCTCAAAAGATTGCAGTTTCTCCTGCTTTTTCCACATGTATGCCCCTCTCTGCATACAAGACCAGCGTACTGTACCCTACTCTCCTCAAGGGAAACCAACATACACCTCCCAAAAAGTTGTAAACGCATGTTGTAAAACATAAAAGTTGCTTCATGTGCGCTACTCTTGTTGTATGAAACCTGCGTACATCTTAAGATGAAATCAAAAATATATTAATTTGACGAATTGGGATTAGTTGAAGTTGGTTCTGGAACTTCCCCAACCACCTCTCGATCTAAACTGCCTACCTTGTCCCATAAATACAAGGAGGATCCATGAGAGGGGTTACTCACAATAGCCATAAAATCTTGAGAGAAGGCTTGAAGTATTGTTACGCTGGAGGAAAGTTCCAAGTCAGAGTGAAGAGAAGGAGCCCAGGATCCGGTTGCAGAAACATCTCTACACGTCAGGTATATTGTACTAATTTCATGTTTCTTTGACAATAAAAAGGTCGAAACACCCTTCCTGTCCCAAATAAGATATCTATTGGATTGTATGTCTATTTGGCTTAATTATTGATTACAGTTGATGTTAAATTGCTTTATAATTTCATCATATGTTATATGGTCAAGATACATTGAGGAAGATATCTTTTGTATTGCAGGTTCGTCAAGCAGAAGATCAAGCGGGAGATCAAGTGAAAGACCAAGCGAAAGCTAGGATCAAACATCGAGAAGAGGTATGTATTTCAATCCCTATCTATTTCTTTTGCAGCAACTAAATGTAATATAATCTATGTGTTTACTTGTCAACCCCACCCAATTGGTGGTGTCCATCTCCTCACTATAGGGTAGAAATCCCGAACAACACCCCTATACTCCAACCGCCCAATTACTATAAGGATTATATCCTTTATCTTGCTGCTTCTGCCACCACAATCGCCATGGTCTTGGTCCAGGAAGATGATAACTCCCAGGAACATGTGATATACTACCTTAGTAAGTGTCATATTGACTCTGAAACCCACTATTCACATGTCGAGAAAATCGCTCTCGCGACAGTCATTGCTGTCCAAAAGTTCTGTCACTACATCCTACTCCGCACCACTACCGTTATTACCGATTCGAACCCCATGTACCATGTCCTTACACGTTAAGTTCTCAGGAAAATTATTCATGCTGTATCGTGATACTTGAGGAATTTGATCTCCTCTTTGAGAAGGCCAAGTCAAAAAAATAATTTTTTTTGCGGAGCTCATTTGCGAACTTCCCCGTGTTGATTCAGGAACTGAGCCCATCGACTTCCTTCCATACGAGTCATTGTTTCTCATCAGCACGTTTGACCCATGGTATGGAGATATCACATTATATCTTCAAACCCAATGGTTCAACCCTCAACTATCTCGTGATGACCGTCGTCGTGTACTCCACCACACCAAGTACTACATGATCATCAATGATACCCTGTATCGTTGTGGCATTGCCTCCATCCTTCAACGTGGTTTAACACACGAGGAGGCCGAACACATACTGAATGACTGTCACTATGGGGCTTGTGGAAGTCACCTTTCTGAGATGGATACAACCCTGAAAATACTACGTGAATGATACTACTGGACTTCGATCTTCAAAGACTATGTTGAGGCCGTTAAGAAGTGTCCCCCATGCTAGCTTTTTCAATTCAAAAAGCGCTCACATCTAGCCATTTTACATCCGGTTATTTCCATAGGCCCCTTTGCTTAGTGGGGCATAGATTTAACACACTATAATCCTATCTCGGACGGTGGGCATGGTTACGTCATTGTAGCCATTGACTATTTTACTAAATATGCCAAGGCTATGCCTACGTACAATGAGGATGGAAAAAACGCTGCACTCTTCATGTTTAACCATGTCATTGTGTGATTCAGATTCCCACAATCCATTGTTACTGATCACGGATCTCATTTTCAAAACCAGATGGTAGATGAATTGAGTGTCAGACTGGGTTTTCTCCATGATAACTCAACCCCATACTACCCACGGTCCAATGGACAAGTAGAGGCCATCAATAAGGTCTTGAAAACCATGATCTAGCGCATGGTGGGTACACACAAATAAAACTGGCACAACATGCTCTTTTATTCCCTATGGGCATACAAGATCTTTGTTAAGACTGCCACCGGGTTCACACCTTTCCAACTAGTTTACAGATTGGAGGCAGTTCTACTGATAGAGTGTGAGGTTCCATCGTCGAAACTTGCAGTCGAATTTCTCCCGAACACTACTGCCAAGGAAGAACATTTCCTTCACTTGGAAAAAATCGACGAAACCCGTTGCAATGCTGCTCTTGCCAACGAAATGCATAAGAAACGCATTAAATCCCTGTATGATAAGTCAGTCAAACCTTGTGTCTTTAATGAGGGGGATTTGGTCCTCATGTATGACCAAAAACATGATAAGTTGGGGGTAGGCAAGTTTGAGTCCATGTGGCACGGGCCATATGTTGTAAAACGTGTCTTGGAGAAGGGAGCTTACGAGCTTCATGATTATGATAGAATATCCTTGGGGGAGCCTCGTAATGGGATCTACCTGAAGAGTTACTATGCCTGATTCTTTCGCGCGTTAGTATCTTGTATATACTGTACATGGTGTGTGTTTTGTGTGGTGTGACACTTTACTTTAATATGTTATGATATTGGTTTTAGGCTTATATCATGTCATGCCTATGTGTGCAGATGGAAACCTGCTTCAGATTCGCGGACGGCGCCAGCCGGCATACCCACAACCTCGCTTTGGAAGCATGGGTACTATATTCCCTTACTGGCAAGCTCAGTAGTCCAGGAGGGAGTTGTCTAGGGTATGCAACCAACAACGCCATTGAGTATCACACAGTGATTGGAGTCTTGACCGATGACCTTTCCCTAGGTATGAACCACATTATCATCCACCTTGACTCACAATTAGTGGTCTCCCATTTCAACCGAGGTCCTTCAAATATGTTCAGTACCTACACATCACAAGAGACATAAACATTGTTGTTGATTCCATGGCCAATTTCATCTTGGACTGGTATATTATGCATACGTGAAACAATCATAAATGTAGAAAATGGCACGACATGTACATAATGCATAAACATAAACATAAGCAAGATCCCATAATCATCCATAAGAACACAGTGTATAAATCTGCCAACAAAGTTTTTGTATATCATATCAAAATGTAGTACTAATACAAAAATCTGAAGCATATAAGCTTTCAGTAAATATCCCCCGATACAAAATTTGAATCCTGTAGCTTTCAGTACATATACATATACACACTGGCCTAGTCCCCATGATGCTTGTGGTAACAGATGATTGCCCTCACTAGTTTCCTAAGAAGCGATCCAAAGTGCTCGTACACGCCAACGATCTAACGCTGGTACCGACAAGTTAAATCATGAACCCTGGGATATGGAATGTCTAGAGTCAAATGCTGGAGGTTCTTCTCCATATCATCCAGTTCTTCAACAGCATTGCACACTGTGTCACCCGTCATCAACACTGCTCCTCTCCACACAATCAGAGAGACACCAACTGGTCATGATGGGCCCATATCTGCATCAAACATATGTCAACCATCAGTACTACTCCAAGAAAATCTAAAAAAATATAAAACAAAAAAATAGTAGAGTTGTCGTTCTTACCAATGTCACCCCACTGCATCCCCTCAGGAAGCACTAGGTCTGGATCTCCCCTGAAGTCCGACCCGTCGTAAGGATAGTGTTCAACCATGAGGAGCTGACCCATCAACCACCTTAAGAAGGGTGTACCAAAATTAATAATGGGACCACCGTTTCCATGGTGGTCCATCACTTATGTCCAATGGATCATGTGAGGATCTCTCAGATCCAGATATTCTATATCAACCTACGGGTGCAGATGCGGAACCTGCTCCAGGAAGAATGAAACTACAATCGATCCATAACCAAACTGTTTCAGCACCCCGCATCGACACTTGGTGAGTTGTTCTTGCAAACTTGCGATGAGTCCCTCACACCAATTGAAGACCGTTGGAGCCATGCACTCCTCGACATACATCATCTAGTACTTTCTTGCCAAATGAGCGGACCTACTGTTGGCCACCCTCACAATGGTAAACATAACTGTGCGAAGACATCGATCTCTAACCTCTTTGATGGGAATCTTCCCACCTACCATGTGGGTGCCATCAGTGCACCATTTCCTATCAGGTCCTCTACGGTATGATCACCTCATTGTGATCCTGATAATGATACAAGATTCCCCCGTCGAGACAAACCCGTCAAGAAATAGATATCCTCGATATATATGGTCAAGGTGTGAACACCTATTTGAAAATGTTGTTGCACCAGATCCCAACATTGGATCAAGTGATCCAGTAACGACATTTGGGATCTCATTCCCAGAGCATGAAAGTACTTCAGCAATCCACAATTCCTCAACGCATCCATGCATTGAGGATAATTTTCCGCTTGGGCATCATCGAGCTCATGCTCTCATTCGCGCCATTTGACCATTGTGTTCACTTGAACCCTGTCCAAAATTCCATAAAAACATCATTAGGACCTTTCCAAACCATCAAAAGCATTAATATTTGTTTGATTTTTTTAGCTTTCCATGTGGACTTGCACCGACGCAGCCTGTCCTTTCGGTCAGGGCACCGCCACCGCAAGATAGTTTTTCAGGATTTGCGTCGGCGCACCTTCGGCGCAGTTCCCGAAAATGGAAACTGGGCCAGTTCATGGGCGCAATATCCCCTCATCAAGCAAGCTCAAAACTCAAAAAAATAGAAGGAAATGAAGAATTTAAACTACTAAAAAGAAAGAGGGAGAATTTTAGGTTTACCTAACACTGACGGCACGGGAAACAGCTGATCACGGCTCCTACAATCAACCGCTGAAAATCGCTCTCCAAAGGTCACTTTCACTCTCCTGCTTGGTAAAAAACAATGGTAATTATTTTTCACTATTTGTCCCTATTTATATTGAAAACAGAATATTCCCTTTTTAATTTATTATTTATTGGGATATTTTTCCTATATTTGGAAGTGTTTTGCACATTTGAACACCTAATCGAATGTTTTGACCTAGTTTTCGGAGATTTACAGGTACGATAAGATGCCATAAATGATTGCTCATGTTCATAGCCTATTCACACTTGCTTTCAGGTGTGAACAACTCTTTGAGCATTTTTGTGTTGTTATCCCACTCGTTAAAACCAATTAATGATGACACCGAGCTAACTCTTTGTTCCTTCTCGTTCTCGTAAAACAATGAGAATAAGTTACCGAGTTATAGTTTATCCCTTTTTCAGGATCGTTAAACTTCCACAAAAAAGGAACCCCTCGGAGTATTTCTTTAATCTCTTTTCAAGCTCTCGAAATACGAAAAGATCGCCAAGAGAACTTGATGCGTTCACGCTTGTAAAAGTATTTGAATGGTCGTCTTCCTGGTGATAATTTACCCCTTTTTCGGAACAGGAGGCACTATTTACAAAAAATATGCACTCCATCCAATCATGACTGAAAGAGTTCTCTCTCGCGTTGTTTTACCCTTTTTTCGGGCGAAGAGACTAACTTTACGAAAATGGAACTTTGGAGTCTTCTTTAGTTCTTTTCAGATCTCTAAACATGAAATGACGCCGAGTTTACCTTCTATGGACTCGTTAAAATTTAAACATTGAAGGTCCCGTCATGGGACGAACCCCTCCTCTATTAGGTTTGTAAAACATTTGGGATTGTACTCATCCATGGGATGAGCTATATTGAGCATCTGTTACCCTCCTCAAGCCCGTTAAAAAACAAAAGAGGTACTCATCGATCATTATAGGGATGAGATTGTGTTCATTACTATAATGGAAGTACTTAGTCACTCTTGAATATGGCACTTGTTTGCATTTGCATTCAGTACTTAGGCAATCCGTTTGTCTTTGAGTCCCGCTGATTACATGAGTCTTGTCACTCCTTTGGGTCATCCAAATAATGCTTCTATCATCAGCTGAATTGGGGGTTGGTATCATTCTCGTCATGTCAATACTTCCAAGTCATGCCATGCCTATGTTCAAGAGACGTTTGTTATTCATTATCTGCAGTTAGTGTAGCTTCCATCATGTCGTTCTACCCTGTGTCAGTCTTGCACACCACTCTGCCGTTTGATTCACTCCAAACATTTGTGGTCATGTTTCATGTCGATGATGTGGGATTCATCATGGCCCTCCTTCGACGGATTCATCCTTTTCAACTTCAGCACATCATCTGAGGATTGAATCTAGAAACCAATCAAGTACCTTGGGCCTGCATGCCTCAATGGCAGGTTACCTTGCTTTCAACATGAGTTTACACCATTGAATCTTGATTGGAATATTCCATTGAGCGTTCAACCTCATCTCATTGATTCACGCTCGATGGTATGTACTATGATACCTTGGGAATCATCGACATCAATGGTGATCTCCCTCGCGCTTGTTAATGGTATACATTAATGACCGGCAATCAAGTGGTTTCTACCATGTTCGAATCCAAGACATTGTAATCACATGGATAGACTCATATCATTGTGAGCTCAGCTTGAAGACCCTGGTTGTTCTCATATTTCACCCAGGTTGAGATGGAGATTGTTTGAGTTATATTACACGGATCCACTTTGTATTGGTCGTGGTTGTGTTATCATCTCATCATGGATCTACGATTGTGTCTAGTAGCCATGATTGTGTTCAGTTGGTATTTACTACCATGGATCTGAAATGTATTGGTAGGAAGCCATGCTGTGCGTCATATGAGACTTGTATCTCAGAGTCAGTTATACTACAGCAGCACCTTCCAACCAAAAAGTCCTTTCCATCTATCTTTCAAAGCATATCACCTGTTTTAGTTTACCAGCTTCATGCTTTGGGGGACATCATGTTACACCTAAATCTCATCATCATGAGTCCTATGTCAACTCAGTGCCTTGATCCCTGAAGTTTCCTTGACCAGAAGTCATCTAGAGCAGATTGTTGATCCTTTATCCACATTTTCTAGTAAGGTTGGCACAACTTGTCTTCCAGCAAGAAGCGCCTGACTAGGCTCGGTGCAGAGTGTCATCTAGCAACCTGCACCGATGGCTCGGGTTTCCTTCATTCAACTTGCGCTTGCCCCTTCCTGGCGCAAATTTTCCTCATGTAGCATGCACTGGGTTGGTTGAAATGGATAAATGAGACCTTCGAAAGACTTCTCGAAGCATGATGAGGTGGATGGTTATCCCTAATTCATAGTTGATCTATCCTTCAGTTCTCTAACCTCAAGGGATGATCCCTTAACCTTCTCCCCATAATATTCAACCTACTCTATCCACTTGGTCCTATAAATATGAATCTCCTCTCCATTCCTAAGAGAGGAAAGTCTATAGTACTCTCATGCTGGTGAAATTATCTCAGGTGACTCTCACTCATCTTTGGGAGGCTTACTTCATCTTTGGAGTCTTGTCTTGGCTTGGCTTGTTATAAGGAAGCTTGCGACGTTAATGCATAGGTTGTAACATTCTCTTCTTTTGTACTCTCCTTTATACAGTTAATACAATCTCTTCCCAGATGCATTATCGTGTTGTTGATGTGTAGAGCTTACTTCCTTAACTGTTAGCTTAGACCAATCATATGTGATATATGCTTTTACAGTTTGATTGTTTCCACTTGTTCAACAGGACTTTGCAGCTACAGATATGAAGGTGTTGGAACACTGGATCAAGCAAAGAGAAAGAGGACTTGCGAATCTCAGGTAAGAGACCCATTTATCTATTCGCATTTCTATTGATCTAGGGAAGCTGATTCTATTCTGTGTTTATTTGTTCTAGATCCACTTGGACTGGGGAGATATGGCCTTTAAGTCTGCTTACGTAGATTGTCCGAAAAAAATGGGACCACAAGGGACTAAGTGAACTTACTGTGACGAAGAAATCAACCAGGATACCCTTGAAGCCGGAGAGGGACGGACCCAAAGCTACAACGTACCCACAAATCCATGCATTGCACCAAACTTTGTAGGAAGAAATACAAGTTCTTCGCAGGGTTGTCCTGCGTGTCAGAATAGCGGTAAGAGTAGTGGGTTTGTAAATACCAACAGGAGACCAAGGATGGCAGGCGACAATGTGAATATTCCGATCTTTCAAGGTAATGGGACCGAGGATACTGAGTAATAATGCTTTCTATGCCAAGCGGTATGGACAGTCAAGCAAGTCCAAGATGAAGATATCAAGAAGGGACAACAGGCGACGACCTTTAGGGGTTGTGCACTGGATTGGTTTATGAAATTCATACAAGTACCTACAGGGAGTCTGGAGAAACCACTGCCACAAATCAGGGTAGGATTGATTGATGGGTTTAGGAAACTGAATCTGAGTCGCAATATATCACAGAGCTGAAAGAGATCAAGCAATTCCCTAATGAATCAGTATGGGAATTCGACCAAAGATATAAAACTCTGATGGCGAAAGTGAGTTTTTTAATGAGTGATATGAAACATAAGGAATGGTTCATCGCGGGATTAGTACCACACATTTGTATGCCACGAATGCAGCAGGAGATTGCAACCTAGGCGGAAGAAATCGAAATCACGATGAAGCTGGAGGCTTCACCAATTAGTGAAACAGGGATAGGTATGGACCAAATCCAAGCGTAGTTAGAAAACCTGACGATCCAATTACAAGACATCAAGAAGGGAAAATAAGTTTGCGAGGAAATATGGTGCGGTCGATGTAGATCAGAAGGACATCATAAGGATCAGTGCCCAAAATTCCGCGAATACTTACAGTTGGGTGCACTGAATCCACTCAGTCAGGGAGTAATTCCATGGTGTTGAATTTTTCAGACGAGGGGACATCAACCAAAAGAATGTGTATTCCTATAGAAGATGGTGTCAAATCCAACCAACCTTTTCTGCAATTTCTTTCGATCGGTCGGTCACGAAGAGAAGGACTGTAGAGTGTATCCAAGAAAGGACCGCATATATGTTTTTCATGAAGGGAGAGGAACAACCCCCTGCACAATAGAAACAACAGTATAATTAGCAGCAACCGCACTACCATCAACCACAAGTAAAGTATAACTAACCGCAACTACACTATAGTCAACCACAGCCATTGTACAACCAACCACCACCGCAGTATGGCCAACCGCAGTATCAGCCACCGCAATATAACCAACAGCCATATGGTCAGCCACGAGGAGGTTTCAGAGGAGGATTCCGCGAAGGTCGAGGTGGAGGCGTTGGTCATGGAGGAGATTTTGGGCGAGGTCGAGGGCCAATTATATGCTATAATTATGGTCAGGCCGGACATTATCAAAGGTATTTTTCGAATATGACTCCGTAGTGTACTTATTGCAGCGCAGCGGACCACGGTATTGAGGAATGTTCCTAGCTAATTGCGAAATGGAAAACTAAAAATCCACCCCAACCTCAATCGAATTCGAATCAGAAACAAAATCTGCCACCGAATGTATAGAAGATATTAGTGAAGATAAGCAGTCGACCTGTGAATGTCGCAGTAGTGACTAGAGGGGGAGGTTCGACAGGAGAAGACATGCCATTGCCTAGTATTCGGCCTTCAGCTAGGAAACAAGTTCGATTCAATGTAGAAGCGGAAAGGGATACCTTTCTAGAAGCACAAGATACAATGAGAAGGACTAAGCTGCTACCAATTGGATAGAAAGAACCCATCTACGAGATGAAGAGATATTCGATACGACGAACCCGCAGAGGCCACTAGGAAAGATCAACACTTTGAGGGATTTCCTAGAAAATTGTTTGGCATTAGCAAAAGATCATGATGCACTAGAAGAAATATCCATCCTATTACAGCAACAGGAGGATGCACCACAGGTTCAGACAGTAAATCGAGTACACGGTAAGAAGATAGGGAGAGAAATGAGGATGACTGCACATATTGGTGCATTTGACGCCGAATCCATCATTCTAGACTTGGGATCATATGTAAATATCTTGACGAAACAGACATGGGAGACAATGGGGAAACCACAGTTGGCATGCTCCCCTGTACAACTTCGACTAGCAAATCAAAGCAAGGTCACCCCCATTGGTTGATTATGCGATCTCCTAGATGAAATAGAAGGATTAAAGACGTACGCAAACTTTGACGTTATAGAGATTGTTGATAACACAAGCCCCTATCTGGTGTTCTTACGGATAGACTGGGCAATGGAGAATCAAGCTATGATCAAATTTAAGAAAATAACAATGTCATTTGAGAATCCTGACATGGGGGTAGTCGCCCCCCTCGATCCATCAGAAGGTCAGATGTATGTCGATCCAATGCGAGATGAATTCACCGAAGGAAGGGACAATGTCTACAACATATCGGAGGACTACATCAATCCCACCACCGATGGGGAATTAGGGTGGCAAGGTGTTAGCTCAACATCGTCAGACTCTGATGAAGCACTTGAGAATTGGAAGAATTGATTACACGAAGTATCATTCAGTAGGTGTGCACGAATCACCCAGTCGTTGAGATAGGTAGCAATGGAAGTATGCGAACTACCAACATACGAAGGATTTCCTAATATGACTGTATTTATCGCTGAATTTGAAGAAAGACTAGTAGAAACATACTACTAGCATTGGAGGAAGCACTGAAGGCTACAACAGGACGGTGGTGGGCAGCACATAAGTCGACGATAAAAAAACTGGCCACTATGTCGACAACTAATGGAAGTCAGGTTCGGCGAAAATGAGGGTACTGCAGAAGAAAATACAATGGAAGGAGCAACCCAAGGAACCACTTGGAAGAGTGACAATGCACATGGGGAGTGAGAAAAAAATAGGAATGGGTCCATGCATTCATTCATACATTGGATGAGGTACCGCGAAGCTGGTATGTCGCAGCGGAACTGCGATGCGGAACAAATATATGGGAATAATTAACTATTAGCTTTAGCCAAACTTTCAGCTTCTCGGATGAGAACCCCTTCATCCATAGCGCACTACAAGAGATTCGTGAGAAAGTACTCGAAGCAATCCCAACAGAAAAACCAATGGGAATATAGTGGACTGCAACACCTGAAATGTTGATGGAATGCTATAACGTGATGGGAGAACCTAATGAAGAGGATGATCCACAAGCTATTTATATACCAGATTCGGAAGGAAGACGGGATGTCGAAGCACTAGATATTCCCTTCGACAAATTCCAGTAGCCACCATGAATCAAGAAAGTTAATATAGGGTTGGAGGAAAACCCCAAGTTCGCAAGTATCGGAGATTACTGGGATGACTCAACCATTGCAAAGATGATTGATCTGCTACACGAGTTTCACGACTTGTTCCCAACGAAATTTTCAGAAATGAAAGGCATTTCTGGGGACCTGAGTGAAATGAAGATTCCATTGAAACCTTATGCGAAGCCGGTAAATCAGTAAGACTACAGATTGAATCCCATGTACAAGGAGCGTGTGAAAGATGAAATAAAATGAATGTTAGACGCAGGAATCATAGAGCCTGTGGAAGAATCTGAATGAATTAGCCCGATGGTTTTCCAAGATAAGAAGACCGGCGAAATCAGGATTTGTGTCTATATAAGGAAACTGAATGATGCATGTATTCATGATCCATTCCCTACACCATTCATAGATGAAGTATTAGAAGGGGTCGAAGGTCAAGAGATCTACTCATTTACAGATGGATTCTCAGGATACCACCAAATAAAGATTGCGAAGGAGGATCGACATAAGACAACGTTATTTGCAAGTAGGAAGCTGTCCACTATGGGGAAAAACTATATGACGATAGAAAGGGAAGAGCTAGTAATGGTCTATGTGCTACTAAAATTTTGACATTATATTTTAGGATGACATTTCAAAATGTTTATTGATCATTCGGCACTAAAATACCTAGTGAATAAGCCTGTGTTGGGGGGGGAATTTGTCGATGGCTATTACTTTTCCAGGAATTTGATTTTGAGATAATTGTGAAGCTTGGGTGGCTAAATGTGGGACCCAATCATATGTCGTGAATAGAATCAGGAGAAGAACCAATGAATATTGACGAGGGATTTCCCGACATGCAGTTATTCAAGATTGGGATGGTCGACGACCATTATGAGCAAATTGTTCAATTCTTGACAACAGGAAATGCACCTGAGGAATTTACCACCAGCCAAAAGAAGCAGCTAGTTGTCAGAGTTGCGGATTTCCAACTGATCGCAGGACAACTATACAAAATGGGTCTGGATTAAATACTTCGTCGATACGTCCTTGCGCATGAACAAGAAATAATATTAGCAGAATCCAATGACAGGATCACAGGAGGACACTATGGAGGATGTGCCACTTCTAGAAAGATACTTAGAGCTCGACTATGGTGGCCAACGGTGCATGGAGACGTTGTAGATTACGCAAAGAGATGTGATGTATGCCAAAGAACATGGAAACAATAACGTCCCCCTCACCCAATCCAACCATCGGGAGGGGACGTTGGAAAAGACCTACGCTTTCAAATTTCACCCTAGATCCATAATACGAATTTCAACAAACACATTGTGTGCAAAATGCAAATAAACATGCACAACAGAATTCAAAACTATCCAGACACATCTAGTATGCAAATACAAGCATAAAATTACAGGCATCAAATAAAAACAATTCAGATTCAAAACCATAAGAATACTTATCTTTATCCAACGCAGATCCAAGCAACTGGTTGTGTAAGAGCACTTTTCCACCCAACCATAGGCACTCAGTCTAGCATATACTCTTTCTGCTGCTGAGGCCACCCCCAAGCTAGGATATGAGGCCACCAGGGAGAAGGAAACACCTACAAGATTCTATTTCTCATCCCACAACCCATTCTTCTCTCTGTGCTTAGCCAAATGCTCTTATAGAGCTCTACAGGGATCTCACTTAGACCTCAATTTGTGGATTTTCAATCACCTACGAGCAACAAAACTCAAGGGTAAGGGTTCCTAGCTTTCCCAACCTCTCTGCTCACCTACAGCTAACAAAACCCACTTCCCAATCTGCAACATGGTCTCCAAATTCGAATTTATGGGTTCAAACAACATGGTAAGTTAATGGACAACAATGGAGAGCTCTACACCTTCTAAATCAGAAAGTAAGAATGAGAAAAATGAGGGTTGAATCTAAGGGATATGGGAAAATGGTGACAAGACAACTGACATAACTTCTGGTAGTAGGGGAAAGGACTCCTGGTAGCTGTAGACTGACTTCTGTCATGACAGAACTGTCGCAAAAGTGTAGTCAATCCCATGCTTCAACAACTACATGAGGTGACTTTTCCCACCAACCACACACATGCATCAATGATTGGAAAATGGTAAAAAAAGGAGATAATTGGCTTATTCTCAACACGTGACAGAATTTTGGTCTGAGTTCTAAGGTTGACACTTGGAAACATAGGATTTGGTTTCCCATAGGCCCCCCTTCCCCTTCCCCTTTGGTGCTCCTTACACAACCATTGTTGGACCATTTAATTATGTATGCACATAATATTTACATATACTCTGAGTCGGCATAAAATCCAACCAAAAAATCCAAATAAATTATAACATCATACATGCCTATCCATTCACTAGTCAGGCCTTGGCCTTGAGCTCCGCACTAGAAATTCACACTAGCATATTTAAATCATTTACATTTTTAATACAACGGGGTCAAAATCGAGATATTATAGAAACCATCACGAAGGGATGAAATGCCGCTAGTACCTCAACTAACATTACAAGCTTTCGACAAATGGGCAGTTGAATTTGTAGGACCTATCAACCCACAAGCAAAAAGAACAGGGACACGATATATAATCACTGCAACGAATTATTTGACGCGATGGGAAGAAGCTGCACCAGTAAAGGATTGCACAGCTGCAACAATAGCAAGGTTTCTCTTTGATAATGTGGTCACCATGTTTGGGTGCCCAAAGATACTGATGAGTGACCAAGGTACTCACTTTGTCATTCAAACGATCAGAGCGATGACAAAAGAATTTCAAATACAACATAGGAAGAGTACTCCGTATCACCCGCACGCGAATGACAGTTGAAGCATTCAACAAGGTATTGGAGCATGCAATCACAAAGGTGTGTAACACAAACTACGATGACTAGGATTTGAAGATTCCAATGATACTATGGGCCTACAAAACAACTTGTAAACGATTGACATGACATACTCCATTCAAGTTAGTTTACAGGCAGGAAGCGGTGATGCCAATGGAGTATATTGTCTCGAGTCTACGCATTGCAGAAGCAATAGGAATGAGTGATGACGGAGCAATCGAAGAATGGTTGGTGCAGTTAGTAAAGCTTGATGAAGACTGGTTTATCATAGGATTTCATCAGCAGGTAGAAATGGATCTACAGAAGGTTTGGCACGATCGCCATGTCAAAAAGAAGCACTTCCAGTGCGGAGATATGGTCCTGTTGTACGACAGAAAGTTCGCGAAGCACCCAGGTAAGCTGCAAATGCATTGGTTGGGCCCCTATATCATAAATTTTATTACCGACGGAGGTGCGGTGCAGTTACAAAATATAGATGGGACATTGTTGACAAGCCTAGTGAACAGAAGCCGGCTAAATCCATATCGGGATAGTGCGGCACAGAACCATTGAAGAAAATAGTGCAAAAAAAGTGACGACTAAAGGTTGGAAATATGTCGACAACATTGAGTTCGTCGACGAAACAAAAGCAGCACAAAGGATATGTGACAAGGCTTGAAATTGGTCGATGTCTAGCACGTGCGAGCCAAATCAAACCATAATTACATCATTTAAGCATTGAAAGAAGGAGGCGGAGGATGATGATGACACACTCAATGACGGAATTTGGTAAATCAATGAAAGATTCGACGAATGACTTGGTAATCATTACTCAAGAATAACACGATTGTTGGGAAACGAACAAATAAAGTTATAAATACCCAAGCAAATGTAGAGATAGAATCACGAAGCCTTATGTGCATTAAGGGTGAGATTCATTAAACAGAAGGCGCGATTCTACCAGAGTTGCCGAACGAAGATGTGAGAACAAAGGGTTACAATGGTACATTTTATTTCCAGCGGAAGCACACAAGGAGCACTAAGGGAAAGGATGACAAGTTTTCATGAGAAGTCAGCAAATGCGCATGCGCAAACAATCAGGATGAAAGGAAATGGAATCTCACCCGATATATCTAAGAAAACCTCAGTTGTGAAAATAGAAGTGGGCCTCTTGACTGCAGAAGCACCGAGGGAAAGGGAACGCCGATCCCAAAAAAGGATGATCATATTTTGAAACAGAGGTTCCAGAATAGTTTCAATTGTCTAAAGAGATATCAAGTCGTGTTTCACAATTCAGTGATGTCGATGAACTTTTGTCCCATCGAAAGCAAGGTTTGAGAGAAAAAGGATTGTATGTTTTAGAGGGGATAGATCATGAAGGTTTCCAGAGAGTCTGAGAAGTACACCACAGCGAGGGATGATCAAATTCGGTGAAACAGAACCATAACAGAGGTGTCCAACTTAGGTATCTCGAGGGAAATCCACAAGTTTTTGTTGGGGGCATGTTGGCACAAGGTTAGAGCGCGGGAGATGTGGAGCCAACATCGAAAAAGGGGTCATCGATGGAGAAAAATACCATTCACGAAGGAGAAGGAGCCGACAAAAGAAAAAAATTTGGTCCACGTTAGTTAGAATGGGTCATTTGGACCATTTTGTAATAACCAAAGTTGTCTATAAAGATAACCACAATTGTAAGCCTAAGAGAATATTGCATCTTGGATATAAGTCTAATGTATTGTGTCCAACTTCGGCAAGTTTTGCTCTGAGGATATGGATTCGCGTTAAGTCGCTTGGAACTGTTTTCTGCGTAGTTTATCCCGCAGTCCGTGAGATGAGTTAATGCATGAGGATGTTTGGTTATGTCTCAATTTTGTGTTTTCTATTTGTGTCGCCATGTTATGAATAATGAATGATATCTTAATGATGTGATGTATCTGAGGTTTTGTTGCTCTGTCGATTGATCAATAATGTTAGTTGATGTGAATGCCGATTACATATTTGAATTGTTAGTATAATGCAAATATAAATATCTGGTTTCTGTAGTGACTGAGTGATAGTAGATGCATGTCCTCTCCCAAATATGGAAACTTGGTTCTTGCAACCCCCCGCCACCGAGTGAATCCCCTGAACCGATAGGAAGCCGCACATACCTGGGGTCCATATCTATTTTTACCTGAACTGTTGCCGATCACTTCCGCTCCAGATCCAACCATTTCAGATCTATTCTAAAAGTCATTCCAGATCCAGTCGTCGTTTCAGATTCAACCGTTTTCGATCCCTTTCGCACCGTTGCAGATCCATCTGTTGCGGATCCCTTCCGCATCGTTGTTGCCGATCCATTTCTGGAAAAAAAAAAGTATAAAATTATGTTTTTCGTCCATATCTCCCTTGTTTCAACTCTGGTTTCCCTGAAACTTCACTGACATCCCTGCAATCCCATTCTGCATATTTCATTCCTGAAGACCCTATCCCAAATTTCACTTCCCAAGACCAGAAATCCCACATTTGTCTATTTTTAGGGTTTGCCATAACACCTTCAATTTTCACCCAAACGCATTCAAATTTTGCCACCGTGTTCCTTTCCTAATTCTGCTTCTTTGTCCCTCTCTACCAAATTTTCTTATTCTTTCACCCCGCTTATGAAATCTCCATTTTTTGCTTCCCTGTCCATCAGAAAGTGTCCAAAACCCAGTCAAACCCTAATTACCCATCCGAGTTTTTCCCAAATCCAAATCTTCCTTTATTAAATAAGCTTTTGTTTGTGTTTTTCTATCCATTTCCAAAAAAAAAAAAACTCTTGGTTGTGGTTGTCACCCACGCAGGAGCAAAAACCATGGAGGAAGCACTTGCAGCCATCCAAACCAAACTCCAAGATCTGGATGAAAAATTTCTTAGCCTCCATCTTCAGCATTCAACCATGAACAATAACTGACAGCCAGAATCTTTTGCAGCCACTGGGTTCTCTTCTTCTAGAAATTTTCGTGGGCCGAAGCTTGATTTTCCTCGCTTCAATGGTACTGATCCGACTGGATGGATATACCACGCAGAACAATATTTCAATCTGCATAATACTTTTGATGTCTAGAAAGTTCCACTTGCATCCTTTCATTTGGAACAGGAAGCCCTTCAATGGTACCATTGGTTTAATACATCAAAGCTCATCCCAAGCCAAACTAAACAGATTTTTGCCAACTCCTTTTGCCACGATTTGGTCCTAGTGCTTTTGACGACTTCACAGGAGCACTCACTAAACTTCACCAAACTGGCACAGTGAGAGAGTATCAGACAAAAATTGAGAAACTCACCAATCACACAAAAGTACTGTCTGATGAATTTTATAGGAGTTGTTTTATCAGTGGTCTTAAGGATGAAATCCGGTCAGAGGTTAAAATGTTCTGTCCCAACACAATGATGGAAGTCCTAGGTTTGGCTAACTTGGCAGAATAAAATCTTGTAGCCCAACAGTGCTCCAAACCCACTTTTGTTCCCTTATGAAATATGGGTTCTCAATGACCTCCCATCCCGCCAGCTCCTCGACCAACTCCTATCAAGCATTTGTTTGAAACCGAGATGCTGGAATGCCGAGAAAAAGGGCTTTGTTATAATTGTGACGAGAAATTCACTCGGGGACATAGATGTGTTCAACAAAAGCTCTATCTCTTGGATGTGGATTCTATACCTGCCTCTGAACTTGGTGAAGAAGCTCCAGATACAGTAGATGATCAGGTCGACATTCAACACCCGCCTGTTGACACCCCATCTCAGGACGACCCGCCCACAATCTCTCTCCATGCTGTAACCGGCGTCACAACCCCACAAACAATGCAGGTCAGGGGATACTTCAAGAAGTTCCCTCTTACCATACTCAGTGATTCTGGTAGCACTCATAACTTCATTGACCCTCGGATTACCAAACAGGCTGATTGTTTTGTCCATCCTTGCTCCAACTTTGAAGTCATGGTTGCCAATGGGGGCACCTTACCTTGCAAGGGGAAGTGTCACAATGTGTGTATCTCTATGGAAGATTATAAACTGCGCTCTGACATGTTTTCCTTGTCCTTAGGAGGATGTGATGTGGTTTTGGGCGTTCAATGGTTACACACACTTGGCCCCATCTTATGGCATTTTGCTGAACTTTGGATGCAGTTTTCAGTCAATCGGGCACAACAAAAATTAATGGGTTTACAGCCGGGGTCTCTCCGCATCATCAGTTCACATCGCCTGGAAAAAATCCTTAAGAAGAATTCACATGGTGTCATTGCTCAGATCCATTCCATTCAGATGCACCCATCAACGGTCTCCACTACTTCCTTGGATAGATATGTAGGTGTATTTGTTGAACCAATGAGCTTGCCACCTTCAAGAGACCTTTTCGGTAATAATTTAGTCGCATCTACCTCTCAGCAGGAAATGATGGCTATTTTTCATGCAGTATAGAAGTGGCAGCCATACCTATTAGGGAATTATTTCTGCATCAAGACTGATCTCCAGAGTTTGGATAATTTTCTGGAACAATGGGTCTCCTCCCCAACACACCTGAAATGGGTTATCCAACTCATGGGTTATCCCTATGCGATCACTTACAAGAAGGGTAAGGACAATATGGTGGTAGATGCTCCTTCTCACACAATTGATGACCCAGTTTCTCTTACATCTCTTTCTCTGCTTGTTCCAAATTGGTTGCAATATGTTCAAAAGGGCTATCTCTTCTATGAACTCCATGCTTCTTCATCAGCAGGGCACTCTGGGTTCTTCAAAATGTATGACCGGGAACAATGTAACTTCTTTTGGCAAGGACTGAAAATGAAAATTCAACATATGGTGGCTGACTATGATACTTTCTAGGTCAACAAGGGTGAAACGACACTCCTTTCGGGATTGCTCAAACCCTTGCCCATCCCTACACAGCTTTGGCCAACTATTTCTATGGATTTCCTAGAAGCGCTCTGGTGATACAATACCACATCTCAAAGGACACCATATGAAGCAGTCTATGGACATACACCACCAGTTCTTCTTCCATACACCCTTAGCATCTCCCCAGTTCAGGAAATTGACTCGGTTCTTCGAAACCGTGATCAGATTCTTCTCATTCTATAGGACAATCTTCACATGGCCAGAATTCGACTGAAACAACAAGCCGATCAGCACCATTCTGAGCGCACTTTCCACGCAACTGATAGGGGTCTTCTTCATCTACAACATTCCAAGCAATCCTCCCTGACACTCCAAAGGCATCAGTGGCCCGAAATGCAACCCGAGGATGCTACCGAGGAACCACTCCTTCAGATTCTGCAGCAATTTTCCCAACCAAAGCTTTGAGGACAAATTTTTTTCTAAGGGAGAGGGGATGTTAGGAACCCGTGTCAACCCTTCTATTTACTATGTTAGTATATTGTTGTTGGACACATATGCTTTTTAAGTAGTCCCGTAGTATTTGTTGATCCATAGTTTATATTAGCCCATAGTATTGACCCATAGTATTGAACGCATATGCTTTGTAAGTCATCCCGTAGTATTATATGTCCCATGGTTTTGACTCATAGTATTGGGCATAGACTTAGTATATAAGTGTGTGTTGAGGTCATTGAAGGCACCTTGAAGTTATTTGTATTGAGCTTGCTCAAAGGAGTTTTCCCCCTCGAAGTGGCTTGCGATCAATATAAAAGTCATTCTGAGTTCTGTCATTTCTTCTATTTCGCATATTCTTATTAATTAATTGTTGCAGGTTCTTCACACCTAGCTCTATGACAACAATGATGAAGATGCTATGACACCTATGACACAAATCAGACCTGAAGGCTGACTTATGACATATATGACATGTCCGGGATAAAAATAGACTCCAAGAGGGATCTCAAGGGTGTTAGGACAGCTAAGGTGCTTCCACATGTGATTTGATGTAAGTGGGAGACTAGGAATTGTTGTACAAGTGGCGTTCTTTGGAATCTCTTCCCAACTTGAGTTGGAATGAGTCTCTTGGAAGGAATTAAACCCATGGAGGGCATTATAATTTTATAAATGTCAATAACAAAGAATTAAACAAGCTTTTGATCATTTGTAGAATTTTCAATTGCATTTGTGAAGAGGGAGAGCTAGTGGATGACTAGTTTCTTTCCTTAGCCAATTTCGAGGGTGAAAGATTCCCATCCAAGTTGGTAATTGGAAAGGCCATTCAGACATTTCATTTGGATATTGAATGGAGTCTTTATTTTCAGGTGTAAGCTACAGGGAAGCTCATGGTTTCTTCTATTGCAGCTCACTCTTTCAACCATTTCCAGTTTTGATGGCATATTCTTGATCCTTGAGGGAGGGCGTTTTTGGTGAGCTATTGTACTCTTTGGGGGAGATTATAATGCCCCATTTATTTTGTAATATGAATTAAATACTTTTTTCTTCATCTCTAAAAATTTTCAGGTCGAAATTCCAAGTAGAAACGTGTAAATCTCATTTTTAATGAAAGAACAGTGTCATTTCTCCACTACCTTGTTGTGAACCAATGTAATGCTGATGATTTCGAATGAATGGATGATTCTATGATGAATTTGTGATTAATTGTCTTCCATGGATGTATTTTACAAGTTTCATTTACTGTACTTGAGCATTTGAAGTATTTTTACTCAGTTTAATTGCATTGGGAGAAGAAATAGTGTCATTTCCCCAAGGGTCGAATTGGTGATTTTTGAAGCTGAATGGGAGAGGGTTGGAATAGATATAATAATCAATTAATGGTGCAAATGAGACATTAATAACATCATTAATACATTCCCTACCTCTTTTCAGAAATTTGAGTGGGTTTGGAGGCATTTGGGAATCCATTTTCAGTATTTACCCCGGGGGGATTTGAACCCCAAATTACTAGTAAAATTGCATACTTGGTACAAAATTTTAAGAGAGTTTGAAAAGGTATTTTGGTGGCCATATCTCATCCCTCAACATCATATTCAATTCCTAATATCATTCACACACCTTCCTTGAATATTTGAAGGCATTTGGAGTCAATTTGAGACCTAGAGACCAATACTAGTCAAAGGGAAATTACTAGTAAAGTTCCCTACATTGGCCAGAATTGAAAGAGGATTTGCAGAAGTATTTTAAATTTCCAAAAGCATCCATGAAAAACATATTTATGTTCTAACATCATCCATATACCTTCTCAGAATATTTGGGAGCAATTGGAGCAATTTGGGGACCTAGAGCTCAAAACTAGTCAAAGGTCTAACTAGGGAAAAAAGTGAAAAATTGTCATTTTAATAAAATTCCTAACAAGGGACATTACAGTGGTATCAGAGCATGGTCCTTCAAGCTGTGGATTAGGTACATACATTCAATAATAATTGGTATCCATGTCTTACTATTATGATGAATCCTATGAGTACAATTCTTATGAAGAATATGTAGATGCTTATGAGCAATATGAAGCAAAATGTGAATGGTACGAGGAAGAGGTGCCATCATGCAACACTTCTTACAATTTCAGGAGAAATGAAGATTATTCTTATGACTTTAAATCTAATGAATATGAGTGTGTCACACCAACCAAGGATAATTCTATGAGTGAGTTCCAAAGATGGAGAGCAACATATAAAACCTTGCCCCAACAATATAAAAAATATCAAGAATATCTTGCTTTGAGCAAAAATACACAAAATGCCATGTCTTTTGAGTACTATGCTGAGCATGTTTTTGAAAATAGGCCCAAAAATGAAGATGTGGAGTTAGTAAAGAAAGGATTATGCCCTTCTTGTAAAGAACCTTGGATTGAGTATCATATATGTGTGCATGAAATAATGTCCCACTTGAGGAGAGCTTTTGGGAATTCTTCTAAAAGAGATTCCAAAGATATTGATCCTAAGGAAAACAAAGGGAAAAATGCATCAGCTTGCTTGAAGGAGAAAAATGAAGAGACATCACAAGAGCATGAAGAAGATTCTATTGAAAATATGGAAGATCATTTCGAGACACCTTTTAGCTTAGACATGAACCAAAGAGCATCTCCTGATGGATGCTTAAACTATGAAGGAGTACCTACTAATGGGTGCTCACACCTATACGTTGGTGACATAGAGATCACTTTTGAAAGTGTTGATGCAAGCCCAATTTCCATTAAGCATGATAATGAAGACCTTGTAGCAGTTGAAGAAGAACCAAGATCAACTTCCCCATCACCACTTGAGCTTCATGAAGTTGGTCCAAGCAAAAATGAAGAAGATGAGGAGGTTCATTTGCAAGAGCCTCATTTTCTTGAAGGGTCCTTAAATATGAATGAAAAGAATATCCAAGAGTCCCTCAACATTCTCCATGACACTCAAGCATTGGTGTCAAATTCTTGTTGGAGAGCTACTTGATTGGAGGAAACATCCTTCCTTGAAGACATGGAGAAGATTCAAAGAGCAATGTGCCACATCAAAGGTAATTTCATGTCTTTGTTTTTTTATAGAAACCATTTGTTTGAGCTTAATGAATTGTTACATGATGCATACTTGAAGAATAATGAGGATAATCATAAGCTCACAATTCAAAATGAGCAACTTCTTGAAAAGTTGCAAGATACTTGTTTTTCCTCCTATGTTTTAGATTGTCAAATGGTAGATTGTTTGGAGGATTCTCATGACATGGTGGATCATGAGAAATGTGGAAAATTGAATGTGCTTGATGTGTTTGAAGATGAACTTGAAGAGATCCAAACACTTGATGTGGCGGAAGAGGAACTTGAATTGTCTCTTGATGAAGGTTATGCAATTTTTAAAGAAGAGCATGATTCCTCTACATTGGAACCAATCTATGACAAAGGTTTCACACTTTTGAAGGAGCTGCATGATACTACCCATATGGATCCTTCTCATGATGAAACTTATGCACTTTTTGTTCATTTGGGTGAGTTAGTTAATTCTCCTACATCCTACAATTACATGTTACAGCATTAGACTCAATGAAGTATGGGTGAAAGGGTTCTTTTTGATGGTGCCACATGAGGAGTATGGAACTCCTAGATTTACTTTTCATGATGATATGGTTGGAGCACATTCTTATTCACATTTGCAGCAGCATCCTTTGTTACTTTATGATGATGCACATCTAAATGGATGCACCTATGATATGCATTTGAGTCACTTGAAGACTCATGGTTTTTCTTGCTCAACACTTGATTCATTTTATGTTGGAGGAACTTCATCTAACACTTGGGTGAATAGATTTATGATTGGAGAAAATTTTTATTGGCAGCCACATACTTTGTTACATCTTTATGATTCTCACATTTAGGTATGTATGGGTGAGACTTCTTTGAGTCATTTGAAGCCTCCTTGTTTTTTCTGCTCATTATTTGGTTCAGATTTTGGTGGAGATTCTTCATTCACTTCTTGGATGAAAGAATACATGGCTGAATATTTTGATGCATATCACATCCTTTTGGAGCTGCATTATAGGACATGGGATCCTAACCTATGTCATTGGAGCAGATTTGATTGGTCACTTGAAGCTTGTATGCACTTGAAAAATGGTGGTCTACTTGCTTGGAGAATGCACACAAGAAAATGGGATCCAGGGATCCTCTTATCTGATGGTATGGGTTGGAGAGCACTCTTAATTGTTGGGGTGCAAAACAAGCAATGGGACCTTGGAATAATTTTTGTTTCATTGGTTTCAAATTTTTTATTTGGGAAACAAGAAGTATGGGAGATGGATTTTCCACTTAATAAAGTGATTTTTATCAGAGTAGTTCAGCAAAAAGCATGGTGGTTCCTCTCTAAAATCTTCATGGAAACTCAAAGACTCAAGGTTGAGCAATTCAATGGCAACTTCAAAGAATTATACAAAAAGCAGGTTCTTCAACACCCATGTTTGAAATTGCTTGAGGACAAGCAATATTGGGAAGGGAGGATTTTTAATGTCCCAAATTTGGCATTGGGTCACAATGGCCTAAGAAAATTGGCCCTATTCATTAGAGTTTTTCAAATTGATGCTAAAGGTCAAATAATTGCCAAGGAGGAAAATTACTAGTTTCCTAGGTTTGGGGTGGAAGCTTTGGGATTTGGAATAATGGGGATAATAAATTATGTTGGAACATTAGGATGGCATAAATATTTAATAAAGGAGATAAACAAATATATACAAGTGAAAATCAAAGTTGCATTTGATCATGAAGACACATGGAGGAAGTGGGACCCACACAAGCTAGAATTTATGTGCCACATGGCATCCTCTTCTTGCAATTTCGAATCCATGGGAAGCCTAATGTTCTTGGGATGAGTTATAAGGTCAATAATACTTGGCATGAGTCAATGAGGTCGAAATATAGAGGAAGAGTAACTCCCATGGAAGAGGAAGAAGCAATTTGGAGCTAGTGAGACACTTGGGCTAGATTCCCTAGCTCTATGACAACAATGATGAAGATGATATGACACCTATGACACAAATCAGACCTGAAGGATGACATATGACATATATGACATGTCAGGGCTAAAAATAGACTCCAAGAGGGCGCTCAAGGGTGTTAGGGAAGCTAAGGTGCTTCCACATGTGATTTGGTGGAAGTGGGAGACTAGGAATTGTTGTACAAGTGGCGTTCTTTGGAATCTATTCCCAACTTGAGTTGGCATGAGTCTCTTGGAAGGAATTAGACCCTGGAGGACATTAAAAATTTATAAATTTCAATAACAAATAATGAAACTAGCTTTTGATCATTTGTAGAATTTTCAATTGCATTTGTGAAGAGGGAGAGCTAGTGGATGACTAGTTTCCTGCCTTAGCCAATTTCGAGGGTGAAAGATTCCCATCCAAGTTGGTAATTGGAAAGGCCATTCAGACATTTCATTTGGAGATTTAATGGAGTCTTTATTTTTAGGTGTAAGCTACAGGGAATCTCATGGTTTCTTCTATTGCAGCTCACTCCTTCAACCATTTCCAATTTTGATAGCATATTCTTGATCCTTGAGGGAGGGCGTTTTTGGTGAGATATTGTACTCTTTGGGGGAGATTATAATGCCCCATTTATTTTTTAATATGAATTACATACTCTTTTCTTCATCTCCAGAAATTTTCAGGTCAAAATTCCAAGTAGAAATGTGTAAATCGCATTTTTAATGAAAAAACAATGTCATTTGCCCACTACCTTGTTGTGAACCAATGTAATGCTAATGGTTTCGAATGAATGGATGATTATATGATGAATTTGTGATTAATGGAATTCCATGGATGTATTTTACAAGTTTCATGTACTTTACTCGAGCATTTGAAGTATTTTTACTCAGTTTAATTGCATTGGGAGAAGAAATAGTGCCATTTCCCCAAGGGTCAAATTGGTGATTTTTGCAGCTGAATGGGAGACGGTTGGAACATATATAATAATCAATTAATGGTGCACATGAGACCTTAATAAAATACTTAATACATTCCCTACCTCTTTTCAAAAATTTGAGTGGGTTTGGAGGCATTTGGGAAGCCATTTTCAGTACTTACCCCAAGGGGATTTGAACCCCAAATTACTAGTAAAATTGCATACTTGGTCCAGAATCTTAAGAGAGTTTGCAGAGGTATTTTGGTGGCCATATCTCATCTTTGAACATCATATTCAAGTCCTAATATAATTCATACACCTTACTTGAATATTTGAATTCGTTTGGAGTCAATTTGAGACCTAGAGACCAATACTAGTCAAAGGGAAAATTACTAGTAAAGTTCCCTACATTGGCCAGAATTGAAAGAGGATTTGAAAAAGTATTTTAAAGGTCCAAAAGCATCCCTGAAACACATATTTATGTTCTAAAATCATCCATATTCCTTCTCAGAATATTTGGGAGCAATTGGAGCAATTTGTGGACCTAGAGCTCAAAACTAGTCCAAGGTCTAACTAGGGAAAAAAGTGAAAAATTGTCATTTTAATAAAATTCCTAACAAGGGACATTACAGACAGCATCTGCACCGCATTGACAACTCTAGGCTAAGGGGAATAATAGATTACCTTGACCCTGGTATAAGAGGCCTACTCAATCATTTTGACCATGTCCCATCACATCTATCTTATTATTGTAATGATACTATTGCTCAAACCAACACATATGCGATCCACAATCACAAACCCTATGCCCATATCATGGGGGAAAGAACTTAACCCTGCTCAATTTTTCACATGCCTAATCTCGACCATTTTCGAGGTCACATGTTACTTGTATATTTGGTTTAATTTCTAAACACCTAGTATTAAGCCCCCGTGGGTCATCATTTATCCCCACCACCACATCCTTGGCTTGGTGGGTTCACCTTTATTTATTGCCTTTTTCCCTCTTTGTTTGTTTTGACCATTCTGGAGTCATCCGACCTCCGTTTTCCGCACCGTTTGCACCGACGGATTCATAATTCCAAGCCAGTGTTAATTCTTGAAATCATTTCTCACTCTCACTTAAAATTTTTTCAGGCATTTTTTCCATGCCCCTCACTACCTTGATTTGCATGCCACACAGGCTGTAGTCGTTTCCCCCCAATTTTGACCATTTTGTCTATAGCAGCCTATTCACGAGCCCTCCACTCCCTCCATATTGTAGTTATTGCATTATTTTTCCATTGTTCATCTACCCACAAGGAGGCCCCATCAATGTTCCACCCACACCTTCTTTATTGGTTCCCATGTTTGTCCCTTGATTGAGCACTTCCTCCTTACTTGGCTCTTAAATCTGTTTCATATACTTTTATCCCTTTTTAGGACCGCGCAGCTCCTTTACGAAAAAGGCACTTAGGGATTTTATGTTAAGTTCTTTTCTGACTCCTTAAAAGAATGAAAAGATCACCAAGTAATCTTGCTTCCTTTCATGCTCATTAAACATATCTGAAAGGGCGTTTATCTGGTATAAGTTTACCCATTTTTTAGCCCTGGTAGACTAATTATGAAAAATGAATACTCTAGTCACACCGGCTAGAAGAGTTCTTCATTGCATACTTTTATGATTTTTCGGGCCTTGGAGACTAGCAAACAAAAAAGAACCCCCTTGGAGTCTTCTTATTGCTTCCAGACTCTCTAAAATTGAAAGAAACCATGAGCATTCACCGTCCTGGGCTCGTATAAATCCACACGACAATACCTTTTCACCATTTCAAAGTCTTCTTATCACTTTTATACTCCTTAAAACTGAAAGCACCCACGAGCATGCACTGTCTTGGGCTCTTACAAATCCACACGACAATACCATTTTGAGCACATTTATATCCCTTCTTTGATTTCCTTAAACCATGAAGAAGGCCCAAATGGTGCCTCTCGGCACCACAACAGATCACATCTAGTCCCCCCATTATGGAAGCATCCCCATGATGGTCTCGTTTTTTCAGAGTATTCTGCGATGTGTCACCCTTAGATTCTCCTGATCTCACCCATCCGTTTCCCCCCAGAGTCTCCCCCATTGCTGTCACAGTCCCTATTCCCTTAAGCTATGATCCCCTTCCCTGAAGTCACATTCATATGATTCCCGGTTATATTTTCTGTCATACTCTGAACAAAGGAAATTTAATTCCTCCCACACTGCGACCCCCGTATCCCCCCCTCCATAGTATGTTAGTCTCACATCCAGTACTATCACCTCTTGGTTTTACACCTCACGCTCCTATCAAGGAAACATAATTTCCTTGGTAGTTGTAGGTCTCCCTCTATCGACGCCAGCACATCTATTCCATAGGATAGACCTAGAGGTCCCTGTACCTTGGACTCATCTCCCTCAGTGGTGAGTTCCTACGGACCATCTAAGAGGAGTCCTGAGTACCTCTTCGAATTGTTGTTTCTCACATGCTCGATGTCAACTCCGTCATCACACCGTTGAGATTCGTACTGGGTATTGGTCCCTTCAGTTATTGGTCGAAGACCCCGGATGTCCCCTAACTCTAGAACATTGGTGATTCTATTTGGAACCCCCCAGTTGTATGTTCCCGCGGATGTACAGGCTGCGTTGACGACAGTGTTCAGAATCCCTTCAGATATGCTTCCTAGAGTATCCAGTTCATATGCAGTTCAATGTACCTTTGAGATTCTGATTCTTAGTCATTGAGTCCATACAGTTGTTAGAGACCTTCAGCTCCAGCAAAGCACCAGTTGTTATGGTACCGCATTCAAGTAGAATGACATTGTTTCCATGTATTAGTTCTTGAGATCAGTCATGGTTGGACCATGAGTATGTCCCAGATTTGTGTCCCCTTTGGACCATTATGATGTACACAATAGTTCTCTATGTATTGTTTAGGTCCCCTTTTGGGCCTCATTATTATTTGTATATCTTGGTACGAGCATGGGTATGCCCACCTTGTCCATATATTTGAGATTATTCCTCATCCATTATTGAGGTCATGTATTTCCAGTTTTAGCCTTTGCAGTTTGTATGGAGCATGCGTTTCGGTCTCCAACCAGTTTCTGCTCTCCACCATCACAATGCTCGTACCCCTGGAAAAAGACAGAACCTATGATGTCTATCGGCCATATGATGAGCTCCTGCCCTCACACATCAAGGGGCAATCTGTTAACACCAAAAAATTGTTCACTAGCTCATCTCCCTAGTCACATAACCCATTTGTCCACTTTTCCTACATTTTTGGCCTCCAAAAGCCCAAAAAACCACAAATTGGTAACCAAACAAGAAAAAAATCATTATTTCCCTCCTCAATTAATGAAAATCCTCCAAAAAAGGATAAAATCCCATAAAAAGGGGTCAAAATACCCAAAAAAGAAAAAGAAAAGGGAAAAAGTCAAAATAAAATAAAAAAAGAGGGAAAACTCAAAATACCACTAGCCAATACTATTGGTTTCCCAAAACCATGGGTCAATACTCCACCACCCAAAATCACTATAAAAAGGTGATGGAGGCCCCCCATTTCACTTACATCAATCACTCTTCATACCCTTATGCTGCCAAATTTCCTACAACACTCTAGCCTACCCTTTCAAGCTTTTGTGCCCATCTAGTTGAGTCTTGGCCACCCATTGAGCATTTGGATAAGAGCAAGGAACTCTGGAGACACGACGTGCTACTCTTCGTACTGCTACAAGGGCCCTCATCACCTCCTCTTCTGAGGTAACCATTACTACAAACCCTTGTTTTCCATATAATATAAAAACACAAGTTGTATTCATGGGTTCATGAATCCTTAGTAGGTGCTCTTTAGCACGATCTAGTGTGAAAACACTAGCTACACCAATTGTCACCATTAAACCCCTCATTGTTAAAACGCTCATTTTCTAGATCTGATAGATTGGGTTCCTATTTGAGTACGACCATCAAAACCCATTTTGGAATAATTATAAAAACACTAGATCTAAATTTTCAACTTAATCCGACTCCATCTACCCCCATATCTAGCACTAGTCTCCTTTAGGTGGGACGCCCTCTTTGGGTTTTTGGTCCATTTTTAGATCTATCAATTGGGTATGCTTGAACACCCGTAAATTTCATAGATCTATTAATCAAGCACCTAGATATAGTCATCTAACACCCATATCTACTATTTTGGGTCCACTTTGGCTTCATTTACTTAAACCCTAGATAGATCCAATTGGGTATTCTTCATATGAACTAGATCCATCTAGATCTACTTTCCTAAATTCATAAGTGGTACTTTTCTTCTATGGTTGAGAATATCTATTTTTCCTAAGCCTCCTCAACCAATTTCTAACTCCCATAAACCACCACATTTCCCTAGATCTATATTTTATCTACCAAGATCTACTCTTGTGCTTCATTCGTAACCTTTAGAGTGTCTTGTGTTGATTCACTAGCCCTCAGTAGCTAGTAAGGGTCCCCCCCTTGATCTCGCTTTAGCTTGATCTAAAGTGAAGAGTGCCTCAATTGGCATGACAACCAATCATCCTTGGGAATCGAGGCCCTCTTGGGCCACCTCTTTAGTTTCCTAACACCTCTACCATCCTGGATAGGATCACCTTTAGGGCCAACTACAAGTTGTGTGATAACAAGTGCCATTAGGGAAAACAAGGATATGCTACTGTAATTTCTACTTTTTCTATCTAAAGTTTATGTTTGGAACATGACCATTGTTTTTTGACATTAATTATAGGAAAAACCAAATAGATAGCCGTTAGATATTTCTTTAAATAGCGATGGTTGTACTAAACAAATTAGAGAAGAGGATGCGTCAAGCAATATGTCAACATCAACTAGTAGCAATGTCAGAAGAAAATTTTAAAAATGTATAGATTTATTTCTAGTTGAAGTAGGGTCATGCTCTTATGGCAATAATTCCTCCCAAGACAAGGAAGTTCCATTAATGTACATGCATTATTTGAAGAATTTGGAACCAAACCCACTTCCTGAAATAAACACCAATTTCTGTATTGATGGAAGAACATATCAAATTGCTCCATCTAGTTTACATGGTTTAGGGATCTTTGCAATGGACTATGTGAACGTTCCATATAACAGTGAAATGGAACTGATGGATTATGTTAACCCAACATATGATTACGCACATTGGGGTAGGCTAACAAGATATCTAACTAGTATGTGCATATATGGAGTTTGTGCAAATTATAATAAAATGAAAGAAAACAATCTAGATAAATGGCATTCCATATATATCGATGGAAGACCAAAAACATGTGGAACTGTTGTTGGGTTTATAAACAGTAGTCGTCCTGGAGACACAAACAAACTACCCAATCGTGAGTTTGTTGAGTGTGAGGATAACAAATTTTTGGTCACTACAATAAAATCAATGCTTGTGGGGAAGGAGTTGTTGGTCATTATCATTTGAATGGGATCTAGGAATTACATAAGTATGGTTTAACACTCATGTCCATCATTTACTAAAAAGCATGTATATTATATATTCATTGTTTTCATTATATATACTTTATGTCATAATGTTGGTGAAAGGAATTTAGAACTTCCACCCATATTTGGATATATGTTTAAAAAATCATCATTTATGTTATAGGTTGATTGGGGGAAAGGCATTGACCATGGGAAAGTTATATAATATATATATATGTGGTCATTTATATTTTCATTATTATATTCCATATTGTTCTATTTTATCCTAGTGCAAAGATTATTGTTACTTTTTTTATCAAACTTATATGATATAGTTATTTGTAGGCTACTATGTCAACTCCTCATCCTGATGAGGATGATGTAGACACCTTAGGAGCTCTTGACCCTCTTGCAAGTATTAGAATTTTTTTTAGTAAATTAGCTGATGAACTAGCGAAATTGGTGAGCGCTAAAGATACTCTTGAAAATGAAAGAAGAAGCCAATTCTTGATGGATTGCTTCTCGAAGTACAATGTATGTTTTTTTAAATTATATTCCATTAATTCTTTTAAAGAATATGACATATTTTTTTAAAGGAATCCAAGAGCTTGACTCGGTGAATTCTAGTGTCCCAGGAATTCATAAGACATAACCTCATGTTAGGAGTAGTGGACATGCATCTATGCTTACACCCTCTACTCATGTTACACATTCTATCGGTGCCTCAACTTCTGGTATTGTCGCATTTGCACCTGATTCTACACCTACTGTTTGTGGGGGGCAGTCCATAACCCCATCTATACCTACAAACCATGGTTCTAATACTCTTGTGGCTCATTCATCAGAGGTTGATATGAGTGCCACGATGCTAGGCTTACCCATCAAGAGCATTGTGCAATTATCAGTTTCATGTAAAGATGCTCTTCTAATACTTGTCCATTACTCTCTTGAATGCACAATAAGTTTGGTGACAAGTATGCAAGAAATTCCTCAACTCCAGGCTCTTATGTATGCTCCACATCAAGTTTTCTCCATAGATGTTCGATTTCCTGTGTATGCATACAAGGATGGATGAGAGAAAAGCATGGATCTTTGCTCTCTATCACTTGCATGGACATATGGTTGAGAAAAACCTCTTCTTCATGGATTCCATGATCCACTTCATTAAACTATAAAGACAGAGGAAAAATTTCCTCATCTTCTTGTGAAATTCACTCATGGATGCTTTCTTTTATGGCTTCTTGGGATGTATATTTATCTATGTTTATAGCTCTTGGATTACAACATGGATTTTTGAAAATCTTTGCAGCAATTCGTCCTCCTTTATTCAACAAATTCTTTAGCATCTTGCTAGCCATGAGTTCCCACTTCAACATACACCAAAAAATTGGGGGTTTGATACATATAAATCATATGGATGCATGTAAACTAATTTTTAAAAAAATCCAATAAAAGTTCAGACTATTCCTAATACAACCTCAGCACCTCCCTGAAAACGGCGCTAAAAAGTGATGGGTCAATGAATTGCAGCTATAAAATTGAATCCCTCGACTCATTACTTAAATTATCAACCCAGGAGTTCGTACAAACTTAAGAGGTACCATGCACTATGTATGCAGTTGCAAATTGAATAATTCATCTAGTAGTATAAGCAAAATATATTCTAACAACATAAAAGAAATTTAATCTAATAAACAATAAATGAAATCTACTCTAAACCGAAAATGAAACCTAATCTAATCAACTAAAAAGCTTATATAACAAAATTTAAATCATTGCTAACTACAGGTTGCAAGAGTGTAAGATCCAAACATTCCACTTGGCACTCAGTTCCTCATCAGCTCCTTAAGGGGAAAGATATGGTGACCTTTTGCATTCAACTGTGTTAGATTTCAATGTAATTCCCCCTTACTATATCTTCAGGTTACTAGATGCAAACATTCAGAAGCTATGGTTTCCATGCAAGTGATCAAAACAAGAAGAGGGCTAGCATTAACCAAGTTGAAAGGATGAATTCATACATAAAATAAATGGCATATGGAATAATCTCAAAAGTAAATGCTGAAATAAATTTTAACTAATGGTTGCAAGGGCACAAGATCAGATCCCCCTACTTATCATCCAAAATCATTTATTAGCAGTATCACGTAAAAGTATTACGACAATTCTCATTCATGTCGCAACTGTTAGTGAAGCATCCTAATCCCTTCACTACAATCTACCAATGTAGATAATGTTACAGCCTAAATCCTTCATGTAAGTTGTCATTCAAGCAGAGATCTTTTAGTTCTACTAAACTTGGAAACACATGATCTTATGTAAATAGAAATAAATTCAAATTCAAATTTGTAAAGCATGTAAATTAAATGACATGAACATCATAAATCTAACTATGGAAAGGATAAACAAAGCAAATCTATTCAAAGGAAATGAGAAAAACCACTAACTCTAGGGAAATTGTAGAATTAATATGCAAAACACATAAAATGTAGAATTGCTACAAATGGTAGAAAATGCATAGAGTTATGTATTTTCTGTAACAAAACACAAAAAACGTAGAATTACTACAAATTGTAGAAAAACGCACAGATTTCTACATTTTCCATAATCCGCATCTAAAAATTATGAAATGAAATGCATTACTTAAGGGAAAGGTATGAAAGGGTCCACAATCCTTCCTATGAGTGGGACCAACCCAATGGAGCTCCTGGAACCCCTGCTAAACTAACTAATTCAAAGATAAATTGAAACTAGTTTTTTATTAACAATCTGCCATTAAAAATAGGGCAGCAAGCTGCCTCTTACAGATTCGCCTTTAGCAACAAGGCATGAATGGGAAAATGTTTGAGAGAAGAATAATAATTGAATATTCGTTCCATACCATCAAATTTACTAGCATTTATACAAAAATAACTCAAAACTTCCCATGCAATCATCTCCTTGATTTGTGGAAGTTGTCTCAGTTAACTAGAAATATGCATGAAAGTTGGTGGGATTGATTCCCTCTTTAGGAATTCGACCTTGGCCTTGTGATTTCGACTTTGGATGATCATTGAGTCCTTTTTTAAGTGGTGGAATCTCACGAGAATAATAGACACTTGATAAAATGGTCCATGTAGTTAGTTCCTTGATTTAAAAAAATTATCCCCCGGTTAACTAGAAATATGCATGTTGATTTTGTGGGATTGATTCCCCCTCTTAGGAATTCGACTTGGACTCAATGATTTAGTATTTGGATGAGCTTGATTCCTTCTTTATTTTTTTTATATCACGAGGGGACATAATACCTTAAATTACTCCATTAATCTCTAGTTTAACTGGTGAATTGATTGGAGAGGATTGAGCTGATTTTGGTGACGTTATGTCCTTCAGTTGGATTGATATAAATTCACCATAGCTCAGGAAATATTTTGAAAAATAGTAGCCAATAAATCAAAGGAATAAGTGAATTAAGTAAACAATACTAATCAAATGTCAAGATATTCATTTAACAAACATGCATAGGCTTCTAGGAAGAACATCATAAAGTTTATAATATTTTATGCAACTTAGACCCTTATGCCTCCCTAACAAGCCTTAGGTATGATCAAGAGGACCAAATAATGCGAAATTTATTGGGCTCATCAGTCTCTTTTCGGATGCTAAACCGACATTAAGTGTACTTTGCAAACGTCACTTTTTGGGCATTAAACTGACATTAAGTCTATTTACAAAATGTCTCTTTTTAGACCCTAAACAGATGTTTAATCTGATTTCAAATGTCTCTTTCAAAACTTTGTTGGATGTTATTTCCACGCCAGTGGATGTCCCTTTTTTGAAAAGCTATTGACGTATAGTAATCTCACTTTATAGACATTCGATGGACGTTTAATCCATGTTTTTAAAAGCGATTGAAGTTAAGAAAAATAGTTTTAGACATCGCTTAAGTGGCGTCACTTGGCATTCTTAAGCAATATTTTTAAAATAAATTTAAGTTAAGAAAATAGTATCAGACATTGCTTAAGAGGCACTACGCGAATTTGATTAAACGACACTACGTGGCATCGCTTGAATTCTTAAGTAACATTTTTTTAGCAACGCCAGACTGACGTGTAAAAGCATGCCTATCCAACACAAAAAACGTCAAACAAGCGTTGAATTTGGGGTCCAAATGTAGTAGTGTATATAGTTGATATAAAATATCCAAGATGAATATGTCATCCCATCATCAATCCATTGAATACCTCTATGATCCATAGCACACCTCTCAAAAGGTTGATTTATATACTCCAACAATTTCCCTCCTTAGCTGCCATGAAAATCATCCACCATACCCTCAAGCATTAAGCAACTCCAACAAAAACCCGCAACCATTGTCTTTGCTAACTTGCGAAATTTCATATTTGAAAAAAAATCAATTAGTTCATGATTTAGGATCCACTACCTCCTTCAAGTGATTGCAAATTTATGCAATAAACCAAAATATGTAAAAGTTGTTATCTCATATTAAATCATTACAACAAGATTGTGTCATTAGTGTCCTTTTAAGATTCTTTTCTTGATTCCATTTACCTTTTTAGTGATTTTTTTGTAGTTTTTTTATGAAAATCAATGTTATTTCATGGGATGATGCTAAAGTCGGTGCTAATAGCGACAAGTTTAGTACTGGGAATAACGTCGAGTTTCCTGAGTATAGGAATGAGGAACACACAAATACATTAGTTTGAAATTGTTACAATCCTGTGGTGTCATATTTAGTGGCGACCAAAAGACAAGGCAAGTAAAGAAACCCATATTATGGCCTCAAGAGAGTGATTGGGAAATCTAATCTAGGTTGTCCTTTCCCTAAAATAAATGACCATTATGATCCAAGAAGATCTTATCCCTAACTGAAATATAGACTTTTAAATCATTAACATAAATGTTAAAGGCGTGACTTTACAATTAGAAATGATTAATGAGTAGAAGCATTTTTTGTCCTAAGTAAGAGTTTTTGTTCAGAGATCTGTGTTCACCATCCAGTCGCCAATTGTTGCATCCACAACTTTATCCCCAAAATTTGCATAAAATTATAGGGGGCCTCCTTTAATTTTTTTATTTACCAAGGCATTCTTGGGATTTAGCTTCCTTTTATTTCAAACACTTTTTTTTCTTAGAAAAATATTGAACTTAGAATAGTTTTTCAAGTTCCCTGTTTCAGAGCAATTTTTTATTTTTCCCCGAAACAATCGGAACAAATAGTGATTCTTCGCTGAAATAGTAGAAAGAAAACAAGTTTTTCCGCGATCGGAGCAGAATTTGATTTTGCGCCAAAACAATCGGGACAAAACAGGATGTTCGCCGAAACGGTCGATGCCAAATTCGTTTTGTTGCTGATTTTCAGTCAAATAGATCAAAGTAACCCGGCGTAAGATGGATTTGTGTCTGAAATTGCCCGGCACTAAAATATTTTTTTCCTCTGAAATTGGCGATTGGCACTAAATTTTCTTTTTCGCCAAAACTGACCAAGATAAAGTCTATCGGCGTCAGAATTTGTTTTGACCTAAAATAGCTCAGCACCAAACTCAGTTTTGATACGAAATGGGCCCGGCATAAAAAGAGATTTTGATCCGAAACAACCCGATGCCAAATTTTGTTTTGCTCCGAGATAGGGGATCGACATTAAAGTCTATTTTTACCTGAAGCGGGATCGGAGTTAAAGTCTGTTTTGATCCGAAATAGATCGGCATTAAAATGATATTTTATCTGAAACTGACCTTTTGGGCGCCGAGAAAGGTTGAACTTTAACATAATTTTGAAGTTCATTTAATACGTCGTCAAAGGGTAAATGCGCATTTAATACTAGGGTTACCCTGTTCATTTAAAAAGGAGAATGTTTTTATTCTGTTTCACATATTACACATATGCAAAACGTCGTTTGGTCAAGAGAATATCGAATCTTTGCCAGGAGGAGTTCGAAGACACTTGGAGTCTTCCTATTGTAGGCCGCCAACTCATTAGCACACCGCCAGGTAGGTTATCCTTGTCTCCAATGTTTTAACACATGTTTGTGTAAAAATGGCATTTTAAAAGATGATAAAAAAACAAGTTTAACCATCATTTCACGCCCTATTTTTTGGTGCTTTCGAGCCCTGGAACTCGTTAATAATTCTGAATAAATAAGGAGGGCGTGAACCCAAGACTTATATAGGTTTCTCGTTGCATATAGTGTTAACCCTAGGTGCCTCATCTTCAAATGCGTGTATGTTTTGGAAATATATTGGACCTTGGATTGTTTTAAACCAATGAACCACGTATTTGGGCATTAGATTTGATTTTCACAGTCCTTATGTATTCGGTTTCGACTCTTACAAATGCATGCTAAGCCATGTCGTTTTATTTCGGCTTGCTCAAATTTTTTAGCCCTAAAAGGAAAATAATCAGTTAAGTCTGTATCGTTATTGGGAAAATACATAGTAAACCTGGGCGAAGGAATCTTCCTCAATAAGATGTCGAACCGAAACTCTTTATCTTGAATCCTAGAATGATTTAACTGTGGCACTTGGCCCGAAGTTATCATCAAGAGAAGTGTTGTTTGGATCGAATCCTAAGTTTAATATGATTGTTAGTTCAATGGAAGTATAAACCTAGCTCACATGTTTTTCTTGCAAATAAATGCATACTGGATAAGCTATTAAATTTACAATTTGTTGCATGAGTGTGCTGCATTAGAATGTATATATATTTATTACTAGTATGCTTGCATCTAGTTCCTATTAATGAGATACTCGAAAAGAATGACAATATTATATTTATACACTAACACTACTTTGATCACAGGATTCAGAAATGCACAAGAGGGCTTCTAAACGCAAAGCTAAAGTTACAGAATCTGACTCAGACATTGAAATTGTACCAGAAAGCATGATGGAGACCTTATTTGAAGACACTAAAGCAATAACTAGAATAGTCCTGTTAAGTTTAAACCAAATAGACAAACAAGATCTCTGAAAGAAACACAATCACAAGATAGACACACAATATACCCTGGGAAACCCTCATGGGGTAGAAAACCCAGCAAAGCTTTCCTCAATAAGATGATCAACCAAAATACAAGATGTGCTCCTTCTCCTTGACTCCTTAGCAGATCTCCTCAACTAGTGCGCACTCTTCCACAAGTGAGTGAATGATCTAATGAGGAGTTCACCTCCTCTATTTATACTTGACTCCCAACTGACTAAAAGACCTAATGGGGCCGACCTCACCTGGAGAAGTCTAATAACCCCTAAAATATAACTGCAGGGCCGACCCACACATGGTGGGTCTAATAACCCTAGTTAATACAAACCCCTGGAGGAATAAACATCTCCAGATACATGATAGGGTTACCTCGGAGGAATGAATCATCTCCGGAATAATAAAGTACAAATATAATATTCTTTGAAGTTACAATATTCAACACTCCCCCTTAACGAGAAGGATATTATAACAACATCTGCAAGAGCAAGGAGTCATCATATATGATACATCTATAAATCATCGGAAGCTTTCTTCAATTCATCTTCATCAGTAACTCAACCAGTTACTGGAACATCAATGTCAACAGTGTCGATATCAATCCGATCATCAGCATCGTCATCAGCATTGTCATCATACGATCATCAGCATCGTCATCAGCATCGTCATCACACGATCATCAGCATCGTCATCACACGATCATCAGCATCGTCATCACATGATCATCAGCATCGTCATCACACGATCATCAGCATCGTCATCACACGATCATCAGCATCGTCATTACACGATCATCAGCATCGTCATCAGCATCATCATCACACGATCATCAGCATCGTCATCACACGATCATCAACATCGTCATCAGCATCGTCATCACACGATCATCAGCATCGTCATCACACGATCATCAGCATCGTCATCAGCATCGTCATCACACGATCATCAGCATCGTCATCACACGATCATCAACATCGTCATCACACGATCATCAGCATCGTCATCAGCATCGTCATCACACGATCATCAGCATCGTCATCACACGATCATCAGCATCGTCATCACACGATCATCAGCATCGTCATCAGTATCATCATCATACGATCACATTCCTAGGATGATCAATCCTGCTCCTTTTAGGACATAGGTCCATGGATGATACAATCCAATCTTCAGTTCTCGGAGACCTCAGTCTACGGATCAATTCTGGGACCTCAGTCCGGGGACGATGCAATCCCCTGCCTGTTCATTCAGGACTTCAATTTTCGAAGACCCAGTCTACGGTTCTATTCTGGGACCTCAGTCCGGGGACGATACAATCCCCTACCTGTTCATTCAGGACTTCATTATCGGAGACCCAGTCTACGGTTCTATTCTGGGACCTCAGTCCGGGGACGATACAATCCCCTACCTGTTCATTCAGGACTTCATTATCGGAGACCCAGTCTACGGTTCTATTCTGGGACCTCAGTCCGGGGACGATACAATCCCCTACCTGTTCATTCAGGACTTCATTATCGGAGACCCAGTCTACGGTTCTATTCTGGGACCTCAGTCCGGGGACTATACAATCCCCTACCTGTTCATTCAGGACTTCATTATCGGAGACCCAGTCTACGGTTCTATTCTGGGACCTCAGTCCGGGGACGATACAATCCCCTACCTATTCATTCAGGACTTCATTATCGGAGACCCAGTCTACGGCTCCCTTTAGGACTGAAAGTCCAGGGATGATCCAATCCCCTCAACTGTCCACTCAGGACTTCATTCTTGGAGACCTCACGTCTATGGCTCTCTTTAGGACTGAAAGTCCAGGGATGATCCAATCCCCTCAACTGTCCACTAAGGACTTCATTCTCGGAGACCTCACGTCTACGGCTCTCTTTAGGACTGAAAGTCCAGGGATGATCCAATCCCCTCAACTGTCCACTAAGGACTTCATTCTCGGAGACCTCACGTCTACGGCTCTCTTTAGGACTGAAAGTCCAGGGATGATCCAATCCCCTCAACTGTCCACTCAGGACTTCATTCTCGGAGACCTCACGTCTACGGCTCTCTTTAGGACTGAAAGTCCAGGGATGATCCAATCCCCTCAACTGTCCACTCAGGACTTCATTCTCGGAGACCTCACGTCTACGGCTCTCTTTAGGACTGAAAGTCCAGGGATGATCCAATCCCCTCAACTGTCCACTCAGGACTTCATTCTTGGAGACCTCACGTCTACGGCTCTCTTTAGGACTGAAAGTCCAGGGATGATCCAATCCCCTCAACTGTCCACTAAGGACTTCATTCTCGGAGACCTCACGTCTACGGCTCTCTTTAGGACTGAAAGTCCAGGGATGATCCAATCCCCTCAATCTGTATTCTCATCAATACAAGTACAAGTATCCTCGTCCATACAAGTACATAATCAATATCTAGCATCAACAGCATGTATACATCATACATCAAAAGCATGTATTCTTACTAATACATCTAAAAGCATGTATACATCTGTCATCAAAAGCATGTATTCACTAATACATCTATCATCAAAATCATGTATACATCTAATATCAAAAGCATGTATACATCTAGCATGTATTCTCACTAATACATCTATCATCAAAATCATGTATACATCTAACATCAAAAGCATGTATACATCTAGCATGTATTCTCACTAATACATCTATCATCAAAATCATGTATACATCTAACATCAAAAGCATGTATACATCTAGCATGTATTCTCACTAATACATCTATCATCAAAATCATGTATACATCTAACATCAAAAGCATGTATACATCTAGCATGTATTCTCACTAATACATCTATCATCAAAATCATATAAAACTGAATGAAAATAAAATAGTCCTAAATCTAACTATTTCTAAGAGACTAGGTGAAGTCTCATTATTGATGAGACTTGCTTGCCATCAGGAATCATGCTACTCCCCCTTTCTAGGAGAGTCCTTTTGAACTACACCAAGCTTGTCTCGAAAGTATTCAAATTTCACACGAGACAGTGGTTTGGTAAGAATATCAGCAATTTGATCTTCAGTGCTCACGTACTCAAGCTTGATAGCTCCTTTCTGCACCATATCTCGAATATAGAAGTATCGGATCTCTATGTGTTTTGACTTATCATGGAACACAGGATTTTCTGTCATCTTGATGCAGCTTTGATTATCACACATAATCATAGTGGGATCCATTTCTAAGTCGAACACTCCAGATAACAGTTTCCGAAGCCATACAGCTTCACAGCTGGCAGAGCAAGCAGCTATGTATTCTGCCTCAGCAGAGCTGAGGGCCACACTGGATTGTTTCTTGCTGAACCAAGAGATCATGGCAGATCCAAGGCTATAACAACCACCTGAAGTACTTTTTCTGTCTGAGACACTGCCTGCCCAATCAGAGTCTGAGTAACCATGCAACTTGAGTTCATGACTTCCATCATAGAGTAGACCAAAATCTAATGTACCTTTTAAGTACCTCATTACATGCTTTGCAGCTATTAGATGAACTTTTCTGGGTTCTACTAGATACTGACTTAGGGTATTTATGGCAAAGCATATATCTGGCCTAGTATTTGTTAAATACATTAGTGACCCAATGATCTGTCTATATAAAGTTAGGTCCACTAATTCTGATGAGTCATTAACCAAAATCTTTAAGTTGGAGTCCATGGGAGTGGCCATGGGTTTACACTCCAACATATCAAATCTTTTCAGAATTTCCACAGTGTACTTACCTTGATTCAGAAAGATTCCTCTTGGTTCTTGCCACACTTCTAAGCCTAAGAAGTAGTGCATCAATCCGAGATCTTTCATCTCGAATTCTGAAGAAAGCTTCTTCTTGCTTTCAATGATTTGTTTCTCATTTCCAGTTAGAAATAGATCATCTACATATAATAAAAGTATAACTGGTTCATCATCCATCACCTTGAGATAAAGGTTTGGGTCAGCTTTACTTTTGGTAAAGCCCATGCTAGTTAAGAAGTTGTCAATTCTTCCGTACCAAGCTCTGGGAGCTTGTTTCAACCCATATAATGCCTTTTTCAGTTTGCATACATGAGTCCTTCCGTCATTTACCTCAAACCCTTGTGGTTGCTCTATGTATACTTCTTCTTCAATTACACCATTCAGAAAAGCTGTCTTAACATCCATTTGATGTAGTTTCCACTTCATCATGGATGCAAGATCCATGATAGTTCTAATTGAAGTATACCTAGAAACTGGTGCAAATGTTTCTTCATAGTCAATTCCCTCCTTCTGAGAGAAACCTCTGGCTACAAATCTTGCTTTGTATTTTTCAATACTTCCATCCGCAGCATGTTTTATTTTAAAGATCCATTTGGAAGAAACCACACTTTTGTCTTTTGGTTTGGGAACTATATCCCAAACATCATTTTTCATTATTGACTGATATTCTTCAGTCATTGCTTCTACCCATTCTTTCTTTTGAGCTGCCTCTTCATAGCTGGTGGGTAGTTGATCCACAAGATCACACATCAGGGCCATGTAGTTGGATACTACCTTTGGTTTCTTCCTTTCTCTAGTGGAGCCCTCAGGAGCACCATATCTTTCTGCTCCTTGAATAATATCTCTAGCCCATGCTGGTCTTCTTTTCCTAGATAATTCTGCAACAGGAGGTTCTTGTGGTTCCAGCATGTCATGATCCTCTGGTATGTCTTCTTCAGGAATGTGAGCATTCTCTGAGATTCTGGGAGATGTATCTTCTTCATAAACTTCTTCAAGTTGACACTTTCTGGATTTCTTGAGGGCTGCTTCCTCATCGAAGGTAACATCTCTACTTATTTCTATATGATGGAAACCTGGTATGTAGATTCTGAAGGCTTTGGAAGTTTCACAATATCCAACAAATATTCCCTTCTTACCTGAGGGATCCAATTTGGATCTCTTTTCTTTTGGAATGTGGATGTACACAGGACACCCAAATATTTTGAGATGACTTACCTCAGGCTTCTTTCCTGTAAAGACTTCCTCTGGAGTTTTGAAGTCAAGAGCACTATAAGATAGTCTATTTTGAACATATACTGTTGTCTTGGCTGCTTCAGCCCACAGATACATGGGAAGGTCTTGATCATGTATCATAGTCTTTACAGCTTCCATGATGGTTCTATTTTTCCTCTCAGCTACCCCATTTTGTTGGGGGTTGTAAGGAGTGGTTAGCTCCCTTTTGATTCCAGCTTCTTTACAGAACTCTTCAAATTCCTTTGAAGTATATTCTCCACCATTATCTGTTCTGAGAATCTTGATTTTCTTGTCTGAGAGGTTTTCTATTAGAGCCTTGAACTCTTTGAATTTTCCAAAGACTTCATTCTTACCCTTTAGAAAGTATATCCAAGTTTTTCTTGAATAGTCATCAATGAAGGAGAGATAGTATTCAAACCCACTTAGAGATGTGGTAGGCATGGGTCCACATACATCTGATTGTATTAGTTCTAGAGAACTCTTAGTCTTTGTTTCACTTTTCGGAAAGGGATTCTTGATATTCTTCCCTTTCTTACATCCTTTACATGAGCCATCATGATCAACCTTCAAGTTTGGCAAGCCTATAACCATCTTACTCACATATGGTAAAGCTTTATAGTTAATGTGAGCTAGTCTTCTGTGCCATAGCTCACTGGGACTAGAAACTTCATGAGCAAGGGCAGATTCTGGATGACCCTTGAGTTTATAAAGTCCTCCTTCTTCTTCACCAATGACAATTGCATCTTTGATTGATTTTCCTTTGGTCCACATGAGTACTTGACCATCTATGAAGGCTACTCTAAAGCCTTTCTTGTCTAGAGCTGAGATAGAGAGTAGATTCTTCTTTAACCCTGGAACATATAATATTTCTTTCATCTTTAAAGGTGTTCCTGAGTCAAGCTTGTAGCTTGCTTCACCAATTCCCTTGATGGGATATTGATAATCATCTCCTAGTGATACCTTCTGGGGTGAAGACTTCTCTTCAATCTTGGAGAGAGTTTCCTTGTGACCTGTCATGTGCTTTGAAGCACCACTGTCAATGAGCCAAGTGTCTTCACCAGGAGACACAGCACCAGAGAGAGCATAAAATAGTACATATTCTTCTGGTTCTTCTTTCTTTACTTTAGATCTTTTCTTTTGAGGCCTTTCCTCTACTTCTTCTTCTTCTTCTTCTTCTTCTTCTTCACTGTCATCTTCTGCCATATGAGCATGATGTCTTTTGTGAACAAACCTTTTCTTCTTCTTCTCTAGTAGGGTACAGTCTCTGGCATAGTGTCCTAGCTTGAGACAATTGAAGCATTGGACTGTGGAGATGTCTCCCCCTTTCTTTTTGAATCTATGAGAGGGTTGAGGCCTTTTGTGGTTTACCTTCTTGAAGTAGCCTCTCTTTCCTCTTTTGGTGTGGGTGGCCAAAGCTTGGTCATCCTCTTTGAGAAGTGCTTCTCTGTTGGCAACCCTAGCCTCCTCTTGAACACAATCTTCCCATACTACATCAAACTTCATACTTTCTTTTCTGGCACACATAGTTTGAATGAATGACTCCCATGGTCTAGTGAGACCATTTAGAGCTGTCATCACAAGTTCATCTTCATCAAGAGTATCACCAATGGCATCTAGTTGTTCTTTGATTAGAGAGACTCTTGAGAAGTAGTCTTGAATGGATTCTCCTTTGTGCATCTTGGTACTTTTCAATTGAGTCCTTAGATTCATCTTTCTGTTGATGTTCTTTCCTTCATACATTCTTCATAGGGCATCATACATTTCCTTTGGAGTCTTCTTGGAAGACACTTGGGGAATCAAGTGGTCTTTAATGGAATCAGCTATGATTCTCTTTGCCCTAATCAGGTCCTTCCTGTGTTTTTCTTTGGCTTCATCTTCTTCTGGTTCTGCAACTTCCTCCTTGATATAATGAGCAAGATCATTCTCCTCAAGAATGAGACCAATTCTGTATTTCCATGCCCGGAAATTCTCTATGCCTTCTAGCTTGTCTTCAAGCTTAGTATTTGGAGCCATCTTCTCTTGGGGGAGTCCAAGAGACAGAGTAGACTTACCTGGGAAGTTACTTTTCACTTTTCCGGAAACTGGAACAGAATTTTATCGCACTTTTGGTAGAATTAGGGTTTGACTTTCCCGGAGTTCTATCCAACCAAAAATTTCGATCTATATCTCAAAAGAATGCTCTTGAGAAGAGCTATCCAGCCATGTAATCAGAAATAAAAAATTACAACTTTTTTCTGAAACCAAAATCTGACGTATCGCACTTTTGGTAGAATTAGGGTTTGAATTTCCCGAAGTTCTACCCAACCAAAAAGTTCGATCTATGGCTCAAAAGAAAGGTATTGATGAGAGATATCCAGCCATGCAACCAAAAATCAATAATACCAACTTTGGGCTGAAAACCCTAACTTCACCAAAGAGAGAGAAAGAGGTATTCTTACCTTGTGAAAGATGTCCTATTCAGTCTAGCTCTGATACCATGTTAAGTTTAAACCAAATAGACAAACAAGATCTCTGAAAGAAACACAATCACAAGATAGACACACAATATACCCTGGGAAACCCTCATGGGGTAGAAAACCCAGCAAAGCTTTCCTCAATAAGATGATCAACCAAAATACAAGATGTGCTCCTTCTCCTTGACTCCTTAGCAGATCTCCTCAACTAGTGCGCACTCTTCCACAAGTGAGTGAATGATCTAATGAGGAGTTCACCTCCTCTATTTATACTTGACTCCCAACTGACTAAAAGACCTAATGGGGCCGACCTCACCTGGAGAAGTCTAATAACCCCTAAAATATAACTGCAGGGCCGACCCACACATGGTGGGTCTAATAACCCTAGTTAATACAAACCCCTGGAGGAATAAACATCTCCAGATACATGATAGGGTTACCTCGGAGGAATGAATCATCTCCGGAATAATAAAGTACAAATATAATATTCTTTGAAGTTACAATATTCAACAAGTCCCCGAGTATAAATGGGGTGAGCTATATCACCTTATCCGAGACCAGAATGTGCCCGATGCCTCCATTGAAGAAATGATGGTTTACCAAAAAATAAAGAAGTCAAGTCTTCATAAGGCTGCGACTCACCCGAAGTTATTCCCTTGTTTGGAGGTGATAGGATGGATATTACCTCATATAGATGTCAAATCTAGGATCATGGCGGGAGCAAATGGGAAATGGTTTGCTTCATTTCAAACCGCTCACATAAGCACAACATACAAGTTACTTGTGTTAAATTAATGTAACTTCGAAGAATATTCTACTTGTATTTTATTATTGTAAATCCGTTGGGGATGTTTTACCTCAGGTCGGGGATGCCATTATTATATTTGGTCATGTAAAATTCATGAGGTAAAACCTCCATTGTAAGTCGAGTCATTGGTACCCAAAAGAATGTAATATAAATATTAATTGAGTCTTTCTAAAGAGGTCGTCCTAGTCAAGTTAAAGTGAGGCCAACCTAGTTAGGTTATTTTCAAGTGAAAAGTAAAGTATAAATAGAGAGTGGCTTCCTCTCATTTGTACCACTCACTCATTCATGCATTGCGCATTAGAGGAGAGAGAGAAGTATGCGAAGGAGGAGGAGGATTGGATTGAGTCTAGAGTTTGGGCTTGTCTCTTTTATTTGTGAGACCTTTTTGGGGGGGATTTTACTTTGGTAATCTATATTGAGGAAGTTCTTGCTGGGTTTTCTTCCCCTTGAGGGTTTCCCAAGATATATTGTTGTGTACCTTGTGATTGTGTATATTTCAGAGATCCTTGTTATGATGTTATTGTGAAAATGTATTAAATGCTAATGAATAAGGAATCTAAGTTATTGCAGCATATAATATTAACATGGTATCAGAGCTAGACTGAAAAGAACAGCTCTCACTAGGTAAATCTCTCTCTCTCTCTCCGGACAAGAAAAATTAGGGCTTTCTTCAGAAGAATAATTTTTCAGCGCAAGTGGCATAGGGAAGTGCGCCCCTCCAAGGTTCATCTATTGGCACCAAGATTTAATTTTTCAGTGGGTGAATATTCCAGAAATTCAAACCCTAGTTTGACTTTGGACCAGAAAAAAGCCAGAAACTGCAAACCAAAATTTTGCAAGTCAAATTTCAAGGGTGAAATTTTGGATTCTTCGGAAACAGATTGTACCAGCATACTCGCCTCAATCAAGCGCGCACTTTGGTGAGTTCAGTTTTCAATTTTGAGAAACTTTAATTTTTTGTCATTTTCAGCTCTCCGGGATAAGATGGCCCCAAGCACTAAGCTTGATGACAATTTGGAAGGCATAGAGAATTTTTGTTCTTGGAAATATAGGATTGGACTCATTCTAGAAGAGAATGATCTTTGAAATTTTGTTAAAGAAGTTGTGCCATAGCTCGAAGAAGATGAAGCAAAGGAAAAGCATAAGAAGGACATAAGTAAATCCAAGAGGATCATAGCAGACTCCATCAAGGATCACTTGATTCCTCAAGTGTCCTCCAACAAAACTCCAAAGGAGATGTTTGATGCCCTATCAAGGATGTATGAATGAAATAACATTAATCGAAAGATGAATTTGAGAACCCAACTCAAAAGCACGAAGATGAATCAAGGCGAATCTATCCAAGAATACTTTACAAGGGTTTCTCAATTCAACGAACAAATAGAAGCCATTGGAGACAAGCTTGCTGAAGAATAATTAGTAATGACTGCTCTCAATGGTATTACTATACCTTGGGACTCTTTTAGGCAGACAATGTGTGCAATAAAGGAAAGTCTACTATTTGAAGTTGTATGGGAGAATGTGTTCAAGAGGAAGCTAGAGTGGCAAATCAAGAAGCACTACTCAGAGATGATGAGCAAGCCCTAGCTACTCATACTAAAAGAGGAAAGGTAAAATCCCATTTCAAGAAGGAAACTCATAAGGATTTTCATCCTCCTAAGAAGTTTCAGAAGTACAAGAAAGGAGACTACAAGCAAAAAGACTTCTCTTCTTATCAATGTTATTATTGTGATAAGATGGGACATATGGCCAAAGATTGTCCAGTAAGAAAAGAAGAATACAAGAAGAAGAGTAAAAAAAGACATTATGCTCATTTAGTCGAAGAAGAAGAAGAAGAAGGACCTCCTAGGAAGTTACCAAAGGAAGAAATTGAAGAATATGTCCTATAATGGTGGTGTTTCAAAGCACTCTCTCAATCTTGAAGAAAAGGTCTCCCCTCAGAAAGTTTCACTAGGAGAATAGGAGAAGCAACATACAAGATTGATTCAGGAAGGATGTACTATATCTCAGCCTTAGAAAAAGTTTAGAATTGATTTTATAGAAGATGCAGTTGTTATTGGGACAAAATAAGGTGGATCACATAAGATCACTTAGAAACAACTTTAATATATGGTAGAAGACTTGATCGACATTATAGATCATAAGCAAGTGTCATAACCGGTTTCAGATATGCTCAAATAATTCTAAATAAGCCCACTATTTCTGATATAACCCACATATTGATAATTGATAATAGATTGATGTGATAAGATGAGATAACATAAGTTTGGTTGCCTTTAAATATGGCCAGACCATTAAGACGAGAAGACATGTCTTTTCCTAACTATTAACTATTAACTAATAATTATTTAATTATTATTCTTTATTTATGTTCGTTACATTGCCTTCCCCTTAAGGAAAGCTTTGTCCTCAAAGCTTATTTGACGACAATGATTACGTCTGTTTTGCTTGTAGTGTTATTTCTTGATCCTTAGTCTTTGCGACTTTTGATGAAACGAGGCGATACGAATTACGAATTATGAGGGAGAACTGTCGCATCGTCTCTAATGTGGTCCATCCGAGATCTATTTTTATCGGAGCTATTTGATCGCTTTGTGGGACGTAACTTTTTGTTTCATGCTTAGTGTATTGATTCGATGTTCTTGCTTGTTTGACATCGTAAATCCTTTGTGTATGTTCATTTTGACCTTGTCGTTGGTAAAAATGATGCTTATAATTTGGGTGACGATAAGGAGACCTTCTTGTCTGTTCTTCTGTTGGGTTGACTTACTTTTGAATTGTGTCTAGGATTGAATTTATTTCCTCAAATTGACTTTGTTTTGCAGAGGGTTTGGATGCTTCCTCCTGGGTTTGCGCTAATTTGTTCTCTAATATATTGTTATTACTCTGAATTTTCTCGAACCTTTTGTCTTGTGACTTTTTGTCCTCTTTAAACTTCTCAATTTTTTTCTCGAGTTCTTGATTACGATTTTTCAAATGATGGTTTTCTTCTTGTTGTTCTAGTATTCTTCCGTTGAGGTCTTCACTAGAGTGTTCCCTTTTGCTACTGCTTTTCAATTTTTTGATCTTTGTAATCAGTGTTTTGTTATGATTTCGTAGTCGAAAAATTTCTTCGGTATTGCTTGATAACACCTTGTTAACTTTTGTCAGTTCCAACTTATGTGTCTTCTTACTGTTGTCATTTTGCTGTTGGAGTTTTTCTTTTTGTTGTTGATGATGACGTAACTCTGTTTCCTGATTTTTTAACTTTTCATGTACTTGCGCCAATTCATCTTCTTTTTCCATGACGACTTTGTTTAGATGACTAATTTCCTCTTCTAAGTCGACACTATTTCCATGTTGAAATATTGTAACTTCAAAGAATATTATATTTGTATATTATTTATTCCGGAGATGTTCCATACCTCCGATGTGATTATACTATAAATCCGGAGATGTTTATTCCTCCAAGTTGGTTGTGGTAACTAGGGTTATTAGACCCACCATGTGGGGGTCCGCCCAGTCAGTTATAATGGGGTATTTAACCTAATGGTTAAATACGAGCCTACATGCACTTGTGTAAAATACATATCAGAGTAGTGTATAAATAGAGGAGGTGTGTTCCTCATTTGATACACTCACTCACTTGAGGATAGTGCACTTGTGGAGAAGAGGTCTGCTATTGTGGAGGAGGAGATCATGTCTCAGGGTTTCATCTTTGTATATTGCTGGTCATCTATATTGAGGAAGCTTTGCTGGGTTTTCTACCCCATGAGGGTTTCCCAGGATAAATCTCTGTCTCTTGTGTTTATGCTATGCTTGTTGTTTCTTCAGTGATCCTGTATATGCTATTATTGTGAAATGGAATGTAATGCTGCTATTTTCTGTCTTAGCATATTGAATCTTAACATTCCATACGAATATTCTTCGACTTTTTTTGGTTTTCTCATCTGGTCTTCAAGTTTTTGAATGATACCTTCGAGATGTGATATTTTCTCGTCTCTATTTGCTAACCTTTCTTCAAGTCGTTCTTTACTATCTTTCAAAAATTGAATATGCAGTTCTAAAACTGTTCGTAACGGTGATTGCAATTGTGAGTGACCTGGATTGTCCCTCATAATAAAACGTTTATCACATATTGGACAAGATCAATCGTAATTTTTAAAGGCTGTCTGATATTGGAATTCCATTTCGCAATAAGGACACTTAGTCCAGAATTTAGATTTATATATGGGATCCATAATTCCTTCAATAAATCCGTAATTGGCTTCAATGACCTCTTCGATGATGGATGCTCGTTCTGGACTATAGATGGCCTTCGACTTGATTTTTTTGACGATAACAGTCTTCTTCTGACTTGATATTGCTCTTCGATGATAACTGATCTTCAACTTCTAATAATTTTTTGTCTTCAATATCTTCTTTGACTTGGTCTTCTTTGATGACAAATGGTCTTTGGCTTCCTTCGACGATAATTGATCTCTTCTTCTTCTTCTTCTTCTTTTCTTTTTTTCTTTTGACTTTGATTTTGTTCTCTTCCTATTAGGTTTAAATAACCTTTTTTCCAAAAATAATTATTATTTATTTTTGAATAATAATAATTATTAATTATTATTATTAATGTTTTCTATAACTATATATATAGTTTAATATATAGTTTCTTTTCAAAAATTAAAATATTTTAAACAAATATAATAATATATTATAATGTTTAATATTTAATTTTTTGTTTTGTTCTAAAATAGGGTTTCAATGGCCGGTCGAGGAGGCGCGGTGGGAGTCGGTGGATGGTGTGTGCAAAGAGCGTGGACTGGTTGTGAAGGAGTGGGAGTGGAGGATGCAGGGTGGCGCGTGGTAGAGGCAGACGTAATGGTGCGTGGGCGAGGGCAAGAGAGGGGGTAGGCACGGTGATAGCAGATGGAGGCTGGAACTGGGATGGCTCGGCGTTGCGGTGGCTGGTGTGGAGTGGCCGAGAGGTGGTGAAGGAATGGGGGGCAGGCGTAGGGAGGGACGAGAACTGGTGCAGAGCTAGGCCCAACCGGGGAGCAACGGAGTGGAGGTGGGCATGCGGGAGGTCACAGCGTGTAGGAGGAGGGACAACGGCTACGCAGGACGGTGATGGTGGAAGGTTGTTTGCAGGCATGGGAGAAGTGGTCTAGGTGTATGGAAGGAAGCTGGAAAGAAGCTTGAACGTGTGGGGAGGAGGTTGCAGCGAGCAATGGGAGGTGTAGAGAGGAGGAGAGGCGCAGCGAGGGGCGTTCACACACTGGGGAAGGCGTGAAGGGATTGGGTTGGAGGGTGGAGTGATAAAGCTGTGTGGGGGATGTGATGGTAGTGGGGACACACAACGGGGGATTGGGTGCAGCGAAAGCGCGGACTGGAGGTGGTGGACGTCGGTGGTAGCTCTTGGAATGATGACAGAGTGATGCTCGAATTTGGAAAATGAAGGTAGTTTGGGCAGGTGGTGGAGCAGGCATGTGAGCAGCGGAGGGAAGGATGGGCGCAGAGGGATGTGGAGATGAGGAGAGGAGTGAGGAATGGTAGAGAGGGGAGGAACGCAATGGGGGAGGGAGGTCAAAAACCCAATTCAGAGAAACTCTGACACTTATGGCTAAAAGCCGGGTTTGGAGAAGCTCCAAGATGGATGGCTAAAAGCCAGAATCAGCAGGGCCGAGAACGGTTGGCTCTGATACCAATGTCATAACCGGTTTCGAATATGCTCAAATAATTCTAAATAAGCCCACTATTTCTTATATAACCCAGATATTAATAATTGATAATAGATTGATGTGATAAGATGAGATAACATAGGTTTGGTTGCCTTTAAATATGGCTAGACCATTAAGACGAGAAGACATGTCTTTTCCTAACTATTAACTATTAACTAATAATTATTTAATTATTATTCTTTATTTATGTTCATTACAGCAAGAAAGGCACAGGACCTCAGAATCATATGATGGAGTAGAGCTCACCATCAGACATTCCAGTAATCCCTACAAGGAGACTAGGATCAAAAGAGATCCTACAAAACAAACAAAGATAAGTATTTGAATTGTCATTTTATCAATTTGTTTAAATGATATTGTTCAGTTGTGTACATATTTATATTCCTATAGTTAGGAAGTATAGTATGCATGTTAGAACAGTTGCATTAATGAGTAGTTTACTACTAATATGCATGTGATGGGTAAGTAGCCTATGGTGCTATACAACGCTCCATTTCTACTTATCTAGAGTGAAACCTCTTTGCTGACATATTGGGAGTAGTGCACACTCTTAATAATGTTCTAGTAGAGATGGAAGGCATCTAGAAAGTTACCATATGAATGTGGGATATGGATGAATGTTGTGTTATTGGCTAAGATAGAATTATGAAAATCTGAATTATGTTTTTATGCATATGTTTTGGAAACTATGAAATGTTTCTAACCATGCTATTGAATTTGACTTGTAGGAAGTATCGTACATGATCACCTACAAATGAAGAATGATGAGACTTGTTATGTAGAACAAGTGACGATGGTTCAACTATAAACAAGACTTATGAAATCAAGCAGAGGAAGTCGACTATGATGAGATTTTTCTCTAGTATCCAGACTCATGGTGTAATCAAAGTAGAAGAAGATGCAGATTGAAGAAGACTTTGTACGAGATCAGAAGACACCCAGGGATAGAATGATGAGATCAAGGATCACCTAGAGTGATGAGACATCAAACTTTGCTACTAGGTTGAAGATGAGAAGCTCATAGATGGGTGAAAGAGAGAACTTCCAACAGAGTTCGAGATATTGGTATCCAGTGACTTAGAAAGATAAACGAATACACAAAATATTATCAAAAGAGAGAATTACATGTCACTCCAGTGCAAAATATCCCGATACAGAAAGTATAAGATGTAGATGGAGGATAGTGCTCAGTTATAGAAGGAGCAGGAAAGATCCGCTTTAGAGGAAGTGACTACAGTACAAATGGAGAGACACTTTCACTTAGTCTCTATTTGTGGCAAAGGTTTTTTTCCCCAGTATGCAGTAGAAATCTTGAAAAATATTTGATATGTTGGAGTGTAAAGCCATGGCCACACCCATGGATACAAATTTGAATTTTTTGACTGATGATTCATCAGAGTTAGTGGATGTGACACTATACAAACATATTATTGGGTCATTGATGTATCTGAAGAATACCAGGCCAAATATATGCTTTGTTGTGAACACCTTGATTCAGTATTTGGTTGAGTACAGATGTGTTCACCTTATAGATGCAAAGCATATGATGAGGTACCTAAAAGGTATGGTAGACTATGATCTCAGTTATACTAGAGATCATGACTTTAGACTGTATAGTTATATAGATTCAGATTGGAAGAGCACTTCAGGGTGTTTCAGTATGGGGTTAGCCATGATATCATGGCTAAGTAGGAAGCAGTCTAGTTTTTCTCTCAGCACTGCAAAAGTGGAATATATTGCATCTTATTCCGCCAGTTGTCAATCCATATGGCTTCAGAAGTTGTTATCAGGTCTATTTGATCTGGAGCTAGATACCACATTGATTCTATGTGATAACCAGAGTTGTATAAAGATGACAGACAACCCCGTGTTCCATGATAAGATGAAACACATAGAAATACAGTATTCCTACATCTGTGATATGGTGCAGAAGGGAGCTATAAAGATCCAATATGTGAGCATTGATGAGCAAGTTGCAGATGTGTTGACTAAGCCTCTGTCTTGTGTGAATTTTGAGCACTTCCATGACAAGCTTGGTGTAGTCTGTAAGGACTTCCCTCGAAAGGGGGAGTAGTGTTGATGATATTGTGGTGCAGTGGGATTGATCATCCCTAGATGGTGATCCCGTAATTCTGAAAGGAAGGATAATATTAAATGTTGATCCTTAGACTAAATCCCTAGTTATGAAAGGAAAAATTGTCTAAGATGTGAGTTGTTTGAATGAATCCCTAGTTACGAAAGGAAGTATTCTCCATGATCCCTAGTTTCGAAAGGAAGGATTTTCCATGATCCCTAGTTCTGAAAGGAAGGATCACTAGTGTTGTTGGAATAAATCCCTAGTTCTGAAAGGAAGGATTTTCCATGATCCCTAGTTTCGAAAGGAAGGATCACCAGTGTCTTTGGAATAAATCCCTAGTTCCGAAAGGAAGGACTATCCATGATCCCTAGTTCCGAAAGGAAGGATTGTCCATGATCCCTAGTTCTGAAAGGAAGGATCACCATTGTTTTTAGACTGAATCCCTAGTTCCGAAAGGAAGGATTGTCCATGATCCCTCGTTTTGAAAGGAAGGATCACCAGTATTGTTCGACTTAATCCCTAGTTCTGAAAGGAAGGATCACCAGTATTTTTGGAATGAATCCCTATTTCCAAAAGGAAGGATTGTCCATGATCCCTAGTTCCAAAAGGAAGGATCACCAGTGTTGTTGGACTGAATCACTAGTTCTGAAAGGATGGATTTTCCATGATCCCTAGTTCCGAAAGGAAGGATCACCAGTATTTTTGGATTGAATCCCTAGTTCCGAAAGGAAGGATTGTCCATGATCCCTAGTTCCGAAAGGAAGGATCACTAGAGTTGATGGACTGGGTCCCGTAATTCCGAAAGGAAGGACTGTCCATGATCCCGTAATTCTGAAAGGAAGGATCACTTGTGTTGAACTTGATCCTGAAATTCCAAAAGGAAGGATCATATTGGTTGTTGATGCACCTATTGCAAGAGATGATGTTGCTCCATCCATGAGTTGTTGACGATGATGATTTTATTCTAGCTTTATGCTGATGAGCCAGCCTCATGATGTCGTTGTTGTTGATGCATCATTATTTACTTACTGATGATTGATGTTGTTCAGTATTCATATACTGATGATGATGTTGTTCCAACAAATAATTGCTGACAATGATGATGATGTTGATTGTGATAGTCCAACAGATGATGTTGATGTTCCAACAAATTCTTACTAAAGACAATGATAATTCAGCTTTGTACCAAAGATGATGATGATACTTCAGTTCTGTATTGAACATGATGATGATGATGATACTACAGTTCCAGTGCTCAAGCTTCATGCTGCATAAGATGATGTTCTAGCTTCGCGCTATAGATGATGATGTTCCAGCTTCGTGCTGCAGATGATGATGTTCCAACTTCGTGCTGCAGTTGATGATGTTCCACCTCTGTGCTGCAGATGTTGATGATGTTACAGCAAATTGTTCCAGTTGATGATATTGATGTTGTTGAAGAAATTCCAATGATTTATAGATGTACCAACCAATGTTCCAGATGATGTTGTTGATGATGCCCCTCCTCCCTCCTTTCGATGATGCTGTGTACAGCCACACATGCTGTTGTTTTCGTTGTCAGTAGAATACCCTTCTTGTTAAGGGGGAGTGTTAAAATAATGTAACTTCGAAGAATATTCTACTTGTATTTTATTATTGTAACTCCCCTGGGGATGTTTTACCTCCGTTTGGGGATCTTATTATTATATTTGGTCATGTAAAATTCATGAGGTAAAACCTCCATTGTAAGTCAGGTCATTAGTACCCAAAATAATGTAATATAAATATTAATTGAGTCTTTCTAGAGAGGTCGGCCCAGTCAAGTTAAAGTGAGGTCGACCTAGTTAGGTTATTTTTCAAGTGAAAAGTAAAGTATAAATAGAGAGAGAGAAATCTGCGAAAGAGGAGGAGGATTGGCTTGGCTCTAGAGTTTGGGTTTGTCTCTCTTATTTGTGAGACCTTTTTTTGGGCATTGTACTTTGCTAATGTATATTGAGGAAGTTCTTGTTGGTTTTTCTTCCCCTTGAGTATTTCCCATGATATATTGTTGTGTACCTTGTGATTGTGTATCTTTCGGAGATCCTTGTTATGTTGCTATTGTGAAAATGTATTAAATGCTAATGAAGTAGGAATCTAAGTTATTGCAGCATATAATCTTAACAACCTTCTCCGAAAATACTTATGACAGATGATTGGATAAAAGGTGTTAAAATAGATCATTCATAGTATTCCAATAAGATGCTTATACCACGCAAACAGCTAAGGCAAAGAGCTAGCAGGGAGCATGATTCACAGAATTTAAAGACCCCTTTTAGAATTATAGCAATGATGTTGAGCAGGATATTTGGGAGACCAAATGCAAATGTATATAAGCTCAGTTGGGTGCCCATCATGTACCATGTCGCTTCTCATGGTACTATTTTTAATTGGCAGGACATTATTTTGGAAAGCATGGTTGCAGTAGTGTCTGTAGCCCAAGGAGGCATGATGCAGAAGAAAGCAGAATTTTTCATGTCTTCCTATCTAATTGACTGCATTTTGATAAGAAACCCATTCCATAAGTTGGGATGTTATTGGATCCTGGATGAGACTCCACTCTACGTCGCCTATCAGATTATGTGGGCTCACAAGAATGCAAGCTTTTACAAGCTCTTATGCGAGGAGTTCATAATTCATTTGTATAAGCTGATTTTTAATGAAGAACCAAATTGCTTGTCGGACAATGCATTGGCAGTAATTAGTGAATATGGAGATTACTACTTCACCTCAGAAGGAACCTAGATTCGAATGTATGGGGGCACCAAAAGTCCGTCCTTAATGCCAATATATGTCACAAATTACATAGTGAACAAGGAAAATGTAAGGCAAGTCTTCATAAGCGGGGTTGGACATTTCTTAAATGAAAACAAAAAGGCTTCTTATCCTCTGCTTCCTTTCACCATTGGAGCATACAAGTTCACTAATGTAAAAGGAGCAGATATTTTTGTGAAAGACCTAGATTCATCATTTAGGAGAAAAGATATTTATTAGGAATTACAAGTTGCAGAAGGTGGCTAAACATTGTGCTTCGTGCAAGATAAAATTTGATTATACATACCACTTCCTAAAAGACGAGGACGCATATAGAAGAGCAAACAACATGGAAGACTTGGACAAAATATTTGGCAGGAAAGAAGGAACGAGTTCCATTCAGACAAAAGAAACGACAAAAGAAGTAGAGCAACAAAAATCAAGGGAAGAGGATTGGCAACCGAAGAAGCAAAGAGGAAAGAAGAGAAAGAAAATGTTGAACAAGAAAAGGTAGCTACCGAGCAAGAAAAGCAAAGAAAAGAAGAACAAGAGGAAGCAGAGAAAGAAGATGAATTAGAAAAGCAAAGAAAAGAAGAAGAAAGGATCAAGAACGCTGTGGAAAAAAAGAACATCCAAGAAGAAAGTTAGAATTTATAAGATATGGACATAGATCCACCTGAGGTACACTCACAGGGGGTCATCTCCCATTTTTTGAGCTTGGGATCGAACCATTCACCCCCTCTAAACAACATTCTGTAGCAAATCTAGACACTATCGTCTTTGATCTTAAAAGGAAGATGATTCTAAGAAGAATGGAAACGATATTAAAGATGGGTACACAGCCAGATATTGTAACCATACAAGAGAATACCCTGGTAGAAGGAACCAACAAAGACCCTAAATTCACTGCTTCAATGAATATCACGACTTCCCAAGACAATGCAGATAATGTGGACAAGTTGATGAACGATTTGGAACGTAGTAAAATAAAAATGTTGAAATTAAAATATTATTTGGTGCATGCTCCGAGTGAAGGGATTGAAATGAAGAGAAAGTGGGATACTATGGAGTCTGAGAAGAAAAACATACTGCTAGATTGTCAATAGCTTGAGTATGAAAGAGATTCTTTAAATGTGCAACTAGTAATTATGGAAGGACAACGAGATGATTTCCGTTCTCGAATCAATGAGTTGGAGGAAAAGGAAACTAAATTAAATCAGCAGGTGGAATCCCTAATGATTGAAAAGGGATATTTACAATCTCAATTTAATGAATGTATGAACGAAAAGGAATCTTTGATGGAGCAAATCAAAATTGCCCAAAATAAAAAACAGGACATGACACCTTTTTATGAACATGCTCGTAAAGTGCAAGAACAGATTTGTCACTCACAAGAGTTAGTGATAGAAGAAGTTTATAAATTAAGAGAAATGATAGACAAAATGAAAGAAATTTTTGTAGACGCTACCCTTGTAAAGCATAAGTTGATAGATACATTTAACAAGGTGAAGAAGTTGATTGGATGGAAAGGAAAAAATTAAGATTTTCCCGATCACTTGCCAAAGAAGACAACTGCTGAATTGAAATTAGATATAGCTCTTCTGGAAAGTTTTAGAAAGGATGCCAGAAAGGTACAAATGGAAGTACCGAAGACCATTTCAAAATGTGAGGGAATCTATCAAAATATCTGTCAAGCGCATGAAAATTGCCACATCCTAATTTCTAAAGATATGTACGAATTACCACCCAAAGATCAACGTTTAGCAGAGTTGAGGAACAACTTGAGTGAGGATTTGGAATACATCAAAGGACTGGATGTGCTTACAGTAGAAGATCTTCAATAGCATATAGGACATGCAACTGTGAATGCACATTTTCTGGAAGAAATTCACAAAGCAACAGCTAAAGGGTTAATAAACGTAGGGAAAGAGTTGTCCACTCATGAGGTTGCTTTGAAATTATTGGAGCCTCAACAATGTAATGTAATATTTTATGAAACTGATCTTTGGGATAGTTATATTTCAAGTTTAGAAAACCCTCTAGCAGAATAATGTAATTTGTATTTAACTATCTATTTTTGGTTGAGTAAGAGCAAAAGGAAAAAATTCAGCAATCCAAGAGTTTAAGGGGAGATTAAACGATTAGTCATGTAAAGACAATTTTCTTGTAAAGATAAATAGTAAAGAGGAGAAAGGAAGACGGGATTTTGTTTGGTGTAATAGAAGCTAGTAACATTCTGTATGAAAATTATTCTTCTGCTAATGAGAAGGAACTATTTTGCTGGGTAAAATATTACATGGAGTTTGCATGAAATGTTATGAATTAAGGCTCAGAATTATTTCTTCCTGCGTTCATCTTTATGCTGTGAGATATTCCTTACTTTGTTGGATTATTCTAATGGTATGAGTGTTTTTACTAGTTTTTTTACAAAATGAAAATGTCTGTGTAGTAAAGAGTAATAAATGGAATTCAATTTTATCAAAGTTATCTTTGTGTATCATTTTTGTTGCGATTGTAAGTGATTTATTTCAATAGTTACCTATTGAATTTGTACAAGCATTCTCAGATATTACTCTTTTGTAAAACTCGCTCCTTGCAAGGATAGATTAGTTAAATTAGGATAATTTTAGTTGATTGATAAGGTAGAAGTGATAAGACAAGGGGTAAGAACCTGCACATCACTTGTGAGACTTCTACCTATCAATTATAGGTCATGCATCATTAAGATTACGACATTTCCATATGCATAATTAAATATAAAATATAAACAGTGGGCCTGGCCACAACCGGTAAAGTTTAATTGAAATACATCTACGGTAGCCAGACCATTAACTGGACGGATTCCCTATTCCAAATAGTGAATAATCTAATTGGGATTGTTCATTGGGGAGAATCCCTACTTTCGATTCAAGGATTTTTCCAGGCATCAATGGATTCATGGATAAATGCTGAGAACCAACTTTGGAATCATCATTGGGAACATGTGATAGAAGACTTCATGATGGACCATGAGAAAAGGTTCGTCAAAAATAGAATCATGATGTTTAGTCACATGATGAGAGGTGGGTCATAGTCAATATAACCCTAAAAACTATCATTGTTGACAACCATATCCCTATCAGGAGTATGATGGATAAGCGATATACCTCATCTTTGATGATGTGAGTGTATCCATGTACTTGACCCAAATATATAGTTGTGAGATAGAGGGTGTTGACACCAGGTCTGAGGAAAATTGAAATTTTTGCTAAAAGGTCCTAAGAGAAAGAATCATCACAAAAAGGGTTGAATTGAAGGTTTTTATATAAAAGAATAGAAGAAAAACCCATATGTATAAAGTCCGCCAGCAAATATATGTAAAGGTTAAGCCCCAGTCAAGTTTCGTCGACGGAGATATTATAGATCAAGATCAACGGTCCATATTAACCCCGCATCGCCAATGTGATCGTCAACAAACGGTGGAGGGTGGTAGCGGACGTAATACCACCAAGTCACGTGTCCCATATTCATTCATCCGCTCATGGATAAAGTGGTATCGGAAACCACCATAGCACCGCGCGGAACCACCCATTTTAGAAATGTGGAAAGATACCTTACGTGGCAAGATGGGACCCAATACGTGGCGAACAGGGAAAGCTTGGTAGGACCATGGCACGTGGCATCATATTTTACAATGATCGGAAGGTTGATACATGCCTAAATAAAATCAACGGCCAACGTTTCATCCGCGGCCAGGAACATGCGAACAGGATATAAAGGAAAGCGGTCGCGGAGAATAAACCACCATAACAGGTGTCAGCAGATGGTGTATCCGCGCGGGAAGCAAACCGGAAAAAGAAACCGCCTTTTCGGTCGCGGATACCACCGGCGGGATAAAGGGGGACGGGATCTGACGGTCCAAAACAAAGCTTCTAAGATCAACGGTTGTATATGACCCGCGTCCATAAAGGTGCAAGGAGGTTATGTTAAAAAGGCTTATATAAAAAGAAAAGGGCTCCACATAACGGCATTTTGCATGTGTCGTTATCCTGGAGAGCTCCGAAGACTGGTGGAAGCTGGCGATTGCGACAGAAGGCGAAAAGCAAGCACTTACAGGTAGGGTCTGGTGACCTGTCACACTTTTTAAACGAAATTTTGTTTAAAAGAAGCGTTTAAATGGAGACTGTGCAAGATATAGACGTTATTAGGTCAAAATATGCCCTAGAAGACAGAGATGAAGATGTTTACGACACCCTAATTAGGTTTCCGGTCTCCGATGTGAAAATTAAGTTGTCTGAGTTATTAAAAGAGGGTATAGACCCCCATAGGGTTCACCAGTCATCTCTGATAGCTTTTTGCCCAGACCAATTTCCTGTTTTCCCAGAATTCGTCTCCTGGTGTGCCGAAAATTATTCCAGGTAATAAAGAGTCGTTTTAAATAGCCAGAAAACCAGAGCCGTTTGCAAAATCGAACCAGCCGAATTGATTAGAGCCCTGGAAGTAGATTTGCCCCAAACCCTAGACCCTGAAGTTTTTTCTGAGGTTTCAATTATTGAAAATTTTCATCATACTTCTTAGAGTGATAGGGAAATGTTTTTGTCGACGTGTCTCAGACCAGAGACTAGCATTTCGGAACTCCCTTACCCTTTAGATATCAATCTTTTTAATGAGAATACTCAGTTGGTCTTGACACTGTTGGCCGTAGTTTTAGGGTTAGATACGGATTTGTATATAACTGAGTTTCAATTGAGTTTATTGTACAGAATAAGTATAGTCCAGTCGGGAATTGACGAAAGTCAAATTCCCCGACTAAGTTTTGAAACGTTCATAGCAGAAAGGATTCATGACCAAATGGTCAATTTTTCCACACACAGACATTTCAGGTTTCAGGCCTTTTTAATGAGAATGATTATGGTATCCAGTCAGGAAGAATTGCAGTTCCCAGAGATTGTTTTCACAACTCCACTGGAAAATAATATGTTCAACTTTATCAACTACATGCTCTCAGCAATCTTTAAGATGATTTTCGGAAAAAACCTGCCCAGGGTACTACCGGAAATGCAGGTATCAATGCAATTGAATACAGAATATGCTACAGGGGACTGGTTTTTATCGAAAGATAGTACAGTAGTCAGATTGTATGGTTTCAAGCACGAACCCTATGTGTTACCAGCATTCCTCACCTTGAGGATTTTTGCCTTGGAATTCTTGAGACAGAAATTGATTGTAGAAGATAACAATTTTTTAGTTCATAGACAAGCAACGGACATTAAATATCCTTTCACATTAGGTCCGTTCACAATAAAGAATAAGAACGCTGCTGTATATATAGAGAAGTTGTTAAAAGACATGAATTTTGGGACAGATGCAGCTATGGAATATGATCCATTGAATATCATATCCAAACGAAGAATTGAGCGTCGTATCAAGGCTCTGAATCATCAAATTGTTGAAGGGATGGCAGACAGAGCCAACTGGCTCGAATACAAAGAAGAAAATATTCCAGACACATCAGACAAAGAAATATCATTGGAAGAAACAACGGCAGGAGCAGAAAGCGAAATAAATACTGCATTAGTGGGGTCCAAAAGACCTATACAGGATATTATGATCATTGATGATGAGGAGACAGAAAAAGGAAAAAGATTGAAAACCGATGAGTCACAAGAATTGACAACAATTTCAGAAGAAGCAAAAGCGACAGAAGATGAAATACCAGAAGTTACAGTGAAGGAATACAACATTGAAGAAACCCCTGTAGGGGGTGATGTAAATAGACCCAGGAATATCATGGACGTATTTGATGAACATAGTAAAAATAAGCAAGAATCCGCGAAGCAAACAAGTCAATTGTTTCCGAAGGTCAGGAATATATCAAATAATGAAGTGAGCTTATTTACCAGCAGGAACATCAGAGAAAATTCTTTGAAATTCTCAGTTGTAACAAAAAACAAGATCTCAGAGATGAAGATAGACCTGTCCAAAGTGAATGCCCCTGATAAAATTTTGTTACATAGACAAACTGGAGAGGTCATATACTCAGACTATTTGGGAGCCACATTGAGAGCAGACAAACTGAAGAATTCAGTAGATAAATTAAATAATCAGTTGAGACAGGAAAAGGCAGAGAATAAGTCTCGACAACAGCAAATTAAGAAATTGCAAATGGATTTGATTAATAAAGATGGAGACGCAGCCACAAAACTGCTCAAGGAGAAGGAAGATGTGATCTTAACATTGAGACGAAAATTGAAAATCCCAGATACTGTACTCATTCAAGGCGCAGAATTGACAGTATTAGAAAAAGAGAAAGAAGAACTATCTAACGAAGTCAATGATGTCACGGCTAAAATGTTAAAGCTTTCTGACGAAAAGGACTATTGGGAAAAAGAAAGGTTCATTCTGGAAGAACAGTTGGCAACAGCGAGAAAACAATTAGCAGAAAATAGTCAGCAGCAAGTACAGACAGGCTCGGAAGAAGAGAAGACCAGTGTAGATGGAATTTCACAGGCAATGTCACAAATAAGTTTAAAAGATAATGAAATCAAATTGTTAAAGGCAGAAGTACAGAAATTGAAAGAAGAAAATGAAGTAAAAGAAAAAGAAATAAAAACTTTACAGGCAAATAATCAGGAATTGAGCAATAATAATAAAGGATTAGCAGCTCATGCAACAGGACAAGCTGCTATGCAGGGATGTAAACATATGGTGTGGGACCAGATCATTAAAGAGGTTGAAAAACTTAGGACATATCTGGATTATATAAGAATTAAAGAAAAGGTAGCCAAAGATGCCTTCGAAAGTTTCTGGGCAGTCAGAGAAAGCCTAAATAGAAAGCCGAAAGAAATAGCCCAGAGAGCAATAACATTCTTAAACAGTTTATCCGAGGCAGACTTGACAGCCATGAGTATAACGAACAGAATTTCTGTCATCACTTGGGCCAGAAGGATCTTGGGCAAATACTCACATGTCGAAAACGTCGAGGACAAAGCAGGAGAAATAAGGAAAGAAGTAACCCAGTTCAAAAAGCAATTTGAAAAGTTAGTGAATAAGGGATTCCCAGCTTTCTGGAACGAAAATAGTGAATTAATTCCTCCAAATGATTACAAAATATTACTGTTTGATATCAGGATGGATCACCGAAAATTCCAGCAGCTAGATCACATGCTCACAGGAAAAATTCTAATGGAGAAAATGTCAGGGGAATTTGAAATCTTAAATATGCTAATTTCAACTTGCGCAAACCTTCTTCCTATTTCTTATGCGGGTCATATCGAGATGCGAGTCCTGGTGAAGGAAATGACCAGTTATGACCTACCCACGGTTGACCAGTGGAATTATGTGGAGAAATACGGAAAGACCAGATATTCTGTTCATACTTAGATGTATTTGAAACTCTTGCCATGTGGCAAAAGGATGATAGTTTTGCCAAGTGGCAAAAAGACATTTTTATTTTAAAAATTTGTAATATTATTTGAAAGACAGTTATGGGTTGCTCGAAGACAGTTATCTTTTAGTTAAGCATTTTTAATTATTAGTTAGAAGAAGCAGTTATGTGGAGCTTCTTCTAAAAAATTTGTATAAAAAACAATGGAGGTCATTGTTGAAAGGGTTGGAAATTTTTTGAGAAACAAGTATGTTTTGAAGTTATTTTTGAAGAAATAAAAGCAGTACAGTGATGATACCTATCTTTTGATACCAGAGATTCATGAGTTAATCAGTTTTACAGTCTGTTATTCTTCTTATCTTTATATGTGCATGTTTGTCTTCTTCGTTATATCTCCCATGGTGTTTTTCTTCTATATTTAAATGAACTTTTGAAATAACTTGAGATTCATACTGGTTATGCCTCATTTTATCTGCATTTAAATATCCATTATATTCTCCAAAGTTGGCAATAGATTTATCCTGGATAGATACCTGTTGTTGATGGAATGTCTTTACTTCTTTCTATGCCGCCTGAAAAATCAAATTGACTGTAACATGATTACTATCTTGCCTCTGCGTAAATTTGTATGGTGAAAATCTCTTACTGGTTTATTACACATTTTGAAAGCTTTGACTCCATGCCTAATGTTTCTTGTTCACCTTTTCGACCAGAAAAATGTTTTTTGAGAAACTCTAAAAGAACCTTCGTATATTTTTAGCCTTCATATATATATCAAAGAGAGAGCCCTCTCTGGTAGGGAAAATGGCTAGTTCATCTACCTAAAGCTTGGTTTGAAATAGTTTACCTTAGGTCTTGTTTTCTTACAACCGGAATAAAATCTAAGTGCTAACATTTTGGCGCCGTTGCCGGGGAACGAAAGTGAAATTTTCCCTGGGAGAAACGACAAAGAAAGCTCAAATTTCTTGGGCAAGGAAGTTTGAAACAAGTTGGTTATAGATATTGCCCTGGCGACTTCACTTGTGACAGTTTTCAGAAGTTTTGAGAGTAATTTAAAAGAAGACATTGTGGCTACAAGAAGAAATCCCGGTTCGCAGTTCTTTTTAGGCGTGGACAATCCAGAAAATCTCCTGAAGACGGAGAAAGGCAAAGGCAAGATGAAAGAAGGTATTTCTCAGTTTTCAAATATATTCCCTTCTTTACAAGAACATCTGTTTGAGGAAGAAAATATTGGTTCAAGTGAAAAGATTTTGTTTAGAACTAAGTCAGATTCTGATTTGAAAGGAACAAAAGTTGATCCACAAAGTTTGTGGGACTATTCTTTGAAATCTGTTTGGGAAAATTTACAAAGATCTGAGAGGAAAGAACCTAAAATATCCAAAGCCCAAAGAATACCTGTACAAGGTAATAGACGACAGGCGGCGGTTGTTGCCCCTTATAATCCACCACCCATGGCTGCCAGATTTGCTCCTTTGGTTTTGCCAGCAGTTTTACATGATTTGCCTCAAAATTATGCACAGAGAATCTTTACTTTTGATAATGAGGGAAATTATACAGCACAGCAACATGTTGATAATTTCAGTGATTTTATTGATTTAGAAGAAGTGGATTATGATGATGCTAAAATGAGGTTGTTTGCTCAAAGCTTGAGAGGTGAAGTGAAAAAATGGTTTAGAGCTTTAGCCGTTGGATCTATTGCAAATTATGATGCCTTTACAACCCTTTTTATCGAAAGGTGGGAAGATCAGAAAAATCCTTCGCAGGTATTGACCCAGTATAATAATCTGAAAAAGGGAGGTTTTGAGTCAGTTCAGGAGTTCTCTGCCAGATTTATGAAAGTCTACAATTCAATCCCTACAGATATAAAACCTCCAGTAGGAGCAGCCAAGTTACATTATGCTGATGCTTTTGAAGGTGATTTTTCATGCACGTTAAGAGAAAGAAGATCTACTACTTTGGCAATAATGATGAAAGATGCAGTAGAAGTTGAGGCTAATATGATGGCTTCTGGAAAAATGAGACATAGAGATATGGATAGAAAGAAAATTAGAGAAGATAATCAAAATACAGCTTCTTCTTCTTCTTCCTCTACAGATGTAAAATTCGAAGTAATGATGAAAACTATGGAAAAGTTGCTAGAAAGATTAGTAGTAGATAACAAAGCTCCAAATAAAGAACAAGCAGAACCTCAAATCAAAAATCCGAATTTTAGGAGACCTTTTGTTCCAGCTACAAGGCCGAGAGAATAGCGAAACCCAAGGAATGCAGAAGAAGATCAAATCCGGCCTCCTTTTCCTGAAAATTATATTGCTGGAGAAGCTGAAGCCGAAATGCCTGAAGGAGATATTCACCATTGTGGCAGTTCTGATCCAGAAGTGTACTTGACTAAACAGGAGCATGATATGTTCATGGCAGAAGGGGAATGTTGTAGTTTGGAGGTAGGAAGTGATCAATACCAAATTGGTTATCAAAATGCCATAAACGACCTTCAAAGAAAAATAAATCTGAGGAACCGAGATGTTGTAATTGACAAAGGGAAAGAACCATTAGGCAAGTCAAAAAGAAATGCTGATAAAACTTCTACTAGTCAGTCTGAAACGCAAACTAAAAGAAAAGAAAATGATGATGTACCCAAGGTAATTCCAGATAGCAAGAAAGATCCAATAAAGGAAAGTGATAAAAATTTGGTTCCTTTCAACATACAGAATGAAATTTCAAAAGTCAAGATTCCAGTACCCTTTAATGAAATATTGAAGAACAAGGAATACAAGGAACAAATTTTGAAGATGATGCAAGTAGAAAATCGGGTGGAAATAGACACTTTGGAATTAGATGATGATAATCCTAATATCTGTTTAGGATCAAGAATGGAAGACAATAGTTTGGAAGAAGTTTCTCCTTTCTATGTAAATTTGGATATTCATGATAAAGTGGTGCATAACTGTATGTTGGATTCTGGAGCTTCTCATAATGTAATGCCCAAACTTGTAGTAGAATCTTTGGGATTGGAAATCACAAGACCATATGATGACTTATTTTCTTTCGATTCAAGGAAAGTTAAATGTTTAGGGTTGATAAAAGATTTGACAGTCAATCTCAGTAAAATACCAGCCAAAGGTATTCTTATGGATGTGGTGGTTGCTGATATTCCTGCAAAGTTTGGTATGTTATTGTCCAGGTCATGGGCCTCAAAGTTAAAGGGAACTCTACAAATGGATATGTCTTTCGCTACTATCCCGGTGTTGGGGGTACACAGAAGATTGTATACTGAAAAGAGAGCTTCTTATTTGGTAAGTGATCTAAAAGAGCCTGAGAAACATGCCATATATGCATTAGACACCGATTTGGGTTCTTGCATTTTGTACAATGATGTTGAATCTACAGAAAAGATTGATTTAATTGAACCTAAAGAAAATGAGGAGGAAAGATTGTTAAGAGAAAAGATCAGAAAAGAAGGTACTTGGACGATGCACTTTGATGGAGCTAGAAGCAGAGAAGGAGCTGGAGCAGGAGTATGGATAATTACACCTGACAGAGAATTTCTAATGTTTTCTTACCAATTGAATTTTGAGTGTAATAACAATGTTGCAGAATATGAGGCCTTAATTCTGGGATTGAATATGTTAAAGGATTTGAAAGCGAAAAAGATTGAGGTATTTGGAGATTCTGAATTGGTTATAAACCAGGTAAAAGCTATTTATCAGACCAAACACCCTAAAATGAGGTCCTATAGGAATGAAGTGTGGGATTTACTGGAAAACTTTTTCGATGAACATGATGTTATCTCAATTCCCCGAGTTAGCAACACTGTAGCAGATTCTTTAGCCACTGCAGGAGCTGCGTTCAAAACTCCCATCTTTTCTAAAAAAGAATATAATATCGAAGTCATACATAGACCGTCTATTCCAGACAATGTCAAACATTGGCAGGTCTTTGAAGATGACCAACAGATCAAACGCTTTTTGGAAATGACAGATGAGTTCAATTACAGGTCTATTGATGCAGAAGGTGATGAGATGGGTCCAGATGAAGTGGATTCTTCGGAGGAAACAGAAAAATTCAAGCAAAGGATTGGAGGTAAGGATATTATACAGCTGAAGAATAATGTTATCCCAAGAGGTTTAATTCATTTAGAAAAGCTATTTGATAAAAATGATGTGGTAAAAAATCCAAAGATTGAACCAAAACTTGAAGATGTGAAAGATTATAATTTAGGTTCTGAAAAAGATCCCAAATTGGTAAAACTTTCAAAGAAATTACCGAGAAAAGAAGAAGATAAAAGTGTGGAAGTAATGAAAAGGTTTTCAGATGTTTTTGCTTGGAGCTATGAGGATTTGAAGGAATATGATATTTCTGTTATACAGCATACAATTCCAATTAAACCAGGTGAAAAGCCTTTTAAGCAGAAATTAAGAAGAATAAATCCCAAACTACTGCCAGTGATAGAAAAAGAGGTGAGGAAGTTGTTTGATGCTAAGATAATTGTGTCTCTGAGGTTTTCCAAGTGGTTAGCCAATTTAGTACCTGTAAGAAAAAAGAATGGAGAAATAAGGCTGTGTGTGGATTTTAGAAACTTGAACAGAGCTTCTTTGAAAGATAATTATCCACTTCCTAAAATGGACCAGGTTTTACAGCAAGTGGTAGGGGCCGAGAGAATTTCCATGTTAGATGGTTTTTCTGGTTATAATCAAATCAAAGTTCATCCCGAGGATCAAGAAAAAACTGCTTTTACTACTCCTTGGGGAACGTTTATGTACGCCAAAATGCCATTTGGTCTAATGAATGCAGGAGCAACATTTCAGAGAGTTATGGATATTGTATTTGCAGATGAAAGGGACAAAATTGTGGTGGTATACATGGATGATATCACTGTTTATTCAAAGAACGCTGCTGATCACTGGAAACATCTGGAAAGAGTCTTCATAAAATGTAGAAGGTTTTGGATTTCATTAAATCCAAATAAATCACATTTTTGCATGGAAGAGGGAAGGTTATTGGGACACATCATATCCAAAGAAGGCATCAAGATTGATTCGGAGAGAGTATCTGCGATACAAAAGGTGGGAATCCCTAGGAGTAAGAAAGAGATTCAGTCATTCATAGGAAGGGTAAATTGGTTGAGGAGATTCATTCCCAGTTTTGCTGAAATTTTGAGAAATATAACTGAAATGTTGAGAAAAGATAGAGAAATTAAATGGAATGAAGAAGCAAGAAAATCCTTTGACAACATTAAAAAAGCATTGACTGAAGCACCGGTGTTAATTAGTCCAGATTATACAAGAGATTTCATTATGTTTACATATGCATCAGAACACACAGTGGCTGGGGTATTGTTGCAGAGGAATCAAGAAGGTATAGAACAGCCTATTGCATTTTTTAGTAAGATTCTGAGAGATGCAGAATTAAAATACAACATCATGGAAAAACAAGCTTATGCTTTGGTGAAAGCATTGAAAGATTTCAGGATATATATTTTGCATTCTCATACAATAGCACATGTTCCATCAGCAGCAGTAAAAGACATTATTACGCAACCAGATCCTGAAGGGAAAAGAGCAAAATGGATAGCAGTATTGCTGGAATATGACCTAGACATTAAACCCACAAAATTAATAAAAGGTCAAGGTTTAGCTAAAATGATGACAGAAACAAATTGGGATTCCCTCAGTGTAAACTTTCTAGCTGAAACTTCGTCCGAGAATGTTCCAAAGTCACCAATAATTGAAGATTTCTCTTTATCTCCCTGGTACTCAGATATTGTATATGTCTTACAGAATCTTCAAGCACCTGCAGACATGGAAAAAACTAGGGCACGGTCAGTAAAACTGAAAGCAGCAAAGTTTTGCATATTGGATGGGAACTTGTTTTGGAAAGATCCAGGAGGAATATTGTTAAATTGTCTTTTAGAGAATGAAGCACAGCATATTATGGTGGAATTTCATAAGGGTATGTGTGGAGGACATCATTCATGGAAGGCTACAGTAAACAAAATTCTTAGAGCTGGTTTTTACTGGCCCAGCATGTACTCCGATGTGTATAAAGAAATAACAAAATGTCATGAATGTCAAATTTTCGATGGAAAAAGAGAATTATTGCCATTTCCATTGAAACCCATTTCAGTTGAAGCGCCTTTCCAACAGTGGGGGTTAGATTTTATTGGTGAAATTAACCCGAATTCTTCAGGACAACACAAGTGGATTTTGACTGCTACTGACTACTTCACAAAATGGATTGAGGCTATTCCAACCAGAAATGCTACAGAGACGGTGATTATGAACTTTTTGGAAGAAAATATTTTGTCCAGGTTTGGCTATCCTAAAAGGATAGTGACAGATAATGCCCCAGCGTTCAAGTCAAAAAAGATGATAAATTTCTGTCATAAATACCACATACATCTAAATCATTCAACAGCTTATTATCCACAAGGAAATGGATTAGCCGAGTCTTCAAATAAAAGTTTGGTGAGAATCATAAAGAAGTTGCTAGAGGATAATAAGAGGGCCTGGCACACTAAACTGAAATATGCTCTATGGGCAGACAGAATCAGTACAAAAAGAGCAATTGGCACTTCCCCTTTTCAGTTGGTATATGGTACAGAAGTAGTTTTTCCTGTTTCTTTAGGATTGCCAGTCATGAAATTGTTACAAGAAGTTGATGAAGAACCAAATCATATGCAAAGAAGAATAAATCAAATGATAGAGTTGCATGAAGTCAGAGAAAAAGCATATAACAAGACTCAAATGCATCAAGAAAAAATGAAAAAAACTTTTGACAGAAAAGTTAAGGAAAAGGATTTTCAAATAAATGATTTGGTTTTGAAGTGGGATTCCAGGAAAGAAGAGCACCATGGAAATTTTGAGCATTTATGGAAGGGTCCATATATTGTTGCAGGATGCCAAGGAGAAAATGCATTTATCTTAAAAAATTGCAATGGAGAATTTTATCTTGGAGGGCCAGTAAATGGGAGACACCTCAAACATTATTTGACCTAACAGATAGAAGTAAAAGAAAGTTCCTGTACAGTGTAGATATTTATAAAAAAAAAAAAAAAAAAGGGCAAAGTTTGAATGCGGCCCAATGGATCAGGCACTTGGTCTACGATGTTCTTTGCTACCTCGCAGGGAGGATAGCATCCCCATTTGGAGCCAGTTGTTGACACCAGGTCTGAGGAAAATTGAAATTTTTGCTAAAAGGTCCTAAGAGAAAGAATCATCACAAAAAGGGTTGAATTGAAGGTTTTTATATAAAAGAATAGAAGAAAAACCCATATGTATAAAGTCCGCCAGCAAATATATGTAAAGGTTAAGCCCCAGTCAAGTTTCGTCGGCGGAGATATTATATATCAAGATCAACGGTCCATATTAACCCCGCGTCACCAATGTGATCGTCAACAAACGGTGGAGGGTGGTAGCGGACGTAATACCACCAAGGCACGTGTCCCATATTCATTCATCCGCTCATGGATAAAGTGGTATCGGAAACCACCATAGCATCGCGCGGAACCACCCATTTTAGAAATGTGGAAAGATACCTTACGTGGCAAGATGGGACCCAATACGTGGCGAACAGGGAAAGCTTGGTAGGACCATGGCACGTGGCATCATATTTTACAATGATCGGAAGGTTGATACATGCCTAAATAAAATCAACGGCCAACGTTTCATCCGTGGCCAGGAACATGCGCACAGGATATAAAGGAAAGCGGTCGCGGAGAATAAACCACCATAACAGGTGTCAGCAGATGGTGTATCCGCGCGGGAAGCAAACCGGAAAAAGAAACCGCCTTTTCGGTCGCGGATACCACCGGCGGGATAAAGGGGGACGAGATCTGACGGTCCAAAACAAAGCTTCTAAGATCAACGGTTGTATATGACCCGCGTCCATAAAGGTGCAAGGAGGTTATGTTAAAACGGCTTATATAAAAAGAAAAGGGCTCCACATAACGGCATTTTGCATGTGTCGTTATCCTGGAGAGCTCCGAAGACTGGTGGAAGCTGGCGATTGCGACAGAAGGCGAAAAGCAAGCACTTACAGGTAGGGTCTGGTGACCTGTCACACTTTTTAAACGAAATTTTGTTTAAAAGAAGCGTTTAAATGGAGACTGTGCAAGATATAGACGTTATTAGGTCAAAAGATGCCCTAGAAGACAGAGATGAAGATGTTTACGACACCCTAATTAGGTTTCCGGTCTCCGATGTGAAAATTAAGTTGTCTGAGTTATTAAAAGAGGGTATAGACCCCCATAGGGTTCACCAGTCATCTCTAATAGCTTTTTGCCCAGACCAATTTCCTGTTTTCCCAGAATTCGTCTCCTGGTGTGCCAAAAATTATTCCAGGGAAGAAAGAGTCGTTTTAAATAGCCAGAAAACCAGAGCCGTTTGCAAAATCGAGCCAGCCGAATTGATTAGAGCCCTGGAAGTAGATTTGCCCCAAACCCTAGACCCTGAAGTTTTTTCTGAGGTTTCAATTATTGAAAATTTTCATCATACTTCTCAGAGTGATAGGGAAATGTTTTTGTCGACGTGTCTCAGACCAGAGACTAGCATTTCGGAACTCCCTTACCCTTTAGATATCAATCTTTTTAATGAGAATACTCAGTTGGTCTTGACACTGTTGGCCGTAGTTTTAGGGTTAGATACGGATTTGTATATAACTGAGTTTCAATTGAGTTTATTGTACAGAATAAGTATAGTCCAGTCGGGAATTGACGAAAGTCAAATTCCCCGACTAAGTTTTGAAACGTTCATAGCAGAAAGGATTCATGACCAAATGGTCAATTTTTCCACACACAGACATTTCAGGTTTCAGGCCTTTTTAATGAGAATGATTATGGTATCCAGTCAGGAAGAATTGCAGTTCCCAGAGATTGTTTTCACAACTCCACTGGAAAATAATATGTTCAACTTTATCAACTACATGCTCTCAGCAATCTTTAAGATGATTTTCGGAAAAAACCTGCCCAGGGTACTACCGGAAATGCAGGTATCAATGCAATTGAATACAGAATATGCTACAGGGGACTGTTTTTTATCGAAAGATAGTACAGTAGTCAGATTGTATGGTTTCAAGCACGAACCCTATGTGTTACCAGCATTCCTCACCTTGAGGATTTTTGCCTTGGAATTCTTGAGACAGAAATTGATTGTAGAAGATAACAATTTTTTAGTTCATAGACAATCAACGGACATTAAATATCCTTTCACATTAGGTCCGTTCACAATAAAGAATAAGAACGCTGCTGTATATATAGAGAAGTTGTTAAAAGACATGAATTTTGGGACAGATGCAGCTATGGAATATGATCCATTGAATATCATATCCAAACGAAGAATTGAGCGTCGTATCAAGGCTCTGAATCATCAAATTGTTGAAGGGATGGCAGACAGAGCCAACTGGATCGAATACAAAGAAGAAAATATTCCAGACACATCAGACAAAGAAATATCATTGGAAGAAACAACGGCAGGAGCAGAAAGCGAAATAAATACTGCATTAGTGGGGTCCAAAAGACCTATACAGGATATTATGATCATTGATGATGAGGAGACAGAAAAAGGAAAAAGATTGAAAACCGATGAGTCACAAGAATTGACAACAATTTCAGAAGAAGCAAAAGCGACAGAAGATGAAATACCAGAAGTTACAGTGAAGGAATACAACATTGAAGAAACCCATGTAGGGGGTGATGTAAATAGACCCAGGAATATCATGGACGTATTTGATGAACATAGTAAAAATAAGCAAGAATCCGCGAAGCAAACAAGTCAATTGTTTCCGAAGGTCAGGAATATATCAAATAATGAAGTGAGCTTATTTACTAGCAGGAACATCAGAGAAAATTCTTTGAAATTCTCAGTTGTAACAAAAAACAAGATCTCAGAGATGAAGATAGACCTGTCCAAAGTGAATGCCCCTGATAAAATTTTGTTACATAGACAAACTGGAGAGGTCATATACTCAGACTATTTGGGAGCCACATTGAGAGCAGACAAACTGAAGAATTCAGTAGATAAATTAAATAATCATTTGAGACAGGAAAAGGCAGAGAATAAGTCTCGACAACAGCAAATTAAGAAATTGCAAATGGATTTGATTAATAAAGATGGATACGCAGCCACAAAACTGCTCAAGGAGAAGGAAGATGTGATCTTAACATTGAGACGAAAATTGAAAATCCCAGATACTGTACTCATTCAAGGCGCAGAATTGACAGTATTAGAAAAAGAGAAAGAAGAACTATCTAACGAAGTCAATGATGTCACGGCTAAAATGTTAAATCTTTCTGACGAAAAGGACTATTGGGAAAAAGAAAGGTTCATTCTGGAAGAACAGTTGGCAACAGCGAGAAAACAATTAGCAGAAAATAGTCAGCAGCAAGTACAGACAGGCTCGGAAGAAGAGAAGACCAGTGTAGATGGAATTTCACAGGCAATGTCACAAATAAGTTTAAAAGATAATGAAATCAAATTGTTAAAGGAAGAAGTACAGAAATTGAAAGAATAAAATGAAGTAAAAGAAAAAGAAATAAAAACTTTACAGGCAAATAATCAGGAATTGAGCAATAATAATAAAGGATTAGCAGCTCATGCAACAGGACAAGCTGCTATGCAGGGATGTAAACATATGGTGTGGGACCATATCATTAAAGAGGTTGAAAAACTTAGGGCATATATGGATTATATAAGAATTAAAGAAAAGGTAGCCAAAGATGCCTTCAAAAGTTGCCGGGAAGTCAGAGAAAGCCTAAATAGAAAGCCGAAAGAAATAGCCCAGAGAGCAATAACATTCTTAAACAGTTTATCCGAGGCAGACTTGACAGCCATGAGTATAACGAACAGAATTTCTGTCATCACTTGGGCCAGAAGGATCTTGGGCAAATACTCACATGTCGAAAACGTCGAGGACAAAGCAGGAGAAATAAGGAAAGAAGTAACCCAGTTCAAAAAGCAATTTGAAAAGTTAGTGAATAAGGGATTCCCAGCTTTCTGGAACGAAAATAGTGAATTAATTCCTCCAAATGATTACAAAAGCTTACTATTTGATATCAGGATGGATCACCGAAAATTCCAGCAGCTAGATCACATGCTCACAGGAAAAATTATAATGGAGAAAATGTCAGGGGAATTTGAAATCTTAAATATGCTAATTTCAACTTGCGCAAACCTTCTTCCTATTTCTTATGCAGGTCATATCGAGATGCGAGTCCTGGTGAAGGAAATGACCAGTTATGACCTACCCACGGTTGACCAGTGGAATTATGTGGAGAAATACGGAAAGACCAGATATTCTGTTCATACTTAGATGTATTTGAAACTCTTGCCATGTGGCAAAAGGATGATAATTTTGCCAAGTGGCAAAAAGACATTTTTATTTTAAAAATTTGTAATATTATTTGAAAGACAGTTATGGGTTGCTCGAAGACAGTTATCTTTTAGTTAAGCATTTTTAATTATTAGTTAGAAGAAGCAGTTATGTGGAGCTTCTTCTAAAAATTTTGTATAAAAAACAATGGAGGTCATTGTTGAAAGGGTTGGAAAATTTTTGAGAAACAAGTATGTTTTGAAGTTATTTTTGAAGAAATAAAAGCAGTACAGTGATGATACCTATCTTTTGATACCAGAGATTCATGAGTTAATCAGTTTTACAGTCTGTTATTCTTCTTATCTTTATATGTGCATGTTTGTCTTCTTCGTTATATCTCCCATGGTGTTTTTCTTCTATATTTAAATGAACTTTTGAAATAACTTGAGATTCATACTGGTTATGCCTCATTTTATCTGCATTTAAATATCCATTATATTCTCCAAAGTTGGCAATAGATTTATCCTGGATAGATACCTGTTGTTGATGGAATGTCTTTACTTCTTTCTATGCCGCCTGAAAAATCGAATTGACTGTAACATGATTACTATCTTGCCTCTGCGTAAATTTGTATGGTGAAAATCTCTTACTGGTTTATTACACATTTTGAAAGCTTCGACTCCATGCCCAATGTTTCTTGTTCACCTTTTCGACCAGAAAATATTTTTTGAGAAACTCTAAAAGAACCTTCGTATATTTTTAGCCTTCATATATATATCAAAGAGAGAGCCCTCTCTGGTAGGGAAAATGGCTAGTTCATCTACCTAAAGCTTGGTTTGAAATAGGTTACCTTAGGTCTTGTTTTCTTACAACCGGAATAAAATCTAAGTGCTAACAGAGGGCTTCTTCCCATCCAACCACTCATAACTAGTCATATTAGTGTCTACACATATTGGTGTGCAGTTGTGTTGATGCCCCATAAATCGCAGCATCAAGCAGCAAGGGATTCTCCCCGGTGAACAGTCCCAATTGGATCGTTCACTGTTTGGTGTGGAGAATCCGTCCGGTTAACGGTTCCGGCTACCATAAGATTTAAAGATTTGTATTCCTCTGCACCAGCTGTGGCCCGATCCACTGTTTTGTGTTTTATTATTTAAGATGATATGCAAGTGCCCTAAGCTAATTTAATCTAAATGCAGAGCTGAAACAAATATTAATCTAAAACTGAAACAAAGCAAATCTAATCTATCCTTGCAAGGAGCAAACTGTAAATATGAGCAATACGATGAAAGAAACATCTAAAGATCATACAGATAGCCGTTAAATCTAAAGGTGCAATCTCAGCAGGAGGTAGAAGATATTAAATATAGCTTCAATTCAAATGCAATGCATTCCATTACTCATTTAAGAGAGACATCATTGTACAGGAAAATAGAAAGATCATTTATTACACAGAAATAATTCATAGCAGCAAAGAAAGATCTCATTGTAGTATGTGAATGACACGAGAGTATTCCAGCAAGCATTCAACACACAATTCCAGGCACAAAACGCCCTCTCTAGGCTTTCATTAGGAAAAATCGAGTTCCTTATACATGCAGAGAAGTAATTCGCGTACAAGAAAAAAAATGTCTTTCACCTGCCAAAAGTACCTCTGCTCGTCTTGTATTCTTCTATTTATAAATTTACAAATTACTCCTTGAGCTAACAAGTGTACCCTAAAATTTAGAACCTTCTAACTTGTCCTTTAGTGCACAATTACCAAACCTAGAGATTCGTGGAGAGTCTTCCATATAAGACAAAACAGAGCCAGTTGTCCTTTTAAAATAGTTATACAATCAAGGAATTTCATCCTTTTCTCAAATTAAGACGAATAAGCATTCTGAGGGTTCATTTATTTTATTTGGTTTCCCTTTGCTTACTCGCTGACTCATCCCCACCAACTGGCTCGCTTGTGGATCTTTGGCCATTTGTACTTTGGATATGTGTGGCCCATTGACTGAGCTCTTTCAGGATAATTTTGCTCCTAACAGTTACTGTTTCCTTTGCTGCAATCTCATGCTTGCGCAGATCTGATTTGACTTGTGCTGCCCCTGCTGCTGCTTCTTGGGAAATTGCTTCCAGAAAGTAGATATGCACAGCGGGTTGGCCAATGAATTGTTGGAGTTAATCTTGGGTTATTACCTCTACCCTTTTAACATAGTCCAACCCTTGGTCTGACTCGCCTTGCAGCTCAGCCAATCGATGTTCTCGTTCTGAGAATTCATTGATAGTTTTAGGAAAAACCAAGTGGCATTTGCCATGGGATTCTTTGATTTTGGGGTAGAAAGAGTGACATTTGCGGACAGTCTTTCTGATCTCAAGGCTTAGCCTAGTGCCACAATGTTTACTGAATTCAAGGACTCTTACATCCGAGTCAAATTCTTCTTCGGTGGTAGCATGCAAGTTTGAGGGGAATCCAGATTTTCCTCTTCTCCACTCAAATTGTTGTTTCAACTCTTCCACATGCTTTGCAAATTTATCTCTGTTCTTCAAGGCTCCAATTTTGATCGCTGTCATTTTCATGATCATCTCTTTCACGTTGCAAATTTGTCCTGAGACCAACACCAACAGCTGATGGCCTTTTATTAGCATGTCAGATGCTTGCTTGTGAAATGTGAACAGATCTTGCTTGTTTTCCACTGGTTCTTTGAGTTGTTTCAACAACTGCTCCTTTTCTTGGATTAACCCCTCATATTGATCCTTGGGGAGATGAATTTTTTGGGCGCTGCTAGCTTCGAACTCTTCTAATTTGGATATCCGAGACTTTAAGTCCTTCTGCTCGTCTTCAAAGATGGCTAGCTACATCTCTAGTGAATTCTTCTCATTTTCAAGTTGTAGAGCTCCCGAAGTTATCCTTAACTTATCCTCTGCCATTTCCCTGTATCTCTTCTTCAATTCATTTGCTTCTAGGACTTCCCTCTTACTGTCATCTCTTATTTTGAAACATTGATCTTTGTAGTGCTTTACCTCATTTATCAACCGATCAGTATTGGCTTTACTTGCCCCAGCCGATGCCACAGTGCAATGGGCTTGGAATGAAGGGTCAATATCGGTTCCTTGGACTAGCGTAGTTTCTAATACTACAAATTCATATACGTCCTCCACACTTTCCATTTTCCTAACTCTCATGTTAATGATAGCCCTTTTCCACTCGTGAAAATATACGGAATCCAGGTTGGCCACTTGGCACTTCTTCCTGGGGTTGTACGGGGTCAATGCTAATCCTTCAGTAGAAGCAACCCCTTCTCAAGCTATCCTTGGTTTGTCTATAAGTGGCGGATCCAAATCCATATTTTGGGGAGTAGACGGATCTAGCTCGGGAGTTTTCTCAGTCTGCTCCTTTTGCTGCCTTTCAGCTAGCTCTGCTAACTCCTTTTGTAACCTGTCTGCCTCTTCTAACAAAATCCTCTCTTCTTCCGTTTCCTCTTGCAGTTTAGCAGCCTGTTCCTGGAGGATTATTTCTTCTTCTTCTCTTTGGGCCCTCACTTCCTCTTCCTTCTGAATTCTAGCAGCCTCATCTTCCAAATCCTTCTTCTCTTGCTCTCTCTGCACTCTAGTAGCCTCCTCATGCTGCTCAGCTGAACAGCCTACTCTCTCTGGATTATTACTGCCTCTTATTGTTGGGACTTGGTAGCTTGTTCATTTTGGATCCTAGCTGCTTCTAGATCCTGCGGATTTAGTATCCTGTCATCTTCCTCATGCTCTATTCCTGTCGAATCTCCCGATTGAGACACTAATGCTTCATGTTCTTTTTGAATTAGGCCGATAGGCCTGGGGTTAGGGATCTTTGCACCTTTATTCTTGTAGCGCTTTCCTAATTCCGTTAAGTTCCGAGCACTACGGAAAAACTCTTCCTCCATATCTTTAAGATGGGTGTACTCGAAGCTATTTTTGACCTCAGTAATATGTCTGGCAACTTCACCACAAGGGTCATGCCTCCTGAAAAACTTTGTACCGAAATGGAAGATGTCTAAATCTTGAACATAGTTGTCTCCTTCCTTGGCCTTCGGGAGGCTGTATGCACCAATAGTGAAAGGAATTGGCGGATACATTCCTTTCTTCCTTTCAGTGAGAACTCTGCTGATTCCGCCAATGCTGAAGAGTTTCCTTATGGCTTCCCTATGAATCACAAAATCTGTAGAATATCTGGGAAGCAAAAATGGAGCTATGGATCCTCCATTCATTCGGCTATAGGTACCTTCCACACTGTGATAATAATCGCCAAATGCTTCGATAATGGGCATGGCATTCTCTGACATGCAATCTGGTTCCTTTACAAAAATAAGCTGGTATAGAGGCATGATGAGCTTCTCGCAAATCTGTTGGTAATAGTTTGTGTATTTACTTGCCCATGTGAGTTGATAGGCCATGAATAGAGATGTTTCCTTTGGATTCCATGAGCAGCCCAAGTCTGGGAAGGTATGTTTGCTCAGTAATCAATCTATCAAATACGAAGACATGAAGAAATATGCCTTCTTCTGATTCATTCCTCCCTGGGCCGCAGTTAACTGTGAGGCCAGACTATCTGAAACTATGTTGGCCCAATTACAAATGGTGCCATTCATGGCTATATGAAAGATTACTGGCACCCATCCGATCTTAAAAATATTTCCATTGGGCATGCTGAAGAGCCGACTCAACATTAGAATGATGAGTCTATAAGGATTCTTAAGGAGGTTGCTTTCATAATCATTGTTGTTCCTCCTTCTTATCTGTCTGTCAACTATCATCATCTTCCTGGTGGCGTCCAGCGGGTCCATAGGATGTTCTGCTATCCATTTATCATCTAACCAAGCTCTGGGTTGAGGTAATATGTAAGTGGCTGTGATATGCTCAGGAGAAAAATATGCTAGGTTCATCCCATTTTTATCATTTATGAACCTAGTGTCAGTCCTGACGTGAGGGATCAACCAGCCAATGACTTCAGAACATGGGAACAATTCAGGACGAGTTGTTGCCTTATGGAGGTAAGACCTTCGGATGTTTGCATACACCAAAGAATCTTTTATGGGGGCTTGAGGATTGTTTTGGTCCATGATGAACCTATATAGCTCACCCCACTGGAATTCTGGGGGGAAGCTCCTAGGGGACACATTGGTGGTAGCTTGCGTGTCATTGAACATTGTCTCGAGTGAAGTATCCAACAGGATTTCTACGTATGAATCTGAGTTGATCTTTTGCATGGCTTTCTTCCTTGCAGACCTCCTATGCTTGATAATCCTGTGGTAAGCATGGCAGTACAAATAAGGCGTATGTATACATTCAGTCAAAGATGCAAAACCTCTTATAGATCCGTGAAAGGAAATATGATAGAGCTGGCTTAAACTAGGTAACCTTCAAACATTAGCAAAACAGTTATAGAGAAATTCAAAAAAATACCAGCTTTCATAATATGGAAGCTGTTTTACCAAAAGATAACCAATTCACAAATGCAGCAACCATTTCACAGTTGAAAGTCCTGAGTATATATATAACATAAATGGCACTATGGTTTCATTATTCTTTGAATGATAGTTCTAGAACTCGTGTAACATCTTAGGACCATGGCTATCTTGATTTCATGTTTAATTAGCTTATCAGGACAAGGCTAGTTTGTAGTCAGCGCAATATCAAAGTGAAGCCAAGAGTTTAGGAGGTCTAAAAACAAGGATGACGACATGGTGGCAAGGTAGCGAGAAATTTCCTAAATCAAAATACCCAGCCAAGACAGACTAACAGCGTCATGACACTCACAGAAATGCGCAAATATCTAAAATTGTTTTGTGCCCCCGGGGAGACCATTGGGTTCGCACCAGTAATGCGGGTAAATACACATGAGTGGTTTATAAGTGAAAACGAGGCCATTCATAATGTTTCCCTATAGCAGAACCATCATTTATGAACCTTATCATGTTCTAAAGGGGGAGGGGGGGTTGTTGGACGAGCATTCTTTTAGCTTCATGACCCACGCGCGAATGTATAATCCTCGATGGGTGAATCATACCTATCTAGCAAGCATTGATAAATCCTTCTTGGCCCAAAGGCATCGACATAACCACCATGATTCCTTATGCGCACGCCTGTCACATAATATAAGCGGTTCATAGCGCTAATAAAGCTATTCACCCATTACATACTTAAGTCACTTGTTCACTGTGGGCACATAGCTGCCATGGCTCATAGCATTCCCTCCCGCATGAAGTGTTTCAACCGAAACAAGCACTAGATATAGATTTGGGCTTGGAATGACATCTAAGTGGGATAACTGTGGCCACTAGGATCTAACCTGGAAAAATCAGAGATGAAACGCTGCCATGGAAAGACTTACTTAGGGTGTCGTGCAAGTGATAGCAGGACAAACCTGAGATGAGCCGTTGAGGATAGGGCTCTCCAGGCCCCGGTTCGTGTAAGGCGATTTCGTATCCTCATTCTTGGTATAAAGAAGAAAATGGTTGTTCCATTCCTTCAATGGTATATATATAGTGATAGCGAGTTACCTACGAAACTTGACTCAAAGCCTCAGAAGATAAAAAGGAACAGGCAGAGAACCTACCTGTCAGACTTGCGGCGTCCCTGGAGGGCTGGCAGTCACTCCAAGACGGGCAATAGTTTCCAAAGGCGTCCGACAGCGAATGGCGAGCTTTGTTCTTGGATAGTGAATGGTGAGCTCTGTTCAGCTTGGCGAATGACAGAATAACTTTAAAACCCCGTTGCATGCGTTTATAAAGGGGTGGCATTTATGTCACGTAAGGTGGTGGGTTGGCGAATTGAATGAACACGGGGCTCGAGAACTCGTGAATTTAAAACAACACATGTTGTATTCATGACCCTACCGACTCTGATGTTTCACATGCACCAAAATAAATCATCGTGCCCAAAGCGGTGATTTCAAGACTAAGCTCTGCGCTAAGGCGAGAGATTTAGCATTAAGTCCAGTGCCAAAGCAGCAATTGCAACGTTAAATCCTGCGACAATGGCGCTGCGCCAAAAAATGAGCTTCGGGACATGCGGCTATGATGGTGGGCGTTATAGGGATAAGCCTTGCGCCTTTGGTGCAAGGTTTAGTCACAAAACATGCCCTAACGGGATCGCGCCAACGAGCCATTAAGAGATTTTCGCATAGGCATTCATTTAAGGATTGGTTTTGCGCCAATGTCGGTCGAGATATGGTTACAAATTGCGCCATGCGGCAGACTTATGATTAGTAAATGTGCCAAGGTTTTGGCAGATTTATAGATATCATTTGCACCCAGTGGAAGAATTAGGGCTAAAAAATGCGCTGAAGAAAATGTGACTTTGCCCTTAGAAAAATGATTTGAGAAAACTTTGGGAAGCAAGTCTTTTGGACCAATCAAAGGAGAAACCGAGCTTTCGTGTTGGAAGATTTTGTAATGTCCCCATTCAAATAAGTGCATAGTAAGACAATCCCATCAATCCTACTAGTTTCCTAGGTTGGATGGGAACATGTGGGATGGTAATAAGGAAGCTAATAAATGATATTTAGACATTAGAAGGGTTCAAGTATTTAATAAATATTATGAATAAATAAATTCAAGAGAAATTCTAGGTGGCAAGTGGTTTTGGAGACATATGGAGGTGGTGGGACCCACACTAGCTTGATTTTTCAATGACACATGGCAGCTCTCTCTTGCCAATTCGAATTCATGGGAAGGTGAACACTCTTGGGTGAGTTGGTAAGTCATAACACATGGCATTGAGCATCTTAGGTCGAAATGGGATGGAATAGTAACCTCCATGGGAGAGGAAGAGTCAAATTGGAGACTAGTGGACACTTGGGCTAGATTCCCTAGTTTTATGACAACAATAATGAAGCATCTATGACATTTATGACAAAATTCAGACCTGACTTCTTACACCTGACCATTATGACATGTCAGCCCCAAAAATAGGCTCAAGGAAGGTGCTCATGGAGTTGGAGGAATCCAAAGAGACTCAAATTCGAATTTGGGAGAAGATGGAAGGTTGGAACTAGGAGACAAGTGGCAAATGAGGAATATTTCCTAAATGGAAAATTATTGAATCTATTGAGAGGATTTCGACCCCTTGAAGGCTAATGTTGGTTATAAAATGTAGAAATCAAGTATGAGAATGGCTTTTGATGATTTGAGAAAAATTGCATTTGTGAAGAGAGAGCTAGTGGATGACTAGTTTCTTGCCTTAGCCAATTTCGAGGGTGAAAGATTCCCATCCAAGTTGGTGTTTGGAGAGGCCACTCAAGTCTTTCATGGTGCTTTAATGGAGTTTTTATTTGCAGGTATCAGCTACAGGAAGTTTCATGGTTTGGTTTAGTGCAGCACTTTCTCTCCACCGTTTCCAGTTTTGAAGGCATATTCATGCTCCTTGAGGGAGGGCGTTTTTGGTGAGCACTTGTGCTTCTTGAGAGAGCTTCTCATTATATATTTATGATTGTAATAGCTTCATATCCTCTGTTATTCATATTCAGAAAGTCTCAGGTCGAAATACCCACTGGTTGTATGCAAAACTATTGATTAATGAGCAAACAATGTCCATTTCCCCAATGCATTGATGTATGACACTATAATGTTGATTATTTCGAATGGATGGATGATTCTCTGATATATTTGTGATAAATATAATGCCATGGATGTCTTCTACAAGTTTCATGTACTGTACTTGAGCATTTGAAGCCTTTTTACTCAGTTTAGTTGTATTGGGAGATGAAATAGTGCCATTTCCCCAAGGGTCGAATTGGGGGTTTTTGCTGTTGAATGTGAGAGAGTTATAACAGTAGTAAAAATCAATTAATGGTGCATATGAGACCTAAATAACATACTTAACACATTATATACCTCTGTTCATAAATTTGTGGGAGTTTGGAGGCATTTGGAAGGCCATTTTCAGTGTTACCCGGGGGGGATTTGATGCACAAATTACTAGTCAAAATTACCTATATTGATCAGAATACAAATCAAGTTTGCAGCAGTATTTGGAGGTCCATAAAACATCCCTGAACCTGATATTCAAGTCTAAATACCATTAATACACTCATACAGAAGATTTGGGAGCATTTGGGATGATTTGGAGGTCAAAACAGTTAAACTAGTCAAAGGTCGAAATTGGGGAAAAAGTTGAAAAATTGGCATTTTAATAAAATTTGAAAAAGGGATATTACAAGTGGTATCAGAGCATGTTCTTGGCACCTGATGGTCCTAACAAGAAGTCAAAAGAATAATCCACCACCCTTTGAACCAGTAGTTGAAGAGGTTTTTGTTGAAGAAGAGGTAGTAGAAGAAGAGGAGTCTTTTGCTGAAACCATGGGTAGAGAGGAGGATGACAAATTAAAACATAAGGAGGAACTTATTGCAACCTTAGATCCATGTTTCTCTAAACTTTCAGCAAACATGGATAGGATAGGTGATAAATTGTTGCAAGGATTTGAATTGTTGATTAGCCAGCTTCAAAGCAAAGGGATAATAGGAGATAATAGCGGTTCACACTCAGGGGAAAAGATGAAAGGGAATGAGCATATTTTCTCAAGTACAGGACCTCATAATAGACCTGATGAATTTCAAAGCACACAAAGGCATACTGCACCTAAATTTCTCACACCCAAAGAAGAGCCCAATCTTGCATTGGATTACAAGAAACTAGTAAATGATTGGAATGATTTGAATGAAGAGTGTAAAAGAGGTGTACCACTCAGTGACTACATTGATGCTATGCAAAAGATTAATAGGAAGGGAGACAATAGGAGTCCATTCCAAAACAAAGAATTAAATAGTGCTATTGGAAAAATGTCACTTCCTACTTTTGATGGTTCTTCTCAAAATTCTGCTAACACTTGGGTGCAAAAATTGGATGTATATTTTCAGCTGAATCCTATGTTGGAAGAGGATGCATTAAAAATGGCCATTTTGCATTTGGAAGGAGATGCCAATGAATGGTGGTTTCATGGGCTGAAAACCTTGGGTCATAATCAGGTTAAAACATATGGAGAATTTGTTGACAGGGTACTAGAAAGATTTGAACAAAAAGATCCAGAATTGCCTTTCAAAGAACTAGCTCAATTGAAGCAAACTGGGTCCCCTACTGAATATATGTTGGACTTTCAAAAATTATCAGTCAAGGTGGCTGATGTATCTATGGGAAGATTAGTATTGCTATTCACTGAAGGTTTGGCTGAACCCTTAAGAGGTTTGGTCAAAGCCCACAAGCCAACTACATTAAAAGATGCAATGAGCTTGACTAGGGATCTCCAGAATGTGCTTCCTAGAACGAGATTTCCTCCTAAGCCTAGCTATAAATTTGAAAAGAAACCTTGGCAAAGGGATGGATATGATAAGAAACCTTGGCAAAGAGAGTCATTTGAGAGGAATAAAAAAGAGGGACTAAACAGGGATGAACTTAGAAAAAAGAAACTATGCTTCACATGCTTCCAACCATGGACACCGGGGCACAAATGTACCAAAGGAAAGGCTCAATACATAGAAGTATTTTCTGATAATGAGGGGTATGATGGGGGCATGGATGAAGATGGACATATTTCAGATCAAGAAGAGGCATATGAGACAGCAGTAGAAGAGGAAAGACAAGAAGAAAATCAGCCTTCACCGGACAAAGCAAGAATGGCAGTGCTTTCAGCAGTACCTCGCTATCATACTATCCGCTGCAAAGGTGTGGTACAAGGACAAAGAACTTCAGTTTTGGTAGATGGAGGAGCCACTCATAACTTCATTGATGCAGAGATGGTAGAGAAAAGAAAGATACCTATTGAACCATTTGATGGCTTCACAGTTGTCATTCCCGGTCACAACACAATGCAATGCAAAACATGGGTTCCAAAGCTGCAAGTCACCGTAGGTAACTATACTTTTGTTGATAGTTTTTATGTGGTTGATGTTGCTGATACTAATGTGGTTTTGGGAGTGCAATGGTTGTATTCAATAGGAGAGCATACAGTAAATTATCAAATTCCCGAAATGAAATTCCAAGATTCAAAAGGAGTACAAAGAGTTGTGAGAGGGCAACACACTTATCCAAATCAAGTAGTGACTTGCAATAGCATGAGATCTATATTGAGGCATGGGGATATAGAATGGGCTGCTGAATGTCATATTACATCTCCCAAGCCAACTATAAATATTGTCAAACACCCAAAGGAGATAGAGAGACTCTTGCAAAAATATGAAAAGGTTTTTTAGAGACCTTCCACATGGTAGGCCACCGGATAGGGGGGTTGAGCACAGTATTGTTTTGGAGGAGGGTACTTCACCCATTCAGATACCACCTTATAGACATCCTAAAAGGTTTAGAGATGAGATTGAAAAAGCTATCCAAGAACTCCTAGAATTGGGACTCATTAGACCAAGCTCTAGCCCTTATGCTTCTTCAGTTGTGCTAGTGAAGAAAAAAGATGGAACATTGAGAATGTGCATAGATTTTAGAGCCTTGAACAAAAAGACTATAAAGAATAGGTATCCTATTCCTAGGATTGATGAGCTCATGGATGAGCTGCATGGGGCCAAATACTTCTCAAAAATTGACCTTAGATCAGGGTATCACCAAATTCGAATGAAAGATGAAGATGTGCAAAAGACCGCTTTTCGATGTCATTTTGGCCACTTTGAATTTCTTGTCATGCCTTTTGGGTTAACAAATGCTCCAGCCACCTTTCAAGCATGTATGAATAGGATATTTTGCAAGCAACTAAGAAGGTTTGTTTTGGTTTTCTTTGATGATATTCTCATTTACAGTAAAACATGGGAAGAGCATTTGCAGCAGTTAGAGATTGTGTTGAAAATCTTGCAAGAAGAGTCCTTATTTGCTAAATTATCAAAATGTGAATTTGGAATGAAAGAACTACTGTATCTTGGGCACATTATTGGGCAAGAAGGAGTGAAGGTACACATGGAAAAAATCAGGGCTATCTTGGAATGGCCATCACCAAAAAATATTACCGAATTGAGAGGCTTTATTGGCATATGCACCTACTACAGAAAATTTGTGAAAGGATTCTCCAAGTTGACTTCTCCACTCACTGATTTGACTAAGAAGGATGCTTTCAAGTGGGATGAAGAGGCTGAAAAGGCCTTCCAAAAAATGAAAGAGGTAATGAGTAGTTGTCCCATACTTGCACTTCCTGATTTTACTAAACCTTTTGTTGTGGAATGTGATGCTTCAGGTGGAGGAATAGGGGCTGTCCTAAAGCAAGGCCAACACCCCATAGCCTTTGAGAGCAGAAAGTTGCAGCCTCATGAAAAACTTTACTCCATTTATGATAAAGAAATGCTGGCCATTATGCATGCATTGGCCAAATTCAGACAATACTTGGTAGGCAGCAAGTTTGTGGTGAAAACTGACCACAATAGTCTAAGACACTTTCTCACCCAAAAAGATCTAAATGAAAGGCAACAAAAGTGGGTAAGAAAGATTCAAGCTTATGATTTTGATATTGAATATGTCAAAGGAAAGAATAATATAGTAGCAGATGCTTTGTCAAGAAGGCCTTCTTTTTCTCTCATGGATATTGCCAAGGATTGGAAAAACATGCTACTAGTTGAATATGCCAAAGACAAATTTGCTTGTGATGTGTTGGATGGAATCAAAGGGGATGATAATTATAGGATTTTGAATGGGCTGATATATTATAAGGGAAGAATTTATTTAGTTCATAACTCCAAGCTCAAGTACCGAATTTTGCAAGAAGCACATGATTCCCCACTAGCGGGCCATCCGGGGATCTTCAAAACTTATAGACAGTTGAGGCAAAGATTTTTTTGGAAGGGGTTGAAGGAAGATGTTCAGAAGTATGTGAATGAATGTAAAGCATGTCAACAAAACAAATCAGAACTTACATGTCCAGCCGGCCTATTACAACCATTGCCCATTCCGGAGCAAAAATGGGACAGTATTTCCATGGATTTCATCACCGGATTGCCTAAATCCTTGGGTAAGGATTGTATCTATGTGGTAGTTGATAGGTTGACAAAATTTGCTCATTTTTTTGCTGTTACATCATCTTTTAGTGCTGCACAAGTGGCTGATATTTTTTTCAAAGAAATCTTCAGATTGCATGGGCTTCCCAAGAGCATTGTCAGTGATAGGGATAGTAGATTCATGGGTGCTTTTTGGAAAGAAATTTTTAGATTGGTAGGCACTCAATTGACTCCAAGTACCAGCTATCATCCACAAACTGATGGACAAACAGAGAGGGTAAACCAATGGTTAGAAGGATACCTAAGAAACTATGTGGGAGGGCAGCAAAAAGCATGGGCAAAATGGCTACACTTGGGTGAGTTTTGCTACAACACCACTTATCATATGTCAATAGGAATGTCTCCTTTCAAAGCATTATATGGTTATGATGCACTTACATTTGCTGACATTATATTTGGTGATAGTAGAGCCCCAAAGGCTAAAGGTTGGGTGGAAGAGAGCCAAGAAATTTTAAAGCTCTTGAAAGACAATTTGCAGGTTGCTCAAAATCAGCAAAAACAATATGCTGATAGACATAGAGAAGAGAGAACCTTTCAAGTCAATGATTTAGTATATTTAAGGTTGCAGCCCTATAAACAAACATCTCTCAAAAAGAATGGAGCAGAAAAATTAAAACCAAGGTACTATGGGCCATACAAGGTAGTGCGGAAGGTTGGAGAAGTAGCATATGAACTAGAACTTCCGGAAGGGAGTAAAATCCACAATGTATTTCATGTTTCTTGTCTTAAGAAAGCTATTGGTCAGAAAATCATCACTTCAGAAATACTTCCTCCTTTGGATGATGAAGGTCAGCTCACACTTGTTCCGGAAAAGATTTTGAAGACACGGGAAAGAAGGTTGAGGAGTAGAATCATCAAAGAATATTTAGTGCAATGGAAGGACTTACCAAATGAAGATGCCACATGGGAAGAGGAGAAGATTTTACAGCATCCAAATTTGAAATTGCTTGAGGACAAGCAATCTTGGGTGGGGAGGACTGTAATGTCCCCATTCAAATAAGTGCATAGTAAGACAATCCCATCAATCCTACTAGTTTCCTAGGTTGGATGGGAACATGTGGGATGGTAATAAGGAAGCTAATAAATGATATTTAGACATTAGAAGGGTTCAAGTATTTAATAAATATGATGAATAAATAAATTCAAGAGAAATTCTAGGTGGCAAGTGGTTTTGGAGACATATGGAGGTGGTGGGACCCACACTAGCTTGATTTTTCAATGACACATGGCAGCTCTCTCTTGCCAATTCGAATTCATGGGAAGGTGAACACTCTTGGGTGAGTTGGTAAGTCATAACACATGGCATTGAGCATCTTAGGTCGAAATGGGATGGAATAGTAACCTCCATGGGAGAGGAAGAGTCAAATTGGAGACTAGTGGACACTTGGGCTAGATTCCCTAGTTTTATGACAACAATAATGAAGCATCTATGACATTTATGACAAAATTCAGACCTGACTTCTTACACCTGACCATTATGACATGTCAGCCCCAAAAATAGGCTCAAGGAAGGTGCTCATGGAGTTGGAGGAATCCAAAGAGACTCAAATTCGAATTTGGGAGAAGATGGAAGGTTGGAACTAGGAGACAAGTGGCAAATGAGGAATATTTCCTAAATGGAAAATTATTGAATCTATTGAGAGGATTTCGACCCCTTGAAGGCTAATGTTGGTTATAAAATGTAGAAATCAAGTATGAGAATGGCTTTTGATGATTTGAGAAAAATTGCATTTGTGAAGAGAGAGCTAGTGGATGACTAGTTTCTTGCCTTAGCCAATTTCGAGGGTGAAAGATTCCCATCCAAGTTGGTGTTTGGAGAGGCCACTCAGGTCTTTCATGGTGCTTTAATGGAGTTTTTATTTGCAGGTATCAGCTACAGGAAGTTTCATGGTTTGGTTTAGTGCAGCACTTTCTCTCCACCGTTTCCAGTTTTGAAGGCATATTCATGCTCCTTGAGGGAGGGCGTTTTTGGTGAGCACTTGTGCTTCTTGAGAGAGCTTCTCATTATATATTTATGATTGTAATAGCTTCATATCCTCTGTTATTCATATTCAGAAAGTCTCAGGTCGAAATACCCACTGGTTGTATGCAAAACTATTGATTAATGAGCAAACAATGTCCATTTCCCCAATGCATTGATGTATGACACTATAATGTTGATTATTTCGAATGGATGGATGATTCTATGATATATTTGTGATAACTATAATGCCATGGATGTCTTCTACAAGTTTCATGTACTGTACTTGAGCATTTGAAGCCTTTTTACTCAGTTTAGTTGTATTGGGAGATGAAATAGTGCCATTTCCCCAAGGGTCGAATTGGGGGTTTTTGCTGTTGAATGTGAGAGAGTTATAACAGTAGTAAAAATCAATTAATGGTGCATATGAGACCTAAATAACATACTTAACACATTATATACCTCTGTTCATAAATTTGTGGGATTTTGGAGGCATTTGGAAGGCCATTTTCAGTGTTACCCGGGGGGGATTTGATGCACAAATTACTAGTCAAAATTACCTATATTGATCAGAATACAAATCAAGTTTGCAGCAGTATTTGGAGGTCCATAAAACATCCCTGAACCTGATATTCAAGTCTAAATACCATTAATACACTCATACAGAAGATTTGGGAGCATTTGGGATGATTTGGAGGTCAAAACAGTTAAACTAGTCAAAGGTCGAAATTGGGGAAAAAGTTGAAAAATTGGCATTTTAATAAAATTTGAAAAAGGGATATTACAGATTTAGAGTTAACTTCTACACTAAGGCGGGATATTTAGCATTAGCAGTTGTGCCAAGTGGCGGCAGACTTATGGTTATCATTTACGCCAAGCGGGAGATCTATAGTTAAAACTTGCGCCAAAGGGCGGCCGAATTAAGGCTAAAAAATGCACTGAACATAAAAGGTGACTTTGCCTTAGAGGAAATAATCTAGAAAACTTTTGGAAAGAAATTGTTTGAAATTTTGTCAAGTTAAAGAGAAAAAATAAACCTGAAAGACAAGGAAAACACTCGTTACAAAACTTGCATAAGGAGGGGCTCCAAATAACTTCAAAATTTTTGGGAAGGATGTTGCAGCAACAACAATTGGTGAATCGCTGGCGAACACAAATCTCTGAAAAACTCCCTCTCGTTCACAGGAAATTTTAAAGTTGTTCACCTTATGTGAAACAGTCAACTTGAGCGTTCGAATCTCGGCAAAGGAAGTAGTCACTTTATCCGTTGGTCATTGGGAAAGGGGAGCTTTGATAAAGACATCCTTAAAACTTTCCAAGGGCCAAAATATGGGGTCCATTTTAGAATATTCATCTTTCAGACAACCACTGTCATCGGACTCCACAGGATTGTAACAACATCTCATAGACAATATCCTCGTGTTCCTCATTCCCATGTTGCTTGCATCCTTTAGGATGTTCGTGTATTTGACAGATTTTTCTGTTTGAGCCTTCCAGAAATAGTTTCCTTAAAATTACGATCTTTGATTTTGGTTCTTCAATCCATAATGTCCTTTTGTGTGAGCGAGAGATTTTATTTGATTTATCAAGCCTCACGGACGGAGAAGAACCTAACTTGAGCTGAGTCTTTTGAACAGCTTGTTGACTTGAACATTTTGCTTTTATCTCAGCCATGCTTTGATTGAGGCAAGAATTTATACAAAACAGACTCTTGATTATAATCCCTTTTGACTTTAGATTTGCAGCATGGAGTCATTTTAATACCGTATGCCTTAGAGATGTGCTTCCTTTCCGTGGGTCCAACTATAGCGATCTTCTTGAGACGCTTATAAATGTGAGGGTGGATGGATCCCGAAGATAGTGATAAAGATAATCATAGATCTATGCTATTAAACAAGGGTTAATGCGACCAACAGAACAATATCTCTTCATTTTGAGAACGATCAACGAAAGCCAAAATGCATAGATAAACTTTCTTTTCAGTGTACATTCCCAACTTCATGAGTTGTGAGATTTCTTGAGAGATCTATCTTCATGAAAGGCCCAATTGCAGGGATAGTGGGAAAAAACTATACAAAGAAAATGGGAAAAGGGAAAACTCAAATACTCAGAAAAGAGGATAACTTAGCTGAAACAAAAGAAATCAAGAAGCTAAAGTAAAAATAAATAAAAGAAGGAAGCTTTTATTTATATACAGAAAACCTCAATGAGACTATGCAAAGTATTGTTTCAAGGTGAGGCCATTGAGGGGAAGGGTTACTTCCTCTCCCTGGAGGTCTGTTAGCTTGTAAGTGGATGGGCCGAGCTTTGCAGAAATTTGGTAAGGGCCTACCTATAAGTGCTGGAATTTCGTGTGCATTCCCTTTCCCTCGTGATTATGATCCCATTTCAGAACTAAATCTCCTACCTCAAAACTCCTTTTACTAGACTTCCTTTTATCAAACCATTTTTTGACTATGTCTTGGTGTTGGTGGAATTGGTTCTTAGCTTTCTGTCGGGCTTCTTCAAGTTGAAGCAGCGTGTCAATCCTAGATTGTAAAACCTGACTACCAGACCCTTGAGAGGCTTGGGACAATTGCAAGGATGGAAGTAAGATGTTGGGAGGGAGGATGTCTTCTTTGCCATAGACAAGGGTGTAAGGGGAAACCCCTAATGCATTCTTTGGAGTCACCCTATCTGCCCATAAAGCATTTGGGAGAGCTATGTGCCATCTTCGCTGATTTTCAATCATAGTTTTCTTGAGAATTTGGATGAGGTTTTTGTTTGAAGATTCAGCTAGTCCATTTCCTTGGAGGTAGTAATTGGCTGAATAATGCAATTTGATTCCCCTTTCATAAAAAAATTCATTTATTTTAAAAGATGAGAAATAAGTAGCATTATCAAATACTAGGGAAATTGGAACCCCAAACCTGGTTATGATGTTCTCTTTCAAGAAAGTGATGACTGCATCTTCATTGATCTTGCGCAGTGGGGTGGCCTCTATCCATCTGGTGAAATAGTCGGTGGATGCCAGGATGTATCGATGTTGTAGAGAAGAATTTGGCTTTATCTCTCCGATGACATCTATACCCCACTGTTCGAAAGGTTCTGAGATGATAAATGGCTGCAAGGGCCCCGCTGCCTTTGGCAATTTTCCATCACTCCTCTGGCATACATCACAGTTCCGTGCATAAGTATGGGCATCCCGGAATAAAGTGGGCCAGTAATAGCCATCTCTCATTATTTTGTGAGTTGTTGTCTCCCCTGGATAATGGCCACCGACAGGGCCATCGTGTAACTCTTTAACGACTTTACTTGCATCTTCTTTCTCTAGGCATCTGAGAAAAACTCCATCAAAAATTTTTCTGAAAAGTATTCCATCAATGATCTGATAAGCTGCTGACTTTAAACGGAGGGCCCTTCTTTGCTTAGAATTCCAGTGTTCTGGTAGGTACCCTTATTTCAAGTAATGCACTAAATCCCTATACCATGATTTGGGAGTTGTGAAGATGGGACACACTTCGACCGAATTCAGCTCGACTTCATTCCTCCAATCCTGCTCCTCATCAATTGCATGTTTAGTAAGCAATTTACACAGGCCTTGTCCTTTAATGATGGTGGTCGGTTTAAATTCTAAGTCATATTCCTGAAGAGCTGTGACCCAATTTCCCCTTCTTTCTCCCAACTCCTTTTGGACGAAAAGGGATCTGACAGCTGGGTGGGGAACTATAACTTTAGTTCTGTTCTTAAGAATATATGGTCTGAATTGTTTTACTGCTTTGAACACGGCATATGCTTGTTTGTCGACCACAAGATAGTTCAGTTTAGCACCTTGCAGACCAATGCTCATAAATGAGATTGGGTATTCGTCCCCTAATTCTATCTTTTACGTGAGCACAGCTGCGAGAGAATCATCTGAAGCAAAAGTATACAAGATAAAATCTTTGTCAAAATCTAGGCTTCTTAAGGAAGGAGCATTAGCTATGGCCGCTTTAATATCTCTGAATGCATCTTTCTCCAATTCTGTCCATTTGAACTGTGTGCTTTGCTTGACCATTTGCTGCAAAGGTTTAACAGTTTGAGCGAAATCGGGGACAAATCTTCAAACAAAATTGATAGTTCCCATAAATGACTGCATGGATTTTTAGTATGGGGCATGGGAATTTTATTGATAACTTGGACTCTCTCTTGATCTATTGAAATTCCTTTTTTTGAAATGATATGACCCAGAAGTTTACCTTCAAGAACAACAAACACACTCTTCTTGGGGTTTAAAGAAATACCATATTTTCGGAAACGATCAAAAATATGTTTCAAATGAACAACATGGTCTTCTCTTTTCTTTGAAAAAAGGTCACATCATCTAGATAGACGACGACACAATGGCCACCCAATCCTCGGAAGGCGATGTCCATCGCTCGTTGGAACGTGGCTCCTGCGTTTATTAAGCCGAATGGCATTCTTCGGTATGCGAAAGTTCCCCACTTGGTGTGGAATGTAGTTTTAATGCGGTCTTCTTTAGCTACTAATACTTGATTGTAACCAGAGAAACCATCAAGAAGGGAAAAAAGTTCTGATCCTGATACCATCTAGAGAATTTGTTCCATTGAAGGGATGGGATAGTTATCTTTGTCTGAAGCTCTGTTCAGATTCCTGAAGTCAACACATAATCTTATCTCTCCTTACTTCTTTCTTACGGGAACTAGGTTAGAAACCCATTCGGAATGCCGGACCTTAAAGATTATCTTAGCATCAAGTAACTTCTTCAATTCCTTTTGAATCAGAGGTTTGAGAGTAGGGTGCATCCTCCTTAATTGCTACTGAAATGGCTTGACGCCTGCTTTCATTGTTGTTCCTCCTTCTTATCTATCTATCAACTATCATCATCTTCCTGGCGGCGTCCAGCGGGTCCATAGGATGTTCTGCTATCCATTTATCATCTAACCAAGCTCTGGGTTGAGGTAATCTTTAAGTGGCTGTGATATGCTCAGGAGCAAAAGATACTAGGTTCATCCCATTTTTATCATTTATGAACCTAGTGTCAGTCCTGACGTGAGGGATCAACCATCCAATGACTTCAGAACATGGGAACAATTCAGGACGAGTTGTTTCCTGATGGAGGTAAGACCTTCGGATGTTTGCATACACCAGAGAATCTTCTATGGGGGCTTGAGGATTGTTTTAGTCCATGATGAACCTATATAGCTCACCCCACTGGAATTCTGGGGAGGAGCTCGCAGGGGGCACATTGGTGGTAGCTTGCGTGTCAGTGAACATTGTCTCGAGTGAAGTATCCAACAGGATTTCTACGTCTGAATCTAAGTTGATCTTTTGCGCGGCTTTCTTCCTTGCAGACCTCCTATGCATGATAATCCTGCGGTAAGCATGGCAGTACAAATAAGGCGTATGTATACATTCAGTCAAAGATGCAAAACCTCTTATAGATCTGTGAAAGAAAATATGACAGAGCTGGCTTAAACTAGGTAACCTTCAAACATCAGCAAAACAGTTATAAAGAAATTCAAAAAAATGCCAGCTTTCATAATATGGAAGTTGTTTTACCAAAAGATCAACCAATTCACAAATGCAACTACCGTTTCACAGTTGAAAGTCCTGAGTATATATATAACATAAATGGCACTGTGGTTTCATTATTCTTTGAATGATAGTTCTAGAACCCGTGTAACATCTTAGGACCATGGCTGTCTTGATTTCATGTTTAATTAGCTTATCAGGACAAGGCTAGTTTGTTGTTAGTGCAATATCAAAGTGAATCCAAGAGTTTAGGAGGTCTAAAAACAAGGATGACGACATGGTGGCAAGGTAGCGAGAAATTTCCTAAATCAAAATACCCAGCCAAGACAGACTAACAGCGTCATGACACTCACAGAAATGCGCAAATATCTATAAAAAAATTGTGTGCCCGGGGAGACCATTGGGTTCACGCCAGTAATGCGGGTAAATACACATGAGTGGTTTATAAGTGAAAACGAGGCCATTCATAATGTTTCCCTATAACAGAACCATCATTTATGAACCTTATCATGTTCTAAAAGGGGAGGGGGGTGGTTGGACGAGCATTCTTTTAGCTTAATGACCCAAGCACAAACGTGTAATCCTCGACGTGTGAATCATACCTAGCTAGCATGCATTGATAAATCCTTCTTGGCCCAAAGGCATCGACATAACCACCATGCTTCCTTATGCGCACGCCTATCACAGAATCTAAGCGGTTCACAGCGCTAATAAATCTATTCACCCATTACATACTTAAGTCGCTTGTTCACTGTGGGCACGTAGCTGCCATGGCTCATAGCATTCCCTCCCGCATGCAATGTTTCAACCGAAACAAGCACTAGCTATAGATTTGGGCTTGGAATGACATCTAAGTGGGATAACTATGCCCACTAGGATCTAACCTGGAAAACTCAGAGATGAAACACTGCCATGGAAAGACTTACTTAGGGTGTCGTGCAAGTGATAGCAGGACAAACCTGAGACGAGCCGGTGAGGATAGGGCTCTCCAAGCCCCGGTTCGCGTAGGGCGATTTCGTATCCTCATTCTTGGTATAAAGAAGAAAATGGATGTTCCATGCCTTCAATGGTATATATATAGTGATAGCGAGTTACCTACAAGGTAAAATGTGACTCAAAGCCTCAGAAGATAAAAAGCAACGGGCGGAGCACCTACCTGTTAGACTTGCGGGGTCCCTGGAGGGCTGGTGGTCACTCCAAGATGGGCGATAGTTTCCATAGGCGTCCGACAGCGAATGGCGAGCTTTGTTCTGGGATAGTGAATGGTGAGCTCTGTTTAGCTTGGAAAATGACAGAATAAATTTAAAACCCCGTTGCATGCGTTTATAAAGGGGTGGCATTTATGTCACGTAAGGTGGTGGGTTGGCGAATTGAATGAGCACGAGGCTCGAGAACTCGTGAATTTAAAATGGCACATAGTCGTATTCATGACCCTATCGACTCCTACGTTGTACATGCACCAAAATAAATCGTCGCGCCCAAAGCGGCAATTGCAAGACTAAGCTCTGTGCTAAGGCGGGAGATTTAGCATTAAGTCCAGTGCCAAAGCGGAAATCGCGACTTTAAATCCTGCGATGATGGCGCTGCACCAAAAAATGAGCTACGGGTCGTGCGGCTATGATGGCGGGCGTTATAGGGATAAGCCTTGCGCCTTTGGTGCAAGGTTTAGTCACAAAACATGCGCTAACAGGGATCGCGCCAACAATCCATTAAGAGATTTTCGTGTAGGCGTTCATTTAAGGATTGGTTCTGCGCCAACGGCGGTTGAGATATGGTTACAAATCGCGCCATGCGGTAGACTTATGATTAGTAAATGCGCCAAGTTTTTGGCAAATTTATAGATATCATTTGCGCCCAGCGGAATAATTAGGGCTAAAAAATGCACTGAAGAAAAGGTGACTTTGCCCTTAGAAAAATGATTTGAGAAAACTTTGGGAAGCAAGTCTTTTGGACCAATCAAAGGAGCAACCGAGCTTTCGCATCGACAGATTTAGAGTTAACTTCTGCGCTAAGGCGGGATATTTAGCATTAGCAGTTGCGCCAAGTGGCGGCAGACTTATGGTTATCATTTGCACCAAGTGGGAGATCTATAGTTAAAACTTGCGCCAAAGGGCGGCCGAATTAAGGCTAAAAAATGCACTGAACATAAAAGGTGACTTTGCCTTAGAGTAAATAATCTAGAAAACTTTTGGAAAGCAAGTGTTTGAAATTTTTCCGAGTTAAAGAGAAAAAATAAACCTGAAAGACAAGGAAAACACTCGTTACAAAACGTGCAAAAGGAGGGGATCCAAATAACTTCAAAATTTTGGGGAAGGATGTTGCAGCAACAACAAGTTGATAATGTGTGTTGCACAAACTATGAGCTCTCCCCAAAACTACAACTTCATAGTTTGAGAATTGTTGGAGCCTAGGCCGCAACTATGGTAAAGCTGCGAATTTTGAGGAAAAATCACAAGTGTTGAAGGGAAAGTGCTAATTTTGAATAAGCACCAATTTTGGGCAGAAGTGAACGGTGCGCAGTACGGCGCCAGATGGACGAGCTCAACGCAGATTACGGACCGGAAATCACGGAGCTCGCGAGTACACGCCAAAGGAGAATGAATGTGGTCGAGTAGAAAGCTCAGCTACCACAATAAATGAAGCGACAGAATAGAGGGCTCAATTACCCTCATTAAGGCTAAGTACAGAAGTTATGGTTGCTCTGACCAAGGAAGAGCAACGGACCAAAGCATTGAAGGCGAAGGAAAAGGAGCAGAGAATGATGAAGTGGCACCCATACCCGCAATCTGCGCCGAAAGTCACAGAACCTGCAGGAAACGGCGATATGACTGCAAGCGGTGCCTACAGTACACCTAGCCATCTCCGTGGTTAGGGTTTTTGGGGATTACTGCTGGGAAAGGCCCACAGTCTTGTAAAGGTGTGACCCTCAGGGCCACCTATATATATGTGTAATTGTAAAGGAAGAAGGTTAGATGTTTGAGATAAGCTAGTTAGTTGCTTAGCTAGCCCTTAGATGTTTTAGACGTAAGAAGGTTAGATGTTAAGAGGAGTTGAAGAGCTATTCACTGAGCTGCAAAAAGTCTCAGTCGAAGTCTGAGTTATTGTAATCTCTGTAGAAGAAGAGAGTAGATCTAGGAGAAGGGCTCCCAGCTGTGTGCGTGGGGTTTCCTGGAAAGATCTAAGGCTGCAGCTGTGTGCGCAGCAGGACTGTGTAATTCCTGTTTTGAGTTAATATAAGATAACCGTTCCAGTGAATGTGATTTCCCCGTGGAGGCGAACTACATAATTCTCGTTATTATGATGTTGTGTTGTGTGAATGCATGTTTTAGTTTACTATCTGTGTTTACATGAATTTTCATTGTCCTTATGAATGAGTATATAAAGCAAGTCCTTGAAGCTCCCTCGGAAGTTATTCTCGCGCACTATCGAAGGAGTCGATAAGAGCACTATCGCCGCAGCACTTAGGGAATGCGTCACTGCGCTGGGCATGCAACCAAAGACGATACATAGTGTATTAGACACAGTGGGTAATTGCCTCATGCGCAACAGCGGAGATACCGCGCAACTAAGCTGGTAAGAGAGAGTTTCAGCGCTGTTGCACTGAGGTCTGCGGAAGAGTAAGATGTCCCGCTTGGAGGAATCCTCTCAGAAGAAAGAGAGGGAGAAGATTGCAGTCTCCACGTCGCCAAGGTTAAGGAATCCTGATTCCTTAGCCCCCCCATAGCCACTTCGGGTGAGACTTCGAGCTGCTGCGCAACTCGTTGCCGAGAGGGCCAGTGCGCCAAGGGGTGTTTGTTGTTGCGCATCCTGAAAACCCGGGTCTGTCCAAAAAGGCAGCCAACAAATGGTTCTGTTGCCTTGAGACTTGTTATTTCGGCGACGTGCGAGATTGATGTGAAACCTAGAGAAAGAGCGAGCCAACAAATGGTTTTTTTGCCTTGCGACTTGTTTCCTTGAGACTTGCTCAGCCAACAAATGGTTCTGTCGTTGGATTTAACCCTATTATTTTGAAGGCAATGTAGTGCTGGAATCCTACAGCTAAAGAAATTCAAGACTGGTTTGATTCAAAGGCTAGAGAGTTCGCTGAACGAGAAAATAGAAGCTCTAGGCTTCAGACAGAAGACTGTTTGCAGAAGCATATTTATACTGACCTTCACGAAATTTTCTTCGTAACATTTGCACTTGAGTTGCATGCGTGGATAGCCAAGCTAGCAGACACTGGGCCCATGGTGCATGTTGATCAACCCGTCGTTTGGATGCCTGAGCTAGTTAGCATTTTGAAGCGGGTAGATAATCCTGTGTCCCGCACAGTAGACTTTTGGTTGAATAGTCTACTGGAAGGATTCATTACCGAGTTTGCAGTAGATACCAGAAAGAGCTTCAGCGAAGCTGAGCGGAACTTCTTCAAAGCGTACAGGGGTAAGTTCTTAAATTCTCTGAACCTGTCGATTAAAATGCTTCTGTATGAAAAAGAAAAACTATGCATAGCTTCCAATGAATAGCATAGACAAGTAATGTCTGCAGATTCTGATAGTGATCTTGAAGCTATTGGTTGTACTCGTAGTGGAAAACGGTATAAAGTAGGCCTTGACCAACATTCTTTTGAGTCTAGCCCAGAAGATAGTCAAGTTCCTAGAGCGAGCCATATAGAGAGACAAGGGAGTGCTCATATCCCTTATCACCCTTTTACACCGCAAAAGCCAGACGGGGCTCAGTATAACCCCGCAGTAACACCTTCTAGTAGCCCGCACGATACTTCTAGTACCTCAGTTCCACCTTTGTTTAACCATCCCGGAGGCAGTGCTACAACACCTCCACATCAACCTAGCGCAAGAAGGATGGGTGATGACATGAAGCTACCGACCTTTAGAGGAACAGGGCTAGAAGACCCTGAGCAGCATTGGTTCCTATGTGAAGCCATTTGGACAATTAAGCAAATTAATGATGATGTTGTTAAGCTGGTTCAGTTAGCAACCACACTAAGAGAAAGAGCCTTAACCTGGTTCATGAAATACTTAGCAGCACCGAATAGGACGCTCGCTGATGTAAGAAATGCTATGATTAGAGAATTCAAGAAACTTAAATTAGAATCACAGTGCATAACCGAGCTCAAAGACATAAAACAGTTACCCACAGAGTCAATATGGGACTTTGACCAAAAGTTCAAATCCTTGATAGATCAAGTAAGCTTTGAGTTTGCACCACGGCAACATAAGGAATGGTTCATTGTTGCGCTGCTTCCTCACATTAGACTTCCTTTGATGCAACATAATCTCACTACACAAGAACAAGCTCTAGAGATGGCTATGAAACTAGAAGCTTCACCAATTGCTGGAACAAGCAACGATGTTGCGCAGTTGTAGAACCAGTTAGCAAACTTAACCTTGCAAGTGCATGATATTAAGAAAGGCAAGGAAGTTAAAGAAGAAATTTGGTGTACAAAATGTAGAGCGCAAGGTCATTCAAAGGACCATTGTCCTGTTTTCATAGAGTATATTGCAACTGGAGCACCTAACCCTTTACCACAGGCACAGGGACCTTGGTGTGAAATCTGTAGAACTAGAGGTCACAGACCACAAGAATGTCACTTGTTACAGAAATATGTACAAACTCCAAAGAATCTATATTGCAATTTCTGTAAATCAGTAGGCCATGATGAGAACAATTGCAGAGCATATGACCTTATGATGGAAAGGAAACATGACGTTTATAGAGTGCAGTCAGAGGCACAGGGACACACAGTAGGTCCGAAGTATGACCAAGGTCGCGAAGGCCTAGGAGGAAATTACAGGGGCCGTGGACGCGCAGCAGGTTTTGGTCGAGGAAGAGGACAGATCACCTGTTATAATTGCGGAACCCAAGGTCATTATGCAAGGGATTGCCAAAATCCTACAACCATCTGCAGATACTGTAAATATTATGATCATATCATTGAAGAATTCCCTCAGTTGATGGCCAAGATGCAAGCAAAGACGCCACAGGTTAACCAAAATATTCAGTTGATTGGAGCAGAAAAAAGGGAACCGGATCCTACAGTTAATATAGTGACGCGCAGTGGAGCAACTACTGGTGCGCCAGAGTTGGGAACTAGAAAACCAATGACGCAATGGGTGCGCCGCGCTAATATCAAACCATCTCCGCTCGACCTGCAGAAGCAGAAAGAAGCATTCAAGCAAGCTCAAGAGTACTTCTCCAATCCGCAACCTTCAACTTCCGTCACAATTCTGCATAATGATATCAGATCACAAGTGCTAAGACAAGACAACCTAGTGCAAGAACAAGCCACTACATCTGGAAGGCCTGATGATGAGGATGCACTAGGCAGTGTTCATGCTTTCCTGAGAAACTGCTTAAAGTTGTTGCGCAATGAAAAAGCAACTATAAAACTCCAACATCTGTTGGATCAATGTCAACAATCTGCTTCGATGAATACACCACAGCGTGTTGTTCACCAGATTGGGAGTCATACTAGAACTGGAAAAGAGATGAGGCTCACAGTGCAGATTGGAGCATTTGAAATGGACGAGGTCATTTTGGATTTAGGCTCAGAAGTTAATGTTCTCACCATGCAGACATGGGAACAGATGGGTATTCCTCAGCTTACAAGGTCTCCTATCCAGCTAAGACTTGTGAATCAGCAACGAGTTTCTCCATTGGGCAGATTACCCAATGTACCTATTGATATTGAGGGAGTAAGAAGTTCTGCAGACTTTGAAGTAATCAAAATTATGGATGACAGTAGACCATACCCAGCACTTTTAGGCATAGACTGGGCATTTGATAATTTGGTTGTCATTAATTTGAAGAAAAGACAGATGACCTTTGAGGATGAGCAGATCAGGGTCATCACACCGCTTGATCCACTTCAAGGACCACGGTATATTGAACCCATTCGAGCAGAAGAAGAAGCGCACCACATGGAAAGTTTGTACCAGATGACTGCTAGTCATAGTGATTATGTCAATCCCACAGCAGACGGCCATATCAGCTGGTGATGCGATAGCTCGTGCACATCAGACTCAGACGCAGGATTGGAAAACTGGCAGAATCGCTTACATGAGGTTTCTGCAAGGCGTTGCGCCATGATGACTAAATCCATTCGATGGATTGGCACAGAATTAAATAACACTCCAATATTTGATGGTTTAACTAAAGTAAGTGAATTCATACATGCATATGAACAACAAATCCCAGATGAGCAGCGCATACAAGCATTGGATGTAGCACTGCGCGCTACACCCGCAAGATGGTGGGGTGCACATAAAGAGAATATTCACACATGGCAAGAATGTCGCAGACTGATACTGCGCAGATTTCAGGAAACTACCGCAGAAGTATTGCGCAAATATGATGGATAGAGTGACCCCAAGTCACACGTTGATGCATGTATTCAGCAATGGTCAGATATTCCAAAGGATGAGTGGGTTCACCTATTCATCCACACGTTGGATACAATTCCAAGGAACTGGTACACTGAAACAGAATTGCGCAGAGGCACTATCACTTGGCCTCTGATGATGGAAATTTTTCAACTCACTTTCAGCTTTGAGTCAGAACATCCGAGCATCAATCAGGCTTTAAAATGTATTAAAAAGAAGGTATTTGAACCATATTCGTTACCAGAATATTCTCAACCAGATTGGGCTGTCCAGATGGAACGTGCCCTGGAATGCTATAATTTCACCACTGGAGAAGAGGATGATGATCCTCGCAACATCAATATTCCAAAATCAGAAGGGACGCGCAATGTCGAAGGTCCTCAGCTTGATATCCCTGCCATTACAGAACACATCAAGCTCAAAAAGATTAACATTGGTATAGAAGCCGAACCCAAGTTTGCTTCTATAGGAGATTATTGGGATGATGAAACTGTTGGAAATATTGCAGATTTATTGCATGACTACCAGGATATCTTTCCTACCAAGTTTACAGAAATGAAAGGCATCCTAGGAGATTTAGGAGTTATGCGCATACCTCTGAAAGCAGACGCCAAGCCAGTAAAGCAGCGCCCATACAGGTTGAACCTGCGATATAAAGAAAATGTCAGAGAAGAAATTGATAAGATGCTCGCAGTAGGTATTATTGAGCCATTAGAAGAAAGAGATTGGATTAGTCCTATGGTGGTACAAGACAAAAAGGAAAAAGGTGAAATAAGAATCTGCGTGGACTTGCACAAGCTGAATGACGCATCAGCGCATGATCCATTTCCTACTCCCTTTACAAACGAAGTGCTTGATAATGTTGGAGGACAAGAGGCTTACTCCTTCACTGATGGATTTTCGGGATACCATCAGATCAGAATCCATCCAGACGACCGCCATAAGATGACTTTTGCGACTGAATGGGGCTCATTCCAGTATACGGTAATGCCCTTTGGTCTTAAAAACGCACCTGCTATCTTCTCTAGAGTCGTTGCTGTTTTTAAAGAATTCATTCATAAGTTTCTAGAAGTCTATTTTGATGACTGGACTGTATTTGGTTTATTAAAGAACCATATAGAGAACCTGCGCATGATGTTAGAAAAATGTAGACAGTATCAAATTTCCCTTAACTTGAAAAAATGTATCTTCTGTGCTCTTTTTGGTATTCTGTTGGGCCATATTGTATGTAGACAAGGACTCCTGATGGATCCTGCGAAGGTTGCCATCATTGCTAACTTACCTGCGCCCAACTCAGTCAAACAATTGCGCACTACATTGGGACATACAGGGTATTAGAGAAAATTTATCAAGGGTTATGCAAAGATTATTGCGCCTATGGAAAAACTGTTGAAAAAGGATTTGAAGTTCCAATGGACAGAAGAATGCCAACAGAGCTTGGATATACTTAAAGAAAAGATGATTACTGCGCCTATTCTAGTTTTCCCAGACTGGAGAAAACCCTTTCATGTTCATGTAGATGCTTCTTCCATAGCATTGGGGGTTGTGCTTACACAACTGGGAGAAGGAGGTATCGACCACCCCATTGCTTACTCTAGCAGAAAGCTGTCAACAGCTGAGAAGAACTACACCACTACAGAAAGAGAAGGACTAGCTATGGTGTATGCCCTACAAAAGTTCAAACACTACCTATTGGGCGCACATTTTAAAATGTATACTGACCATTCTGCTTTGAAATACTTGGTCAATAAGCCAGTGTTAGGGGGAAGAATTTGCAGATGACTACTGCTCTTCCAGGAGTATGATTTTGAGGTTATTGTGAAGCCAGGTAAATTGAATGCAGGACCTGACCATTTATCTAGGATAGAGTCAGGGGAGGAACCTACAAATTTGGACGACAATTTGCCTGATGCGCAGCTCTTTTCTATTCAAGCAGCAGATGAATATTATTCCGATATTCTTGAGTTTCTCACTACAGGGCAAGCGCCAGTTGAGTTTACAATCCAGCAGAAGAAGCAACTTGTTGTCAAAGCTGCAGACTACACTTTGATAGCAGGCCGGCTCTATAATTTGGGCCCTAATGAAGTCTTGCGCAGATGCATTTTACCGCATGAGAAGGACTCCATCATCGCAGAAGCACACTCAGGAACTGCAGGAGGCCATTTCGCAGGAAAGCTGACTGCGCAGAATATCTTAGCCGCAGGTCTTTGGTGGCCAACATTGCACAAGGATACTAAAGAATTCTGCAAATGCTACGATGTGTTCCAGCGAACAGGAAAACCCTCAAGAAGAGATGAAATGCCGCTAAAACCCCAGATAACACTGCGTGATTTTGATAAATGGGCCATTGATTTTGTAGGACCTATCAACCCACTAGGAAAGAGAACCGGTGCAAGATACATCATCACAACTACTGAATACCTCACCAGATAGGCTGAGGCGAAGCCAATTAAGAACTTCGACGCTGCCACTACCGCGCAGTTCATTTTTGAGAACATTATCACTAGATTTGGGTGTCCATTGATTCTACTGGGTGATCAGGGCACACATTTCCTGAATGAGACTATATAGGCCCTTACTGAATAATTCCACATTAGTCACCATAAGAGTACACCCTACCACCCTCAAGATAATGGTACGGTGGAGGCATTCAATAAGATTCTCGAGAATGCCCTGACGAAGATCTGTAATCAACAAAGAGATGATTGGGACCTTAGAGTCACAGCTGTGTTATGGGCTTACAGAACCACATGCAAGAAATTAACAGGTCACACACCTTTCAGTTTAGTGTATGGACAAGAAGCAGTTATGCCCATGGAATACATTGTTCCCAGTATCAGAATTGCGCAAATTACAGAAATGACAGATATTGATACTATGAGTGAAAGACTCTCACATTTGCTTTCCTTAAAAGAAGACAGACTTTTAGCCGGATTCCATCAACAGGTGCAGAAGGCAAGACAGAAAGCTTGGCATGACAAGCATATTAAGAATAAATTTTTTCAAGAAGGAGACTTGGTACTCCTCTATGATAGTAAATTCATCATGTTCCCAGGCAAGTTTCATGTACATTGGTTAGGCCCTTTTCAGGTGACGAAGATAACATAAGGAGGAGCAGTTCAGCTTGCGAAGTTGAATGGAGAATTGCTACCCACAATGATTAACGGGAGTTGGCTCAAGCTTTATCGTGATGGCCACTCCGCTCGAACGACTTAATGAATTGCTAAAGAAGTGCAGATGTCCAGTGTAGTTGAAAGAGGCATCGCATTATCACAATCTACACAGAAATCGTGAGACACTCAATCTCCGACTTCCCGCGCAGTTCCTTGAAACATCCGTGCATGTCAATAAAGTTTGTTTTGAGCGACCCTATTTTGCGCTCTTGCGAAGTTTTTCCCCGGGTTGTCGAACTGTCGCTCTTGCGGAGTTCCCTGTGTCAATTTGCTGCTTGAGGAGTTCTCATTGTGGACCCCTCTATGCACAGTTACCTATGCTGAAATGACCCACCGAAAATTTGAATTACGGTAGTCCTATAGCCGCATTTGAATATTAAATGAAGGATAAGCTCGCCAATTAATTGTATCTGCTCTGACAGAGTCGGCTCGATCTCCCTAAGATTCGCATTTATGTCATGCGCCGAAAGCTTTAGCTTCTCCCGGAAGGCTGTTAGAGCCCGTCCATCACAATTAATGCACCGCAAAGGCGCGGGGGTAGGGGGGTTGTCAACTCATGCATAGGAATCTACGGCTAGTAGCCCCACTTGTCTGCATTTACTATCGCCTTTAGCTATAAATACCCCACACTCGTATATCTTCGGGTTACTTTTCTCAAGTTGCATAGTGTCTTGTTTGAGAATCTAAGTTATTGTTTTCAGAGCTGTGTCGTGCAGACTGCTTCTTTTGTTTTCAGCGTTCGTATCCTACGCTGTTCCGCCATTTGTCTGTTCAAGTCCTTATTGTCTATACCGGTTCACGACGGAGAACCTATCCACTGAAGAAATTGTTCGTCAATTTAAGCGCAGAGGCTTAGATTTCGGCATGACTACCCCGGTGACGACCTCGGCTTACACGCACCCTGGTTGGACTGATCCCAGGCAATCTTCGGGCATAAGGGCGTCTCAGCCGCAGCAGCCGAACGAACCCGTTCCAGATCCCCTGGAAACTATGGTGAATTACATTCCGCCACGTCCAGATGATGCACCCGAGGTGCATATTCTGAAGAATGCAAAGTATCTGATTCCGCTGCCACCACTGCCGGAAGTCATGCGCCAAGAAGGGTCCCTGCTTGGACACCTTCCACTGGTTAAGTTTTCTGATTTCAACCTGGGAGACTATAGAACGTATCTTCAGTTCGCGCTTGATCGCTATCTGACGGTAGTCCAAAATCCCACCAGAAAAGCTGATGAATTCGTCCCGAAGGAATTTGCAACAAATTTAGAGCGGCCTGGACTGTTGAAGCTACCGCACTTCGGGCGTAGCAATGAAGTCAATGCAGTTGTTAAGGCCCTGCTATCCTACATTCATGGTGGTTATATTTGGCTGGGGAGGCCAATAGATTTGAATGTCGACTTGATTCATCGTATTACCGGCCTATCTAAGGTTGGTAAGGACCCCAATGTTCATTTCGTTGGAAAAGATAAGGACAGAAAGTTGGCTGCACAGCAGGTGCAGAAATACAAATTGACAAGAGGAGGTCGGTCTTATGACCTCACTACAGTTGAGGATGAAGCACTTAGATTCACCGGAAATCTGCTTGCAGGCAGACTTCTCACGAAGTGCAGACCTAAAGAAGTCACTGGAGCTGTCGTAGAGCTCGCAATCACAGCTGCGGAGGGAGAGCAGTACAATTGGTCTCTCTTCCTCCTCAATTATTTCTTGGAAGACTGCCGGAACGTCCAGGACACCGCCGGTTAGTTGTTCCATTTTTCTTGGCTTTTAATTTTATGCACCTTTGTCGGGTGGAAGGAGCCCCCCAACACTCAGTTCCTTCTGCGCCGCACAGGAGAGGTTGCAGGAATGCGCTATGTAAACCTCTGGGATTCTAGTAATCCCGCAAAGCGCAAGATGAATCGCGCCGTGTTCTGTGAATATTACCATCTCCTCAAGGACACTATCCAAGAGATGTCGAGGCTGAGTGAGGAGACAGCACAAATATATGGAACGAAGTTGGTCTTTTCGGCCAACTTGCATGAAATTTACTTCCGCCCTTGCGGCATTCAAGAAGAATGGGTTGTAGGCCTCTACAGGATGACTACTGAAGATGTTGCAGAAACTATAAAGTCGTGGCCAGATGAATGGAGGAAGGCCGCTGAAGTCGCATCCGCGATGCCACCCCCTGCTGCGCAAGAGAAGGATAAGGGTAAGGAAGCGACTGAGCAAAGAAGTGATGAAGGTTCGCTAGAACAAGTGGCCAAGAAGAAGAAGGTGTCGCATCCCTCTGAGACCATTGCCTCGGGGATCGACCAGTACTTGAAGGAGCAATTTCGCGAGCTGCGGACCGCGCACGCTCACATCATAAGTGCTTTGGACCTGCAGTTCATCGAGTTAAAAGGTCTCGCAGGAAGAGTTGTGCAGACCCATGCTCCAGCATCTAGTTCGCAGACGATGCAGGCATCTACAAGTACTGAGCGAGTTGAAGTACTTGCAGAGAGGCATACTGTCGTGCACATCCCGCCTACAAGCATGACACTTCCGGATCCTTTGGCCGCACTGCAGGTAAGCGCAGTTGGCCCCATTGAAATAAATTTGTCTTTGATTCCGATAGAAACCTTGTAGTTAGTACAAGAGAAGGTCTCTATTGAGCTGAGAGCTAGAGAGCTCTCCACATTCCATGCAAACCAAAGACTGCAATCGCAGGAAATAGAGCTGAAGGCAGGCTATAAGAACATCTCTGAGAAGCTTGCACTTTATGAAGCACAAGACACTGGGATAAGAAACGTAATTGATGAAATCGCCCAGGAGATGCCAGTTTGCGAGATTCAACCAGACCTTCCTCTGGTTGAGAAAGTTCAAATTATTGGTGGAAGGGTGAAAGCCCTAAAGCAAGAAATAGTTGCTATGGCTGAAGACCATAGAACGTAGATCGTCGAGTTGGAATCTCGTGTTGCAGCGCACCCTACAGATGATAGGCAGGAACAATTTGAAGCACTGCGCAGAGCTTCCACTCAAATGAAGTCCAGAGCAGATGAAGCCGAGACCCTGATGACGCAAGCTATGGAGGCTTGGACTGAGCTTGAGAAGCTCCCTTTCAAAGTCGGTCTTTTGTGTTCAGATATCCACATCATCTATTTCGGGATACATCATCTATTTCAGGATCTTGCATGATCTATTTCAGGATATGATCTATTTCAGGATTTTGCATGCACAGACATGCATCCCAGTCACCAGTTTGATGCCTCCAGCACCTTATCCACCTTCTTCTAGCACCCGGGAGCCACTTACCACAGAGTTTTAGCCCTCCTAAGCTGAAAGGCGCCCACTTCTCACCTACTGCCAGAGAAGGGAGCACTTGTTCACCTACCACTGCAGTTCCACTTCAGTTACATTCAGTTAGCTCCGATTCTCCCTGATTTGAGGCTAGTTTCACTCCCGACTGACTGTATCACTTCCGTTTGACCTCCAGTTTGATTAGGTGACTTGTTCTGACTTCAGTTAGCCTCCCATGCGCCCCCACTGAGCCTCCATATCCTAAATCAGTGCTACACACTTCAGTTACACTTATTACACTCAGTTAGACTCAGATTGACACCTGGATGACTGGTTGTTGTGATTGATGAGCACCACCGATGATTGATGAGGACTTCTAGATAGAGTCAAGCTACTCCATTCAGTGATTCGAATGGCCTACTTAGTCAATTCGAATTGCTCAGTCATTGAGACAGTTTGTATTGTAATTCATTCACCCTTTCTGGGATAGAGAGCACTGTTGCATGTTTTGCACAGTTTTGCACCATATTTTCTATGTTCATCTGTTGTGATTGATTTACTTGTTCATTAGATCTGCTGTGACTAATTTTACATGGTATCAGAGCCATTGCAGGGACAAGATCTCTTTTCTACAGGTGTTTATACAAGAAGATTTGACTGAATTGCTAAAAATTGCAATAAGTTTGGCATGAGATATCTCAAGGGCATTCGCTCCTGTGCATGCAAAGCTTGAAAATTATTCCAATACCACTCCAGAAGCTTGAGTTACCACATAATTCCTGGATGTGATACATTGGACCCATTCAACATTGCTTGAAATCCAATCCCAGATGTGATGCAACTCTCAAAGGGTGGATTGTTCGACCTTATTGTGGTTGTTTTGATGTGATTTGCAGGTTTATTGTCTCCTCCAATTGCACTCGCTACATTCTGCATGCAAGCCTTTCTACAGCAATTGCATTCGCTATAGTCTGCATGCAAGCTTCCTCTTCATCAGTTGACTCAATCCTTGCAATGGAATACTCTTCTTCAAAGCCTATCCTCACCCCATTCAATTATTTTGATTGGAAAGATGATATGGAGATCATATTACGTTCAAAAGGTTACTACCGAGTCACTCTTGGTCTTGAATTGGAGCCAAACAATGTAGCAGAAAGAACTAAACACTACAACAAGCTTGATGAAGCTTACGGTCTTCTTTGTCTCTCCATCTCCAAGGATCTTCACTTCCATCTCAGCGGATTGAAGACTCCAAAAGCCATATGGGAGCAACTTGAGACACTATTCGGAAAGCAGGATGAGCTTAGGGCTTTTCAATTAGAGAATGAATTGATTGGCCTTAATCCTGAGAATTTCGAGACCATCAATGAATTCTTCACAAAATTCAAGAACTTGAACTTGCAATTGAAGAACAGTGGTGTTATCAAAGAGGATAAACAGTTGATCCTCTCCATTCTAAGCAAGCTTGGGAAATATTATTCGGTATTTGTCTCTACTTTCAATTCCGGTCGGCTAACTACCCCGAATTGGAAGATGCCTACCTTGAATGCCTTCATTGAGTCCGTTACGAAAGAGCATGACAAGTTGATTCAAATGGGGTCCATAAGCTCCAAAGATTCAGCCCTATTTGTTCAAGGACCCAAGATCTCGAATGGTAAAGGAAAGCTAAAGAAGGAGAAGCCCAAATTCGAGCCTCACAAGCAAAAAGACAAAGGCAAGCAAACGGATGCACCATCCAGTTCGAAATCCAAGCAAAAGGGAAAAGAAGGTAACCAAAAATCTAAATGTACTTATTGTAACCATGGCTTTCATCCCGAAAGTTCATGTATGAAGAAGACTATAGATCAAATGGCCCTCCTTTTGGAAAAGAACAACATAACCCTTCCTGACGGTGCAAGGAAGAAGGATCAGAATGATGATCATGAAAGAGGACAAGCACTCATGGCAACGGTTTCGAAGCCCTCAACTCTCTTGATAGATTCGGGTGCATCAAATCATATGGCTGCAAACATTGATTCTTTTTCCTCATTCGATCCAAACAGCTCCATCCCCATCCATTTGGGAGATGACTCAAAAATTTCTTCAAAGGGCAAAGGTACGATTCATGTAGAACATGGATGCTTTCAGAATGTTCTCTATGTGCCTTCCTTAGCTTCGAATCTCCTTTCTGTGTATCAAATGACACATACTGGTGATCCAAAGAAAGTCACATTCAGCCCTAATACAGTTGAAATTTCTGATATCAAAAGTGGAAGACTAGTTGCGGTTGGAAAGGCAAACCACACTGCTAAATGTTATGAGTTTTCGCACTTTATTCCGCTTGCAAAGCCCACTGCTCTTCGCACACATGGTAATGAGGTTAGTAGGATTTGGCATGAAAGATTTGGACATCTAAATTATAATTATTTGCTGCTGCTATCAAATAAATCCATGGTAGATGGGCTTCCACAACTCCGTTCCTCGAAGGGAATATGCACCGGTTGCATTATTGGGAAGCACCCCGAGCACAGATTCGACCGCGGAAAGGCTAGCAGAGCCTCTACTATTTTGGGATTGATCCATTCTGATATCAGTGGTCCACTGCCCCATATGTCATTAAATGGTTCAAGGTATGTTTTGACATTTATTGACGATTTTTCCCGCTTTACATGGGTATTCTTTCTCAAAAACAAGTCAGAAGTGCTTGGAAAATTCAAGGATTTTAAGGCTTCTGTTGAGACCACCACTGAGAGCAAGATCAAAGCTCTTAGATATGATAATGGTGGGGAATATATCAAGTCCGAGTTGCTGCAACTTTGTGCCCAAAGCGGAATCAAGATCCAACATACAGTTCTCTACACACCCCAGCAGAACGGTGTAGCGGAAAGGAAAAACCGGTCACTGAAAGAGATGGCTACATGCATGATTGAATCGAAAGGTTTGGTTGCAAATATTTGGGCTGAAGCAATCAATGTTGCTGCATATATACAGAACCATGTTCCACATTCATCCGTGAAAGGTATGACTCCTTTCGAAGCATTCTTTGGTCACAAACCGGATGTGTCAAATTTGAGAGTTTTTGGCTCTACTGCATGGGCTAGAATTCCTTCTGAGAAGAGACGAGCTTTGGATCCACAAAGTATCGAGTGCATATTGATAGGATATGGGGAAGAATCAAAAGCATATAAACTCATGGATATCAGATCTAAAAAGATATTCATAGAGCGCAGTGTGCAGTTTGAAGAACCGCTTCAAGAATTGCAACTAGTTGAGGAGAAAACTGCCGATTCACCGCCTTCACCAGAAGAAGATTCGAGCAGCGATAATGAAGGTATGAGTTCTGATATTTCTGATATTGAAGCATCATATGATGATCATGACATATCAGGTTCGGAATCCGACCATTCAGATCCCCCTCAGTTACCAAAGTGGGCCCAAAACACTCTACAATCTGCTGGTTCTAGTCTTGGAAATCCTGCTGATCCGAGACGAACAAGAGGTGACTTTCAAAGGGCAGGTATGGCTCTTTCTATTGCTGATCCATTTCTTCCTGAGATTTGTTATTTGATGGCTGGTTCAAATCCCCAATCATACTATTCAGCCCATCGAGATCCAAGATGGAAAAGTGCCATGGATGAAGAGTACAGTTCTCTTCAAAAGAACAATACATGGGAGCTAGTTTCTCTTCCACCTGGAAGAAAATTAGTGAAGTGTAAATGGGTCTACCGTACTAAAGTTGCTGCTGATGGCACTATCAGCAAATATAAAGCAAGGTTGGTGGCAAAAGGTTTTTCCCAAGTCCAAGGAGTGGACTACACAGAGACCTTTGCACCGGTTGCAAAGATGGATTCCATCCGCCTTGTTTTAGCTATTGCCGCATCCAAGCACTGGGAGGTGCATCACATGGATGTGAAGAGTGCATTTTTACATGGAGACCTTGCTGAAGAGGTCTATATGCAGCAGCCAGAGGGTTATACATCAGATCCATCATTGGTTTGTAGATTGAAGAAGTCTTTGTACGGGTTAAAACAGGCCCCAAGAGCTTGGTACGCAAAGATGGACTCCTTCCTTCTTTCTCAGAATTTCCAAAGATGCAAATCTGATCCGAATGTCTATCTTCAGCGAGTTAAAGGTAATTTGTTGGTTATTGTACTTTATGTTGATGATCTGCTTATTACTGGTAGCACACTTACTTCAATAAACAAGCTAAAATCTGCCTTAAATCTAGCTTTTGACATGAGCGATTTGGGCTTGCTGAGTCACTTTTTGGGCTTGGAGATAGCTCAAAATTTCGATGGGATCACTATATCTCAGCAAAAATATGCTTCCGACCTGTTATTGAAGTTTAATATGGCTGAATGTAAGGCAGCCCCGTTCCCATTCCTCTCAGGAATCAGTCTTGAGGAGGGAGATTCCACACCGCTTGCAGATTGCAGTATGTATCGACAGTTGATTGGTTCACTACTTTATTTGACACATTCACGGCCTGATATCTCATATGCCGTAAGTGCCATGTCAAGATATATGCAGCAGCCACGTGAGCTTCATTGGCGAGCAGCCAAGCGGATCTTGCAGTATGTGCAAGGTACGAGACAGTTTGGCATACACTATGCTGCAGATTCTGAGCTAGATTTCATTGGTTTTACTGATTCAGATTGGGCAGGTGATAGCATTGATCGGAAGTCCACTTCCGGTTATGTTTTCATGATTGGTCATGGTGCTATTTGCTGGTCCAGCAAAAAGCAAGCAGCCATTGCACTTTCTTCAGCAGAGGCAGAGTATCGAGGGGCATTCAATGCCTGCATTCAGGCAGTTTGGTTGCAGGGTATTCTTTCCGAGTTTGGTTTTGGTGGCACTACTTCGACTGTCCTATTTTGTGACAATCAAAGTGCTATCAAGATCTCCACAGATCCAGTTCAGCGGCAGAGGACCAAACACATTGAGATTCATATGCATTACATTCGACAGTTGGTGCACGACCGCACCATCATTCTGCAATATTGCCCTACTGATGAGCAAATTACAGACATCTTCACCAAGAGCTTCACTGAGAAGAAGTTCTCTTACCTCCGTTCACTATTGGGGGTGAGTTCCATCATGGTGGAGACAGATTGATTCATTATTATGCTTTAGCTTGAGGGGGGGCTTTCTTCCCACTGGGTTTTCCCTCTTTCCTCACTTAGTTTATTTTCAGCATTTTTTGGATTATTGTATTGGGGTGACCTTTGGTCTTAGTTACCAGGGCCCCACATTATTTTTAGTTGGCACATCATAGTCTAGCTTGAGGGGGGGTGTTCGGATATCCACATCATCTATTTCGGGATACATCATCTATTTCAGGATCTTGCATGATCTATTTTAGGATATGATCTATTTCAGGATTTTGCATGCACAGACATGCATCCCAGTCACCAGTTTGATGCCTCCAGCACCTTATCCACCTTCTTCTAGCACCCGGGAGCCACTTACCACAGAGTTTTATCCCTCCTAAGCTGAAAGGCGCCCACTTCTCACCTACTGCCAGAGAAGGGCGCACTTGTTCACCTACCACTGCAGTTCCACTTCAGTTACATTCAGTTAGCTCCGATTCTCCCTGATTTGAGGCTAGTTTCACTCCCGACTGACTGTATCACTTCCGTTTGACCTCCAGTTTGATTAGGTGACTTGTTCTGAATTCAGTTAGCCTCCCATGCGCCCCCACTGAGCCTCCAGATCCTAAATCAGTGCTACACACTTCAGTTACACTTATTACACTCAGTTAGACTCAGATTGACACCTGGATGACTGGTTGTTGTGATTGATGAGCACCACCGATGATTGATGAGGACTTCTAGATAGAGTCAAGCTACTCCATTCAGTGATTCGAATGGCCTACTTAGTCAATTCGAATTGCTCAGTCATTGAGACAGTTTGTATTGTAATTCATTCACCCTTTCTGGGATAGAGAGCACTGCTGCATGTTTTGCACAGTTTTGCACCATATTTTCTATGTTCATCTGTTGTGATTGATTTACTTGTTCATTAGATCTGCTATGACTAATTTTACATTTTGGAACAGGTACAAGCAACAGAACAGTCCCTAACTGTTCTGAGTAAAGAAGCTAAGGCCTTAGAAGGCTTAGCAAAAATGAGGAAAATGAGCGAAGTGCGCAGAATACAAAAACAATTGCACAAGCTCAGAAATGAAGATGCTAATCTCACCAACAGCATTCAGCCATTTATGGATGAATATGCTAAACTTGTTGCCCAAGCCAAGGAAAAGATCAAAGAAATTGCTGAATCTCAACAGTTGGTTGATGGCATAACTGAAGAAGAAGCCACTGCAGAAACGGTGCAGACAGCTGCGGAGTACGTCGAGGAAATGGACTCCGCTATTGCGCAGTGGAAGAACGCATTTGCCGCGACCAAAGAAAAGGCAGACGTGCAACTTAAGCAACCACACGCTAGTGCGAGTGGCTCGGGGACGAGCCACAAGTAAGTGTTAGGGGCCTGTTGGAGACTAGGCCGCAACTATGGTAAAGCTGCGAATTTTGAGGAAAAAGCACAAGTGTTGAAGGGAAAGTGCTAATTTTGAATAAGCACCAATTTTGGGTAGAAGTGAACGGTGCGCAGTACAGCGCCAGATGGACGAGCTTAGCGCAGATTATGGACCAGAAATTGCGGAGCTCGCGAGTACACGCCAAAGGAGAATGAATGTGGCCGAGTAGAAAGCTCAGCTGCCACAATAAATGAAGCGACGGAATAGAGGGCTCAGCTACCCTCATTAAGGCTAAGTACAAAAGTTATGGTTGCTCTGACCAAGGAAGAGCAACGGACCAAAGCATTGAAGGCGAAGGACAAGGAGCAGAGAATGATGAAGCGAAACCCATACCCGCAATCTACACCGAAAGTCATGGAACCTGCAGGAAACGTCGACATGACTGCAAGCGGCGCCTACAGTACACCTAGCCATGTCCGTGTTTAGGGTTTTTGGGGATTACTGCTGGGAAAGGCCCACAGTCTTGTAAAGGTGAGACCCTCAGGGTCACCTATATATATGTGTAATTGTAAAGGAAGAAGGTTAGATGTTTGAGATAAGCTAGTTAGTTGGTTAGCTATCCCTTAGATGTTTTAGACGTAAGAAGGTTAGATGTTAAGAGGAGTGATAGTTGAAGAGCTAGTCACTGAGCTGCAGAAAGTCTCAGTCGAAGTCTGAGTTATTGTAATCTCTGTAGAAGAAGAGAGTAGATCTAGGAGAAGGGCTCCCAGCTGTGTGCATGGATTTTCCTGGAAAGATCTAAGGCTACAGCTGTGTGCGCAGCAGGACTGTGTAATTCCCGTTTTGAGTTAATATAAGATAACCGTTCCAGTGAATGTGATTTCCCCGTGGAGGTGAACTACATAATTCTCGTTATTATGATGCTGTGTTGTGTGAATGCATGTTTTAGTTTACTATATGTGTTTACATGAATGTTTCATTGTCTTTATGAATGAGTATATAAATCAAGTCCTTGAAGCTCCCTCGGAAGTTATTCTCGCGCACTATCGAAGGAGTCGATAAGAGAACTATCGCCGCAGTGCTTAGGGAATGCGTCACTGTGTTGGGCACGCAAGCAAAGATGATACATAGTGTATCGGACACAGTGGTTAATTGCCTCGTGCGCAGGAGCGGAGATACCGCGTAGCTAAGCTGGTAAGAGAGAGTTTCAGCGCTGTTGCACTGAGGTCTGCGGAAGAGTAAGACGTCCCGCTTGGAGGAATCCTCTCAGAAGAAAAAGAGGGAGAAGATTGCAGTCTCCGCGTCGCCAAGGTTAAGGAAGCCTGATTCCTTAGCACCCCCATAGCCACTTCGGGTGAGACTTCGAGCTGCTGCGTAGCTCGTTTCCGAGAAGGCCAGTGCGCCAAGGGGTGTTTGTTGCTGGGCATCCTGAAAACCCGGGTCTGTCCATAAAGGCAGCCAACAAGAATGAAGCATACAACTTGCCATTTTGATGATTCCCCAATTCTTACTCTCTACTAATCCATTTTTCTTGGGGGTATAGGGAACATTATTATGCTAAGAGATTTCATGAAAGCAAAGAAACGATCGAAAGTGAATACCAATATACTTGCCTCCCCCATCAATCTAGAGACACTTGATATTCTAGTTGCATTGAGCTTCACTAAGAATTTTGAAATCCCATGATTTTCCAAACACCATATCCTTAGATTTAATGGTGTATACCCATGGAAATTAGGAATGAACATCCATAAAAGTAAGGAAATAATCAACTCCCCAAAGAGAAGTGGCCATGTGACCAAAAAATCACTATGGATTAATTTAAGGGACCTAGCAGAATGCCTTGTTTTGTCCTTTGGAAAGGACTCTAAGCGATGTTTACACATCACACATCCCTCACAAACATCACTAAAAGGGTTGATATGTCAAAGACCCTCATCTAGGTGAATATGGTTGTGTCTTAAGGATCCATAATTGGTGTTACAAATATGGAAGTGTCACGAGTTACTATCATTATCTGTATTGGCCACCATTGTAATCAATTTATTTGTCACTAAGGTTGAAGAAGAGTTCCCTAACTTGTACATTCATTCAGATTCAACATAATATCTAGAAGCAACAACTTTGAACCTATCATTTACGTCTTTAATGATTCATCTGCCTTACCAAAATTCCACCTTTTCATTGGTGTGTGATGAAATAAATAGATAATAGATTTTATCGACCCACTCTAGGAACTTGTAGAACATCCTCATACTTATAATTATCAATAACAACAGTGACACAACAAAAAACTAAGAGAATCGAGTCAACTCATTGTTACCTGCTCACCTTAAAGTGAGTTATAGTCTATGCCAAATTTACACTTAATATCAATTGCCCTGTGTCTATCATCTCCTCAGTGCTACCCATTTTTCTTGTTCTCTAGATTATTGATATCCCTTTGACCATTATCCCTAAAAAAAAATGGACACTCATTTTAGTACTCAAGGAAAACTTAGACTACAACATCCTCCTTAGTCATCGTTGGTTGAATGTGATGATGATTGTCCCCTACACCTTCATGGGTGCACTTTTGTTCTTTCAAGAAGGCAATACTTATTATATTCAATGATGATCTTGTTCCTTTCTTTCATTTTGCTAAAACTGCTAGTAAATCGCACTCCTTGGTGTTTTCTATGTAGTTTTTGATATTTTTTGAAGCCTCCTCCTCTTGCTTTCACTAGACTTTTTAAGTCAATAACATCAATGATAGTTGGCACAAAAGAATCGAAAAGAAACATGAAAAAGTGGTTCAAAAGTGGGATATACTTATTAATGTAATGAGTCACTGAAATGGTCAATGTGCATAATCTTTATGTTCAACTTCGCCATAGAGTATGGCCCAAAAGTCAAAGCAATGCTTATTAAATGGGGAAAATCAAGCTCAAAATATTGACTTATAGTGTTTTTCATGTTTATAACTTGTACGGTTGGTGTTACTTTTTAATAAAGTTCTTCTTATGCATCACATCATATTTTTATTATCAAGATTTATTTAAGACCAATAGGAAATTGTGAAGCAAGAATTTGACTTCGGGGAAAATCAAGCTCAAAATATTGACTTATAGGGTTTTTCATGTTTATAACTTGTACGGTTGGTGTTACTTTTTATAAAGTTCTTCTGATGCATCACATCATATTTTTATTATCAAGATTTATTTAAGACCAATAGGAAATTGTGAAGTAAGAATTTGATTTCGGTTTTATTAATATGAGTTATAATAGTTAATTAATTTTATTGTTTCTAAATCAATTTAGTTAATAAGTTTATGATTTTTAAACTAATTTAATAATATTTTAAACCAATTCTATTAATATTTTCAATTTTAATTTTATTAAAATGTTAATTTATAAGTTTTTATTTATTTATACTCTAATTTAACTTTTAATATTTTAGTTTTTTAAATCTATGTAAACGAATTTTAATTTAATCTCTATCAAAATCGTAATAAGAAGGTATTATTATTATTATGTAAACAAACTTTAATTTAATCTCTATCAAAATCGTAATAAGAAGATATTATTATTATTATTTTAATTTTATTATTATTATTAGCGATATAAATTTAATTTTAATTTAATTCATAATTTAATTAAACATTACATGTTTTACAAAAGATGAGAATTTAATTTAGGTTTATTTTCCACTTTTCATCCATTATTTAAATTGTTTGTTCGTTTTTCAATCTCAATTACTTTAATTAAATCACTGCATTTTTTTATTGTAGTAATGCTCAACCTTGGCTAAGATTTTGGCTTCATGTAGATGTAGTGTTTCATCTTATCTTCAAGTGTTCAACCAATGCAAAATGACAACCCTAGTTTTGTTTGATATTTATTGCATACTCCCATGCTCTAATATATGTAGAATGTCGAATTTCACTAATGAAAGCTTTCCCACATAAGCAAGGAGTCATGCAGACACCTTTTTGTTTTGTGGGATATGTTGCAAAAGAGAATTTTCAGGGCAAATCCAAAAAATGAGATGATGGTTGAGTGATATTTTTGAAATTCAATGGTCGAGAATAAGTTAAGTTGATCATCTAGATCCAATTTAGGATGATAACATGTGTAGGTTATATGCTAAAGGTGTTATGGATAAGTCACATTATGCCCATATCTAACGATTCTCAATACATTTGATCAATGGTTAAAATTTATTTGGGGTCACGGACTACACTGAGATTTAATCCTATGCCATCAACCCAAGGTGTCGAAGTCATCTTTTGACATAGCAACCTTATATTCATTTCAGGTTAGGAAGGTGGTTGGTTATTTAAAACCATTTCATCATCGACCTGATACCACTTTAAGGATAAAAGTGGTAAAGGTGCAAGCCAATGCAGGATGAAATCACATACAAGAGGGACCAGGTTATATTATTGACTAATCAAAATGCACCATGTGGAAGATGATTTAATGTTATCTTTTATATTTTAAAATTGTTCCATCAAAACCTAAAGTTTATTCCAAAAAAGTGAAAAAGGTTACTGTGAAAAGGGAACTATTGTTGAGATATGCCATCAGGGCTAACTAACGTTATATCAATCTCATTAGTCAAAGAACCAAGTGGATAATAGACCAAGTATTCTCTTTCCATTTTTAATTATTCTTTTATGTGGGATTGATTTGTTTTCTGTTGTAATATGACTACCCTATAGAAACCTCAGCTTTCTACCCATCTGGTTCAATCAAACCCGGGTGAGGATCACCTAGTTCATACCGATGCTGAAGTTTATGAAACTTTTTTAACCCATATAATCCCATATAAACTTAGGCAAGTTGCATGAGGAAAATTCATAGATTCTCGAGACCGAATTCCTACCTAGGAATGCAACCTTCCCAAAGCAATTGCCTTGAAACCTACCATTGTTATACCTCTATATTTCACAGTGTCGCATCCCCATCACAAAACAAGTTGACGACACTTCCCCTACTGTTTTGAACCATCCAGAAGAGACAGATGATGAGTCAACCTTGAAGGTGAATCCACCCTGGCAAGTTTTGACCCACCTTAGGCTTTACTCACATACACTACCGCGCATTGCCAGCTTGACAAAACGCGGTACTAGACACTACCGCGTGCTGATATTTTCCCAAAGCGCGGCAGTGCCGCGTTCTGCAGTCTTTGCAAAACGCGGTACTCTTTTAATAGATTTTTTCCCTTGGCTCGTGGGATTTTGGATTTTCGAAGATAATGGAAGATTGGAATCCTTGATTCGATCCCAACTCATCTCCTTCGATTAGAAACCCTGATCCACTTATCTCTCCTTAGATCCACCCATCTCTCTTGTTGGTTAACCTCACCATTCACTATAAAAGAGAGGCATGCCATTGGAAAAAGGGGGAGGACTCTTGAGAGCACCAAACTTATGGTCTTACAACATTGTGGAGATAGCTAGAGGAGAAGACACTTGGAGTTGGAAGATTGGCTTGGACATCAAGCAACTTTTGTAAGTACTCTCCAAATTGTAATGGAATAACTTGTCTTGTTTTCCCAAATCATTTGTGTTAATCTTGCTTTAATGATATGATTTGTATCTTTCATAGATTTAGATCCTAACTCATGTTTCAGGTTGCTAGAGAATAGTGCATTCTTGTATTTTGGTTCCATTTTAACAGGTTCATTTGTGAGGGCTTGGAGCTTGGAGCAAATACCAAAAACAAGCGTTTGGATAGAAGGTCAGTTAAACTCCTCCTATTCTCTTCAGCATTTTAATCCTGAGATGTTTGTTAGATCTAGGGATTCAAGGTAGCATTTGTTTTGTTTTGTTCTTAGCCTAGAGTTAGTTAAAGTCTGCTTTAGTCTAGGGGAATTTTGACTTATCCGTAGGGCAGAATTCCACATAACAAGAATGGCGACTCCGCTGGGTTTGATTACTGCTTGATTGATTCAACTCACAGTCATTTATCTTTGAATTGTGAGTTTGTGTTGCACTTCAAACCAGTCTGAATCTTGGTCCCTTTTTGACCCTTATTCACCCCTCCTCGCAGTATTTATCTCCCTGTTTAATTACTGAGTCCCCTGGGTCGGCAACAACCCTGAAAATCTTACTTTTTCTTCTCAAGTTGCGCTTTTTCTTTCCCTTGCCACAGTACCGCTCCCTTATAACTGATTCCAGCGCAGTAGTACCGCGCCCTCTGCCTTAGTACCAGAGCGGTACTGTTACAGTGTCGCGCTTCATCCAGACTATCACCCGCGGTAGTGTCTGCAAGTGTTTAAATTTTTTTTATTTTATTTTTATTTTTGCTTGGTTTCCTGAGTTTCTCTCTGCCTCAGATAGTCTAAACTGTTGCCTGTTAGCATCCTGGTTAATTTCCAGTCTCTATGGTGTGCTTATTACCTAGTTTGTGAGCTTGATTGATTGATTGAATTAAGTGGCACTTTTGACATATTGGTCATTTTTCAACCTGATTGCATTGACTTGATTTTTTTTCCCCTACAACCAACTCAACACCACTGTCTTCTGTTACTAAATACTGTAGTTTTTACAGTCATATTGTCATTATCATTTTCAGTAAATTAAAAAGATCATTGGTTGAGAGCAAATTTTGTTGTTTAAATTGAAAAAGTCTAGTGGTATTTTGCATAGGGAAATGAACCATTAATTTTGCCATAGAAATTCTCATTATAGAAGCATTGTAGATTGTAAAATCAGTGCATTGAAAAGAGTGTTTACTTCAGTTTGGCTTTGTTTATAAATCAAAAAGAAAAGAAAAATCTTTTACTTTGATTGCTTGTGAAAATTGTTATGCATATTTGATCGAAGAACCTCTATCTTTACCTTAGCTAGATTTCATCGAAGACAAAGGCTTGTTTGTGATTCATTCTCATTTGCATGGTTTGAGTCGTCATAACACCATCAAGTTTCACGTCCACTACCCGATTGAGTAAGACAGCCACTAAAATTAATCACCCTAATTCAACCAACTTTAACCTCACTTGAGGAAATCAAAAGAAATTGGTAGTTAGGTAGGACACCGGGGATAGGCATCAAAATAATTCCCCCTTGTCATTTTCATCTGAGACATAGTCGTTGTCTTTAGGGAACTAAAATCCTCTAGTACTTATTGACACGGTCACAGCTAGTTTGTGGAGGGGCCTCCTGACTGTTTTTAACTTTTAGGGGTTAAACGGCCGCGAGATTGAGAACCGGACGGAATCTGTGGAATACCGCACTCCACTTAGCCCTAAGGCAACATCGATCGCTGTCTTCTTCGGAAGGCTGAAGTGCCCAAAACCTTTTCCGACGTGTCATGAACGAGGTAGCTTAGTATCTATTCTACTAGGGCTCTTTTACCCAGGATCCCTTTCGGTAGAGGGATATCCTTCTTATATCGGTCTCTCATGTTGTATTGTTCGACTTGGATTTCATCACCTTGCGAAGGATACAGCCTGTTGAGGTCTCCAGCTCTTAGTTAGGAGTTTGCTTGGCGTCTCATCTTCATAGAGGGTCATTTTTTCTTTGTAGGGACTGCTTGTTGGCATTCTGGCCACTTTTGTTGATCAGCTCGCTTATTGAGACACCGGTCTCGGTATAGATTTTAGAGCTTGCTTTTTTGGCCTGTGAGCCTTGCTTTTTCTAGCTCCTCTTTTGCACACTCGGCTGCATTAGAGTTTTTGAGTTCTTTGTTTACGGTACTGCCCCCGATTTTCATTTTCCTGTCATCATGTCAGATCTACCACGAAGATCACGAAGACAACAAGGCCAAAGCCCTCCACCACCACCACCGCCACGGACTACTGGTCCGCCTGCATCACGCATTCCTGCTCCTCCTGGCCGCGGTGCTGGTCGAGGCAACATCCCACCGCCGATACGTACAACATCTTCAGTTACGCCCGTAACTGCCACACACAGCACAGTCTCAGAATCTATTGCAGCTTCTGCAACCACTAGCACGTCTGAGACTTCCACTGTCACCTCACCTACTGTCATTCCAGATTTATCTGTTACAGTAGACACAGTTACCGCAACTGAACCTAGCACGACTCAGAGTACTAGACCAGAGGTCATCCTTCTACCGGATGCCAACACTTCTCGTCCATCAGACACTTTTTACGATGATATAGACGGATCTATTGGCACCACAGAAGGGTCCGACCAGGACATACCTGGCTTAATTTCAGTCCCAGGCGGATACGTTGAGATCGTTGAAGATACTCGTCTACCTGACACAGCTTTTGAACCTGATTATGGCTTCATTACTTCCCAGACAGAACTTCCGCCTGTTATTACTACGTCACCCAGTGTTCATCCTCAGGAGACAAGTTCTTCTAGCAACGTACCTCGCACTTTACATCTACCCAACCTCCCACCGGGACACGAAATCATGGCTTCCATCCAGTCTAGTATGGTTAGCCTAGCGAACTCTCCGTTAGCATCGGCACAATTTAGACGCAACACAGAGCAAATGCTTTCGACAGCGTCTAGATACCCCCCTGTTTCTCGTCCTTCTAACTATAGGGATCCCAACGTCCCGTCTAGCACAGAATTTCATCACTCCTTTGCAGACGGCTCAGGACCTTCGGACTTTACTATACCTAGGTTCCTGCCGGATCCCCAAAATCTTTTTCAGGATATGAACTCGGACCCAGTTCTCGTTGGTCCTTCTATCATTGAACACGTTATGGACGACGCCAATACCCTTGGGCTAAATTCCCCACATTTGCTGTCATCACCTATGTTTGGTGCACATTCTATGAGGGATAACCCAGTTTTTTCTCCGTCCTCACCTGTCCAATATGGACGACCTCCTCCGCAAATCGGTACTTTTGGCGCCGTTGGCCAATCCATGCTATCATATTTGGCTAGCGGCGGAAGAACACCTAGTCATACTGCTGGATCTTCCGTTTCGACCGGAGGATCACCTTCAGCCACCATTTATACTATTTCAGGAGGTGGACAACCGACTGCAATGGTCCCTAACTCCAACATACAAACCCTCCCTGGTGGGCCATCAACCCAACCAGCTGGGGGGCAACCTTTTGTTGGGAACCCCATTGTTGGTCAACAACCTCCTCCCGTCGAGTCATCAACCCAACCAGTTGGAGGACAACCTTTTGTTGGGAACCCCGTTCCTACTCAACAGCCTCCTCTCATAGGGTCATCCAACCCATTCGCTGGCGGACAACCTATTGGTTCCATCCAACAACTATCCCAACCAGCAGCATCTGCTCAGTACGGTATGTACAGCACACCTGGCAGTGGGCAACCTTATTCCGGTATTCCAACCGGACCTCCTTCTCAACCTCCCCCGTCAGGCATGCTTCCTTATTGGGATCATCAAATCCCACAGAGTGGGGGGTACTCACTTTTTGGAAACTGGAACCAAGCTGGGGGGCAATCTCAGATTTCCCCCAACTTGAATTCTGGTTTCCCTTACCCTTCAGCTGCTACAACTCCATGGAACCCGTCACTTCAATTTCCACTCGTTCCTCAAGCAGGAACGAGCCTTCCATGGACACCACCGTCGCAGCCACCCCCCAACCCTGCTATGGGAAATCCTCCACTTACAAAATATAGTGGTAACATCCCTGGAATACAACAATTCCAAGGAACTTTTCCCCAACAAGGAACAACAACCATTCCTGGGTATCAACAACCTCAGGGTACCATACTCACTCAGCAGAACACTTACCAACCGGCTGCTTGCAGTCAACCGGTTAACCAGATGGCTTACTATCCGCAGAACTTCCAGCAGTACCCCACGGGAAACACATATGGGTATAACACACAACAGCATGCTATGCAGGGCCCTCCAGGATTCTCTGCACCACATGGTTATTACTCATACCCGCAGACCAACCGGCAACTTCCCTTTTTGGCCACACTTGACTTACCTGATTTGTCGAGGCTTATCAACGATCCTATATGGCATGAACCTCACTGGCCACCTATTCCAGCCAAACTACCATCGGACATTCCCAAGTTCGATGCTAAGCCCGGGGAAGACCCCAAGAACCACATGATGACCTTCCATCTTTGGTGTTCATCCAACTCCTTGATGGATGATTCCATCCGACTTCGGCTCTTCCAACGTACGCTTACCGGAACGGCAGCAAAATGGTACATCGAGCTGCCACAGCACTCTTTTCGTGATTTCAACACTTTGGCTATGCAGTTTCTGACACATTTTCAGCTCCCCATCCGGTATGAGACTGGAACAGAACTGATAACTTCACTACGTCAAACCACTTCTACACATATTTCGGATCACATCCACGAGTGGCGAAGACGCCGTAGGTTAATAAAGGCACCTATTCCAGATCAGCTTCTTGCTGATTGGTTTACAAAATCCTTTTTGCCTCCCATAGCCAGAGATATTGCTATGCGCGGACCGGTTACAGAAGAACAAGCCATCTCGGCAGCACAATACATGGATTTAGTATATACTCAATCCGGTACTTTACATGAACTTCTTCCACATGCCTCCCGCATTCACACTGATCCAACAAAACCTACTACTGAACCACCCATTGATGGTATTGTTGGTTCATTCAAGGCCCATCCTGCTACCAACTCGACGGGACAACAAGCTTCTGCTTCTCCCGCTTTTACCCAGGCCGCTTCAAAAGCTTCCGCTTCTCCTGCTGTTTCTTCCGAAGTGAACGCAGTCCAATATACGTCACAACCATCCGGGGGAAAGAAGAAAAATAATCGTGGTAAACCCAAGAAAAACCAGCAGGAGAACCCCAAGCCACAACCCACCCAGAATGGCCAGAAACCACGTCGGAAAGCTAAGTTTCCCTGCTTGATTTGTCAAGATGATCATTATACACGTGACTGTCCCTACAAGGATGAGGTCAACAAATTCGTTAAAGGATCCTCTCGCCCAGCAGTATTAACTGACCCTTTCCCCCAACAGCAACAGCAAATGGTTGCCCAAGAATCCCCACAAGGGGGCAACCCGACCAATCCCACCCGCGGAGAGACGTCCACAAACCGCGAGATCCTGATGACTAGTAACGAAGAGGTTCACATAACCACTCGTTCAAAGACGTATGACAACCCTCCAAGTTCAAACAAACAATCGGAGATCGCCAAAGGCAAATCTCCTGTTGAAGATCCGATTCCTATTCCCCCCCCTAACGGTCATCTCCATATCGAGAGGCCACTAATGGATACAGTGCTACTCCCACCCAAGGGCACCATACGAAAGGAGACATTTAATCCGAATGCGCGAGCTGCCCAAAACTACAACATTGTTGAGGATTTGGCTCAAGCACCTTGCGCCATGTCGACTCTCGAGGTTCTCCAACACTGCCCTACGCAGCGTAGAACCCTATTTTCAGCACTAGGGGCAATGGACCCGGATACTTCAAACTCCATCATGTTTAACTTGGAGCACGCTAAACCTAGGATTTCTCATCAGTTAGCCTTCCAAGTACATACAAAAATCCGTGGAAATACCATCCATCGCACAGTATTAGACGAAGGTGCTTCCACGTCGATCATGTCTTTGAACTGTTGGAGAGCTTTAGGCTCACCCGAGGTCACCACTTCTCCTACTACTCTCAGGGCGTTTGATGGACACGGTTTTCAACCTTATGGACTCATTCCATCAATTGGTGTTGAACTAGGGGGCAAAACAGTATCCGTACACGTTGAAGTCGTAGATGCACCATTGGACTACAATCTCCTCCTTGGACGGAACTAGTTTTATGCCATGACCGCCATAGCATCTACAGTCTTCCAGACTGTGCAATTTCCTCATGAAGGGAAAATTGTCACTATTGATCAATTGGATTACTGTATTCCAGACTCCCATCCAAACTCCGCCAACACCGTCCCGTTATTGGATCAACCACGGTACCGGTTCCAAGACGTTGGTGTTGGTCTCATGAAGGATTCATCCCTCATTGGAGTTTTTCCAGAGCTTGGAACCCATGTTCAACCAATTAGCATGATTTCATCGAGTATCACCCCGTCCAATGATTCATGGGTGATTCCGAGTCCCTCTCAGATTGAAGACTACGGCAACTCTATGCCTCTGAACAGAAACCTCGCAGCATACAACGCGATCCAATCAGCCACCGATTAGGTCGACCGTTCTACTGATCACACCGTGGCCCAGCTCTCGGCTGAAGCTCATCCGTACCCACCACTTTTTGATCCTCTCAATTTGATTTTTCCCACTGACGAATCAATTATGGAGGTAATGTGCGGTGATGAGCCACCATGGGGAGATTTTCATCATCGATCTTCATTCCCCACTATTCAGCCACTTGAGCCTGATACAAAATCCAGCACTTCACTCGGGATAGTTCAAACCAAGTTCCCCACTTCCCTCGACGAGATATTTTCGGAAGGAAACTTGGCCAATCTTATGGCGACCACTCCCACCGATATTTCAGTGAAGCCTGGTATCGTGGAAAATGTGCACATCGGCAAAACATGTACTCCCCTCGAATCGGAGTTCTATAGTGCCTACTTCAAAACTTTCCGCGATGTTTTCGCTTGGAGTTATGAAGAAATGCCAGGGATAGACCCCTCGATCGTGGTCCACGAAATTCCAACTTTCCCTGGCGCCCGACCTATTCGGCAAAAGCTTCGACCCGTTCATCCTCGTAAGGCAGCCGCCATTAAAGCAGAAGTTCAAAAACTTTTGCGTGCTGGTTTTATCTATCCTGTCCCATTGACAGAATGGGTATCCAACATCGTTCCCGTAACCAAGAAACAGGGAACGATTAGAGTCTGTGTTGATTACCGTGATTTGAACAAGGCTTGTCCCAAGGACAACTACCCCACTCCGTTTATCGACCAGATCATCGATAACTGTGCCGGAAGTGTTATCTTTTCATTCATGGATGGCTTCTCTGGCTATAATCAGATCGATATCCTCCCAGCCGACCAGCACAAAACGGCCTTTATCTGCCCTTGGGGGATCTTTGCATATCGAAAGTTACCTTTTGGCCTGAAAAATGCCGGGGCAAATTTCCAACGGGTGATGTCATACGCATTTCATGACATCAAACATATTGTAGAACCATATCTTGATGACCTTCCCGCTCACTCTCGAACTCGGGAAGAACATCCCGACCACTTAAGCGCCATTTTCGAAAGGTGCCGTCGCTACAATATACGTTTGAACCCGCATAAATGCGTCTTCTGTGTAGAAGCCGGAAAACTATTGGGCTTCATAGTCTCCAAAGACGGGATACGTTTAGATCCCGCAAAGGTAGCAGCTATCTTAGCCCTGCCTCCACCCACCAATATTCCAGAACTTCAAAGTTTGCAAGGGCACGCAAACTTTCTACACCGTTTTATCTGCAATCTGTCCAAGATAACAAAGGGCTACATGCGGCTTCTCAAGAAAAATGTTCCCTTCATCTGGGATGATGAAGCCCAACGCTCCTTTGACAATCTAAAGGCTGCCTTAACTAAAGATCCTGTGATTCAACCCCCCGATTACACACGGGACTACATTCTTTATCTCGCAGCCTCGATTTCCACCATCAGTATGGTGCTGGTCCAGGAAGACCAAAACGGCATAGAACATGTGGTATACTATCTCAGTAAGAGTATTTTTTACTCCGAAACCCGCTATTCACATGTTGAAAAACTGGCTCTGGCAACAGTATTTGCTGTCCAGAGATTCCGCCATTACATCTTACTCCGCCGGACCACTGTTATAGCCGACTTCAACCCAATGTATTACATCCTCACACGACGGGTGCTTGGGGGCAAATACTCTCGTTGGATTGTCATCCTTCAGGAGTTTGACTTGGAGTTTGTCAAGGCTAAGTCCAAGAAGTCTTTGGTCTTCGCGGAGTTAATTTGTAATCTGCCCCGTGCTACTGAGCAATCCGAGCCCATTGATTCTCTTCCCGACGAATCATTGTTCCTCATTAGCACGTCTGATCCATGGTATGGGGATATTCTCTTATATCTCCAAACCCAACGCTTCCGCCCCGATCTCACCCGCGATGAACGGCGACGTATCAGACATCACGCAAAATACTACCTTATAGTGAACGATACTCTGTATCGCCGTGGTGTCGACACTGTCCTTCGACGCTGTTTGACCTTAGATGAGGCGGAACGCGTTCTCAACGACTGCCACGCTGGAGCATGTGGTGGTCACCTCTCTGGGATGGCTACGGCCCAGAAAATACTGCGAGCAGGATACTTCTGGCCCTCAATTTTCAAAGACTGCATTGAAACAGTCAAGAAGTGTCCGCCATGTCAATTCTTTCATAGCAAAGCACGCTCGCACCCTGCTCCACTCCATCCTGTCATTGCCGTCGGCCCCTTCTCCAAATGGGGCATCGATTTTATGCACTGTAAGCCCACTTCAGCCGGGGGGCATAGCTATGTCATAGTAGCTGTCGACTATTTTACAAAATGGGCTGAAGCGATGCCTACGTATGCTGAAGACGGCAAAACAACAGCGCAGTTCATATTCAATCATATCATAGCTAGATTCGGTGTCCCACAGTCCATTGTGACCGATCATGGTTCCCATTTCAGAAACCATATGATCGAAGAACTAAGTGCCAAACTGGGTTTCCGCCACGAAAACTCAACCCCGTATTACCCACAAGCTAATGGCCAAGTTGAAGCCATTAATAAAGTCCTGAAAAGAATGATTCAGCGCACTGTGGGTACCCAAAAATCCAATTGGCACTCAGCTCTGTTCTCAGCACTGTGGGCATACCGAACCTCAGTGAAAAGTGCTACTGGGTTTACACCATTTCAACTGGTGTACGGCCTAGAAGCCATTCTCCCGATTGAATGTGAAATTCCATCACTCAAGATAGCCATAGAGCTACTTCCACACACTACTTCCGAAGAGGAACGGTTTCTATACCTAGCCAAGCTAGATGAAACCCGCCGCGACGCCGCTTTGGCTAATGAAGCCCACAAAAAACGCGTCAAAGCTCAATACGACAAATCCGTTCAACCTCGGGTCTTCAATGAGGGGGACCTCGTACTTACATATGATCAGATGCATGATAAACTTGGAAAAGGTAAACTTGAATCTATGTGGTACGGTCCCTTCATCGTAAAACGTGTCTTAGAAAAAGGAGCCTATGAACTAATCGATTGTGATGGTACGCCATTGGCATGGCCCCGCAACGGGCTATACCTCAAATGTTTCTACGCGTGAGGTTACCCTACGCGGGATACTTGTTGTACATAATGTACTTAGTTTGCTTTTGCTTGCTTTTTGGTGTGCGCGTGGACCTCATGTATCCACTCTTACTTTGACTCGTGATTTTATGCGCAGATGTCTGCCCACCTTGGATTCACCGACGGTGCAAGCCGACATACCCGGAATCTCGCTTCCGCAGCATGGGTAATCTATTCCCCCACTGGCGAGTTGATTTCTTCACGAGCCAATTGTTTAGGTCCTGCAACCAATAATATCGTGGAGTACCATGCAGTCATTGGTCTCTTGTCGGAGGTTGTTTCACTCGGGATTGACTCCTTATCGGTCTTTTTAGACTCCCAACTCGTGGTCTCTCATCTAAACCGTGTTTACACAGTTTGCGATCCTACGCTGCTTCGTTTATTTCGAAGAGTACGCCTCTTGGAACGATCATTTAATTTTATTACATATCATCACATACCGAGAGAATTCAATTGTATTGCTGATTCATTGGCTAATTACATATTGGATTGGCATCTTGCCCATACATAAAAACATCATAAAAATTAAAATGCACAAGTCATTGTAAATATTTAGATCATAAATAGGTCCATATCACTGTATATAAAAGTGTTTTTTCCGAAATACATAAAGTTTGTGTCAAAGACAAAATTGGGGATCAAATCCCATATACAAAAATTGGCCCTCAAAGCCTACATATCGTGTACATGCCGCAAAAAGATCAAAAGACCATCTACGGAGATCTAGGAGACCTATCATGTCCCTCATCGGACTCCTCCCGCTGCTGGTGGTAACACATCACAGCTTGAACCACCTTGCGAAGAAGTCGACTGATACGACCAGGTACACCTACAGTATGCCGCTGGAGGTGGTAAGGGACGTCATCCATCCGCATAGCAGGGATACCATGAGTCAATCCCTGCAGGTTCCTCTCAATGTCCCGGACGCCTCCTGCCTCGTCTTCATCTTCTTCTTCGACAGGATCAGCTTGACGATCAACACCACCATGACGTAGTGGAGAGTATCCAGCTGGCCTCTGTGGTCCACGGTCTGCAACATGCATACGATTATACATTGGAAGTCTTTTTCACATTCTAAAAAAGCAATAAAAATTAAATATTCAAAAAGGAAAAAATACATATCCATGAAGGTCATACCAGAGTTGTCCCAGTCATCATCTTCTGGCAAAGCCAAGTCGATATCCTCACGAAAATCTACCCCTGAATAGGGATAGTCGTCAATCATGACTATCTGCTCCTCTAGCCAAGAGAAAAAGTCCTCTCCAAAGGCTAGCCGCTGAGGTCCCCCGAGGCGTCCAGCGTAGTCACTCCATCGAGCCATCCATGGCTCAGTAGGTGGACGAGGATGCATAGATATCTGTGGACGCAGTAATGGCACCCTAGCCAAGAAGAAAGTGACCAGGATGCTCCCATAGCCAAACTGGGTATTTTTCCCAGTCCTACACTTATGCACCTGTTCCTTCAGATTGGTCAACACTGCATCACACCAGTTGAAAACTGTTCCTCCCATACACTCTGCTGCGAGATTCACCTGTGTGCGGGATGCCTGATGTGGACTCACGCTTCCCGCTGCACGCGTGATAGTGAATAGCAAGGTTTTAAAAGGAAGATTTGTGACCTCTTTTATGGCCACTTTCCCACTTTTCTTACTCGAACCCGCCTGGCAATATCGAGCAATCAAATCATCTGTACTTGATTCTGAAGCTGTGTACCCGGTAAAGTTCGGCCGGGCCCCTCTCTTCGAGAGGCCCGTGAGGAAGTAAATATCCTCTAGTTGGATTTCAAGCACATGCTCTCCCACTCGGAAAGCTTGAGTATCAGGGTCCCACAATTGGATAAGGTGAGTAAGGAGCTTAGGTTGTTGGCGGATCCCTTTGGTCTTGAAAAACTTTAGCAAACCACATTCTCGCAATGCGGTCACGGTTGGTAAGTCATTTTCGGCTGCAAAATCATCCGCTTTGTGCTCTCTCTCTTTCCAACTCACCATTTTGCTCCAAATAAGTTGCAAATCCCTACAAAAAGGCAAACAAAGCAATTAGTAACTATTTAACAACTTACTTCCAGCAAAAAATTGGAGAAAATTTGATTTTTTGAACTTAAATTTCGCACGTGCCGCGCCTGGAGGACACCCTACCACGCGGAAGTCCACAGTGCCGCGCCTCATTTTGGGGTTACAGCGCGGTACTGTGGAACAGTACCGCGCCTTTCGATAGGGCCCCCGCGCGGTAGTACGGAGGGCGATTCTTGCCCAAAAGGGCTTGCCAAAAAATTAATTTTTTCCTGGTGAAAGCAAAAATTTCTTACATGAAATGAAAGAGGGGCTCAAGCACTCTTACCTGACGCAGACGGTAGTCGAAATGGTGTCCCAGAACTCCCGGTATCGATCCTTGAAATTTTGCTCCAAAATGGGTAAAAATGTCTCCTTTGGGTAAAAAACACAAATGAATAGTAATTTTTATTTTTACCATGCCTTATATAGCATTTTTTCACATTTTTTTTTTTAATTAATTAATTAATTACTATTTCAAATAAATAAACCCTTGTTCACATTTGCTAATGTCCAGTTGTTGAGCATTTATTGACAGGATCCGCGGTAGAAACGGGATGCATTCATACCGGTGTTTATTCGTAATTTGACCTTCATTTTGAGCCCACTTTATCTTTTTCGTGCTCTGGATTTAAAACTTGAAAAAGATTCCAAGCGCTTTCACACCTGTGTCGTGCTTGTCAAACGCAAGTAAACGGTGTCGAGTACGGTTAGCTTTACTCATGCTCGTTAAACGATGAGGAAAGTATTATCCTGGTTGTATTTTATTCTTTTTTCGGACCAGAATAATTTGAATTTTACGAAAAAGACCACAGGAGTCCATAGTTAAGCTCTTTTCAGACTCCTTAAAATTGAAAAGATTGCCAAGTGATCTTGACTCTTTCACACTTGTAAAAGTATTTGAAAGATCGTCTATTCAGTGATAGGTTACCCCTTTTTCAGCCCGTCTAGACTATTTACGAGAAAGGTATACCTCAGTCAATCTCGACTGGGAGAGTTCTCTCGGGAATTGTTTTACACTTTTTTCGGGACCGAGGGACTAAATTTTACGAAAAAGTACGTTATGGAGCTTCCTTTAAGTTTTTTAGGCTCTCTAAATATGAAAAACTACCGAGTTTTCCTTCCTTGGACTCGTTAAAATATTAACATCGAAGGACCCACTTTGGTACGAACCCCTCCTTTCTCAGGTTCGTAAAACATGTGAGATTGGACTCATCCATGAGATGAGCTACACCGAGCATCTGTTATCCTCTTCAATCTCGTAAAACAAGAAAGAGGTACTCGTCCATCATGTCGGGGAAATATGGGGGAACAAGTCAAGTTTATCTATGGCAGCTTGTCAGTCGTTACCTTTGAACATGGCATGTGTCCATCTCTTGTCTATATTTGGGTATCCGTCTTTCATTGAGTTATAGTCATCATCATGGGTCGTCTCCCTGGCCACGAGTCCGCTCATCCGGTGTCTATCCTCTATTTATCAATAATCCCTGCTGCCAAGTCTTGTTACATGCCGTTATATGTTCAAAGGGTTGCATTGTATCGAGTCATTCATTGTGTCAGGCCCCCGCTGTGTCAGTACATACTCCATTGCTTCATCATCCTATCATATGTGCCGATTTCGTGTCGATGATGTGGGAATCATCATGGCCCACCTTCGACGAGTCTATTCCTGTCGACACCAAATCACTATCCGGGAATTAGACTTAGAGATCAACCATTAGTACCTTGGTACCTGCATGCCTCAATGGCAGGTTTCCTCGCGTTTGACAGTAGGTTTACATCATTGACCTGTGATCAAGCGATCTCTCGGATGCTCGACATCAACTCATTCATTCGCATTTCGTTGAGATGTACTACTGATACCTTGGGAATCATTGTCATTATTGGTGATCTCCCTCGCATTTGTTAACGGTCCACGTCATTGACCGGTAATCAAATGGTTTCTTCCATGTTCGACTTCAACACCTTGTAATCACATGGTTAGATTCGTATCTTTATGCGATCGGGTAGAAGACCCTGGGCGCATCACTGTATCTCGACTGCGTCCAGGATGCGATGGAGATGTCTCTTGTATTGTCACACAGATCCACTTATTGTATTGGTCGTGGCTGTGTCATTATTGTCTCATGGATCTACGATTGTTCATAGTAGCCATGATCTGTCCACAGTTTACATTATCTCAGTACTCATGGATCTGCAATGTATTGGTCGGCAGCCATGCTTTGAGTCATCTGTTTCCGAGCATGGGAATGCCCGCCTCGGTGGTATATCTAACACTTTGTTTCTATTTCAGCTCCGTGTCGCTCTCCTCGATGCTATCTCTGCACATTATATTCGTAAAGTCTTTCGGCCATCACTCCCTTCTGACCTCACACTTTAGGGGGCATCTGTTATACCTCTATATTTCACAGTGTCGCATCCCCATCACAAAACAAGTTGACGACACTTCCCCTACTGTTTTGAACCATCCAGAAGAGACAGATGATGAGTCAACCTTGAAGGTGAATCCACCCTGGCAAGTTTTGACCCACCTTAGGCTTTACTCACATACACTACCGCGCATTGCCAGCTTGACAAAACGCGGTACTAGACACTACCGCGTGCTGATATTTTCCCAAAGCGCGGCAGTGCCGCGTTCTGCAGTCTTTGCAAAACGCGGTACTCTTTTAATAGCTTTTTTCCCTTGGCTCGTGGGATTTTGGATTTTCGAAGATAATGGAAGATTGGAATCCTTGATTCGATCCCAACTCATCTCCTTCGATTAGAAACCCTGATCCACTTATCTCTCCTTAGATCCACCCATCTCTCTTGTTGGTTAACCTCACCATTCACTATAAAAGAGAGGCATGCCATTGGAAAAAGGGGGAGGACTCTTGAGAGCACCAAACTTATGGTCTTACAGCATTGTGGAGATAGCTAGAGGAGAAGACACTTGGAGTTGGAAGATTGGCTTGGACATCAAGCAACTTTTGTAAGTACTCTCCAAATTGTAATGGAATAACTTGTCTTGTTTTCCCAAATCATTTGTGTTAATCTTGCTTTAATGATATGATTTGTATCTTTCATAGATTTAGATCCTAACTCATGTTTCAGGTTGCTAGAGAATAGTGCATTCTTGTATTTTGGTTCCATTTTAACAGGTTCATTTGTGAGGGCTTGGAGCTTGGAGCAAATACCAAAAACAAGCGTTTGGATAGAAGGTCAGTTAAACTCCTCCTATTCTCTTCAGCATTTTAATCCTGAGATGTTTGTTAGATCTAGGGATTCAAGGTAGCATTTGTTTTGTTTTGTTCTTAGCCTAGAGTTAGTTAAAGTCTGCTTTAGTCTAAGGGAATTTTGACTTATCCGTAGGGCAGAATTCCACATAACAACCATTTCCCGAAATTTGTATCTTTGTGTGCATAATGTTGTAATCTAGAAGAATGTGTAGTTATGTCGGTTGATGGCTATGTAGTGTTATTCCATGTAAATACTAATACTATTTCTTAGATGTAATCCTACCAAAAAACCCTAACACTCACATTCTTGAAGAAGAAGAAGCTCAAAATACCAAACACTGAGCATGTACAAACTAAAGAGATTTTGATAGTACAACATGAAAAGGAACATGCAATGGAACAAGTAATGAGGCTCAAGGATGAGGTTGCTTTATTAAAGCATTGAAATGAGGGGTTAGAGAAGGAGAAAGCAGAAACAATCACAGTAGTAAATCCTCCATCTCAAGTAACTCAAGGAGATGGTTCTAAATATCTTCTAAATCTCTACCATATTTAAGTCTTAGAGAGGTAGAAGCAAAAAACCTTAGAAACAAAGTTTTGAAGAAGGAAGAAGAAGCTACTATGTTACATGATCATGTGAAATACAAAGTACTGACTATTGTGGAAGCTAAGAAAACCAAAGCACAATTACAAAAGAGCCTAGATCATGCCTTAATAAATTAACAGGTAAAGGTTACTTAATTGCAACTAAGAATATTCTTCGGGAAAAAATAATTGTGGCAATATATAGGTCTACATATCATTTTACTATGCTACAAGATGAAAAGAATTTGGTTGCTCAGGCTCAGTAAAATATAAATCAAATGTGGACTAAACTTGGAGATAAACCTCAAATTGTTGAGAATGTGATTAGATTCTTAAATTTAAGGTCTTGGAATGATTTAAGGACATTGGGCATTACTGATAGAATTGCAATCATAATGGGTGCCACTAGAGTCAATATAAATAAAAATTTAATTCAGCAAGCTCAAGCATGGTGCAGTACTATTTTTAAGAGTGAAAAAATGTTCAGGAATAAATTCGAGTCCTTAATTTATAAATAATTACCATCTTTTTGGGATGAGGAAGGAATTTGTCACCTCAACAATTATAATTCACTCTTGGTTGACTGTAAAAATAATACAGAGAAGTTTCAAGACATGGAAGGACCATTAAAGGGGAGGGTTATCATTGATAATATATCTGAAGACTTTGAGATTTTAGGAGAAGTTAAACTTGTATTTTTAAGGCTTACTCCTCGTTCATATGATCAATATAGACAATTAGACATAGTAATGAAAAAAATAGTTAATGTCACATATCCAACAAGATAGGGATGGAAGCAAATTGCTCAATATTATAGTAGGGGACCCTTCATAAGACAACTCATCATCCGTTCAAGTCAAAAAAAGATGAAGATAAAGATATTTATCTAGTCCACATTCATGTACCTTAACTTCTCTAAGGAATTGGTGGTATTAACTAAAATTTAAATGTAAGCCTATATTAAGAACCACTATCCCCACCAATCGAAAGAGAAGTTATGATCAAGAAAATTAAGCACAAATATCAAAGGGGATTCGAAAGGAAAGGATTGGCAATTTTTTAGCATGAAAGGGTTTCTCTCCCTCGAGAGTGGATATCAAGGAATAATTTCTCAAAAGAGATTAAAGAATAGCATGAGTTGTAAATTGGCAATCTTTTAGATTCACTCTCTTATTTGTATCAGTTTGTAATCCTTTGCGTTAAAGTGACTTTCCTTTCCATCCATGAGTTTTCATATTCATTTTTTCTTAAGTTTTGAACTTTATAAATAAAATGTAAAAGTTTGCAATTTGGTACAACCTCCACTATGTTCAATGTTTTATATAGTGATTTGTTAAAATTACAAATTTCATGTGTTATACTACTAGTGCTTCCTTGACCTGTTAGTGGTTACAAAAAATCTCAATCTTTTACTTTTATATCATTAAGTAGTTTAAATAAAATTCTTATTATTTGTATCATTGCGTTGAGAGAAACTCATCTTAGAAAAAAAAATTGTTTTCTACTAAATTCTTGTTAGCTGCATACGCATTTTCTTCAACAAGAGATTTGGATTTGATCATACATTAAATACCCTAACCCTATTTTATCGTTAACTTATTTGATATTCTTCTTAGCTATCACATTAAAGCTTAAAATCTCTAATGCACTGAGTATGGTGCTTGGAAGATAAAGATTCACTTAGTCTAGTTGCTTTTTAGCTTGTGAGTGTTTATTCCAAAATAATTTAAGAGAGTATTTAGTCCTATCATTTGATTAGAAAAGCTGTATTTTAAGGAGCATATTTTATTGAGTTGTTAGCCCTGTGGGTTAGATCAAGTAGTTGAGAGTTGTGAGTTGTAAGCAGAAGGTCTCGGGGTCAAATCCTTGGGTGGCTATGCATTGATATATAAGGGCCTCACTTGATGTCCCCACCGGGCTAGGCTCTGTAATCAAAGCCGATGGGGTGAGGCCCCTTTGTAATGTCCCCAGTTTGACCCCATGGCATCAAAATCATAAATGATGTAATATTGTTATAAAATCATGGTGAGGAGCTCAAGGCCAAGGCCCCGCCATCGATTTATCAATGCATATGGTTCACGTGCTAGCCATGCGCAATGGAATTGCGAGTATTATGTAAATATGCATTTTAAATAAAATACCCACAACTAGCTATGCAATGCAACAAGAGATGGGGGCATGATTTTACAAGGAATTGGGAGGGAAAACATTCAAACCCTTGGAGCTAATCAAGTCAAGACAAATGTCAATGAGAGAACCCATGAACCCTCGACTACCCATGTTGACTTTTGTACCCAATCATTCATTTCTCCCAAGAGTTGGTTGAGGTAGTTAATGCCTTGGGGAATGAGAGGTATGGCTGTCCAAATTCGGGTATGGGAAAGTCACCCTACATGGGAAATCATGTTTTTCTTCTGGGGAAAGAAAAGAGACATGAATTTCTCCCCCAAGCAATTATCCATCAACCAGTTTCTCTTCCTCACGAGTTTAGAGCTACCTGGGCGTTTTGCAGCCATGTTTTTCTAGTTTTCCTTGTTTCTCAACTGGGAGAAGGGCATTTTTGTGTTGTCTACCAGTGGGGAAGAAGAGGAATTGATTTGGGGTTCCATAGAGGCCGTTTTGGGATGTTGAATGCTTAATTAGCTGGAGGAGAATTCGTTTTCCTCCCTGTGATTGTTTTTCCCATCCCTCAATCTGTTTTTTATTGGAAACGATTTGGGAAAACCCATGGCCATCGTGTTGGTAATCCATTGTTTTGGCTTGAGCTTGAGTGTAAGCATCCAGGGTTCAAGTGTAGCTTGATAAACCCAGCTGTGGACTGGCTTGGCTCAGTTGGAATGATGAATTGGCTGTGAATGAGCTTGAATGTCCCCTTTTCCTTGTAAGAATCATGCCCAGCTCGGGGGTGGTAGTTGTGTTGAGAGATTGATGAACACAGCTGGCCTATGGTTGGGTGGAACGTTGCAGTGACATAGCTAGTTGTTTGGGACAATTGCACAATGAAGATGAGTATAATCTTATATGTATTTAATTCTGTTGTGTTTATTTGAATTATACACCTGCACATGTGTTTTTATTTTTATGAATCTAATGAATGGGATAAGTTTATGTAAAATCCTAGAGTTTGGCATCATGTTCCCTTCCAGGAATTGGGTCCATGAGTGGGTACATTACACCCTTCGGGTGGGACCCCTGTGAATTCTTCCCTTAGATGTAGCAAATCCTCTCTAGGGTTGTGAACCACATTGAAAAAAAAAATATGTTATTGAGTTGTTGGACTGTTCCATGCAAGCTCAAGACAAATTTTACATTTATGGATGCCTTGGCATAGTTCCCTGGCCATTAAAATCTAAAGGAGCAACATCTTTTTGGCGTTGTTGCTGGGGAACTGATATGAAAATGGGTGTTAGTACAACTGCTCTAGTTTATTTAGTTAATTTCGGATACTTCATTAATTCTCAAATTCCCTTAATTAACATTAAATTTGGCAATAATAATTCACATTCAGCATATCAAAATGAATTTAAGAAAACGAACATATAATTCAATGTGCAAACCAGAATTGTTAACGGAGTTTGTCAGACCCCCTGGTTACGTCTTTGGGCTCGATCAATCGCCGAATCGATTCATTATTTATCCTTCAAGGTATGCTTTACTTTACAAATGGATTGAGTTCTCACATCATGTGGCTCATTCTCCCATCTTGGGAAGCCTCCTCCTAATTACAAAAGGAACTAAAATCTCTCACATCAAGTGGCACAAGCAAGACCTCCTTGCTTATTCTCTCTAAAGAAAAGCTTATCGAAATATAACTTACTATCCCTCTCCTCATGAGGGGATTTTACATATTTACATGGATAAGAACTTCTCCATTATGTCAAGGAGAAAATATCTGTCAAGATCCCATAATGTAGGATCTAAGCACAACTCAAGGGATAAGAGGAGATAAAATATCTACATCCCCGTGAAGATATAAACTCTCCATGAATATCTCAAGTCTCCATGAGACTAGGAAACTAAAAGACTACGTATCAGTTCTCCGTTAGTTTTCCTTTTTACATTTGAGAGGAAAAATACTTAAGCATAGAAATTAAATATTTATTATTCATTTCCTATTACTTAATTTCAATTTGTGCCCTTTTTGTCCGAAAATTCAATAGGCAATATCTTACGCGTACAAAGTCCATTCGACCCCATTCAAGTTGCGTTGGAAAGCTCCCTATGAGCTCTTTATTGTTCATACATCTTCGGTAGTGATGAATACCTTCTGCATCTTTCGACTGTGGAGATCCTCTTGGATCAAACCTCCCCATTGAAGGACTTTTGGACCCCAAAAGTTTACATAGAGATCAGTCATGTCTCTCAACTTTACATCAGAATCCATAACTCAACAAAAGCCTTAAAATATCACTATGCTGCAAAAATATGTGGCGTTATACATTCTCATCAATTTTACAAATGTTCCCTTATATGGGGTCTTAAAAAGCAACAAGCGATTTACAAAGATTTTTTTTTTTAATTAACTCAAAAAGTTTACCCATCCTAGCCATCAAGTTGAGTATGTCCTCCTTATCGATCTTTTTTTGTTGTTGGCCTTCTTTGTCAGGTGGTTCTTTCATAGGTGCTTGCTCAACCTTGTTGTCCTTCTTGGGATGCAACATCTAACATGTGGCTTTCTGATGTCCACCCTTGTTGCAATGGGTGTAATGGCTATTCTTTACCCAAACTTTATTTCCCTTCTTCTTCTCCTAACATGGAGAGGGGTCTTCATGTCTTGGCTTCTTTTGGTTTCCATGACCTTCCTGTACAAGGCCATCCTTTTCCAACACTTTGTAATCGCATGGTTATATTTACCACAAAATGTGCATGGTCTCCTATGCCATAAACCTTGTTTGTCAATGACTTATAATCAAACTGAACGTTGGAAGAACGAGACTTTTTATACCTTTCCAGATTGTCTCTAGTGTAGGCCAATTGTGGAGATCTTTCCTCAGCTCCTCTTTTTCAATGCTTATCTCGATCACCATGGAGGGTTGTGTCACCTTCTAGCACTGGCTTGGGCTCTTCTTTTGAAGCTTTGATTACTTCAACTACCTTGGAGAATGTTCCATCTCCGTGTCTGCCATATCCCAATCCTGCATATCGAGGTAGTTCTGCCACTAGGATGGGATTCATAATGCCTTGTCCATTGGATCCAAGGCCCTTTCCTTCATATCCCATCTTCTTCAATAGCTTCATTCCAATCCCCTTGGTGTGCTTTTCGAAAGTACCAAAACCATCATCATTATCATGGGAAGAACAAGAAACTGAAGAGTTACTGGCACTTTTTACCTCAGTGAAGGACTCTGCATCTGCACTAGTAGTAGGCTCTTCATTCTTCTCCACTTCATTGTTGTTATGAGACTCGGCCAACATATCGTCCTTGGCTTGCAACTCAAGTTGCAACTCTTGAAATCTCTCTTGCAACTTTTGAAGACTATCTTGAAGCTCTTGCTTGTCATCTTTTGCAACTTGTAGAAGTCTTCTAAGCTCGGCATTCTCTACTTGAATCATCCGGTTGATCTCTTCAAGCTCCCAAAGCCATGCTTGCTTCTTTGCTTTTCTCATTGTTTCCTTCTTCACTCAAAACCCCTGCACTTTTCAAACTCCAACAAATGGAAGAAACCAACTCAATGTCAACAAACCCTTTGGAGGACTTGTGCACAAGCCAAATGGAGGGGTGTCAGGTACCACCGAAAATGCACCCAAATATTACAATTTAACGAGACTTAGGAAAACACTAATAAAACCCCTCACTCTTGGAACCTTCCTAAAGTGGCTAAAAGCTAAAAATTAGGCATATAACCTACATGCCTCTCACTTCCTAAAACTTTAGAAGTGGCCATACAAATATCCTTTTACAACAAGGTGCAATAAATAAAATTTAAATACCAAACTATACCTGTGGTTTGGTATATGTTTCCATCATATAGTAACATTAGCAATATTGCATTTCAACGAATATAAAGTATGGTTTTTAAATCATATAATAGAGTTCTCATAAAGAAACTATATAAAAACCATATTATATCAAATATGCACCCAAAACCATATCATAATGGCTTGCAATATGATTTAAAGATTGTAATGCCAAAATAACGGTTTACTTTTCTTCAAACTTGAGCCATCGTACTTTGGATTGTGCCTTGCAACTATGCCATCATATCCATGTGTGAGTGCTAGTTAGTGCAAGTGTAAATACACATGCACTACAATTTTATTTTATTTTAATTTAATTAATTTTTAAGTGTATATATATGCACTATAATTTTATTTTATTTTAATTTATTTTTAAGTGTATATATGATGTTGAAATTGTCTGTATATTAGCTTTTCTGATTTCTTCGGAATAGCAGGAAAGTGATTTTTAGTTGAAAAAAAAACAGTATGTCAGAATTCTCTTGAAAGCACCATGCAAGCTTGATACCAACTCAGTGGAAAACAAATATATAAATCTGTATATTTAGATTCGATATAAGTGATTAGCAGATCGAGTGAGCATCAGATCTGGTCAACGCTTCGGCTGGTAGATTTGTTGGATAGATCACGTCATGTATGAGAGGTATTGACAGTCAACATTTTCAAATCGCAGTTGCTACGGACAAAACATAGTGTTATATTGTTGATTTGTTGCAGAAATTATTGAAGCCAATTCGCAAGAACTTTTGCTTGTTATGGAAGATCATCATATCAGATTGATGTCTCCAGATCGCTCTTGTCCAGATCACAGGATTGCATCGAGAAAGTTACCAGCAACAGCTAATGAGATCGATCATATCGGATCTATGCAATACTTCTGAAGATCTATGCAACATTTACTTTGGTCTTCCCACATATACTCTTGTTCTTCTCTGTAATGCGTCACGATCTAGCCAAGTCCACACTATAGATATGTGGGAGAGGTCGCCACTGCAAACGTAAAGACAAAAACACTCAATCCACCTTTCCAATGGTTATATCGACCATGCGCCCGCTCTACGAAGCTTCGGTCCTCCGGCTGTGGGATGCACGCTCTGTGCAGTTAGCCATGCTATGGCTTGTTGGTAAGGTGCTCCACTGGTGTCCAAGACTCAGCAGGCATCTCGGATAGTGCTCTAAACCAAATCGAGCATTTTACATGATATTTACAAGGAAATTATCTCGTTTGTTTTCCTTGTTTGGCCAAGCACGACTCCAATTACAGTTCCAGTTAATGACTAATCTGCATCTCAAGCTTTGGTGGATGACAAAACTGACATCACTATTAATGACCTGTGACTTTATACCTTCGTTGTCCTGTGTGTAAGTTACAATTTTACTATGCACAAATGATTGTATTTGCACATTAACCCAAACATTACCAAATAAACTTTATGAAGGGTTATTTCAACTTTTGAAATAAGAAAATATTTTATTGCCTAGATACTATAAATACTTTTCATGAACCTTTTTGCGAACCCATAAACTTATAACTTCATGCGCTATTTATGAGGACAGTATCCTAAATTTGTGCATGGTGATTTTGCATTACTTTTTACATCATAGTGAAATTTAAGCTTTAATTTATGAAGATTTTTAATTTTTACTTTTCACGTCATAGTGCTTTAATAAGAAGATTTTTAATTCTTTATAATAAGAATATTAAAACATTCATGCTCCAAGAAATATGTGCAACATGTGAGATTGCTCCCCGGCTTTAACAAATTGATTTTTACGAGCTTGAGCTCCTCAACTTCAGGGAGTGCTATGGCCTCCAAACTTGCTTACACTTTCACCTTCTTCTTCTTCCTTTTTGCACTTACAAAATTATTATGTTTTTCAAGTTAAATACAATGTTTAGGAAATGGCTAAATAAATACAAGGAGATGTGCGCCGGATTGCTGATAGGTTGATTAAATGTCTATTTGAAAAAATGATTGACTACTGACTAACCCGACGCGAGCTAGATACACAATAGTTCATAATTAATATTTCCAACACTCCCCCTTAATTATGAGCAGTCAGAAACGAATACAAAAAATTTCATCAAACTGGACTTGACTGAAAAATATCAATCACTTGTAAAATCAACAACTCCTAAACAACTACACAGATACTAGAAGGTTTCACTTGCCAATGGTTTTGTAAATATGTTTTCTAACTGATCTTTAGACCTGCAAAACTTTAAGCAAATTTCTTTGTTATTTACTAATTCTCTGATGAAATGATACCTGGTGTCAATATGCTTGACTCCTTTATGATACACGTGGTTCTTTGACAGTGCAATTGTTGAATTGTTGTCGCAGTAAATTGTTGTGGGTTCTTCCTGGCACTACGACACATCCTTTAACATTATGCGCGCATCCAAACAGCTTGACATGCAGCGCTTGTAGCTGCAACATACTCAACTTATGTTGATGACAGAATTACAATGGGTTGTTTCTTTGATTCCCATGACACTACTTCTATACCAAAATGAAATATATACCCAGATGTGCTTTTCCTATCATCCATGTTGCCTACACAATCACTATCAGTGTATCTAACAAGTCTGAAATCTTCTGAAGTTGAATACAGAATGCCAAAATATTTTGTGCCACTTACATACCTCATAATTCTTTTACCTACCTCCCAGTGTGAGTCTTTTGGAGACTCCATAAACCTTGAGATCGGAATTACTCCATACATTATATCAGGCCTTCGTGCCTATGATTTAGGAGTGATCAACAATAATCACAATCCTGAAATAGACACATGTTCCTAGAACTAGTACTCTTGTGCTCAACTGCGCATTGGCATCTCCTTGGATCATTGTAACTTGGATACAGAGTCTAACCTTTGCACCAATAGACTTTAATTGATATGCTCATTGACCTGCATTAATGCATAGCTTCTAGTTCCACTGAGTTAGATCAATTTTAACTAGAAACCAAGTTAAGTTAAGCAAGAAAAGGACAACATTTAACCATTAACAATATAGTCACTAAACATGCATGACATACTCAAATGTTTAATTGTTTACTCAATTGATGTCCCATGCTTCCATGCTTCCTCATTATGTTTATGAGGATATGTAAAAAGTGAAATGATTACCTACCAAAGTGAGGCTTATCATGGACATTAGTCAATAAGGCCATGGATTCAAACAAGATGTAATTTTCACCCCAAATAAAAACGAGAATAAGGCCATGGATTCAAACAAGATGTAATTTTCACCCCAAATAAAAACGAGAATGATTATGGAAGAACCATTTGTCGAAAGAGGGCCACCTGCTATAGATCCGGTGTGAGAAAGAGCTAGCATGATTGGTTTCTCAAAGACAAGCTGCAATTTGAAGTTATCAAAGCGTTCAAATTGTAAACGGATTTCTCCACGCTGATAGCATAAATCGGATTGGTGATTTCGGAAACAATCTATCCAAGGTCGAGGAAGAGCTCATACTCACCAGGAAGGAGAATTGCATAGCGATCTAGTCCACGATTACATATTGAAAAGATGGAAGAGATCAATTGTGTGCATGGTTCAAGCCTTTAGTTTTGCAAAGCATTCACCTTATATGGAGACACCATACCAGTCCATAGTTCGATGCCAAGCATAATTCCATGCCCAGTCATCCAGGAAAAGAAGAACTGAAGATCGAACCTGCAATATGGCAAGTGGATCTGTAGAAATCCATTTCGACAAAATATGGTAATTGTTGTAGCCATGTGCATTTCGTCTTTAAAGTGCAGAATTTTCTCTTCATCTATCTTGCCAGACATATACTCATTCAAATTGCAGTAAATCCAGTTCCTTCAATTGAAGAGAGGCATGATCTGTCACGATTTACTGTTGGAATACTATTGGAAATATTAATTATGAGTAGCTTGCGCCAGCTCAGTCAGTCATTCAGTTAGTCATTTTGTGAGATAGTCAGTCAATCAGCCTATCAACAATCTGGTGCACCTCCCTTGTATTTATTTAGTCATGTAGTTCAGAAGTCAAGTTCATAGGTAGGTCTTTGGTAGATTTACAAAGAAGCCATTTCCTAGTCTTTGTATTTAACATGAAAAACAAAGTAATTTTGTATGTGCAAAAATGAAGAAGAAGAAGGCGGAAGTCGAAGTAAGTTTGGAGTCCATAGCACTACGGAGCTCAAGCTCATAAAAATCAGTTTGTTAGAGCTTGGGAGCATGAATGTTTTAATGTTCTTCTTATAAAGAATGAAAAATATTCTTGTTAAAGCTTAGTGAAAAGTAAAGATTGCAAAATCAATGTTCTTATAAAGAAAGAAAAATCTTCTTGTTAAAGCTTAAATTTTACAGTGATGTGAAAAGTAAAGATTGCAAAATCACCACTCACAAATTTAGGATCTTTTCCTAATAAATTGTGCAAAGTATTTATCTTTGTATCAGTAAAATATTTTTTATTTCAAAAGGTGAAATACAAGAATGCCCAGTAATTTCCAGTGAATTGAAAATTGTGAATAGTATAACTATGTAGTAAAATCTTGGTCGCAGTTTGGCTTCCACTTCTGGTGCACAAATGTCAAGTTTGCAAACTCCAATTTTTACAGGCAAGAATTATGAATATTGGTCTCTTACCATGAAAGCTCTGTTTAGAAGTTAGGATGTATGGGAGATAATTGAAAATGGCTATGATGAACCAGCAAATCAGGCAACATATAATGCACTCACACAAGCGGGGAATGATATCTAGAAGGAACAAATGAAGAAGGATGGAAAATCCATGTTTTACATACATCCAGCAATGCATGAAAGCATACTCCCAAGAGTAGCAACAACAAAGAAAACCAAAGAGGCATGGGATACTCTACAAACTGTTTATCAAGGTTTGGACAAAGTAAAGACTGCTAAATTGCAGATTCTTCGAAGAGATTTTGAATCTTTGTCAATGAAAGATACAAAATCAGTAGAATCATTTTATACTCAAGTTATTGGACTGATAAATCAAATGAAATCTCATGGATAAGATATAGAGGATAGGAAGGTTGTTGAGAAGGTGCTTAGGAGCCTTACCCCCAAATTTGACTCTCTAGTTGTGACTTTGGAAGAAAACAAAGACTTGAGCAATTTTAGCATTGATGAGTTACAAGCTTCTCCAATCAATCATGAACATAAAATAAATAGATCAAATACATCATTGGAAGGTGCATTTGTAGCATAGTCATCCATCAGCCATGGAAGAGGAAGGGGGAGATCAAATTTCGGAGGCAGGGGAAGAAGTTTTTCTAGAGGAGGACACAACAACAGTCCTGCAAATGTTACTGGTAGAGATCAAAACCATAACTCTGGACAACCAAGTAACCACATATTTGATAAATAAAAAATACAATGTCATTATTGTAAGATATTTGGACATTTTGCATATGAATGCAGGAAGAAATATCATGACCAGAGCAAGCAAGGTCAAAGCTAATCAGGTAACAATAACTCTTCCACCAACACAATGTTTTTGGCATGTGCATCCCATGTTGAATGTACTATTGCACAAGAAATTCCATGGGATATATGGTATTTAGATTCAGGCTGCAACAATCATATGTCTGGAAATTTAAATTTGTTTTCCTGTATAGAAAAATCAGTTCAAACGAATGTCACTCTTGGAAACAATATCCAAGTCATTGTTTTGTTCAAAGGCATTGTTGGTATTCTAACCAAACAGGGGAGCATAAAACTATGCCTGATGTTTATTATGTCAAAGGTTTAAAAAATAATTTAATGAGTATTGGACAGTTGTTACAAAAAGGTTATAGAGTCTACATGGAAAATAATCATTGTGTGATTTTGGAAAAGTATCCAAGAAAACAACTGATAGCTAAGGTGCAAATGACAAGAAATCGCTTGTTTCCTTTGAGGATACGGCCTGATATGAAGGGGAAGAAAACTCAAGTTGTTCATGAAGCAAAGAATGAAGATTTAGGAACCGCATTAAAACTAGAAAGCAAAGAAGCAGTCAAGTCTTGTGCGAAGGAAGAAAAATGTTAAGATTCAATATGCTAAGATAGATAACATCAGTATTCAATTCAATTTCACAACAATAGCATATACATGATCATTGAAAGAAACACAATCACAAGATAGACACATATTTATCTTGGGAATCCTTCTAAGGGAAGAAAACCCAGCAAAAATTCCTCAATATAGATGATCAAAAGTACAAAGACAAAACCCCAAACAAGTGCTCATTCTCCTTGCAGATCTCTCTCTCTCTCTCTCACCTATGCAAATTACACAAGTGAGTGTGTGTGTCCAAATTAGGAGCACATCACTCATATTTATACTTTATATTCCACTTGACTTTTTCACTAACTAAATCGGGCCCAACAAACTTAACTGGGCCGACTTACCTAGGAAGACTCAAAACAATATAATATTACTTTTTGGAGGGTTCTATTGACCCAAATTACAAAAGAGGTTTTACCTCATGACTCTATGATGACCAAATACAGTAATAACATCTCGACGGAGGAATAAAGCATCTCCGAATAAATTACAATAATAAAATACAATAGAATATTCTTTGAAGTTACAATATTTCAACACTCCCTCTTAACGAGAAGGGTATTCTACTGAAAACAACAAGTTCAATTGTAGGAGTAAGGAGAGAGAGCATCATCAACAACATCAAGGTGATACATCTATAAATCATCGAAAGTTTTCTTCAACAACATCAGCAACTGGAAAAGTTATTGGAACATCTTAAACATCTTCAGTGCTGGAGCATCATCTTCTATAGCATCGAGTCTTCATCTTCTGCAGCAATCGATCACTTGTTCGTCTACAACAACACTTGATATCTCGATCATCTACAACAACTCTTGATCTTTTGATCAGCAACAACATCATATGCAACAACATAACCTGCAACACACATGATCCAATTACGGGATGATCAATCCCTCTCACTTTAGGACATAAGTCCAAGGATGATGCAATCCTAACCACATCACGAAGACAAAAGTCTGAGGATCACTTTAGGACTAATGTCTAGGGATGATACAATCCAAACCACATCACAGAGACAAAAGTTTGTGGATCAGTTTAGGAGTAATGTCTAGGGATGATACAATCCCAACCACATCACGGAGACAAAATTATGCGGATCACTTTAGGACTAATGTCCAGGGATGATACAATCCCAACCACATCACAGTGACAAAAGTATGCGGATCACTTTAGGACATGAAGTCCATGGATGATACAATCCCACTGCAACATCATCATCACTGCTCCCCCTTTCGAGAAAGGTCCTTTTGAACCACACCAAGCTTGTCACGGAAGTACTCAAACTTCACTCGAGACAGAGGCTTAGTCAACACATCAACAACTTGCTCATCAGTGCTCACATACTGGAGCTTTATAGCTCCCTTATGTACCATATCCTGTATGTAAAAATATTGTATTTCTATGTGATTTGACTTGTAATGGAACACTAGGTTCTCCGTCATATTTATACAACTCTAGTTGTCACATAGAATCACCATGGTATCCAACTCTAGATCAAATAGACCCGACATCAATTTTCAAAGCCATATGGATTCACAACTAGCATAACAAGTTGCTATATACTCTGCTTCAGCTGTGCTGAGAGAAAGACTGGACTGCTTCCTGCTAAACCATGAGATCATGGCAGATCCCAGACAATAACATCCACCTGAGGTGTTATTTCTGTCTGAGACACTTCCAGCAACCCATTCTGCATTTGTATAACCATACAATTTGTAGTCATGATCTCCAACATAGTATAGACCAAAGTCTATTGTACCTTTCAAGTACCTCATCACATGCTTTGCATCTACCAGGTGAACACGTCTAGACTCAACTAGATACTGACTTAGGGTGTTCACATCAAAGCATATATCTGGCCTGGTATTCGTCAGATACATCAACAACCCAATAATTTGTTTGTACTGAGTCACATACACTAACTCTGATGATTCATCAACTAACAACTTCACGTTGGTATCCATGGGTGTGACCATGGATTTATATTCCAACATATCAAATCTTTTTAGGATTTCCACAACATACTTTCCCTAGTTGAGAAAGATTCCTTCTTGGTTCTGCCATATTTCCAGACCTAGAAAATAGTGCATCAATCCAAGGTCTTTCATCTTAAATTATTCAGCGAGCTTCTTCTTACACTCTACAATCAGTTTCTCATTTCCTGTCAGAAATAAATCATCCACATACAACAGTAATATGACAGGTTCATCATCCATAACCTTAAAGTAAAGGTTAGGGTCAAATTTAATTTTGGTAAATCCCAAGCTCGTCAAAAAGCTATCTATCCTTCCGTACCAAGCTCTACAAGCTTGCTTCAATCCATACAGATCCTTCTTCAACTTGCATACGTGAGTCCATTTGTCTTCAACTTCAAATCCCTGTGGTTGTTCTATGTACACTTCTTCCTCAATCACACCATTCAGGAAAGTTGTCTTCACATCCATCTGGTGTAAACTCCACTTCATCATGGATGCAAGTGCCATGATGGTTCTAATGGAAGTGTACCTTGCTACCGACGCAAATGTCTCTTCATAATCAATTCCCTCTTTCTGAGAGAATCCTCTAGCCACAAACCTTGCCTTGTATTTCTCAATACTTCCATCAGTTTCATGCTTTATCTTGTAGATCCACCTGGAAGATACCACACTTTTCCCTTCTGGTTTGGGAACTGTTATCACACAACTTGTAGTTGCCCCTAGTGGTATCCCATCTGAGACGGTAGAGGAGATAGGAAACTAAAGAGGTGACCCAAGAGATGCCACAGTTCCCAATGCAAGGTGGGAGTCACGTCAACCGAGGCACTCTTCGCTTTAGATCAAGGTGAAACAAGACCTAGGGGGAGACCCTATAACCAATCACAAATGATTGGACCCAAACAAAGGTTCCTAAGGATAAGTAAATGATGAGTTACGGAAACCAATGCAAGGCTGAGTGGACCTAGAAGTTAAAGTATGGTTGAAGGTGGTTTGATAGATTATTAGTGTTTCAACCAATGTATGATTTAGGCCACACAATTGGGTATGATGACAAGGTATAGTACCATATGCTACACAAGTGGGTCCTACCTTTCTTGGGATATGTGAAATGGTTTAAAGTAGACCCACAAGGTGGAGTTAATGGATGCAATTGGCACTAGATGATGTGTAATGAGTAGATCTATGAATCTAAGTTGAATTTAGGAGTACCCATGTGACGGATCTATGGTTTGACACAATTCCCAAGGAGTGCGACTTGCTTTGAGGAGGACTAGTGCCTTGTTGGATGGGCTAATGGAGTCAAAGGTATGTCAAAGTGTAGATTGGGACACCTAGAGGTCAAGTCAAGTGGGATAATTGAGATAGAATGGTTGGATCTAGCTAGATCTAGGATTTCATGAAATGACCCTAAGTGGACCACAATCCCTTAAAACAAGGAATGCTACCCCCAAGGCAGATCGTCACAAAATGATACTCTAGACCTAGGTTTCAAGGTATGGCCGTTCCAACCCCACAAAAATCTCAACCACCCACTTCCTCAAAGTGGACAAATTCACTTACCCAAGGGAGTGCGACCTTGCTCAAGGAGGGCTAAAAGATGGATAAGGTGGGCCAAATCAAGCCCAATGGCCACCAAATTGTAGATCCAAGTAGCTTATGCACCGATCTATGTGGATCTAGAAAATCAAGTCAATCCAAGGGTTAGATCTTACTAGATTTGAGTTTTAAGGTGCCAAGTAATTCAAAAAGGGGGTTTTAATCCCTTAAAATATGGAATGATGCCCACAAGGTAGAAATCACCAAAGTAAAAGTCTGGGTATATGTTATCAAGTGTGTAGATTGCAAATCAAGTGGGATCTCACCTACCCATGTGCTAGATCTAACCAAAACAAGCCTCTCCAAGGAAGTGCGATTTGGTTCAAGAGGGATTTTTGCCTTGAAAATGTGTAAATTTTAACCCAATCACCACCAAACTATAGATCCCACTAGGGGTAGATGCTATAGAGGTGGGTTTTTAATATCTCTTCAAAAGCAAGGCTAGATCTAAGTAGATCTAGGAAAAACCAAAAATAAGGGTTTTGATCAATTAGGGTTTTTATGATCTAGAAATTATGGATGACTCAAGGAAGAAGAAGATCATACCTTTGGAGCATACCTGGATGAAGAGATGAATGCTAGTTGAGATGAGGATTACTTTTTCCAAAGATCAAATGGAGAAGTTTTGAATCCCTCTTTCCAAATCGATTTTTCAAGCCACATATGTGTCCCTCTAACCTGTCAAAACCAAGGAGCAAAGCATCAATCAGTTTATCATGTTGAAGGTAGATACAAGCAAGAAAGAGATAAGCAAAGAATAGTTGGTGCAAAGACAAAACCACTCCCTGTTTAACCCAAAACGTCCTCCTCCAAGCTTGAAGGGAAAGCCTCCCCACCAATTCGCACTTGTTGAAGAAGTCTTCTCAACCTGTAAAAAGATATGGCAAATATGCAAGATAGCTACAATAGATCCTCCAGTGCAATGGACAAAAGCATTTACAATCAAAACAACCAACATCCACTCCAACCCAAGCATGTACTCCAAAAGATAGAAATTTTATTCCAAGAGCCAAGAGCCAAAAATCTCTAGATGATTTTACAATGAGAGGCTCCCTCCTTAAATAGGATGGGGAGAGAGTACAATCCTAACCACTTTTTACATGAGTGGCTAAGATTAAAAGATCAAAAGATCTAATCAATGGCTAATAATAAATCATAACAATACATCACATGGACCACCCAATATAATGATGACGTCCTAACTAAATGGTACAAAAGGAGGATGACGTCATCCACTAGAGGGGTAAAAGTACAAAAATCCACCTCATAATGACTAGGACATGACATCATAAGCACATGGTGGGGCTAGGAGGCATCAATCCTTACTAGCTCATGCCCAAGGCACAATAAAATAATAAAATATGTCCAAGATAATATAAATGATCAAATCTGTCCTCAAAATTTGTGACAGACAAGCAGAAAAAGACCTCCTGTGATCGATGTGGGCCTACCCACATGGTGAAAATTGGCTGGAAGATAGTGGGGTCACCCTGGAAGACCTCTGTGAAAACCAAATGCCAAAACCTTGCCTCAATTTCCCAAATCGAATTCCTCAGTGACCACTTTATCCAATTTTTAAACTGCCTCGGTAACTGTGAAAGTTCCAAAACTGCCTCCTAGGGAATCTGCGCTATCCATCTGAGCCCACCAGGCTCTTCAGAAGGGGGGTTAAATGGTAATAACAAGTGGCTGGACCACCCCCTCCTCATACAACGCCCTAGGTGAACTAGCCTCTCATGGCCCCTGCTGCTCAGGCGGGGAAATCAACCCCAAATCTGGTCAACAAGTGTAAAACTGCATCAATCACTGTCAGAAGTGCCCGAAACTGAAAGATAAGTGTCTCATTGGATCCAGAAGACCCAAATCCACTAGGAATGTGTACTCATACACCATGGGTTTCCCTAATGGGGTAGCTGTAGAGTCCACCATATATGGACAGTGCATAATCTGATGATCTGAAATAATAATAAAACCTGCTGAACTGCATCAATCATCATCTGAACCATATGTCCATCATATGACATCATCATCAAGCATGTGGGACCATCAATCATCATCAATAGTCATATATATATGTCCCACATCATCACTGATCCTAATAATATACAACCAAGGATAAATCACATCAGTAGACTAAGACATGCTTCTCTAATCATTCTCAAAGCCAAGCTCAAATTATAACATTCATTCAGTGGCATTAATCAAGTTAGCATATTCCTTTGTTATATAAAATTACTTGCGCAATAGTTCAAATGACAAACTCACCCATTGGACATGGTCAAACTGCTAGTGAAGGATGAAGGCTAGGAACAAGGTTAGGCCAAGGGGTTGACTTATCTAACTTAACTCAAAAATACTTTGGACTGGGAGAAGGGGGAAAGCTACAAACTCTGTGTTGGACAAAATAACACGGGGGATGGCTATGCCTCACAAATGGATAAGTTGTTCAGAGAGTGCTTATTCAACTTAGGCATCATGTCTACATCAAGTTGATCCAGGTTCATTAGGATCATTCAATTTCATTTCATGGCCTTTTTGGCCTACATTACCCTTTGGATCTCAAGTGTGCTGATAAGCACAACTAGTTGCAGCTTGCATCCAGGGCATGTTTTTAAACACATATAAGGTCAGCAATTGTTTAGATATAGCTTTTAAGAACCATTGCTTTTTTGGACCTTTCTTATACTCTTCGAGGAGTATTTTTAGCTATTCATCGCTCTTGCCCTTTTTAGTTTCCATGGGCGAATTTATAATTTTCCATAAGTAGAACATGAGCTTTCAGTTTTAGCCAACAACATCTCAAGTGACTAGGGGGAGTTCGAGCCAATGCCAAACATCGGGACAACCGACCAGAATGATTTAGGCCTACAATCCAACTCACCAAAGGCAATTTTTGTCACCAACTTAGAGACGAGACACTGAACATACAGGGATGCGGTCCAAACACAGAGGTAGAAAAATGGGGAAGTCCTCAGTATCAGAAAGTCAAATGAGACAGGTCAAGGTTTAAGTCAAATAGGAAAGTCATGTATGGATGGATTTAAGTGAATATGGAGCCTACACTAGCAGACAACTGGTGTCAGGAAAGACCATATCTATGTAAGGTGAAAAACCAGTGGGTTTTGTTAAATGACCTAATTGTGCAAGCAATTGTCCATTTTATGATTTATAGTTCATTTTAAACAGTTTGCCACATCAGGAATAATATACCAAGCAGATGCTGTGAACATGACTAAATCAACAAGATAATAATCCACAGTCAATGATAACATATCCATAGATCATACAACATCATCATAGCAATAATCATCATATACCATCTGAAACACTGCTGCAATACATCTATAAGCACTGAACTGAAACTGTATGGGATAAAGGGTCACATCGTTCATCAAATCTGAACTCTCAAGGCTCAGCCTTGACACAAGGTCTAACATAAGTCTGAATAGTACACTGCTCTGATCATGAGTGATCACAAAATACACAATCATCATAGCCATGCTCTGAATAATGGAAGCTATGGAATGTGCAGATATCTGCTGAAAAAGAATAGTATCCCTACTACTATGGTGTGATAACATCTGGCTCCAGCTGGGACAAGTGCTCTAAGGGAGAGAGCGCTTGAGAACCTTGGAATCTCTGGTCTCGATCTGCTCTGCATCAATCTTCAATCCAGCACTGCACCATCCTTGCTTTCAGCTTTTATTTTGCACCTGTACCTGTTCTCACAAACACTAGAATACCTCATGGAGCATGTATGGGACAAATATAAAACCAAACTGAAATTGAAATCTATTCTAAAACAGAAACTGAAATGCATAAAAAAAATCTAAACTAACATGGCATATATCATTCATTCATTATTCATTGTTTTTGGTTACTGTGCATGAGGAAAAGAGAACTTTTTCAAGCAGGCAATCTCAACTTGCACAGGCAGCCAAAAATATAAATGGAAATTAAATGTTCTTTAATTCATGCAAGAGAAGAGACCAGCTTAGGAAGGAGCAAGGATCAACTCAATCAAACAAAAAAAACAAGCAGACACTCCAAGCAGGAAAAAGGAAAAAAATGGCAATACTCAGCACACAGAAAAAGAAAAATCACACAAATCCTACTGCTCAAGTGAGCTTATTCAGAAGCTACCTACTCTAGACAGGCAAGGCAAGGCAAGGCAAGGAAGATCAGGGATGATAATCCCTTAACTCCCTCTGTTTGATAGGGAGTAAGATGCGTTGGCCAGTCCCAGTGGTGAGAAAACACATCTCACCCATGCAGCGCTCAACAGTGAGCGGTCCTACCCAAAAGTTACCTGATCCCCTGGATCGTATATAAAATAAATCATTAGGCATTACGACCTTATCACCAATTTCGAACCTTCGGTGATTTACAGATTGAGGGATGGCTTCAATAACATGTTCAGGAATAGGTTGGATATCGGAATTGCATCGAGGTTGAGGTGTAATTATGCTTGAATTCCTATTAGGAGGAATTGCATCAAATCTGGGAGATCCACCATCTAAAGGTACAGCTACCCTACCAATCACGACTTCTCTTACTATTCTCCTAGGAGGAATTTCTACTTGTGGGTGAATGATATACTTTGGAGCTTCCCCCACATTCCAAAAGTCTCCATCAACATCCTCATCTCTTTCAGCATGGACCATGGGTGGGAGGTTTTGACTTTCACTACTTTTGCTACTACCCTCTCCAGATGGGATAGGAACGGTCATATTTTCTAAAGTTGCCAGATGGTCAGTAGGAAGGGACATATGGCTAGGAACCGTGCTAGGTATACTCTGAGCTCTTATACCCAATGATGTTGGTGAAGAAACAGGAGTATGGAATGAGACTGTGGAGTCCATATTCTCTTCACCAACGGGTAATTCGCTGGGCAAGAGGAAACTAGGGTAAGGTGGAAGCCAACTTGGCTCAGCGGGTTCTTTCAGAAAAATGGCTAGATTATTCAAAGAAGAAACTTCCCCAGGAGCATCATGGGTTAAGGCATGTTCTTGCCAACTCATAAAGTTGTCATTCACTTGCCTCAAAACCCCATCCTCCAGGGACAAATGGGACAAATGATCAGGGACATCAGAAAAGTGATAACTAACTGGTTCTTCATCATTCTCCTCAGATGAGGGAAGGTGTGTTCCTTCATTGTTATATGCCCAAGGAGTGATGTGAGGTAGGCCTTGTATAACTCTTTCTATGTTAAGGTCAACTAGGAAAAACCACTCATGTACTGTTCTAGGTATATACTCACCCCTTCTAATTCGATCAAAGTTATCCTCCGACGTGTTTAGCTGAGTAGTGGGCTCAGGTTGTTCAATGTGTGGCCCTATACTACTAGGTTGGTTCGAAGTCCTAATTTCTTCCGTCATTTCACCCCGAAGTGACTCAAGGTTTGCTCATCTAACAGCAATAGCTCTTTCCCTTTCTGGACTAGGATCATCATCATGGCCACCCATGACCATGAAGATACCTTCAGGTAATAACTCACCCTCACCAAAAGTGTTCCTCACACCATCCTCATAATTCTCAGGATGTCCATCATAAAATGGCTCTCAATACACCCTAACCATAGACCCATCAGAGTTGGGGATAGTAGCATATGATAAATCCATCTGAAGATGTCCCCCTAGCCTAGCGGACCACTTCCTACAAAGGAGCATACCATAAGCTGGAGGGAGATCTATAACTACTATATCCATTAGGATGGATATGTCGGGGCATGAAAATAGGTCAGCTCTCAAGTTTTTAATCAAACCAAAGACTTTAACTGGTTTAGATTCAATCCCACAAACGTTCCCATAAGGCCTAGTTATTTTTAATCCCATGGCTTCCATGACTTTCAAAGGCATCACATTCATGGAGGCACCAAAATCCAACATGCAATTATGCAGAAGGGTATCACCAATGCGAAGTGTAAGATAAAATGGTTGGTGACCACCATTCTTTCTCTCATATAGGGCAGTTTGGATGTTGATGGGAGGGTCATCCTCTTCATCAACCATAGCACAAGGTGCTGGGTTTTGAGAAGATGAACCTTCACCACTACTTGTGGCAGTCTCAGGGATACTCTCGAAAAACTCTACCACTTGCTCCTTTATTGATGGGATTTTCATTAACTCAGTGAGTGGAATGTTATGCATAACTTTGTCCAATTCTCTCTCGATGTTGATATCAAAGTCATACTCAGGAAGAGGGAATGGCTCACTCATTGGAATAGGCAGCTCATTGCTTCTCTTTTCACTAAAAGGTATGGGCTTTTGGCCATCCTTTCTTTGTTGATAGGTTTTAGGGGGAACTTGACTATTACTACTAACTTGCTCAGTAGCATAGATGGGTCAGCCAGGGTTGGGTTCTTCTATGGACTCTTCTTCATGATCAATCAAAATCCTTCCGAAGTCCTTGTCAAGTTTTAAGTCATCAACCCAATTAATGCTCCTTGGAGAATCCGGAGTATCATCACCATGGGTGGTATACTCAGGATCTTCCAACTTTTTCCCTTCAGACCAGTTTATGATAGAAGGTTCAGGTGAGGTTTGGTTCACAGGGTTTCTTCTATCACCTTCATTAGGCTTCTTTTGTTGATTCCAGTAGGGTTTAGGGCCATAGGGATGCCTATACTTATCCCCCTCTTTGCTCCTAGCTAGATCCCTAGTCGGGAGAGTTAAATTCCTCATCATTTCATGCATGCTCTCCATCATTTCATTGGGATCTTTGCTAGGTTCCTTATTTTTCTTAAACTTAGGCTCAGATCTGGAGGAAGATCCACTGATTACGTCAAAGAAATTTTGTTTTCCCATGGAAGCAGCGTTTGCCTCAGCTTTCTTAGCATTATCTTGTGCTATCTTCAAACTACTAGGGTCTTTGTCCTTTAGATGGTAACCCAAGTAACCTTCATATGCATTGAGGTAATGAATCAAGATGGCTTGATCAAGGGGCCTTATGTTACTTGGGATGTTGGCAACAGTCTTATCAAAGCGTTGGTTAAACTCATGGACAGACTCATTCTCTTTCTTTTTGATGTCAAAAAGTTGGTGTAAAAGGAAACGCCCATCTAACTTGACTGACCACTCTTGCTTAAGTTTATCGGTGAATACATCATATCCATTGATTGATGATGTAGGCAAGCGGTCAAACCATTTACGAACATCACCCTCCAAGGATGCAAAGAGACCCCTTATAAACACATCTTCTTCCTCAGCCCCATAAGCTTCCATGTGAGCCCAGACATTTTCTATGTGGTCCTCAATGGAGGTGGCAAGTTCCCATTGAATTTTGGGATCTTTTCAAAGTACTTGTCACGCATGTTATGGGGAGCACCCAAGATATGAGAAAAGTCTAAAGGAGAGGACCTAGCCTTGTTTCCAAAAGCACGAGCCACAGGAAGATTGTTTTGGTTGTTGTTCCCGGAGTTGGATTGACTTTGTCAAGCCATTGGATTGACTGGAGATGAAATAGGGTTAGGATTAGGAGATGAAAGCGGAACCAAATTGAACAAAGGGGATCCCAAGATATGGTTCAGAGAATCTGAGTTAACAAGTTTCCAAAAGAAGTTAGATGATTGGGCTTTAGGATCTCTTTTGTGATAGGTGAGTGGGGTTCCTTCTAATTGATTTGGATTTGATTTACTTCGAGTGTTGTAAGGATGACTATGAACTCGCTCCTCAGCGGAGTCACGATTAGGAATCGCCAGGTAGATTTTTAAGCTCTACTACCAAGATGTATGTCGTTTGAAACACAGGAAGAGAAAGAGATACAAAGGTATGTTGAACCAAGGTAGGCCTCTACCTCCCCGGCAACGGCACCAAAAATGTTATCACACAACTTGTAGTTGCCCCTAGTGGTATCCCATCTGGGACGGTAGAGGAGATAGGCAACTAAAGAGGTGACCCAAGAGATGCCACGGTTCCCAATGCAAGGTGGGAGTCACGTCAACCGAGGCACTCTTTGCTTTAGATCAAGGTGAAACAAGACCTAGGGGGAGACCCTATAACCAATCACAGATGATTGGACCCAAACAAAGGTTACTAAGGATAAGTAAATGATGAGTTACGGAAACCAATGTAAGGTTGAGTGGACCTAGAAGTTAAAGTATGGTTGAAGGTGGTTTGAGAGATTATTAGTGTTTCAACCAATGTGTGATTTAGGCCACATAATTGGATATGATGACAAGGTATAGTACCATATGCTACACAAGTGGGTCCTACCTTTCTTGGGATATGTGAAATGGTTTAAAGTAGACCCACAAGGTGGAGTTAATGGATGCAATTGGCACTAGATGATGTGTAATGAGTAGATCTATGGATCTAAGTTGAATTTAGGAGTACCCATGTGCCGGATCTATGGTTTGATAAAATTCCCAAGGAGTGCGACTTGTTTTGAGGAGGACTAGTGCCTTGATGGATGGGCTAATGGAGTCAAAGGTATGTCAAAGTGTAGATCGGGACACCTAGAGGTCAAGTCAAGTGGGCTAATTGAGATAGAATGGTTGGATCTAGCTAGATCTAGGATTTCATGAAATGACCCTAAGTGGACCACAATCCCTTAAAACAAAGAATGCTACCCCCAAGGCAGATCGTCACAAAATGATACTCTAGACCTAGGTTTCAAGGTATGGCCATTCCAACCCCACAAAAATCTCAACCACCCACTTCCTCAAAGTGGACAAATTCACTTACCCAAGGGAGTGCGACCTTGCTCAAGGAGGGCTAAAGATGGATAAGGTGGGCCAAATCAAGCCCAATGGCCACCAAACTGTAGATCCAAGTAGCTTATGCACCGATCTATGTGAATCTAGAAAATCAAGTCAATCCAAGGGTTAGATCTTACTAGATTTGAGTTTTAAGGTGCCAAGTAATTCAAAAAGGGGGTTTTAATCCCTTAAAATGTGGAATGATGCCCACAAGGTAGAAATCACCAAAGTAAAAGTCTGGGTATATGTTATCAAGTGTGTAGATTGCAAATCAAGTGGGATCTCACCTACCCATGTGCTAGATCTAACCAAAACAAGCCTCTCCAAGGAAGTGCGATTTGGTTCAAGAGGGCTTTTTGCCTTGAAAAGTGTGTCAATTTTAACCCAATCACCACCAAACTATAGATCCCACTAGGGGTGGATGCTATAGAGGTGGGTTTTTAATATCTCTTCAAAAGCAAGGCTAGATCTAAGTAGATCTAAGAAAAACCAAAAATAAGGGTTTTGATCAATTAGGGTTTTTATGATCTAGAAATTATGGATGACTCAAGGAAGAAGAAGATCATACCTTTGGAGCATACCTAGATGAAGAGATGAATGCTAGTTGAGATGAGGATTACTTTTGCCAAAGATCAAATGGAGAAGTTTTGAAGCCCTCTTGCCAAATCGATTTTTCAAGCCACATATGTGTCCCTCTAACCTGTCAAAACCAAGGAGCAAAGCATCAATCAGTTTATCATGTTGAAGGTAGATACAAGCAAGAAAGAGATAAGAAAAGAACAGTTGGTGCAAAGACAAAACCACTCCCTGTTTAACCCAAAACGTCCTCCTCCAAGCTTGAAGGGCAAGCCTCCCCACCAATTCGCACTTGTTGAAGAAGTCTTCTCAACCTGTAGAAAGATATGCCAAATATGCAAGATAGCTACAATAGATCCTCCAGTGCAATGGACAAAAGCATTTACAATCAAAACAACCAACATCCACTCCAACCCAAGCATGTACTCCAAAAGATAGAAATTTTATTCTAAGAGCCAAGAGCCAAAAATCTCTAGATGATTTTACAATGAGAGGCTCCCTCCTTAAATAGGACGGGGAGAGAGTACAATCCTAACCACTTTTTACATGAGTGGCTAAGATTAAAAGATCAAAAGATCTAATCAACGGCTAATAATAAATCATAACAATACATCACATGGACCACCCAATATAATGATGACGTCCTAACTAAATGGTACAAAAGGAGGATGACGTCATCCACTAGAGGGGTAAAAATACAAAAATCCACCTCATAATGACTAGGACATGACATCATAAGCACATGGTGGGGCTAGGAGGCATCAATCCTTACTAGCTCATCCCCAAGGCACAATAAAATAATAAAATATGTCCAAGATAATATAAATGATCAAATCTGTCCTCAAAATCTGTGACAGACAAGCAGAAAAAGACCTCCTGTGATCGATGTGGGCCTACCCACATGGTGAAAACTGGCTAGAAGATAGTGGGGTCACCCTGGAAGACCTCTGTGAAAACCAAATTCCAAAACCTTGCCTCAATTTCCCAAATCGAATTCCTCAGTGACCACTTTATCCCATTTTTTAACTGCCTCGGTAACTGTGAAAGTGCCAAAACTGCCTCCTAGGGCATCTGCACTGTCCATCTGATCCCACCAGGCTCTCCAGAAGGGGGGGTAAATGGTAAAAACAAGTGGCTGGACCACCCCCTCCTCATACAGCGCCTTAGGTGAACTGGCCTCTCATGGCCCCTGCTGCTCAGGCTGGGAAATCAACCCCAAATCTGGTCAACAAGTGTAAAACTGCATCAATCACTGTCAGAAGTGCCCGGAACTGAAAGATAAGTGTCTCATTGGATCCAGAAGACCCAAATCCACTAGGAATGTGTACTCATACACCATGGGTTTCCCTAATGGGCTAGATGTAGGGTCCACCATATATGGACAGTGCATAATCTGATGATCTGAAATAATAATAAAACCTGTTGAACTGCATCAATCATCATCTGAACCATATGTCCATCATATGACATCATCATCAAGCATGTGGGACCATCAATCATCATCAATAGTCATATATATATGGCCCACATCATCACTGATCCTAATAATATACAACCAAGGATAAATCACATCAGTAGACTAAGACATGCTTCTCTAATCATTCTCAAAGCCAAGCTCAAATTATAACATTCATTCAGTGGCATTAATCAAGTTAACATATTCCTTTGTTATATAAAATTACTTGCACAATAGTTCAAATGACAAACTCACCCATTGGACATGGTCAAACTGCTAGTGAAGGATGAAGGCTAGGAACAAGGTTGGGCCAAGGGGTTGACTTGTCTAACTTAACTCAAAAATACTTTGGACTGGGAGAAGGGGGAAAGCTACAAACTCTGTGTTGGACAAAATAACACGGGGGATGGTTGTGCCTCACAAATGGAGAAGTTGTTCAGAGAGTGCTTATTCAACTTAGGCATCATGTCTACATCAAGTTGATCCAGGTTCATTAGGATCATTCAATTTCATTTCATGGCCTTTTTGGCCTACATAACCCTTCGGATCTCAGGTGTGCTGATAAGCACAACTAGTTGCAGCTTGCATCCAGGGCATGTTTTTAAACACATATAAGGTCAGCAATTGTTTAGATATAGCTTTTAATAACCATTACTTTTTTGGACCTTTCTTATACTCTTCGAAGAGTATTTTTAGTTGTTCATCGCTCTTGCCCTTTTTAGTTTCCATGGGCGAATTTATAAGTTTCCATAAGTAGAACATGAGCTTTCAGTTTTAGCCAACAACATCTCAAGTGACTAGGGGGAGTTCGAGCCAATGCCAAACATCGGGACAACCGACCAGAATGATTTAGGCCTACAATCCAACTCACCAAAGGCAAGTTTTGTCACCAACTTAGAGCCGAGACACTGAACATACAGGGATGTGGTCCAAACACAGAGGTAGAAAAATGGGGAATTCCTCAGTATCAGAAAGTCAAATGAGACAGGTCAAGGTTTAAAGTCAAATAGGAAAGTCATGTATGGATGGAGTCAAGTGAATATGGAGCCTACACTAGCAGACAACTGGTGTCAGGAAATACCATATCTATGTAAGGTGAAAAACCAGTGGGTTTTGTTAAATGACCTAATTGTGCAAGCAATTGTCCATTTTATGATTTATAGTTCATTTTAAACAGTTTGCCACATCAGGAATAATATACCAAGCAGATGCTGTGAACATGACTAAATCAACAAGATAATAATCCACATTCAATGATAACATATCCATAGATCGTACAACATCATCATAGCAATAATCATCATACACCATCTGAAACACTGCTGCAATACATCTATAAGCACTGAACTGAAACTGTATGGGATAAAGGGTCACATCGGTCATCAAATCTGAACTCTCAAGGCTCAGCCTTGACACAAGGTCTAACATAAGTTTGAATAGTACGTTGCTCTGATCATGAGTGATCACAAAATATACAATCATCATAGCCATGCTCTGAATAATGGAAGCTCTGGAATGTGCAGATATCTGCTGAAAAAGAATAGTAGCCCGGCTAGTATGGTGTGATAACAGGAACTATATCCCAAACATCATTCTTCATTATTGATTGGTATTCTTCCGTCATTACTTCTACCCATTCTTTCTTTTGTATAGCTTCTTCATAATTGGTAGGTTCTTGATCTACAAGACCACACATCAAATCCACATAACTGGAAAATGGCTTTGACTTCTTGCTTACTCTTGTGGAGCCTTCTGGAGCTCCATACGTCTCTACTTCTTGTATAATTTCTCTTGCCCAAGCATGCTTTCTCTTTCGTGACATATTCATAGTAGGAGGTTCTTGAGGTTCTAGCATGTCATGGTCTTCTGGTGTTTCATCTTCGGGGGAGGGTGCAGCTTCTACATTTTTGGGAGGTACATCTTCTTCATATACTTCTTCATGCTGACACTTTCTGGATCTCTTGAGAGCTGCTTCTTCGTCAAATGTTACATCTCTACTAATATCCATGTGATGGAATCTTGGAATGTTACATCTCTACTAATATCACAGTATCCAACAAATATTCCCTTCTTTCAGGAAGGGTCCAACTTGGTTCTCTTTTCTTTTGGTATGTGAACATATACCGGGAAACCAAATATCTTGAGGTGGCTCACTTCAGGCTTCTTTCCTGTGAACATTTCTTCTAGAGTTTTGAATCCAATGGCACTATAGTATAATCTATTCTGTACATAAACTACCGTCCTTGTTGCTTCAGCCCATAGATGCATTGGAATATCTTGATCATGTATCATTGTCTTCACTGCTTCCATAATGGTCCTATTCTTTCTTTATGCAACGCCATTCTGTTGAGGATTGTAGGGAGTAGTTAGTTCCCTCTTGATTCCAGCTTCTTTATAAAAGGATTCAAAATAATTTGAAGTGTATTCTCCACCATTGTCTGTTTTGAGTGTCTTGATTCTTCTTTCTGAATGATTCTCTATCAAGTCTTTGAATTCCTTGAATTTTCCAAATACTTCATCCTTTGCTTTCAAGAAATATATCCATGTCTTTCTTGAATAGTCATCAATAAATGTAACATAATATTCATAACCACTCAAAGATGTGGAGGGCATTGGACCACATACATCTGAATGGATTAATTCCAACGTACCTTTAGTCTTTGTCTCACTCTTCGGAAATGGATTCTTGATATTCTTTCCTTTTGCACATCCTTTGAAAATGCCTTCATGATCGATCTTCAAATCTGGTAATCCCATCACTACTTTGTTCACATGGGGTAGTGCTTTGTAGTTGATGTGAGCAAGCCTCCTATGCCATAATTCACTTGGGCTAGTGGTCTCATGAACAAGGATTGTTTCTAAATGTCCCTTGAGTTTATATAAGCCTCCTTCTTCTTCACCAATGACAACTGGATCTTCAAATGATTTTCCTTTGGGCCACATAAGTACTTGTCCATCTATGAATGCAACCATATATCCTTTCTTATCTAATGCTGAGATAGAAAGTAAGTTCTTCTTCAAACCTAGTACATATAAGACTTCCTTCATCTTCATGGGGGTTCCAGAATCAAGCTTGTAGCTTGCTTCACCAATTCCTTTGATAGGATATTGATATTCATCTCCTAATGATACTTTTTGAGGAGAGTTCTTCTCTTCAAGTTTTGACAGAGTTTTATTTTGTCCCGTCATGTGATTTTAAGCACCACTATCAATAAGCCATGTATCTTCTCTAGGTGTCACAGACCCAGAGAGTGCAGAGAATAATACATACTCTTCTGCATCTTCTTCTTTTGCTTGTTTTCTTCGAGGTCCTTCTTCCTCTTCTTCTTCATCTTCATCTTCAACTAGGTGTGCATGATGTCTTTTGTTGTTGTTCCTCTTCTTGTATTCTTCTTTCTTCAATGGACAATTTATGGCAATGTGTCCTAGCTTGTCACAGTTGAAACATTGAAAGTTGGAGTAGTTTCTTCTTGGATTGTTTCCTCTTGTCCTTTGGAACTTCTTGGCAGCTTGATATTCCTTGTGGATTTACTTCTTGAGGTTGGATTGAATTCTTCCTCTCTTGGTATGGGTGGCTAGGGCCTGATCATCTTCTTTAAGTAGAGCTTCTCTATTGGCTACTCTAGCCTCCTCTTGGATGCAATCTTCCCATACAATGTCGAATTTCATGCTTTCCTTTCTGGCACACATAGTCTGGATGAATGAATCCCAAGGTCTAGTGAGACCATTGAGAGCAGTTATAACTAGCTCATCTTCATCAAAGGAGTCTCCAATGGCTTCTAGTTGCTCCTTGAATTGGGAGACCCTTGTGAAGTAGTCTTGGATGGATTCTCCTTGGTACATCTTGGTACTCTTTAATTGAGCTCTCAAATTGATCTTCCTATTGATGTTCCTTCCTTCATACATTCTGGCTAGGGCATCATACATCTCCTTTGGGGTCTTCTTGGATGACACTTGAGGAATCAAGTGGTCTTTGATAGAATCAACAATGATCCTCTTTTCCCTAATCAGGTCCTTCTTGTGCTTCTCCCTAGCTTCATCCTCTTCAGGTTCTACAACTTCTTCCTTGATGTATTTGACAAGATCATTCTCTTCAAGAATGAGGCCAATCCTATATTTCCATGCTCGGAAATTCAATAGTCCTTCTAAGGTATCCTCAAGCTTAGTGCTTGGGGCCATCTTATCCAGGAGATCACCAAAAAAATGAAATTTCTCAAAATGCAAAACTGACCTTACCAGGAGATGCGCTTGACTGAGGCGAATTGACTGGTACACTTGGTTTCTGGAGATTCCAAATTTTCACCTCTCAAAATTGGCTTGCGAAATTCTGATCTGTAGTTTCTGTAGTTTTTTGCAGTTTTCTGGTCCAAAGTCAAACTAGGTTTTGACTTTCCCGGAGATCTACCCACTCAAAAATTTTGGTCTAGGGCGCAATATATGCGCCCTAGGGAGGAGCAACTTTCTATGCAATCAGATTTCCAAAATTCCAACTTTGACAGAAACCCTAATTGCGCCCTAGGGAGGAGCAACTTTGGCTTGCGAATTACACAAGTGAGTGTGTGTCCAAATTAGGAGTGCATCACTCATATTTATACTTTATCTTCCACTTGACTTTTTCACAAACTAGGTTGGCCCCAACAAACTTAACTAGGCCGACTTACCTAGGAAGACTCAAAACAATATAATATTACTTTCTCGAGGGTTCTATCGATCCAACTTGTTGTTGCAGCAACATCTCCCCCAAAAAATATTTTGTACATATTGGGGCCCTCCTTTTATTTTTCTAGAAAGACTGCCTTAAGACGTTAATTCTCCTTTTACTTTGTTTTCAACTGAAGATCCTGCTTTGAAAATTTCAAGTTTTTCTTCTAAGGATAAAATTCATGAAATCCTTCCCGAAACTACAGAAGTATTTAAGTTTGTCTCCCGAAATCCCTGAGAGTTTTCCTCTCGAAATTGCAGAACCATTCAGGTTATCCTCCCGAAACTGCGGGATCCATTCGGGTTTTCCTCCCGAAACTGCGGGAGCCATTCGCATAAGCCTCCCGAAACTCCACAAAAGACTTAGAAATGATCTCTCGAAGCTGCGGGAGCTATTTGGGAAAGTCTCTCGAAATGGCGAAAAAATTCAAGAAAGCCTCCCGAAGCTGCGGAACCATTTGGGAAAACCTCCCGAAGCTGCGGAACCATTCAGGTTTCCCTCCCGAAACTGCGGGAGTCATTCGAAAAATCTTCCCCGGAACCGCTGAAGGACTTAGTGTCTTTTAAAGAAAATATTAAGTCTTTTTCTCTCGAAGTTGTGGAAGCTATTTGCGAAAGCCTTCCGAAACGGTGGAAGCATTCACGTTATCTTCCCGAAACCCCACGGAAAGACTTAGACTTTTGCGGAACCATTTCAGAAGTCCCTCTCGAAACAACGGAAGTGTTCAGGTTTCCCTCCCGAAATCCCGCGGAACGCTGTTGACAAGAACTTAAGCATCTCTTTCGACTTGCGGGAGCCATTCGCCAATCCTTTCTGAAACTACGGAACCATTTGGGTTTCCCTTCCGAAAATGCGGAAGCGGTCGAGTTCTTTTCCCGGGAACTATTCAGGAAAGCCTCCCGAAACGGCGGGAGCCTTCGCGAGAGTGTTCCACAATTGCGGAATCAATTGACCTATCTCCATCGAAATTGCGGAAATAAATCTTATGTCCTCCCGAAACGGAGGGAACCTTTGCGAAAGTGTTCCGCAATTGTGGAAGCAATTGACCTATCTCCATCGAAATTGCGGAAAGAAATCTTGTGCTCTCCCGAAACTGCGAGACGACTCAGCGAAACAACTCGCGACAAGTTTCCAAAGGTTGCATTTCGGAAGGATACGTCAATCGCTTCCTAAACGCCGAGGCAGTTAACCATAACGTTCCGAAACTGCGGGTGAAACTCATAAGTCCGCCCCGAAAGTGACGATCGCATACAAATGCCGAGACGGCTTGAAAAGACCGCGCCGTACAAAATTTAAAACCCATTTTAATGACACCACCAACCGGTTTAATGCCGCACGTGTCTAACCTTTTTAAAACGACGGTGGGGGTTTGATTGGTCACATTGTTAGTTTTCGTTCAAACAAACACCGTTGGGAAGACCACGACGGACCGCTCCAGCTCAGCTCGTCTACGACCACGTCCACCTCACTCAGCCACTATCTCGTTGCCAGGTAGGTTTTTTAACCGCTATTTTTGTCTCATCTCCACGTCAAGTTACCCTTGGGATTTTTTCCCGTCCATAACATGGCCATATGTCGTTATTTTTGTTTTTTAAAGGCCGCCGAGGCCCCTTTGGTTTCTCGTTTCTACCAGCTAAAAGCCATAACTGTGACCACCTGAGTATTTCACCGGCCATATTCCAGGAGTCGTCACCCTGATTCAAATTTGAGCCGGCCACACAACGCCTCGTAAATGTTACTGATAACAGTAGTGGTCAGCTGAACCCATCACCTTTTGATAAATGTGGAAAGCGGTCCCTTGTTTCGTCATAAGATTGTTTCAATCCAAGCTCACCCGCCACTGACCATTAGAGATGTAACGATGAAGGATACCCTCTCTCCTAGGGCTACATGGGAAGCAGGTTGTTTCCTCGTAGTGTGCTTGCCCTTTCAGAAACATTCCAAACTTTGTCTCCTTAGGATAATCAAGTCTCAGAACTATATTTCTTGTTTGGAGTGGTTTATTTTGCTTCCCCAACATGCAGTTTCATAGTTTGTCTGTATCCCTCATTAGCATGTTGAATTGGTCCTTCTCTTGTTAAAATCTCATAACAGGTTGCACATTTTTTTATATATATAATGACTTGTTTTTGGTTGCTAGCAGGGATAAGCTAGGATGCCAAAAGGTGGTAGAAAGAAAGCTAAAGTGATGGAGCCACAGCCAGTACCACTTAGGACTGAAACTATGTTCCAAGATACTAAGTTTACCACTGGCATTCCTCCCAAAGTCTGTTGGGGCGATATTTACAGGATGATCAGGGACCAAAATATCCCAGATGCATTATTGGAAGAAGAACAGATCTACCGCAACATCAGAACTTCAGGCATAGCTAGGGCCTCTACCCGCCCTGAATTGTTCCCATGTTCTGAAGTGATCGGGTGGATACTGGAACATACTAATGCGGAGACAAGAGTATTACATGACAGCAGGGGAGAAGCCATCGCCTCATTCCACCCAGCATATATTGCTGCAGCCTATAAATTCTCACGTCCCCAGCAAGCTCTGAGTGATGAATGGTTGGGCCAGATGAACAACATTGAGATGGCCAAAAAATTATTGGTCGCAGGAAAACACTTAAGAAAGAGAGGTAATGATGAATACGATGTTCAGAACCTAAGACCTCCTTTTAGGTTAATCGCCCTGATGCTGTGCAGAATTTTCGGCAAGCCCGATGGCACTGTATACAGGATACAGTGGGATCCCATCATACACTTCGTAGCATTCAAAGGGACTGTGTTTGACTGGGCTACTATCTTTTCGGACAGTTTGGCATCCACAGTGGCTGCTGCAAGAGAAGGTCTTGCCTTAAAAAAGTCACAATTTTACATGTCTTCCTATCTCATTGACTGTGTTTTGGCCAAGCTATCTTTCCCCAACTTAGGTTGCACGTGGGATAAAGCCAACACCCCGGTCTACACTGCTTACAAGATAATGTGGGCTCAAAATTACAGAGCTAGCTATAAGCTTATCTGCAAGGAGTTCATCATGCCCCTATATGAACAGATATTCAAGGAAGAGCCCAACTGTCTGTCAGAGAACGCCATGGAGATCCTGGAAAACTATGGAGACTTTTATTTTTCAGAGAAGGGCACCTACATCAGGATGTTTGGAGGGACTAAAGCTCCATACATTTTGCCAAAGTACGCCACTGACTATGTAGTCCTCAAGGAAGCAGTGAGACAAATTTTCCTTGATGGAATCATAGCAGTGCTTAACAAGCAGCATAAGGCTTCCTTCCCTCCTTTACCCTTATGCATAGGAGCCTACAAATTATCAGGGGTTGCATCGGCTGACGAGTTTGTTCAAGAGCTGAAAGCTTTCCACTTTGGCGAAGTAATTTTCCATAGAAATGATAGGCGGGGGAGAGTTGTCGAGCATTGCAAAGAAATTTATGCTCATTTCAAATATGCTCATTATTATGATGCCGAGGAAGAGGCATTCAGAGGCATCAGCAACATGATTGAGTTGCAGATTTGTCGTCAAGGCAGTGGAGCAAGCTCTAGCTCTACCAAGGCCCGAAAAACCAGCCTGCAGAGAGAGAAAGAAGCAGCTGATGCCCAAACTCAAGAAGAGCAAAGGTTAAAAGAGGAAGCAAGATTACAGCAAGAGGCTGAAGTTGCAAGATTACAACAAGAAGCTGAGATGGCAAGATTGCAGCAAGAAGCAGAAAATGAAAGGCTACAGAAAGAAACTAAGGAAGCCCAACAGCAAGAAGCACAAGATGCAAGGCTGTAGAAAGAAGCAGAAGACACGAAGCAGGTGGAAGGAAATGAAAATCAGCTGCAAGTTGAAGAAGAAAAAAGAGAGCAACAAGCTGAAGTGGGGAAAAAGTCGGAAGAAGAACTCAAGACAGTTGAAGATGCCCAGGAAGGTGGCTCCGGCACCCACGATATGGAAATAGACATATCTCAAGAAGGTGTCTCCGGTACCCAAAATGTGGGAATAGATTCAGCTCAAGAAGTCCAGACCCCACCCACAAAAGCAGAAATAAATATAATAGATCTCCCAATCGTCCCTTACACTCCATCAGAAGAGCATACAGTGTCTCAATGGGATGAATTTGTGTATGATAAGAAGAGAAAGGCAGTGGTCCTAAAATCAGAAGAGAGGATAAAGAGACTTTTCCAGGAAGATATTGTTACCCGGCGGGAGACAACAATAATGCAAAATACAAATAAGGCTCCCTTATCTATGGCATCCGCCGCTGTAGAAGCAGCAAAAGCAACGCAGGACAATGTGGCCGATATAGTTAGAGAAGTTGAGTCGACAAAGAGGAGGGATTGCATGTTACAACATATTGTGGCTAATGAGAAGGATTACAGGGATCTCGTGGTGAACAGGTATAATCGCCTGTCTGTTGAGCATAAGGAAGTATCAGACAAGTATAACCATTTAGAAGAAGAAAAGGAGCACCCGGCGATCCAGATGATGGTCTTAGAAGCAGAAAAGAACGATGCAGAAGCTAGAGTGTCCCATCTAGAAGCAGATAAGCAGGTATTGGTTGGACAATTAGAGCAGGCAGAGAGCAAAGCAATAGATATGTCTCTCTTCCATGAGTTGTCCTGTAGCATCCTGAAACAAATACATGACACTCATGAGCTGATTACTGAAGAAGTGTGCAAGCTCAAAGCTATGGTGGTTAGATTAAAAGAAATTAATGCAGAGGCCAATAGGATTAAGGGTAAATATACTCGGGTTAAAGTAAACATCCTTAGCCAGATGGAATGGAGAGAAGGAAAGGTTGATTTCCCCAAAGCATCTCCCATTCAAATCTGTAGATGGTTTTAATGAAGACATAGCACTTTTGGAATTTTGCAGAAACTGTAGCCTTAAGCTAATGGCTAAGATCCAAGGGACAATGGATAAAAGTAATAGTCTTTATCAAAAAATCCATGAAGTGAATGATAAGTGCAAGTTGAGTTTCCCTCAGTCCCTTGATGAGTTCCCGAGCAAAGAGCAACGTTTGTCTAACTTGAAGGAGGAACTGGGTATCCAAACAGAATATGTAAATTTTTTTTATGTCTTAGCCATTGATGATCTCCATCATTATATTGGGATGTCATCAATTCACCACCATTTGCTTAAAGAAATCCACCAAGCAGCAGTTGTGGAAATTCAGGGTATTGGAGTAGAGCTTGGTAAAGATGTAACTTCCCAGAAAATCTTGCTCCCTTCTGCAGCAAATGTAGTTATCAGAGACACTGGTGTCTGGTTCAGTTACATTGCAGAAGAGGAAAAGAAAGCATCAGCAGCAGCAGAAGTAACAGCCAGCCCAAGTGCTTCTCTCCCAACAACAACAGAAATAACAACTAGCCCAAGTGCTTCTCTCCCAGCAGCAACAGCAATAACAGCTAGCCCGAGTGCTTCTCTCCCAGCTGGAGCGCTTTCCCAAGAGTGAACACGCTAATCTTAAGGCGTTGATTCCTATTTTTGTTGGCCTTCATATGTCTAAAGCGTAGAGCCATTGGACAGCTGTCCTTTTCTTTTTTGGGAATTTTCTGTTTTTTAAAAGGGGTCACAATTTTGTTTATTAAAAGGGAAAAGTCTGTAGGAGACAAGTGTAAAGAGCTAGGTGGCAGCCCAAAGGGCATTTTGTAATATTATAAATAGAAGTTTAGGAAACAGTGTTAGAGACTTTTGGCAGGGAAATAATTTTCTGAACTTGTACGAGCTATCCTTCACTTGTTTCAAGAAAATAAAATCTACCTAATAAGAGCCTGGAGAGGATGTCTTTTGCATGGAAATGGAGATTGGATGCATGTTGGATTATTCCTGTGACTTCTATACTTTACTGTGAGATCTTTCTGTACTGTCTTGAATTATTTCTTTGTATTGAATGATCTTACTTCTCTCTGTGCAAATGAATTCTCTCTTTCATGAGTAATAGAATATGTTATATCTGTGTTAGAAGCTATCTTCTGATATCTCATGCTTCTGCTGTGGATCTATCTTTAAGATTTAATGGTTGTCTGTTGAATTTTAGGTAACTCTTCTAGCACATTACTCATATTCACAATTTGCTCCTTGTAGGGATAGTTTAGATTTATTTCAGTTTTAGACACAGATTTGTTTTCCAGTTCTGCATTTAGATTAAATTAGGCTAGGCACTTGCATATCATTATAAAACATAAAATCAAAAGAACGGTGGATCGGGCCATAACTGGTATAACTGGAGCAAATCTCCAAACCCACGGTTTCCGGAGCCGCTACCCATACAGATTCCCCATACCAAACGGTGGACAATCTAATTGGGATAGTCTACCGGGGAGGATCCCTTTTCTGATTGATGCTACGATATCCGGGGCATCAACAGTTTTTGGCGCTAGAAGGAGGGCCTGAAAGTGCATGGCTGATAAATAAAAATCTCCCACTGTCATAAATGTTACTGAAAACCCGCTTAAAGAAGTCATTTCAAACAACCCAAATCTTGAAGTATCAAATCAAGAAAACCTCATTTCTGATCCTGAGCCTCAAGAAGCATTATACGCTGTACCTTTTGCAGAAATAGAAGATTTGAGGAGGCATACACGATCTTATGTTAGACAGCTAGGTGGTTTAAACACAGTAAATTTCCTTCCTAGGAAAAGTTCCCCTAGAAAAGAGCGACAGTACACTCGTGATTCGATTCTTGTGCAAAGTTTTGAAGAGCTTGTGAATTTAACTTTAGAATAAATTGTAGAACCTCTGAACAAGGACGATCTTGAAAACCCAGAAAATATTTCAGATCAAGAAAGTCTTGGAGAACTTATTACTCCAAAGAACACACCCATGAACTCACCTTACAATTCCCCACCAGATTCTCCACATAGAGACATGGTTGTACCTGCTTGGAGAGAAAAGGGAGCGTTGAATCTAGCTGGGCCATTCCACAATCTTCCAAAAAATACAGAGAAGGTCCTGCCTAAATTCGACCCAGGGAAAGCCATTTCGGCTGAAGATCATCTCAAGAGTTTTTATCTAGCACTGAACCTGTTAGATGTGCAGCATGAAGATGTAGTCTGTAGGCTTTTTCCATACACCTTCGAGCTGAAAGTATCATCCTAGTATTTTAGCCTACAACCTAGCTCAATCTCAAGTTGGGATGAATTTGAAAACTGTTTTTTGAAGAAGTATGGAAACCAAAAGATTGTAGCTACACTTATGAAAGAACTCTTATCCATGATAATGGACAAGAAAGAAAAGGTTCAAGAATTTAACCAAAGGTTCACAACACTATTAAATAATTTCAGTGAAGCAAATAAACCAGCAAAAGAATCTCTAGTTGAGTATTATACAACAGCTCTCGAAGGACCCATAGCAATGTTTGTTAAAAGATCTAAGAAAACCACCCTAATAGAGAACTTCGAAGAAGCTAGAAAGGTGGAAGAAGAGGCAGATAGCATTGCTAAACATGCCTTAGACGCTGAAACAAAACCAACAGCCAGTAAAAAAACTTTGCTCCTCACTAGAGGTAAGGAAGAGTCATCAACAGACATGGAGAATGTAGTTAAGATGATGCAGAAGTTATCCAATAAAATTGTAGATCTCGAAAAAGATAAGGCTGCTAGTACATCTAGGAAACCTTTCAATCCATTTTACAAAAAAAGGGAAGACGGCGATCAACCTCATCCACCCATGAATACTTCCCTTGTTTTAAACCTCAATGAAATCGGGATGGAAAACTTCTGCACCTTTCATCAAGAACCGCATTCGGAAAAGAGCTGCCCACAATGGATTAACTCCATGAGTTTAGTCATGAACCAAATGCTGGATTCACAGATCCCAGACCAAGATGATCCTCTAGAAGAATCGAGCCCTGAATTAGAGGAACCAACCCCGGACACTACTATGGTACTGTGAGATTGGGTACCTATGACTGAATTAGCAGAAGAAGATCCCATAGAGAGCTCTCTCTCTACCATGAACGTTGCTACTCGTAGTAAAGGCCCTATTACGGATCCTATGCCAAAATCGGCTCCTCCCAAGCCTAAAGTTTCAAAAGAACTACCTAGAAGGCATATAACAATCATTCCACCATAGTCTAAAGTTAGCCAAACAACGGCCAAGCAGCCAAACATTGACACCATAGTTCAGCAACCTAAGGTCACAATGAGTAAAACAGATCATCCAGCCCAAATTGGGAACGAGCATGATATAGGATATGACATTATTGAGGATATAAAGAAAGTCAAAGCAAATGTGTCAATATTCGACATGTGCAGTTTGCCTCACCAACGAAACAAGCTGCTGCATGTTCTACAACCCCAGACCAACACTCCATTAACGGACTCTCAAGAATATCCCGAAATTAATGAGGCTAGTATCGGCGGGAAATCTAAATCTCAAACGTTTCTTTTCCTGTTGACCTTTGAAATTTTCAATCACAATGTTCACAATTGTTTGGTAGATTCTGGAGCATCTTCAAAGATCACGCCACTATCAATTTGTAAAACAATTAATGGGCAACCTGTGCCATCTCCGGCCCAAATTATCCAGCTAGATAGGACTACGGTCAAAGTGATTGGGGAGATGAAAGATGTTCTCATTATATTATCAGCCGACTCTAGAGTCCGCCAGTTAATTGACATAATGGTAGTTGATATTCCTGAAGCCTATGGAGTAATATTAAGTAGGGACTGGTCTACCAAGCTGAATGGTTACTTTGCAACTGATTGGTCTCATCTGTGGTTGCCTTATCAAAATAGGCAGAATCAGATCAAGGTCCTGAGAGAACCACACATGAAGCAAAATGTAACTCAACTAGAGGGAAAGAATGAGGCTGTAACCTTCTCATCCTCGGTTCTGGGGAATTATTTCTTAGAAATTGATATGGGTAATTATTAGTCTAAAACCATTAGCCATGAATCAGATGAACAGTTTGATCTCCTTCATTTCTCTCGGACTGATGATGTTGACTGTAATATAGTTAGTTTAGTCACTGAATTAGATCATAGAGATACTAACTTAGCTAAATCGAAAGATATTTTTTGGACATTATACTTTGACGGTTCTAAAACTCTGGAAGGATCCGGAGCCGGTTGTGTTCTGATGGATCCACGAAGAAACAAGTATTTTTGGTCCTGTAGATTAGAATTTGATTGTACTAACAACACAGCTGAATATGAAGCTTTGGTACATGGATTAAAGAAGGCCATTGGTTTAAATGTTAAATACCTGAAGGTTTTTGGTGACTCAGAAATAGTCGTAAGACAGGTAAGGGACACTATTCATTGTCTCTCACCTCATTTGAAGGGTTATCAGGCTGAGGTATGGGATTTAATTATGCATTTTGATGCTTTCAATATAAAGTCTATTCCTAGATTGCAAAATTCTACAGCTGATTTGTTAGCAACATCTGCTTCTAGATTGGTGCCATCTAATAACAAATGCTCAATTGAATTAATTTTCAGGCCCTTTGTTCCCGATAACATCACAAAATTCAGAGTTTTCGATGATGACGAGCAGATTATCAGTTTTCTAATGAACGAAGACAACTTCTAAGGAACTGCAATAGATGAAGAAGAACACGATTCTGATTTGCTAAAGAAGGATGTAGATAAAGGGAATTTCATCCCCAAAGGCATAAGGTCCCTCGAAATGTTGTTCGATATTCAAAATAAGTTCAAAAGGCCAGCTAATACCAAAACTAATAGTTCATCGATGCAACACGAGTTAGTCAATTTGGGCACCGAGGCAGAACCAAAATTTGTCAACCTTGGCAAATGTTGTTCACCAGGAGAAAGAGATAGGTTCATCAAACTATTTAAGCAATATAAGGATGTTTTTGCATGGACCTATGAAGATCTGAAAACGTATGACGTCTGCATTATTCAGCATGTTATACCGATGAAAGCGGGTGTCAAGCCATTTCAACAGCAGTTAAGAAGGATGCAACCTACTTTGGAGCCTCTGATTCAAAAGGAATTAAAGAAACTCCTGGACGCTAAAATAATCTTTAAGGTCCGGCATTCTTAGTGGGTTTCTAACTTAGTTCCCGTAAGAAAGAAGTCAGGAGAGATAAGACTATGTGTAGACTTCAGAAATTTAAACAAAGCTTCGGATAAAGACAACTGCCCCGTCCCTTCAATGGAACAGATCCTTCAAATGGTGTCGGGATCTGAGCTATTTTCTCTTCTCGATGGTTTCTCTCTCTACAATCAGGTATTAGTAGCCGAAGAAGATCGTCTTAAGACTACTTTCCGTACTAAGTGGGGAACTTTCGCATATAGAAGGATGCCATTTGGTCTGATAAACGCGGGAGCTACATTCCAACGAGCAATGGATATCGCCTTCCGAGGATTGGGTGGGAAATGTGTTGTTGTATACTTAGATGATGTGACAGTCTTTTCAAAGAAAAGGGAAGATCATGTTGTCCATCTGAGGCATATTTTTTATCGCTGTCGAAAATATGGTATTTCTTTGAATCCCAAGAAGAGTGTGTTCGCCGTTCCCGAAGGTAAACTCTTGGGTCATATCATTTCCAAAGGGGGAGTGTCAATAGATCAGGGAAGAGTACAAGCTATCAATAAAATTCCAATGCCTTATAACAAAAAATCTATGCAGTCCTTTATGGGTACTATCAATTTCGTCCGAAGATTTGTTCCAGATTTCGCACAAATTGTCAAACCGTTGCAACAGATGGTTAAACAAATCTTACAGTTCAAGTGGACAGATTTGGAAAAGGACGCATTTAGAGATATTAAGGCAGCTATATCTAAGGCCCCTTCCTTAAGAATCCCAGATTTTGATAAGGATTTTATCCTGTATACCTTTGCTTCGGATGACTCCCTCGCAGCTGTACTCGCACAAAAGGCGAAGCTAGGAGACGAATACCCAATCTCATTTATGAGCACTAGTCTGCAGGGGGATGAGCTAAATTATCCCATGGTGGACAATAATGCATATGTTGTCTTCAAAGTAGTCAAGTAGTTTAGGCCATATATTCTTAAGAACATAACTAAATTTATAGTTCCCCACCCAGCTGTTAGATCCCTTTTCGTTCAAAAGGAACTAGGAGAAAGGAGGGGGAATTGGGTCATAGCTCTTCAAGAATATGATTTAGAATTTAAACCAGCCACGATCATCAAAGGGAAAGTCCTGTGCAAATTACTTGCAGGAAACTCGACTGATAAAGAGCAACATTGGAAGAATGAAGTTGAGCTAAACTCGGTTGAAGTATGTCCTATCTTCTCAACTCCTCAGTCATGGTATAGAGATCTGGTGCATTATTTACAGCAAGGATACCTACCTGAGCACTGGAACTCTAAACAAAGAAGGGCACTCCGTTTGAAATCAGCACCTTATCAAATCATTGATGGGATACTTTTCAGAAAGAATTATGATGGAGTTTTCCTTAGATGTCTAGAAAAGGAAGATGCAATTAAAGTTGTTAAAGAATTACACGATGGCCCCGCAGGTGGACATTATTCAGGGGAGACAAAAGCACACAAGATACTTAGAGCTGGATATTATTGGCTCACTCTGTTCCGAGATGCCCATACGTATGCAAGAAACTGTGATGTATGCCAAAGAAGTGCCGAGAAGTGCCGGGAAATTACCTAAGGCAGCAGGACCCTTGCAACCGGTTATTATCTCTGAGCCTTTTGAGCAGTGGGGTATAGATGTTATCGGAGAAATAAATCCAAATTCTTCTTTGCAACATTGATACATCCTGACAGCTACCGACTACTTCACTAGATGGACGGAGGCTATCTCGTTGCGCAAGATCAATGAAGACGCGGTCATCAGCTTCTTGAAAGAAAACATCATAACCAGGTTTGGGGTTCCAATTTCCCTTGTTTTTGATAATGCTCCCTATTTTTCGTCTTTCAAGATAAATGAATTTGTTTATGAATGGGGAATTAAGCTGCATTATTCAGCCAATTATTACCCTCAAGGAAATGGATTAGTTGAATCTTCAAACAAAAACCTCATTCGAATTCTCAAGAAAACTGTGATAGAAAATCAGCGAAGTTGGCATATAGCTCTCCCAAACGCTTTATGGGAAGACAGGGTGACTCCAAAAAACGCATTAGGGGTTTCCCCTTTCACTCTTGTCTATGGAAAGGAAGCCATCCTTCCCCCCAACATCTTGCTCCCATCCTTACAGTTATCTCAGGCCTCTCGAGGGTCTGGTAGCCAAGCCTTACAATCCAGGATCAATACCCTGCTTCAACTTGAAGAAGCCCGACAGAAAGCTAAAGAATGATTCCATCAACACCAATACATAGTTAAGAGATGGTTTGATAAGAGGAAGTCCGGTAAAAGAAGTTTTGAAGTTGGGGACTTAGTCCTGAAATGGGACCATAATCATGAAGGAAAAGGAATGCACACGAAATTCCAACATCTATGGATAGGCCCTTACCAAATTTCGGAGAAGATAGGCCCATCCACTTATAAGTTGACAGATCTCGAGGGAGAAGAAGTAACCCTTCCTCTCAATGGCCTCGCCCTGAAGCAATACTTTGCATAGTCTCACTGAGACTTTCTGTACATAAATAAAATTTTCTTTTATGGTTGCTTTAGCCTTTTGTTTTCATTATTTTTCAGCCATTTTGTTTCTTTTCTTGTCATTTGAACCTTTGCACCAAGTTTGTTTTCTGGAAGCTCCTCCGGTTGAGTTTCTCATCAAGATAGGTCTCTTAAAGAAATCTCACAACCCATGAGTCCGGAACTATGCTCGAATGAAATTTTATCTATGTATTGTGCTCTCGCTGAACTTTTTCAAGAGGAAGGAGGCCTACTCTGCTAGTCACACTAATCCTGTTTCAATAGCAGAGACCTATGACCATCTTTATTACTATCTTTGGGCTCCACCCACTCTCACACTTAAAGGCATATCAAGAAGGTTATTGAAGTTGGACCCATGGAAAGTAGCACATCCCGAGGACATAGGGTATTGAAATGACTCCATGCTGCAAATTTAACAGCCAAAATGGATTATATTCAAGGGTCTGTTTTCCAGGGATTCTCGCCTCAATTGAAGCATGGCTGAGACAAAAGAAAAAAACATGTAAAATCAAGAAGGTTGTTCGGAACACACAGCCCAAAATAGGCTCCTCTCCGTCCGTGAGGCTTGATCAAACCAATAAAATCTCTCACTCACACAAAAGGACATTATGGATTGAGGAGCCTAAATCAAAGATCATGTCTAAAGAAAATATCTCTGGAAGGCTCAGACAGCAAAGCTGTCAAAAGTACAAACATCCAAAAGGATGCAAGTGACATGGGAATGAGGAACAAGAGCAATAATGTCCATGAGAAAGTGTTGCAAATCCTGTGGAGTTCGACAGTAGTAGCCATCTGAAAGATGAATCTTCTAAAATAAATCCCATATGTTGGCCCTTTGAGAGTTTTAAAGATGTATCTATCAAAGCTCCCCTTTCCCCAATGGCTAGTAGATGAAGTGCCTTCTTCCTTCACCAAGATTCAAATGCTTAGCTGAATATTGCATATAAGATGGATGTCTTTTAATAAGGTTTCGGATCATGAATGAGGAATTTTTCAGAGATCTGTGTTCGCCAGCGACTCACCAATTGTTGTTGCAGCAACATCCCCCCCCCAAAAAAATTTGTACATATTGGGGCCCCTCCTTTTATTTTTCTAGAAAGACTGCCTTAAGAGGTTAATTCTCCTTTTACTTTGTTTTCAACTGAAGATTCTACTTTGAAAATTTCAAGTTTTTCTTCTAAGGATAAAATTCATGAAATCCTTCTCGAAACTGTGGAAGTATTCAAGTTTGTCTCCCGAAATCCTGGAGAGTTTTCCTCTCGAAATTGCGGAACCATTCAGGTTATCCTCCCGAAACTGCAGGAGCCATTCAGTTTTTCCTCCCGAAACTGCGGGAGCCATTCGAATAAGCCTCCCGAAACTCCGCAAAAGAATTAGAAATTATCTCTCGAAGCTGCGGGAGCTATTTGGGAAAGTCTCTCGAAATGGCGAAAAAATTCAAGAAAGCCTCCCGAAGCTGCGGAACCATTTGGGAAAACCTCCCGAAGCTTCGGAACCATTCAGGTTTCCCTCCCGAAACTGCTGGTGTCATTCGCAAAATCTTCCCCGGAATCGCTGAAGGACTTAGTGTCTTTTAAAGAAAATATTAAGTCTTTTTCTCTCGAAGTTGCGGAAGCTATTTGCGAAAGCCTTCCGAAACGGTGCAAGCATTCACGTTATCTTCCCGAAACCTCGCGGAAAGACTTAGACTTTTGCGGAACCATTTCAGAAGTCCCTCCCAAAACAACGGAAGTGTTCAGGTTTCCCTCCTGAAATCCCGCGGAACGCTGTTGAAAAGAACTTAAGCATCTCTTTCGACTTGCGGGAGCCATTCGCCAATCCTTTCCAAAACTGCGGAACCATTTGGGTTTCCCTTCCAAAACTGCGGAAGCGGTCGAGTTCTTTTCCCGGAAACTATTCAGGAAAGCCTCCCGAAACGGTGGGAACCTTCGCGAGAGTGTTCCGCAATTTCGGAAGCAATTGACCTATCTCCATCGAAATTGCAGAAAGAAATCTTATGTCCTCCCGAAACGGCGGGAACCTTCGCAAAAGTGTTCCGCAATTGCGGAAGCAATTGACCTATCTCCATCGAAATTGCGGAAAGAAATCTTGTGTTCTCCCGAAACTGCGGGACGACTCAGCGAAACCGCTCGCGACAAGTTTCCAAAGGTTGCATTTCGGAAGGATACACCAATCTCTTCCGAAATGTCGAGGCAATTCACCATAACGTTCCGCAACTGCGGGTGAAACTCGTAAGTCCGCCCCGAAAGTGACGGTCGCGTACAAATGCCGAGACGGCTTGAAAAGACCGCGCCATACAAAATTTAAAACCCGTTTTAATGACACCACCAACCGGTTTAATGCCGCACATGTCTAACCTTTTTAAAAGGACGGTGGGGGTTTGATTGGTCACATTGTTAGTTTTCGTTCAAACAAACGCCGTTGGGAAGACCGCGCCGGACCGCTCCAGCTCAGCTCGTCTACGACCGCGTCCACCTCACTCAGCCACTATCTCGTTGCCAGGTAGGTTTTTTAACCGCTATTTTTGTCTCATCTCCACGTCAAGTTACCCTTGGGATATTTTCCCGTCCATAACATGGCCATATGTCGTTATTTTTTTTTTTAAAGGCCGCCGAGGCCCCTTTGGCTTCTCGTTTCTACCAGCTAGAAGCCATAACTGTGACCACCCGAGTTTTTCACCGGCCATATTCCAGGCATCGTCACCCTCATTCAAATTTGAGCCGGCCACACAACACCTCGTAAATGTTACTAATAACAGTAGTGGTCAGCTGAACCCATCACATTTTGATAAATGTGGAAAGCGGTCCCTTGTTTCGTCATAAGATTGTTTCAATCCAAGCTCACCCGCCATTGACCATTAGAGGTGCAACGATGAAGGATACCCTCTCTCCTAGGGCTAGATGGGAAGCAGGTTGTTTCCACGTCGTATGCTTGCCCTTTCGGAAACATTGCAAACTTTGTCTCCTTAGGATAATCAAGTCCCAGAACTATATTTCTTGTTTGGAGTAGTTTATTTTGCTTCCCCAACATGCAGTTTCATAGTTTGTCTGTATCCCTCATTAGCATGTTGAATTGGTCCTTCTCTTGTTAAAATCTCATAACAGGTTGCACATTTTTTTTTTATATATAATGACTTGTTTTTGGTTGCTAGCAGGGATAAGCCAGGATGCCAAAGGGTGGTAGAAAGAAAGCTAAAGTGATGGAGCCAGAGCCAGTACCACTTAGGACTGAAACTATGTTCCAAGATACTAAGTGTACCACCGACATTCCTCCCGAAGTCCGTTGGGGCGATATTTACAGGATGATCAAGGACCAGGATATCCCAGATGCATTATTGGTAGAAGAACAGATCTACCGCAACATCAGAACTTCAGGCATAGCTAGGGCTTCTACCCGCCCTGAATTGTTCCCATGTTCTGAAGTGATCGGGTGGATAGTAGAACATACTAACGCGTAGACAAGAGTATTACATGACAGCAGGGGAGAAGCCATCGCCTCATTCCACCCAGCATATATTGCTGCAGCCTATAAATTCTCACGTCCCCAACAAGCTTTGAGTGATGAATGGTTGGGTCAGATGAACAACATTGAGATGGCCAAAAAATTATTGGTCGCAGGCAAACACTTAAGAAAGAGAGGTAATGATGAATACGATGTTCAGAACCTAAGACCTCCTTTTAGGTTAATCGCCCTGATGTTGTGCAGAATTTTCGGCATTCCCGATGGAACTGTATACAGGATACAGTGGGATCCCATCATACATTTCGTAGCATTCAAAGGGATTGTGTTTGATTGGGCTACTATCCTTTCGGATAGTTTGGCATCCACAGTGGCTGCTGCAAGAGAAGGTCTGGCATTAAAAAAGTCACAATTTTACATGTCTTCCTATCTCATTGATTGTGTTTTGGCCAAGCTATCTTTCCCCAGCTTAGGTTGCACGTGGGATAAAGCCAACACCCCGGTCTACACTGCTTACAAGATAATGTGGGCTCAAAATTACAGAGCTAGCTATAAGCTTATCTGCGAGGAGTTCATCATGCCCCTATATGAACATATATTCAAGGAAGAGCCCAACTATCTGTCAGAGAACGCCATGGAGATCCTGGAAAACTACTGAGATTTTTATTTTTCAGAGAAGGGCACCTACATCAGGATGTTTGGAGGGACTAAATCTCCATACATTTTGCCAAAGTACGCCACTGACTATGTAGTCCTCAAGGAAGCAGTGAGACAAATTTTCCTTGATGGAATCGGAGCGGTGCTTAACAAGTAGCATAAGGCTTCCTTCCCTCCTTTACCCTTATGCATAGGAGCCTACAAATTCTCAGGGGTTGCATTGGCTAAGGAGTTTGTTCAAGAGCTGAAAGCTTTCCACTTTGGTGAAGTAATTTTCCATAGAAATGATAGGCGGGGGAGAGTTGCCGAGCATTAAAAAGAAATTTATGCTCATTTCCAATATGCTCATTATTACGATGCCGAGGAAGAGGCATTCAGAGGCATCAGCAACATGACTGAGTTGCAGATTTGTCATCAAGGAAGTGGAGCAAGCTCTAGCTCAACCAAGGCCCGAAAAACCAACCTGCAGAAAGAGAAAGAAGCAGCTGATGCCCGAACTCAAGAAGAGCAAAGGTTAAAAAAGGAAGCAAGATTACAACAAGAGGCTGAAGTTGCAAGATTACAGCAAGAAGCTGAGATGGCAAGATTGCAGCAAGAAGTAGAAAATGAAAGGCTGCAGAAAGAAACTAAGGAAGCCCAGCAGCAAGAAGCAGAAGATGCAAGGATGCAGAAAGAAGCAGAAGGCGCGAAGCAGGTGGAAGGAAATGAAAATCAACCGCAAGCTGAAGAAGAAAAAAGAGAGCAACAAGCTGAAGTGGGGAAAAAGTCAGAAGAAGAACTCAAGACAGTTGAAGATGCCCAGGCAGGTAGCTCCGGCACCTAGGATATGGAAATAAACATATCTCAAGCAGGTGTCTCTGGTACCCAAAATGTGGGAACAGATTGAGCTCAAGAAGTCCAAACCCCACCCGCAGAAGCAAAAATAAATATAATATATCTCCCAATCGTCCCTTACACTCCATCAGAAGAGCATACGGTGTCTCGATGGGACGAATTTGTGTATGATAAGAAGAGAAAGGAAGTGGTACTAAAATCGGAAGAGAGGATAAAGAGACTCTTCCAGGAAGATATTGTTACCCGACGGGAGACAACAATAATGCAAAATACAAATCAGGCTCCCTTAGCTATGGCATCCGCCGCTGTAGAAGCAGCAAAAGCAACGCAGGACAATGTGGCCGATATAGTTAGAGATGTTGAGTCGACAAAGAGGAGGGCTTGCATGTTACAACATATTGTGGCTAATGAGAAAGCTTACAGGGATCTCGTGATGAACAGGTATAATCGCCTATCTATTGAGCATAAGGAAGTATCAGACAAGTATAACCATTTAGAAGAAGAAAAGGAGCACCTAGCGGTCCAGATGATGGTCTTAGAAGCAGAAAAGAATGATGCAGAAGCTAAAGTGTCCCATCTAGAAGCAGATAAGCAGGTATTGGTTGGACAATTAGAGCAAGCAGAGAGCAAAGCAATAGATATGTCTCCCTTCCATGAGCTGTCCTGTAGCATCCTGAAACAAATACATGAGACTCAGGAGCTGATTACTGAAGAAGTGTGCAAGCTCAAAGCTATGGTGGTTAGATTAAAAGAATTTAATGCAGAGGCCAATAGGCTTAAGGGTAAATATACTCGGGTTAAAGTAAACATCCTTAGCCAGATGGAATGGAGAGAAGGAAAGGTTGATTTCCCCAAGCATCTCCCATTCAAATCTGTAGATGGTTTTAATGAAGACATATCCCTTTTGGAATTTTGCAGAAACTGTAGCCTTAAGCTAATGGCTAAGATCCAAGGGACAATGGATAAAAGTAATAGTCTTTATCAAAAAATCCATGAAGTGCATGATAAGTGCAAGTTGAGTTTCCCTCAGTCCCTTGATGAGTTCCCGAGCAAAGAGCAACATTTGTCTAACTTGAAGGAGGAACTGGGTATCCAAACAGAATATGTAAAAAAGATTGATGTCTTAGCCATTGATGATCTCCATCATTATATTGGGATGTCATCAATACACCACCATTTGCTTAAAGAAATCCACCAAGCAGCAGTTGTGGAAATTCATGGTATTGGAGTAGAGCTTGGTAAAGATGTAAATTCCAAGAAAATCTTGCTCCCTTCCACAACAAATGTATTTATCAGAGACACTGGTGTCTGGTTCAGTTACATTGCAGAAGAGGAAAAGAAAGCAGCAGCAGCAACAGACGTAACAGCCAGCCCAAGTGCTTCTCTCCCAGCAACAACGGAAGTAATAGCCAACCCAAGTGCTTCTCTCCCAGCAGCAGCAGCAGTAACAGCTAGCCCGAGTGCTTCTCTCCCAGTTGGAGCGCTTTCCCAAGAGTGAACACGCTGATCTTAAGGTGTTGATTCCTATTTTTGTTGGCCTTCATATGTCTAAAGCGTAGAGCCATTGGACAACTGTCCTTTTCTTTTTTGGGAATTTTCTGTTTTTTAAAAGGGGTCACAATTTTGTTTATTAAAAGGGAAAAGTCTGTAGGAGACAAGTGTAAAGAGCCAGGTGGCATCCCAAAGGGCATTTTGTAATATTATAAATAGAAGTTTAGGAAACAATGTTAGAGACTTTTGGTAGGGAAATAATTTTCTGAACTTGTACGAGCTATCTTGCACTTGTTTCAAGAAAATAAAATCTACCTAATAAGAGCCTGGAGAGGACGTCTTTTGCATGGAAATGGAGATTGGATGCATGTTGGATTATTCCTGTGACTTCTATAATTTACTGTGAGATCTTTCTGTGCTGTCTTGAATTATTTCTTTGTATTGAATGATCTTACTTCTCTCTGTGGAAATGAATTCTCTCTTTCATGAGTAATAGAATATGTTATATCTATGTTAGAAGCTATCTTCTGATATCTCATGCTTCTGCTGTGGATCTATCTTGAAGATTTAATGGCTGTCTGTTGAATTTTAGGTAACTCTTCCAGCACATTACTCATATTCACAATTTGCTCCTTGCAGGGATAGTTTAGATTTATTTCAGTTTTAGACACAAATTTGTTTTCCAGTTCTGCATTTAGATTAAATTAGGCTAGGCACTTGCATATCATTGTAAAAGATAAAATCAAAAGAACGGTGGATCGGGCCATAACCGGTATAACTGGAGCAAATCTCCAAACCCATGGTTGCCGGAACCGCTAACCGGATGGATTCCCCATACCAAACGGTGGACAATCTAATTGGGATAGTCTATCGGGGAGGATCCCTTTTCTGATTGATGCTACGATCTCCGGGGCATCAACACGACTTACAAAGGAGGTTTTACCTCATGACTCTATGATGACCAAATACAATAATAACATCCCGATGGAGGAATAAAACATCTCCGAATAAATTACAATACTAAAATACAATAGAATATTCTTTGAAGTTACAATATTTCAACAAAAAATACAGTGGTAAAGAGATACAAGTATCATTTCAATCAGAGGTTCAAGATGAATCTTGGTTGTGGAATTTCAGATTTGGACATCTGTATTTTGGTGGGTTAAAGCTATTGCACATGAAGAATATGGTGAAAGGTTTGCCACTAATTGAAAAACCTGAAAGAGTATGTGAAGGCTACATTTTTGGCAAGCAGCATAGCGAGTCATTTCCTGTTGGAAAATCATATAGAGCATGTGCACCACTTGAAATTGTGCACTTTGATATTTGTGGGCCAATGCAAACACCACCCATAGGTGGCTGTAATTATTTTCTTACATTTATTGATGATTTCACAAGAAAAACTTGGATTTATTTTCTTAAACACAAATTTGATGCATTTGGATGTTTTCAGCAATTCAAGGCACTTGTGGAGAAGCGGGGTGGATATTATATCAAAAGACAGAGGTGGTGAATATGTATCAAATGATTTTCTAATCTTTTGTAAATCTCATGGCATACACAAGCAATTCACTGCGCAATATACACCTCAGCAAAATGGTGTCGTAGAGAGGAAAAATTGAACCATCATGGAGATGCCATGCAATATGATGGAATCCAAGCATTTTCCAAATGAGTATTGGGATGACATAGTTGCTACTATTGTATACATCATGAATAGGTTCCCAACAAAGAGTGTGAAGAAGAAAATTTCTCAAGAGGCATGGTCAGGTATGAAACATAGTGTTTTTCATTTAAATTTTTTTGGTTGTGTCGCATATGCGCATATTCCAGATGAACTGAGAAAGGAATTAGATAACAAAGGACAAAAATGCATATTTGTTGGTTATTCAGAAGATACAAAAGCATACAAATTGTATGACCTTGTCACAAGGAAGGCCATAATCAATTGTGATGTTCAATTTGTGGAAAAGGAAGCATGGGATGGAAGTGTAGAAAAGACAGTGAAAATTGTGAATCCTGTCGCACATGATGATATGACGGAAGAAGTGGTTCAGACACCACAAGCAAGACAAAATGTCGTAGTACCATCCACCCCAAGGACTACGCAACATGTCACACCTCAAGCTATTGTGCCACAAGTCGCAGCACAATCTACACCAGCAAGTACATCAAGAGCGCATCCAACTCCAACAAGCAACTCAAGGAATTCCTCATCCACAGATCCAACTTTAGCAAGTTTGTTGCCATGAAGAACAAGAAGTCTGCGTGAAATATATGATGCTGATACAACAAATTCATTTTTAGTTTTTGCATTATTTTCTCAAATAGATGATCCAATAACTTTTAAAGAAGCTATCAAAGATGATGTATGGGCACAAACCATGGATGAAGAAATTGAATGCATTGAAAAGAATCAGACATGAGAATTGGTAGAGGTACCAAAAGACAAGGATGTAATAAGTGTCAAATGGATTTATAAAACCAAGCAAGATGTTGCTGGTAATGTGAAAAAGCGCAAGGAAAGATTAGTTGCAAGAGGGTTCACACAACAACTTGCCATAGATTTTAATGAAACTTTTGCGCCTGTTGTGCGCATGGATACAGTTAGAACATTTTTGGCCATAGTTGCGCAAAACAAATGGTCTATCTATCAAATGTATGTTAAGTCTGCATTTCTAAATGGTTATTTGGAAGAGGAAGTGTATGTGGAACAACCACAAGGATATGAGGTTCCAGGACAAGAAGACACAATATACAGGATGAAAAAAGAACTTTATGGATTGAAGCAAGCTCCTAGAGCTTGGTACAGTCGCATTGACTCTTACCTCATTCAAAATGGATTTCACAGAAGTGAATGTGAACCAATGCTACACACCAAAGTCAACAAACAAAGTAACATGTTAATTGTTTGTTTATATGTTGATGATTTAATTTTTACTAGTGAGCATATAATCTTTTAAATTAGTCATGGAGAACGAATTTCAAATGACTGATTTGGGGCTTATGAGATATTTTCTAGGCATTGAAGTCCGTCAATCCAAAGATGTATATTTATTTCTCAATCCAAATATGCAAATGAAATCTAAAAAAGATTCAATATGGTAAATTGTAAATCTACTCCAACTGGAGTAATAACATGACTGGAATGAAGTAAGGAAGATGATGGGACAAATGTTGATCCCACGTTGTTCAAAAGGTTGGTTGGAATCCTTATGTATCTTACTTCGACAAGGCCTGATATAATTGATGGAGTAATTCCGATCTCAAGGTTTATGGAGTCTCCAAAAGACTCACACTGGTAGGTAAGTAAAAGAATTCTGAGGTATGTAAGTGGCACAAAATATTTTGGCATTCTGTATTCAACTTCAGAAGATTTCAGACTTGTTAGATACACTGATAGTGATTGTGTAGGCAACATGGATGATAGGAAAAGCACATCTGGGTATATATTTCATTTTGGTATAGAAGTAGTGTCATGGGAATCAAAGAAACAACCCATTGTAATTTTGTCATCAACATAAGTTGAGTATGTCGCAGCTACAAGCGCTGCATGTCAAGCTGTTTGGATGCGCATAATGTTAAAGGATGTGTCGTAGTGCCAGGAAGAACCCACAACAATTTACTGCGACAACAATTCAACAATTGCACTGTCAAAGAACCACGTGTATCATAAAGGAGTCAAGCATATTGACACCAGGTATCATTTCATGAGAGAATTAGTAAATAACAAAGAATTTTGCTTAAAGTTTTGTAGGTCTGAAGATCAACTAGAAAGCATATTTACAAAACCATTGGCAAGTGAAACCTTCTAGTATCTGTGTAGTTGTCTAGGAGTTGTTGATTTTACAAGTGACTAATATTTTTTAGTCAAGTCTAGTTTGATGAAATTTTTTGTATTCGTTTCCGACTGCTCATAATTAAGGGGGAGTGTTGGAAATATTAATTATGAGCTATTGTGTATCTAGCTCGCGTCGGCTTAGTCAGTAGTCAGTCATTTTTTCAGACAGACATTTAATCAGCCTATCAACAATCTGACGCACGTCTCCTTGTATTTATTTAGCCGTGTAGTTCAGAAGTCAAGTTCTTAGGCAGATGTCACTCATAAATTTATTATAGTCTTTAATATGTTCTGGTAGCTTTTGAAAGAAGCCATTTCCCGGACATTGTATTTAACTTGAAAAACATAATAATTTTGTAAGTACAAAAAGGAAGAAGAAGAAGAAGGTGGAAGCGTAAGCAAGTTTGGAGGCCATAGCACTCCGTGAAGTTGAGGAGCTAAAGCTCATAAAAATCATTTTGTTAAAGCTTGGGAGCACAAGCTTTACGTAAAATTCAGTCGCACTTATTTGGGTCTGGGAAAATATAGTTGCATTTGTCGTGTTTTATTGAGTAAAAGTAAATCTCACATGTCGCACATATTTCTTGGAGCATGAATGTTTTAATATTTTTATTATAAAGAATTAAAAATCTTCTTATTAAAGCACTATGACGTGAAAAGTAAAAATTAAAAATCTTCATAAATTAAAGCTTAAATTTCACTATGATGTAAAAAGTAAAGATTGCAAAATCACCATGCACAAATTTAGGATATTGTCCTCATAAATAGCGCATGAAGTTATAAGTTTATGGGTTCGCAAAAAGGTTCATGTAAAGTATTTATAGTTGTAAAGGATATAAAGCGAAGCGGGATGGACTGATTGAAGGCATCAAGATTACTAGAGATATTGCTGTTACACACTCTTTGTTTGTGGATGATGCTATGCTGTTTGGTAATGGTACACTCGACGAGTGGGTACAATATAAGAGGATTCTGGATTTATTCTGCTTGATATCTGGTATGATTATTAGCTACATAAAATCTCAGTTTTTAAAATACTCTCTTGAGATGGATGTTGAAGTGGCTATTGGCTCTGTGCTTCCCTTAAAATTTTTGGAGATGGAGGCCGGAACCAAATATCTTGGCTTCTTTTTGAAGCCTTCGAATTACCTGGTGAATGACTGGTCTTGGCTCATCAGACGATTTGAAGGACGTATCAATCACTGGAGTTACCGGTTTTTATCATTGGGTGGCAGAGTTACGCTGGCAAAAGCTGTTCTGCAAAATTTGGGGGTGTATTGGTTCACACTTTGCAAAGTCCCTGGATCCATCCTATGTCAGATTCGCAGGAAGCTGTATAACTTTTTATGGTCGGGAGGTGATACTCATACAAAATTTCATCTTATTAAATGGACTGTTTTGGCTCGGCCTTGGAAATTGGGGAGATGGAATATTAAGGAGCTAGATCTTTTTGTACAGGCCCTGCATGCCAAAAGTCTTTGGCATGTCCTATTTGATAACTCTGTTTGGGGCCGGATTATTCGGGCTAAATATTTGAAAAATATATCGGTTGCAAACTGGTTTCGCCTGGACCAACCTTCAACTGTGGGGGTGTCAAACTTTTGGAATGGGATGATGGGATCGTTCAAGATCTTATCACATTGGATTGCTTGGAACCCTGGAAATGGCCGTGACATCAAATTGGGACTTGATCCGATCGTCGGGGGTCCTGCGGGACATACCCTCTCGATGGAACTGAGGTCTCATCTTACACAAAATGGTTATTACACCCTGTCCCATGCGTTTGGACAATTTAGGGATGGTCGAACCCTATGGATCACAACTTCACAGCTGGGATTAACTGGTTCTTTGAGCAGGGAATGGAATGAGTATATTAGGTCCTTATATCAATCCAACCTACACTTATCAGACACGGCTGACAGGCTGATTTGGTCGTGGGATGTGACTTTTGGCAAGGTCACTGTGAAATTGGCTTATGAGGCGATGTTTGCTGGGTCTCTCGCTGTGGATTGCTGGTGGAAGAAGGATATCTGGAAGATGAATATGCCTCTCAAGATTAAGTGTTTCATCTAGCTTGCGTTATCGAACCGGATACTCACTTGGGACAATCTTTGTAGACGTGGCTTCATTGGTCCGGGGAGGTGCCCACTCTGCTGTACACTGGTGGAGACTGTTGATCACCTTTTTATGGCTTGCTGCTTCATACGAGAACTGTGGGAATTGATTGCTCAAAATGCCGGTGTGCAATTTTGCTGGGATTTCCTTTCGTTATGTGATTGTTTGGAAGCTTGGTCTCGTCACACCACAACGTGTGCGGAGCTCCCATACTTTATGATCTGGGAGGTTTGGAGAGCCCACAACATTTGTATATTTGAGGATGTGAAACCTTTCCAAGCTGGTATATGTTATAAAATCTTAGCTGCTTACAAGGAATATGTTAACACTGTTGGTACTGTTGTGGGGAAGAGTTCTCGGCTGCTAAAAAATCGAATGACTCCTCCTATCTTGGTATTTCCTTGTGGATTTTTTGACGGGGCTGCTGTGTGTCGGAATGGCTCAGGTGGGGCGGGCGCTACTTTACATATCTCCTGCTCTATCTCTGTGCACCTGTGGTTAAATTTGGGGAATGGAACAAACACTAGAAGCGAGATTTGTGCCCTTTGACTATTAATGTATTGGGCTCGTCGGCAGGAGATCTCTTCTCTTATTACATTTGGTGACTCGTCGGCTATTATCTCCTGGGCAAAGGGAAACTCTCCCCTCAATGTTCTTTGTCTCTCACATTGGCTGGAGGCAACGAGGAAGCTCATTTTTGAATTTGAGCACATCCATTTTGAACATATCTATAGAGAGGTGAATCTGGAGGCGGACATGCTCTCAAAGCGGGCTTTACACTCTCAGGCTGGGGTCATCATGTGGCAAGAATGGAGGGATGATATACTATTTTCTCATGGGTCTCATCAGCTCCATTGGACGAGTTGATTGTTTACTTTGATGTTAGTATTTATATGTTTTTTCTGATTTATGCGATATATATTATATTTGACTCTTAGTGTATATGTGCAGATCCATAATATATCCTGTTGTTCAACCTCTAGTTGGACGATATTTTGCTTTGATTATATTTGCGGCATATATTATAGCAGCTGCGGATGTGTTTTGGTTGCTGCTGATCTGTTGCATCCTCGGAGCTTCACTGGGGTATCACCTCCGGATGGAGTTGCCTTTGATGTTCGGCATATATGTTCTCTTTTTCCTTGGGTCCTATTTATTTTTGGAACTATTTATCTGCTGCTGTTGTGACTTATGGTCACGGTATAGAATATTGGTACTTTTCAGCTTGGGATGTCTGTGGGACATGATGCAATACCTGGTTGTTTTTTCTGACATTGTTCATTGACACAATCTGCTGTCAAAACCGGTTTGTTCCGGGGTTATATTGATCATATTGTATAACTTGTACTGGGCTGGCAATTGGACATATTTACTATTTCGTATATTAATAGTAAGTTGAATTTTTCTATGAAAAAAAAAAGTATTTATAGTTGTATCTAGGCAATAAAATATTTTCTTATTTCAAAAGGTGAAATAACCCTTCATAAAGTTTATTTGGTAATGTTTGGGTTAATGTGCAAATACAATCATTTGTGCATAGTAAAATTGTAACTTACACACAGGACAGTGAAGGTATAAAGTCACAGGTCATTAATAGTGATGTCAGTTTTGTCATCCACCAAAGCTTGAGATGCAGATTAGTCATTAACTGGAACTGTAATTGGAGTCGTGCTTGGCCAAACAAGGAAAACAAACGAGATAATTTCCTTGTAAATATCATGTAAAATGCTCGATTTGGTTTAGAGCACTATCCGAGATGCCTGCTGAGTCTTGGACACCAGTGGAGCACCTTACCAACAAGCCATAGCATGGCTAACTGCACAGAGCGTGCATCCCACAGCCGGAGGACCGAAGCTTCGTAGAGCGGGCGCATGGTCGATATAACCATTGGAAAGGTGGATTGAGTGTTTTTGTCTTTACGTTTGCAGTGGCGACCTCTCCCACATATCTATAGTGTGGACTTGGCTAGATCGTGACGCATTACAGAGAAGAACAAGAGTATATGTGGGAAGACCAAAGTAATTGTTGCATAGATCTTCAGAAGTATTGCATAGATCCGATATGATCGATCTCATTTGCTGTTGCTGGTAACTTTCTCGATGCAATCCTGTGATCTGGACAAGAGCGATCTGGAGACAGCAATCTGATATGATGATCTTCCATAACAAGCAAAAGTTCTGGCGAATTGGCTTCAATGATTTCTGCAACAAATCAACAATATAACATTATGTTTTCTGCGTAGCAACTGCGATTTGAAAATGTTGACTGTCAATACCTCTCATACATGACGTGATCTATCCAACAAATCTACCAGCCGAAGCGTTGACCAGATCTGATGCTCACTCGATCTGCTAATCACTTATATCGAATCTAAATATACAGATTTATATATTTGTTTTCTACTGAGTTGGTATCAAGCTTGCATGGTGCTTTCAAGAATTCTGACATACTGTTTTTTTTTTCAACCAAAAATCACTTTCCTACTATTCCCAAGAAATCAGAAAAGCTAATATAAGGACAATTTCAACAAAATAAATTAAAATTATAGTGCATATATATACACTTAAAAATTAATTAAATTAAAATAAAATAAAATTGTAGTGCATGTGTATTTACACTTGCACTAACTAGCACTCACACATGGATATGATGGCATAGTTGCAAGGCACAATCCAAAGTACGATGGCTCAAGTTTGAATAAAAGTAAACCGTTATTTTGGCATTACAATCTTTAAATCATATTGCAAGCCATTATGATATGGTTTTGGGTGCATATTTGATATAATATGGTTTTTATATAGTTTCTTTATGAGAACTCTATTATATGATTTAAAAACCATACTTTATATTCGTTGAAATGCAATATTGCTAATGTTACTATATGATGGAAACATATACCAAACCACAGGTATAGTTTGGTATTTAAATTTTAAATATTGCACCTTGTTGTAAAAGGATATTTGTATGGCCACTTCTAAAGTTTTAGGAAGTGAGAGGCATGTAGGTTATATGCCTAATTTTTAGCTTTTAGCCACTTTAGGAAGGTTCCAAGAGTGAGGGGTTTTATTAGTGTTTTCCTAAGTCTCGTTAAATTGTAATATTTGGGTGCATTTTCGGTGGTACCTGACACCCCTCCATTTGGCTTGTGCACAAGTCCTCCAAAGGGTTTGTTGACATTGAGTTGGTTTCTTCCATTTGTTGGAGTTTGAAAAGTGCAGGGGTTTTGAGTGAAGAAGGAAACAATGGGAAAAGCAAAGAAGCAAGCATGGCTTTGGGAGCTTGAAGAGATCAACCGGATGATTCAAGTAGAGAATGCCGAGCTTAGAAGACTTCTACAAGTTGCAAAAGATGACAGGCAAGAGCTTCAAGATAGTCTTCAAAAGTTGCAAGAGAGACTTCAAGAGTTGCAACTTGAGTTGCAAGCCAAGGACGATATGTTGGCCGAGTCTCATAACAATAATGAAGTGGAGAAGAATGAAGAGCCTACTACTAGTGCAGATGCAGAGTCCTTCACTGAGGTAAAAAGTGCCAGTAACTCTTCAGTTTCTTGTTCTTCCCATGATAATGATGATGGTTTTGGTACTTTCGAAAAGCACACCAAGGGGATTGGAATGAAGCTATTGAAGAAGATGGGATATGAAGGAAAGGGCCTTGGATCCAATGGACAAGGCATTATGAATCCCATCCAAGTGGAAGAACTACCTCGATATGCAGGATTGGGATATGGCAGACACGGAGATGGAACATTCTCCAAGGGAGTTGAAGTAATCAAAGCTTCAAAAGAAGAGCCCAAGCCAGTGCTAAAAGGTGACACAGCCCTCCATGGTGATCGAGATAAGCATTGAAAAAGAGGAGCTGAGGAAAGATCTCCACAATTGGCCTACACTAGAGACAATCTGGAAAGGTATAAAAAGTCTCGTTCTTCCAACGTTTAGTTTGATTATAAGTCATTGACAAACAAGGTTTATGGCATAGGAGACCATGCACATTTTGTGGTAAATATAACCATGCGATTACAAAGTGTTGGAAAAGGATGGCCTTGTACAGGAAGGTCATGGAAACCAGGAAGAAGCCGAGACATGAAGACCCCTCTCCATGTTAGGAGAAGAAGAAGGGAAATAAAGTCTGGGTAAAGAATAGCCATTACACCCATTGCAACAAGGGTGGACATCAGAAAGCCACATGTTAGATGTTGCATCCCAAGAAGGACAACAAGGTTGAGCAAGCACCTATGAAAGAACCACCTGGCAAAGAAGGCCAGCTACAAAAAAAGATCGATAAGGAGGACATACTCAACTTGATGGCTAGGATGGGTAAACTTTTTGAGTTAATTAAAAAAAACAATCTTTGTAAATCGCTTGTTGCTTTTTAAGACCCCATATAAGGGAACATTTGTAAAATTGATGAGAATGTATAACGCCACATATTTTTGCAGCATAGTGATATTTTAAGGCTTTTGTTGAGTTATGGATTCTGATGTAAAGTTGAGAGACATGACTGATCTCTATGTAAACTTTTGGGGTCCAAAAGTCCTTCAATGGGGAGGTTTGATCCAAGAGGATCTCCACAGTCGAAAGATGCAGAAGGTATTCATCACTACCGAAGATGTATGAACAATAAAGAGCTCATAGGGAGCTTTCCAACGCAACTTGAATGGGGTCGAATGGACTTTGTACGCGTAAGATATTGCCTATTGAATTTTCGGACAAAAAGGGCACAAATTGAAATTAAGTAATAGGAAATGAATAATAAATATTTAATTTCTATGCTTAAGTATTTTTCCTCTCAAATGTAAAAAGGAAAACTAACGGAGAACTGATATGTAGTCTTTTAGTTTCCTAGTCTCATGGAGACTTGAGATATTCATGGAGAGTTTATATCTTCACGGGGATGTAGATATTTTATCTCCTCTTATCCCTTGAGTTGTGCTTAGATCCTACATTATGGGATCTTGACAGATATTTTCTCCTTGACATAATGGAGAAGTTCTTATCCATGTAAATATATAAAATCCCCTCATGAGGAGAGGGATACTAAGTTATATTTCGATAAGCTTTTCTTTAAAGAGAATAAGCAAGGAGGTCTTGCTTGTGCCACTTGATGTGAGAGATTTTAGTTCCTTTTGTAATTAGGAGGAGGCTTCCCAAGATGGGAGAATGAGCCACATGATGTGAGAACTCAATCCATTTGTAAAGTAAAGCATACCTTGAAGGATAAATAATGAATCGATTCGGCGATTGATCGAGCCCAAAGACGTAACCAAGGGGTCTGACAAACTCCGTTAACAATTCTGGTTTGCACATTGAATTATATGTTCGTTTTCTTAAATTCATTTTGATATGCTGAATGTGAATTATTATTGCCAAATTTAATGTTAATTAAGGGAATTTGAGAATTAATGAAGTATCCGAAATTAACTAATGAAGTATCCGAAATAAAATAAAATTGTAGTGCATGTGTATTTACACTTGCACTAACTAGCACTCACACATGGATATGATGGCATAGTTGCAAGGCACAATCCAAAGTACGATGGCTCAAGTTTGAATAAAAGTAAACCGTTATTTTGGCATTACAATCTTTAAATCATATTGCAAGCCATTATGATATGGTTTTGGGTGCATATTTGATATAATATGGTTTTTATATAGTTTCTTTATGAGAACTCTATTATATGATTTAAAAACCATACTTTATATTCGTTGAAATGCAATATTGCTAATGTTACTATATGATGGAAACATATACCAAACCACAGGTATAGTTTGGTATTTAAATTTTAAATATTGCACCTTGTTGTAAAAGGATATTTGTATGGCCACTTCTAAAGTTTTAGGAAGTGAGAGGCATGTAGGTTATATGCCTAATTTTTAGCTTTTAGCCACTTTAGGAAGGTTCCAAGAGTGAGGGGTTTTATTAGTGTTTTCCTAAGTCTTGTTAAATTGTAATATTTTGATGCATTTTCGGTGGTACCTGACACCCCTCCATTTGGCTTGTGCACAAGTCCTCCAAAGGGTTTGTTGACATTGAGTTGGTTTCTTCCATTTGTTGGAGTTTGAAAAGTGCAGAGGTCTTGAGTGAAGAAGGAAACAATGGGAAAAGCAAAGAAGCAAGCATGGCTTTGGGAGCTTGAAGAGATCAATCGGATGATTCAAGTAGAGAATGCCGAGCTTAGAAGACTTCTACAAGTTGCAAAAGATGACAAGTAAGAGCTTCAAGACAGTCTTCAAAAGTTGCAAGAGAGACTTCAAGAGTTGCAACTTGAGTTGCAAGCCAAGGACGATATGTTGGCCGAGTCTCATAACAACAATGAAGTGGAGAAGAATGAAGAGCCTACTACTAGTGCAGATGCAGAGTCCTTCACTGAGGTAAAAAGTGCCAGTAACTCTTCAGTTTCTTGTTCTTCCCATGATAATGATGATGGTTTTGGTACTTTCGAAAAGCACACCAAGGGGATTGGAATGAAGCTATTGAAGAAGATGGGATATGAAGGAAAGGGCCTTGGATCCAATGGACAAGGCATTATGAATCCCATCCAAGTGGCATAACTACCTCGATATGCAGGATTGGGATATGGCAGACACGGAGATGGAACATTCTCCAAGGCAGTTGAAGTAATCAAAGCTTCAAAAGAAGAGCCCAAGCCAGTGCTAGAAGGTGACACAGCCCTCCGTGGTGATCGAGATGAGCATTGAAAAAGAGGAGCTGAGGAAAGATCTCCACAATTGGCCTACACTAGAGACAATCTGGAAAGGTATAAAAAGTCTCGTTCTTCCAACGTTCAGTTTGATTATAAGTCATTGACAAACAAGGTTTATGGCATAGGAGACCATGCACATTTTGTGGTAAATATAACCGTGCGATTACAAAGTGTTGGAAAAGGATGGCCTTGTACAGGAAGGTCATGGCAACCAGGAAGAAGCCAAGACATGAAGACCCCTCTCCATGTTAGGAGAAGAAGAAGGGAAATAAAGTCTGGGTAAAGAATAGCCATTACACCCATTGCAACAAGGGTGGACATCAGAAAGCCACATGTTAGATGCTCCATCTAGAGCTGCATCCCAAGAAGGAAAACAAGGTTGAGCAAGCACCTATGAAAGAACCATCTGACAAAGAAGGCCAGCTACAAAAAAAGATCGATAAGGAGGACATACTCAACTTGATGGCTAGGATGGGTAAACTTTTTGAGTTAATTAAAAAAAACAATCTTTGTAAATCGCTTGTTGCTTTTTAAGACCCCATAGAAGGGAACATTTGTAAAATTGATGAGAATGTATAACGCCACATATTTTTGCAGCATAGTGATATTTTAAGGCTTTTGTTGAGTTATGGATTATGATGTAAAGTTGAGAGACATGACTGATCTCTATGTAAACTTTTGGGGTCCAAAAGTCCTTCAATGGGGAGGTTTGATCCAAGAGGATCTCCACAGTCGAAAGATGCAGAAGGTATTCATCACTACTGAAGATGTATGAACAATAAAGAGCTCATAGGGAGCTTTCCAACGCAACTTGAATGGGGTCGAATGGACTTTGTACACGTAAGATATTGCCTATTGAATTTTCGGACAAAAAGGGCACAAATTGAAATTAAGTAATAGGAAATGAATAATAAATATTGAATTTCTATGCTTAAGTATTTTTCCTCTCAAATGTAAAAAGGAAAACTAACGGAGAACTCATACGTAGTCTTTTAGTTTCCTAGTCTCATGGAGACTTGAGATATTCATGGAGAGTTTATATCTTCAAGGGGATGTAGATATTTTATCTCCTCTTATCCCTTGAGTTGTGCTTAGATCCTACATTATGGGATCTTGACAGATATTTTCTCCTTGACATAATGGAGAAGTTCTTATCCATGTAAATATATAAAATCCCCTCATGAGGAGAGGGATAGTAAGTTATATTTCGATAAGCTTTTCTTTGGAGAGAATAAGCAAGGAGGTCTTGCTTTTGCCACTTGATGTGAGAGATTTTAGTTCCTTTTGTAATTAGGAGGAGGCTTCCCAAGATGGGAGAATGAGCCACATGATGTGAGAACTCAATCCATTTGTAAAGTAAAGCATACCTTGAAGGATAAATAATGAATCGATTCGGCGATTGATCGAGCCCAAAGACATAACCAGGGGGTCTGACAAACTCCGTTAACAATTCTGGTTTGCACATTGAATTATATGTTCATTTTCTTAAATTCATTTTGATGTGCTGAATGTGAATTATTATTGCCAAATTTAATGTTAATTAAGGGAATTTGAGAATTAATGAAGTATCCGAAATTAACTAAATAAACTAGAGCAGTTTTACTAACGCCCGTTTTCATATCAGTTCCCCAACAACAACGCCAAAAAGATGTTGCTCCTTTAGATTTTAATGGCTAGGGAACTATTCCAAGGCATCCATAAATGTAAAATTTGTCTTGAGCTTGCATGGAATAGTCCAACAACTCAATAACATATTTTTTTTTTCAATGTGGTTCACAACCCTAGAGACGATTTGCTACATCTAAGGGAAGAATTCACAGGGGTCCCACCCGAAGGGTGTAATGTACCCACCCGTGGACCCAATTCCTGGAAGGGAACATGATGCCAAACTCTAGGATTTTACATAAACTTAGCCCATTCATTAGATTCATAAAAATAAAAACACATGTGCAGGTGTATAATTCAAATAAACACAACAGAATTAAATACATATAAGATTATACTCATCTTCATTGTGCAATTGTCCCAAACAACTAGCTATGTCGCTGCAACGTTCCACCCAACCATAGGCCAGTTGTGTTCATCAATCTCTCAACACAACTGCCACCCCCAAGCTGGGCATGATTCTTACAAGGAAAAGGGGACATTCAAGCTCATTCACAACCAATTCATCATTCCAACTGAGCCAAGCCAGTCCACAGCAGGGTTTATCAGGCTACACTTGAACCCTGGATGCTTACACTCAAGCTCAAGCCAGAACAATGGATTACCAACAGGATGGCCATGGGTTTTCCCAAATCGTTTCCAGTCAAAAACGGATTGAGGGATGGGAAAAAAAATCATAGGGAGGAAAACGAATTCTCCTCCAGCTAATTAAGCATTCAACAACCCAAAACGGCCTCTATGGAACCCCAAATCAATTCCTCTTCTTCCCCACTGGTAGACAACACAAAAACGCCCTTCTCCCAGTTGAGAAACAAGGAAAACCAAAAAAACGTGGTTGCAAAACGCCCAGGTAGCTCTAAAATCGTGAGGAAGAGAAACTGGTTGATGTATAATTGCTTGGGGGAGAAATTCATGTCTCTTTTCTTTCCCCAGAAGCAAAACACGATTTCCCATACAGGGTGGCTTTCCCATACCCGAATTTGGACAGCCATACCTCTCATTCCCCAAGGCATTAACTACCTCAACCAACTCTTGGGAGAAATGAATGATTGGGTACAAAAGTCAACATGGGTAGTCGAGGGTTCATGGGTTCTCTCATTGACATTTGGCTTGACTTGATTGGCTCCAAGGGTTTGAATGTTTTCCCTCCCAATTCCTTGTAAAATCATGCCCCCATCTCTTGTTGCATTGCATAGCTAGTTGTGGGCATTTTATTTAAAATGCATATTTACATAATATTCGCAATTCCATTGCGCATGGCTAGCACGTGAACCATATGCATTGATAAATCGATGGCGGGGCCTTGGCCTTGAGCTCCTCACCACGATTTTATAACAATATTACATCATTTACGATTTTAATGCCATGGGGTCAAACTGGGGACATTACAAAGGGGCCTCACCCCATTGGCTTTGATTACAGAGCCTAGCTCAGTGGGGACATCAAGTGAGGCCCTTATACATCAATGCATAGCCACCCGAGGATTTGACCGCGAGACCTTTTGCTTACAACTCACAACTCTCAACCACTTGATCTAACCCATAGGGCTAACAACTCAATAAAATATGCTCCTTAAAATACAGATTTTCTAATCAAATGATAGGACTAAATACTCTCTTAAATTATTTTGGAATAAACACTCACAAGCTAAAAAGCAACTAGACTAAGTGAATCTTTATCTTCCAAGCACCATACTCAGTGCATTAGAGATTTTAAGCTTTAATGTGATAGCTAAGAAGAATATCAAATAAGTTAACGATAAAATAGGGTTAGGGTATTCAATGTATGATCAAATCCAAATCTCTTGTTGAAGAAAATGCGTATGGAGCCAACAAGAATTTAGTAGAAAACAATTTTTTTTCTAAGATGAGTTTCTCTCAACGCAATGATACAAATAATAAGAATTTTATTTAAACTACTCAATGATATAAAAGTAAAAGATGAGATTTTTTGTAACCACTAACAGGTCAAGGAAGCACTAGTAGTATAACACATGAAATTTGTAATTTTAACAAATCACTATATAAAACATTGAACATAGTGGAGGTTGTACCAAATTGCAAACTTTTATATTTTATTTATAAAGTTCAAAACTTAAGAAAAAATGAATATGAAAACTCATGGATGGAAAGGAAAGTCAATTTAACGCAAAGGATTACAAACTGATACAACTAAGAGAGTGAATCTAAAAGATTTCCAATTTACAACTCATGCTATTCTTTAATCTCTATTGAGAAATTATTCCTTGATATCCACTCTCGAGGGAGAGAAACCCTTTCATGCTAAAAAATTGCCAATTTTTTCCTTTCGAATCCCCTTTGGTATTTGTGCTTGATTTTCTTGATCATAACTTCTCTTTCGATTGGTGGGGATAGTGGTTCTTAATATAGGCTTACATTTAAATTTTAGTTAATACCACCAATTCCTTAGAGAAGTTAAGGTACATGAATGTGGACTAGATAAATATCTTTATCTTCATCTTTTTTTGACTTGAACTGATGATGAGGTGTCTTATGAAGGGTCCCCTACTATAATATTGAGCAATCTGCTTCCATCCCTATCCTGTTGGATATGTGACATTAACTATTTTTCTCATTACTATGTCTAATTGTCTATATTGATCATATGAACGAGGTGTAAGCCTTAAAAATACAAGTTTAACTTCTCCTAAAATCTCAAAGTCTTCATATATATTATCAATGATAACCCTCCCCTTCAATGGTCCTTCCATGTCTTGAAACTTCTCTGTATTATTTTTACAGTCAACCAAGAGTGAATTATAATTGTTGAGGCGACAAATTCCTTCCTCATCCCAAAAAGATGGTAATTATTTATAAATTAAAGACCCGAATTTATTCCTGAACATTTTTTCACTCTTAAAAATAGTACTGCACCATGCTTGAGCTTGTTGAATTAAATTTTTATTTATATTGACTCTAGTGGCATCCATTATGATTGCAATTCTATCAGTAATGCCCAATGTCCTTAAATCATTCCAAGACCTTAAATTTAAGAATCTAATCACATTCTCAACAATTTGAGGTTTATCTCCAAGTTTAGTCCACATTTGATTTATATTTTACTGAGCCTGAGCAACCAAATTCTTTTCATCTTGTAGCATAGTAAAATGATATGCAGACCTATATATTGCCACAATTATTTTTTCCCGAAGAATATTCTTAGTTGCAATTAAGTAACCTTTACCTGTTAATTTATTAAGGCATGATCTAGGCTCTTTTGTAATTGTGCTTTGGTTTTCTTAGCTTCCACAATAGTCAGTACTTTGTATTTCACATGATCATGTAACATAGTAGCTTCTTCTTCCTTCTTCAAAACTTTGTTTCTAAGGTTTTTTGCTTCTACCTCTCTAAGACTTAAATATGGTAGAGATTTAGAAGATATTTAGAACCATCTCCTTGAGTTACTTGAGATGGAGGATTTACTACTGTGATTGCTTCTGCTTTCTCCTTCTCTAACCCCTCATTTCAATGCTTTAATAAAGCAACCTCATCCTTGAGCCTCATTACTTGTTCCATTGCATGTTCCTTTTCATGTTGTACTATCAAAATCTCTTTAGTTTGTACATGCTCAGTGTTTGGTATTTTGAGCTTCTTCTTCAAGAATGTGAGTGTTAGGGTTTTCTGGCAGGATTACATCTAAGAAATAGTATTAGTATTTACACGGAATAACACTACATAGCCATCAGCCGACATAACTACACATTCTTCTAGATTACAACATTATGCACACAAAGATACAAATTTCGGGAAATGGTAGGTTTCAAGGCAATTGCTTTGGGAAGGTTGCATTCCTAGGTAGGAATTTGGTCTCAAGAATCTATGAATTTTCCCCATGCAACTTGCCTAAGTTTATATGGGATTATATGGGTTAAAAAAGTTTCATAAACTTCAGCATCGGTATCAACTAGGTGATCCTCATCTGGGTTTGATTGAACCAGATGGGTAGAAAGCTGAGGTTTCTATAAGGTAGTCATATTACAATAGAAAACAAATCAATCCCACATAAAAGAATAATTAAAAATGGAAAGAGAATACTTGGTCTATTATCCACTTAGTTCTTTGACTAATGAGATTGATATAACCTTAGTTAGCCCTGATGGCATATCTCAACAATAGTTCCCTTTTCACAGTAACCTTTTTCACTTTTTTGGAATAAACTTTAGGTTTTGATGGAACAATTTTAAAATATAAAAGATAACATTAAATCATCTTCCACATGGTGCATTTTGATTAGTCAATAATATAACCTGGTCCCTCTTGTATGTGATTTCATCCTGCACTGGCTTGCACCTTTACCACTTTTATCCTTAAAGTGGTATCAAGTCGACGATGAAATGGTTTTAAATAACCAACCACCTTCCCGACCTGAAATGAATATAAGGTTGCTATGTCAAAAGATGGTTTCAACACCTTGGGTTGATGGCATAGGATTAAATCTCAGTGTAGTCCGTGACCCCAAATAAATTTCAACCATTGATCAAATGTATTGAGAATCGTTAGATATGGGCATAATGTGACTTATCCATAACACCTTTAGCATATAACCTACACATGTTATCATCCTAAATTGGATCTAGATGATCAACTTAACTTATTCTTGACCATTGAATTTAAAAAATATCACTCAACCATCATCTCATTTTTTGGATTTGCCCTGAAAATTCTCTTTTGCAACATATCCCACAAAACAAAAAGGTGTCTGCATGACTCCTTGCTTATGTGGGAAAGCTTTCATTAGTGAAATTCGACATTCTACATATATTAGAACATGGGAGTATGCAATAAATATCAAACAAAACTAGGGTTGTCATTTTGCATTGGTTGAACACTTGAAGATAAGATGAAACACTACATCTACATGAAGCCAAAATCTTAGCCAAGGTTGAGCATTACTAGAATAAAAAAATGCAGTAATTTAATTAAAGTAATTGAGATTGAAAAACGAACAAACAATTTAAATAATGGATGAAAAGTGGAAAATAAACCTAAATTAAATTCTCATCTTTTGTAAAACATGTAATGTTTAATTAAACTATGAATTAAATTAAAATTAAATTAAAATTAAATTTATATCGCTAATAATAATAATAATAATAATAATAATAGTAATAGTAATACCTTCTTATTACGATTTTGATAGAGATTAAATTAAAGTTCGTTTACATAATAATAATAATAATAATAATACCTTCTTATTACAATTTTGATAGAGATTAAATTAAAGTTCGTTTACATAGATTTAAAAAACTAAAATATTAAAAGTTAAATTAGAGTATAAATAAATATAAACTTTTAAATTAACATTTTAATAAAATTAAAATTGAAAATATTAATAGAATTGATTTTAAATATTATTAAATTGGTTTAAAAATAATAAACTTATTAACTAAATTGATTTAGAAACAATAAAATTAATTAACTATTATAACTCATATTAATAAAACTGAAATCAAATTCTCGCTTCACAATTTCCTATTGGTCTTAAATAAATCTTGATAATAAAAATATGATGTGATGCATAAGAAAAACTTTATAAAAAGTAACACCAAACGTACAAGTTATAAACATGAAAGACACTATAAGTCAATATTTTGAGCTTGATTTTCCCCATTTAATAAGCATTGCTCTGACTTTTGGGCCATACTCTATGGCGAAGTTGAACATAAAGATTATGCACATTGACGATTTCAGTGACTCATTACATTAATAAGTATATCCCACTTTTGAACCACTTTTTCATGTTTCTTTTCGATTCTTTTGTGCCAACTATCATTGATGTTATTGACTTAAAAAGTCTAGTGAAAGCATGAGGCGGAGGCTTCAAAAAATATCAAAAACTACATAGAAAACACCAAGGAGTGGGATTTACTAGTAGTTTTAGCAAAATGAAAGAAAGGAACAAGATCATCATTGAATATAATAAGTATTTCCTTCTTGAAAAAACAAAAGTGCACCCATGAAGGTGTAGGGGACAATCATCATCACATCCAACCAACGATGACTAAGGAGGATGTTGAAGTCTAAGTTTTCCTTGAGTACTAAAAATGAGTGTCCATTTTTTTAGGGATAATGGTCAAAGGGATATCAATAGTCTAGGGAACAAGAAAAATGGGTAGCACTGAGGAGATGATAGACACAGGGCAATTGATATTAAGTGTAAATTTGGTATAGATTATAACTCACTTTAAGGTGAGTAGGTAACAATGAGTTGACTCGATTCTCTTAGTTTTTTGTTGTGTCACTGTTGTTATTGATAATTATAAGTATGAGGATGTTCTACAAGTTCCTAGAGTGGATCGATAAAATCTATTATCTATTTATTTCATCACACACCAATGAAAAGGTGGAATTTTGGTAAGGCAGATGAATCATTAAAGACGTAAATGATAGGTTCAAAGTTGTTGCTTCTAGATATTATGTTGAATCCGAATGAATGTACAAGTTAGGGAAGTCTTCTTCAACCCTAGTGACAAATAAATTGATTACAATGGTGGCCAATACAAATAATGATAGTAACTCGTGACACTTCCATATTTGTAACACCAATTATGGATCCTTAAGACACAACCATATTCACCTAGTTGAGGGTCTTTGACATATCAACCCTTTTAGTGATGTTTGTGAGGGATGTGTGATGTGTAAACATCGCTTAGAGTCCTTTCCAAAGGACAAATCAAGGCATTCTGCTAGGTCCCTTAAATTAATCCATAGTGATTTTTTGGTCACATGGCCACTTCTCTTTGGGGAGTTGATTACTTCCTTACTTTTATGGATGTTCATTCCTAATTTCCATGGGTATACACCATTAAATCTAAGGATATGGTGTTTGGAAAATCATGAAATTTCAAAATTCTTAGTGAAGCTCAATGCAACCAGAAGATCAAGTGTCTCTAGATTGATGGGGGAAGCAAGTATATTGGTATTCACTTTCGATGGTTTCTTTGCTTTCATGAAATCTCTTAGCATAATAATGTTCCCTATACCCCTGAGAAAAATGGATTAGTTGAGAGTAAGAATTGGGGAATCGTCAAAATGGCAAGTTGTATGCTTCATTCTCAAACTATGAAGTTGTAGTTTTGGGGAGAGCTCATAGTTTGTGCAACACACATTATCAACTTGTTGTTGCTGCAACATCCTTCCCCAAAATTTTGAAGTTATTTGGAGCCCCTCCTTCTGCACGTTTTGTAACGAGTGTTTTCCTTGTCTTTTAAGTTTATTTTTTCTCTTTAACTTGGAAAAATTTCAAACACTTGCTTTCCAAAAGTTTTCTAGATTATTTCCTCTAAGCCAAAGTCACCTTTTATGTTCAGCGCATTTTTTAGCCTTAATTCGGCCACCCTTTGGCGAAAGTTTTAACTATAGATCTCCCACTTGGCACAAATGATAACCATAAGTCTGCCGCCACTTGGGGCAACTGTTAATGCTAAATATCCTGCCTTAGCGCAGAAGTTAACTCTAAATCTGCCGATGCAAAAGCTCAGTTGCTCCTTTGATTGGTCCAAAAGACTTGCTTCCCAAAGTTTTCTCAAATCATTTTTCTAAGGGCAAAGTCACCTTTTCTTCAGCGCATTTTTTAGCCCCAATTCTTCCACTGGGCGCAAATGATATCTATAAATCTGCCAAAAACTTGGCGCATTTACTAATCATAAGTCTACCGCATGGCGCGATTGTAACCATATCTCGACCGCTGTTGGCGCAAAACCAATCCTTAAATGAACACCTACGCGAAAATCTCTTAATGGCTTGTTGGCGCGATCCCTGTTAGCGCATGTTTTGTGACTAAACCTTGAACCAAAGGGGCAAGGCTTATCCCTATAACGCCCGCCATCATAGCCGCGCGGCCCGTAGCTCATTTTTTGGCGCAGCGTCATCATCGCAGGATTTAACGTCGTGATTGCCGCTTTGGCGCTGGACTTAATGCTAAATCTCTCACCTTAGCGCAGAGCTTCGTCTTGCGATCACCGCTTTGGGCGCGACAATTTATTTTGGTGCATGTGCAACGTCGGAGTCGATAAGGTCATGAATACGGCTATGTGCCGTTTTAAATTCACGAGTTCTCGAGCCTCGTGTTCATTCAATTCGCCAACCCACCAACTTACGTGACATAAATGCCACCCCTTTATAAACGCATGCAACGGGGTTTTAAAGTTATTCTGTCATTTGCCAAGCTGAACAGATCTCACCATTCACTATCTAAGAACAAAGCTCGCCATTCGTTGTCGGACGCCTGTGGAAACTATCGCCCGTCTTGGAGCAACCGCCAGCCCTCCAAGGACCCCGCAAGTCTAACAGGTAGGTGCTCCACCCGTTCCTTTTTATCTTCTGAGGCTTTGAGTCAAGTTTTACCTCGTAGGTAACTCGCTATCACTATATATATAACGTTGAAGGCATGGAACGACCATTTTCTTCTTTATACCAAGAATGAGGATACGAAATCGCCCTACGCGAACCGGGGCCTGGAGAGTCCTATCCTCACCGGCTCGTCTCAGGTTTTTCCTGCTATCACTTGCACGGCAGCCTAAGTAAGTCTTTCCATGGCAGCGTTTCATCTCTGAGTTTTCCAGGTTAGATCCTAGTGGCCACAGTTAGCCCACTTAGATGTCATTCCAAGCCCAAATCTGTAGCTAGTGCTTGTTTCGGTTGAAACACTGCATGTGGGAGGGAATGCTATGAGACATGGCAGCTATGTGCCCACAGAGAACAAGCGACTTAAGTATGTAATGGGTGAATAGCTTTATTAGCGCTGTGAACCACTTAGATTTTGTGACAGGCGTGCGCATAAGGAAGCATGGTGGTTATGTCGATGCCTTTGGGCCAAGAAGGATTTATCAATGCATGCTAGCTAGGTTTGATTCACATGTCGAGGATTATACATTCACGCTTGGGTCATTAAGCTAAAAGAATGCTCATCCAACCACCCCCCTCCCCCTTTAGAACATGATAAGGTTCATAAATGACTGTTCTGTTATAGGGAAACATTATGAATGGCCTCATTTTCACTTATAAACCACTCATGTGTATTTACCCGCATTACTGGCGCGAACCCAATGGTCTCCCCGGGTGCACAAAACAATTTTAGATATTTGCGCATTTCTGTGAGTGTCATGACGCTGTTAGTCTGTCTTGGCTGGGTATTTTGATTTAGGAAATTTCTCGCTACCTTGCCACCATGTCGTCATCCTTTTTTTTAGACCTCCTAAACTCTTGGCTTCACTTTGATATTGCACTAACAACAAACTAGCCTTGTCCTGATAAGCTAATTAAACATGAAATCAAGACAACCATGGTCCTAAGATGTTACACGGGTTCTAGAACTATCATTCAAAGAATAATGAAACCATAGTGCCATTTATGATATATATATATACTCAGGACTTTCAATTGTGAAACGATAGCTGCATTTGTGAATTGGTTGATCTTTTGGTAAAACAACTTCCATATTATGAAAGCTGGCATTTTTTTGAATTTCTTTATAACCGTTTTGCTGATGTTTGAAGGTTACCTAGTTTAAGACAGCTCTGTCATATTTCCTTTCACAGATCTATAAGAGGTTTTGCATCTTTGACTGAATGTATACATACGCCTTATTTGTACTTCCATGCTTACCACAGGATTATCATGCATAGGAGGTCTGCAAGGAAGAAAGTCGTGCAAAAGATCAACTCAGATTCAGACGTAGAAATCCTGTTGGATACTTCACTCGAGACAATGTTCACTAACACGCAAGCTACCATCAATGTGCCCCCTGGGAGCTCCACCCCGGAATTCCAGTGGGGTGAGCTATATAGGTTCATCATGGACCAAAATAATCCTCAAGCCCTCATAGAAGATTCTCTGGTGTATTCAAACATCCGAAGGTATTACCTCCATAAGGCAACAACTCGTCTTGAATTGTTCCCATGTTCTGAAGTCATTGGTTGGTTGATCCCTCATGTCAGGACTGACACTAGGTTCATAAATGATAAAAATGGGATGAACCTAGGATCTTTTTCTCCTGAGCATATCACAGCCACTTACATATTACCTCAACCCAGAGCTTGGTTAGATGATAAATGGATAGCAGAAGATCCTATGGACCCGCTGGACGCCGCCAGGAAGATGATGATAGTTGACAGACAGATAAGAAAGAGGAACAACAATGAATATGAAAGCAACCTCCTGAAGACTCCTTATAGACTCATCGTTCTGATGGTGAGTCAGCTCTTCGGCATTCCTAATGGAAATATTTTTAAGATCAGATGGGTGCCAGTAATCTTTCATATAGCCATGAATGGCACCATTTTTAATTGGGCCGACATAATTTCAGACAGTCTGGCCTCACAGTTAACTGCGGCCCAGGGAGGAATGACTCAGAAGAAGGCAGATTTATTCATGTCTTCGTATTTGATAGATTGATTACTGAGCAAACATACCTTCCCAGAGTTGGGCTACTCATGGAAGCTAAAGGAAACATCTCTATTCATGGCCTATCAACTCACATGGGCATGTAAATACACAAACTATTACAAGCAGATTTGCGAGAAGCTCATCATGCCTCTATACTAGCTTATTTTTGTAAAGGAACCAGATCGCATGTTAGAGAACGCCATGCCCATTATCGAATCATTTGGAGATTATTATCACGGTGTGGAAGGTACCTATATCCGAATGAATGGAGGATCCGTAGCTCCATTTTTGCTTCCCAGATATGCTACAGATTTTGTGATTCACAGGGAAGTCATAAGGCAACTCTTCAACATTGGCGGAATCAGCAGAGTTCTCACTGAAAGGAAGAAAGGAATGTATCCGCCAATGCCTTTCACTATTGGTGCATACAGCCTCCTGACGGCCAAGGAAGGAGAAAACTATGTTCAATATTTAGACATCTTCCATTTAGGTACAAAGTTTTTCAGGAGGCATGACCCTTGTGGTGAAGTTGCCAGACATATTATTGAGGTCAAAACTAGCTTCGAGTACACCCATCTTAAAGATATGGAGGAAGAGTTTTTCCATAGTGCTCGGAACTTAACGGAATTAGGCAAGCGCTACAAGAAGAAAGGTGCAAAGAGCCCTAACCCCAGGCCTATCAACCGAATTCAAAAAGAACAGGAAGCATCAGTGTCTCAATTAGGAGATCCGACAGGAATAGAGCATGAGGAAGATGACAGGATACTACATCAGCAGGATCTAGAAGCAACTAGGATCCAAAATGAACAAGCTGCCAAGTCCCAACAAGAAGAGGCAGTAAGAATCTAGAGAGAGCAGGCTGTTCAGCTACAGCAGCATGAGGAAGCTGCTAGAGTGCAGAGAGAGCAAGAGAAGAAGGATTTGGAAGATGAGGCTGCTAGAATTTAGAAGGAAGAGGAAGTGAGGGCCCACAGAGAAGAAGAAGAAAGAATCCTCATATGGATTTGGATCCGCCACTGATAGACCAACCAGGGATAGCTCGAGAAGGGGTTGCTTCTACTGAAGGATTAGCATTGACCTCGTACAACCCTAGGAAGCAGGGCCAGGTGGTCAACCTGGATTCCGTATATTTTCACGAACGAAAAAGGGCTATCATTGACAGGAGAGTTAGGAAAATGGAAAGTGCAGAGGACGTATATGAATTCGTAGTATCAGAAACTACGCTAGTTCAAGGAATCGATATTGACCCTTCATTCCAAGCCCGATGCACTGTGGCATCGGCCGAGGCAAGTAAAGCCAATACTGATCGATTGATAAATGAGGTAAAGCACTACAGAGATCATTGTTTCAAAATAAGAGATGATAGGAAGAGGGAAGTCCTAGAAGAAAGTGAATTGAAGAAGAGATACAGGGAAATGGCAGAGGAGAAGTTAAGGATAACTTCGGGAGCTCTACAGCTTGAAAATGAGAAGAATTCACTAGAGATGTAGTTGGCCATCTCCGAAGACGAGCAGAAGGACTTAAAGGCTCAGATATCCGAATTAGAAGAGCTCAAAGCCAGCAGGGCCCAACAAATTCATCTCCCCAAGGATCAATATGAGGGGTTAATCCAAGAAAAGGAGCAGTTTTTGAAACAACTCAAAGAAGCAGTGGAAAACAAGCAAGATCTGTTCACATTTCACAAGCAAGCATGTGACATGCTAATAAAAGGCCATCAGCTGCTAGTGTTGGTCTTAGGACAAATTTGCAACGTGAAAGAGATGATCATGAAAATGACAGCTATCGAAATTGGAGCCTTGAATAATAGAGACAAATTTGCAAAGCATGTGGAAGAGTTAAAACAACAATTTGAGTGGAGAAGAGGAAAATATGGATTCCCCTCAAACTTGCACGCTACCACCGAAGAAGAATTTGACTTGGATGTAGGAGTCCTTGAATTTAGTAAAGATTGTGGCGCCAGGCTAAGCTTGGAGATCAGAAAGACTGTGCGCAAATGTCACTCTTTCTACTCCAAAATTAGAGAATCCCATGGCAAATGCCACTTGGTTTTTCCTGAAACTATCAATGAATTCCCAGAACAAGAACATCGATTGGCTGAGCTCCCAATTAGCTTTGAATTCCCACTCTTTATTTAGCTTTGAATCTTTTAAATGCACAGCATGAAGATGTAGTCTGTAGGATTTTCCCATACACATTTGAACCGAAAGTTTCTTCCTGGTATTTTAGCCTTCAAGCTAGCTCAATTTCCAATTGGGAACAGTTTGAAAAATGTTTTTTAAAGAAGTATGGAAATCAAAAAACTGTAGCTACACTCATGAAAGAATTATTGTCCATGAGAATGGAGAAGAAAGAAAAGGTTCAAGACTTCAACTAAAGGTTCACTACACTCTTGAATAATTTCAATGAAACAACTAAACCTGCAGAAGAATCTTTAGTGGAATATTATACAACAGCACTTGAAGGCCCCATAGCAATGTTCGTCAAAAGAACTAAGAAGACCACCCTGATAGAAAATTTCGAAGAAGCTAGGAAGGTGGAAGAAGAAGCAGACAACATTGCTAAACATGCCTTAGATGTAGAAACAAAGCCAACAACTATAGAAAACCCCTGCTGCTTACTAGGAATAAAGAAGAGTCATTGGCGGACATGGAAAACGTAGTTAAAATGATGCAGAAATTGTCCAATAAAATTGTAGATCTTGAGAAAGATAAGGTAGCTAGTACATCTAGGAATCCTTTCAAACCATTCTACAAGAAGAGAGAAGACAATGACCAACATCATCCACCTATGAACTACTCCCCTGTTTTAAATCTAAATGAAATAGGAATGGAACACTTCTGTACCTTTCATCAAGAGCCGCACTCGGAAAAGAGCTGCCCACAATGGATTAATTCTATGAGTTTAGTAATGAACCAAATGCTGGATTCACAGATTCCAGATCAATATGATCCTCCAGAGGAACAAACTCTTGAAGTAGAGGAGCCCTCCCTAGATACCACTATGGTATTATGGGAATGGGTACCATTAACTAAATTAATAGAAGACGATCCCGTGGAGAGCCCAGTCTCTGTTGTAAACATTAACACTCGCAGTAAAGGTCCCATCCCAGATCCAGTTCCAAGCTCAACTACGCCCAAACCTAAAATTTCCAAAGAGATACCGAAAAGACATATTACAGTCATTCTGCCTCAACCTAAAGCTAACCCAACAGCTTCCAAACAACCAAACATTGAAACAACAGTCCAGCAACCAAAGGTCACATTGAGAAAGACAGACAATCAAACGAGAGTTGTAAAAAAATGTGATATGGGATATGACATCATTGAAGATATAAAGAAGGTAAAAGCAAATGTCTCAATATTCGATATGTGTAGTTTTCTTCAACAACGAAACAAGTTGTTGCAAGCTCTTCAATCCCAGCCCAACATTCCATTAACGGACACTCAAGAAGACCCTGAAACTAATGAAGCCAGTATTGGCGAGAAATCCAAATCCTAGACATTGCCTTTTATTTTAACTTTTGAGATCTTCAATCACAATGTGCACAATTGTCTGGTATATTTTGGATCATCTTCGAATGCCATGCCATTGTCGATCTGTAAGAAGATTAACGATCAACCAATTTCATCCCCCGCTTAGATTATTTAGTTAGATAGGACTGCTGTTAAAGTTATTGGGGAAATGAAAGATGTGCTCATTAGGTTATCGGCAGATTCTAGAGTATGTCAGTTCATTGATATAATGGTAGTTGATATTCCTGAAGCCTATGGTTTAATCCTAAGCAGGGACTGGTCCACAAAACTAAATGGTTACTTTGCAACTGATTGGTCTCATTTATGGTTACCATATCAGAATAGGAAGAATCAAATTAAAATTTTGAGGGAACCACACATGAAGCAAAATGTAACTCAGCTAGAAGGAAAGAACGAAGCTGTAACCTTCTCATCTTCAGTCTTGGGAAATTATCTCTTAGAAATTGATTCGGGTAATTATTGATCTGAAACTATTAGCCATGAATCAGATAAACAGTCCAATATCCTTCATTTTTCTCGGACTGATGATATTGATTGTAACATAGTTAGCTTAGTCACTGAATTAGATCATAAAGATACTAACTTAGTTAAATCAAACAATTTTTTTTGGACTTTGTACTTTGATGGTTCCAAGACTCTGGAAGGATCCGGAGCTGGTTGTATTCTAGTGGATCCTGAAAGTAATAAGTACTTCTTGTCTTGTAGATTAGAATTTGAGTGTACTAATAACACTGCTGAATATGAAGCTTTAGTCCACGGATTGAAGAAAGACATCGGTTTGAATGTTAAGTACCTGAAATTTTTTGGTGACTCAGAAATAGTTGTAATATAGGTAAGAGATAGCATTCACCGTCTTTCACCTCATTTGAAAGGTTATCAGGCTGAGGTATGGGATTTAATTACGCATTTTGATGCTTTTAATATAAAATCTATCCATAGACTGCAAAATGCTACGACTGATTTATTAGCAACTTCCACTTCCAGATTGGTGCCGACTAATAATAAATGTTCAATTGAACTGGTTTTCAGGCCTTCTGTCCCAGACAATATCACAAATTTCAGAGTTTTCGATGATGACGATCAGATCGTCAGTTTTCTAACAAATGAAGACATGTTCCAAGAAACTGTGATAGACGAAAAGGAGCATGATGTTGTTTTACGAGAGAAAGATGAGGCTAAAGGAAATTTCATCCCCAAAGGGGTGAGGTCACTTGAAATGTTTTTCGATCTGCAGAACAAATTCAAAAGGCCAGCAAATACCAATAGCTCATCGATGCAGCACGAATTAGTAAATCTGGGCACCGAAGTTGAACCAAAATTCGTTAACCTTGGTAAATGTTGTTCGCCGAGAGAAAGAGATAAGTTTGTCAAGATTTTTCGACAGTATAAGGACGTTTTTGCATGGACTTATGAAGATTTGAAAACATATGATACTTACATTATTCAGCATATCATACCAATGAAAGCAGGTGTCAAGCCATTTCAGCAGCAATTGAGGAGGATGCACCCTACTCTCGAACCTCTGATTCAAAAGGAATTGAAGAAGTTACTTGATGCTAAGATAATCTTTAAGGTCCGTCATTCCAAATGGGTTTCTAACCTAGTTCCCGTAAGAAAGAAGTCAGGAGAGATAAGATTATGTGTTGACTTCAGGAATCTGAACAGAGCTTCAGATAAAGATAACTATCCCGTCCCTTCAATGGAACAAATTCTCCAGATGGTATCAAGATCAAAACTTTTTTCCCTTCTTGATGGTTTCTCTGGTTACAATCAAGTATTAGTAACTGAAGAAGACCGCATTAAAACTACTTTCCGCACCAAGTGGGGAACTTTTGCATACCGAAGAATGCCATTCAGCTTAATAAACGCAGGAGCCACGTTCCAACGAGCGATGGACATCGCCTTCCGAGGATTGGGTGGCCATTGTGTCGTTGTCTATCTAGATGATGTGACCTTTTTTTCAAAGAAAAGAGAAGACCATGTTGTTCATTTGAAACATATTTTTGATCGTTGCCGAAAATATGGTATTTCTTTAAACCCCAAGAAGAGTGTGTTTGATGTTCTTGAAGGTAAACTTCTGAAGGTAAACTTCTGGGTCATATCATTTCAAAAAAAGGAATTTCAATAGATCAAGAGAGAGTCCAAGTTATCAATAAAATTCCCATGCCCCATACAAAAAATCCATGCAGTCATTTATGAGCACTATCAATTTTGTTCGAAGATTTGTCCCCGATTTCGCTCAAACTGTTAAACCTTTGCAGCAAATGGTCAAGCAAAGCACACAGTTCAAATGGATAGAATTGGAGAAAGATGCATTCAGAGATATTAAAGTGGCCATAGCTAATGCTCCTTCCTTAAGAAGCCCAGATTTTGACAAAGATTTTATCTTGTATACTTTTTCTTCAGATGATTCTCTCGCAGAGAGAGAGAGAGAGAGAGAGAGAGAGATCTGCAAGGAGAAGGAGCACTTGTTTGTGGTTTTGTCTTTGTACTTTTGATCATCTATATTGAGGAAGTTTTGTTGGGTTTTCTTCCCCTAGAAGGATTCCTAGGATAAATATGTGTATATCTTGTGATTGTGTTTCTTTTAGTGATCATGTATATGCTATTGTTGTGAAATTGAATTGAATACTGATGTTATCTATCTTAGCATATTGAATCTTAACATTTTTCTTCCTTCGCACAAGACTTGACTGCTTCTTTGCTTTCTAGTTTTAATGCCGCTCCTAAATCTTCATTCTTTGCTTATGAACAACTTGAGTTTTCTTCCCCTTCATATCAGACCTTATCCTCAAAGGAAACAAGCAATTGCTTGTCATTTGCACCTTAGCTATCAGTTGTTTTCTTGGATACTTTTCCAAAATCACACAATGATTATTTTCCATGTAGACTCTATAACTTTTTTGTAACAATTGTCCAATACTCATTAAATTATTTTTTAAACCTTTGACATAATAAACATCAGGCATAGTTTTATGCTCCCCCTGTTTGGTTAGAATACCAACAGTGCCTTTGAACAAAACAATGACTTAAATGTTTCCAAGAGTGACATTAGTTTGAACTGATTTTTCTATACAGGAAAACAAATTTAAATTTCCAGACATATGATTGTTGCAGCCTGAATCTAAATACCATATATCCCATGGAATTTCTTGTGCAATAGTACATTCAACATGGGATGCACATGCCAAAAACATTGTTTTGGTGGAAGTGTTATTGTTACCTGACTAGCTTTGACCTTGCTTGCTCTGGTCATGATATTTCTTCCTGCATTCATATGCAAAATGTCCAAATATCTTACAATAATGACATTGTATTTTTTATTTATCAAATATATGGTTACTTGGTTGTCCAGAGTTATGGTTTTGATCTCTTGGGAGTATTCTTTCATGCATTGCTGGATGTATGTAAAACATGGATTTTCCATCCTTCTTCATTTGTTCCTTCTAGATATCATTCCCCGCTTGTGTGAGTGCATTATATGTTGCCTGATTTGTTGTTTCATCATAGCCATTTTCAATTATCTCCCATACATCCTAACTTCTAAACAGAGCCTTCATGGTAAGAGACCAATATTCATAATTCTTGCCTATAAAAATTGGAGTTTGCAAACTTGACATTTATGCACCAAAAGTGGAAGCCAAATTGCGACCATGATTTTACTGCGCAATTATACTATTCACAATTTTCAATTTACTGGAAATTACTGCGCATTTTTGTATTTCACCTTTTGAAATAAAAAATATTGTACTGATACAAAGATAAATACTTTGCACAATTTATTAGGAAAAGATCCTAAATTTGTGGGTGGTGATTTTGCAATCTTTACTTTTCACATCTAAAATTTAAGTTTTGACCAGAAGATTTTTCTTTCTTTATAAGAACATTGATTTTGCAATCTTTACTTTTCACTAAGCTTTAACAAGAATATTTTTCATTCTTTATAAGAAGAACATTAAAACATTCATGCTCCCAAGCTCTAACAAACTGATTTTTATGAGCTTGAGCTTCGGAGTGCTATGGACTCCAAACTTACTTGCCTTCTTCTTCTTTTTCATTTTTGCACTTACAAAATTACTTTGTTTTTCACGTTAAATACAAAGACTAGGAAATGGCTTCTCTGTAAATCTACCAAAGACCTACCTAAGAACTTGACTTCTGAACTACATGATTAAATAAATACAAGGGACTTGCACCAGATTGTTGATAGGTTGATTGACTATCTCACAAAATGACTAACTGAATGACTGACTGAGCTAGCGCAAGCTACTCATAATTAATATTTCCAACAATATTCCAATTTCCAACAGTAAATCGTGACAGATCATGCCTCTGTTCAATTGAAGGCACCGGATTTACTGCAATTTGAATGAGTATATGTCTGGCGAGATAGATGAAGAGAAAATTCTGCACTTTAAAGACGAAATGCACATGGCTACAACAATTACCAGATTTTGTCCAAATGGATTTCTACAGATCCACTTACCATATTGCAGGTTCGATATTCAGTTCTTCTTTTCCTGGATGACTACGCATGGAATTATGCTTGGCATCAAACTATGGACTGGTATGGTGTCTCCATATAAGGTGAATGCTTTGCAAAACTAAAGGCTTAAACCATACACACAATCGATCTCTTCCATCTTTTCAATATGTAATCGTGGACTAGATCGCTATGCAATTCTCCTTCTTGGTGAGATTCCTCTTCACATGCGTGAGTATGAGCTCTTCCTCGACCTTGGATAGATTGTTGCCGGAATCACCAATCCGATTTATGCTATCAGCGTGGAGAAATCCGTCCACAATTTTCCACGATTTGGATGCTTTGATAACTTCAAATTGCAGCTTGTCTTTCAGAAACAAATCATGCTAGATCTTTCTCACACGGGATCTATAGTAGGTGGCCCTCTTTCGACAAATGGTTCTTCCATAATCATCCTCGTTTTTTTTCGGGGTGAAAATTACATCTTGTTTGAATTCATGGCCTTATCGACTAATGTCGATGAGAAGCCTCACTTTGGTAGGTAATCATTTCACTTTTTACATATCCTCATAAACATAATGAAGAAGCATGGGACATCAATTGAGTAAACAATTAGACATTTGATTTTGTCATGCATGTTTAGTGACTATAATGTTAATGGTTAAGTGTTGTCCTTTTCTTGCTTAACTTTCCTTGGTTTCTAATTAAAATTGATCTAACTCAGTGGCATTGGAAGCTATGCATTAATGTAGGTCAATGAGCATATCAATTAAGGAGTATTGGCGCAAAGGTTAGATATTGTATCCAAGTTACAATGATCCAAGGAGATGCCTATGCACAGTTGAGCACAAGAGTACCAGTTCCAGGAACATATGTCTATTTCAGGATTGTGATTATTGTTGATCACTCCTAAATCATAGGCACGAAGATCTACCATGCAAGTTTTTGATCTTTTGAATTGTAATAAATAAAGGCCTCTGGGAACATCCCATTAGGTTCGACTATCATTTTCCATTTTTTTAGACATATATTATTTAGCCGGTATAGTTTGGTACATTATTTGTTGATCATGAATAGTTAATGGATTTAATGAAGAAACAATGTTTATCTTATCTTGTGGGTAGCTAAGGTTTCATTTAGATTCTTTTCCATGCCTTAGGGAGGCCCCCCTCAAGGCAATACAAGAGTCTTGACAATAGTTTGTTAGTTTAATGTAGATCAAGTTGAAATGACTTTTTAGATTATGAATGCTCTATTTTTTTTGTAGAATCTAGCAGTAGTTCTTGTTGTTTACTTTATCACTTTTGTAGTTTTCTATTACACGCATTTCTTGACATGTTATCTCATGGGATTTATTTATTGCAATGATTCAATTCATGTTTTAATGCTCACACAGAGGTCAACTAAACCTTGTGATGTTTGGCCTGTTTCACAATTCTGAATCCCAAAAGTAGTCCTTTCACATGCACTCTAAAACTCCCCACATAGTGACAAGCCCAACTAGTTCGTCCGATTGAAAGTAACCAATGAGCCTTGCTGGCCTGGGAAGGAATAAGCGGAACATGTGGAAGGGTAGGATCCCAAGGAATTCTATCCTTAAGCAAGCTTTTCTTGTTGTTCAATAGGAATTAGTTTTTGTGTTTTTCATTTCACGTTTCCAAGTAGTTAGATCCCTTATAAATTGCATAACTTTGCACAACACCTCTGAAGTTTATACATTCTTCGGGTTGATAGATTAAAGTAAGAAGCCATGATCTAAGCAATTATTCTTTCCAAATCTGTGATCCCCTAGTCGCTACAATCAAAACTCTAAAATTATCCTGCCAAAATCACTTGGAATCACCATGGCAACCCTATTTTTCTTTCCGAGTCTAAAATTACAACTTGTCTGAAACTGCGACCCTAACAACTAACATCGTTACAATGAAAATACCAAAATCAACTCTCGAATCGAAAAGAGGTGCTACTAGTATCACTACTTTCTTTGATCATATTAAAATTACAAGCATTTAAAAACCACAACTTAAAAATATAAATAATTTTTTTAAAATCACTCTAAAAACCATAAAAACGAGACAAAATCGATAAAAAAACATCTAAATTAAAAAAAAATCAAACAAAAGCCACGAGCGACATTATCCGTGACATCGTGCAAATAGCATTAGCTTGCAGCATGTATCTTTAGGCATAAGACCATGCATATATGTAGTGGCATTCACCCAAAAGAAAGTATCCTTTCAGAGGACATAGTTGCAAGAATGTATGCATAATAAAAAAACAAAGAGCGATTCTCCAAATGCAAGACATAGAACATAAACGATACATCTCCATGCATATTGCCATAGGCATGCATGGTATCCATGAGCATAATTCTATAACTATTCATGGGCACAAAAATAGAAACATGTGAATTGCAAGATGCTTCTAAAGTGCAAGAAAAAGCGTAGACATAGAACCATACGTCCAATTTATGCATCTATAATACCCTATCTATAAACATGCATATATAACAACAAACTAGGAGTGCATCAACACTATTAACACAATTCTATGAGCATAATTCTAGGACTGTATCTATGAGCAAACTCTAAAGTGTAATTTGTTCATGGGAATTTTCTATATTCTGTGAAAAAGGATTTTCTATAACTATTCATAAGCATTTCTAGATTCTCATAGGAATCGAAAGGTACATACGTAGAACCATAACAACATAAGCATGTGTATCTATAACAACAACACGCATAAATCCATGTATTTGCAACAACAACAAGCATAAATCTATGTATCTACAACGGCATAAATCCATAAGCATAAATCCATGTATCCATAAGACATAAATCCATGTATCTAGAAGTCATAGATCCATGTATCTAAAATTGAAGACATTGCCATAGGCATCCATGACGAAACATATGTATGCATATAGCCATAGCATAAATCTAATCACATGTTTAAGATTTATATCAAAATCATTGTGGGATTCACATCTACAAGTTTTTTTACACTATTTCGCAATGTGAAATCATATTTTCCATTTCCACATTCAAATTCTAGACTTGGAATCCACGCATTAATTTCAAATAATAAAATGCCTAACGTTTTTTGTTTTGTTTGAGAAGCATTTGAAAACATCAAAACCAATGGTCGGAGACAAATCGCTACCCATTTAAAAGAATATCTAAAAGACGATCATTTTCTTTCTGAATTATTAACTGTTAACAAACACTTACATCTCAAGAAATTAATGCATGAAAAAAAACTACGAACAACAAATAAACCATCCATCCCATAAGGCCACCTGACCAAAAAATGTTAAAAAGCAACCAAAAAAAAAGCCACGGGCTCATTACATTCAGTCTGAATTAGACATAATTTAGCTTCAGTATTACAAAACAACCATCACTACTCAACATAACACTATTATTTCCATCATGTCCTTCACTACGCAGTCATGTCTAGTACAAAGCAAAAAACACTTCCAACCAACATCAACGAATGCATATGGAGAACCACTGCAAAAAAAATTCAACCATCCATCTCATGACGCTTGCCACATTTAACCTGAAATATAACTATAACTGTCGAAGACAAAACTGCCGTTTTTCTTATCATATCACTGTTCATGCAATTATGTTCGGTTCAAAACAACAATTATCCATAGAGCACAGAGGGAAAACATTATAAAGCCAGAGAAAAAAAAAACCTTACAACAACCCAAGACCCAAACCAATTTCAACCCACCGGTAGCTTGCAACACTTTCCCTTCAAGTCCCAAAGGAAAAGCCACACACAGCCGCATTAAATGTCATCCCCATCAAATTTACTCCACAATTACTCCTCGTTGAAAAACCCAGCTCTCGACTCCCGGCCGACACAACAAAAAACACACCTAGGATCAAATCCGAACACCGGCCGACACAACAAAAAACACACCTAGGATCAAATCCGAACACCACACAAAAATGCAAAAAACATGGGAACACTCACTTTTATGCATAGACGCGGTTGCCGCAAAATGGAGCAGAGTACACCAACCATAAAAATGCATTAATCCCACTGTAACATCACCATGAATGCATGCAGTCCTGAGGTAATGGCCACACGATTCCGACGCCAAACCCATTATATGAAGTCCTAATGGGAAGCACCATGGAAGTGAAGCACAAAAACGACACACACGGAGCACATGCCACATCACACCCGAGTACACTAAATCACAATACAACAAATGATGAAAACGACAGCCAGGACAGATGGCACCCGGCTCCCATGCTCCAAACTTCAAGGCAGCCAGACCATAGTTTAACCATGCCATTTGCAAAAAAATTCATTCCCAACAAAACTAATATATGGAAAATGAATTGAACATGTCAAAAACATAATAAAATTTCAGAACATATTATTGTTTTTTTTTTTTTAATTAATGTTTTATATTTTTTTTATGATGATTGATTTTTTTATGTTTTACTTTATTTTTATTTTTTTATAATATTTTTATTATTATTTTAATGTTTTGAATATATTTAAAGCATTAATGGTTTTTAATGATGTTGTTGTTGTTGTTTTTTTAAATTTGTGTTCAAAATTTTAGATGTTTTTCTTATCATTTTTGTTTTTTTGAATTGTTTTTATAGTGATTTAAAAAAGTAAAATATTTTTACGCCATGGTTCCCAAATGCTTGTAATTTAAAAAATAAAATATTTTTTTTACGTCGTGGTTCCCAAATGCTTGTAATTTTAATCTGACCGAATAAAAGGATGCTACTAGTGGCATCTATTTTCAATTTGGAAGTTGATTTTGGAATTTTCATTGCAACAACAACGACTATTAGGGCCATAGATTCAAACAGGTTGTAATTTTAGCCACAAAGAGAAAAATGGGGCTTCCATGGTGATTCTGATTGATCTTGGGAGCATAATTTTAGGGTTTTCATTACAACGACACCAATAGTTAAGGCCAAGGTTTCAAACAAGATGCAATTTTAACCCCCAATAAAAATAAGGGTGATTCTGTGAGGACCATTTTTTTATTCGGGGCTCGATTTATGGTTTTGATTGCAATGGAACCAACCATGGTTGGTCGGGGTTTAAACAAAGTTGCAATTTTAGTCTCGAAAAAAGGGTGCTACTAATAACACCACTTTTCGATTCGATGGTTGTTTTTAATATTTTTGAGACAAAAATATGAGTTTTTATGGCTAGAGTTCTTGTTTCGAGTACAAACTTTATCACCAGGTTGTATAATGTGTTAAGTTAGGCATGGAAATTATAAGGCCTTACTAAGACTTGTATTCCTTCAACTCTAGAAAGGTCAAATGTATTGGGATGTGATATAGTACAAACTGGCACTTCCTTATTTGTGACGACAATATCCCAAAGACGACACCTAAGTGTCCCTGATGGCTTACAATAATGAACTTGTAAGAGTGGAAGAACCCATAATTTAACTCCATATGATGGTCCACATCCTTAAAACAAGATCCCAACTCATTCCCCCTTGAATCTATGAAGTTGCAACCATAAATGAGACCCCACACACCTCTTGAACTAGCAAGGTGCTTGTCACACGAGTTGTCCTTGAGCAAGGCATATGCAAGGAAAATTTTAGGGGCGAAATTTATCCCATGGACTAATTTTCGAGGTCTTTTCCAAAACAAATTCGTCATTTTTCAAAATTTTCCAATACGGTTCGCTCAAATTCCATAGGATTAAAAAATTGTATTCTTAAAATCGTCAAAATTGTTCAAAAACTATATAAAACTGTTAGGAACCCATGTCTTTACTTTGTTAGTATATTGTTGTTGGACGCATATGCTTTGTAAGACGTCCCGTAGTATTTGTTGATCCATAGTTTGTGTTATTGTTGTTGGACGCATATGCTTTGTAAGTCGGCCGTAGTATTTGTTGACCCATAGTTTGTATTGGCCCATGGTTTTGACCCATAGTATTGGCGCCTAGACTTAGTATATACGTGTGTGTTGAGGCCAATGAAGGCACCGTGAAGTTATTTGTATTGAGCTTGCTCAAAGGAGGTTGCCCCCTCGAAGTGGCCTGCGATCAATAAAAGTGATTCTGAGTTCTGTTATTTCTGCTATCTCGTGTATTTTCATTAATTAATTGTTGCAGGTTCTTCACATCTGGTATCAGAGCACTTTCTTGGGCTCGTTGGGTGGAATTTCTACCATTTTTTTTTCGCATCTGTTGCAAGTTTGGATCTGGGAATAATACCTATCCGCTTAACTGTGGGAAGTACTTGGGCATAAGCCCTAAAACTCATTGTGAGGAGTACCACAAGAACCCCAAAGTAGCTGGCCCATTGAGAGGACCTGCCAGCGAAAATGGCAACGACCCCTACCTGATTGACTAGTTTCCACCCGTGAGGTAAACCAAGAGCTATCATTTGTGGCAAAGCAATTATCAGTTTTACCTGAGCTGTGGAGTGACGGGTATTGCCCCAATACACAAGTTGTCAAACAGCATTGGTGGCCAAGTGAAACCCCTGAACTGTTAGGAAGCCGAACATACCTGGGGTCCATATCTATTTTCAGCTGAACTATTGCCGATCACTTTCACGCTGTTTCAGATCCATTCCGAGCCGTTTCAGATATAGCCATTTCAGATCCATTCTGAAAGTCATTCCCGATCTAGCCGTTTTCGATCCATTCAGCATCGTTTCAGATCCATCTGTTGCCAATCCCTTCCGCGTCGTTGCAGATCCAATTGTTCTGATCCCTTCCGCGCCATTGCAGATCCATTTCTGATCCCTTTTTCGCCATATCTCCCTTGTTTTAACTCTGTTTCCCTTGAAAATTCTCGGACACCCCTGGAATCCCATTCTGCATATTTCATTCCTGAGGACCCTATCCCAAATTCCACTTCCCAAAGCCAGAAATCCCACATTTGTCTATTTTTAGGGTTTGCCATAACTTCTTTAATTTTCACCCAATCGCCTTCAAATTTTGCCACCGTGTTCATTCCCTATTTCTGCTTCTTTGTCCCTCTCTGAAATCCTCATTTGTCACCCCGCTTCTGAAATCCTCATTTTCTGCTTCCCTGTCCCTTTGAAACTGTCCAAAACCTAGTCAAACCCTAATTACCCATCCGAGTTTTTCCCAAATCCAAATTTCCCTTTACTAAATAAGCTTATGTTTGTGTTTTTCTACCCATTCACCAAAAAAAAAAAAAAACTCCTGGTTATGGTTGTTACCCGCGCAGGAGCAAAAACCATGGAGAAAGCACTTGCAGCCATCCAAGCCAAACTCCAAGATCTGGATGAAAAATTTCTCGTCCTCCATCTTGAGCATTCAGCCATGAACAACAAACGACAGTCCGAGTCTTCATCAGACTATGGGTTCTCTTCTTCCAACAATTTTCGTGGTCCGAAGCTTGATTTTCCTCGCTTCAATGGTATTGATCTGACTAGCTGGATCTATCATGCAGAACAGTATTTCAGTCTGCATAATACTTTTGATGTCAACAAAGTTCCACTTGCATCCTTTTATTTGGAACATGAAGCTCTTCAATGGTACTTTTGGTACATCAAAGCTCATGAAGAGTCAAAATGGCCAGATTTTTGCCAGCTCCTTTTGCAACAATTTGGTCATAGTGCTTTTGATGACTTCACAGGAGCCCTCACTAAACTTCGCCAAATTGGCACTGTGAGAGAGTATCAGATAGAATTTGAGAAACTAGCCAATCACATAGAAGGATTGTCTGATGAATTCTACAGGAGTTGTTTTATCAGTGGTCTTAAGGATGAAATCCGCTCAGAGGTTAAAATGTTCTGTCCCAACACAATGATGGAAGCCCTGGGGTTGGCTAAGTTGGCAGAAGACAAGATTGCAGCCCAACAGTGCTGCAAACCCACTTTTGTTCCCTTCCGAAATATGGGTTCTCAATGACCTCCCATCCCGCCAGCTCTTCGACCCACTGCTATCAAGTATTTGTCTGAAACAGAGATGCAAGCACACAGAGAAAAAAGGGCTTTGTTATAATTGTGATGAAAAATTCACTCGGGGACATAGATGTGTTCAACAAAAGCTCTATCTCTTGGATGTGGATTCTCCGCCTGCCTCTGAAATTGGTGAAAAAGCTCCAGATACAATGGATGATCAGGTTGACATTCAGGAGCCGCATATTGACCCCCCGTCTCAGGAAGACCACCCAGAGATATCTCTCCATGCTTTAGCCAGAATCACCACCCCCCAAACAATGCAGGTTAGGGGTTACTTCAAGAAGCTTCCTCTTACCATACTCATTGATTCTGGTAGCACTCATAACTTCATTGACCCTCGGATCGCCAAACATGATGATTGTTTTGTCCATACTTGCTCCAACTTTGAAGTCATGGTTGCCAATGGGGTCACCTTACCTTGCAAGGGGAAGTGTCACAATGTGCGTATCTCTCTGGAAGATTATAACTTCCGCTCTAACATGTTTGCCTTGTCCTTAGGTGGATGTGATGTGGTTTTGGGTGTTCAATGGTTACGCACACTTGGACCCATCTTATGGGATTTTGCTGAACTTTGGATGTAGTTTTCAGTTAATGGGAAAAAACACAAGTTTACAGGCTTACACCCAGGGTCTCTCCGCATCATCAGTTCACATCGCCTAGAAAAACTCCTTAAGAAGAATTCACATGGTGTCATCGCTCAGCTCCATTCCATTCAGATGCACCCATTCACGGTCTCCACTACTCCCTTGGATCTCCAATCAATTTTGGATAGATATGCCGATGCCCTTGCGGAACCAGTGGGATTGCCGCCTTCCCGAGACCTTTCCGGTAAGAATTTAGCTACCTCTACATCTGCGAAGGAAATGATGGCTATTTTGCATGCAGTACGGACGTGGCATCCATACCTATTCGGGAATTCTTTCTGCATCAAGACTGCTCACCAGAGTCTGAAATATTTCCTGGAACAACGGGTCTCCTCCCTTGCACAACTGAAATGGATTCGCCAACTCCTGGGTTATGCCAATGAGATCACTTACATGACGAGTCAAGACAATTTGGTGGCAGATGCTCCTTCTCGCACAATTGATCCCCTAGTTTCTCTTTCAGCTATTTCTCTGCTTGTTCCAAATTGGTTGCAATCTGTTCAACAGGGCTATGTCTTCTCTGAACTCCATGTGTCTCCATTCGTCATGCAATCCAGGTTCCTCCAAACGTATGAGCAGGCACAACATACCTTCTTTTGGCAGGGAATGCAAAGGACAATTCAACAGATCGTGGCTGAATATGATACCTTCCAGCTCCTTCCGGGATTGCTCAAGCCCGTACCCATCCTTCCACAGATCTGGATAGATATGTCTTGGGAATTCATTGAAGGACTCGCTAAATCTGGAGGACAGGCTGACATTACCAATAACCATTTGGAAACTTATCTTCGTTGCTTCACCTCCGAACAACAACCTCCGTGGGAAAAGTGGGTCCCTCTCGCTAAATGGTGGTACCCTATTGCATCTAAAATTACTCCATATGAAGCAATCTATGGTCAACAATGCACCAATTCAGGCAACAGTGCACCAATTCAGGCAATTGACACGGTTATGGTTTTTCTTTGCCTACAGCCTTCCAAGCAATCCTCCCTAACACTCAAAGGGCGTCCGCTTATCTCTCGCTCTATCATAGAGGTATTCATTCAGTGGCATGACATGCAACCAGAGGCTACTACATGGGCACCACTCCTTCAGATTCAGCATCGATTTCCACATCTTAAGCTTTGAGGAAAAAACTTTTTCTAAGGGAGAGGGATGTTAGGAACCCATGTCTTTACTTTGTTAGTATATTGTTGTTGGACGCATATGCTTTGTAAGACGTCCCGTAGTATTTGTTGATCCATAGTTTGTGTTATTGTTGTTGGGAGCATATGATTTGTAAGTCGCCCGTAGTATTTGTTGACCCATAGTTTGTATTGGCCCATGGTTTTGACCCATAGTATTGGCGCCTAGACTTAGTATATAAGTGTGTGTTGAGTCCAATGAAGGCACCGTGAAGTTATTTGTATTGAGCTTGCTCAAAGGAGGTTGCCCCCTCGAAGTGGCCTGCGATCAATAAAAATGATTCTGAGTTCTGTTATTTCTGCTATCTCGTGTATTTTCATTAATTAATTGTTGCAGGTTCTTCACAAAAACCTATATAAATTTGAATATTTTAAAAAAATTATCATCAAACATTTTATGGCTAGAAATTTTATAATTAGTGAGATTCGCTAAGTTTTTTACACTTAAAAATATGGATCATTAAAATTTTATGCAGGCGTGTGGGCCTAAAAAATGGCAAAAAAATATAAAAATTCAAAAATATGACAAGTTATGACAATTTTATCAGTTTGGTCTCGGTTGTAACTTTCAAAACTAAATGGTAACCATCTGCAACTATCTCAATCACTCATAAAAAGAGATGAAATAGACCAGCCAAGGGAACAAACCCATCATATCATTACGTTGGAGGAATCTCGCTTCTTCATTACATCCATTCACCCCCTTGTTACATTTTAGTTACCCTCGTCTCTGATCATCATCTCGCTAAGTGTAGGAGTCACCACATCTATGTGACCCCTATCTTATATACATTCAGACTGTTGGACATGGGATTGTAGGTGTACAAGACCAGAAGGACCTAATCTTTGGATTCGAAAGGGCCCAAGCAATGGAAAAGGTAACAATATTGTACTATTTCATTGCACTAATGAAATTTGACATCTTTCCCTACCCCTATGAAAGTATTAATTGATTATTTGTTGATATTAGGAAATTTGTTCATAGATTATAGAGACATTGTTCAAGCTTATTGATGTTATATACATGCTTTTATATGATTTGAATATTTCCTTATAGTCAAAATATTTGAGTATGGGTGCTTTTTATTGTTGTAGGTGTAAGATTGATACTAAGGAGTGGATCGAAGGAGCCCAATAGGAGTTGCAAGGATTAACCTGTGAAAAATGTGTATCTTCTCTCTCTCTCCTTTTTGTTCACTTGCTTGTCTATGTCGTGAAGAGTGTTGTAACTACCCTTGTATGAGTCTAATCAACATGTAGAATAAGCCATTAGATCAATTTCCATCTAATCTAGTATGTTGGTGACATGCCCTAGTCATTAGGAAACATTTCCCCACAATAAGATGATAAAGGATCTTGTGGTAACTTTAGCTTAGATTCTTGTAAAAAGCATTATGATGGATGTAGTGGTTGCAAATGTGCTAGCAACATATGGGATGCTACTGTCTAGGTCATGGGGAGCTAAATTGGGAGGAACATTACAGTTGGATATGAATTATGCTGGTGTCCCAGTTTTTGTGGGAGAAATAAGAAGACTATACAGGGAGGAAAAGTTTGCAAACACTCTGAGTGATCCTAAAAATTTCCCCGTGTATGCAAAAGATGGTGGGATGGGATGGTGTATATTATCTACACATAGTGATGATGATCATGTGCCACTTCTTGAAGAGCCAGTGCTGAAATAAATCATTTTGTAAAGGAGCAGAAGGTGTTTGAAAATTATATTTTGATGGTGCTTCATAAATAGAGAGATCTAGAGTGGGAGTTGTTTTGATTCCGCCCGTTGAGGGTAGTATTTCTTTATCATAGAAATTTGAGTTGAAGACTACAAACAAAACAATAGAGTATGAAGCTTTGATCTTGGAGCTTGAAGTAGTCAACAAAATTAAAGTTTAGAATATTTCCATATTTGGTGATGCAGAGTTGATTGTTAATCAAATAAAACAAATATGTAACAAAACATCCAAATGAAGCATACCAAAATCAGGTGTGGGATTTGTTTGATAATTTTTTCTTGGTTGTTAACATAACTCCAATTCATAGAAGTGTCAACCATAAATCTGGTTCTTTGGTTGTTCTAGCAAGTACTTTTAAGCCTCGAAAAAATCCCCAACTAAAGTATGAAGTTGAAATGAGGCATAGACCCTCTATTTTAGACATTGTGAAACGTTGACAAGTTTTTGAAGGTGATCAACATATTAAACGATTTATGGAGATGATCAATGAATTTTTTGCTACTCATATTGATCTTGATGAAGAAAATGATCAAGGTACTAAGTATGAAGAACATAAGTTAGATTTGATAAAATTAGAAATCACAACATGATTTAGTTGAAAAGCAATCATATTCCCATATGACTTGTGCATTTGGAGAGAATTTTCAATCAAAATGATGTATTTGTCAAGCCTTTATTTCAATCCCATCCCAATAATGTTGAAGAATGTAATATTGGTACAACCTTAGAAACCTAAGATGATTAAAGTTTCAAAATCTCTATCTCCTGAGTAGAAGCAAAGGTATGTTTGGTTGCTTAGAGAGTATGTTGTTGTATTTGCTTGGAAATATGAATATTTGAAAACATAGGACACTAACATATTTAACATAAAATTCCACTTAAAGAGGGAGTAAATCCTTTTAGGTAGAAGTTGAGACAAGTAAATCCATTACTCTTTCCCTTAGAGAATACGAGGTTAAAAAATTATAATACCTCTTAGATATTCTGATTGGGTGGCAAATCTGGTTCCTGTACGAAAGAAGAATGGTGAAATAAGATTGTGTATGGATTTTAGGAACCTTAATAGAATCTCACTTAAAGACAACTACCCACTTCCTAAAATGGACCATATCTTGCAAAAGGTAGTTGGGGCCAACATAATTTCAACGATTGATGGTTTCTCTAGGTATAATTAAGTAGCAATGGATAAATCAAACAAGGAAAAGACCAATTTAATACTGTTAGCAACTTAACCCTAATGATAAAGACTCAATCTCACCTTAACAACCTTTTAGTTACTTTACAGTTGTAAGGTGGTTATGTGTATATCTTGTATACATGTAATATTCGTGAATATGAAATGTGAACGAGCTAATGCCTTATTTCTGCCATTTTGGTTTCTTGGTTTTCTTGCTTATCTAATTTCTATCAAGTGATATCAGAGCATGCTTATGATCATAATGGACCTGGAGCACAATAAACCTGGACTCAAAGCATTTTTTTATCTAAACAATGGAGTATTGGATGATGATGAAGTCAGACTTCAAAATTTTTGGAGAAAGATTTAAGAGATAAGTATATAATATTTTTAAGTTATGATATTGAAGAAAAAGAAATTACCAGATTCATGTTCCCCGTGACTTTGCAATAACCTTTCACTCTCAAAATCACTTTCTTTTTGCCTTGAAGAGATTGTAAGCAAATGAAGATGTCGAATAACTTCATTTTCTTAATAAGGCAAATTTACTGATCTTGTTGGTTTTCCTGCCATCAATGCCTCATGAATCTGTCGTAACACAACCATTTGTGAATCTTTTAGCTTGCTTTTCTTGAGCCTTTCCATTCTCTTCTCAAATTGATTGAGATAAAAAAAGGGCAAGTTCCAAGTTTATAATTTCTATGTTTGATTTAGGATAAATTTTCCATTGACATGAATAATGCCATTATATTCAAAACAAAGCACAACCTTGAGATGGAGTCAACTTCACAAATATACCCTAACTACATGGATCTCTTCATTTGTTTCCTTCTGTGAATAAGGCATACTATTAAATCCATCTACATTTAGTCTCTCTAAGACTACGTCAACAAATATGGCTCTGCGTTTGGTATTAAAGCACGCTTTGGAGGAGGCATGGTTGTTCCTCCATTGTTTTATTTCCTTCGTAGTTTTGAGTCAAACTTCAGCCTGCAAGTAGGATTATTGAGTGAGAGTGGCATCCACTGCCATGCAGTGGATCATTTGTGCATCTTTGGATTCACCACCCAACACTCCAAATCCTTGCAAAGGCGCTCGTTGTGCTTATCATATGCATACCCTCACCATGGAGAAATGGATTGAGCTGTTATATCAATAAAATAAAAATCGTGCCAAGGAATCATGCCATTGTCTTAAAGGTAATGTTGCATATCAAGAAAGAGCTCCCATTGATTCTGTAAAGAAGCTAAGTGTTGTACGATTTCTATTCAATTGTTCCACGATCTCTATCTAATCCTCGTTGTACAATCATTTGTGACTTCATTGTTTGCCATGTCTAACTCCTGAAAGAGGAACAATAGGAAATCTTTCTACGCATTTAGCTTTTCTTGGGCAAGCTTATATTATGCCTCTTGAGATTTTTTTAGGCCATGAAGAGACTGGTTAATTTTATTCGATATTAATAGGCGAATTAAGTAGATCCAAGGGTCCACTTGTATCTTTAGGAAGCAACCTCAATCTGCTTTGTTATATGTTAAATGAACTTCCTTTCTGCGAAGTTATATCAGGTACAATACTTGCAACCTGTAAAAGGTCATAGGCTTGGGTTCCAACTAATGAATTACCAGAAGGAGATTCACTTGTTTTGTTGCCTTGATCTCTAGAGTGTGCAAGAGAGATAATGCTAACATTTAGAGGCTCCACCTGATAGTTCAACTTTTCAATATCATTGCCTTCATCAATTGTTATTGAATTTTGATGTAACTCCACAATTTCTTCCAAATTCATTCCACTGCGAAATAGGTTGATGGGATGTGAGAGCAATAGCGTTACAGATAGCAGAGAAAAACCGTGACATTTTTGAAGAGAGAACTAAGGTGGATCTAAAGGACAAGTGACAACATATTGTGCAAATTTAAGGACTCCATGCTCCTTAAATTTTTAAGAAGCATTGACAACACTAATGTAATGAAACGATTTAGTTTGTGCATATTTTCCGTAAATTGCAGTGCTTAACATATTATACAACTTGACAAAAACCCTAGATAGTTCTCGTTTTTTTTATAGGCTGCATTTAATGACTATTTTTATTTGTAATCGAAAAGTGATGTTACCGGTAGCAGCTTTTTTGGGATGCTAAATTTACAACTTAGAAACCCCAACCGGTGTCGATGCAATCAAAACCTTAAATCAACCCCCGAATTGAAAAGTGATGCACTAATAACACAACTTTTCGATTTAAAGGTTAATTTAAGGTTTTGATTGCATAACACCGGTCAAGGTTTCCAAAAAGTCGCAATTTTAGCACCTCAAAAAAAGGTGCTAACCAATAGTACCACTTTTCAATTTGGAGTAAAATTAGCCACCAATTTCAAATAATTTAAAAAATAATAAAAAACAAAATTAAAAAAAAACATTAAAAAAACCCTCCCCGCCGCCACTAAAACCTACTCCTTCCCCCTCATCCCTCCCTCCGCCCCACTCCTCTGCCCTCACCCCACCCGTACGCACGCACCCCCATCCCCACCGCCGCCCCTCGCCCGCCCACTCGAGCAAGAGAATGGTTCGAGCAGTGAAATAGGTCGCCCAAACCTACAGCCAGCAGTGGTTGGCCTTGATATCACCCTGCATTATAACAGGATCGCACTTGGTATGCAAGAAAGCCAAGGCCTTGGCAATGTCCGTCATAATCTCGAATATTTTCTCCCAATTGAACTGTACCGGGTACCCATCATCAAACAGAGCATCTTGAAGGTTCCGATTCCGCATGTATTCGTAAACCAAAAGCTTCCCGTCCTGCGACCCGCATAGAAGCCTAGGAGCCCCACGATGTGTAACAAGCTGACCTTTCTATAGCAGAAACCTCGTTTTGAAACTGCAGCTCGCCCTGCATGGAAGTGGTGTCGACAACTTTGACGACAATCTCTTTCTAAAACTGCTCCGAAGCCGCCCTGACACATGTTTTGCCCCGAAGACACCAAATATCCCATTTTGGCTTTGAGGGCACAGTCGGAGAATCTTTTTAAGTGATCGAATGCAGAATTGTATGGGTTCGTTTTTCTTCCTCTCAGCCTTCTGCAGAGAAACAACAGAAATGAAAGCTATTATCGCTATTATACTTCCTCCACGTCCAGGCCGACGACCAGGGAAATAGACCCAGGTAGAGGTAGAGGTAAATGCAGATGGAGATGGAGGAGAAGATCACAAGGAAGAGATGAGGATGTCGGCCAAATGGATGTGAAACTAACGATAAAATACGGTAAGCTTATTGGGCACGGTAAGACGAAACAGGGATGTTTTTTGAATTACATATGGTGGGTCACAATTCGTTGACAGACAACGAAAAAGTGGAGTGGAGTCGAAAACTTCAAATCGACTTGGGCGTAATACTAATAATAAATAATCAAATTTTAACGGGATGTAATGAACCTACAGTTTTCATACAAAACAGTGCTCCACGTTTTTTCTTTCACTAACTTAAAGTTACATAAAAGAATTCAGGATACCAAAACAAAGAAATAGATAGACAACAAACCAGCCAAATGGAACAAGTCCTTAGGACACCTATATCCTTTTGTTCCTAAATTTAGGTGAAAGTTCGAACCTGGAATATTCATTTTTTTCCATCTATATGAACCCTATATTTTTTTTTCTTCCTATGTGAACACTTTGTATTATTATTTCTTTGTATAATAATTGAATTTATATAATTGTATAATTTTGTACATATCCGTAAATTAAGCACAAATAAGGCAGTCTCATGTATCAATCTAATGTCTGTCTGCTTAAGTTATGACTTTAAAACTAAATTATTATAATGCATTGAGTCTATACATAGTGCATTGGATTGAGTGCATTGAATAGGATACTAACATCAACATTTAAACCCAGATTTACTGCATTGAATATGGATACTAGCATCAACATTTAAACCGGGTTTGGCCAATCATTCTCACAAACATTAATAGTATGGCCAACATCATAAAATAAATTATTTGCAATCAGTAAAACCATTAACATGTAGAACACCTGCTAAATAATGCAAAGGAAAAGATAATTTATCTTGCTTATTTTATCCAAAAGAAACTTTATTTCATTATTTTCTTTCTCTTTTTGAAGATATAAATACATTACATTTCTTGACACAGCAGAAGATTGGAAGCTGATTATTTATAATCTTACAGTTTCTAGCCACAATAATAATTCAAAACTGAACCTGCTAGTTCCCTTGTGGGCAATAATGGAACAAAATTATTCAAGCGTAGCAGGACCTGAGGAAATACGGATCATTTTCTCTTTCGCCTCACTAAAGATAAAAACACAGGACTCTTTGAATTTTTGATAGCAATCCATGGATCTGTACAATAACTTTTAGAGAATAACATATTGCATAATTAGTAAAGTACTGAATACTTCCAAAGACATTTCATGGTCTGTTTAATATTTTCGTTTAAAACATGCACCTGAGCTGGGTTCAGAGTGTACAGACCAAACATGTACCAACTCAATGCCCTTTGTTAATGATCTGTATCATTTCGTTTCTTGAGCTTCTCATATTGAACACGTGGACCCTGGTCAAGATAGAAACTTAGGTTACCATTTTGGGTGCTATGAAAGGGCTTCTTTCGAAAACCAAATACATTAAATATTATATCGAAACTTCTATAGAATTCAAACAGACGAGGAATAAAAATCCATCTAAAATTGCAGTAAAGTTCCCTACTATATATTGACATAAAAAATGCCATCAGATCGATTTCCCACTTAATGTGGAACTATAATCACCCAACCCAACATCCTCTAACTAACAATAAATCAAGTACGGACTGTAATTACTTTATTCCTGTCAATGGATATTCTCAACAATGTTTCTACAAAAAATGGCACTAGATAGATTAGATAATTTTATTGATGTCAATATATAACCAAAAAATAGGTTGATGGGACTAGAAAATGTTAGGATATTTAGACACTTAGGAGTTTTGGCTCAAGTTTCAGAAAATCATGATCTAGAGACATTTGCAGAAGCTTCAGGCAATCCAGATTGGGACACAGCTATGGATGACGAATATTGTTCCTTAATGGCAAATGAAACTTGGGATCTAATACCTCTTCCAAAAGGAAGAAAACTTGTTAGATGTAAATGGCTCTACAAAACTAAGTATGCATCAGATGGAAGTCTTGAAACATTGAAGGCGAGGTTGGTTGCCAAAGGATTTTTCCAAGTTGAAGGAACTAACTACAATGAAACCTTTGCCCTTGTCGCCAAAATGAACTCCATCCGCCTTGTTCTTGCCCTTGCCGCCTTACATAAATGGGAGGTCCATTAAATGGATGTCAAGTCTGCTTTCTTGCATAGGAATTTGTATGAAGAAATTTACATGGAACAACCTCCTGGCTATGTTTAGAATGACTCTAGCTTTGTCTGTTGCCTTAAGAAATCCCTATATGGTCTTAAGCAAACTCCTCGACCCTGGTATGCCAAAATGGATAGTTTTCTCTTTGACACTAATTTTTCTAGATACCATTATGACCCCAATGTCTATACCAAGAAAGTAGGAAATCATCTCATCATCCTTGTTCTTTATGTTGATGACCTTATCCTTACCGGTAGTGACCATGAACTTTTAAGTTTTTAACCCATGTGAAATCCAGCCTTAAGCAGAAATTTGAAATGACCGACTTAGGACATTTGCATTATTTTATTGGCCTCCAAGTCTTGCAAACCAAAGAAGGAATCTTTCTTTCTCAGTCTAAGTATGTTTGTTTGTGACCTTCTTTGTCGCTTTTACATGGAAGGTTGTAAGCCAACCCCATCTCCCTTCTAGTGTGGAGTCAAAATTTTCGCCACTTGTACTTCACTCAAAGTAGATGCCACCTTGTATCGTCAACTTGTTGGTAGTCTCTTATACTTGACTCATACCCATCCTAATCTTTCATTTGTTGTTCGTCTTTCTTTCCCACTATATGCAAACGCTCCATGAAAACCATTGGGAAGTAGCAAAAAGAATACTTCGATATATTCAGGGTATTGTTCAATTTGGGATTCATTACAGTTTAAGGGGGACTCCATTGTTGGTTGGTTTTACTGATTCAGATTGGACCGACGATCCTAATGATTGAAAATCTACTGCAGGTTATGTTTTTAGTCTTGGTTTTGGACCTCTCACTTGGGCTTTTAAGAAATAACATATGCTCTTGACATAGAGTGATTCAACGGATCCTCTTCTCCTCGATCTTAAGGACCATTAATCTGTGGCTTAACACCCGATTGGTCCATGATCTCTATTTAAAGAGCATGGATGATCATTTGCTTGTTGATCGATTATGAAAAACTCATTTGTAACATTCTTTCATTGTGTGCTCGCAGCTGATAGGAATAATCTTTAAATTCAAAGAGAGGGTTGTCCTGAACAAACACCATTCATAATGTTGATTCCTTTTCTATACCTTGTCCTCTTTGGCTTTTGAATCCTGCAGATGCGTGATAATAGTTTGGAGATTTTCTTTGTTGATTGTGATTGAGTCATCTACAACAATAAGCATTAGAGTGTTCAACAACTCTAATATTTCTTTAGATTGAGACATTGTGCGCACTGTTTGAAGCCTCCTTGTGTAGGAAGGACCAAGTAGACTCAATCAACAAGTGACGCAAGGTAGGTCGGTCGGATCCTCTTGCTTAATAGATTTATACAAATGCACTCACAAAGACTGGATGTGAACTCAAAATGCCAAGAAGTTGGCTTCTATTACATGAATCATTTACAAAATTACATGCAAACAAATAAACAAGTCGGCCTCAGCCTGTTACAATACACAGGAGTAATCTCTACTATGTCTGTGTTTATCTGTGTGTGTGTGTTTTGCGATCGATCCTCTATAGTTCCTTGATTGATCGATCCGTCCTTCTTTTGTGCCTTCACACCGCTTTTCTACTCTGCTCTGCTGCTGTTCCCTAGGTCCACCCTGTTGGTCTCCCCAAGGTGTCCTTACTCTGTCCGCCAAACTATTTCTGATCCTGCAGACCTGGAGTTGTCAGCGCCCTTGAACGTGCCTGCACAACCTTCTCCTGTGGTGACATCTAGCTTGATCTCAACCACCTTCCTAACTGCCATTAACTTCCTCAACTACCCACAACGGCTATAGGTATGTTGCCTCGACCTCTGCACCTCTTTGACTTTGCTACAGTTGTTGGTCTAATCACTGTCCTCTTTGACATGTCGACTCTTTTGTGCTTCGTCGGTCCTCGACTCAACTTGTCGGCTTCACTTAGTCTCCACGGTTGCCAGTCCGCCCCATCCCCCATGCTTGGCCTTTGCCGCTTTCGTCGGCATCGATGTTCGACTACTAGTCGACTTTCGCTCCTGTCGACTACACTTCGACAACTTCCTGCTCGACTTCCAGTCTTCCCACACCAGTGGTCGTCAGCAATCCCCTTGGTCGGCCTTCTCTTGTCGATCATCTTCGACGGTTTCTCCTAGGTCTTGATGCCCCTGCATCAGTCTCCCCAAGTGAAAAAGAACTTGACTGCTCCATCAGTCTCTTATACACTTCCTCTGGAATCCGTGTCGCTTCTTCCAGCTCGTCGTTTCTCCATCGGACTAAGTATTCTTTCTTTTGCGAACTCCTTGTGCGCCCGATTTCACACTCGTCTATCACTTCGACGATTTCTTCCTTTTGTCAATCTGGAATCTACCCTGTCCAATTGATATTTGACACTTCCTCGCTGCTGCTTGTCGAACCTTCTTCGAACTTGTATAGATCTGATACGTTGAACGTAGGAGAAATGCTCAACTCTTTCGGTAGCTCCAACTCATAAGCATTGTCCGAAATCTTCTTCAGAATCTTACATGGTCCAATATTTTTCAGCTTCAGCTTGTTATATGTTCCTGTCGGGAACCTCTCTTTCCTTAAGTGTGCATAGACTAAGTCTCCTTCGCTGAACGACTGTAGCCTTTGCTTCCTGTCGGCTCTTAACTTGTATGCCGTGTTGCTCTTTTCAATCCGCTTGCGTACATCTTCATGTACTTCCTTCAAATGCTTTGCAAATGTCTCTGCATCTGCACTCTTTCTCGTCTATGTTGGTACTTCGACCAAATCCACCACACCATCTGGGCTTCGACCTTGAACAATCTGGAATGGACTCATACCTATCGACTGATTCACAAAATTGTTGTATGCGAATTCTGCTTGCGCCAACAGGTTCTCCCACTACTTGGGTCTGTCGGTCGTCAAACATCTCAGAAGGTTTCCCAAACTTTTGTTTACTACCTCAGTTTGTCCATCAGTCTACGAATGGTATGCCGAGCTAAACTGCAACTTCGTGTCCAGTTTCTTCCATACGGTTCTCCAGAAATGACCCATAAACTTGGTATCCCTATCCGATGTTATACTCTTCGGCAACCCATGTAGTCCGAATATCTCCTTGAAGAATAATACAACAATGCTTGTGGCGTCACTTGTCTTCCGACACTGAATAAAGTGTGCCATCTTTGAAAATCTGTCGAATACCACAAAGATGGAGTCGCTACCTTGCTATGTCTTAGGTAATCCTAGCACAAAATCCATGCTCAGGTGCTCCCATGGGACATTTGGCACTGGTAATGGTGCATACAGCCTCGTTTTCTAACTTCGACTCTTCGCTAATTGGAAAATTCGACACTGTCGGACCCACTAACGGACATCCGTTGTCATCTCGGGCCAATAGTACTTCTCCTCAACCAATGCCTTGGTCTTGTCGATGCCAAAATGGCCTGCTAATCCGCCACTATGCAGTTCTTGGATTAAGTTTTCCCTTATGGATCCTCTGGGAATACATAATTGTTGTCCCTTGAATAGGTATCCCTTTTGGATAAAATAATCCAAGTAGAGAGTTCTGTCAACATTCCATGGTTCACGACTAGCCTTCCATGCTTTCGCAAAATCCTCGTCGGTTTCATACTCAGTTTTCATAGACTCTATTCCTGTCGCCTGAATTGTTGTCGTGTTCAGAAATGCAACTCTTCGACTCAGCGCGTCGGCAACCTTGTTTGACTTGCCTGACTTATGTCGCAACACGAAGGTATATCCCTGCAAGAATTCTACCCACTTCATGTGTCCCTGATTCAACTTCGACTGGGTATTCAAGTACCTCAGTGCTTGATGGTCTGTATATAACACAAATTCCTTGGGCAACAAATAATGCCTCCACTTCTTCAATGCTTGCACAATAGCATAGAACTCTTGATCGTACACCGAATATTTATGGTTGGCTTCATCCAACTTTTCGTTGAAGAATGCAATTGGTTGGCCCTCCTGGCTCAGTGTTGCACCAATTGCCATTCCACTCACATCGCAATCAACTTGGAAAACTTTGTCGAAATCTGGCAGAGCTAATACTGGGATCTCTGTCACCTTCTGCTTCAACTTGTCGAAGGTTTTCTTGGCAGCTTCAATCCACTTGAACTCCCCTTTTTTCATGCACTTTGTCAAAGGTGCACATATCCGATTGAATCCTCTTATGAACTTCCTGTAAAAACTAGAAAGTCTATGAAAACTCCGCACTCCCATCGTGCTTGTCGGTTCTGGCCACTCCAATATAGCCTTTACCTTTTCTGGGTCCATCACCAACCCTCTACCCGAGATTACGAATCCCAAGTACACCAGTTCTTCTTTCATGAAGATGCATTTCTGCAGGTTCACCACCAACTTCTTTTCCTACATCTTTTGCAACACTTGTCGAATGTGCTCCATATGTTTGGTCTTGGTTCGACTGAATATCAAGATGTCGTCGAGATACACTATGACGAACTTCCCCAAGAACGGCTTCAGTACCTCGTTCATCAGCCTCATGAACGTACTAGGTGCATTAGTCAATCCAAAGGGCATGACTAACCACTCATACAGTCCTTCCTTCGTCTTGAAGGTTGTCTTCCATTCATCGCCTTCTCTGACCCTGATATGGTGGTATCCACTCTTCAGGTCAATCTTGGTGAAATATCTTGATCCACTCAAACAGTCAATCAAGTCGTCCATCCTTGGAAATGGAAATCTGTACTTGATCGTGATGTTGTTGATAGCTCTGGATTCTGTACACATCCTCCATTCTCTTCCTTTCTTCGGTGCTAGTACAGCTGGTACTGCACACGGGCCTAGACTTTCTCTGATCAATCCTTTTCCCAACAACTCCTAGACTTGTCGATTGAGTTCTCCACTTTCTGTTGGAGTCATTCTATGTGGTGCCTTGTTTGGCAAACTTGACCCTGGAATCAAGTCGATCTGATGGGATATGCTTCTTGTCGGTGTCTCTTCGCCCATGATGCTCGTGAACTCATCCAACATCTTTTCGACTTCGACCGTTCGACACTCGGTCCTTTCAGAATGATGGCGAAACATCCCGACTGTTTCTCCTCTTTTGCTAGGAATTCCTTTGCTAAGCACATCACCACTCTCTTCTCCCAATAGTTGCTCTCCCCCTCCTTGCAGTTGGCTCTGTCCTCCTGTTTTGGCTTCAACAATCTCCGCGTGTCATTTTTCCACACTGTGACTGTGTTGGCTCGACCATTATAGATCATCTTTCGATCATATTGCCATGGTCTTCCTAACAACAGGTGACAAGCGTCCATTGGGATTACGTCGCACAGTACACTGTCTTCAAGTTTCCCAACCTTGAAGTTGATCATGCACTGTCTGGTTAACTTCACATAATGTCCTTTCTGTAACCAGGATATCTTGTATGGATTTGGATGTTGTTGACATCTCAAACCCAACTTGTCGATGATCTCTGTCGACACTAGGTTCTCTGTACTGCCTCCATCGACAATGGTCTTGCAGTATCTGTCAGCGATCAACACTTTGGTCCTGAAAATGGCCTTTCGCAGTGTCGGCTCTTTTCTTTCTCACTGGTCGTTCTGAACCAACGTCCTCCTAGTCATGCAGTTTAGACTTTTTTCTCGGTCATCTCCACCGCTGTTAGATGTCGAACTTGACCTCTCATCGCCCCTGCCATCTCGTCGGCATCGAGGTTTCGACTCTTCTGCCATGTGGAGATTCTCTGGGCATTCATAAGCTTTGTGTCCCACTCCTCGACACTTATAACAGACTATAGTCGATCCGTCAACTTCTATTCTCTCCGCTGGACCATTTCGACCAAACGCACCTCGACCGCAGGTCTCTCAACCGTCCCGTCGGTTTTCCTGTGCCTTTTCTCTAGTCGATGTCCCTTCTGCGTGTCGGTTATCTTCGACGGCTTCTCTCTTGGTCCCACTACTTTGTCCTTTTGTGGGAGCATTTTTCGCACTTCGACCAGTCATCCTTCCTCTGGTTGATATTGTTCTTCTCGACAACTTTTCCTCTACCTTCAGGGCTAGCTGGTAGACTTAACTAACCGTTCTGAACTTCGACAGGCTCAACTCGTCCTGTATAACATACTTCAGACTGTTTACATATCTTGCGACTGCTTCTTCGCCTTCATCGGTTCGACTGGATCTAATCGATAGTCTGTAGAACTCTTCCGTGTAATCCTTCACGGTCATCTCTTTCTGTTGAAAGTTTTGCAACTTCCTGAACAAGGAAATCACATAGTCATTTGGCAAGAACTTCCCTTTCAGCTTGGCAACCATTATGTCCCAAGACTTGATCTTCTCCTTGCTTTTCTTAACTCTGTCAGTTTGTATACTGTCCCACCACAATGAGGCATGACCCTTCAACTTCAGACATACAGTTTTAACCCTCTCGGGATCCTATAACTGCTTTATGTCGAAGTATTTCTCCATCTCTCTGAACCAATCTATTAAGACTTTTGGATCCAAACTCCTGAGTAGGTCGGTACATCCATTTTTGTCTTACCCCTTGTTACGTGGTACCAGTACCAGCGCACCTGCAGAGGTCCCCAGGGAGAGGGGGTCATTTTTTTTACCAGGGGTTTTTAGTCAACTTTTTCTGAGTAGGGATTATGGCTAGACCCTCTAGTTTCTCCTTTGGAAGTACTATGGCTTAGTGGCACTGCTGAATGCCTCATAAAAGGGGCTTGAAGCCCTGAGGTTGGTGTTCGGGGCTTCTAGGGGTGGATCACTGGGTCACATAACCCCGACCTTGATTTATCATTTTGGTGACAGTTATTTCAGTACTGAGGCATATGCTTCTCCTCCAGGTCACCTCCCACCAAGGATAATTTTAGGGGCCAAATTTAGCCCATCGACTATTTTTCCATGTTTTTTTCCAAAAAAAGATTCGCCAATTTGCATTTTTTGAAGCCCCATTTCGCCCAATTTCGATGGGGTAAACTTTTTTCACTCTAAAATTCGTCAAATTATTATATAAACTATATAAAATCCTTAGAAATTAAAATAATTTAAAAAAATATCGCCAAATATTTTATAGTTGACATTTTAAGAATTGGTAAGATTCGCCAAGGTTTATACACTTTTAAATAAGTATGGATCCTGTTATCACATATATAGTAGCCGGGCTACCATACATTATTTTTCTGATTCCAGTACACTATTCAGCCAGTTCCCTTACATTGAGATGCTGAGATGAGCATCTATATTGGATCACTATCAGATTTTGGACAACAGTATATATTCCCCATGCCATGACTAAGTCTCAGGACACTCAGAGAGATGACCGATATAGCCATTATACCATTTGTACAGAGCAGTCAGTAGTGCCCAGAGTTACAGTAGCAGTTTCAAAGGACAGATGATGGTTCAGGTGATGAGCATTCACGTATATGACTCAGCAGGTATATCATTGTGTTATGGTTATATTGCTTTTATACTTATTCTTATAGCATCTCTTAGCACTTAGTGTCATGATCTGGCGATCATATAGATATGTGGACCTGGTTGATCTTATTATATATATTATATTGTCCCTACTCAGACTTAGAAGTTCACTATTCATACTCATTGGTTTTACCCTCCTTATGGAGAATAGAGGTGATCATTCCACCGTACCTTGGCTTGCTAGTGTTGGCTCCATTATTCATTGTCTTCATCCATCCATTGCCTACCTTTTAGTTTATCACCCTAACTTACTACTTGACTAGTGACATGGAGGATCTTTTCCCCACTGTAGCCTCTGTATTGGATGAGCTTCCCTGTTTATTGTGTCTCGGCTCTGAGTTGATGACAAAACTTACCTATGGTGAGTTGGAGTTCCTTGTGAATTCCCCCTAGTCACTAAATTTGTGTTGGCTAAACCTGAAACTTTTAGTGCTGCCATGAATACAAAATCTGGAAAAATGAAATGTTATATCTTGTATGAAAAGTCCATTCATGCAATGTGTTTCTAAACACACATGAATGAAAGGCATGCCAAATGAAAATGGCCATGAAAATAAAATGTTATATCTTTTGGAAATGCAAATACCTAGGTAAACAAGCTGTCCATGACACACCTAGAAGTGCTCAGGTAAACAAGTGCCTTAAAAACACACCTACAGCAGAAAGCTTAAAATAAATGTAAATCTATGCAATGTGTTTATAAACACACATAGATCAAGGCTATGGAAACTTCAGGCCCAAAAAGCAATGGAATTTAAATGCTATATCAAAACAATTGCTGGCCTCATTTGTACTATGGATTGTGCGCATCTGTTACAGGTGAATAAACCCTCTTTGAACAACTCATCCATTTGTGAAACACCGCCATTCCCTGTGTTGTTGCTCATTCAGTATATACTATGGTGTGTATTCCCTTTCCCTTTGCCAAAGTGTCACAAAGTTAAGTCAGTCAAGTCATCCCTTAGCCTAGCCAGTTATTTTAGCCTTGACCCTTCACTAGCAAATTGATCACAGCTATGAAGTGAGTATGATCTTGAAAGTCTAGTCTGAGTAATAATAATAATTAATGACATTATATATTTGGATTTAGATCGCCAGTAATGATTACTTTGTGTTATAATTGTTATTTGAATAAGTTGTAGAGCATGCATTAACCTTTGACACTTTGCAGCAGCTTCTGATGATGATCTGAGTTATATTTGGTCATGTTGACTTGGTCAAACCTAGTTTGACCAAGGTCAACCATAGGACATGAGATGGTTGGACCTTGTGATGATGTGGATAGATGATATATGGTCTATGTACATGTACATGATGATTCTATGCAGCAGATACAGGGTTATGATGATGATTCATGGTTTACAACATTATTTGATCATTTACAAATTATTATTATTTCACCTATTCCGGTATATTGGATATATTTTATGATCCTGCAGAGACTCATATGGTGTATGAGTACACATCTTTGATGGATTTGGACCCTCTGAGTCCAATGAGACAATCTGTTTTCAGTTCCGGGCACTTACAGTGATGATTGAGCCTCAGTAGGCTATCCCAGTGCAGTTTTGGTCTGTCGGAGACCCTATCAAAGCAGATGTGATTTTTATCCGGTTGACCTAGGGCGCTGTGCTTGGAGGGGGTGGTACAGCCACTTGTTTTTACCATATTACCCCCCTCCCGGACACACTGGTGCCCTGACCTTGACAGCGTAGGCACTCTAGGAGGCAGTTTGGGGTAGTTTCACACTTCCCAAGGCATTTCAGGATTGGTAGAAATGGCTATTGACGAATTCGATTTGGGCTACTGAGGCAATGTCTTGGCATGGGATGATCAGCGATGATGGATTGATGTCTTCCACACCTCCTCCAGCAGTTTCAGCTTCATCGGGGCCCACATCCATCACTTATGGCATTTTCTGATAATTTCTAAGGCCTTTTTGAGGCCTACGATTTGTCCATAGAGGCACGATTTGGTATATTGATTACTATTTTATTATTATTGTGCTATGGGGATTGACCAAGGGTGGCTAAAATTACCCCTTGGATCCACCATAAGCTTCTTATTATATTTTGTCATCATGATTTGGTGGAATTCCCCTCTTCTAGGGCGATTTTGTCCACTTATGTTATATTTTATTAGTGATCCATGTATTTTATTGTTGAGCTCATCTCAACCATTGATTAGACATTTGTATCTTTTAATCTTAGCCACTCATTCAAAAAGTGGTTAGGATTTTGATGCCTCTCCTTCCTATTTAAAGGAGAGAGCTTCTCATTGTAAGGGGTCTTTGGCTCTTGGATTATTGGTATAGAAAAACTTTCTTGTGGAAATTCCTGTGGTCTCCTTTGCATCTGGTGTTCTTAGATGGTGATTGGAAAGTCTATTGCAACCTAGCATTTGGAATTTGTGGTAAGATCTATCTCTTTTGGAAATCATTGTCTTGTCTACAGGAGGGCGACTTCAACAAGGGCAATTTTGCAAGGCTTCTTCAAATCGACTTTCTTGGCATTTGCTTGTATCAGGGGGTTATCATTAGTATCATTGTGATCTATGCTATCTTTCTGTTACTTCTCTTGTGGCATTAGTCTTATCTCTTGATTGCATCAAATCTGATATTGTTGACGTTTGTTGTGCAGGAGAGAGGGCGCATTGGCTTCTTGGACTAAATCGATTTCATAGAAAACTATCTCAAAGCTTCTCAAATTGATCGGGTTTGCATAGATCATCATCATCAAGGCATCTACAAGGTTACCCAGGTAAGATCCACAGGTTTGTTTCTCTTATCTTGATCCAATCCATTGACATAGCTCATAAATTCATAAAACCCTTATTATTTCAAACCCTCATTGTTACATTTTCTCAGATCTACTAAGATCTAGTGGGTTGTTGGGTATAATATTGAAAACCCACCTCTATAGTATCCACGGCATCCCGGATCTATAGTTTGGTGAGGATTGGCCTCCATTTGATCCCCTTCCCAGGCCAACTTAGCCTCTCCAAGTGAGGTCGCACTCCTTGGGGAAGGTGAGTTACCCTAGATCCAGTTGATGGGTAGTTGAGATCCCGATTGTTTCATGATCTACACATCCAATAACCTACCCCCAGATTGTCACTTTTCTGATTTCTACCTTGTGGGGCCTATTCCACATTTTAAGGGATTTAATCCCCATTTTGGACAACTTGGTATTGTTATCACATATATAGTAGCCGGGCTACCATACAATATTTTTCTGATTCCAGTACACTATTCAGCCAGTTCCCTTACATTGAGATGCTGAGATGAGCATCTATATTGGATCACTATCAGATTTTGGACAACAGTTGTATTCCCCATGCCATGACTGAGTCCCAGGACACTCAGAGAGATGACCGATATAGCCATTATGCCTTTGGTACAGAGCAGTCAGTAGTGCCCAGAGTTACAGTAGCAGTTTCAGAGGACAGATGATGGTACAGGTGATGAGCATTCAGGTATATGACTCAGCAGGTATATCATTGTGTTATGGTTATATTGCTTTTATACTTATTCTCATAGCATGTCTTAGCACCTAGTGTCATGATCTGGCGATTAGCACCTAGTGTCATGATTTGGCGATCATATAGATATATGGACCTGGTTGAGCTTATTATATATATTATATTGTCCCTACTCAGAAGTTCACTATTCATACTCATTGGTTTTACCCTCCTTAGGGAGAATAGAGGTGATCATTCCACCATACCTTGGCTTGCTAGTGTTCGCTCCATTATTCATTGTCTTCATCCATCCATTGCCTACCTTTTAGTTTATCACCCTGACTTACTACTTGACTAGTGGCATGGAGGACTTTTCCCCACTGTAGCCTCTGTATTGGATGAGCTTCCCTGTTTATTGTGTCTCGGCTCTGAGTTGGTGACAAAACTTACCTATGGTGAGTTGGAGTTCCTTGTGAATTCCCCCTAGTCACTAAAGTTGTGTTGGCTAAACCTGAAACTTTTAGTGCTGCCATGAATACAAAATCTGGAAAAATGAAATGCTATATCTTGTATGAAAAGCCCATTCATGCAATGTGTTTTTCAACACACATGAATGAAACGCATGCCAAATGAAAATGGCCATGAAAATAAAATGTTATATCTTTTGGAAATATAAATACCTAGGTAAACAAGCTGTCTGTGACACACCTAGAAGTGCTCAGGTAAACAGGTGCCTTAAAAACACACCTGCAGCAGAAAGCCTAAAATAAATGTAAATCTATGCAATGTGTTTTTAAACACACATAGATCAAGGCTATGGAAACTTCAGGCCCAAAAAGCAATGGAACTTAAATGCTATATCAAAACAATTGCTGGTCTCATTTGTATTATGGATTGTGCGTATTTGTTAAAGGTGAATAAACCCTCTTTGAACAACTCATCCATTTGTGAGACACCGCCATTCCCTGTGTTGTTGCTCATTCAGTATATACTATGGTGTGTATTCCCTTTCCCTTTGCCAAAGTGTCACAAAGTTAAGTTAGTCAAGTCATCCCTTAGCCTAGCCAGTTATTTTAGCCTTCACCCTTCACTAGCAAATTGATCACAGCTATGAAGTGAGTATGGTCTTGAAAGTCTAGTATGAGTAATAATAATAATTAATGACATTATATACTTGGATTTAGATCGCCAGTAATGATTACTTTGTGTTATAATTGTTATTTGAATAAGTTGTAGAGTGTTACCAACTATTTTGTACCATAGCTGAATTTCTCGTGAGCCGCCAGTTCCATGAACATGGTTCATGTTCATCGTCAGTGTTCAGAAGTTCAGAAGTCATTTTCAGGGCATTTTTGCCCCATTTGTAATAACTGCATGTTCATACCCCCATGGGAAATTTGTAAAAAGTCGGTCTAAACAGGGTCCTTTTATAAAAGACTCGGTTATCCGTAGGTTTAGCCATTTGGGGGATACTCTAGAGTGTTTTTTCCTTAGGAATTAAGGGCTACTAATCAGTGGCGTATAATCCCCGAGTTTTTCACTCAAACCTCCAAAGCTGGAGTATTTCCCATGGTGGTCAAAACCTAAGGTGGTTATTAGAGTCTTGTGTCTAGGATTTTTTACGTGTTAGCCATCTCGATTGAGTCGTATGAACATGCACTAGGTCCCCTAGGAGTTTCGTTTGATTCCGGCAAAAATAATTTTTTCATAAAATTAGACCATTTTTTAATGGTTTAATTAAATTTTTTTTTAAAATGATAAAAGCTTCATCTGGAGGCGGAATTGGGCGTGGGGAGGCTCGTCTTGACGCTCAGAGCATCCTCTTCACCCTAGCACCCTCATTTCTCAGATTCCGGGCAGTTACCTCACCCCAGGAGCACTTTTGGCTAAAAACGCATCATTCTGGCATCTATTTATTAAAAAAGTGACAAAATGCACTAAAGTCCAAAATCAAATAAGCCAAAATTTGATTAAAAAATTAGATGGAAAGGTTGAAAGTGGTTTGTATGAAGTGTACGACCTCACTCAAGTGATAAAAGTGACATAGTATAAAGTCCAAGTGTGATTTTCGAATTTCATGAGGAGGGTGACGTGAGGTTGAGATGTGTTTTCCTCCATTCGCATGGGCATCAATATTGCATAGTTATAAGTGAAGGTTCCAAGTCATATGAGTGGTGGGGTATCATTCAAGTGATAAAGCACATACTAAATCAAACTTTGGTCTCGAATTGAATTGAGGAGAAATAACGCATGGCCCCTACCTCACGTGGAAATTCTTCACGCGTGGCTCACGAATTGTGGGTTGGTGGATGTGTGTTTAATGAATATGGTGGGCGCATCCCTTGGCTTGTGGCAGCATCAAGCTTGGCTCCTTTCAAGAACTCGAGTCAACACATGCGTTGAAACTCCAAGCTCACCCTCACGCATTCCTATAAACCCTCACGTCAATCTCAAGAAAGGGCTCGAAATTGCAAGGTGGAGTTTGGTCATTGGTGGGTGATACTTCCAAGGAATGGATGGGGGGCGCCTTGCCAAGGTGGAGGCCACCTCCCCATCCCATTCAATGATATTCGAGTTGTTGTGATAGTTGAAACACTCCAAACGTGAAGCAGACTTGGAATTCGACTTTGATGATTGGTGCCATTGGCACTTTGATTGACAAATCGATTTAGGGTAGGCATGTACTCTAGTTTTGTTATATAAGAGAGAGCTCTTGCTCCTCTTTTCTCATGGTCTTTTGAGCAAAGAAACTCTGGAGATTTTTGTAAGCGATTTATATTTAATAAAGTTGTGACTTTGGAGGTCAATTTGTGGAGGCTCTTGGTGGCCATGCTTCATAACTATTCTAAGGTGATATTGTATGAATTGTTATATGCTTAGGAATATTTGGATTTGATTTATATGTTTAGAGGGCTAACAATCTAGCACATGCATATATGTCTTTTCTTTTCGCTTGAGTTTATGTGGTTTGCAGGTATCTCCCGAAGTTGTGTGAGCTTTTTGCAGGTTCTCTTTCACTCTACTCGTGACCAAAGGCTTCTCAACCTGTTAAACATTAGCAACAAGAGGATCTAGCTCTTCCCCATCAACATTCAAACAAACTCTTATCTTGGTTACCGGTTCTCAAGGGTTTATTTCTTCAAACCTTCAACTTTCTCCTTGATCTTTTGTCATTGATTGCTAGCCCTCTTCCTCTCGTTTTCTTGCCCTACCTTCTCTCCCTTCTCGTTTTGCCTTGCCCTTCTAGCTGCCTTCTAAGTGACTGTTCATTATCTTCTAGTGACTTTGCTGCTCCATTTTTTTTACTCACTGGCTGCCCTTCATTCTCTCCCATTTGCTGATCCTGTTTCGTGCCACTTTCCACCTTACCTTGCTGCCATATCCTCTCATTTTTGCCCATTTTTCGGTGCTACTTAGCCACTGTTTGGGCGTGCTTGAGCCACTGTTTTGGTGACTTTCTCTTACTGTTTTCATTGCCTTTCTTTCAGCCTGCTTCCATCCACTGTTTGCTGCTCTCTTACCCCACTTTTTGGGGTTTCTTTCACTGCTTTTTTGGTTCCCATTTTGCCCACTGCCTGGGCATACTCCAGCCCACTGTTTGGTTTGCTTTCTCCTGCTGTTTGGGTGTCTCTTTACCTCTGATTTCTTCTCTTGTCTCTGCACTTCTATCCTCCAAACCTTCTCAAAATACAACACAGTAAACTACAAAAACAGTAAGCTTGTTAGTATTAGCATTGTTAGTTTTATGTTATATTTCATCATTTTAAAAGTTTAAGTCTTTTGAAAAATGATTGGGCATTTAGTTTAGTTGGTTAGTTGGCATTAGATCTCCTTTACAAGTTAGCATTTAAACATTTCATATTTGTTAATTTACTTTCAAAAGCTTTGCATTAGATCTTCATTTAATTGCATCTTAAAAGTTTGATTCTCATAAAGTTTGATTTTTCACATCTTATATCTAGGATTAGTATCTCTTGCTTAAAGATCGATTTCTAAGAGTAAGTAGTATGCATTTTTATCTTAGATCTTAGTTGCATATAGTTCACTTTGATTTTATGTCTCTAATGCTAAAGGGTGCTTGTAGTGTGACTTGCATTATTTTGTAGGTGTGAAGAAGTGCAAAGAAAACCAAAGGAGATCTCAAACTTGAAGGAACAAGATTCAAAGAAGAAGAAGAACAAAAACCTCAATAAGAGATTTGAACCAATAAGAATATCCAAAAGAAAAATGAAGAGGATGATAACCATGAAGACATAACACCATTCTCCTTTTTGAAAAAAGCCATTAAGGGCTTCCAAGTATTTCTTCCATAGTTTGTTTTATTTCCTTGAAAAGACCTTTCAGGGATTTCTCCCATGGCAGTTGTAATCATTTAATAAAGTTTCAAGTGGAGTGGTCCTCCACTTTTTTGGGTTTCTTCCCCATTTGGGGAAGAGTGTTGTGTTTGTTAGCTTAGATCTTCTCATTTCACTGTTTAGATTAACCTTTTATTTCATTTGCTTTATTTCTCTTCCAAGCCTTCGACCGGAAGTTGTATCCTTGGGATCCCATCCCAGGGGCAAGACCACATAATTTGTGGTTACTCTTCCTTCCCCGTCGGTTTCCTTGGTAGAGCTTTCAGCTAGCTGGAGGTTCTCAAGTGCAGGCGGTTCTAGTGGCTGACCTTGTTCGGAGGTTGATCCCACCTTTAGTGTAAAATTGCTTGGTAGAACACTAAATCCTTCGTTTATTTCACTTTATTTTGCAAGTAGCATGCTAGCTATGTTTCATATCTATGGAGCTACCACATGATTTTAATATTACAAAGTTTCAATATCCTATTTTCACAACTGCTTCTTGTTTCTTAAAATAAACAAAGTCTCTTGAACTTGGCCAAATCCAAGTCAAGAGCACTCTCTGTCGGAGAGCATTGTAGATTTGCACTTTCTCCTTGCATTAGGCATTTTAAAGTAGGAAGTCTCTTGAACTGTGGTCTTAAGACTAAGTCAAGAGCACTCTCTGTCGGAGGGTTGAACAAGTGCTCTTAACTTAATAAAATATTTCAACCCACATTTCCCTCTAATAAATTTACTTTGGTTGATTGTCCAACACCCGTATGCTCTGCCAATCGGAAACGGTTGGGCTAGTACTCAGAAAGGTGGAAGACTTGTTAAGCTCATAAGTGATAACCTAAGTCACATGACACGAGGACACGGGACACGAGTGTCCCCACGGGACACGAGTGTCCCCACGGGACACGGTGACCCCCGGAATCAGGACACGTAGGACACGTTTTATATACATATATATATATTTTTAAAATATATTACAATTTAAAAATATAAACATATAGATCCAATAAAATTTAACATTTACAATTACAAATATTCTATAGAAATTACATTTACAATTACAAATATGAAATATTCAATAGAAATTAGATCATTCACAAATCACAACACATTTGTCATTCACAATCACAAATCACAATGAGACATTGAGACACATAGATGCATGTCAGAGACTTGGAACCATATTTCTCATTAAGTCATCAAAATCAAAATGTATTACATAGATGTCGGAATGCCACTGGGCACTGGCAAATGCCAAATAGAGTCTAGACTCTAGACTAATAGTCTAATAGTAAATACAAAAAAGGGGTGGATCAAGATGGAAGAATCCCATCTGTCAATGACTCAATAGTCCTCCTCCATGCCTGAATCAACAAACTCATCACTGCCCTGATCCTCCTCCTCCTCCTCCTCCTCTCTGCCAATCTGACTAACTGCATCTGCTGGTGTGGAGGATGACCCCTCCATACGATCACCCTCATCAAAAGTGACCGGCTCTAGCACTGGATCATTAAGATCCATGTTGTCTAATGCCAACTCAGTACTGCTGTCCAAACCCATCTCATCAGGAAAGACATCCCACATCCGTGTCTTTCCCTTCACCCACTCCTCCCTCTTCCTGTAAATAAGACGAAGGTTGGAGTGCACATACACCATCGTCTTTTCCCTAGACTGCTCAAGTCTGCTCTTCTTCACACTGTACAAGTTTCCATATGTGCTCCAATTCCTCTCACAACAAGAGGATGAAGTAACTTGAGAGAGGACCCTCAAGGCTATCTTTTGTAGAAGAGGGCATGTTGCCCCATGAGTTGTCCATCAAACAAGGGGTTTCTTAACCCCCATGTCTCTAACCACCTCATATCCTCCAAATCTCCCAGTGCCACTAGAAAACTCATAAAATTCCTCCTCCACCACCTCAAGGTGGTCTCTATCCTGAAGTAGCCGTCTAAATGCTATCTTCCTCCCCTCTGAGATCTCTCCATCCATGTGAGGAGGGACTCTGGATGAGGGCCCCGACCCACCACTGAGCCAAACCTGAGCGTAGAACCTAGGGTTCAATGAGTGGGCCTGTTGGCCTCCTATTTTGACTGTTCAGCACAATATTTTCTAGTTTAAGTCTTATGAAACCAAGTAATCATCAGCTTTATTTAGTGTTGTTTTGTGCATGGTTATGCCTTTTGAAGAGCAACATTGCTAGGAGCTTTGGTAAGTGACTTTTTAATTGTTTATTTATTATTTTGCTTTGTTTTATGTATATAATGGAACCTTTAGTTTTCATTTAATAATGGGTCAATTAATGAGTCTTTATTTCTTTTATGCAGGAGTCTTTTGGTTATTTGGCCCAACGCTTGTCCCGGCGCTCCAAAGAAGATCTATGTTGGCTGAACCAGAGATTTGGGGGATTTTATTGCTCAGGATAACATCTTGTTTGATTTCCAATCGCTTCCAGGACGCAGGTGCAGTTATCCAGTGTTGTTCTGCGGATGTCATTTGCTCATTTCCGTCCTTGATCAGGACCCTGATTTCGGGCTCAATTTCTGAACAAACGGTTGGGAATTGTTCAAAACGGTTCGAAACCCACTTCACAAATGGCCCCATTTACCCCTAACCGCGGGCAGTTTTCAGAATTTCTGAACGAATGTGGAGAAATCCTTTCCGAAACAGACGTGGTTTTGCCAGATTTGGTGTTGGCCGTTTTCTGGGTACTTGCTCGAATTTCTTAATTTTGGGATGGATCTTGTCCATCTATCCATCTATAAATAAATACCTAGGAGGGATACACAAGGAGAAGACACTGTAAACTCTGTTTTTATTAATTTATCAAGCGTTTATCCTCTCAAGGCTTTGATTTCATACTTGTGAGCGTTGAAGGCTGCGCCCACCTTCAACATTGACTATCTGTGCATATTATTGTTTTCTTTTGCTGTAAGTAAAGTCAGATTACCTCTTTTAAGACTGTTTTCTGTAGATGAATGCCAATAGCTTCATTCACTTGTGATTTGGAATGGGATTTATGTTTGCAGAAGACTAGTTGATATCATATGTGTGATGAGTCTGAAGATATTTAGTTTAGCTTGAAGAATCGATTTGGTAGAGTAGTAAAAGTGAATTTCATATTCAGTTTGTTGTAGAATCGATTTAATGAAAAGACTAGATTGAAATCTCATATTTCTTTTGTTATTAGCACTGTAGCAGCTAGTGAATAGCTCCAACAACGGTTTAATTCTTTCGACTCGTGAGCTTATAAGACTGTAAGATATTTTCTGATTGTGTTGTGTGGATTTCAAAAGAATTTGCAGCATTTGTGGAGTTAGCAAAAGATTTGAAGACTTTAGTTTATAGAGTAATTTAGGTCTTTTTAAATAGCATTTTTGTTTTGGCCAGATAGGAGTTTGGATTATGTTTTCTTGGTATTGAATGAAATCAGAAAAAATATCATAATTTACAGTACTGTTTCCTAGGATTGAACACCAATCTCATAGTCTACATATAGACGAGAATGAGTGAATATCTCTTGAACAGTCCTAACATTCATTGGTGTATATTTTCTGAATAATCTCAGCAGTCTTTTATGTGCATTTGTATGCACAAAATGCAGGCAGGGTATGTTTCAACAGTAGCAGCAAGCCAAACTTCCTTTTGTTAAGCTGTTTGTGGACAATTTAGAGTTGAGAGGAAACAAGTTTCATTTCAGTAATTATTTGAGAGTGTTTGTGTAGATTTTAGCATCAGACTTTGTAAGATTAATGGTTGGAAGTTTTAGATACAACACAAGGTTACTAAGATTGATTGAGCAGGCTGTTTGTTTTGAAGAGTAAACCATAATTGTTGTAGCTTAAGATTGCTGTAGTTTAGTATTGGTTTGAAAGATTGTTGTAGTTTAGTATTTCTTTGGAAGATTGCTGTAGGTTGCTGTGAGTTATATTGAATTTGATAGTAAGATAGGAATCAACAAATTGATTTCCTTTTCTTTATGACAGACCTAGGAACCCTTAGCATTGATCATTCAATACAGTAATAGCTTTGTCAATTTCATTTTTATTTGTGAGTAGACTAGAATTTCTTGAAGTATGAGCATTAAGACTACTTTGCCCGCACATATAGTGTAGCAGCTCAAAGTTTACGCACCCTGGTTGACAATTAATTGAAGGTAAATTAACTAGTGATAATTTTACCCAACAGGGCCAAGCAATGCAAAGGTGTGCAATTCTTATCCCACCTGGAGATAAGAATGCCCTGTATGATGGACCATAAGTTCTCTGCCGATGTCTCATACTCAGCACACTCATTCTCCATAACAATGGTCCTCATGGACTCAATCATGGAATCCCACCCCTCATAAACATCTCCTAGGATGGGCTGGTCCATGTCTGCAAACCGCAACAAAGAAATGATTGGCTCCATGATCTTGATGCTAAGGACTACCCTATCCCACCAACCATCATCTAATACTGTGTCCTTCACCTTTTGTGAAGCAATCTGGTCCGACTTTCTCCAAAAAGCCCAAAACTCTGAAATCACCATGGACCCAAGAGCGGTTTTTACCTCTCTCAATCTCTTGAGCATGATGAATGAGGAAGCAAACCGAGTATCTGCAACCTTCAACAATGAAAGATGTGTGTACTCTTTGTAGATTGTGAGGGCATTGGTGTGGTTTTGTACAAAGTTACAGATATGGCGTGCATCCTCAATAAGTTTGCCAATCCATGGCACATCTAAAGCAATAGATTTCAGTGCTAAATTCAAAGAATGGACAATGCAAGGTGTCCAAAATACCTGTAAGATCAATAAAAGAAAGTATAAATGAGTCATTGAGTCTAGACTCCTAGACTCTACAAGACTACAACTAACTACTAAGTTACTAACAGCTCAAAATTTCAAATAAATGAGTAAATTAACAATCACATACCTGTGGATGTTTAGCTTCCACAATCATGCCAGCAGCCTTGCAAACAGGTGCATTGTCCGTGATGATTTGTACACAAGAATCAACACCTACTTCTTCAATGGTTTTGATGAACAAATCACCCATATATTGTGCATCCTTGTATTTCCCAAGAGCATCCACCGCTTTCAAGAACACCGGTCCATTTGTGGAAGACACCATGAAATTGATGAGTGGATGGCGTGCTGGATCCGTCCATCCATCAGAAACAATACTAACACCCCATGTGGACCATTTTGATTTAATTGGATCAATAATTTTATCCACCTCCTTCTTTGCCTTAACCAACAATGTGGTTCTAAGCTTCTCTGAACTAGGAGGCACATAACCAGTTGGAGCTCATTCCATTATAGATCGACACATCTCAAAGTACAATGGTGACCGTGCAACATTGAATGAGATGAAGTTGAGGTAGAAGAAAAATGCAATGGAGAGGTCTACCTCTTCTCGTGCCTCTTGTTGGAAAATCCTATCCATTGGACCTCTTGAAGTTGGCCTCTTTCTTGTTGGATAAGCAATAACATCAACCCCACTCCTAGTGCTAGAGGGTTTCCTCAAGAATGGAAGAGGATCCTCACGATGAAATGTCTTGCTTGCTGCAGCCACCTTCCCTACCCCAACATGGTCTTCTCTTTCCATCTCCCTCCTTTGGTTAACACTCACAGCTTTGCATGAAGAAATCCCACAAGGGAGGGCCAACAAATGGCCTTTAACCCGGTAATAGGTGCTCTTGAATTCATGCCTGCAGAAATTGCAAGTCCAACACACATTGCCTCCCCCACCAAGCTTCGCTCCAACACCTTCTTTCCTTGTCACATACTTCCACAATGGGTATTTATTCTCTTGTGCTTGTTGTTTTGCCAAAGCATGGCTATAATGAGGATGAGCTTCACTAGAACCGGTTGGAGCACTACTAGGAGCAGAAGGGGATGTGCTTGGAGGAGGAATAGGACGAGAGGGAATAGATGGGGCATTCTTCCCTTTCCTTTGCCCTCTACCTGCTGCCCTAGCTGGTTGAGACATTTTCCTTCAACCTTGCTGGTGAAATCACACTTGAATCTCCTTCACCTGCAAGAAAACACTCTTGAATCTCCTTCACCTGCAAAAAAAATGACTTTGAGCTCTCTCTAACTCTCCCTCACACTCCCAACAGTTAGCAAATGACAAATAAAAGACAAAAAAAAAGCGTTTTTATTGACCCGCGGGCTCTTCCTCACGCGTTTTCGTGTCCTGTTTTCTCCCCCACGCTGCACAGACTGCCCCACGCGTGTCCCGATTTCGGGACACGAAAAAACTCGTGTCCCCCACGTGGGGCCAACGTGTCCGCGCCCAAACGTGGCCCACGGGACACGGGGACCCTGTAGGACGTGTCCTGTCACTTAGGTGATAACTAATAAAACTTTCACCCCCATAACCAACCAATCCAGAGTTGAGCGATAAGATAAGTTCGGTGGGTAATCTCCTAGTTGGGGGCGCCGGGGTTCCATGTTCAGCCTCTAGTTTGCTGGTTAGCATTGCGCGACCTGGCTAGAGCACTGGGTGGCCCGACATGTCCTTGAACGGAGGCACTTGATACTGTCTTTCTAGACACTCTCTTGATATATTTGGTTTTAGCCCTAATAATCAAGACCATTAAAATATTCAATAAACCAAGATTAATCGCAGGACGATCTCACGAACATTACCACTTTGAACTCTTGTATCAAGCAACCCAAGCACTCAAGCCTTTTTTGACTCCATAAGGCACTGGTCCTTGGCATCTTTCTATTTTGGCTTATTATCTATCTGGAGCATTTATATTTCCATGGTTGTCTTGCTTTAATTTTATCAAAGTGGTTATATCTCGAATCTCTTATCTCATATCGCAACGTGGATTGCTAATATGTGTTTATTTCATAAATTGTGTCTCTCACCTTCAAAACTCCTAAACAACACCCATCCGCATCACAACATTAAAAAACATTTTAAAACACAAGAGCCTTAGACAACTCTTTCTAGGGACTACCCCCCTTGGCTTCGTTAGGCGTTAGCCTAAACAGAGGAGATGGGATTTAGGTGACAGTACCTGGCTCATTGCTTGCCCCCAAGGCCACACCTTTCCCCACTTTCCAGTGAGGGAGAAAACTTTTGAAAGATTTATGCTGCTGGTGTGCAGTTTGGCGGACAACATTGAGCATGCATTAACCTTTGACACTTTGCAGCAGCTTCTGATGATGGTCTGAGTTATATTTGGTCATGTTGACTTGGTCAAACCTAGTTTGACCAAGGTCAACCATAGGACATGAGATGGTTGGACCTTGTGATGATATGGATAGATGATATATGGTCTATGTACATGTACATGATGATTCTATGCAACAGATACAGGGTTATGATGATGATTCATGGTTTACAACATTATTTGATCATTTACAGATTATTATTATTTCACCTGTTCCGGTATATTGGACATATTTTATGATCATGCAAAGACTCATATGGTGTATGAGTACACATCTTGGATGGATTTGGACCTTCTGAGTCCAATGAGACAGTTTGTTTTCAGTTCCGGGCACTTACAATGATAATTGAGCCTCAGTAGGCTATCCCAGTGCAGTTTTGGTCTGTCGGAGACACTGTTAGAGCAGATGTGATTTTTATTCGGTTGACCTATGGCGTTGTGCTTGGAGGGAGTGGTCCAGCCACTTGTTTTTACCATATTACCCCCCTCCCGGACACACTGGTGCCCTCACCTTAACAGCGCAGGCACTCCAGGAGGTAGTTTGGGGCAGTTTCACGCTTCCCGAGGCATTTCAGGATTGGTAGAAATGGCTATTGAGGAATTCGATTTGGGCTACTGAGGCAATGTCTTGGCATGGGATGATCAGTGATGATGGATTGATGTCTTCCACACCTTCTCCAGCAGTTTCAGCTTCATCGGGGCCCACATCCATCACTTATGGCACTTTCTGATGATTTCTGAGGTCTTTTGAGGCCTACGATTTGTCCATAGAGGCACGATTTGGTATATTGATGACTATTTTATTATTATTGTGCTATGGGGATTGACCAAGGGTGGCTAAAATTACCCCTTGGACCCACCATAAGCTTCTTATTATATTTTGTCATCATGATATGGTGGGATTCCCCTCTTCTAGGGCGATTTTGTCCACTTATGTTATATTTTATGAGTGATCCATGTATTTTATTGTTGAGCTCATCTCAACCATTGATTAGACATTTGTATCTTTTAATCTTAGCCACTCATTCAAAAAGTGGTTAGGATTTTGATGCCTCTCCTTCCTATTTAAAGGAGAGAGCTTCTCATTGTAAGGGGTCTTTGGCTCTTGGATTATTGGTATAGAAAAACTTTCTTGTGGAAATTCTTGTGGTCTCCTTTGCATCTGGTGTTCTTAGATGGTGATTGGAAAGTCTATTGCAACCTAGCATTTGGAATTTGTGGTAAGATCTTTTTTTTTTTGGAAATCATTGTCTTGTCTACAGGAGGGCGACTTCAACAAGGGCGATTTTGCAAGGCTTCTTCAAATCGACTTTCTTGGCATTTGCTTGTATCAGGGGGTTATCATTAGTATCATTGTGATCTATGCTATCTTTCTGTTACTTCTCTTGTGGCATTAGTCTTATCTCTTGATTGAATCAAATCTGATATTGTTGACGTTTGTTGTGCAGGAGAGAGGGCACATTGGCTTCTTGGACTAAATCGATCTCATAGAAAACTACCTCAAAGATTCTCAAATTGATCGGGTTTGCATAGATCATCATCATCAAGGCATCTACAAGGTTACCCAGGTAAGATCCACAGGTTTGTTTCTCTTATCTTGATCCAATCCATTGACATAGCTCATAAATTGATAAAACCCTTATTATTTCAAACCGTCATTGTTACATTTTCTCAGATCTACTAAGACCTAGTGTGTTGTTGGGTATAATATTGAAAAACCCACCTCTATATTATCCAAGGCATCCCGGATCTATAGTTTGGTGGGGATTGGCCTCCATTTGACCCCCTTCTCAGGCCAACTTAGCCTCTCCAAGTGAGGTCGCACTCCTTGGGGAAGGTGAGTTACCCTAGATCCAGTTGATGGGTAGTTGAGATCCCACTTGTTTCATGATCTACATATCCAATAACCTACCCCCAGATTGTCACTTTTCTGATTTCTACCTTGTGGGCCCTGTTATCACATATATAGTAGCCGGGCTACCATACATTATTTTTCAGATTCCAGAGCACATTTCAGCCAGTTCCTTTACTTTGAGATGATGAGATGAGCAGCTATCTTTGGATCACTATCAGATTGTGGATAGCAGTTGTATTCCCCATGCCATGACTGAGTCTCAGGACACTCAGAGAGATGACCAATGTAGCCATTATACCATTGGTACAGAGCAGTCAGTAGTGCCCAGAGTTACAGCAGCAGTTTCGGAGGACAGATGATGGTACAGGTTGATGAGCATTCAGGTATATGACTCAGCAGGTATATCATGGTGTTATGGTTAGATTGCTTTTATACTTATTCTTATAGCATGTCTTAGCACTCAGTGTCATGATCTGGCGATCATATAGATATTTGGACCTGGTTGATCTATTATATATATTATATTGTCCCTACTCAGACTTAGAAGTTCACTATTCATACTCATTGGTATGTACCCTCCTTAGGGAGAATAGAGGTGATCATTCCACCATATCTTGGCTTGCTAGTGTTGGCTCCATTATTCATTGTCTTCATCCATCCATGGCCTACCTTCTAGTTTATCACCCTGACTTACTACTTGACTAGTGACATGGAGGATCTTTTCCCCACTGTAGCCTCTGTATTGGATGAGCTTCCCTGTTTATTGTGTCTCGGCTCTGAGTTGGTGACAAAACTTGCCTATGGCGAGTTGGAGTTCCTTGTGAATTCCCCCTAGTCACTAAAGTTCTGTTGGCTAAACCTGAAACTTTTAGTGCTGCCATGAATACAAAATCTGGAAAAATGAAATGCTATATCTTGTATGAAAAGCCCATTCATGCAATGTGTTTCTAAACACACATGAATGAAAGGCATGCCAAATGAAAATGGCTATGAAAATAAAATGTTATATCTTGTGGAAAATAAATACCTAGGTAAACAAGCTGTCCATGACACACCTAGAAGTGCTCAAGTAAACAAGTGCCTTAAAAACACACCTGCAGCAGAAAGCCTAAAATAAATGTAAATCTATGCAATGTGTTTATAAACACACATAGATCAAGGCTATGGAAACTTCAGGCCCAAAAAGCAATGGAACTTAAAAGCTATATCTAAACGATTGCTGGCCTTATTTGTATTATGGATTGTGCGCATCTGTGAAGGTGAATAAACCCTCTTTAAACAACTCATCCATTTGTGAGACACCGCCATTCCCTGTGTTATTGCTCATTCAGTATATACTATGGTGTATTCCCTTTCCCTTGCCAAAGTGTCACAAAGTCAAGACAGTTAAGTCATCCCTTAGCCTAGCCAGTTAATTTAAGCCTTCACCCTGCACTAGCAAATTGATCACAACTATGAAGTGAGTATGATCCTGAAAGTCTAGTCTGAGTAATAATAATAATTAACGACACTATATATTTGGATTTAGATCGCCAGTCATGATTACTATGTGTTATAATTGTTATTTGAATAAGTTGTAGAGCATATATTAACCTTGACACTTTGCAGCAGCTATTGATGATGATCTGAGTTATATTTGGTCTTGGTTAGACCTAGTTTGACCATGGAGGACCATGGGACATGAGATGTTGGACCTTATGATGATATGGATAGATGATATATGGTCTATGTATACATACATGATGACTCTATGCAGCAGCTACAGGGTTATGATGATGATTCTGGGGTTACAGCAGTGTTTGTATATGTACAGCGCATTATTATTGGCCTTGTTTCGGTATATTGGATATTTATTTTGATCATGCAGAGACTCATATGGTGTATGAGTACACATCTTGGATAGATTTGGACCTTCTGAGTCCAATGGGACAGTTTGTTTTCAGTTCTGAGCACTTACAGTGATGATTGAGCCTCAATAGGCTGTCCCAGTGCAGTTTTGGTCTGTTGGAGGCCTTGTCAGAGCAGAGATGACTTTTATCCGGTTGACCTAGGGCGCTGACGATGGAGGGGGTGGTCCAGCCACTTGTTTTTACCATATTACCCCCCTTCCGGACACATTGGTGCCCTCACCTTGACAGCGCGAGCACTCCAGGAGGCTGTTTGGGGCAGTTTCACGCTTCCCGAGGCATTTCAGGATTGGTAGAAATGGCTATTGAGGAAATCGATTTGGGCTACTGAGGCAAAGTTATGGCATGGGATGATCAGTGATGATAGATCTAGACCTTCCACACCTTCTCCAGCAGTTTCAGCTTCATCGGGGCCCGCATCCATCACTTATGGCACTTTCTGTGGATTTTTGAGGTCTTTTGAGGACCACGACTTCACTATGGAGGCACGATTTGGTACATTCATGATTATTTTTTGGTTATTGTGCTATGGGGATTGACCAAGGAGGGATAAAATTACCCCTTGGACCCACCATAAGCCTCTTATGATATTTTGTCATCATGATTTGGTGGGATTCCCCTCTTATAGGGCGATTTTGTCCACTTATAGTATATTTTATTAGTGGTCCATGTATTTTATTGTTGAGCTCATCTCAACCATTGATTAGATCATGAGATCTTTTAATCTTAGCCGCTCATGTAAAAAGTGGTTAGGATTGTACTCTCTCCCCACCCTATTTAAGGAGGGAGCCTCTCATTGTAAAATTCATCTAGAGATTTTTGGCTCTTGGCTCTTGGAATAAAATTTCTATCTTTTGGAGTACATGCTTGGATTGGAGTGATTGTTGGTTGTTTCGATTGTAAATGCTATTGTCCATTGCACTGGAGGATCTATTGTAGCTATCTTGCATATTTGCCATACTTTATTTGCAGGTTGAGAGGGCGACTTTGACAAGTGCGAATTGGTGGGGAGGCTTGCCCTTCAAGCTTGGAAGAAGTCGTTTTGGGTTTGACAGGGAGTAGTTTTTCCTTTGTGTCAACTATTCTATGTTTTTCTCTCTCTTGCTTGTATCTACCTTCAATTTGTTAAACTGATTGATGCTTTGCTCCTTGGCTTGACAGGTTAGAAGGAATCACATGTGGCTTGGAAAAATCGATTTGGCAAGAGGGCTTCAACAATTCTCCATTTGATCTTTGGCAAAGTAATCCTCGTCTCAACTAGCATTCATCTCTTCATCCAGGTATGTTCCAAGAGGTATGATCTTCTCTTCCTTGAATCTTCCATAATTTCTAGATCACAAAAACCCTAATCAAATTAAAACCCTTGTTTTTGGTATTTTTTTTTAGATCTACTTAGATCTAGCCTTGCAATTGAAAAGACATTAAAAACCCACCTCTATAGGATCCACCCCTAGTTGGATATATAGTTTGGTGGTGATTGGCTAAAAATTGACACACTTTTCAATGCAAAAAGCCTTCTTGAACCTAAATCGATTTTCCTAAGAGAAGCTTGTTGGGTTAGATCTAGCACATGGGTAGGTGAGATCCCACTTGATTTGAAATCTAGACACTTGATAACCTAAACCCATATCCTTACTTTGGTGAAAACTACCTTGTGGACATCTCTCCATGTTTTAAGGGGTTGAAACCCCCTTTTGATCTTCTTGGTACCTTAAAACTTAGATCTACTAAGATCTAGCCATTGGATTCACTTGAAACTTTGAAGGAACATAGATCGGGGTACTAACATCCCGGATCTACATTTTGGTAGCCATTGGACTTGGTTTGGTCCACCAAAACCCATTTTTGGACCCTCCTTGAGCAAATCGCACCCCCTTGATTTTTTGAGTTGGTCCACTTCTAGGAAGTGGGTGTTGGAGATTTTCGTGGATTTGGAATGCCCATGCCTTGAAACCTAGGTCTATACTGTCCTTTCGTCAAGATCCGCCTTGGGGATTGCATTCCTTGTTTTAAGGGATTGTGGTCCACTTTTGGTCATCTTTTAAAAACCTAGATCTAGTAAGATCCAACCATTGGATCTCATCCAATCCACTTGACTTGGCTTCTAGGTGTCCCGATCTACACTTTGACATACTTTTTGACCCCATTAGCCCATCCAACAAGGCACTAGTCCTTTTGCAAGCAAGGCGCACTCCTTGGGATTAGTGTCAAACCCTAGATCTAGTACATGGGTAATCCTAGAACCAACTCCAACTTATAGATCTAGCCTAGATCTAACCTATAGTACCATCCTCACACCTAACTTCACCTTGTGGGTCCATCTAGAACCATTTCACACTTCCCAAGAAAATAGACTCACTTGTGCAAACACATGGTACTATACCTAGTAATCATACCCCATTATGTGGCCTAAACCATACATAGGTTGAAACACTAACTATCCATTACACCACCATCAACCATTCCTTAACTCTTAGGTCCACTTAGCCTTGCATTGGTTTCCGTAACTCATCATTTACCTACCCTTAGAAACCTTTGTTTGGGTCCAATCAACTGTGATTGGGGTATAGGGTCTCCCCCTTGGTCTAATTACACCTTGACCTAAAGCGAAGAGTGCCTTGGTTGACGTGACTCCCACATTGCATTGGGAACCGTGGCATCTCTTGGGTCACCTCTTTAGTTGCCTGTCTCCTCTACCGTCCCGGATGGGATACCTCTAGGGGCAACTACAAGTTGTGTGATAACAGGCCCTATTCCATATTTTAAGGGATTTAATCCCCATTTTGGATCACTTGGTATCTTTAAACTCAGATCTAGTAAGATCTAGCCATCGGATTGCCTTGAAATTGTAGATCCACACTCTCACTTGAATAACCTACTTGGATCTAAAGTTTGGATGCCATTGGACTTGTCTTGATTCATTTATCCCACTTTTTAGCCTCCTTGGGTAAAGTCGCACCACCTTGGAGATGTGAGTTGGCCCACTTCTAGGACATGAGTACATGAGATCTTTGTGGATTTGGAACGGGCATAATACAAAACCTAGGTCTAGTAGGTCACCTTGTCAAATCTTGCCTTGGGGATAGCATTCCTTGTTTTAAGGGATTGTGGTCCACTTAGGTCAAGCATTAAATCTCTAGATCTAGACCTATTCATCCATCAAGACTTTAATTGCCCACTTGTCTCATGCAATAGGAGCCATCAACTACAAGTTAACTTCACTTTGACTCCATTATCCCAATTCCCAAGGCACTGGTCTCTCTCCAAGTCAATTCGACTTTCCTAGATTGTTGGATTAACTTGTGGTTTGACCCTTGTGTGGTGGACTAAACCCCTTTGATGTCATCATACTTCATGATCAAGCTTGTCACTTGTACTAGTTAGCCCCAATTCAACCCCTAAACTACCCTGCATTGGACACGGTTCCCAAGGCAGTGGATTTTTCTCACATTGAACTAGTACTTTAATCCTGGATCTTATTTCACAAATCATAAGTCACTCTCATATCAATAATGAACCAAAGCTATACTCATTGAACCCCTCACTTGTCTTGTGACTTCATCCTTAGGTCTAGGATAAACCATACACCTTACTTCACTTAGATTTAACTTGATTTGGTGTCCTGGTTTTGATCTCTCCTGTTGGGAGTAGATTGGGTCTCCCCCTTTGTTGTCTGGGCTAGATAACATAAAGTGAAGGCTGCCTCGACTGGCGTGACAACCATCTATTGGAGGTCGAGGTGATCATGGTTGCACCTTTTGAGTTGCCCTTTCCTATTGCCATCCATGAGTGGATACATCCATAGGGGTAACTATAGTTTAGGTGATAACAGGTATCTTTAAACTCAGATCTAGTAAGATCTAGCCATTGGATTGCCATGAAATTATAGATCCATACTCTCACTTGCTTAAACTACTTGGATCTAAAGTTTGGATGCCATTGGACTTGTCTTGATTCATTTATCCCACTTTTTAGCCTCCTTGGGTAAAGTCGCACCACCTTGGAGAAGTGAGTTGGTCCACTTCTAGGACATGGGTACTTGAGATTTTGATGGATTTGGAACGAGCATAATTCAAAACCTAGATCTAGTTGGTCACTTCATCAAATCTTGCCTTGGGGATAGCATTCCTTGTTTTAAGGGATTGTGGTCCACTTAGGTCAAACCTTGAATCTCTAGATCTAGACCTATTCATCCATCAAGGCTTTAATTGCCCACTTGTCTCATGCAATAGGAGTTATCAACCACAAGTTAACTACACATTGACTCCATTATCCCAATTCCCAAGGCACTGGTCTCTCTCCAAGTCAATTCGAATTTCCTAGATTGTTGGATTAACTTGTGGTTTGACCCTTGTATGGTGAACTAAACCCTTTGATGTCATCATGTATCATGATCAAGCTTGTCACTTGTACTAGTTAGCCCCAACTCAATCCTTAAACTACCCTGCATTGGACACGGTTCCTAAGGCAGTGGATTTTCTCACATTGAACTAGTACTTTAATCCTGGATCCTATTTCACAAATCATAAGTCACTCTCACATCAATAATGAACCAAAGCTATACTCATTGAACCCCTCACTTGTCTTGTGACTTCATCCTAAGGTCTAGGATAAACCATACACCTTACTTCACTTAGAATTAACTTGATTTGGTGTCTTGGTTTTGATCTCTCCTGTCGGGAGTAGATCGGGTCTCCCCCTTTGTTGTCTGGGCTAGATAACATAAAGTGAAGGTTGCCTCGACTGGCGTGACAACCATCTATTGGAGGTCGAGGTGATCGTGGTTGCACCTTTTGAGTTGCCCTTCCCTATTGCCATCCATGAGTGGATACATCCATAGGGGTAACTACAGTTTAGGTGATAACAGGTCCTTAAAATTATCCCTGCCTCCCACACCCTCCTGGCCCTCCAGCTCACCAACGCCCTCTCTCCTTGGGCTCTTCTTGATGATGGCGTCATCCTCCAGGCCAGGCTGCAGTGCTTGATTAGAGGGGGGCGTTGAGGGTTTTTCACTACTGTTGGGGTTAGATGGGGCATGACAAACCCTCCTCCACGGTCTAGCCTTCAGAACGGACCGATATGCTCATTTTTAGCTATTTTAGTCATGTGTAGGTAAATTCTGGGGAAAATGCCCCAAATTACCCACAGATCTGATTTTTTTATATTATTATTATTTTAATTTTAAGTTGACATTTATAATTTCAAATTGACATTTTAAAAAGGCATGTCGGCCTAGATTTTATTTATTTTTGTAAAGTGAGTGTGAAAAGGTATAAATAAACTTTTCCTCCATTTTAAGAACAACAACTTATGAGATAAAACATTTTTTGTTGATTTTGATCGTTAAGGCTCTCTGAGTGATGCGCACCTCTTGAGGATGGATGTACTTTCTTGTTTGGAGGCAAATTTTTGAAGTATCTTTTGTTCTTGCTCTTTCCTAAGGTGATGCTAGACTTGTTTGCTTAACACATGCACAAGGAGGTATCTAAGTTCTTCTCTTGATTTCTCTTTGTTAAATGTTGAATGATGATGCTTGTTCTTGGTTGAATGGTAGCCACTAATGCTGCATTTTTCCCTAGCTAGGTCATTTTCAGCCTTTAGTCACCCTAGCATTCTAAGGCTTGAACTTTAGGTCTCCAAGGTTTCCCTAACTAGGGTCTCTTTAACCAACTTTTGTGGTTGTTGAAGAAACCCTAATTTGCCAAACTTGGCAAGTACCATCTCAAGAGGAGGGCCATCCTCCTTGATGCCCTAAGGTTAGGGTAAAACCTTTTAAAACCCTATTTTGTACATTTGTAATTATTATTTAGGGTTAATTTTTGCAATTTCATGTGTAAATCTGCATTTTCATGGTAGAATTAGGGTTAGAGTTAGGTCTGCGATTTTCTGACAAAAACACTACAAATCAAAAAGTTTAATTTTTTCGATTATTTGGCCTTCCTAAAATATTCGGCCCTCTCTCCTACAATTTTGCCCTGTTGCCACCTAATACACACCTGGGGGGAGACGCGGTAGGAAACCTTCAAGCCGCTCAGTGTGTCCTTGGGGGCAAGTGAGAGTCAAGTGCTGTCACCTGATTACTCGACTCCTCCGTCTAGGCTTACTCCTAGCGAAGCCAAGGGGGGTGGTCCCTATAAAAGTAAAACTAAGGATTTTAACCTATAACAAAAATAAAAGTCTAATCTAGGAGTTTATTAAATGATGAAATGAGAAAAATGATAACCAAGTACTGCTTTATGAATTGAATCAAAAGATCAACACCACACGAGATAGAAAGCATTCACAACATATATGATTGAACTTAAAACATGAGAAAATAAAGACCAGTGCCGAGAATGTAGAATGCTTGCGATAGTTGCTGTGTGGGGTTGCTGCTGTAGTCTCAAGTGAAAGTATTGCAGTGTCTCAGTTGGTTTATTTTATGATTATTAAATGAGTAGTTAAGGAGTGGGTTAATTCCTGGTTTGGCCCAAAAGAAACCTAACCTTCGAACTGAGTGCTCTAGCAACCTTACCAAGTGTCCAACCAGGCGCGGATGAACCGGCTTAAGAACCTGCTGACTCTGTGGATTCAGTCCATGCAACCTCCCGAATTCTTAGGATTCGATTCTAATGGATTGTCCTATTAAAACTAAGTACCTTGCACCCGTTTCTGATTGACCAGCTATTCCGACTAAGCTGCAGCGGCCAAGAGCATACTCTGGGTTTGGGGCGTTGGTGTATTTTATTATGAAGTGTAAATGGATGATTAATCTAATCTAAGCCACGAGAGTATCTTTTCTTCCACTTAAGGTGGAGTACTTCGGTAGAGCAAGGGGGGTTAATTTTACTTGAAGTTTTTTAGAACAAGATTTTGGTTATTTTGTAGCACTTAGGTGAGAGAATGTAAAAGATTGTAAGTCCCCCTGGGACGCCTTGTGTGCTTTGTGAATGTTATTTAATTACTAATAACAAGAAGTAAACTAATCTAAAGTAAAAGAAAGAAGAAAAAATGTAAAAAAATGAAAAAGTGAAAAATGCGAATCCCCCTGGGGGGATTGGGGTCCAGGCGCTGGAATTGCCTACTTGCTCTTTTTATTTTGCTTTTACAAATTAAAAAAGAAGTAAACTACTGCTTGCCCTTTTACTTAGGGAAACACGTCAGTTTACAAATTATTGATGGAAAGCCACAAGGTTTGAACTGCTGGTTCTTGCGAGTGTTTGGGAAGCGTTGAGATGGTGAACTTCTTGTTTATCGAGCTTCTAGCTGTCAAATATAAAAATCAGACCAGCGAACGAAGTGGATTAGAAATCACAATCAGAACACTTTAAGAGTGTTCTGACAACACTATAAATCATCAAAATGAACTACAATGCAACTAATAAGTAAAAATGAAGTTTTTTGGGCAATTTTTGGACTTAAAACTAACTTTTGAATGAATTTAATTTTTAGGACTGATATTTTAAATGCAAAAACCAGCGAGCTATCAAATGCTTGCAATCTACCAAAACACACTTTAAGAGTGTGTTCGCTTATATGCCAAAAAATGGAAAAAATTCTAACTTAAAAGCATGAAAAATAATGAGAAAAAGAACTAAGGCAAGCTAGAAAGCTTGCCTTCTTAAGATCTTTGCTTGTCTCTTTAGGAGATGACAAGCAAATCGAAGTACTAATTACTTGATAAAATTTTGAAATATTTTTAAAAGAAAGCTAATCTATTTTGCTTTTTTTAGATCTACTTTGAAATCTTAAGCAAATGGAAAAGCTTAGCAACCTAGATCTAAGTAAAAGATGAACCTATTAAAACTTTTAGATTGCTACTTGCTTGGATCTACTAATCAAATGAATTTTTTTTAAAGCAAGATTTTTAAGAAGTAACCAAGATAGAATTAAAAAAGGGAGATCTAGAAAATTGAACACATGGGGTTTGAGTGTTTTGAAGAGAGGGCAATGGAGTCAAGCTCCCTGATGCACCGATGGGATCTACACTTTAATCGATTTTGTTGAGTGAAAACAAGATCAAACAAGTTCGTTGTCTTCCTCAACTTAGGCCACCTGCAAACAACCATTAGAGGAAATTTGGGTAAAAAATGGGCCTCCTAAGGAAAATAATAAGCAAATAATAAAATAATAGTAGAGAGAGAGTAAAAAACTATTTTTTTGGATCGTATTCTCAACTTATCTCCTTGTAGGTTTACTCAAATTTCAAGCGGGATGACTCATTGGATGCATAATTAAATTATGCATCCAACGAGTACCCATGTTTCATACTTTTAACAACATCGACACCATGAAAAATTGAAAATACATTAAAAAACGATTTTCTAGTGAGAGAAAAACACGTTTTTTAATGTATTTTCGATTTTTCATGGTGTGGATGTTAAAAGTATGAAACATGGGTACTCGTTGGAGCCCATAAAGTCCTTAGAGCAGGGTATTATTGGCCCACTTTGTTCGCAGATGTTCATAAGCATGTCAGAAGTTGCCAGCAATGTCAACTCTTCACAGGAAAACAAAAGTTAGCATCCTTGCCTCTTAAACCTGTAGTTGTCCAAGCCCCTTTTCAGCAGTGGGGTCTTGATTTCATTGGTCAGTTTAAGGATAATTCCAACAACGGTTATTCTTGGATCCTAACTGCCACTGATTATTTTACCAAGTGGGTGGAAGCAATCCCCACGAAAGCGGCAACCGAGAAAGTGATCATGAATTTTTTAGAAGATAAGATTATCACTAGATTCGGTGTGCCCGCTAGGATCACCACGGATAATGCTAAGGCATTCAGCTCAGCAGAGATGTCATCCTTTTGTTTCAAGTATGGTATCATCCTATCACATTCATCAAATTATTATCCCCAAGGTAATGGTCTGGCAGAATCAAGTAATAAAAACTTAATGACCATAGTCAAGAAAATTGTTGGAGATAATAAAAGAGCTTGGGATAGTAAGATCAGATTTGCACTATGGGCAGATAGGATTACTAAGAAAAGTTCAACTGGAAAGTCTCCTTTTGAACTGGTTTATGGATTAGATGTTACTTTACCTATTCACTTAAAGTTGCCAGTGTATCAGTTACTAGAAAAGTGTAGCACAGATCTGGATGCATCTCAGTATAGAATGGATCAACTAGTTGAGTTGGATGAAATCAGACGAAAGGCGGTTGATCAAAGCATAAAGAATCAGGAGAAGGTTAAAAAGAATTTTGATAAGTCATCAAAGCCAAGGGTATTTCAGATTGGTGACACAGTACTACTTTGGGACAAAAGAAGGGAAAAGCCTGAAAAACATGGAAAATTTGACAGTTAATGGGAAGGCCCTTATCTCATTCATGAAGTAGCAGGCACAAACGCTTTCTACCTAAGCAGTATGGATGGTGAGAAGTGTACCCTCCCAGTCAACGAAGGCCTTCTCAAACTATTCTACACAGAAAATATTTGATGCCCATGGGGGCATCTTTGTATCAAAATTTCTAAACCCTACTCCTGCATTTCATTTCTTAGTTAGATTTATTTTATGTATATTATTGTTTTGTACATTAGTTTGAATTTTGCTTATGTACAATAGTTTCCTTTTATGAATAAACTTTGTAACTTAGATGTTTCATTTGGTTATTTTTCATATATATATGGGACTGATGCACTTATGTTTCCATGCAGGAAACTGAGTATCTAGAGTTCTCGAATGATCTCCTTTCCTAGGAAAGATCAATCACACGTCCCGCAGTTGGAGCCAGATGTTACCAACTGAGTTACACTACAGTTGGACTTCAGTGAGTCGCCAGTATTGCACATTTGCTTGTGCCTTTTTCAGAGTTCAGAAGTTCCAAGTTTGGCGTTTCAGGGCCCCTTTTTCAGTTTTTGTAATACATGACTGTGCCCCACGGGGTTTGTAATAAGTGTACTAGCATGGTGGTTTTTGAGTAACTCGGTTCACTAGGGCTTAACAACCAAAGAAGGTATTCCAAGGAGTTTTTTCCCTTGTCAATTATGCTTTGCCTTTAGCCGAATATAATCGATGAGGTTTTCTCCCGCTCCTCCAAAGCTGGAATGCCCAAAGTGGGGTTTAGGCCTTAGGGGATTATTAGAGCCTATTTCATAACGTTTATAAACATGCTATGCGCTAGAATTTCATCGTTTTGTCATGTACTAGGTTCCCCTGAAGTTTCAGTCGATTCCGAGAAAAAATATTTTTCGCATTTTTTAAGCCATTTTTTAATGGTTTAATTAAAAAATTTCAAAAAGTGATAAAAGTCTTATCCGGAGTCGGAATTCGACGCAGGGATGCTTGTTTTCAAGCTCAGAGCATCCTCTTTACCCTAGTACCCCGGTTTTCCTATCTTACGGGCAGTCAAAGCGCCCCGTGGAGCAGTTTTGCCTATCAGAGCTTCAGATTAGCACTTTAATGCTAAAAAATGCATCAAAATGCACTATGGTCAAAAGTCAAAGTTATTAAAAAATTGAATAATGCACATGCCAATTGAGGTGGCATGACATCACATAAGGTGAGCGACTTTACTAAAGTATGGCATATAATTTTTGACCAATTTAAAAAGTGTGGCATTAAATTACAAAACCGTACGGTTGCCTCACGTGAGCATCAAGTGACTTGGCATTATTTATGTGGTGGGCGATTGAGGTTAAACCTTATGTTATAATTCGAGGTGGGCAACTTTATTAAAATGTCAAAGCATGAGTTAAAGGTCGAGACAAGGGTCGAGATGTTATTTCATTTACAAAGTGCGTGGGCCAGCTATCCATATGGCTGTGTACGGATTTGTTGAAGGATGAATTAAGTGGTGGGTGCCCATCTCATTGGGAGGTGGCACCACCCACATGTTTTACCTCCCATTTAAAACAATCAACTCAACACACCAACGTTTATTCCAACGTAGTGTGGGCATTAGCATGTATTCGTTACCTTCACTTTCACGTGGGGCCAACTTCTCACATGGCCAGTTTCATTTTTGTTTTGAGGATGAGTTCGATGAGGTGGCAATAACCCACGTAGCTTCCAATTAAAACTTCCAATCCAACCTCACACGAAAAGCTCGAGAGTTTGGAAACATCACTTGGCATCCTCATCCTCTCACGTGTGAGCAGCTTTCACTAAGAGGGCAGCTTCTACTTTGAACTGTTTTGTCCAAGTGTGATGGTGCATTGCCATTGGCCATTAGGGTTGCTTGCTCTACAAACTAGGAGCTTTGTCTCCTTAGGGTTTTGCGCCCTAGCGCACCTGCCATTTGCTATATATTGAGGAGCTTGGCTCCATTGTAAAGATCTGAAGGTGGAACCTCTGCACTTATATTGTTGTATTATTTCTGTGTTCTTGAGAATAAAGTTAAGGCTTTGGAGCCTACCCTAGTGTACTTGTTGTGTTGGATCTCAGTTATGTTGCATCTTATGAGGTAAATTTGTATCGTACATTATGCTAGTATATGTTGGATTAATCTGTCTTCAAAGAGAAATTATTTTCATTAAGAATGGTTAGTGCTTTATAGTCTATCTTATCCATTGTAAACTTCATTAGGATGCTAGAGGTAGATAAATTCTTGTTTGAATCCATCATCTCTATTTTTCTTTTGGTTATTTACACAGGTTATTTTTATCCCTTTGCTAGCCTCTTTGTGATTTTACAGGTGGCTTCAAGTTGGATGAACGGATGAACATGTTAGATCTACTGTTCTTTCAACAAACTTAGGCAGATTGGTAGATCCCACCGGTACACCAAGCAGTTGACTCCAAGGCCCATTCTTCACTTGCTCAAACCCCCCAGGGTTCAGTCTTCAAGATCCAAAATTCTCCATCTAAATCGGTTACTCTTTCCTTATATCTTTTTAGATCTTGAATTATAAAGTTTCATTGGTAGATAGATCTAAAGTCGAATTTGCAACCTAATCATTTTAATACATTTGATAATCTAGATCTAGGTTGTTTAAGTTCTCTATTTTGCAATTTCGAAGTAGATCCAAAGCATAGTAGAGTATTTCATTTTACAACGTCCTTTACCAAGCAGTTTAAGTGCCTAAATCATTTACTCGTTATCTCTTAAAGAGACAAGTAAAGACCCTAAGAAGACAAGCTTTATAGCTTGCCTTACTTAGTTGTTTATTTCATTTTAGTTTAGCTAGTTTGCATCAGTCTTTTAGGCATATTTTACATAAGTGGTCAAATCACTTTCTAAGTGTTTTTGGCCATTTTATGATAAAAAGAGCTCGCTGGTTTTTTGGTTCTGCACATAAAAAGTTAATTGAAAGTTAGTTTAAAAACTCAAAAAGTTGCCCAAAAACATGTTTTTTGCATACTAGTTGCATTAGTTTTGATTTTGACAGTTTGTAGCATTGTCAGAACACTCTTAAAGTGTTCTGATTATCATTCTCTAACCAACATACTTCGCTGATCTATTTTGATTTCATAACAGGTTGGAGTAAGAAAATTAAATAAAACTTGCATTTGGAGCTTCCTGAACCACCCAGAGAGAACCGGTTTCAAGTACCATCGTTATTTCTCTCAAACATTGTAAACTGACTTGTTCCCTAATGATAAAGGGCAAGCAGTATTTCTCTTAAGTTTCCAAGTTGTAATCAAAAAATAAAAAGAGCACAGCAGGCAATTCCAGCGCCTGAACCCAATCCCCCCAGGGGGGATTCGCACCCTTTTTTATTTTTATTTTATTTTTTCGTTTTAGATTAGTTTTCATTCGAGCAGTAGTAATTAAATAACTCACTCAAGCACACAACGTCCTCCGAGGACCCGTTTATCATTTTATATGCTTTTGTGTTTATTTCAAATTATTTTTCTGCTTTTAAAATTTAATCCTAAAATTAACCCCCCTTGCTTTATGCTTGGGGTTTAGTGTAGAATAATCATCCACTCACACGTCTTAATAAAACGAACAACGCCCCAAACCCGGAGTATGCTCTTGACTACTGCAGCTTAGTCGGAACAGTTGGCTCAATCAGAAACGGGTGCAAGGTAATTAGTGTTAATAGGACAATCCATTAGAATCAAATCCTAAGAACTCGGGAGGTTGCATGGACTGAATCCACAGAGTCAGCAGATTCTTAAGCGGGTTCATCCTCGCCTGGTTGGACACTTGGTAAGGTTGCTAGAGCACTCAGTTCGAAGTTTAGTTTTCTTTTGGGCCAAACCAAGAATTAACCCACTCCTTAACCACTCATTTAATAATCATAAAAATTACCAACCGAGCCACTGCAATACTTTCACTGAGACTACACAAGCAACCCTACACAACAGCAATTACAAGCATTTTTACATTCTCGGCACTGATCTTTAATTTTCTATGTTTAAGTTTTAATCACAAATGTCGTGAATGCTTATCTATCTTGTGTTGGGTTAATCAATTGATTTAATTTGCAAGCAGAGGTTAGTTGTTAATTTTTCATCTCATCGTCTTTTTAACTCCTAGAATAGACTTTTATCTTTTGTTGTAGATTAAAAGCCTTAGTTTAATTTTCATAGGGACCACCTCCCTTGGCTTCGCTAGGAGTAAAGCCTAGACGGAGGAGTCGAGTAATCAGGTGACAGCACTTGACTCTCACTTGCCCCCAAGGACACACCGAGCGGCTTGAAGGTTTCCTGCCGCATCCCCCCCAGGTGTGTATTAGGCGGCAACAGGCTGATTGGAAGCCAAGACAAAGGCTCTGCGCCACCTCTCCATTGAGGCACGCACACCCAACATAGGGATCATCACAACAATTCGTGAGCCTCCACGTGAGCTTAACATCCACGCATGAGAGAAAAGTTAAGTCGGATCCTTGTTTTGAGGCTGTGATTGGATGCTAATTCAATGGGGATGTGCCACATATTGAGAGGTAGGCAAACTCCATATTTAATATAATACAACCGAACCTTTGCTCACTCAAGTGGATGACGCCCACGTGAATGATGGAGGGCGAACTCTCATCTTGATAAACATTGGATATGAAATAATCGCCCATCATATCATTGTTATGCAATGCTTTAACCTTAAGACTTAGTCGCCCACAACCATGCCAAGTCACCAAGGGTGGCCCACCCTTCGAACTTGCCTTCCAAACAAGAGACCGTACGGTCGTACGGCTGCCCACGTGAAAGAATATGAAGGATGAAGAAGTGTTTCGACTTTAAATATGATGTTATAACCTATGCTTCCTCTTTTTGATGTAGTCGCATTTCTCCATGCACTAATGCCATGTCATTTGGCATGTGCCAAAATGACTTTTTTAATTATTTTATTTTTTGTACTTGGTGCATTTTGATGCACTTTAACATTAAAATGTCATTCTGTAGCTCTGATAGGCAAAACTGCTCCACGGGGTGTCTTAACTGCCTGAAACATAGGAAGACTAGGTACCGAGGTAAAGAGGATGCTCTGAGCTTGAAAACGAGCATCCCTGCGCCAAAATTCGACGCTGGATCACACTTTTATCATCTTTTGAATTTTTTCATTTAAACCATAAAAAAAATGGCTTAAAAATGCAAAAAATTATTTTTCTCAGAATTGACTGAAACTTCAGGGGGACCTAGTACATGACAAAATGATAAAATCCTAGCGTCTAGCATGTTTATAAACATTATAAAATGGACTCTAATAATCCCCTAAGGCTTAACCACCACTTTGGGCATTCCAGCTTTGGAGAAGCGGGAGAAAACCTCATCGATTATACTCGGCTAAAGGCAAAGCATAATCGACAAGGGAAAAAAAACTCCCTAGAATACCTTCTTTGGTTGTCAAGTCCTAGGAAACCGAATCACTCAAAGACCACCATGCTAGTACGCTTTATTACAAACCCCGTAGGGCACAATCAATTATTACAGACATGAAAAAGATGGCCAAAATTTGGCCAATGCTGGAACTTCTGAACTCTGATAAGCACAAATAATTGTGCAATAATTGGCGGCTCACTGAAGTCCAACTAAAGTGCAAGTTTAGGTGGTAACACGCCCTGCTTTCTTTAGCCCTAAAAACCCTAGGGCGAAATTTTATGAAGCCCTAAAAATATCAAAATATCAAAAATTCCTAAAAATAACCCTAAAAATAAAATAAAAAAATTATTTTTTTCAAATTTTTGGCCTTCCTAAAATTTCGGCCCTCTCTCCTACAAATTTGGCCTGCCTTCTTTAGCCCTAAAAACCCCAGGGCGAAATTTTAGGAAGCCCTAAATCTAATACACATACAGTGGATTCACATACTTTACATAAGCAGAGGCCTAAAATTTAATATGCATACAGTGGATTCACATACTTTCATTTTTGGCTTTCATATGTATGATATGCTGTTGTTAATGGTGATTATTATAGCTTAAACACAGATCTGAAAGTGGTTGTTTATATTTTGGTTTTTCAATTTCATGCTATATATGTTTGGTAAGATATTGATGTGAATCTCGAGATGTTCTTTCCATTGCACTAGCTTTGAATTTTGAAGACTTTTTGTGGATATTATATTCCTCTCCTTATAAGTTAATGAGATCACAAATTTTGCTACTACACTGTGTTAATAATACAAATCTAAAAACTTATATTTCCGATTGTCTTTAAAATGATAAATTTATGATGTTAGTTTACACACAGAATTGGTGCATTAAGCTCACTTTCATATGGTAAAAAGGGATCTAAATTTGAATGTCAACTGATGCTTTTGCAAGATCTAAAAGTGTAATAATGGTAATCTGACCTGGTAAGACTAAAAGCCTTATTTCTATCACATAGCAGATCTGAAATTGACACAGATAGACAGCCTGAAAGTTGGTATTCTAAGTGACCTCATACATCTATTTTGGTCTGAAACATACTTTTATAATCTGGAAATTGACATTCAAACACTTGATTTTTGATGGTGGTGAAACAAAAAGGTAAGTGACTAATGTACCTTACTGCTGTTACAAACTAATGTACTGTGTTGATAGTGGAATATTGGATATATAAATGCTTGCAAGCGCTGACATTCTTTTCTGCTTACTCATTTCTGGAAATAAAGTCATCTACAGTGTTTGCCTTGACAGTAATGCATGATAATTTAATGCTGAAGTGGTCCATTTGATAGTTTATCTTCATATTGACTGACGTATATTGCATTTTGTTTAGTTGATGGTATTACAACCCTGCTGCTATACTGTATCAAATACATTTACATACAGATCTAAAATTGATTTTTTGGCTATTTTAAAGTGGGGACATTTTTTATTAGTTGCAATTTCGCCTTCCTATTATTGACATCTTATTTACATGGTTGATACAATTAGTGGTCAAACGTTGCTATGAGATTTCTTTTATACACAAAGTTAGCATTGGTAATTATGTCCTTGTTTGTTAAATGAGTTATGACATTTACTACCGTTGATGTTTGATGAATGGTCATTTACCTATTTCATGCAATTACATTGACTCCATAAAAGCACTGGTCAAACTAACTATCACAATAGAGAATATAGTCTTTTTGTTGCATCGGTGTCCTGACTCCTACAGGATATCAAAAGGGTCCTTCCCCTTGGAGGTTTCGACGCTCCAAAGAAGTTAGAATCGTGATCGAGGTGACATTGGGTCACAGTTCCTATATTTGATTACTGGGAACTAGCCCTGCTAGTTTGCCCGGTAACATTTTGGCGCCGTTGCCGGGGACATTTCAAATATTGAAGTGGTTTATCCAGAGTCATTACATCTTTGGAAAAAATGACATTTGGTAAGAAAATCGAGGTAAGCCTTTGATTGGTATTTTGAAAATATTATTGTTAAGGACTAATCTTGTTGGACACAATGAGCACACCGAGAGGGGGGGGGTTGAACAGTGTGTATAGCTTTAATTACTTTTTCAACTTAAACAATCACCAGTAGCTTATTCAATATTATGCAGAGTATGTTATTATCATTATCTCAACAATTATAGCTTATCATCACATAACATCATATCATCATCACATAGGAAGCATAGCAAAACACAGTACACAAGATTTTTACATGGAAACCCAAGTCCTGGGGGAAAACCACGGAAGCCTTTATAATAATAATTTTCCAGCAACAATTGGAAGGAGGCAACAACCCCCTTGTTACAATGACTTCAATTCTCCAGCTACAACTGGAAGGAAGCTACAACCCCCTGATTTACAGGTTACAACCTAAAGGAAGCCCTAGCTCCCTTGATTTCCTTGCCCCGTCCTGCCACCCTGATATGAAGATAGAATTATTGAACCACAACCGTACTGATCCTGTGGACCTGCTAACCAACACCTGTACCACACTGCACAACCACTGTCACTGCTGACCATTGCTCATCAACTGTCACTGCTGACCAACTGCTCATCAACTGTCACTGCTGACCAACTATCCATTGACCATTGCACATCAACTGTGTCACACTACTCGTCAACATATACAATCAATCTGTCCAATCTAGCTGTACCAATCAAGTTGTTCCACTCATTCGACTCAGTCAATTTGAGTCTAACCAACTGCACACCAAACTCAGTCCACCTGGGTCAAACCAACTGCTCATACAACTCATCCAGTCTGAGTCAGGCCAATTGCACATAAGGCAACCTGTGCGAATCCTGCTCAACAGAACCAACCTGTACCAAGCTACTTGTGTACAATCTGCTTATCAAAATACAAGAGATAATAATCCTGCTCTGTGTAAAGAGTAGTATTCAGGCCCGAATTTCAGTGTAGGAGATACACAATTCTTCAAGAGTTTGGATGCCTGAAGGAAGGTTTGTTGCTGCACAACCCAATCACAATAGCCAAAGACTATACCAGCAGATCGAATGCCCTAGATTTGTGTACAGCCCGAGTTCAGAAGATAGATAAACTTCGGATGGCTAGTAATTGCTTACTGCGGCTACCTCAAGAAGACTGTCTAACCCGAAATTTGTCAAATGGAAAATGTACTTCAGATTTCTGCAGAAGACTGTCTAACCCGAAATTGCAGAGCTCAGTCACCACCACGAATTTCAAAGATGCCACCGAAATTGCCTTAGTCCTCTACTAATCCGAAAATTAGAGCTCATTTGATCACAGTTTAAAACTTGCTTTCTTTTTGAGGGTCAACTAGGGTATTTATACACATTTTCCACCAAAAAAAAGCTTTACTAGGCCGACCTAGTATAATTTAAAAATTGAATTAAATATTATCTTAAGACTGGGCCGACTTCCTTGAAATTTTTATTTTAAAAAAATGTGCCAACGTGGAGGATTTCCTAAGCTGTCAACTTTGGGCATTTATAGCAATTAGAATATTATTTAAATTTCTTAAATGAGCAAACTTCCACATAGAACCATTTTGATTTAATTTATGTCAACGACTTCTTCTTCAACCAAGGTAGGGGCTTTGTGAGGGCTTGCAAAAAGGTTTAAAACATTCTTGTCCACATGCTTTGACCAGATTATTAATGCCACTTCACCATTCTTTATGCAACCATGAGGGCCTTAATTAGCATGCATGAGGGTTTTAAGGCTTACAACGTGGCTTCATAACCATAAGTCAAGTGCATGATCAAAGTGACCACTAGTATATGGTCTTCAAGGTATGACTAGAGTGCTTCAATCATGTGCAAGTAATTAAACTTCTCATCAAGTTCAAGAACATAGGCTTCATTGGGATCTCTTCATGGCACCAAGGACTTCAAGCATTAAGGCTTACAATGTTATGGGCTTATGACCAACAAGCAAAAGGACTCCAAGTGTGTGAGTTCCATGACCCAAAGATATCATCATCAACCAAGCTTCAGCATGTGCAAGAGTGTAAGGGCACGTGTGTGGGCTCCAAGGACTAAACTACCACATCATCCATCCAACAACCAATCAAGAGACCAAAACAAGTACAAGTAGCACATAGACCATTAACCAGAAGACAACCAGGAGCAAGCGACTTGACACTGGACTTGTTATGCAATGTCCCCAATTTGAAAATTTTCCCAATTTAGTCAATTTTCGAAACTTGGACTAGTAAGGCCCCAAACTGTCCCAAATGATCCCAAATATTTTCGAATGGTGTATGGAGTGGATTGAGATGTATTTGGACACATTAAAGCAACTATTATATGCTTGGACACTTTCCAAATACTTCAGCAACTTGCATTTACAATTAGAGAATGAAAGGCATAATTACTAGGAAAATCGATGTTGAAACCCCCAAGGGTAGATGGCTCCAAAAGACTCATAAGGATTTTGAATTGGGACTGAGAGTGTTGGAAAGGTATTGAGACATAAAAATGAAGCTGATGGATCCTTGGAAACTCTCAAAAGACTTCTGCAACATCCATTTAACTTCAGGAGAAAAGAGGGAAATTTACTAGTAAATTCGAGGTTCAAACCCCCAAGGGTAGAGGTCACTAATGGCTTCCCAAATGCAATACGACCCTCCCAACTTTCAGATCAGAGACCTGGATTAGTTAAAGGACTTCAATGGGCACCCAAATGCATCATTAATCAGTTTCTAAAGGCTTCTGCAACTCCCATAAATCAAAGGTTTGTGGACATGTCTTCACATAGGGGGAAATGATAGGAAACTTCACCACTTGCTATGAAATTCGAGATTTGTGTTCCAAAGAATTATGTAATGTATATGAAACTTCTTTAGGAATTAATTACTCTCCATACATCATAAAAATCACAGAGATGAACTGATACAAATCGAAATATAGCAACTTCAAGCTCTCATAACAAGATATAGGGAAAATGGCACCATTTCTGCATTGTTTGGTATTTTTACATAGTTTCACTTAGTATTTCGACTTAAGAGTCTTTTGAGCAGTAAATACAGAGTGTATATATCAGAATACAAATAAATGGTGTATCTTGTACTCTCACAAAGAGATCAACATCTCACCAAAGGCTCCTGTTGCCACCTAGTTTCACACCTGGGAAAACGCGGCAGAAGTCTTCAAGCCACTGGTGTGGCCTTGGGGGCAAGCCAGAGTCAAGTGTTGTCACCTGAAACTCGACTCCTCTGTCTAGGCTTACTCCTAGCGAAGCCGAGGGGGGTGGACCCTAAAAAGTGAAAATAAACTAAGGTGTCTAATCTATGAAAGACAAAACATCTAAACTAGGAGTTAGAATATTTTTGTGAACCAAGATCAATGCAGCATATATATAAAGCAAATATCATTCATCAACATCATTGTCATTTTAAAACATCCATCATCATTGAAATACAAGTAAATAGACCAGTGCCGATAAATGAAGTCAAAAGAAGTGCTTGAGCTGAAAAGACGATGTTGTGCAATTGTTTTTGGTTGATTTTATTATTAATGTGGTAATGATCTTTTTATTAAAGGCTGGGGGATTCCTGATATACCCAAAAAAGGTACAGGGAATATGTCTGGAATTCAACTGTGTGGTTTCTCACTCAGACATGTGGGCTGGATCGAAGTCCCAAAGAGATGTTCAACACTATACCAAACGAGGGTATAGTCTAACGGTTTCCAGGAGGTCGCTATCTAGGGGTCCCGCGCCCTTTGAGAAATTTGCCCACCATAGAAGAATGACCGATTGTGCAGGATTTTCACAAATAGGTGGTTTATTTGGCATGTGTTAGAACCTATTACTAGTCACTTATCCCTTTCTGATGTGTGCCAGCATGTTCAGACTACGCTGCAATGGCCACAGAGCATACTAGGAAAAGCCTTGGAAATTCTAAGCTAAGTTGCACAGGTTCACGAACCCAGGGGTAGGGTTCACGAACCTACGAACCAGGTTCGGGTACGGGTTCACCGTGGACAAACCTAAATGAACCCGGTTCATCTTCCAAGAACCCGGTTTGCAGGCAGGTAAATACAGGTTCGTTTTCTGGTTTGGGTTCGCCGAACCTTGAGTTTAGGTTCGCCAGTGCGTTCTCCATACAAAAAATCGCATACCCGAACCTCGAGTTTAGGTTTGTTTAGCGACTAGCGTAAAGTTTATAACCTAAAGTCATAACGTGGACCGGTTTCACTGTTTACTGTTTAGTGTTTCGGCAGCGAGCAGCAGGGTATCGACTCCATGCAGCGAGCAGTAGGGTTTAAACTTTAGGGCCATGACTCCACGCAGCGACTCCATTGTTGACGGCAGCGACAGGGTTCCGAATCCACTCCAGCGAGCAGGCAACGGCAACAGGGCAAGCACGGCCAAGCACAACAGGCCGCGAATCGGGCAACCACAACAGCCGGGACACGGGCAAGCAGTAGGGCCGCGACTCGGGCGAGCAGTAGGGCCACGGGCAACGCCGCGACTCGGGCAACAGGTAGGAAAAGTCTAAAATTCGAAATTTTTAATTTTTAAATTTTCTAAATTGAAAATTCTAAATCTTGCAAAAAAATTAAAAAATTAAAAAAATGTCATAGCGCTGTAAATTTGTAATAGACTATACTTCGAACTGTATATTAAAACTTAAAATTAATATTACTAAAGTCTAATACTAAATAATTATAAACGTAAAACTTAAAATTTAAATTACTATTAGTATTAATTATTAAAACTTAAATTACTGTATATTGATTCTTGAATATTTTAAATTTTAAATTATTTAATATACAGTGATTTAGTAATTTAAGTAAATTACTGAGTATTGATTCTTGAATATTCAATATTGAACACATATTGACATTTCAATTTGTCATTTATATTATAATTTTAATTTATATTACTGTAATTTTTTAAATTGTGAACCCTAACCCTGTTAACACATACTGTAATATTACTATAATTTATAATACTAAATTAGTAAATTTTATATTTTAATTTTTAAATTTTTAAATTTTCCATATGGCATATTTGATATTTGAATCAAATAAAAATTCAATGAATTTGAAATTTCTCATTGAGTCATTTCTGTCATTAAATTTGAAAATTTAAAAAATTTTAATTTTATTTTTTAATTTCATTTGCAATTTTGCAGATTTCAAATGGCTTCATCAAATCCTCAATATCCACTATGGAAACATGTGGAGAGGACAAAACCATCAAAGGGTGCAGGGGGGACAGCCATAACAAAATGCAATTTTTGTGGTGCTACTTGGAGGGGCAGCTATACTAGAGTGAAAGCCCATTTCATGAAAATTCCAAAGATGGGTGTTGAACTTTGTACTGGAGACCCGGAGAATCCCAATAAACTTGCTAATGCTCAAAGGGAGCAGCAAAGGGCTGATGGGAAGGCAGGGAAGGCAGTCTCAAGGCAAAGCCGTAGTGTCCGTGATGATGATGAATACAATGAAGATGACATTCCATCTGAAGATGAAGTTCAGTATGGTGATGAGACTGTGCCATCAAAAGCATCAAAAAGCACTACAGCTCACCCACACAAGAAACCTAAAGTTCGTGGCCTTTATGACATGTTTGATGTGAAAGGCAGGGAGGGTGTTGATCTGGCAATAGCAAGATTTTTTCTTGCATGTGGCATTCCTTTCAATGCAGCCCGCTCACCATATTTTGAGCAAATGGTTCGTGCCATTAATGATGGACCTATGGGGTATAAGGCACCTGGTTATGAAAAACTCCGAACCGTTTTGGTGGACAAGGAGAAAGCACGCCTTGAGAAGGCAATGGCACCATTGAAGGCATCTTGGACAGTAGATGGATGCTCCATTATCATGGATGGATGGACTGATTGTAGGAATCGTCCACTGATTAATATCATTGTCTCTTCCATATCCGGTCCGTATTTTCTCAGGGCCATTGATTGTTCTGGTCAAGAAAAGAACACTATGTTCTTGAAAGACCAATTATGTGATGCCATTGCAGAGGTGGGGCCATCTAATGTCGTTCAAGTTGTCACTGTTGCAGCCCCAGTGTGCAAAGCAGCAGGGATAATGGTCCAAAAGGAGTACAAGTATGATTTTTTATTTTTAGTTTTACAAATCTGATTATTAAATAATAAATTCAAGTCTGATTTTTTTTTTAAATTTTAAATTTATTCATAAATTATAAAATGAAAATCCAATTTGTTTTCAAATTTCATTTGTGAATTCTTCATGTACCATAGGCATATTTTCTAGACACCATGCGCAGTGCATTCCTTGAACAATGCATTGAAAGACATTGCCAAAATTGAATGGATTGGGTTGCTGATTGAGAATGGCCGCAAAATTCAGATGTTCATATGCAACCACCACCATTCACAAGCCATTTACCAAAGGCATGCTAAAATGGAGCTTCTTAAACCTGCTGATACAAGATTTGCAACTTATTACATTCTTCTTAGACGACTTTTGGAGATGAAGGGGGCTTTAGCTGCTACAGTTATTAGTGACATGTGGGATCAGTGGAAGCTATCTTCTTTAGATACAGCTGTGGAGGTAAAGTGGTTGATTTTGAGTGATGAGTTTTGGGCTGATGTGAAATTTGTTGTGGAATTTGTGGAGCCAATTTGTGATATGCTTCGCTATGCAGACATAGATGGTCCATGTTTGGGTGAGATCTACGAAAACATGGACTCTATGTGTGAGAGGATCAAATCTATCGTAGATAGAAGAGATCCTACTTTATGGCCACTATTGCAAACATTTATACATGGGCGGTGGAATAAGTTGAACACCCCACTTCATATGGCAGCCTATGCAGTGAATCCAAAATGGTATAATCCCACAACAGGAAGGAGGCCTCCTTCCCAAGATAGAGAGGTGGTGAAAGGATTTAAGACTGCCATTAAAAATATTTATGGTTCTTCAGACGAGGCATCTGAGATACGATCTCAATTTGCCCAATTTTCACGTGCGCGAGGTGTCTTTGGTTCGCATGATTCTTTGACTGATAGGCGAAGGAAGAAGGATCCAATTGATTGGTGGTGGCTTCATGGTGTGGATGCCCCTGAGTTGCAGCAATTTGCCATACGACTACTTGGGCAGGTAACTAGTTCCTCATTGTTTTTTACATTTGTTACTTGTATAAATTTTAAATTTTTATAAAATTAAAAATTAATTGGTTTTAGACTGTGTTATCGAATCCGCCAGGGAGGGTCCTAGGATCCGCGGATCCGAGGTTCCGAACCGGATCCGGATCCGGATCCGCCTGGATCCGTCAAAAATACGCCACAAGACGGTTCAGAAAAAATGGGATACGGATCCCGTCAACCAGAGACGGATCCACGACAAATGGCCGCACTTGAAACGAATCTGCGACTTAAAAAACCCCACCGACGCAGATTTCAAGCATAATTTTGTTAACTTTTAAATTCATTGAGGTTCGGGTTAGGGTTCGATCACTGAGTTTGAAATTTGCAGGTTCTCGGTCTAGTTTTCGTCTTGACGGCAGCATGTGTAGTGTTGAAGAATTTCTATAAATGAATCTGCGGGTAGGTCGCGAAGGTGAGTAATCCTCTGTGTGCTTTTGCTTCGCTCTGTCGACGTGTATTCCGGTGAGTATCGCACGGGCCACGACCACGACTGCGCCAACACCAGTGCCGATGCTTCCGGTATTCCGGTGAGGATTGCACGGGCCACCACTACGACTGTGTCGGCTATTGGGTCTCTGATGCTTTATTCCCGCGAAGTTATTCAATATAATGTTTAATTTTTAAATTTTTTAATAACTATTGAATGGGGTTTATTTATTAATAACTATTGAATGGGGTTTAAATTTTTAATTAATATATCTGTAAAGTTAGAATATAACATATAAATGAAATATAACAAATATTAAATGGTTTTTTAATTATCATATATTAACTATTAAATAAGTTATATAATGTATTTTATTAAATTTTAAATGTTTTAACTTATGTATAGTAAATACTAAATTTTAAATTTTAAAAAATATTATTATATTTTTTTGTACTTGGCATATCTTGGCCGTATCCGGATCCTGGCTTTTCAAAAATCTGGCGGATCCGTATCCGCATCCGTATCCGTATCCTGGTAACTTAGGTTTTAGACTTTTCACTTTAGTATTTTTATTTTACATACTTTTAAGACTTTAAGTTTTTAACTTACAATTTGCCAATTTGCCATATGATTATTAATACTTGGGCAAGTAGCTAGCTCCTCATCTTCTGAGAGGAATTGGAACACTTATTCCTTCATCCATTCAGTGAAAAGAAACAGGTTGGGATCAAAGAAGGCTGAGAATTTGGTTTACATTCATAGCACACTTCGTCTCATATCTCGGAAAGACCCAGGGTACAAGGAGGGCCCTTTCAAGAGATGGGACCAATACACAGATGATGCTATATGTGTGGATGAGGAGGTACAACCAGATGGCCTTGTTGAGCTTCCTCCAGTTACTATTGATGAGCATGAGCCTACACTTGAGAGTGACGCCTACTTGGAGAGCCTATTGACAGAGGACCTTACTGTTGTTGATGATGACCCTGAGGATGCTGATGACATAGCTTGAGGAAGCCAAAGCATTTATATTGTCCATTGTTCACTGTTCAATGTTTTGAGTTTGTTGAATTTTGTACTATTTACTATTGGACTATTTTCATTTTGAATTTTCTATTACATGGTTGGAAATGCCATTGGGCCTTGTCCCATTAAGCAAATTTTGAATGCAATATGACAATGGTTGAATGAAATCATAATATATTATTATTATATAACTTTCACTTGATATCAAATTTTAATTTTAAGTTCCAATGTGATTGTTTATTCAGTTATTCTTAGAATCTTAAATGAATGATGAATCATTGAATTTTGAAGAAATATGCATGTGACATGTTATAAGTTAAAGTTATGAATCTATGAATCGTGATGTTTTTAAAGTTTAAACTTTTTCTTTTTATTTTTTACAAATAATAAATATATATATATCTACAAATAATAAATATATTATATATATATCTACAGTACCCCAACGAACCCAAGTACCCTGTTTCAAAAAGTGGCACACCCGTCCCCGCACCCACGTTTCCTGGAAACTTAGATTCTAAGTTTTTTAGAACCAATATTTTACTTTTTTAAGCCGCAAGAGTCTCTTTTCGGGCCAGTACTCGGGCGAGCCCTTGTCCTGAAACCTTACTTCGGGAAAGCAAGGGGGTGTTTTGGATTGTAAAAAAAAAGTGAAAGTTGTAACAAAAGGTAAAAAAGCTAGGTCCTGAGTGAACTTGTGGCCCGCCAATGGAACATACCAACGAGGTTAATTTTAAGTCCTAGTTAATTTTAATTAATTGCCGAAAAGAAAACTAAACTAAAAAAGGGTCACGCCACGAAAATGAGTCGACACAGTTTTCCCCCCTGGGGGGATGGGGTGTGGGCGCTGGTTAGCCCACTTGCTCTCGTTTAAATTTTTTGTTACAATGCAATAGAAGTGCCCCAGTCTTTTCTTATGACTCGGTGGCTTACAAAAATGGAAAGAAAGAATATCCGGTTTGAGAAATTTAAGTTCTAGGTGCTTTGGATGGCCTGAATCTTCAAATTTTGGCCAGCATCTCCCTTTACCTGTTCATCAAATGTTGCAAGCCAGCAAACAAACATTAGTAAAAGATGCCCAAAAACACTTTAAGAGTGTATTTGGGACACCTGCTAAAAACCCAAAAAAAACTAAGTAAAAATCTAAGCTAAAATGCTGAAAAGTAACTAAGTGAGACAAGCTGTGAGGCTTGTCTCCTTAAGATCTTTGCAGACTTAAGGAGCTGCAAATTTTAGCTCTTAAAATCAGCCAAGTAAAACTTTTAAAAAATCAATAGAACACACTACTTGTTCAAGTTGTTTGAAATATGCAAAAAAAATTAAACTTTAACAAGAAATGTGCATGTATTAGATCTAGATTTAATTTTAACTTTGAGAAATACTTAAGATCTAATACACAAATCAGATCTACTTATGATATTTAAAAGGAAAATGAGATCTGAGATTTGCAAACCAAGTAACCCAAAGGATTTGTAGAAATTTTTATGTTGATGAGAAGAAGAAGGAACGCCTTGAATTTGGGCTATGGGGTCCTCCACAGGGGGTATCAGTGGGACTAGTTCTCCTTGAATCAGTTCCAAAGACCAATGGATGCAAGCAAGCTCCACCAACTCTTCAAATTGGCAACCTGTAGACACAAAAAAAAACTCACACAAGCAAGATCAAATGCAACTAGTGTAGACTAAAATAGAGAGTTAGATTCAAGCATTTAAACAAAAATAACATTGAAATCTGACTTTTCTATGATAACCAACAATAAAAATAATGAATTAGATTACACTATTTTTACCTTACTAAGATAAACATCTCCTTCAAAAGCTAGTGATTGATCAACAAGCAAGCATGAATAAATATGTAAAAACACAGATTACCTCATATGTTAAGCTAGAACATGGTCATCCACACAACTAAAATCCACACATAGATTTGCCTCCAAAGCCTTTTATTCATAAATCAAATGCACAAAATTACAACAAGTAGGAGTAGAGGTTCCACCTTCTCATGCTCAACAATGAGGAGTGACCACTCTTAAATAGAAAAACTCTCCAAGGGTACTCGCATTTGTGAGGAGAGGATGGGTGAGATGATGGAGCAAATAAGGGAGTGAATGGGGTTGCGCACTCCTTCTAAAATGCTGTCAAAATGCAGCCCCATACCAGCCATGAACTCAGCTGCAAAAAGGCCCACACGTGGGAGCTCCCCCTATTGGGAAATGCACCCAACCTTGAGGAATGCGCCTCCCCAAAATGGGGAAGTCAAGCCTACCTTATGGGCTGCCCATATGTCATAGAAAACAACCCAATATGCTCCTCAAATAGTGCTGAAACAAATCTAACTTCAATCCCCCCACAATTTGGAATTAGTTTTTTTATGACTTTTTTGACTTTTTTTGCATTTTTCTCTCCATTTTCACTTTTTTTTATGTTTTTAGCCACAAGTGAAAAATAAATGCCTCAACCACTATAGAAAGTGGGTTTAGGGGTAAGGTGGGTGCTATGAGATAGAAAACGAGCACCCCCAAGGCAAAAAAGACCCCTAGACCACACTTTTATGCCAATTACAAAAAATTTAATTAAATCATTAAAAAATGGCTCATTTACGAAGAAAAAAAAAAAAAAAAAATTGCCGGAAATTAAAAAAAAAACCTAGGGGGACCTAGCTTATGTCCATACGACTCAAAATTAATGTCTAGCATGTTCATATACATTGACCCATGGACTTTAATAACTCCCTAAGGCCCGTTAACCTCACCAGGCATTCCAACTTTGGAGGAGCAGGAGAATAACTCAAAAATTATGTTATGCAAAGTTGCAAGACATAATTAATAAGTGAAAAAACTCCTTGGAATACCCGACTTGGTAAAAAAGTCCTAGGGAACCAAGTCCTTTACAAAAAATACCATGCTAGTACATTTTATTACAAACCCCGCAGGGCATGGACATGTGGAAAATAAAAATAAAAGGGGGCCCTTAAAAAGGCTAGTTGATCATCAAATCATCAAAAATGAACATGTCATATGTTCAAGTTTGCCCTCTCGCTTGATAATCCAACCAAGTACAACTTAGTTGGCAACAACGCCCTTCCTCCAAGATCCAAAATATGCAGAGAAATGTGAGATAGAGATGGGAACAAGTTGAAGAAGAAAGAATCACGAGCTTCCCTGTAGCTTCAACCTACAACAAATAACTCCATTGTAGCTCCAAATGAAAGGTCTGAATGGCCTCTCCAATTGCCAATTAGGATGGGAATCTTTCACCCTCAAAATTGGTACTAAGGCAAGTAGAGTAAACACTCCACTAGCATGGACAAGCTAGAAGCTCTACAAAATGCAAAGATGCAAATAAAAAATGATCAAAAGCTGCTTTCCTTATTTGTTCTTCTCTTTTATAAACTTCTCAATTCCTCCATGGGTCAAAATCCTTCAAAAAGCCTCATGCCAACTCAAGTTGGGAAGAGATTCCAATGTGTGCCACTTGTCCAACAATTCCTAGTCTCCATCTTCCCTCAATTCGAATGGGGAAGCTTCTTGGCTTCCGTAACTCCCTTGTGCGCCCTCTTGGAGTCTATTTTTAGCCCTGACATGTCATATATGTCATATGTCAGTAATCATGTCTGAACTTTGTCATAGGTGTCATAGAATCTTCATCATTGTTGTCATAGGAGTTAGAGAATCTAGCTCCAAGTGTCACAATTCTTCTAAGATGCATCTTCCTCTTCCATGAGAGTTATTCTTCCACTCCAATTCGACCTTACATGACTCATGCCATGAATAATACCTCTTAAACTCCCCCAAGTTTGTTACCCATCATCTTGAACTCGAATTGGTGAGAGTATCATGCCAAGTGTAGTGAGGAATCTTGCCACATGTGGGTCCTGTTATCACACAACTTGTAGTTGCCCCTAGTGGTATCCCATCCGGGACGGTAGAGGAGATAGGCAACTAAAGAGGTGACCCAAGAGATGCCACGGTTCCCAATGCAAGGTGGGAGTCACGTCAACCGAGGCACTCTTCGCTTTAGGTCAAGGTGTAACTAGACCAAGGGGGAGACCCTATACCCAATCACAGTTGATTGGACCCAAACAAAGGTTTCTAAGGGTAAGCAAATGAAGAGTTACGGAAACCAATGCAAGGCTAAGTGGACCTAAGAGTTGAGGTATGGTTGAAGGTGGTGTAATGGATTGTTAGTGTTTCAACCTATGTATGGTTTAGGCCACATTGTTTGGTATGATGTCAAGGTGAGGTACCATGTGTTTTCACAAGTGGGTCTTGTTTTCTTGGGAAGCGTGAAATGGTTCTAGATAGGCCCACAAGATGAAGCTAGGTGTGAAGTTGGTACTATAGATTGGATGAAGACTAGATCTATGAATCTAAGTTGATTCTAGGAGTACCCACATGCTAGATCTAGGGTTTGACACTATTCCCAAGGAGTGCGACTTGCTTAGAGAAGGACTAGTGCCTTGTTAGATGGGCTAATGGGGTCAAGAAGTATGTCAAAGTGTAGATCGAGACACCTAGAAGCCAAGTCAAGTGGGCTAAATGAGATCTAATGGTTGGATTTTGCTAGATCTAGGTTTTCAAGTGATAACCTTAAGTGGACCACAATCCCTTAAAACAAGGAATGCTACCCCCAAGGCGGATCGTGACAAAAAGACAGTCTAGACCTAGGTTTCAAGGTATGGCCGTTTCAAATCCACAAGAATCTCAAACACCCACTTCCTCAAAGTGGACAAACTCTCCTTCCCTAGGTGGTGCGACGTTGCTCAAGGAGGGTTAAAAGGTGGGTTTGGTGGACCAAATCAAGTCCAATGGTCACCAAACTATAGATCCAAGTAGCTAGTACCCCGATCTATGCATGTCCCAAAAATCAAGTCAATCCAAGGGCTAGATCTTAGTAGATCTGAGTTTTGAGGTGCCAAGAAATTCAAAAGGGGGTTTTAACCCCTTAAAACATGGAAAGATGTCCACAAGGTAGATTTCACCAAAGTAAGAATCTGGGGGTAGGTTATCAAGTGTCTAGATTGCAAATCAAGTGGGATCTCACCTACCCATGTGCTAGATCTAACCAAACAAGCCTCTCACTAGGAAGTGCGATTTGGGTTCAAGAAGGCTTTTTGCCTTGAAAAGTGGGTTAATTTTAAGCCAATCACCACCAAACTATAGATCCAACTAGGGGTGGATGCTATAGAGGTGGGTTTTCAATATCTTCTCAAAAGCAAGGCTAGATCTAAGTAGATCTAAGAAATACCAAAATTTGAGTTTTAATGAATTAGGGTTTTTATGACCAATGAAGATAGAATGGATGAAAGAGGCACATACCTTGTAGATCTTACCTCAATTGCTTATGGCCACCTTGCAAATTGATAGCATTCTCCTATGTGTATATTCAAGAGTGAGATCCAAGAGCTCCAACCAAAACGTCCTTCTCCAAGATAGCCAAATCGTCCTCCTCCTACAAGACAAGATCAAAGAAACAAGTCAAGCAAGATGATTATGAAAATGGTAGAAAGATGTAATAGAAAGCATCAACTATGTCACAAAGATACAATAATGATACTCCCTGTCACAAGATCAACCCAAGAGAAAATATGTGGATCCCTCCAACAATAACCCTCATGAAGTCGCCCTCCTCTCCACCAATTCGACTTTCCTGTCAAAAGATTAGAAGAAGCACCAAAATCCACAATGATACATAGAAGAGATACTGTATATTCAATATGCAAGAGAATCCACAATGCAAGAGAGATGTGCTCCACAAAAAATCTTCTATTCCAATATTCCAGAGCTCCAAAGGTGAGCTTTACAATGGGGGGTCTCCTCCTTATATAGGATAATAAAGACCAAAACCCTATACCACTCTACAATACTACATCAAATGAGTGGTTGAGATTAAAAGATCTCATCATACAATCAATGGCTAAGATGACCCATAACAATATATCACATGGATCACTCAATATAACAATAGCGCCCCCACTAAATGGTACAATAAGAGGGTGACGTCATCAACTAGAGAAACATAAGTACCAAAATCCACCTCATGGTGACTAGGACATGACAATATAAGCTCATGGTGGGGCTAGGAGGCATCAATCCTTACTAGCTCATCCCCAAGGCACAATAAAATAATAAAATATGTCCAAGATAATATAAATGATCAAAACTGTCCTCAGAATCCATGACAGTCAAGCAGTAAAAGTCCTCCTGTGATCAATCTGGGAATACCCACATGGTGAAAACTGACTGGAAGGTAGTGATGCCACCCTGGAAGACCTCTGTGAAGACCAAATGCCAAAACCTTGCCTCAATTGCCCAAATCGATTTCCTCAGTGACCACTTTATCCCATTTTTAAACTGCCTCGGGAACTGTGAAAGTGCCAAAACTGCCTCCTAGGGTGCTAGCGCTGTCCATCTAAGCCCACCAGGCTCTCCAGAAGGGGGGGTAAATGGTAAAAACAAGTGGCTGGACCACCCCCTCCATCATCAGCGCCCTAGGTGAACTGGCCTCTCGGGGCCCCTGCTGCTCAGGCTGGGAAATCAGCCCCAAATCTGGTCAACAAGTGTAAAACTGCATCAATCACTGTCAGAAGTGCCCGGAACTGAAAGATAAGTGTCTCAATGGATCCAGAAGACCCAAATCCACTAGAAATGTGTACTCATACACCATGGGTTGCCCTAATGGGCCAGCTGTAGGGTCCACCATATATGGACAATGTATAATCTGCTGATCTGAAGTAGTAATAAACCTGCTGAACTGGATCAAACATCATCTGCATCATATGTCCATCATATGACATCATCATCAAACATGTGGGACCATCAATCATCATCAATAATCATCCATACATGGTCCACATCATCACGGATCCCAAGAATATACAACCAAGGATAAATCACATCAGTAGACTAAGACAATGCCTCTCTAATCATTCTCACAGCTAAGCTCAAAGTATAACATCCATTTAGTGGCATTAATTAAGTTAGCACATTCCGTTGTTACATAAAATTACTTGCACAATAGTTCAAATGGCAAACTCACCTATTGGACATGGTCAAACTGCTAGTGAAGGATGAAAGCTAGGAACAAGGTTGGGTCAAGGGGTTGACCTGTCTAACTTAACTCAAAAATACTTTGGACTGGGAGAAAGGGGAAAGCTACAAACTCTGTGCTGGACAAAAGAACACGGGGGATGGCTGTGTCTCACAAATGGATAAGTTGTTTAGATAGTGCTTATTCAACTTAGGCATCATGTCTACATCAAGTTGATCCAGGTTCATTAGGATCATTCAATTTTATTCCATGGCCTTTTTGGCCTACATAACCCTTCGGATTTCAGATGCGCTGAGAAGCACAACTAGTTGCAGCTTGCATCCAGGGCATGTTTTTTCAAATATTTATAAGGTCAGCAATTTTTTAGATATAGCTTTTAAGAACCATTGCTTTTTGGACCTTTCTTATACTCTTCGAGGAGTATTTTTAGCTGTTCATCGCTCTTGCCCTTTTTTTTGTTTCCATGGGCGAATTTAAATTTCCATAGGTAGAACATGAGCTTTCAGTTTTAGCCAACAACATCTCAAGTGACTAGGGGGAGTTCGAGCCAATGCCAAACATCGGGACAACCGACCAGAATGATTTAGGCCTACAATCCAACTCACCAAAGGCAAGTTTTGTCACCAACTCAGAGCCGAGACACTGAATAAACAGGGATGCAGTCCAAGCACAGAGGTAGAAAAATGGGGAAGTCCTTGGTATCAGAAAGTCAAATGAGACAAGTCAGGGTTTAAAGTCAAACAGGAAGGTCATGTATGGATGGAGACAAGTGAATATGGAGCCTACACTAGCAGACAACTGGTGTTGGGAAAGACCATATCTATGTAAGGTGAAAAACCAGTGAGTTTTGTTAAATGACCTAAATGTGCAAGCAATTGTCCATTTTATGATTTACAGTTCATTTTAAATAGTTTGCCACATCAGGAATAATATACCAAGCACATGCTATGATCATGACTAAATCAACAAGATAATAATCCACAGTCAGTGAGAACATATCCATAGATCATACAACATCATCATAATAATAATCATCATGCATCATCTGAAACACTGCTGAAATACATCTCTAGGCACTGAACTGAAACTGTATGGGATAAGTGGTCACATCAGTCATCAAATCTGAACTCTCAAGGCTCAGCCTTGACATAAGGTCATACATAAATCTGAATAACATACTGCTCTGATCATGAGTGATCCAAAATATATAGCCATGCTCTGGAATAATGGAAGCTCTGGAATGTGCAGATATCTGCTGTACAAGAATAGTAGCCCTGCTACTATGGTGTGATAACAGGTCCCACAACCTCTTATGCGTCCTCATGATCCAATGCCACCTTATTTTCTTTGTATTATTATTTAATTGACCCATTTAATGTGAATTTGTAAGTCTAAGATCATTTTGGGTCTTGTAGCTCCTTTACTCCAACTTTTAATGCTTCCACCCCCAACCTAGGGAACTAGTAATTTTCCTTCATGATAGTTCATTTGGATGAGAAATATTACAAACCCATACTTGGGAATTTTCTCTTGATGTGACCCACCTTGTCCATTTGGATCTAATTTTGCATTATTACCAACTTGGACATCATGCTTGGCAATTATTTGACCCTTAGCATCAATTTGACAAACTATGATGACTATGGCCAAGGGGCTTAGGCCATTGTGACCTAATGCAAATTTTTGGGATGTGACAAATCCTCCCTTCCCAATATTGCTTGTCCTCAAGCAATTTCGAACATGGATGTTGAAGAACCTGCTTTCTTTCCAAAACTTTGCTTCTAAAACTCTGAGTTGTGGCACTCATGCACTACAATTGTGTGTTTCCAAAAGCAAGGAGATGTGGATTTTTTTTTCATATTGATATCCCTTGTGACATCACCACTAAACACAAAAATATTAATTAAATCCATCAAAACAAAGTTTGCACAATTACTCTTTTACCTCTTTCATATTTTGAAAACCCCTTTCTGTATAACTCTTTGAAGTTGCCACCGAGTTGCCAAACTTTGAGTCTTCAAGAATCTATGAAAATTTTAGAGAGGAACCACCATGTTTGCTGCTGCATTACTCTGATTAAAGTCACTTTATTAAGTGAGGTTCAATCTCCCATACTACTTGTGTCCCCCAAAAATTGAAACCAATGAGACTAAAATTTATCCCAGGGTCCCATTGCTTGTATTGCACTCCAACAATTAGGAGTGCTCTCCAATCCATACCATTAGGCAAGAGAATTTCTGGATCCCATTTTCTTGTATGCATTCTTCCAAACATCATGAGTACCAAAGATAAATCATCAAAGTACATAACAACATAAGAAAAATGTACATCAAGGAGGTCCCTCATCAAAGAATCATGAAAGTGCTTATACCTCCAAGTAAGTAGACCACCATTTGCCAAATGCATACAAGCTTCAAGTGACTAATCAAAATCTGCTCCAATGACATAGGTGAGGATCCCATGTCCTATAATGTACTCCAAAATGATGTAAGATGCATCAAAATAGTCAGTCATGTGTTATTTCATCCAAGAAGTGGACAAATAATCTCCATTAAAATCTGAACCAAGTAGGGACCAAAGAAAACAATGAGCCTTCAAGGGGATCACAGAAGTACCATTTGTGCATCCCTGAATATGTGTATCATCAAGAAATAACAAGGTATGTTGTTGGCAATAAGAATGTTCTCCAATCATATATCTCTTCACCCAAGTATTGGATGAAGTTCCTGTTGGACACACCGAGCACACTGAGAGGGGGGGGTGAACAGTGTGTGTAGCTTTTATTATCTTTTCAACTTTAACAATCATTGGCAGCTTTTTCAATATTATGCAGAGTACGTAATTATCACATTATCATTATATCATCATCAACATTATTAACAACTACAGCTCATCATCACATATCATCATATCATCATCACATAGGAAGCATTGCAAAACACAGTACACCATATTTTTACGTGGAAAACCAAGTCCTGGGGGAAAAAACACGGAAGCCTTTATAATAATAATTTACCAGCAACAACTGGAAGGAGGCAACAACCCCCTTTGTTACAAAGGCTTCAATTCTCCAGCTACAACTGGAAGGAGGCTACTACCCCTTGGTTTACAGGCTACAACCTGAAGGAAGCCTTAGCTCCCTAGATTTCGTTGCCCCGTCCTGCCACCCTGATATGAAGATAGTAACTGAAACTACTGAACCACAAACTTCACTGATCCTGCGGACCTGCTATCCAACACTTGTACCACACTACACAATCTGTACCACACTACACAACCACTGTCACTGCTCATCAACTGACCACTGCTCATAAACTGTTCACTGCTCATCAACTGTCCACTGACCACTGCACCATAACTGTTCCACACTACTCATCAACTGACCAATCAATCTGTTGTTCACATCATCCGACTCAGTCAATCTGAGTCTAACCAACTACACACCAAACCCTGAATCTACTGCTGATAACCTCTGCACTCTTATCACTGCCAAATCATCCCTGTATACCAACAAGTCATTTTACTGCCATACACTGCTCATGTACATCCTTGTACACCTCGTCATACACAGTCACTGAACAAATAATCCTTCTCTGCTTCCACTGAACATAAGGCATGCATCATCATGCATCATCATCATAGGTATGCATCATCGTCATAGGGTATGCATCATCGTCATAAAATATGCATAATCATCATCTCAGTGTGCACCGTGTATGCATCATCAACATCAAGTATACATCATAATGCATAGGAGATCATCATCACACTATGGTATGCATGTACATCATATTGTATAGGAGTGCATCAACTTCATAGAGTGTACATCATTATCACATGCATTATCATCATAAAGTGTATAATATCATAGCATAAAGTTATGCAACATCATCATCATATCCTCCATAATGACTTCAAATATATATACCAATATATAGGCTCACATACTAATATCAAAGATGAACTCTATCCATGAGAGACATGTGCCATTACAAGAGAAACCCAGAAGCATGAGCCATACCTTTTTGAAGATCATAAGGTCAAGAAACAATAGACAAACCAAAAGAGACTCTATATCATGTCATCACATAGCCCTCGTAACAAGCTTTCCAATGAGCCAAGAATTTTGTAATTTCGATTCCGTATGAGAAAGTTATGCCAATTTTAGTGAAGATACCCAAAAATTTCTCCTCCACAAAATTTCGCACTTTTCTCCAAGAGTTGCGAAATTCCAATTGATAAGAAAATGAAATGTTTGATATTCTATTTATATAGGTCGTGGAGGAAAGTTATTACCTCAAACAGGGCCGACATGCAATTCAAAATTACAAATAATTAAATTTTCTTTTGTTAGGTCGGCTCACCCAAAAAGGTGGGGTACACCAACTTCAAAAATTCATATCTCTTCAACCATAAGGAGTTAGAAGATGCTCTACATATCAATGGAAATGGCTTGACGAGGACTATCTCCCTATGATGGGTTTATTTTCAAATTATTGGTCTAATACCCTTAAATTATTCAATGTGTCCAGGACGTCAAAGACCCCACACATGAGGGTGCCAAAGACCATACCACTAACTACAAGAGTTTCAAAGTCTTCTTCAACATATCAAGGCACGTCTGTGGGATCTACCTCCATCTACATCCCAATAGCCATATAACCACAAATAGGACCATACATCACCATGGTTCAAGACCCAAGGCACCGCATGCAAGGGTTTCAAGGACTCTTTCAAGGATATCATATAATATTTAAACAAGATACTTTCCATGGACTTCAAGCCCATCACATAGGACTCCATCGCCAAGTGATGAGGGAATCATGACCAAGGATTCTATCATATCAAAGGCTCCAACAATCATGGGCTTACAAACCACCATATATATGGATTCCAAGACCCGAATCATTTCCAAATGCACCATTAATGATCATATAGTGTCCAAGGGTCATCATGCCACCATTTATGTGGGTGCCAGACCTTCTCATGCATAATGACCATCTCCAAGGGTTCCATGACCCCAACAAGGGATACACGGGCATCAAGATCTTCATCAAGGGTTCCAAGTCTTCATCAATTCATTAATGACCACATCATCACCTTTAAGGGGACAAGGACCATTAAGCTATCAAATGTGGGTCCAAGGACTTCTTCAGGGCTTCTTCATCAAGCAAGGGGCTTCATAGGCTTCTTCAACCACCTCAACCACACCAGGAGACCTACAAGGGTCAAGATCCATCATGACATCACCTGTGGGGTTGCTAGATCTTCTCCTGGGGTACCATGACCTCAATAAACACAAATGACCACTGAAAGGTTCATTTGGACTCTTGCAACTTCTTCAACACTTTTGTAGCGTACTGGGGCATAAGTTGTGGTACTGGGGAAACAAAGAAACAATTGGGGAAACGCAAAACATCTTTGGGGTACTTAAACACTCTACAGGGTGTTCAGGGCTTTTGTCATTGTCCCAAGGGCTCCAAGGGCTTCAAACTTGGGCTTGGACAAGATCAAAAGGTCTCCTTAGACACTGACAATTACTTAACCCTCAGGGGCTCCTCAAGGGGCACCAAGACATGTTGGCATCAATGACTATACACTGTTGGCATCAATGACAACTTAATCAACAATCTCCCCCTTTGTCATTGATGACAACACCATAAATCCTCTTCAGAACAAGCTCCCCTTGTCAACAACTTCTCTCCCCCTTTGGAATCAATGGCAAAGGGAACTTCCTTTGACAACACTGCTCCCCCTCAGGGCATGCTCCCTTTGTCAACAACTTCTCTTTGTTTTTCGACTCTTGAAAAACCTTTTCTTCCTTTTTGCATCAATGGCAACAAGAATTTCCTTTGGTAATACTGCTCCCCCTATCATTGGGCATTGCTATTGATTGATAATCTTCAAAATGGTATTGGGTTTTTCCCAATATTTTCATCATTTCTGTTTTGATCATTGGTGCAATCTACTGACTTTCTTTTCCATACTTTGGTAGGCTGATCATTGTTCATGACATTCGGTTGAACTTGCTTTCTTCTCCAAACTTTAACTTCTCCCTGCATCCTGCAATGTTTCGCAAAATGACCATAATGATAACAATTATAACATTGAACAGAAAACATACCTTGATTTATATCTGGAATTATTCTGTCATGAGTTCTGCAATGGATGGCTTTGTGACCATAGTTGTTACACTTGTAGCAGTGACCATGCAACATTATAGGATATGTCTGAGCAAAAGATCTTTCTTCTGTATAACTATTGGTCTCTTCTTCTTTTCCCTTGGAATTCTTGCTTTCTTCAATGTTCTTTTCGATCTTCAAATTTGTTTTTAACTGAGCAGTTGTATTGTCCAGATCTTCCTTCAGAGAGAGGATCTTCAATTCTTGCCTTTGACAAATTTCTATCTTTTCTTGGAGTTGTCGTTAGGTCTTCTTCTATTTTCTTGACTTCTTCTACCTGTCTTTTGAGATCAATAATACTGTCTTCCATCTGTCCTTTTGAGTTCTGATCTTCCTCATGAGATTTTTGTAGTTTCCCTTTTAGTACTTGATTTTCTTTTCTGATCTCTATGAGTTCTTTTTCAAATTCAAAATTTTTCAGACATACCTTTCGTAATTCTATCTTTAAGGATTTGATTTCAAATTCTTGTTTTCTTCTTAGTTTCTCTTCAATCTCATGACTGAACTGAATTCCCTTTTTATCACTTGAATCTCCTTTCTGACTGGTGGTACTTTCCTTCTACAATTTTTCAAGTAAGGTACTGATCTCACTATCTTTGTCTTGAAGCTTGCGAGTCATTTCTTTCTCCTTATCTTCTCGTTGTCTTTTGAGCCTGCCAATTTCTTCTAATTGCCTTTTATTTTCAGTAGTTGACTTCTCAAGTTTATCTTTCAAAGAGTTTGATATGGCTTCTTTGATTCTGGTAGCTTCTTCAACTTGGAGATTTAGATCAATTATAGTCTGTGTGGCCTTCTCACATTCTTCTTGATTCCTCTTCTCAGATTTGTCTAATTGCTCTTGCAATACCTTGTTCTGTTCACAAAGTTTCTCAACCTTTTGCATAGCATTAGCAATATCATTATCTAAACATTCATTTCTATAATTTGTCAGGGAACAATGGGATTCATCACATTTTGAAGTATTACAATCTATGAATTTAGAATAGTGCTTATCTTCTATACCTGATAAACATATTTCTTCAAAAACATTACAAGCAGGGTGTTCAAGACACTTACCTTCAAACTTACCTGGATCTTGTACTGACCTTTCTATGGAGTTGTCTTTTGCTTTTTGTTCTTCAATGGAGTAGAGTTGATCTATGTTTAGTGACAATTCTTCAATTGAGTTGCACTTTCCTATTTTCTCCTTTTGGAGATCTGTCAGATCTTTAACCATGAATTTCATAACCTCTTCTTCATGTTCTTTAGTGGAGTATAACTGTTCTAATTTGATCCACAATTCCTTAGCTGTGTTGTACTTTCCAATCTTCTCTTTTATGGAATCTGATAAGCCTTCAAGAATGGATTCCATAGCCATTGAATTATTTTTCCTTGCTTCCTTCTGAGATGTTTTCACTTTCTTCGGATGATTGTACCCTGTAAGCACTGATTGCCATATTCCAATACCTTCTAATTCAAGATAAACTTGCATTCTTCTTTTCCAGATTAAGTAATTTGTCCCACAAAACAATGGTGCTCCATTCACTGAGAACCCCATGGTGTGTCAAGGATCTCCTTCAAGCTGGTAAGGATTTCTGTGAAGGACCCGCTCTGATACCAATTGTTGGACACACCGAGCACACTGAGAGGGGGGGGTGAACAGTGTGTGTAGCTTTTATTATCTTTTCAACTTTAACAATCATTGGCAGCTTTTTCAATATTATGCAGAGTACGTAATTATCACATTATCATTATATCATCATCAACATTATTAACAACTACAGCTCATCATCACATATCATCATATCATCATCACATAGGAAGCATTGCAAAACACAGTACACCATATTTTTACGTGGAAACCCAAGTCCTGGGGGAAAAACCACGGAAGCCTTTATAATAATAATTTACCAGCAACAACTGGAAGGAGGCAACAACCCCCTTTGTTACAAAGGCTTCAATTCTCAACCTACAACTGGAAGGAGGCTACAACCCCTTGGTTTATAGGCTACAACCTGAAGGAAGCCTTAGCTCCCTAGATTTCCTTGCCCCGTCCTGCCACCCTGATATGAAGATAGTAACTGAAACTACTGAACCACAAACTTCACTGATCCTGCGGACCTGCTATCCAACACTTATACCACACTACACAATCTGTACCACACTACACAACCACTGTCACTGCTCATCAACTGAACACTGCTCATAAACTGTTCACTGCTCATCAACTGTCCACTGCTCATAAACTGTTCACTGCTCATCAACTGTCCACTGACCACTGCACCATAACTATTCCACACTACTCATCAACTGACCAATCAATCTGTCTGCACCAATCAATCTGTTGTTCACATCATCCGACTCAGTCAATCTGAGTCTAACCAACTACACACCAAACCCTGAATCTACTGCTGATAACCTCTGCACTCTTATCACTGCCAAATCATCCCTCTATACCAACAAGTCATTTTACTGCCATACACTGCTCATGTACATCCTTGTACACCTCGTCATACACAGTCACTGAACAAATAATCCTTCTCTGCTTCCACTGAACATAAGGCATGCATCATCATGCATCATCATCATAGGTATGCATCATCGTCATAGGGTATGCATCATCGTCATAAAATATGCATAATCATCATCTCAGTGTGCACCGTGTATGCATCATCAACATCAAGTATACATCATAATGCATAGGAGAGCATCATCACACTATGGTATGCATGTACATCATATTGTATAGGAGTGCATCAACTTCATAGAGTGTACATCATTATCACATGCATTATCATCATAAAGTGTATAATATCATAGCATAAAGTTATGCAACATCATCATCATATCCTCCATAATGACTTCAAATATATATACCAATATATAGGCTCACATACTAATATCAAAGATGAACTCTATCCATGAGAGACATGTGCCATTACAAGAGAAACCCAGAAGCATGAGCCATACCTTTTTGAAGATCATAAGGTCAAGAAACAATAGACAAACCAAAAGAGACTCTATATCATGTCATCACATAGCCCTCGTAACAAGCTTTCCAATGAGCCAAGAATTTTGTAATTTCGATTCCGTATGAGAAAGTTATGCCAATTTTAGTGAAGATACCCAAAAATTTCTCCTCCACAAAATTTCGCACTTTTCTCCAAGAGTTGCGAAATTCCAATTGATAAAAAAATGAAATGTTTGATATTCTATTTATATAGGTCGTGGAGGAAAGTTATTACCTCAAACAGGGCCGACATGCAATTCAAAATTACAAATAATTAAATTTTCTTTTGTTAGGTCGGCTCACCCAAAAAGGTGGGGTACACCAACTTCAAAAATTCATATCTCTTCAACCATAAGGAGTTAGAAGATGCTCCACATATCAATGGAAATGGCTTGACGAGGACTATCTCCCTATGATGGGTTTATTTTCAAATTATTGGTCTAATACCCTTAAATTATTCAATGTGTCCAGGACGTCAAAGACCCCACACATGAGGGTGCCAAAGACCATACCACTAACTACAAGAGTTTCAAAGTCTTCTTCAACATATCAAGGCACGTCTGTGGGATCTACCTCCATCTACATCCCAATAGCCATATAACCACAAATAGGACCATACATCACCATGGTTCAAGACCCAAGGCACCGCATGCAAGGGTTTCAAGGACTCTTTCAAGGATATCATATAATATTTAAACAAGATACTTTCCATGGACTTCAAGCCCATCACATAGGACTCCATCGCCAAGTGATGAGGGAATCATGACCAAGGATTCTATCATATCAAAGGCTCCAACAATCATGGGCTTACAAACCACCATATATATGGATTCCAAGACCCGAATCATTTCCAAATGCACCATTAATGATCATATAGTGTCCAAGGGTCATCATGCCACCATTTATGTGGGTGCCAGACCTTCTCATGCATAATGACCATCTCCAAGGGTTCCATGACCCCAACAAGGGATACACGGGCATCAAGATCTTCATCAAGGGTTCCAAGTCTTCATCAATTCATTAATGACCACATCATCACCTTTAAGGGGACAAGGACCATTAAGCCATCAAATGTGGGTCCAAGGACTTCTTCAGGGCTTCTTCATCAAGCAAGGGGCTTCATAGGCTTCTTCAACCACCTCAACCACACCAGGAGACCTACAAGGGTCAAGATCCATCATGACATCACCTGTGGGGTTGCTAGATCTTCTCCTGGGGTACCATGACCTCAATAAACACAAATGACCACTGAAAGGTTCATTTGGACTCTTGCAACTTCTTCAACACTTTTGTAGCGTACTGGGGCATAAGTTGTGGTACTGGGGAAACAAAGAAACAATTGGGGAAACGCAAAACATCTTTGGGGTACTTAAACACTCTACAGGGTGTTCAGGGCTTTTGTCATTGTCCCAAGGGCTCCAAGGGCTTCAAACTTGGGCTTGGACAAGATCAAAAGGTCTCCTTAGACACTGAAAATTACTTAACCCTCAGGGGCTCCTCAAGGGGCACCAAGACATGTTGGCATCAATGACTATACACTGTTGGCATCAATGACAACTTAATCAACAGTTCCTGCAACATCAATTGAACTAAGCAAGGAGCAAGGAAAGTCACGAGTCTTCAAGTGACTCAAGTGAACATCATAGGTGCATCCATGAAGATATGTATCATCATAAGGTAAAAAAGGATGCTGCTGCAAATGTAAATAAGAAGGTGCTCTAATCATGTCATCATCTAAAGGAGAGATAGGAGTTTCATACTCCTCATGTGCTACCTGTTATCACATATATAGTAGCCGGACTACCATACATTATTTTTCTGATTTTAGTACACTATTCAGCCAGTTCCCTTACATTGAGATGCTGAGATGAGCATCTATTTGGATCACTATCAGATTTTGGACAGCAGTTGTATTCCCCATTGCCATGACTGAGTCTCAGGAGACTTAGAGAGATGACTGATATAGCCATTATACCATTTGTACAGAGCATTCGGTAGTGCCCAGAGTTACAGCAGCAGTTTTAGAGGACAGATGATGGTTCAGATGATGAGCATTCAGGTATATGACTCAGCAGGTATATCATTTTGTTATGGTTATATTGCTTTTATACTTATTCTTATAGCATGTTTTAGCACCTAGTGTCATGATCTGGCGATCATATAGATATGTGGACCTGGTTGATCTTCTTAAATATATTATATTGTCCCTACTCAGACTTAGAAGTTCACTATTCATACTCATTGGTTTTACCCTCCTTAAGGAGAATAGAGGTGATCATTCCACCATACCTTGGCTTGCTAGTGTTGGCTCCATTATTCATTGGCTTCATCCATCCATTGCCTACCTTTTAGTTTATCACCCTGACTTGCTACTTGACTAGTGACATGGAGGATCTTTTCCCCACTGTAGCCTCTGTATTGGATGAGCTTCCCTATTTATTGTGTCTCGGCTCTGAGTTGGTGACAAAACTTACCTATGGTGAGTTGGAGTTCCTTGTGAATTCCCCCTAGTCACTAAAGATGTGTTGGCTAAACCTGAAACTTTTAGTGCTGCCATGAATACAAAATCTGGAAAAATGAAATGCTATATCTTGTATGAAAAGCCCGTTCATGCAATGTGTTTTTCAACACACATGAATGAAAGGCATGCCAAATGAAAATGGCCATAAAAATAAAATGTTATATCTTTTGGAAATGTAAATACCTAGGTAAACAAGCTGTCTGTGACACACCTAGAAGTGCTCAGGTAAACAAGAGCCTTAAAAACACACCTGCAACAGAAAGCCTAAAATAAATGTAAGTCTATGCAATGTGTTTATAAACACACATAGATCAAGGCTATGGAAACTTCAGGCCCATAAAGCAATGGAACTTAAATGCTATATCTAAATTATTGCTAGCCTCATTTGTATTATGGATTGTGCGCATCTGTTAAAGATGAATAAACCTTCTTTGAACAACTCATCCATTTGTGAGACACCGCCATTCCGTGTGTTGTTGCTCATTCAGTATATCCTATGGTGTGTATTCCCTTTCCCTTTGCCAAAGTGTCACAATGTTAAGTAAGTCAAGTCATCCCTTAGCCTAGCCAGTTATTTTAGCCTTCACCCTTCACTAGCAAATTGATCACAGCTATGAAGTGAGTATGGTCTTGAAAGTCTAGTCTAAGTAATAATAATAATTAATGACATTATATATTTGGATTTAGATCGCCAGTAATGATTACTCTGTGTTATAATTGTTATTTGAATAAGTTGTAGAGCATGAATTAACCTTTGACACTTTGCAGCAGCTTCTGATGATGGTCTGAGTTATATTTGGTCATGTTGACTTGGTCAAACTTAGTTTGACCAAGGTCAACCATAGGACATGAGATGGTTGGACCTTGTGATGATATGGATAGATGATATATGGTCTATGTACATGTACATGATGATTCTATCCATCAGATACAGGTTTATGATGATGATTCATGGTTTCCAGCATTATTTGATCATTTACAGATTATTATTATTTGACCAGTTCCGGTATATTGGATGTACTTTATGATCATGCAGAGACTCATATGGTGTATGAGTACACATCTTGGATGGATTTGGACCTTCTGAGTCCAATGAAACAGTCTGTTTTCAGTTTTGGGCAGTTACAGTGATAATTGAGCCTCAGTAGGCTAACCCAGTGCAGTTTTGGTTTGTCAAAGACCCTGTCAGAGCAGAGAGGATTTTTATTCGGTTGACCTAGGGCGCTGTGCTTGGAAGGGGTGGTCCAGCCACTTGTTTTTACCATATTACCCCCCTCTCGCCCACATTGGTGCCCTCACCTTGACAGCGCAGGCACTCCAGGAGGCAGTTTGGGGATGTTTCACGCTTCCCGAGGCATTTCAGGATTGGTAGAAATGGCTATTGAGGAATTCGATTTGGGCTACTGAGGCAATGTCTTGGCAGGGGATGATCAGTGATGATGGATTGATGTCTTCCACACCTCCTCCAGCAGTTTCAGCTTCATCAGGGCCCGCATCCATCACTTATGGCACTTTCTGATGATTTCTGAGGCCTTTTGAGGCCCATGATTTGTCCATAGAGGCACGATTTGGTATATTGATGAGTATTTGATTATTATTGTGCTATGGGGATTGACCAAGGGTGGCTAAAATTACCCCTTGGACCCACCATAAGCTTCTTATTATATTTTGTCATCATGATATGGTGGGATTCCCCTCTCCTAGGGCGATTTTGTCCACTTATGTTATATTTTATGAGTGATCCATGTATTTTATTGTTGAGCTCATCTCAACCATTGATTAGACATTTGTATCTTTTAATCTTAGCCACTCTTTCAAAAAGTGGTTAGGATTTTGATGCCTCTCCTTCCTATTTAAAGGAGAGAGCTTCTCATTGTAAAGGGACTTGTGGCTCTGGATTATTGGAATAAAAAATTATTATTGCATCTATCTCCAGTGTTGTGGTGAATGTTTTTGGTGTTCGGTCGTTGATTCTTCCTTTTGCACTGACTTATTGGAGATCTTGTTTTTCCATATCTTTTGTACCACGTTTTTGCATCTACAGGTGGAGGCCGATTTGCTTTGAGGAGGAAGTATTGGTAGGGAAAGACTCCCCCTACTTCTTCTTTGGATCTCTTCGTTGGTAACAGGGAGTATTATTGTCCCAGGACCTTCTATTTCATGTTATCATTGCATTTTACTTGTATTTCCTCCATACTTGACCTCTCTGATTGAAATCGATTTCCTTGGATTGACAGGTAGAGGAGGGCGCACTTGTGGGCTAGGGCATCAATTTGGCAAGCAAAATCAACAATCTCTCATTTGATCTCTGTGGGAATCTTCCTCAACATCAATACATCTCTCTTCATCACTCAGGTATGATCTCAAGGTAATTTCTATCTCCATGATCTATCCACTTGTCTAAAATATTTCAAACCCTAATTAATCAAAACCCCATTTTTACATTTTTTCAGATCTACTAAGATCTAGTGGCTTCTTGGGTAAGATATTTAAAACCCACCTCTATAGTATCCACGGCATCCCGGATCTATAGTTTGGTGAGGATTGGCCTCCATTTGACCCTCTTCCCAAGGCACTTAGCCTCTCCAAGCAAGGGCGCACTTCTTGGTTTGGGTGAGTTAACCTAGATCTAGTACGTGGGTAGTTGAGATTTCACTTGATCTACAATCTACATATCCAATAACCTACCCCCAGATTGTCACTTTTCTGATTTCTACCTTGTGGGCCCTATTCCACATTTTAAGGGATTTAATCCCCATTTTGGACCACTTGGAATCTTTAAACTCAGATCTAGTAAGCTCTAGCCATCGGATTGCCTTGAAATTGTAGATCCACACTCTCACTTGATCAACCTACTTGGATCTAAAATTTGGATGTCATTGGACTTGTCTTGACTCATTTATCCCCATTTTTACCCTCCTTGGGCAAAGTCGCACTCCCTTGGAGATTGGAGTTGGTCCACTTCTAGGACGTGGGTACATGAGATTTTAGTGGATTTGGAACGGGCATAATTCAAAACCTAGGTCTAGTTGGTCACTTCATCAAATCTTGCCTTGGGGAAAGCATTCCTTGTTTTAAGGGATTGTGGTCCACTTAGGTCAAACCTTGAATCTCTAGATCTAGACCCATTCATCCATCAAACCTTTAATTTCCCACTTGTCTCATGCAATAGGAGTCATCAACCACAACTTAATTTCATTTGACTCCATTATCCCAATTCCCAAGGCACTGATCTCTCTCCAAGTCAATTTGACTTTCCTAGATTGTTGGATTAACTTGTGGTTTGATCCTTGTGTGGTGTACTAAACCCTTTGATATCATCATATATCGTGATCAAGCTTGTCACTTGTACTAGTTAGCCCCAATTCAACCCCTAAACTACCCTGCATTGGACACGGTTCCCAAGGCAGTGGATTTTCTCACATTGACTAGTACTATAATCCTGGATCTTATTTTCAAATACTATAAGTCACTCACACATCAACAATGAACCAAAGCTAAACTCATTGAACCCCTCACTTATCTTGTGACTTCATCCTTAGGTCTAGGATAAACCATACACCTTCTTTCACTTAGTCTTAACTTGATTTGGTGTCTTGGTTTGATCTCTCTGGTCGGGAGTAGATCGGGTCTCCCCCTTTGTTGTCTGGGCTAGATAACATAAAGCGAAAGTTGTCTCGACTGGCGTGACAACCATCTAATGGAGGTCAAGGTGATCATGGTTGCACCTTTTGAGTTGCCCTTCCCTATTGCCATCCGTTAATGGATACATCCATAGTGGTAACTACAGTTTAGGTGATAACATTTTGGCACCGTTGCCGGGGAGGGCATAGGCTTACTCTGGTTTGACATATATTTCTCAAGCCTTAATCCCGTTCTTCTTGCCTAACATTTTGGCGTTGGAGGGCATAGGCTTACTCTCTCCTGCATATACAACGACACATATCTTGGTAGAAGAGTTTAAGAAATCTACCTGGCGACTCCCAACCGTGACTCCGCTGAGGAGCGAGCTCATTTGCATCCTTTCAATACTAGAATTAAGACAGATCCTATCATTATCTAGAACCCATGGGGTGCATCATTTTGTTTTCAGGCTCTTGAATTTAGAAATAAATATAAAAATATTAAAAATATAAAATATAAAAAATAAGAAATAAAAAAATTATCCATGGCTGCCTCTGAGCGACCTAGAACTTTCGGTCGTTTAAAATTTTTTGACTTTCAAAAATTGTTGGGTATCCTCATCATATTCCTCATCAAGCATGTGCAAGGTTGCCTATTTTCGATGGAAGTTATGAAATCTCTGCTAAAAGACACCTTGAACTTTTTAGGGAAATTATTAAAGAATTATCCATAACCCATGAGGATGTGTGTATGAGACTATTGGCTTCATCTTTCAAAGAAAGAGCTAGACTCTGGTTTTCGAATTTGAAACCCAATAGCATTTCTGGTTATGACATGTTTGAAAATAAATTCCTAGAAGAATGGGGAAGTGAATTCGATGATATGTATCTTTCAAATCAAATCCAAGATCAAAACCTTCCCCTTTCCGATCCTATTGTGGAATCATTTAACAATCAAATATCAAGTGATTTGTCAACATCCGGAGATGACCTTTCCTGCCCAATTTCTTCTGATGATAAGTCTTCTACTTTTGAGTCAATCTAAAGTCAAATCTTTAATCATTGTACAAACCATAAGTTTTCAAATTGCTTTTTAGGTAGCCCTAGTCCTGATCCTGAGAGGAATTTCTGAGGATGAGCTTTTAGTTAACAGGTCTACTGAAGTTCCTCCCTCAGAGAGACTCATTAGTCATTCTGTCTTTAGTAATCATTCAATTCCTTATCAACTTACTGAAGAAGAAGAAGATGGAGACATTAACCAAGATCATTTAGTAGTGCTTTCACATGATCATTGTGCAAATAATCAGGATATGTTAAATGAAATTATTAATTTCACCCCTGATCAATTAAATGAAAATGATCACTTATCCTCTTATAATTTTAATGATGAATTAATAAAAGATCAATATCAAGATGAGGAAGAGTTAATAAATCATACTTGGTGTTCTGATCTTTGTTCCACTTCTTACAATGAATCTTTAAATTTTCCTTTTTTCATTTTTAATCAAGATAACTTAGAGTTAGATAGTTATGGTCAATCTTGTCCTCAGGTTGTAAATATTAAATTTGATCAAAAGCTTGAAATTATTCTTAGAATAAAGAATGTTTTCTATTATCAAAATCCAAGGTCAAACTTGTTTATCCATTTGGGAGAATTTTCATATTTGCAATCCACCCTCCTTTCCCAACTCTTTATATCATCTTTGGGTTGGTGCTCAAGTCAATCTTTTGCCTTGGAAATTTTTAATAGGAAGTATAAGTGTGATTACATGTTTGGAGAAAAGGCACTTTATGTCCCTTTTCAGTCACTTTGGAACCAAACTGCTTGTTGTCAAGTTATCAATCATTCTTGGTGGCTAGAAAAGGCATTTAAAGATCAATTTTATCTTTTCTCCATTTTTGAGCATCAAGTGGGTTTGATCTTAATTTTTCGTCTTCTAAGTTTTAAATTATCCCCACTTGGTTTTTTGATAATTAATCCCAAGGAGAATCAAATTGAATATGTAAGAGAAGTAAATGAGGAAGCTATGTTTTGTGAAAAGGAATTGAGTTGCAAGCCTTATATTTTTTCTCCATCAACTTTAAACAATCATCTTCATGAATTTTATGATCCTATCAATTCTTGGATGGAGCATGTTTGCAGTAATCAGTCTTTCCCTTGGCATGATTTCATTTTGCACCATTCAACTCCTTTCTGAATTTTTGAACAAGTCAGGAAAGTTGTGCTATCAATTTCATTAATCCTTAATCTAGTCTTGACTCGTTTTCTAAGCAAAAATCAAATAAGAATCATTAACCTATTTGATAAATGGTTGCACTGGATTTATGATTTTACCTAGCATTTGTGCTAACTGGTTAGATTAGAGTAGGTAGGAAACTAAATATGCCTACTTGGGCAGTAGTTAGTCTTTTCAGCCATTGAGTCTGGCACCTATTTTATTATCTTTTTCTAAGCTCCTTTGTAACCTCCTAGTTTAACTGAGTACCTGTCTTTTTCTTTTTCCTGCACAATAAATGTCAAACTTTGCAAGTTATGTTAGTAGCTTAAATTTACTTTCTGCATTTATATTTCATGCATTTATATTTCTGTCATAGAATAGATTTTATTTCAGTTGGATTTTATATTTTTCCCATACATGCTGCATGAGGTATTTCGATGTTTGTGAATGCAGAAATAGGTGCAAAATAAAATAAAAGATGGAAGCAAAATGGTAGAGTGCTGGATCGAGGATTCGAGTAGCAGAGTTCGAGAACCAGAGATTCTGAGGTTCTCAAGCGCTTTTTTCAGTAGAGCACTTGTCCCAGCGGGAGCCAGATGTTATCACATATATAGTAGCCGGGCTACCATACATTATTTTTCTGATTCCAGTACACTATTCAGCCAGTTCCCTTACATTGAGATGCTGAGATGAGCATCTATTTGGATCACTATCAGATTTTGGACAGCAGTTGTATTCCCCATTTTGGACAGCAGTTATATTCCCCATTGCCATGACTGAGTCTCAGGAGACTCAGAGAGATGACTGATATAGCCATTATACCATTTGTACAGAGCATTCAGTAGTGCCCAGAGTTACAGCAGCGGTTTCAAAGGACAGATGATGGTTCAGATGATGAGCATTCAGGTATATGACTCAGCAGGTATATCATTGTGTTATGGTTATATTGCTTTTATACTTATTCTTATAGCATGTCTTAGCACCTAGTATCATGATCTGGCGATCATATAGATATGTGGACTTGGTTGATCTTATTATATATATTATATTGTCCCTACTCAGACTTAGAAGTTCACTATTCATACTCATTGGTTTTACCCTCCTTAGGGAGAATAGAGGTGATCATTCCACCATACCTTGGCTTGCTAGTGTTGGCTCCATTATTCATTGGCTTCATCCATCCATTGCCTACCTTTTAGTTTATCACCCTGACTTGCTACTTGACTAGTGACATGGAGGATCTTTTCCCCACTGTAGCCTCTGTATTGGATGAGCTTCCCTGTTTATTGTGTCTCGGCTCTGAGTTGGTGACAAAACTTACCTATGGTGAGTTGGAGTTCCTTGTGAATTCCCCCTAGTCACTAAAGATGTGTTAGCTAAACCTGAAACTTTTAGTGCTGCCATGAATACAAAATATGGAAAAATGAAATGCTATATCTTGTATGAAAAGCCCGTTCATGCAATGTGTTTTTCAACACACATGAATGAAAGGCATGCCAAATGAAAATGGCCATGAAAATAAAATGTTATATCTTTTGGAAATGTAAATACCTAGGTAAACAAGCTGTATGTGACACAACTAGAAGTGCTCAGGTAAACAAGTGCCTTAAAAACACACCTGCAGCAGAAATGCTAAAATAAATGTAAGTCTATGCAATGTGTTTATAAACACACATAGATCAAGGCTATGGAAACTTCAGGCCCAAAAAGCAATGGAACTTAAATGCTATATCTAAATTATTGCTGGCCTCATTTGTATTATGGATTGTGCGCATTTGTTAAAGATGAATAAACCCTCTTTGAACAACTCATCCATTTGTGAGACACCGCCATTCCCTGTGTTATTGCTCATTCAGTATATACTATGGTGTGTATTCCCTTTCCCTTTGCCAAAGTGTCACAATGTTAAATCAATCAAGTCATCCCTTAGCCTAGCCAGTTATTTTAGCCTTCACCCTTCACTAGCAAATTGATCACAACTATGAAGTAAGTATGGTCTTGAAAGTCTAGTCTGAGTAATAATAATAATTAATGACATTATATATTTGGATTTAGATCGCCAGTAATGATTACTCTGTGTTATAATTGTTATTTGAATAAGTTGTAGAGCATGCATTAACCTTTGACACTTTACAGCAGCTTCTGATGATGGTCTGAGTTATATTTGGTCATGTTGACTTGGTCAAACTTAGTTTGACCAAAGTCAACCATAGGACATGAGATGGTTGGACCTTGTGATGATATGGATAGATGATATATGGTCTATGTACATGTACATGATGATTCTATGCATCAGATACAGGTTTATGATGATGATTCATGGTTTACAGCATTATTTGATCATTTACAGATTATTATTATTTGACCTGTTCCGGTATATTGGATATACTTTATGATCATGCAGAGACTCATATGGTGTATGAGTACACATCTTGGATGGATTTGGACCTTCTGAGTCCAATGAAACAGTCTGTTTTTAGTTCCGGGCAGTTACAGTGATAATTGAGCCTCAGTAGGCTAACCCAGTGCAGTTTTGGTCTGTCGAAGACCCTATCAGAGCAGAGAGGATTTTTATTCGGTTGACCTAAGGCGCTGTGCTTGGAAGGGGTGGTCCAGCCACTTGTTTTTACCATATTACCCCCCTCCCGGGCACACTGGTGCCCTCACCTTGACAGCGCAGGCACTCCAGGAGGCAGTTTGGGGTAGTTTCACGCGTCCCGAGGCATTTCAGGATTGGTAGAAATGGCTATTGAGGAATTCGATTTGGGCTACTGAGGCAATGTCTTGGCATGGGATGATCAGTGATGATGGATTGATGTCTTCCACACCTCCTCCAGCAGTTTCAGCTTCATCGGGGCCCGCATCCATCACTTATGGCACTTTCTGATGATTTCTGAGGCCTTTTGAGGCCCACGATTTGTCCATAGAGGCACGATTTGGTATATTGATGAATATTTTATTATCATGTTATGGGGATTGACCAAGGCTGGCTAAAATTACCCCTTGGACCCACCATAAGCTTCTTATTATATTTTGTCATCATGATATGGTGGGATTCCCCTCTTCTAGGGTGATTTTGTCCACTTATGTTATATTTTATGAGTGATCCATGTATTTTATTGTTGAGCTCATCTCAACCATTGATTAGACATTTGTATCTTTTAATCTTAGCCACTCTTTCAAAAAGTGGTTAGGATTTTGATGCCTCTCCTTCCTATTTAAAGGAGAGAGCTTCTCATTGTAAAGGGACTTGTGGCTCTGGATTATTGGAATAGAAAATTATTATTGCATCTATCTCCAGTGTTGTGGTGAATGTTTTTGGTGTTCGTTCGTTGATTCTTCCTTTGCACTGAGTTATTGGAGATCTTGTTTTGCCATATCTTTTGTACCACGTTTTTGCATCTACAGGTGGAGGCCGATTTGCTTTGAGGAGGAAGTATTGGTAGGGGAAGACTCTCCCTACTTCTTCTTTGGATCTCTGCATTGGTAACAGGGAGTATTATTGTCCCAGGACCTTCTATTTCATGTTATCATTGCATTTTACTTGTATTTCCTCCATACTTGACCTCTCTAATTGAAATCGATTTCCTTGGATTGACAGGTAGAGGAGGGCGCACTTGTGGGCTAGGGAATCAATTTGGCAAGCAAAATCAACAATCTCTCATTTGATCTCTGTGGGAATCTTCCTCAACATCAATACATCTCTCTTCATCACTCAGGTATGATCTCAAGGTAATTTCTATCTCCATGATCTATCCACTTGTCTAAAATATTTCAAACCCTAATTAATCAAAACCCCATTTTTACATTTTTTCAGATCTACTAAGATCTAGTGGCTTCTTGGGTAAGATATTTAAAACCCACCTCTATAGTATCCACGGCATCCCGGATCTATAGTTTGGTGAGGATTGGCCTCCATTTGACCCTCTTCCCAAGGCACTTAGCCTCTCCAAGCAAGGGCGCACTTCTTGGTTTGGGTGAGTTAACCTAGATCTAGTACGTGGGTAGTTGAGATTTCACTTGATCTACAATCTACATATCCAATAACCTACCCCCAGATTGTCACTTTTCTGATTTCTACCTTGTGGGCCCTATTCCACATTTTAAGGGATTTAATCCCCATTTTGGACCACTTGGAATCTTTAAACTCAGATCTAGTAAGATCTAGCCATCGGATTGCCTTGAAATTGTAGATCCACACTCTCACTTGATCAACCTAGTTGGATCTAAAATTTGGATGTCATTGGACTTGTCTTGACTCATTTATCCCCATTTTTACCCTCCTTGGGGCAAAGTCGCACTCCCTTGGAGATTGGAGTTGGTCCACTTCTAGGACGTGGGTACATGAGATTTTAGTGGATTTGGAACGGGCATAATTCAAAACCTAGGTCTAGTTGGTCACTTCATCAAATCTTGCCTTGGGGAAAGCATTCCTTGTTTTAAGGGATTGTGGTCCACTTAGGTCAAACCTTGAATCTCTAGATCTAGACCCATTCATCCATCAAACCTTTAATTTCCCACTTGTCTCATGCAATAGGAGTCATCAACCACAACTTAATTTCATTTGACTCCATTATCCCAATTCCCAAGGCACTAATCTCTCTCCAAGTCAATTTGACTTTCCTAGATTGTTGGATTAACTTGTGGTTTGATCCTTGTGTGGTGGACTAAACCCTTTGATGTCATCATATATCGTGATCAAGCTTGTCACTTGTACTAGTTAGCCCCAATTCAACCCCTAAACTACCCTGCATTGGACACGGTTCCCAAGGCAGTGGATTTTCTCACATTGACTAGTACTATAATCCTGGATCTTATTTTCAAATACTATAAGTCACTCACACATCAACAATGAACCAAAGCTAAACTCATTGAACCCCTCACTTATCTTGTGACTTCATCCTTAGGTCTAGGATAAACCATACACCTTCTTTCACTTAGTCTTAACTTGATTTGGTGTCTTGGTTTGATCTTTCCTATCGGGAGTAGATCGGGTCTCCCCCTTTGTTGTCTGGGCTAGATAACATAAAGCGAAAGTTGCCTCGACTGGCGTGACAACCATCTAATGGAGGTCAAGGTGATCGTGGTTGCACCTTTTGAGTTGCCCTTCCCTATTGCCATCCATAGGGGTAACTACAGTTTAGGTGATAATAGTACCATCAAAAAGAAACTTTTCACCCATACTTCATTAGGATGAATGCTGCAAAATATGGAAGTGTAATATGTAGGAGAATGAACCAACTCACTCAAATGATCACAATATGCAAAAGTGTCATCATTTGTAGGCTCCATAAGGGTAGGATCATGCACATGTGATGTCTCCTCATATTTTTCAGAGTCACTTGGGAGTGACTTTCGATCCTCTTCATGTATTGCTTCTTCTACTTCACCTATTTCAGAACTAGGTGGCTCATGGGTCTCCTCCTTTCGCTCCTTCAAGCAAGCTGATGCATTTTGCCCCTTGGTTTCCTTAGGATCAATATATTTGGAACCTCTTTTTGAAGAAAACCCAAAAACTCTCTTCAAGTAGGAAACACATGCATTCCCTTAAGCTTCAGATATTTCACTGTTCTTTTCACTCACACACATATGATTTTCTCTCCAAGGTCTTTTGCAAGAAGGGCATAGACCTTTCTTCACTAACTCCACATCTTCTATATTGGGTCTATTTTCAAACACCCAATCAACAAAGTCTTCAAAAGGAATGGCCTTTTGTGTACCTCCCTTATACAGATCAAGATATGCCTGATATTGTTGGGGCAAGGTTTTACATGTTGCTCTCAATCTTTGTAGTTCATTCATGGAATTGTACTCATAGGAGTCATAATAATAGTAAGACATGGCTGCAATTTCTTCTTCAATGGATGACCCTAATGCACAGGTGCAAAGACCATGCTCTAATACCACTGTAATGTCCCCAATTTGAAAATTTTCCGAATTTACTCAATTTTCGAAACATGGGCTAGTAAAGCCCCAAACTATCCCAAATAATCCCAAATATTTTCGAATAGTGTATGGAGTGGATTGAGATGTATTTGGACACATTAAAGCAGCTAGTATATGCTTGGACACTTTTCAAATACTTCAGCAACTTGCATTTACAATTAGAGGATGAAAGACATAATTACTAGGAAAATCGATGTTGAAACCCCCAAGGGTATATGGATCCAAAAGACTCCTAAGGATTTCGAATTGGGACTGAGAATGTTGGAAAGGTATTGAGACATAAAAATGAAGCTGATGGATCCTTGGAAACTCTCAAAAGACTTCTGCAACATTCATTTAACTTCAGGAGAAAATAGGGAAATTTACTAGTAAATTCGAGGTTCAAGCCCCTAAGGGTAGAGGTCACTAATGGCTTCCCAAATGCAGTACGACCCTCCCAACTTTCAGAACAAAGACATGGATTAGTTAAAGGACTTCAATGGGCACCCAAATGCATCATTAATCAATTTCTAAAGGCTTCTGCAACTCCCATAAGTCAGAGATTTGTGGACATGTCTTCATATAGGGGGAAATGATAGGAAACTTCACCACTTGCTATGAAATTCGAGATTTGTGTTCCAAAGGATTATGTAATGTATATGAAACTTCTTTAGGACATTAATTACTCTCCATACATCATAAAAATCACAGAGATGAACTTATACAAATCGAAATATAGCAACTTCAAGCTCTCATAACAAGATATAGGGAAAATGGCACCATTTATGCATTGTTTGATATTTTTACATAGTTTCACTTGGTATTTCGACCTGAGAGTCTTTTGAGCAGTAAATACAGAGTATATATATCAGAATACAAAAAATGGGTGTATCTTGTACTCTCACAAAGAGATCAGCATCTTAACCAAAGGGGCCCTTCCTCTAAGAGCCAAAATATGCAAGGAAATGTGAGATAGAGATGGGAACAAGTTGAAGAAGAAAGAATCACGAGCTTCCCTGTAGCTTCAACCTGCAACAAATAACTCCATTGTAGCTCCAAATGAAAGGTCTGAATGGCCTCTCCAATTGCCAAATAGGATGGGAATCTTTCACCCTCGAAATTGGTACTAAGGCAAGTAGAGTAAACACTCCACTAGCATGGACAAGCTAGAAGCTCTCCAAATTGCAAAGATGCAAATAAAAAATGATCAGAAGTTGCTTTCCTTATTTGTTCTTCTCTTTTCTAAACTTCTCAATTCCTCCATGGGTAGAATTCCTTCCAAAAGTCATGCCAACTCAAGTTGGGAAGAGATTCCAATGTGTGCCACTTGTCCAACAATTCCTAGTCTACATCTTCCCTCAATTCGAATGGGGAAGCTTCTTGGCTTCCATAACTCCCTTGTGTGCCCTCTTGGAGGCTATTTTTAGCCCTGACATGTCATATATGTCATATGTCAGTAATCAGGTCTGAAATTTGTCATAGGTGTGATAGAATCTTCATCATTGTTGTCATAGGAGTTAGGGAATCTAGCTCCAAGTGTCACAATTCTTCTAAGATGCCTCTTCCTCTTCCATGGGAGTTATTCTTTCACTCCAATTCGACCTTACATGACTCATGCCATGAATAATACCTCTTAAACTCCCGCAAGTATGTTACCCTTCATCTTGAACTCGAATTGGTGAGAGTATCATGCCAAGTGTAGTGAGAAATCTTGCTACATGTGGATCCCACAACCTCTTATGTGTCATCATGATCCAATGCCACCTTATTTTCTCTGTACTATTATTTAATTGACTCATTTAATGTGAATTTGCAAGTCTAAAGTCATTTTGGGTCTTGTAGCTCCTTTACTCCAACTTTTAATGCTTCCACCCCCATCCTAGGGAACTAGTAATTTTCCTCCATGATAGTTCATTTGGATGGGAAATATTACAAACCAATACTTGGGAATTTTCTCTTGATGTGACCCACCTTGTCCATTTGGATCTAATGGGAGTTTTCTCTTGATGTGAACCACCTTGTCCATTTGGATCTAATTTGCATTATTACCAACTTGGACATCATGCTTGGCAATTATTTTACCCTTAGAATCAATTTGACAAACCATCATGACTATGGCCAATGGGCTTGGGCCATTGTGACCTAATGCAAATTTTTGGGACATGACATGTTATCAGCTAAGTTGCACTTAGGTGATTTCAAGTGAGCCTGTGAAGATAGAACAAGTCTACTTGTTCATAGTCAGAGGATCATAAATCCTAGCAGGCCACCTTGGCCTTTGTTTTAATAAATTCACATGTCCATGCCCTGTGGGGAAATTGTAAAAAATGTTATAGCATGATGTTTTTTTAAGGGACTCGACTTTCCTAATATAGTTATCAATCTGACTAGCCCAGAGTGTTTTTTCCCTTGTCAATTATATGTTGTTGAATAAAGGACAAATAATTTTCGAGTTTTTCACTCACACCTCCAAAGTTGGGGTGGTCGACATGATTTCTTGATCTTAGGAGGTTATTAGAGTTCGGGTATCAATGTATATTACCATGCTAGATATTAAAATTGAGTCGTATGGACATGTGCTAGGTCCCCCTAAGTTTTTTTTAAATTCCGAAAAAAATAATTTTGTAAAACTAGAACATTTTTTTATGGTTTAAATAGAAAAATTCAAATTGTAATAAAAGTGTGGTCCGGAGGCGGAATTTGGCGTGGGGATGCTCGTTTTGACGCTCAGAGCGTCCTCTTTACCCTAGTCTCCACTTTCCCCATGTTCCGTTTGTTGGTTATCCCCATCCATTACCTTCCGTTTGTTGGTTATCCCGACTTACTACTTGACTAGTGGCATGGAGGACCTTCCCCCACTATAGCGTCTTTGTTGGATGAGCTTCCCTGTTTTATTGTGTCTCGGCTCTGAGTTGCCTAAGTTGTGTTGGCTAAACCTGAAACAGATAGTACTACCATCAATACAATGTATCTGGAAATGAAATGTATATGTTATGAAAGCCCATTCATGTAACAAGTGTTTCTGAACACAAGCGAATGCAAGGCAAGCCTAATGAAATTGGATTTGAAATGTAAATGTGAAATGTGAAATGAAAAGCCCATCTAACAAGTGTTTTTGAACACACGTGGAGCATAAAGCCTTAATAAATGTAAATCCATGTAACAAGTGTTTTTGAACACACGTGGAGCATAAAGCCTTAATAAATGTAAATCCATGTAACAAGTGTTTTTGAACACATGTGGATCAAGGCTATGGAAACTCAAAAGCCCAAAAAGAAATGGTTCTTAAAAGCTATATTTAAATGATTGCTAGCCTCACTTGTATTTGATGTGGATTGTAGGCATTTGTCAAGGTGAATAAGCACTTCGGAAAGTAACTTACCCATTTGTGAGAGACTGCCATCCCCTCTGTTATTGCTTGTCCAGCATATGCTAGAGTGTGTATTCCCTTTCCATATCCAAAGTTTCACAGTGTCAAGTTAGTAGTCATCCTTTAACCTAGCCCATTCAGTTTCAGCCTTCACCCTTCACTAGCAAATTGGTCACAACTATGAAGTGAGTATGGTCTTGAAAGTCTAGTCTGAGTCCTAATAAATATTGAAAACCTTTATATTTGGTTATTAGATCGCCAGTGAAATTATTACTTCTTGTTATAATTATCACTTGAATGATTTGTAAAGCATGTTTTAACCTCTAACACTTGCAGCAGTTTGATGTTAGCCTGGGTCATATTATTGCTCATGTTGACTTGGTCAAACTTAGTTTGACCAAAGTCAACTACAGGACATGAGGTGGATAGACCTCGGATGATGCAGAGATATGATATGTGGTCTATTACAGGTCACCAGATGGTTCTATGCAATGGTTAGGGGTTTATGATGATGATTTGTGGTTTTCAGCATTGTTTGATCATTTACAAATTATTATTATTTTATTTGTCTGGGCATATTGGATATTTTATATGATCATGCAAAGATCCATAGGGTGTATGAGTACACACCTTAGATGGACTTGGGCTCTCTTAGTCCAATGAGACAGCTGGTTTTTAGTTCAGGGCAGTTACAGTGATGATTTCCCTCAGTTTTCCTTTCTGGTGTAGTTTTGCCATTTTTAATGGCCTGTAAAAGCAGAGAGAGGATGTGACTGGTTTGCGTAGGGCGTTGTATGAGGAGGGGGTGGTCCAGCCACTTGATTTCACCATTATACCCCCCTCCCAGAGAACCTAGTGGGCTCAGTTTGACAACGCAGGCACTCCAGGTGTCAGTTTGGGCAGGTTCATAGTTACCTAGGCAGATTAAAAATGGTGAAAATGGCTACTGAGGAATTCGATTTGGGCTACTGAGGCAAGGAAATTGCATGGGATGAGTTTTGATGATGAGTGTGATGTCTTCCACACTTTCCACAGCAGTTTCATCATTCAGTGGGACCCACACCCATCTCTCCGACACTTTTTATGATTTTCTGGAGCCTTTGGAGGCTCACGACTTTCCCAGAGAGGCTCGATTTGGTGCTTGTGTTAGTCATTTGATGATGTTGTGCTATGGGGACACACTAGGGGTGTTAGACATTACCCCCTAGACCCAACATGAGCTTTATTCATGTTTATTTTGTCATGTTGAGTAGGACCCCCTCTCCTAGGGCAATTTTGTCCATGTATTGTTATATTATTGAGTTGATCCATGTACTTTATTGTTGAGCTCATCTAAACTGTAGATTAGAAAATTATGATCTTTTAATCTTAGCCATCCATTCAAAAGGTGGTTAGGGTTTTGGTATCTCTCCATCCTATTTAAAGGAGAGAGCTTCTCATTGTAAAGGGACTTTTGGCTCGAGATTTCTGGAATAGAAAAATTTATTGGAGATACTTGTGTTGTGGTGGTGAATGCTTTTGATGTCCGATTGAAAATATCTTTCCATTGCACTGGGATTATTGGTGATTGCCATTTGCTATATTTTTTCCACATGATTTTCATCTGCAGGTGAGGAGGCCGAATTGCTCAAGGAGGACGCATTGGTTGGGGAAGACTCTCCCTGCTTCTTTCTTCGTCAAATTGGTTTGGTTCAGGGAGTATTACTGTCTATGACCTTCTACTTTCTGTATCTTTTCATCATTTGCATTTCCTTTGCTTATGTATGACAGATTGATGCTTTGCTCCTTGGTTTTGCAGGAGAGAGAAGGCCACACGTGTGGGCAAGGGCTTCAAGTTTGGCATTGGTTTTCATCAAATCTTCCCATTTGATCTTTGTGGGGATTGTCCTCGGCATCATAGCAACCATTTCCATCAATCAGGTACGCTCTTAAGGTATGATTTATATTTCTCAAAACTACCCATCTGTCAATTGCAATTAAAACCCTAAGTTTAATTCTTCTAAAAATTCCCTTGGTCAACAGACTTGGTTTACTGGCAAACCATTTCTGGGTTTTTGGTATCTGGCATATTGCTAGGTGGGTTCTTAAAAACGTCATACTTGGAGGACTCCATAGGCCCAAAACCCAAGGCACTGGCTTCCTCAAACCCTCACGACTTTCCTTGGCTGTCTGGTTTGCCTGTCTGTTGGTTCATTTTCCCGAGCTTGTTGGTTTTAACACTGTCAGATCTGTCTTACAAGCCGTGCTAGAAATCCCTAACCTCAAATCCTCTCTCTGGGTCACTTTCCCTGTTTTAAGGGTCACATTTCCCAAGGCAACTGAATTTGATCATTTTAAACTAGCACTTAAATCCTGGAATCATACCTTATATTCGAATCACTGTGTGTTATCTATCTCTATCATTTCACATCTTTCCTAAGCCTCCACAGTGGTCTTGTTGTCCGCCAAACTGCACACCAGCAGCAGAAATCTTTCGAAAGCTGTCTCCCTCACTGGGAAGTGGGGAGAGGTGTGGCCTTGGGGGCAAGCAATGAGCCAGGTACTGTCACCTGAATCCCAGCTCCTCCATTTAGGCAAACTCCTAACGAAGCCAAGGGGGGTAGTCCCTAAAAAAGAGTTGTCTAAGGCTCTTTGTGTATTTAAGTGTTTTTAGGTGTTGTGATGCGGATGGGTGTTATTTAGGAGTTTTTGAATGAGAGACAAAAGTATTTAAATGTAAAACAAGATAGCGCAATCCACGTTGCAAACACAAAATGAGAGATACACTTGGACAATAAATAAATCACTTTTTATGACAATTAAAGCAAATACTCCAATATTGATATTTTAAAGCAAACAAGATATATGATGAAGGACCAGTGCCTTGTGGAGTCAAATATGTAAAAAAAGTGATTATAAAAAGGTTGATACAAGTGCTTGAAAATAAAAGTTTGTGAGAACGTTGTGCAGCTTATCTTGGTAAATTTAAGATTTTAATTGTCTTGATTATTATGGCTAAGAACAAGGTATCAAAAAGTAGTGGAACCTTATCCAAGAAAACTACTGGCAACCCTAGGTGATAGGTCGGAAGCACCCAGATTGCGAAGAGGGCAAGTGTGCTTGCGGCTTGACCGCCGTCGAGTCTGACAGTGGATTCCCGGCACCACCTCTTGTGGGAAGAATAGTAATTTGTCTTGGTTGAGGTTTTTGGGGTAAAGTTTTAATTAGATTTTCACTTGTGAATTAGCAAGTCTTCCACCTTTCTGAGTACTAGCCCAACCGTTTCCGGTTGGCAGAGCATACGGGTGTAGGACAGAAACCAAGGTAAATTAATTAAAGGGGTGTGTGGGTTGAAAAGTTTTAATTAGAGAGCACTTTAGTTCAACTCTCCGACAGAGAGTGCTCTTGACTTGGTCTTATGACCACAGTTCAAGAGACGTGCTACTTTAACAAATGCCTAATGCAGGGATAATGCAAAACTAAAAAATGCCCTCCGATAGAGGGTGCTCTTAACTTGGATTTGGCCAAGTTCAAGAGACTTTGGTTCGTTTTAAACAAGCAGAGAGTAGATTGTAGTAGCAATAAATTCCACTTAATAATTGATTTAAACAATATGATAGATCAGCAAGATATGAAATATTGCTTAACAACACTACTTGCAAGATAAAATGAAACTTGAAAAGTCTAGTGTTCTACCACACAATTTCTAATCTAATAGGTGGAATTAATCTCCGAACAAGATCAATCACTAGAAGCCACCAATCCTGGAAACCTTCCAGCTAGCTGGATGTCCACAAGAAGTTGATGGGGGAGCGAGAAGCTACCACAAGATTATGTGGCCTTTGGGATACAATCCCAAAGTTAGCTATTCTCTAGTCACGGCTTGGAAGAGAAGATACGAGATAATATTTAAATGAAAATAAATCTAATCTACCCAAGAGTCTCTTTCAGGTCAAGGACCCTACTTGGGAGAGCATGGGGGTAAGTAAATATGGAAAAATAGAGCAAGATGACTTATTGAAATAAAACTAATCTAAGAGCATATGAAAAGATCTAAACTAGTAACTCACACCACTCAAAGAAGACTACAAGACTTCCCCAAATGGGGAAGTGAGTGTGGGGGCTTAAAAACCCCACTTGCAACTTTTATTAGGAGAGTACAATTGCCCTTGGGAATGAAACCCTTATAGGGACTTTGAAATAAACTACTTGTAAAAATCTTGAAACAAACTTCTATGATTTATTACAAAGGATAATACTAATCTTTTTGGTTTGTTTTGTCCACTTGTCTTGATAGCTTCTTGGCTTAGGAGTCTCTTTCTTTCACAAGAAGAGATCTACAAAAAACACACAACTCCAATACCCATTAGACATTAGGAAAACAAAACAAGATTTGCAAATTTGAAACTAGATCTAACACTTGGAAAATGAAACTAAACAATGACAAAGAATGAGATCTAAAATACTAACTTTGCAATAATATAAACTAACTACTAAGATTTAAAACAAACTAACTAACAACTTACTAAAAATGAGATCTAACGCTAACTATTACTAACACTTTGTATGTTTTTTGTTATGTTTTTTAGGGCAAATAAGGAGATGGACGAGAGGATACCTAAGGGAAAAGGAGGGAGATGAGAGGCTAGAAGGATAGGTAGGACGAAAGCTAGAAGGGTAGAGGGAGGAAATAGGACGAGAGCAAAAAGAGGAAGGTAAGGGATGGACGAGAGGAGGAAGGCAAGGAGAGGGACGAATGCAAGAGGGAGAAGGGACCCAAAGTAGGGTGGACGAGAAGAAGAGTTTGAGGACAAAAAAAACGAATGGGAAAAGTAGGAGATGAAGACAAACCTATGGAGAAGTAGATCTAGGGCAAAGTTCTTCAAGTGGAACACTTGGGGGTTTAGAAAACACTGTCTTGGAAATCCTCTGGTTAACCGGTGATACGCCGACAACAAGTGTTGAAGAGAGCACAAGGGAACAAATCCCAAGTTATTCCCCAAGGTTGAAGGAACTTCAACCTTATGGCTAACTAATCTATGGCTTTGAAAGGACAAGAACAATCCTGGATCAAGATCTAGAAGGGCTAGAAAGGGCTTAGCAAGTCAAAGCAAAGATTCAAGGAGCAAACAAGAAGGCTTGAAGAGATGGAAGCCTAAAGCAACAAGTAACCAATATTGTATTTTGAATGTTTGATGGAGAAGATCCAAACTCCCCTTTGTTTCTCAAATCCAAAATCTAGAACTCCTTTGGTCTTATGTAGAGTGAAAATGTACCTGCAAGAACCTTAAGCATAGATAATATATATGCAACAAAATATTTAAGTGAAAAGAACTAGATACATGCTACTTGTGCTAGATTGTTAGCCATCTTGAACATGATCTACAACTTAAGAGCCTCAAATAGAATGTAAAACAATATCACCTTAATCTCAAGTGAAGCAATGCACATCAAGAGCCTCCACGTTTTTGACCTCCAAAGTCTCAACTTTATTAACAATAAAAAGTGCTTACAATTTCATCAGAGTTTCGATGCATAAAAAATCCATGAGATAAGAACCCCAAAGGGCCTCTCTTTATAGTAAAAGACACTAGCTAAACCCTAGGTCGAATTTGGCAATAGATAGGTAAGTCGAATTCCAATCAAGGGAGGGCTTGGCATGCTAAACAATGGTCAAAGTCGAGTTTGGTGGTAGGTTGAAGGTAGAGGTGGCAAGACTCGACTCTAATGGAAGCATAAGGAGTATCAACAACCAACCAACGAGCTACAACAAGGATAAACACGAGCTTGCATGAGGAATGACGTGAGGATGTGGAGGGTGCGAGTTAGTTTGGTGGATGGCAAGTGGCATCTGGTAAGTAATAACTCGAATCCAAGGAGAGCCAAGCCAAATAGTGATTGCATTAACCAATAAACAAATTCCAACAAGGCTTAGACGTGAGCTTGGTGAGGATTGACGTGAGGATCATGGAGATATGCGAGCTAGTTTGGTGAGTGACACGTGGAATGGTAGGTGCTAACTCGCATGAGCAAAGGGAGCCAAGCTTGTGGATGATTGGTGAGTCATGAGGGCGCCCATCTCTAACATTAATGCTAACCACCAACCCAATCATCAAATGACAACACACTAACTCGAGTTTTGCATGAGGAGGGCGAATTTGCTTGAATGGATAACCTTCTAGTGACTGGATATTTGATTGGAATGACTAGGAGTTGATTGGAATCCTCATAAATGTCCATTTCCATGTCATTTAGCCTTTTATTTTAATCAAATTGATTAATTTTGGAGAGATTTGGATTATCTCCAAAATATTCAATTTTATTATTTTAATTAATAATTTCTCTGTAAATGACTTTTCAGAGAAAATATTAATTACGAGGCTGAATTGACATCCGAAAGTTGGGTTTAGCTGCTCCACGGGTCATGTGTGATTTTTGGCTTATGAAACGAGCCATCAATCACTAAATTCGAACCCCGGACGACTGACATATTACAAAATATTATTTCTCTATTTAAACTATAGAGAAATTTATTAAATTTTAAAAAATAAATAAAAACCCAAATTTCGACGGACCCGGTAAAAAATTTTCGAAATTTTTTCTGAGGGTTTTATGGACCTAGGACATGACCGACCCCTATTCTAACAGTGTCTAGTAGGCTTATATACATTAGTTGGCCTCTAATAACCCCCCATGGCCAAATTTTCAAAATCGGGCATTCCAGCTTTGGAGGAGCGGGAGAAAACCTCATCGATTATACATCGCCTTAAGCAAAGTATAATTGACAAGGGAAAAAACTCCTTGGAATACCTTAGTTGCTTAATCCAGTCATGAGGAACCGAGGCACTCAGATCCTACTAGCACACTTTATTACAAACCCCCATGGGGCCATGGTCATGTCGACTCAAAAAACAAAACAGGCTAACCACAACTGGCTAGCCACAACATGCTGGATCATCTGATACACTGGAATCAAACATTTATCATGTTTGTCAAATGGCGGCTCTCCAGAAAATCCAACTATGGTACAAAAAAGTTGGTAACAGGTCTCAATTCCTAAATTCTAGGGTTCCATACCTGTCACCCTACGTACTTCATCTGATTGATTTGATCTGATGATTGGGTTGATCTCTCCTTGCTATCTTGGCTTTGGTAGCAAAACCGAAGAGTGCCTTGGTTGGCGTGACAACCATCCATTTGGGAACTAGGGCTCTCTTGGTTCACCACTTTAGTTGCCTATCCCCTCTACCATCCATCTTGGATCCATCTGTAGGGGCAACTACAAGATTGGTGATAACATTTTGGCGTCGTTGCTGGGAGGTAGAGGCTTACCTTCGGTGTCTGCGAGTGTCCGTGCGTTAATCCATATCTTATCGCATCCGATATTTTTCCTTGGTGATTGCATTTTTAATTCCATAATTACTTCGATCACCATCTTAATTCACTCATCTCACCTCTCCTACGACATATTTCATTTTGGTGAATTACTTGTGTGGTTCACCTGGCGACTCTACTGAGGACCGAACCCAGCGTATTAATCTTAAGTTCTTAGAACGTCCTGCTAATTCTGAAGGAATGCCTGCAACCTATACTCGAAATCGAAGACAAATCAAACAGAACTCATCCAATTTATTTTGGAAGATTTCTAATCCTCCTTCACCGAGTCATCTTTTTGGATCTCCTTCAACTTCATCTATTCCAAGGACCGGAACAAACACTGGTGGAAACGAGAATGTTCCTCCTCTGCAGAACCCTAGGATTTTTGGAAGGAAGGCTAAGCCATCTCCTTTAGATTCTTCCTAGATCCAAGGAGCCCCCCATGACATGCTTGAGAAATATTATGAAAAAGTTCCCAAGTTTGATGGAGTGTCTGCAATCTCCATAGAAGATCATGTTGACAAGGTCTGGGAACATATGGAAGCATATGGAGCATCTGACGAAGATGTCTTCATGAGGGCTTTCTGGCATCTTTGGAAGGAGATGTCCGGAAGTGGTTTGATAGGTTGCCTGCCTCATCCATTGATGGGTATGACAATTTTGTCACTAAACTTAACAGCGAGTGGTCTCGCAAGTTAGATGGGAAATTCCTCTTGCATCAACTATTTGATATCAAGAAGAAGGAAAATGAAACAGTCCATGAGTTTAACATAAGATTTGATAAGACTGTAGCCAACATCCCTAAAGAAATTAAACCGAAAGATCAAGCAATTGTCATTCATTATTTGAATGCTTTTGAAGGATGGCTTGGTTAGCACTTGAAGGATAAAAACCCAAATGACTTAAAGACCGCTCCATTTAATGCTAAGATGGCTGAGCAAAATGCAGCATCTATGGGTAAACAAAAAAAATTCGATCACTTTGCCCCATCCACTTCTAGATCTGACCCTAAGCTCTGAAAGCCTAAGGAACCTGTGAGTGAGCCAAAGGAATCAAAGGACACATCAAAAACCATGCAAGAAATGATGAGACAACTAACTGTCTTGACTAAGAGTGTCGCTAGTTTTCATGATCCTGAGAGACATAGAAACCCTTATGGCCCTAAACCTTACTGGAACAATAATAGAAGGCCTGAGGGAGATAATAATAGACGACGACCTGAATATCCAGAAAATTCTGAAAAGAAGAATGTGAATTGGTGTGATGAAGCAGAAGAAGAGCCTTCTGACACCAATTATCCTGATGATCAACCTGATAACATCAACTTTGTTAATGACTTATCTTACGATGATGATTTTGGAAGAATTCTCATACAAGAAGAGCCATGGGAGCAAGAAGAAGTAAATGATGAACCTAGCTCCTCATGTTGTGCCATAAATCTCCCAGGAACTAAAGAGCAACCCAAAATTCAAATCTATAAAGAAGAAATGATTCCCAACAACCTTCTTTCCTAGACAAACGCAATGCAACTAATGAAGATAAAAGGGAAGAAGAAGATTTTGCCATAGAGGATTATAATTTGAATATTGATATGAAGAAAGAGTTAGGCAAAATAATGTGTAATATCCCTGTCACTGAATTGATGAAAGTGCCCTCAGTAAGAAGCCAAGTAGAGGAGTTCTTTGATGGCATTGGCCAAGAAAAGACTCCTGAGGTTGTTTTGGAATCCTGTCATATACAGAGCCTTAGTGGAACACAGCCTAGCAAAGTTGAAAAGGATCCGCCCATTAACATCCATTCGGCCATTTATGAAAGAAAGAACGGTGGTCACCCTCCCTTTTACCTAACCTTGCACATTCAGAATATGCACCTGCATAATTGCATGTTCGATTCTGGAGCAGCTATGAATGTGATGAAGGAAATGGGATTAGAGGTGACTAGACCTTATGGAAATGTCTATGGTATAGATTCCCGATGCGTGCAGTCTTATGGTTTGATCAAAAACCTTAGGGCTGATCTTTTTGCATGTTCAAACATCTCCACTATGATGGATGTAGTAGTTATAGACTTGCCCCCAGCATATGGAATGCTTTTATCTAGGAAGTGGGTAGCTGGTCTAGGTGGATACCTCATGATGGATCTTTCATATATTTGTGTTCCAAATTCTGATGGTGCTTTAATTAGAGTGAACAGAGAACCTTGCTATGATAAGCACTTGGAAACTTTCGAGGAAGGGATTAAAAACACATATGGGGATGAGTTCCTTAATAATGCCAAAGCTAATGTTGTTGAAAATGAAGATGAATTTTGGGAAACAGAACAAGTAGAAAACATGTTCATGGTGATGGGAGACTCTGATTCCTCTGATGAAGTGGATCAGATAGCTGAAATTGCTAGGAGAATCAATCTGGAATTGCTTAGGAATGAATTTTCTGAAGAATTAGAAGAATTGAAAAGAAATGAAAATCAACCTTAGGATGAAGAGCAGAATAATGAAGTAAATCAAGAACAAGTTAATGAAAATCAAGTGCCTGAAGTTGTTGATGACTTGGATGAGATTAGACGTGGTGAACGTTGGCCTAGAACAGTTAGGGAATTCAATGCCCTTTACGACAATAACTTAATAAGAGAGAGTCAAGGTCTTGAGCCCATTATTCCATGGGCAAACCATTCCGTGCAAGCTCAAGTTTTAGAAAGCGATAGTGAAGCCAATGAGTCTTATTATTCAGATGTCAATGATTCCCTATCTCACTTGTCTTTAGAAGATGGTAATCTAAATCAAATCCCTGACAATTCCCTAAGTTGGCAAGAGGATGCTTGAATTAATGATGCCCCTGAGGGAGATTTTGCTTTAAACAACCTTGCTATTTTTCAATCTCCTTCACATGATCTAAACAATGCTTTATCTGCATATCCTCTTGTCCCTAATTTTCTTTTACCACCTGAGTCATCTAGACATCACAGTCATGATCCTTCTCACATTCCTAGTTCCTCTATTTCTCATTCAGAAGTAGTCCCAACTGGGTTGGAAAATATGCACATTCCGGTTCCCACAGGGGAAGGCTCTAGTCATAATACTATTATATCCCAAACGCCACTTCCCTTGGAAGAACATAGAGATTTCTGGACTCTAGGTGAAGTTGTCAAAAATGTAATGTCTCCCCATGAGGATGAGCCTAATGAAAGTGTCCAAGAGACGAGAAGAGAGATTAGAGAAGTCCTAGTTGGTAGGATAGCTATTTCCATTAATGGTGGTCTACCCAGAGTTAATGCAGTCCCTCCTATGAGGAACATAAGCATTGTCACCCCACAACCGCGAAACCTTGCTGAAATCCACCCTATGCCTGTACGTAACATTAGAGTTGTTTCTGAATATGTAAATAGGAACAGATTTCCCACGGGAAGTCAAGTCATTATTCCAAATCACTTATTGCATATCAGATCTGGACAAGCTGATGATCTTTGGGTTGGACCTTTCACGGTAGAGCATTGTTTCGGTGACATGTGTTTCTTAACTACTGGTAGTGGACGACGAATTTTGCTTCCTGTCAACCAAAGGGAGTTAAGGAATTATATCCTTGACCTCACTTAGTCTTTGACTTCCTTGCTTGCCTGGTAGGTTAGAGTAGGTAGGATCTGAATAAGCCTGCTTGGGTAGTAGTTTAGTTTTCAGCCATTGAGTGTGGCACTTTTGTCTTTACCCTAAGCTCACTTTTTGAAGCTCCTAGTGTAGTCCTCAGTACTTGCCATTTTCTTTTCCTACACAATAATAATAAAACTTTTCAAGTTGTGTTAGTAGATTAGCTTTATTTTCTGCATTTCAGTTTCAGTATTGTCTTTATTTTGAGATTTATGTGTATACATGCATTGTTTTGACGACCGATCTGTGAGTTTGGTATAGCTCTGGAAATTTTGCAAATAGCAGGTGTCATTTTGGTAGCTGTTGCAGAGCTAGAGTGCTGGATCGAGGATACGAGTAGCAGAGTGCGAGGACCAAATATTTTGAGGTTCTCAAGCGCTCTTTTCAGTAGAGCACTTGTCCCAGCTGGAGCCAGATGTTATCACATATATAGTAGTCGAGCTACCAAATTCTATTTTTCAGATTCCAGTACACTTTTCGGCCAGTTCCCTTACATATGAGATGTCGAGATGAGCATCTACATTGGATCGCTATTTGATGATTGGACATCAGTATATTCCCATGCCATGACTGAGTCTCAGGACACTCAGATTTGAGGACTGATGTAGCCATTCATCCATTTATAGAGCAGTTGGTATTTCCTAGAGTTGCAGCAGCAGGTTCTTAGTGGAAAGATGATGGTTCAGATTGTGCACATTCAGGTATATGACTCAACAGGTATTATCTTGTGTTATGGTTAGTATTGCTTTTATACTCATTCTTGTGACATGTGTTAGCATTTAGTATCATGATCTGGCGATCATATAGATATGTGGACCTGGTTGTATTGATATTATCTATATATGTCCCCACTCAGACTTAGAAGTTCTTGACCTATACTCATTGGTTTTACCCTCCTTAGTGAGAATAGAGGTGACCATTCCCACCATCCTTTGCTTGCTAGTGTTGGTTTCATTATTCATTGTCTCCACCCATCCATTACCTTCCAATTTGTTGGTTATCCTGACTTACTACTTGACTAGTGGCATGGAGGGCCTTCCCCCACTATAGCCTTCCCCCACTATAGCCTCTTTGTTGGATGAGCTTCCCTGTTTTATTGTGTCTCGGCTCTAAGTTGCCTAAGTTGTGTTGGCTAAACCTGAAACAGATAGTACTACCATCAATACAATGTATCTGAAATGAAATGTATATCTTATGAAAGCCCATTCATGTAACAAGTGTTTCTGAACACACGTGAATGCAAGGCAAGCCTAATGAAATTGGCTTTGAAATGTAAATGTGAAATGTGAAATGAAAAGCCCATGTAACAAGTGTTTTTGAACACACGTGGAGCATAAAGCCTTAATAAATGTAATTCCATGTAACGAGTGTTTTTTAACACACGTTGCTAAGGTTCACTAAGCTAATTAGTTATGGTGGATGAGTTAGTTTTTTAGGAGTTTTTTTAAACAATGAAATAGATACAAGAGACTTGCAATGTAAAATTAAAGCATAACATAAAGATTAAACATGTTTATCAATCCATTCAACACATGATAGAAATTAAATACAGATTATAATGATAAAGCAAAAAAGACCAGTGTTGATAATGGAGTCAAATAAAAGTGTTGTTGTAATGCTTGAAATGAAATGTTGTGCGAATGCTCTTGGTCAATTTTAAATTAATATGGAGATGAGTGGATTATTAGGGAGGGGGGTTTCCGATATACCGTGAAGTACTGGAAATATGTCCAGACTATGGCAAAGGTGGCTCCTCACTTGGAAATGTGGGTTGGATCAGAGTCTTTGGGAGGTGTTCAACACTACACCAAAGGAGGGTGTATTCTAACGGTAACCCGAGGTCACTACCCAGTGGTTCCCGCTTCCTTTGAGGAATTTCCCCACACAATGCCAAGAATCAATACGCCGGATTTTTGTATATGGGAGGTTAATTGAAAAGGTGAGACTAATTACTAGTCACTAAGTCCCTTTCCAGTATGATCGATCTGTTCAGTCGAGGCTACAGTGATCTAGAGCATACTCAAGACAAAGCCTTGTTAATTTTAAAAGTTTGTTGAACAACGTTTTCTTGTTCATTAAAAACCCCAAGAGTCTCTTTTCCGGCCAGTACTCGGGCAAGCCCTTATCCTGAACTCCGTACTTCGGGAAAGCAAGGGGAGTTAATTAAAAGTAAAAGAATGAAAGTAAAATGTTATCTAATTACTACACTACCGAGGTAGTGGGTTAGTATCCGATTACTTTTGCAAAAGATAAATCAAATTGTATTGAAAAGTATACGGTCTGCAAAAAACAAGATAAAAAGTTCTCAAGTCCTAAGTGAGTCAATGGCCAATATTTGGATTGGACCACGACGTTAAATTTTAATTAATCTTGGTTGATTTTAGTTAAACTAAGCTAATGTAAAAATTATTAGGCTGAAAAATGACAACATCCACAAAAAAGGAACCGACACCAATCCCGGATGAGAAGCAAGCTTTGTGAGCATGATTCCAAAAATACTTTTATTACAAGATTACAATGCCAAACTTGAAATGAAAGGACTCCTCCTTCTCCTTATAGATCTTGGAGAAAATAAGTTACAAATAATTGAGGCAAAGTTTGGAAGGGAAGGTAAGGTTCAAGAATATCTTGGATCTTCTAATCTGGTCAAAATGAGTGCTCCAAAGACTTTTTTTTGTTGTCATGCAACAAAAACCAACAAACAAATTAGTAGCAAAAGGTGCCCAAAATCACTTTAAAAGTGACTTAGGAAAAATAAAAAAATGCTAAAAAATTCTAAGTTAAGAAACTAGTTAAGTAAAGCAAAGAACTAAGATGGACTGGCTAAAAAACCAACCCTCTTAGGGTCTTGGACAGCCTTGAAAAAGCAGCCAATGAAGCACTTAAGTTGCTTGATTTAACCTTTAAAATACTTCAGAAAGAATCATTCAAACAAGCTCTAAATTTCACTTGAATAACTTGCTCAAAGACACTTTTTCAAAGCTAGATCCAAAGAAAAAATGATAACTTTTTTAAAATAACTTTAGATCTATGCATAAAATCAGATTTATTCTTTTAATAAGCTTGATGGATAAATCAGATCTGAAAATTCTAAGAACTGGTAACCAAGAAGATTTTAATTTGAGAAAGGAGAAAGAGTAAGTTGAAAGAAGCTTGTTGCCAGAAAGATCAACCAAAGAAAAAAATTTCGTGGAGTGTCTAGGGGCAATGTCTTGTGATTTTGTTGAAAGTGTTGTGGAGTCAAGCTAGATCCACAACTCCTCCAAGCTTGGCAACCTGAAAAGCACTCAAGAAACTTGCAAAACCCGTGAGATCTGGTGATAGCATATAAATCGAGACTAAAACAACATGCATATAATCTTATAAAACATGTTAGATCTAGATCTCTAAAAACATGTATTAAAGTAGAAAAAAGCAAGTAAACTTACTTACATTACTCTACTTCTAACAATTGGGAAATCCGGATACACAAAGCAAAGAGCAAGAAATTGAAATGATAAACAGATTACCTCGTGAACATAAGACAATGGTGATCCACACATAAAAGCACCCCACAGTTTAGCCTCCAAAGCTTCTTTATTAGCAAATGCAAAATATAGAGCAATTAGAAAATGACAAGCCTCCTCTCAATCCAACTCTAACTAGTTTGGAATGAGGGGGTTGCCTTGCTTAAATAGCAAAATGGAGAGAGGGGGGCGCATTTGTCATGGAGGAATGAGGGCGAATTAGTGGAGTGGATCATGCCATGACTTGTGGCTTGATTCATGAGGCTGCCACCACCTTTTGGGCTGCCAAAAGTCATCCCAGAGGCAGCCGAGAACATAGCCGCAAACTCCATTAATTATGGATCCTCTCTTGGGAAATGCACCCCCCCTTCATGGGGAAATGCGCCCTACTCATGGGGAGATGATTCCTTGTTTAGTGCTGCTCCAAAATGTGTCATAAATCACCTCTTACATCCCATTAATCATAGCTGATCCAAAACTCTTACAAATCCCCCCAAAATAGGAATTTGATTTTTTCATATTTTTCACTTTTTTGCATTTTTCTCACTTTTTTTTACTTTTTTACTTTTTGAGAAATAAGTGAAAAATAAAACACCTAACCACTTAGGAAAGTGGGGTTTGGGGTATAGTGGGTTCTCTGAGCTTGAAAATGAGCACCCCCATGGCAGAAAAGACCCCTAGACCACACTTTTATCACATTTTCAATTTTTTTTATCAAACCATTAAAAAATGGCTTGTTTTTACGAAAAAATATTTTTTCTCGGAACTTAAAAAGAAACCTGGGGGGACCTAGCACATGTCCATACGACTCAAAATTAATGCCTAGCATGGTTTAATACATTGACACTTAGGCTCTAATAACCTTCTAAGGCCTAAACACCACGCCGACCACCCCAACTTTCAAGGCATGAGTGAAAAACTCGAAAATTATTGGTCGTTTGTTCAACAACAAATAATTTACAAGGAAAAAAAACACTTTGGAGTCTGGGCTATTCAGATTAATGTTCAAGTCCTAGGAAGCTGAGTCTTTTACATACAGATACCATGCCAACACATTTTATTACAATTTCCCCGAGGGGGTATGAACATGTGGTAAAAAATAAAAAGGACCCAGAAGGTCTGATGGACTTCTGAACTCTAATAATGAACACTTTGACATGTTCAAACTTTGCCGGCTCACTTGAAATCCAACTAAGTATGACTTAGTAGGCAACAGGCAATCTTTATAAGTTTATACTATTTTCCAAATTCTGAGACAAGGACAATTGCATGTTTCCAAATTCTGAGACAAGGACAATAGTAAGGACAATTGCACGTTTCCCTAGTCACATTCCATGGCAAAATAAAGGACATTGGTTAAAATTTAATTTTTAACACCAAATCAACCAAGTTTCTGGAAGCCACATATTTTAACCTCGGGATCATCACTGTCAAGGCCAAACATAAACTACAAGGGTACACCTTCTGATAAAGGCATGTGTGGCATTGCAAATCGTTATACTATTTTCCAAATCCTGAGAACAATGTTGGCTTCGTCCCAAGGTTTTCTGCAAATATTCTAAAGCTCATCAAAACTTTTACCCTATACAGTAATTCAAATACCATCAAAGCTTTTTACTTTGTTAAGCCTTATTTATGTTTCCTCCTAATTCTGGAGGAAGGAATGAGATTTCTTCATTAGTTAAACATAGAGTGTCATAAAAGACATCAAATGTCTGTCACATGGAAAAATTAAAAAGGGACTTACATAGTTTGAGCCACCTTCATGTTGCAGAACTTGTAATCTAGAACCATGCAGAAATATTGGTGAACCTGACCGTGAAGAGCTCGGAGAGATTGATAATGTCGGCTTTGGCCCATGTGCTTGGGGATGAGGTGAAATGGGCGAACGCAATAATGGTGATGTCAATGGAGGTGTCAGCTGAACTGAAGATAAAGGAGAAGCTTCTGCAGTAGAGAACATTGATGTGGGTGACGATAAAGTCAAAGGTGACCTCCTTCCCAATGCCAGCATATTAACCTTTATCCTGAATTGTCATATAACACCTGTCAAATTATGTTTCCTACATTTCTGCAGTGTTAAAATTAACATAAGAAAAACTAATTCTGACCCAGTATCATGTTCATCCACTTACTTGTTATGGACATCAATGTACTCATCAGTTTCATCCAATATCTCTTCCTGAAAACACATGAACAATAATAACACATTAGTTAGTTAAATATTAACATCTATGTAGAACTTTGACGTTTAACAAGGAATCTGATGAAGCAGTCCTGCAGACATAACTAAACAAAGAAAACGTTTACCAAAACCTAAGCACCACTGTAGATATTCAAAGAAAAGGTGGTTCGCATGCTGTAAAGAAATTAATTAATATAACGAAGATGTAAAACAAGACAGCACCAATAGTTGGTTCAATATTGTAAATATTAGAACCGTAGAAGAAAAATCGCCAAAAAAACATGAATCCAAACCCTAAACAAAAAATTGTTATTTTTAAGAAAATTTGGAAAAATTGTGATATTTCATAAAAAATCCCCAAGACTTGAGAAAGAGGCCAATATAACCCTGAAATTTGATTTTTTGTTGTCATTTGTCTGACTTTATTTTTTGTTGGAAGCCATAACTAGCAATATCAACTAAACAAGTGATATCATGATATCATGGACATTGAAGTTGATCTAATTAAAGATGCTTATATAGCCTAGTCACAATATCCATATGAAATAAATAATGATGGAAATAAATAAATTTCAAAATCAATATTACAAGCTAGTAACCATATAGAGATGCAAGCTTATGAATGTTGTTAAGATAGGATCCTAGAATTTAGAAATATGAATATTCCATTAACTGTTTAGAGCTTTATCAAAATCATACATTTACAATCTGTAGGACTTTAAGAACATCATCCTTGTAATACTGGGATCTGCTAAGGCTACAATTGTTCAATAACATTTTTGGGCAAGAAAATTACAAAAATGTTGTAAGGTTTAGAATACTTGAATATGGAAAGACATCGACATTATTAGCTTACACAAGAGTAATAATTGGGAAAATATGGAACAAAAGTTTAATTTCACCATTACACATCACTAATAGAGTTTTTAAATAGATTTTTTTTTAGATGGATTACACATCATAAATCTATCTTTTGCATACAAAGTGCAGAATGAAGGCACACAAAGATATATATGAAATTCACATTTGATATTGAACTGATTGATGATTGATACAATTACAATGGAGTGTGTATCAATGCACACAAAATGTGATAAGTCCTACCTTTTCGAAAGAGGGTGATTTATCTGATCATAATCAAGGTACCAGGAGCAAGGGTTATGGGGATGCTCCTGCTCTACAACAGCACTCCCAATTTTTTCCAATATAAAGCCTGAGAAAGCCCAGTATTTATTGCTGTACAGCCTCCTTCATTAATGAAGCTGCTCCTCGATTTCTGTGCAATTAAATTACTGCTGCAAGTGCCTCGAATTCTGTGCCAAGCTCAGACTAGAAATTCGTGCCCTTCCTCTAGCTGTACAATCTTGGGAATTCTGCCAAGGGTTTTCTCTTCTAGTTCGACCTCTCTCTTCTTTGCTCTCTTCACTCCAAATCTCATGAAGCAAAAATAAATAATGAATTAGGTTTGCCTTTCCCTAGCCTTGTTGTTTCAGTAACCTCCATCTTCAATTCCAATGGTCAAGATTAAAACATAACTAAATGAGATCTAGGGCCTAGATTAAATCTCATTTTTCTCATTAAAAAGCATTTACTCACCTTTTAAATATTAAATGAGACATTAATACTCACCCACCTTTTAATTCTCATTAAAGTCACATTTAAAACTTTATAACTCAACTTTATTTTATAAAGTGACTTTATAATCCCAAAGTCAATCTCACTTTATAAAATATGCTAGGGAACACATTTAAGGTGTTTTCTTTTGTCCACCCCAAGGCAACCCAAGGTGAACAACACTTCCTAGATAACTTTTCAACAAGCTGGATTCATTTTGTGATGTGAATGCCTAGATTATAAGATTTCTAAAATGATTTGTTGAAAAATATTGTTATCATCTCAAAGATCTAGAGTTATCTTCTTACAAGTGACAATCATTCCATGCTATTTTAGAATACATACTTTCATGATCAATTGAGTATTTGCTAGGGCTTTATATGATTGCAAGTAAAAGTGATTGGTTAAAGCATTATTTACTATACAAATCATTGAAGAATTTGCTATTATTTTGGTCGCTTTAGCCATTTTGAGATTGACATCTTGAAATCCCATATGGATTGATTATTCAAAGTATTGAGAATACCATTACAAGTCATTTATTTACTGTTGTTTTATTGAATTATTGGCTATATTATTGGATTTGTTCATAAGTGCTATGAGTTACCTGCTTTAAATGATACATTGAAAATTCATATATGGGAAACACTGATTCACATACACTGTCCATAAAGAATTTTAGGAGATGTAGTTAGGTGGATAAAACCACAGTTTAGGGGAACCATACTAGTATAGTGACCAGTGTTGGGACACATATCCTTGCATTACCATTAGATGCAAGACGTTGGATATCCCCTATGACTTTGGTGTAGTACCCCTATTCGAGTAGTACCACAGTAGACAACACTGAGCACGAACTTGGACCCCATAGGAATCCTGGAACCAACCTATTGGTCGTCTAGTCACTATAGTGCACCAAACACAGCATTTGGGAAGATTACTCTTTTTTGCATCTGAAGGGTCAGGTGGTGTGGCTATGGGTAAGATCGAACCTCCTTGGTTCGTGATCTTAAAGATTGGGCCGAGCATCATTGCTGGACTCCACAGGTGAATGGAAAGGCTATAGCAGCTAGATAATCCCGTGTGACTTATAAGCCTTGGTTTTGGGGAATCTACTCAAACAAGTTCATATTGTCTTTTATTTACTGCAAGTACTTTTTCATATTTGTATCATGTATTTATTTGATCATAGCATTGTTTACTGAATGCTAAATGGTGTCTTGTTTATCTTGAATACCTTAGTTCACTTCGATTGATAAAAATATAGCTAGGTCGGTATTCGGGTTGGCTAGGTTAGCCTATGTAGCCTTAGAAAAAGCTTGGCTAGGGTCTCTCCCTTGATTAGTCTAGGTTCATTCACTGTTGGACCTAAGAAACCTAAAAGAGGATTTCCTCCCGGTAGTGACACGTTGGGTTGGAAATCCATAGTTGTGTCGGTTTAGCAGTCGATTAACTTGCCAATCTTTAGACCACTAGGTGTGCATAAACAAGGACCAAGTCTCATTAGATATGATGAAAGAAAATCATAAGGGAAGAAAGTTTTACAAGTTGCATCATATGAAAAGCAATTATACACATACGCAACCCAACCAAATAAAGATAAGCTAACTGAATATAAGTGATTCACCTAACGTACATAGAGCTCATTAGAGCAGCCAATTTATTATGTTTGGTGAAGTTAACATAGGTGTGTCAATATCTGAATTATGTTTTATGCTTATCAAGGACATATGCCTTTAAACTAAAGCAAGGGTTTATGCTCAGTGAGGCTTCACTAGATGTCAGTTGCCTGAATAACAGAATTGCTACAATGTTTAACCATCTATAATTCGCAAGACTAATGATTCATTTACTAGAAAATTCTAACTTCGGAATACTTACTGGCTTTAGAGTTTCCGTTCTATTTTTGATATTATGATTGAAGTCTCAAAGTGACTACATCAACATGTAGCAGTATTACCCAACAGAAATATACTAGCAAATTTATAACAATTCCAATAATGAATGCAAGCAATAAGACAATAATAGGAAAGACAGTAAATAGGGAGGAATAAGTTGTTTATTATCACAATTGTTGGCATCCAATTTGAATCATTTTGTTCAAACCTCCCATCAACCAAAGACAAGAAACAATATACCAAAGATTCATTGCAAGCAAATAAGAGAATCGCATAAAAAATCACAGGAAAATGCTCCAAAGTAACCTGTAGAAGTTCCTCAATCACATCTTCCATTGTTATAATACCAACAACCTCCTCATCCTCTGGGAAGCTTGGAAGAGAACCCATGCCAATATCAAGAATATCACCAAAGCCAATACGTTCCCGCTTCTTGGATCGAGAAATGGAATTTGGCTCCCCTACATGTCCATCCCCATTCTTCCTCAATCCTTTATTGTAAGATCCATTATTATTATTGTTTACAGCATTAGCTGTTAATGATTCCTGTCTAACTCCATCAGACACATCCACAGCAATAGAGTTTGAATCACCTGGAACTGCAAAAATTATCATATTAATGAAGTTCAATAACAACACAAGTATCTCTTTTTCAAATATAAAAAAATACAACAGAGAAAAGACAAAGATTTTTTAGGGCTTTACTTTCATGAATTCTAATTGATTACAAGAAACACTTTGGACAAGTCAAAGCATGGAGCAAGTTGCAACTCTGCATGGTAAAGAATAACTGATCTATCAAAGAACCCATATTGAAAGAACAAACTCTTTAAAAGGGAGAAAATATTCTATGGCCGTGTTTGTGCACCAAAGTTTACTGCTGGAATGAAGCTAAAGCATGACTACTCTGTCATACAACATATTCTCATAATAGATTCCCCTAGTATTAGAAGATATTCTACATCCAAGTTGATGCACCAGCAATTATGGTCAGAGAAGTATTAGTATGTACAGTATCATACTAAATAAAAACCCCTAATTCTATAGCGATTGAGGGAGAATCGGAAAATGTCAATATACTTCACAAAGTATCCAAAATCTGTAAAAATGTAGCGGCATTCTAGACTTTGAAGATGGCACAAATGCTGGAAGAAATTAAAGGAGGTTCCTTTTAGTGAAGAGATTACCAAATAGGATAAGGCAGAAAAGGATGCCCAATTTAGCCACAATGATGAATTTTGTGTTGGAGACGTAGTCTATTTTATCCTTTAGTGATTACATGCAGTTGGGGGAATAACTATTATTTGTCATGATGTAAATACGTTATTACTTTGAGTGGGATGTGCCTCAAGTAATCAGGTCATCGTCATGAAATCCTCACGAGGAAGTCCTAATTTGTTGGGTGAGCCATTGCCACTATCCTCTTCGAACTGTGTATAGAGCAGTGTTACAAACTTGCAATATCTCCGAATTATCTCAATATTTCCAATTTCTCTCAAGTTTTTCAAATTGCCAATTTTTCTGATATTTTCATAATTCTTCAAGTCTAAGTTTCTTTTATCCGATATTTTCTGGTTATTTCCGATATTTTCCCCGATATTCCTAATAAATTTATTTGCATACCCTCGGAAATATATTCCCTGAAACGATGTTTGCAACATTGGTATAGAGAATCCCCCAGTTTTGAATTGAGTTATCATTGCACATGGAGGAAACAGAATTGTGTAGTGTGCACCATGTTCAATGCTTCGGCCATCCTTGACAAAGCATCTCTGATCACATTCTCTCCTCCACAATATATTTCCTTTTAAGCCTATATTTACCAAAAAGCACGGCCCATCCAAACTTCCTCAGAGCAAGTTATCCTTGTGAGGGAAAGAGAGCAATTGTTTATGATAAGGCATGGGAAACTACTAATAATTCTTGATTGAATAAATAATGCCTTAGTTCAATGGAAATCATCCTCCTATTTTCTTAAACCTTAATCCTACTATTCTAAGCTAGTACTGCCTCTTACCAGCTAAGTTGTACTTAGTTGGATTTCCGATGAGCCGCCAAAGTATTGAACAAGTCCCTTGTTCATAATCAAGTGTTCAGAGGCCCAGAAGGTCACTTTTGGCCCCCTTTTCCAATTTTTTGCATGTTCATAGCCCACAGGGTATTGTAATAAGTTGACGTAGCATGATGACTTTTTGTAAAAGACTTGACTTTCCTAGGACTTAGTCATCAATGCATTACTCCAAAGTGTTTTTTCCTTGTTAATTGTATATTGCTTTTCAACGACGTATAATTTTCGAGGTTTTTACTCACACCTCCAAAGTTGGCTGCTGGAGTATTCGCCTTGGTGATTAAACCTTAGGAGGTTATTAAAGTCTAGTTGTCTATGTATATTACCATGCTAGTCAATATTTTTGAATCTTATGAACATGCACTAGGTCACCCTAGGTTTATTCTAATTTTCCACAAATAAAAAAATTTCCCGTAAAATGGGTCAATTTCTTAACATTTTAATTGTAAAAATAAAATAAAAGTCATAAAAATGTTGTTAGGAGGTGGTTTTTTCCATGGGGGTGCTCATATTCTAACTCAAAGCACCCACTATACCACTAAACCCACTTTGAGAATAATTTGAGTGATTATTTATCACTTAAATTAAAATTCTCTCAAAAATGGCCAAAAAGACCAAATAACTGGCCAAAAAAAGACAAATTAAAGTCAAAATCGACATTCCTAAATCAGTGGAAAAATGTTGGAGACAAGATCTCAGTGGTGGCACAGTTAACTGAAGGTCAAATCGAGTTAAGTGAAGATGAATCAACATCAAATCTCATGAAGGCGAGTTCACTCCAAGAGAAGGTGACGCATCCCTCTAAGAGAGGGCGCATTTGTTGACTTGGCATCTGCACATTGGATGAGAGTGTTATATAAAAAAAGTATAACATAATAATATATATATATATAAATAATTGCATTAATATTATTAATATTAATGTTAATAAATAATAATTAATTAATTAATTAACTAAAAAGGTCAAAAGACGGGCCTTATGCTTGAAAAGGCACAAATGGGCTTATAAAGTCCAAACATTGTAAATGTAAAATCATCTCTCATATCTTATATTAAACATTTATCAATATTTTTTCATATATGGATTCGTTGTCTTATTTAATGTGGCTATTTGTGTAGAAAAGGAACTTTGTTCGTTATAGTGGTATCAGAGCCCCTTCTTGGGATTGATTCCGACCCTTCTTCATCATTCGAATGCCAGAGCTTCTCTGGACTAGGATCTTTGACCAAAAAGCCGGCCCTTAGCCTCCTCCACCGTGCCTCACCCACCTGCCTTCTTCCTTCCTCAACAGTGTGCGCCCAGCCCGCTATTCCCCCAACCCCCCACAACTTCACACTCCTTCCTCGCCCCCTTCTTTTTCGTGTTTCCTCCTTCCCATCTACCCCACGCCCTACGTGCCCCTCCTCTCCACCTAAACCACCCGCGACCACCTTCTAATTCCGCCCTCATCCAAACCTGCTCCACTCCCGCGGCCTGCCTCCACCCATCCATCTTGGCTCCCATCTCATTGTCAATGCCCTGCCTACGCTCCACGCCTCCCAACTCCTTCAAGACACCCTACACACCAACAACTCCATACCACTCACGCGCACACCATTCCCCCCTCCATCGAAGCTTCCTCTTGCTCCCTCTTCATACCGTCTCTCTCCGACGCGGCTCCACTTACCTCCACTCCTCCCGTTCTTCTCCACGTAGACCAACAACATCCTTCCTCCCGCGCACCTCTACGCAAACCCCACTAACGTCCTGCCCCCTCAAACCTTCACACCGCCAGTACACCAGTGCTCACCCCCCAGTTCAATGCGCCTTCTCTTCGCGCGCACTCACCATACAACCCCACTTGCAAACGTCAAAGCCTAGCCACCAAACCCACGTGCCCTCCTGCCTGTAATCTCTCTGCAGCTCCCTCACGCACTTCCACTCCCACCAGCGCCCCCCATCACTCAGCTCCCCGCTCCACTCCCATACACTCCTGTGCCTTCAACGCCCTCCACGACTGGTTTCCCACTTGCAGCCCATGCGCCATCTCCACCCACACCATCACCATTAGGGTTAAAACCCTAATTACTTCCAAATAAAAAAACCATAATTACGCCCAAATAAAAAAAAACCTACTTAAGTCCAAATAAAAAAAAAATTATTATAAATTTTCAATCCTATCTATCGAAAAAAAATTATTAATATTATTGTTAATAATAATAATAATTATTTAATAATTGTAAATATTACAATTATTACTTTATAAAAGAGGAAGAAATCAAGAAGTCAAGTCAATGGACGACCATTATCGTTGAAGAAGTGAAGATCAAAGGAGGACTATTTATCGCCGAAGAAGTTGAAGTACCATTGATCGTTTTATTGTCGAAGAAGTCAAAGTAAAAATCAAACCCTTTACATACGAACCACAGTAGGATCCCTTACTCTGTATTTGTCCCTCAATTGTCAAAGAAAAAAGAAGAATACAAGTCAAGTCGTGAATTATAGCGATTACAAAGTCCGAATTGCAATCGCAATTACAAACAGTATTGAACAAGTTAGAGCAAAATATAAAGAAACCAACCATCATCTACAAGTTGAGATGAGTAAGCAGCTCATTCTTAATGAGTTGATAAAACAAGAGAATCGTAGCCTAAAAGATCAAAATCGAAGGTTGGAAAAAGCTAATGAAGATTTCAAGCAAATGTTATCAGATAAGGATGAAAAAATATCACATTTAAAAAGTCACAGTCAAAATCTTGAAGACAAAATCAGAAAGTCAAAGAATGACGAAGAATCGTGTTATAGAAGCGATAACGATCGAGAAGAAGAAATAAAGCGTTTAAACAAGCTCATCATGGATAAAGATGATGAATTGGCGCAAGTCCATAAAAAGTTAGAAAGTCAAGAATCAGATATATGTCAACATCAACAACAAATGAAAGAACTGTAGTGGAAATATGACGACACTAAAAAGGGGCACAAGTTGGAAATTATGAAAATCAATAACACGTTATCAAGCAATACTGAAGAAATATTTCGTCTAAGAAATCATAACAGGACATTAGTTACAAAAATCAAGAAATTGAAAAATAATCGGAAGACAAAGCAATCTAATGAAGACTTTAAAGGAAAATTTCTAGAGAAGCAAGAAGAAAATCAGCGCCTTCAACAACATAATGAAGGGCTTAAGGAACAACTTAAGATATCCAAAGACGAAGAAAAGTCGCAAGGAGAAAGGGTCGAGAAATTACAGAGTTATAACAATTTTTTTAAGGACAAATTAGAGCAAATCTAGAAGGAAGCATCCAAACTCTCAGGAAAACAAATTCAAGTTGAGGAACAAGAAACAAATAAACTCACAATTGAATTATTATCGATCAGTAAATCGCCAAGAGGTCAAAAAGTTGAAATTCCTGTAAACACTCCACAAGCGACAAGAATACCTTATCGTCATCCCAATCACAAGAGTCGTTATGATTGACGACAAGGACAAGAGGATAATAAACAATATTATTCCTGCAAAGCACAAAGACAAAATCGACAACTCCGAACAATCGATCAATAAACAATTCCAATGAAGTTAGATCTCGGGTGGACCACATTGTTGGCATTTGCGTCCAGCGCTCCCCGTGAGTTTCATGACATGGGTTAACCCCCTCTCGTGGATCCTAACTTTGGCGATTGTAGCGGAAATTAACACCTGTAGGTTTTGGTCTAACGACAATCGTGCTCCAACAAGGGCTTGGTTGAGGAGGCTTATGGAAGGGACAAACACTTAACCATGCATAGAGTATGCCACTTTTGAGTTTATTTTAGTAGATCTAGATAGATCTAATGCCAATTAGGTAGATCCAAGTGGGGCCCGCCCTTAAAATATGGAAAATGGTCAAAATGGGGTCCACAAGGTGAAGATCAAATTGAAATGGCACTAGGTGGTTGGCTAAGTAGTAGATCTAATGATTTGAGGCAAAAGTAGCACAACCCACAAGATAGATCCGGAAATATGCATAAAACCCACAAGTGCGTCCCCCTCAAGAGAGGACTAGTGCCTTAGATCAGGGGCCAAATGGAGTCGAAATAAAACCAAATTTTAGCTATAATGTTCTTTAATTTTATTAGAGGTGGGTTTTATGTTTTAAGCGCAAATAATCGCCAGATCTATTAGATCTAAAAATCTAGGGTTTTAATATGAGGGTTTGAAGTGACCAATGGGTGAAATGCATGAAACTAGATACATACCTTGTAGAACATACCTCAAAAGCTTCCGGCCATCTTGCAAATTGATAATCTTTCCCAAGTGAGGCAATCAAGAGTGAGATCCAAGTGCTCCAAGTGAAATCGCTATCCCTCTAAGAAGACAAGTGCACCCTTCCCCTGCAAAAACGATCTATGTGAGAATCGATCTAGCATGAAAATGACTATAAAGTAGAAAAGATGAAACAAGTAGCATCAAATATGTCACGAAGATACAATAATAATACTCCCTGAGACAAAGAACAATCTAAACGTAAGATATGGGGTTTCCCCACAATAGCGTCCCCTCAAGTCATCCTCCTCTTCCACCACACGACCTCCTTGCATAAAAACATTTGAAGCCCAAGATCCACAATGATAACACAGAGAAAAGATTGTATATTCAACTTGCAAGAGCATCCAACAAGACTAAAGAAGTAGATCTGCAAAAGTAGCATTTTATTCCAAGAGTTCAAGAGCCCAAACGTGCCTGTTATCATACAACTTGTAGTTGTCCCTAAAGGTATCCCATCTGGGATGGTAGAGGAGATGGACAGCTAAAGAGGCGACTCAAGAGATGCCACGGTTCCCAATGCAAGCTGGGAGTCACGTCAACCGAGGCACTCTTCACTTTAGATCAAGATGAATCAAGACCAAGGGGGAGACCCTTAACTAATCAAAGATGATTGGACCAAACAAAGGTTCCTAGGGATATGTGAAAGACAAGTTATGGAAACCAATGCAAGGTTAGGTGGACCTAGAATTTTAGGTATGGTTGAAAGAGGCTTAAGGGATGACTAGTGTTTCAACCAATGAATGATTTATGCCACATAATCAGATCAAATGACAAGATCTAGTACCATGAAATACATAAGTTGGACCCACTTCCTTGGGATATGGAAATGGTCCAAATGGGGCCCACAAGGTGAAGTTAAGGGTCCAAATGGTACCAAGGGGTGTGTAAAGAGTAGATCTATGGATCTAAGATGAAATTACAGACACCCACATATGGGATCTAGCACTTGGAACCAATCCCAAGGAGTGCGAATTGCCTTAAGTAGACTAGTGCCTTGAAATGGATGGGAAAACAGAGTCAAAAGGATGTCAAAATGTAGATCGGGGCACCTAAGAGGAAAATCAAGGTATTATTCAAGATCAAGTGAATAGGATGGTTAGATCTTACTAGATCTAATGTTTAACTAAGTGACCCAAGTGGACAACAATTCCCCAAAATGAGGAATGATACCCCGAAGGCAGAACTTCACAAAGTGAGACACTAGATGTACGTTTCAAGGTATGCTCTTTTCAAATCAAGCGGGATCTCAACCACCCATGTCCTAGAAGTGGGCAAACTCAAACCCCCAAGAAGTGCGATTTTGCCCAAGGAGAACTAAATGGATGGGAAAGTGTGTCAAAACAAGTCCAAAAGCCACGAAACTTTAGATCTAGGTAGTTTAGGCAATCATCAATATGGATCTTGAAAATCAAGGGCATCCAATGGCTAGATCTCCATAGATCTGAGATTGAAAATGCATCACTAAATTGACCCAAGTGGAGCAAAACCCTCAAAATGAGGAATGGGGTCCACAGGGCAAAAATCAATGAACTGAAGCAACAGGGGTAGGTTATCAAGTTTGAGGATCATGAATCAAGTGGGATCTCACCTACCCATGTCTTGGAACTAACCCAACTAGCTTCTCCCAAGGGGTGCGAATTGCCTTCAAGAGGGCTAGGTGCCTTGGAAAGTGTGTCAAATGGAACCCAATCGCCACCAAACTATAGATCCGAATTGCCGTGGATACTATAGAGATGCATTTTCAATACCTTTCCAAAAGCTAAGCTAGATCGAAGTAGATCTAAGAAAAACAAAAATGAGGGTTTTGATTTTAATGTAGTTTTTGACCAATGGGGTGGATAGCAAGCGAAATAATTACGTACCTTGTAGATCTTACCTCAAAAGCTTGCGGCCTCTTAGCATATGGAGAATTCTTTCCCTAGTTACAATTCCAAGGTTGATCCAAGTGTCTTCAACCAAAAACACGTCGAAGCCCTAGGAGGAAATATGTCTCATGAAAACCTGCAAATCAAACTACATCAAGTTAGATTTAATCCACAAATCCATAAGATCTAAGCATGTCATATCAAGACAGTAATCAATGGACAAAGCACAATTGAAAAACTCCCTCTCTATGAAGACGTCTTGCTCATGGGGGATGTGAGCAACCCCTACAATCTTCCCACAAAGCAAATCGTTGAGCTAGCTTGAAGCAATTCGGCTTCCCTCTCTTGATGTCTATTTCACCTGAAAAGCAAACAATGTCTAGAAGCAAAAGATCCAAGAACATATGCAAGAGCAACCCAATCAAAGCCAAGAAGTAGATCTAGAAAAAATTATTTTCATTCCAAGTTTTCCAGAGCCCAAAGGTGAGCTATACAATAGGGGGTCTCCTCCTTATATATTATAATAAAGACCAAAACCCTAGATCTCAAAACCACTTTACAACACGATGAGTGGTTGAGATTAAAAGATCTCAATACAAAATCAATGGCTATGATGAATCATAACAACATAACACATGGATCACTCAAAATAGTGATGACGTCATAGCTAGAAGTAATCATGGAGGGTGACGTCATCCTCTAGAGGGGGCAAAAGTACAGGGGCCCACCTCATATGACTAGGACATGACAACTGAAGCACATGGTGGGGCTAGGAGGCATCAATCCTTGCTAGCTCATCCCCATGGCACAATAAAATAATATAATATGTCCAAAATCATACAAATGATCAAATCTGTCCTCAAAATCTGTGAGAGACATGTAGTAAAAGGCCTCCTCTGGCCTCTGTGGACCCCACTAACTGATGAAAACTGGATGGAAGATGGGGGGTTCACCCTGGAAGACCTCTGTGAAGACCAAGTGCCAAAACCTTGCCTAAATCGCCCAAATCGATTTCCTCAGTGACCCTTTTATTCCATTTTTAACCTGCCTTGATAACTGTGAAAGTGTTGAAACTTCCTCCTAGGGCATCTGCATTGTCAAACTGAGCCCACCATGCTCTGCAGAAGGGGGGGTAAATGGTAATATCAAGTGGCTGGACCACCCCCTTCTCATACAACGCCCTAGGTGAACTAGCCTCTCATGGCCCCTGCTAGTCAGGCTAGGAAATCAACCCCAAATCTGGTCAACAAGTGGAAAACTGCATTGTTATCACACAACTTGTAGTTGCCCCTAAAGGTATCCCATCCGGGACGGTAGAGGAGATAGGCAACTAAAGAGGTGAACCAAGAAATGCCACGGTTCCCAATGTAAGGTGGGAGTCACGTCAACCGAGGCACTCTTTGCTTTAGGTCAGGGTACAACAAGACCTAGGGGGAGACCCTATGACCAATCACAGTTGATTGGATCCAAACAAAGGTTTCTAAGGTAAGTAAATAAGGAGTTACGGAAACCAATGCAAGGTTAAGTGGACCTAGAAGTTGAAGTATGGTTGAAGGTGTGTAAGAGACTGTTAATGTTTCAACTTATGTATGATTTAGGCCACATGATGGGGTATGATGACTAGGTATAGTACCAGGTGTTTGCACAAGTGGGTCTTGTTTTCTTGGGAAGTGTGAAATGGTCCTAAGTAGGCCCACAAGGTAAAACTAGGTGAGAGGTTGGTACTATAGGTTAGGTAAAGGCTAGATCTATGGATCTAAGTTGATTCTAGGAGTACCCATGTACTAGATCTATGATTTGACATAATTCCCAAGGAGTGCGACTTGCTTAGAGAAGGACTAGTGCCTTGTTGGGTAGGTTTATGGAGTCAAAAAGTATGTCAAAGTGTAGATCGAGATACCTAGAAACCAAGTCAAGTGGGCTAAATGAGATCCAAAGGTTGGATTTTGCTAGATCTAGGTTTTCAAGTAATAACCTTAAGTGGACCACAATCCCTTGAAACAAGGAAAGCTACCCCCAAGGCGGATCGTGACAAAAAGATAGTCTAGACCTAGGTTTCAAGGTATGGCCGTTCCAGATATCCAAGAATCCCAAGTACCCACTTCCTCAAAGTGGACAAACTCTCCTTCCCTATGTAGTGCGACTTTGCTCAAGGAGGGTAAAAAGGTGGGTTTGGTGGACCAAATCAAGTCCAATGGTCACCAAACTATAGATCCAAGATGCTAGTACCCCGATCTATGCATGTCCAAAAAATCAAGTCAATCCAAGGGCTAGATCTTAGTAGATCTGAGTTTTGAGGTGCCAAGAAATTCAAAAGGCGGTTTTGACCCCTTAAAACATGGAATGATGTCCACAAGGTAGATTTCACCAAAGTAACAATCTGGGGGTAGGTTATCAAGTGTCTAGATTGCAAATCAAGTGGGATCTCACCTACCCATGTGCTATATCTAACCAAACAAGCCTCTTACTAGGAAGTGCGATTTAGGTTCAAGAGGGCTTTTTGCCTTGAAAAGTGTGTTAATTTTAAGCCAATCACCACCAAACTATAGATCCAACTAGGGGTGGATGCTATAGAGGTGGGTTTTCAAGATCTTCTCAAAAGCAAGGCTAGATCTAAGTAGATCTAAGAAATACCAAAGTTGGGGTTTTAATGAATTACGGTTTTATGACCAATGAAGATAGAATGGATGAAAGAGGCACATACCTTGTAGATCTTACCTCAATTGCTTGTGGCCACCTTGCAAATTGATAGCATTCTCCTATGTGTATATTCAAGAGTGAGATCCAAGAGCTCCAACCAAAACGTCCTTCTCCAAGATAGCCAAATCGCGCCTCCTCCTACAAGAACAGATCAAAGAAACAAGCCAAGCAAGATGATTATGAAAATGGTAGAAAGATGTAATAGAAAGCATCAACTATGTCACAAAGATACAATAATGATACTCCCTGTCACAAGATCAACCCAAGAGAGACTATGTGGATCCCTCCAACAATAACCCTCATGAAGTCGCCCTCCTCTCCACCAATTCGACTTTCCTGTCAAAAGATTAGAAGAAACACCAAAATCCACAATGATACATCAATAGTTGAAACCTTATTGAGCCGCCAGTGTTGGAACACATCAGTGTTCACTTCCAGAGTATCTGGGTTTCATTGTATTTGGGTATAGCCAGTTTTGGCTAGCCAGTTTTGTTTTTGAGTCGACATGACCATGGCCCCATGGGGGTTTGTATCAAAGTGTGCTAGTAGGGTCTGAGTGGCTCGGTCTCCCATGACTGGATTAAACAACTAAGGTATTCCAGGGAGTTTTTTCACCGTCAGATTATACTTTGCTTCAGGCGAAATATAATCTCTTGGTTTTTCTCCCGCTTCCTCCAAAGCTGGAATGCCCAATTTTGGAAATTTGGCCATGGGGGGTTATTAGGGTCCAACTATAATGTATAAACCTACTAGACACTATTAGAATAGGTTTTGGTCATGTCCTAGGTCTCTAGGACCCCCAGAAAAAATTTCGAAAAAATTTTACCGGACGCGTCGAAATTGGGGTTTTTTAATTATTTAATTATTTTTAAATTTTAATTAAATTTCTCTATAGTTTAAATAGAGAAATTTGAGTCTGTAATATGTCAGTCATCCGGGGCCCGTTTTCAGTGTTTGATGGCTCGTTTCATAAGCCAAAAATCACACATCACCCATGGAGCAGCTAAACCCAACTTTCGGATGTCAATTCCGCCCCGTAATTAATATTTTCTCTGAAAAGTCATTTACAGAGAAATTATTAATTAAAATAATAAAATTTATTATTTTGGAGATAATCCAAATCTCTCCAAAATTAATCAATTTGATTAAAATAAAGGGCTAAATGACATGGCAATGAGCATTAAGGAAGATTCCAATCAACTCCAAGCCCATCCAGTCACTCACCCAGTCACCAGCAAAGAATCTCTTTGAGCAAATTCGCCCTCTTCCATGCAAAAATCGAGTTTATGATGTGGCATTGGTTGAATGGGTTGTTGGATGGCATTAAGAGCCAATGGTGGGCGCCTCCTCTAAACTAGCAATCAATCATAGCTTGGCTCTTTGCATGGCTCGAGTTCTACCTACCCTTTACAATGTGTTCCCCTCACTACTCGCACCTCTTACCAAGCTCACGTCAATCCTTTTGCTCTCACGTGGAACTTAGTTAGGGTTTGTTACTTGTTAATGCAATCACGTTTTGGGCTTGGTTCTCTCTAGTCTCGAGTTAGTACCTACCCAATGCCACATGCCATTTCTATGTTAACTCGCCCTCCACTTGTCTCCACACAACCAAATCGCATCCTTCCACATCCTCACGTCAACCTACCAATCCTCACGACTTTCCTCATGCAAACTCGTGTTCATCCTTGTTGTGGCTCGTTGGTTGGTGGTTGATACTCCCTATGTTTCCATTAGAGTCGAGTCTTGCCACATATGCTTTCAACCTACCACCAAACTCGACTTTGATTATTCCTTAGCATGCCAAGCCCTTGATTGATTGGAATTCGACCTTCTCCATTGCCAAATTCGAATTAGGGTTTAGGTGTGTAGTTTTAGTATAAAGAGAGGCCCATTTGGGTTGTTATCTCATGGAGAATTTGAGGCAAACTTACTCTGCCAAAATTGTATATGTGTTATAGCATTTGCTAATTGAAATAAAGTGGCTTTGGAGGTCCATATGGTGTGTTGATCTTGTTCATGGAAAGTGCTTCAATTTAATCAAGGTGATATTGTGTTATGTTATTTACTTACATGTTCCAAGTTTTTGATCAAATTATTTAAGCTTAGAAGACTTTTCCAAGTCCATAGGGTGGGCATTTGAGTTCAATTTGTCCATTGATGTTGGGTTGTTTGTGATTGGGAAGTAGTGGATTGTAGTCGGAAATACTAACACTCTTCTTGTCCCATTCAACTTGGCATACTATATTTGATCAATCTTGTTTGTAAGTGATACATTTTGCAGATCTAAAAAGTTTATGAAGAGGAGTTGGAACTAGGTTGTCTCCTCCATCTCTTCAAAGAATATTTTTTCCATTTAACATTCATACATTGCAGGATCTCCTAAAGTCGATCTCACAACACCAAGATGGTGGCATAAAGGGTTTGATTTCAAAGATCCATCTCTCATATTCAAATATTATTCATTGGTTACAATTGGGCTTCCCTTCTTCAAGCCTTCTCATTTGCTCTTTGAAGCTTTTTTATTTGCATGCTAAGCCACTTCTAGCCCCTCTAGCCTTGATCCAAGGTTGCCTTGTCTTCAAGCCATAGTTTAGAAATCCATAAGGTTGAAGTTCCTTCAACCTTGGGGAATAACTTGGGATTTGCTCCCTTGTGCTCTCTTCAACACTCGCTGTCGGCGTATCACCGGTTAACCGGAGGATTTCCAAGGCGGTGTTCTATTACCTCAAGTGTTCCACTTGTAGCCTTTTGCCCTTGTCTTGCTTTTTCATCCTACTTCATCCTACTTTATCCTACTCTATCCTAGTTTTTTCCCTTACCATTCGTTTTTCCCCTTCAAGGGTTTCTCATCCAAGCCTTTGTCTTCTTTCTTCTCCCTTAGATCCATTCTCTTAGATCTCCCTTTCACCCTCTTGCTTTACCCTTTTGTCCATCTTCTCAAGTGCCCTAAAAACCACACAAAAAAGCAAAAACGAATTGGACAAGTTAGTGTTTCTTAGAGTAGTTCAATTTGATTTGATAGATCTTAAATTATTGCATCTTGTAGATCATTGGCATACATTGAAAAGGTAGTTTAAAATCATACTAGATCTCATTCTAGCACTTGTTAAAGTTTGCATCTAGTTTCCTTTTTTTTAAAGATAGAAAATTTTTCATAAAATTTTCCAAAAATTTTTAAGTCTTAGATCTCATTTCTAGCATTTTTAGAGCAACTTTGTTCGCTGGTCCGTTTTGCCATAGTTAACATTTTATGACAAATTTTCATGCATTTTCCATCTTAGAGTTAAAATCTTAAATATAGACTCAAATAGTTTCAATTTCGATTTATTTTTTACTAATGATTAATGGGTGCCTTGTTTAGATTTTCTTGAACTCGTGTAGGCCATTTGAGAGAGAAGTACTTGATAAGATCTTGAAACAAGAGGATCGAAGCAAAACAAAGTGAAGAAGCCATAAGAATGACCAAATTTTGATACACTTATCCTTTGTAATAACAAGTAGAATCTGTATCTTCTTCAATATTTTTCCAAGTATCATCACTCTCGAAAGACCTTTCAAGGATTTTCCCTTGAGGCACTTGTACTCATCAAATAAAATTTTTTAAGTGGAGGAGGCCTCCACTTTTTGGGTCTTCTTCCCCATTAGGGGAAGGGTGTTGGGTCTTGTGGTTGTTGTTAGCTTAGATTTACATTTTTATGTCCTTAGTTTAAATTTTGCTTCAATAAGTTTATCTTGACTATATCTCATATTTTACTTACCCCCATGCTTTCCCGAGTAGGGTCTTGAACCTGAAAGAGATTCTTGGGTAGCTTAGTTTAAATTTTATCATTATATTGTTTCTCTTCCAATCCTTGACCAGAGAATAGCTAACTTTGGGATCGTATCCCAAAGGCCACATAGTTTTGTGGTAGCTTCTCGCTCCCCCATCAACTTCTTGTGGACATCCAGCTAGCTGGAAGGTTTCCAGGATTGGTGGTTTCTAGTGGTTGATCTTGTTCGGAGATCAATCCCACCTAGTAGATTAGAATTTGTATGGTAGAACACTAGTTTTAGTTTTATCTCATATTATTTGGCAAAGTAGTTATTGTTAAAAGCATTAATTATATCTTTCAAGTTATCAAGTGGTTTCATCTTTCTCAAGTTATTTTACTGCTTTTCACAACACAACTGCTCTTGTTTGCTTAAAATAAACCAAAGTCTCTTGAACTTGGCCAAATCCAAGTCAAGAGCACCCTCTATCGGAGGGCATTTTTAATCTTGCATCATCCCCTGCATTAGGCATTGTTAATTTAGCAAGTCTCTTGAACTGTGGTCATAAGACCGAGTCAAGAGCGCTCTCTGTCGGAGAGTTGAACAAGGTTCTTTTAATAATAAAATTTTCCACTCACACTCCCCTAAATTAATTTATCTTGGTTTGTCCTACACCCGTATGCTCTGCCAACCGGAAACGGTTGGGCTAGTACTCAGAAAGGTGGAAGACTTGATAATAACGATCGATAAATTTAACTAAAATTTTACCCACAACCTCAACCAAGGCAAAATACTGTTCTTCCCGCGAGGGGTGGCGCCGGATTCCCACTGTCAGACTCAGGGGCGGTTCAAACATTGGACACCAATCCTTATCGAATCTGGGTGCTTTCGACATGTCATTCAGGGTTGCCAGTATTTTTCTTGGGTAGGGTTCTACCATCTCTTGATACCTTTTGGTCTTAGCCCTAATAATCAAGACAACTAAAATTTTCAATTTACCAAGATAAGCTGCACAACGTTCTCATAAACTTTCCATTTCAAGCACTTGTATCAAGTTTTCACTTTCACTGTTATTTTTGACTCCATAAGGCACTGGTCCTTCATCATATATCTCTGTATGCTTAAATATCTATATTGGAGTATTCAGCTTAATCTGTGTGAAAAGTGATTCATTTATTTTGTTCAAGTGCATCCTTTATTTTCTGTTGCAACGTGGATTGCGCTATCTTGTGTCATATTAAAGTTTTATTTTGTCTCTCATTTCACAAAAACTCCTAAAAAACACCCATCCGCATCACAACACCTAAAAACACTATAAATACAAGAGCCTTAGACAACTTTTCTTTTAGGGACTACCCCCCTTGGCTTCGTTAGGAGTTTGCCTAAACGGAGGAGCTGGGATTCAGGTGACAGTACCTGGCTCATTGCTTGCCCCCAAGGCCACACCTCTCTCACTTGTAGTGAAGAGACAGCTTTCGAAAGATTTCCGCTGCTGGTGTGCATATTGGCGGACAACACCTGTCAAAAGATTAGAAGAAACACCAAAATCCACAATGATACATAGAAGAGATACTGTATATTCAATATGCAAGAGAATCCACAATGCAAGAGAGATGTGCTCCACAAAAAATCTTCTATTTCAATATTCCAGAGCTCCAAAGGTCAACTATACAATGGGGGGTCTCCTCCTTATATAGGATAATAAAGACCAAAACCCTATACCACTCTACAATACTACATCAAATGAGTGGTTGAGATTAAAAGATCTCATCATACAATCAATGGCTAAGATGACCCATAACAATATATCACATGGATCACTCAATATAACAATAGCGCCCCCACTAAATGGTACAAAAAGGGGGTGACGTCGTCCACTAGAGAAGAATAGGTGCCAAAATCCACCTCATGATGACTAGGATATGATAATATAAGCACATGGTGGGGCTAGGAGGCATCAATCCTTACTAGCTCATCCCCAAGGCACAATAAAATAATAAAATATGTCCAAGATAATATAAATGATCAAAACTGTCCTCAGAATCCATGACAGTCAAGCAGTTAAATGTCCTCCTGTGATCAATCTAGGAATACCCACATGGTGAAAACTGACTGGAAGGTAGTGATGCCACCCTGGAAGACCTCTGTGAAGACCAAATGCCAAAACCTTGCCTCAATTGCCCAAATCGATTTCCTCAGTGACCACTTTATCCCATTTTTAAACTGCCTTGGGAACTGTGAAAGTGCCAAAACTGCCTCCTAGGGTGCTAGCGCTGTCCATCTGAGCCCACCAGGCTCTCCAGAAGGGGGGGTAAATGGTAAAAACAAGTGGCTGGACCACCCCCTCCATCATCAGCGCCCTAGGTGAACTGGCCTCTCGGGGCCCCTGCTGCTCAGGCTGGGAAATCAGCCCCAAATCTGGTCAACAAGTGTAAAACTGCATCAATCACTGTCAGAAGTGCCCGGAACTGAAAGATAAGTGTCTCATTGGATACAGAAGACCCAAATCCACTAGAAATGTGTACTCATACATCATGGGTTGCCCTAATGGGCCAGCTGTAGGGTCCACCATATATGGACAATGTATAATCTGCTGATCTGAAGTAGTAATAAACCTGTTGAACTGGATCAAACATCATCTGCATCATATGTCCATCATATGATATCATCATCAAACATGTGGGACCATCAATCATCATCAATAATCATCCATACATGGTCCACATCATCACGGATCCCAAGAATATACAACCAAGGATAAATCACATCAGTAGACTAAGACAATGCCTCTTTAATCATTCTCACAGCTAAGCTCAAAGTATAACATCCATTTAGTGGCATTAATTAAGTTAGCACATTCCGTTGTTACATAAAATTACTTGCACAATAGTTCAAATGACAAACTCACCCATTGGACATGGTCAAACTGCTAGTGAAGGATGAAGGCTAGGAACAAGGTTGGGTCAAGGGGTTGACCTGTCTAACTTAACGCAAAAATACTTTGGACTGGGAGAAAGGGGAAAGCTACAAACTCTGTGCTGGACGAAAGAACACGGGGGATGGCTGTGTCTCACAAATGGGTAAGTTGTTTAGAGAGTGCTTATTCAACTTAGGCATCATGTCTACATCAAATTGATCCAGGTTCATTAGGATCATTCAATTTTATTCCATGGCCTTTTTGGCCTACATAACCCTTCGGATTTCAGATGTGCTGAGAAGCACAACTAGTTGCAGCTTGCATCCAGGGCATGTTTTTCAAATATTTATAAGGTCAGCAATTGTTTAGATATAGCTTTTAAGAACCATTGTTTTTGGACCTTTCTTATACTCTTCGAGGAGTATTTTTAGCTGTTCATCGCTCTTGCCCCTTTTTTGTTTCCATGGGCGAATTTAAGTTTCCATAGGTAGAACATGAGCTTTCAGTTTTAGCCAACAACATCTCAAGTGACTAGGGGGAGTTCGAGCCAATGCCAAACATCGGGACAACCGACCAGAATGATTTAGGCCTACAATCCAACTCACCAAAGGCAAGTTTTGTCACCAACTCAGAGCCGAGACACTGAATAAACAGGGATGCAGTCCAAGCACAGAGGTAGAAAAATGGGGAAGTCCTTGGTATCAGAAAGTCAAATGAGACAAGTCAGGGTTTAAAGTCAAACAGGAAGGTCATGTATGGATGGAGACAAGTGAATATGGAGCCTACACTAGCAGACAACTGGTGTCGGGAAAGACCATATCTATGTAAGGTGAAAAACCAGTGAGTTTTGTTAAATGACCTAAATGTGCAAGCGATTGTCCATTTTATGATTTACAGTTCATTTTAAATAGTTTGCCACATCAGGAATAATATACCAAGCACATGCTATGATCATGACTAAATCAACAAGATAATAATCCACAGTCAGTGAGAACATATCCATAGATCATACAACATCATCATAATAATAATCATCATGCATCATCTGAAACACTGCTGAAATACATCTCTAGGCACTGAACTGAAACTGTATGGGATAAGTGGTCACATCAGTCATCAAATCTGAACTCTCAAGGCTCAGCCTCGACACAAGGTCATACATAAATCTGAATAATATACTGCTCTGATCATGAGTGATCCAAAATATATAGCCATGCTCTGGAATAATGGAAGCTCTGGAATGTGCAGATATCTGCTGTACAAGAATAGTAGCCCTGCTACTATGGTGTGATAACATGCATCTATCACTGTCAGAAGTGCCTGGAACTGATTGATAAGTGTCTCATTAGATCCAGAAGAACCAAATCTACTAAGAATGTGTACTGATACACCATGGGTTGCCCTGATGGGCTCACTGTAGGGTCCACCATATATGGACAGTGCATAATCTGATGATCTGAAGTAATAATAAAACCTGTTGAACTGCATCAATCACCATCTGAATCATATGTCCATCATATAGTATCATCATCAAGAGTATGTGGGTCCATCTATCATCATCAATAAGCATGCATGGCCCACATCATCACAGATCCCAAGAAATGACCATAGTCAAATTGGGTTTGACTAGGTCCATATACAACCAAGGATAGATCATATCAATAGACTAAGACATGTTCCTCTAATCATACTCAGAGCTTAACTTAAAGCATAACATCATTTAATGGCATTAATCATTGTCAGCATATTCCATTGTTATTTATAATTACTTGCACAATAGCTTAAATGACAAACTCACCCATTGGACATGGTCTAACTGCTAGCTAAGGATGAAGGCTAGGAACAAGGCTGGGCAAAGGGGGTGACTTGTCTAAACTCAACTAAAAGACACTTTGGATTGGGAGAAGAGGGGAAGCTACAAACTCTATGCTGGACAAAATAACATGGGGAAGGGTTGTGCCTCACAAATGGATAAGCTATTTAGAGAGTGTTTATTCAACTTAGGCATCATGTCTACATCAAGTATATCCAAGTTCATTAGGATCATTCAATTTCATTTCTTGGCCTTTTTGGCCTACATAACCCTTCGGATCTCAGGTGCGCTAAAAAGCACAACTAATTGCAGCTTGCATCCAGGGCATGTTTTTATATATATGAGGTCGGCAATTGTTTAGATATAGAATTTAAGAACCATTGCTTTTTGGACCTTTCTTATACTCTTCGAGTAGTATTTTTAGCAGTTCATCGCTCTTGCCCTTTTTTTAGTTTCCATGGGCGAATCTATATAAGTATCCACAAGTAGTACATGAGCTTTCAGTTTTAGCCAACAACATCTCAAGTGACTAGGGGGAGAATCTAACTTACACAAGGCAAGTTTTGTCACCAACTCAGAGCCGAGACACTAAACAAACAGGGATGCGATCCAAACACAAAGGTAGTAAAAAGGGAAGTCCTCAATATCAGAAAGTCAAGTAAGACAAGTCAAGGGCTAAGGCCAAATAAGGAAAGTCATGGATGGATGGAGTCAAGTGAAAGTGGAGCCTAAGCTAGCAGACAAATGGTGTCAGGAAAGACCATATCTATGCAAGGTAGTAAACCAGTGAGTCTTGTCAAACAACCTAAATGTGCAAGTAAAATGTCCATTTTATAATTCATCATTAAGATAGTCCATTTTAAGTTTTACAAAGTTTGCCACTTCATGAATTATATACCAAGTTAATGTTGTGAACATGACTAAAGCAACAAGATAATAATCCACAATCAATGATCAGAAATCCATAGGTCATACAACATCATCATAAGAATAATCATCATATATCATCTGAAACACTGCTGCAATACATCTCTAGGCACTGAACTGAAACTGTATGGAATAAAGGGTCACATCGGTCATCAAATCTGAACTCTCAAGGCTCAGCCTTGACACAAGGTCTAACATAAGTCTGAATAATATACTGCTCTGATCATGAGTGATCTCAAAATGATAAACTCATCATAACCAAGCTCTGAATAATCCAAGCTCTAGAATGTGCAGATATCTGTTAAGCAAAAATAGTAGCCCTGCTACTATGGTGTGATAACAGTGCCTTTACAATAGGGGGGCCTCTTCCTTAAATAGGAGATAAACGAAAACCCTAACCACTTTACAAACGAGTGGTGGAGATCAAAAGATAAATACAATACAATCAATAGCTAAGATGAGCCGGTACAATATAACATAGATCAACTCACTAAGAGGGGTGCGCACTCACTAAAGGAGGCCCTAGGGGGGTGCACACCACATAAAAATCACGATGACAAGTGTGTGCCACATAAAGTGACTAGGACAAGTGACTAGGAGCACATGGTGGGGCTAGAAGGTCTTATTATCCTTCACTAGCATCACCCCATGGCACAATAATATAAACTATGAGTCAATAACATGTCCAAGTGACTAAATGATCAAATCGTGGCCCCCTCAATGAGAGAACAATACATCAAAACACATCCCGGAGAGTGTGTGGACCCCACTGAATGCTGCAAGCTGATCTAGAATGAGTAGGATACATTACAGGTGACCTCTGAACAAACCTCATCCCAAAACCTTGCCTCAATAGCCCAAATCGATTTCCTCAATGACCTTTTTATCCCATTTTTATTCCACCTGAAAAACCATCAAAATGCTTGTAGCTCACTATCTGGTGCCCGGGCACAAAATCTGACTATGCCAATGTGTCTGGAGATTGGGTAATATGGTAATAACAAGTGGCTGGACCCCCCATCTCCTTTATAGCACCCTAGGTAAACGTGCTAGCTCAATGCAGCTGCTGGACAGGCCATTTCTGCATGGCCAAACTGGCAAAATGTGGAAAACTGACCATATGATCATTGAGAGTGCCTACAACTGATAAATCAGTGTCCCAATGGACTCAGAAGATCCAAATATGCTAGAGATGAGTACTCATACACCCTGTGGCAACCTGTAAGTTCATCTGTAGCCTAGCCATACCCAGACAATATAAAAATAAATGGTCTAAACATGATAATAACCAATAAAAAGTGCATCAACCATCATCTGAAACCTGTCTCCAATGTATGGAGTCATCAAAAGGTGTATCAAGGACCATAAATCATCATCACATAGCACCACTAGTCCAACTCATCACGGATCCCAAGGTTGACTTGGTCAAACTAGGTTTGACCAGTCAAAACTTATCAAAATATGACCCAGGCTAGAAAAACCTGCTACTGCGAGTGCAATGGTTAAGACTTGCTCTTTTAATCATTCTCATAGAAAGACTTAAAGTATTAAGCATCATTTCACTGGTAGTTAATAGATAATTATATCAAGCATAAGTTTAAATAATTATTTACTTACAAAAGAACCTCAAGGATATACTCATTCTGTAGACATGATCATTTTGCAAGCAAAGCGTGAGGGTGAAGAATGCAAGACTAGGACAAGGGGAATGACTTAACTAACTCAACACTGTGATACTTTGGATAGGGGAAAGGGAATACACACTTAAGCATATGTCGGATAATAAAAACACAGGGAATGGCAGTGTCTCACAAATGGGATAAGTTGTTCAGAGGAGTGCTTATTCAACCTTGGCAAATGTCTACAACTCACATCCAAGCTGTATCAGCTCCGTGAGGATCTTTTCTAGAACCGTCGTGGACTGGGTGCCTGGCTAACCATAACTTGACGTTCTAGGAGAAAACAGTTAGATCATCTTGATATATCACAATGATTTTGCCAATTAGGCCTTCAAATGCATGGTCCATTGCCCTTTGAAAGGTTAATCCTGCATTTAGAAGTCCAAATGGCATCCTTATATACTCATATGTTCCCCAAGGGGTAGTGAAGGTTGTCTTTCCACGATCCTCTTTCTTAATTTGGACTTGGTTGTAGCCAGAGAATCCATCAAGCAAAGATAATATGCCAGCCCCCGTTACACTTTGTAATAAATTTTCCATATTAGGAAGTGGATAATTATCCTTTAGAGATGCCTGATTTAGGTTCCTGAAGTCAATACAGATCCTAATTTCCCCATTTTTCTTCCTCACAACTACAGGGTTGGACAACCATGTTGTATGCCTGACTGGCCTAATGATGCCTGCTGCCAACATCTTTTCCAACTCCCTTTTGACTAAGGGAGCTAACTTAGGGTTTACATTTCGTAATTTTTGTCGATATGGTTTGGCTCCCTCTTTGAGAGGAATGGTGCGTTCAATAACAGATTGATCATAGGCTTTCAAATCATCATAGGTCCAAGCAAAAACATCCTTGTATTCTCTAATTAATTCTTCAATTTTCCTTCTTTCTTCTTTAGAGACATTTTTCCCTATTTTAATCATTTTTGGAGAACAAGAAGAACCTATGTTGATTTCAATGACTTCGTCAATTGGCTCAGATCTCTTACCCTTAAACTCATCATGCCTATTGAAATTCTTCTCTAAAGGAAAAGTGATTTATGTTATGTCCATTCCTTCAATTGAACTACCCTTCATTTCATCCTCAAAATTTACCATTGGGGTTCGAGCAGCAATCAGAAAACGGATGATTTGGGTATCATCATCAAAGACTTGCCAATGGTCTTGGTTATCAGGGACAGAGGGTCTGAATAAGACTTCAAGCTTGCAGTTTCTTTGCTTCAAAGATTCAGAGGCTTGAAGAGTACTAGCCATGACAGATAGCTCATCAGCCAAAGTGTTTTGCTCACGGGGAACTGCCCTGATTCCAAAGGAATCAAAACACTCAATGGTATCCCAAACTACATTTCTATAGTCTCTAAGTCTATTATTCTTAGCAGCAAATTGATTCTTGACTTGGGATACAATGAGGTCAGAGTAACCTTTGACAGATAAAGATTTGATGTTTCTTTCTCTAGCAATTTCCAGACCTAAAAGCAAAGCTTCATACTCAGCAACATTGTTGGTGCAATCAGACTCCAATCGAAAAGAGAAAAAATTCTCTTCTCCGGATGGTGAAGTCAAAACAATCCCAGCTCCTGCACCATGTCGAGAATGGGCCCCATCAAAGTGCATTTTCCAGATTTGATCATGTGGGAAAGGATGCTTCTTAACTTCCTCCCAATAATTTTCTAGGACCATGAAATTTCCAATTTCATCACTTGAGTACATTGCTTCAGTAAACAAGTGTTCAGGTGTCTCAACATGCTCTTGCATAGGTGGTTCATTAAACAAGGTTATGGATGAACCCTTTCCAGTTGGGATTGTGGCATATGTGAGATCCATTTGGACACTTCCACCTAGTCTTGCCGACGACTCCCTGGATAACAACATTCCCCAGACATCAGGGACATCTAGGACGAGGACACTCATTGAGAGCTCGATGTCAGAACAGGAAGCCAACAGAACAGGCAAATTTTCAATTATCCCAATAGCTTTCACAGTTCTGGAATCCATTCCACAAACGTTTCTATAAGGTCTTGTGGGTACTAACTCAAGTTGTTCCATGACTCTTAAGGGCATAACATTTACCTCAGCTCCAGAGTCTAACATGCAGTTATGCAATATCAAACCATTTACTTCCAATGCAATGTAAAAGGGAGGGAAACTTCCAGAGTTGTCACCCGAAATACTTTGGATCATGACAGGGGAATCCTTAGGCTCTACAAAAATCTGCTTGGGGACTTGCTTCCTTGTTTGGATTCCAAGGTGAGTGGTAGCTCTCTTGTGGAATGAAGGGATCTTGAAGATTTCACAGAAAGGGATAGGCATATTCATTTTCCCTAGAAAACTTGTAACATCAATGTTTAGGTTGTAGGGGTTTTCCTTGTCTTTTTCATTTACACTTAAACATAGGAACTTCATAATGTCATACTTGACAGACGGGATCTTGATTAAGTCTTTTAAGGAAACCAAAGCAGATGAATTGGTTAGCTTACTAGGAACATTTGTTCTTGGATGCTCTTGATTAGGCTTTAGAATCATGGGAGGCTTTGTCTTCAACGACACAAGTTGAATTCTCCAAAGGGTTGCTTTGGGAACATTAGCTTTAGGAGGAAGATCAATCTTAATCTCTTGATCTGGTTTTTGGTTTGTAGGAGGTGTTGTCCACCAAACTGCACACCGGCAGCAGAAATCTTTCGAAAGCTGTCTCCCTCACTGGAAGTGGGGAGAGGTGTGGCCTTGGGGGCAAGCAATGAGCCAGGTACTGTCACCTGAATCCCAGCTCCTTCATTTAGGGTAACTCCTAACGAAGCCAAGGGGGGTAGTCCCTACAAAGAGTTTCACAAAGGCTCTTGTTTTAAGCGTTTTTAAACGTGTGGGGTGATGCGGATGAGTGTTGTTTAGGAGTTTTTCGATGATGGGAGATCACAACTTTAACAATTGAAATAAACACAAGATAACGAAGCAATCCACGTTGCGATAAGAGATTTGAGAAACAAACACTTTGATAAATTTAAAGCAAGACAACCATAGAAATATAAATGCTCCAGATAGATAATAAGCAAATAAAATGATGTCAAGGACCAGTGCCTTGTGGAGTCAAAAATAGTCTTGAGTGCTTGGGTTGCTTGATACAAGAGTTCAAAGTGGTGATGTTCGTGAGATTGTCTTGTGAATTAATCTTGGTTTATTGAATGTTTTAGTGATCTTGTTTATTAGGCTAAGACCAAGGATATCAAAAGTAAAAAACCAACTAGGAAAGATAATGGCAACCTCTTAGATGATAGGTCGAGAGCACCCAGATTCAAGAGGATAGGTGTCCAATGTTTGAACCGCCCCCGAGTCTGACCAGTGGATTCTCGACACCACCTGTTTCAGGAAGCAACCTCAGTATTTAACGCCGATTTGCTTGGTTGGGGTAAAGTTTTATTAGGTTATCACTTATGAAATTAACAGATCTGACACCTTTCTGAGTACTAACCCAACCCTTTCAGGTTGGCAGAGCATACGGGTGTCAGATAACAACCAAGATAAATTAATTAATGGGGGTGTGAGTTGGAATATTTTATTATTAGAGCACCGTTCAACTCTCCGATAGAGAGCGCTCTTGACTTAGTCTTAAGACCAAAGTTCAAGAGACTTTAATTAATCTAAATGCCTAATGCAAGGAAAATGCAATAACTAAATGCTCTCCGACAAAGAGTGCTTTTGACTTGGATTTGGCCAAGTTCAAGAGGCTTTGTTTATTTTATGAAAATGGGAGCAGTTGTAAAAATGAAGAAATAAGTGAAGCTTAAATTACTGAAAGTAAAGAGATGATAATTAGATACGACAAGATGCTCAATATAACCGAAAATAGAGTTAGTATTCTACCAAACAATGTTAATCTAAAGGTCTTGATTTATCTAGATCTAAAGTGAAGAGTGCCTCGGTTGACATGACTCCCACCTTGCTTTGGGAACCGTGGCATCTCTTGGGTCACCTCTTTAGTTGTCCATCTCCTCTACCGTCCCGGATGGGATACCACTAAGGGCAACTACAAGTTGTGTGATAACATTTTTGGCGCCATTGCCGGGGAAGGTAGAGGCCTACCCTGGTTCGACATATATTTTCAAGCTCTACTCCCGTTCTCTTTGCCAACATTAACATTTTTGGCGCCGTTGCTGGGGAAGGTAGAGGCCTACCTTGGTTCGACATACCTGTTTTGTCTCACTCTCTCCCTGCACTTCAAACGACATACATCTTGGTAGAAGAGTTTAAAAGTCTACCTAGCGACTCCTAATCGTGACTCCGCTGAGGAGCGAGCTCATAGTCATCCTTACAACATTCGAAGTAAATCAAATCCAAATCAATTAGAAGGAACCCCACTTACCTATCACAAAAGAGATCCTAAAGCCCAATCATCTAACTTCTTTTGGAAACTTGTTAACTCAGATTCTCCAAACCGTATCTTGGGATCCCCTTTGTTCAATTCGGTTCCTCCTTCATCTCCTAATCCTAATCCTAATTCAGCTCCAGTCAATCCAATGGCTGGACAAAGCCGATCTAACTCTGGGAACAACAACCAAAACAATCCTCCTGTCGCTCGTGCTTTTGGAAACAAGGCTAGGGCCTCTCCCTTAGACTTTTCCCAGATCTTGGGTGCCCCCCATAACATGCCAGACAAGTACTTTGAAAAGATCCCAAAGTTTAATGGGAATTGTGCGACCTCCATTGAGGACCACATAGAAAATGTCTGGGCTCACATGGAAGCTTATGGGGCTGAGGAAGAAGACGTGTTTATAAAGGGTCTCTTTGCATCCTTGGAGGCTGATGCTCGTAAATGGTTTGACCGCTTGCCTACATCATCAATCAATGGATATGATGTATTCACCGATAAACTCAAGCAAGAGTGGTCAGTCAAGTTAGATGGGCGCTTCCTTCTAAACCAACTTTTTGAAATCAAGAAGAAAGAGAATGAGTCTGTCCATGAGTTTAACCTTCGCTTCGATAAGATAGTAGACAACATTCCAAGTACCATTAGGCCTCCTGATCAAGCTATCTTTGTGACATAGTTATGCTTTCTATTACATCTTTCCATCATTTTCATAATCATCTTACTTGGCTTGTTTCATGTGATCTTGTCTTGTAGGAGGAGGACGATTTGGCTATCTTGGAGGAGGACGTTTTGGTTGGAGCTCTAAGATCTCACTCTTGAATATACACATAGGAGAATGCTATCAATTTGCAAGGTGGCCATAAGCAATTGAGGTAAGATCTACAGGGTATGTGCCTCTTTCCATGCATTCTATCTTCATTGGTCACAAACCCTAATTAATCAAAACCCCAATTTTGGTTTTTCTTAGATCTACTTAGATCTAGCCTTGCTTTTGAAAAGATCTTAAGAACCCACCTCTATAGCATCCACCCCTAGTTGGATCTAGAGTTTGGTGGTGATTGGGTTAAAATTGACACACTTTTCAAGGCAATAAAGCCCTCTTGAGCCAAATCGCACATCCTTGGAGAGGCTTGTTTGGTTAGATCTAGCATATGGGTAGGTTAGATCCCACTTGATTCATAATCTACATACTTGATAACCCACCCCTAGACTCTTACTTTGGTGATTTCTACCTTGTGGGCATCATTCCACATTTCAAGGGATTAAAACCCCATTTTGGACTACTTGGCACCTTAAAACTCAGATCTAGTAAGATCTAACCCTTGGATTGTCTTGATTTTCTAGATCCACATAGATCATTGCCTAGACTACTTGGATCTACAATTTGGTGGCCATTGGACTTGTTTTGACACACCTTTTCATCTTTTATCCCTCCTTGAGCAAGGTCGCACTTCCTTGGGTGATTGAGTTTTCCCACTTCTAGCACGTGGGTAGTTGAGATTTTTGTGGAGTTGGAAAGAGCGTAATTTGAAACCTACATCTAGTGTGTCATTTTGTGACGATCTGCCTTGGGGGTAGCATTCCTGGATTCAAGGGATTGTGGTCCACTTAGGGTCATATCATGAAACATTAGATCTAGAAAGATCCAACCATTATATCTCAATTAGCCCACTTGATTTGCCTACTTGGTGTCCCGATCTACACTTTGACATACCTTTTGACTCCATTAACCCATCCAACAAGGCACTAGTCCTCCATAAGCAAGTCGCACTCCTTGGGAATTGTGTCAAACCTTAGATCCCGTAAGTGGGTATTCCTAATTTCAACTTAGATCCATAGATCTACTCATTATATCACCCTTAATACCAATTTCATCCCTTAAAGTCCACCTTGTGGATCCCATTTGAGTCATTCACATATCCCAAGAAAGTGGGTCCCACCTGTGTAATACATGGTACTAGATCTTGTCTTTTTAGCTCATCATGTGGCCTAAATCATACATTGGTTGAAACACTAATCATCTCTCAAACCACCTTCAACCATACCTTGACTTCTAGGTCCACTTTACCTTGCATTGGTTTCCGTAACTCACCATTTACTCATCCCTAGGAACCTTTGTTTGGGTCCAATCATCTTTGATTGGTAATAGGGTCTCCCCCTAGGTCTTGATTTATCTAGATCTAAAGTGAAGAGTGCCTCGGTTGACGTGACTCCCACCTTGCTTTGGGAACCGTGGCATCTCTTGGGTCACCTCTTTAGTTGTCCATCTCCTCTACCGTCCCGGATGGGATACCACTAGGGGCAACTACAAGTTGTGTGATAACAGCAACCATAAAAGATGCTATCACTAGATCACCTGTACTGGTTAGTCCTGACTACACAAAGGATTTCAAGGTTTTCTCTTTTGCCGCAGAATATACAATTGTCGGGGTTTTGCTCCAGAAGAACTTCGAAGGGTTCGAGCAACCAATTGCCTTCATGAGTAGAGCATTGCAAAATTCAGAACTAAAATATACTATCATGGAGAAGCAAGCCTATGCCCTAGTAAAATCTCTAAAGCATTTTAGAACATACATTAGCTACTCAAAATTTATGATATGTACCCCATGCTGCAGTTGTTGATTAAGTTGTCATTGATGCCAACAGTGTATAGTCATTGATGCCAACATGTCTTGGTGCCCCTTGAGGAGCCCCTGAGGGTTAAGTAATTGTCAGTGTCTAAGGAGACCTTTTGATCTTGTCCAAGCCCAAGTTTGAAGCCCTTGGAGCCCTTGGGACAATGACAAAAGCCCTGAACACCCTGTAGAGTGTTTAAGTACCCCAAAGAGGTTTTGCGTTTCCCCAATTGTTTCTTTGTTTCCCCAGTACCACAACTTATGCCCCAGTACGCTACAAAAGTGTTGAACAAGTTGCAAGAGTCCAAATGACCCTTTCAGTGGTCATTTGTGTTTATTGAGGTCATGGTACCCCAGGAGAAGGTCTAGCAACCCCACAGGTGATGTCATGATGGATCTTGACCCTTGGAGGTCTCTTGGTGTGGTTGAGGTGGTTGAAGAAGCCTATGAATCCCCTTGCTTGATGAAGAAGTCCTTGGACCCACATTTGATGGCTTAATGGTCCTTGTCCCCTTAAAGGTGATGATGTGGACATTAATGACTTGATGAAGACTTAGAACCCTTGACGAAGATCTTGATGCCCGTGTATCCCTTGTTGGGGTCATGGAACCCTTGGAGATGGTCATTATGCATGAGAAGGTCTGGCACCCACATAAATGGCGGCATGATGACCCTTGGACACTATATGATCATTGATGGTGCATTTGGAAATGATTTGGGTCTTGGAATCCATACATATGGTGGTTTGTAATCCCAAGATTGTTGGAGCCTTTGATATGATAGAATCCTTGGTCATGATGCCCTCATCACTTGGTGATGGAGTCCTATGTGATGGGCTTGAAGTCCATGGAAAGTATCTTTAAATATTATATGATATCCTTGAAACCCTTGCATGTGGTGCCTTGGGTCTTGAACCATGGTGATGTATGGTCCTATTTGTGGTTGTATGGATATTGGGATGTAGATGGAGGTAGATCCCACGGATGTGCCTTGATATGTTGAAGAAGACTTTGAAACTCTTGTAGTTAGTGGTATGGTCTTTGGCACCCTCATGTGTGGGGTCTTTGATGTCGTGGACATATTGAATAATTTAAGTGTATTATACCAAGAATTTGCAAATAAACCCATCATAGGGAGATAGTCCTCATCAAGCCATTTCCATTGATATGTGGAGCATCTTCTAACTCCTTACGGTTGAAGAGATATGAATTTTTGAAGTTGGTGTACCCCACCTTTTTGGGTGAGCCGACCAAACAAAAGAAAAATTAATTATTTGTAATTTTGAATTGCATGTTGGTCCAGTTTGAGGTAATAACTTTCCTCTATGACCTATATATAAATAGAATATAAAACATTTCATTTGCTCATCAATTGGAATTTCGCAACTCTTGGAGAAAAGTGCGAAATTTTGTGGAGGAATTTTTTTTTGGGTATCTTCACTAAAATTGGCATAACTTTCTCATACGGAATCGGAATTACAAAATTCTTGGCTCGTTGGAAAGCTTGTTACGAGGGCTATGTGATGACATGATATAGAGTTTATTTTGGTTTTTCTATCGTTTCTTGACCTTATGATCTTCAAAAAGGTATGGCTCATGCTTCTAGGTTTCTCTTGTAATGGCACATGTCTCTCATGGATAGAGTTCATCTTTGATATTAGTATGTGAGCCTATATATTGGTATATATATTTGAAGTCATTATGGAGGATATGATGATGAAGTTGCATACCTTTATGCTATGATATTATACACTTTATGATGATAATGCATGTGATAATGATGTACACTCTATGAAGTTGATGCACTCCTATACAATATGATGTACATGCATACCATAGTGTGATGATGCTCTCCTATGCATTATGATGTATACTTGATGTTGATTTGACAAGTCATCATTGACTTAGCATTCTTCCATTGCATTTTGAATAGTATTATATTAGGACTGTATTGACAGTACTCTTTGACTTAATTGATGACCTTCATTGAGTTGACAAAACAATGTTGTAAGGGTTTGTCATTGACTAAGTGGATTGACCTAAGATTGACTTGTTAGTGGTTGACTATGAGCCTTAACTGTTATCTGAGTAACATTAGCAAGTTGATGATTTTACAAAGTAAAGGTTGTTTGATTGATTTGATAATACTTCTCTTGATTGATTTGAGATGTGATTGGTTTTGGGCAATTGTTTTATTCACCATTGACTTAGTAAGTCAATATTGATCTTAAGTAATTGGCATTCCAGTATTGAGAAACCATTGACTGTATTTGATTTAGTTAACATTGTATGAGACTATATATTGATGAAAGTATCCATAGGTGGTATAGCATTGACCAAGTTGGTTGTAGACATGATTGTCTTACAGTTTGTTGATTGCTTGTTTGAAGTTGTCCGTCAAGCTCTGCTTGACTATGTTGCCTGTCAAATTGTGAGAATAGTTGTGATGTCATTGAACTAAGTATGATTGGGTGAGTAAAGTTATGGTTGTAACTCTATCTTGACCAAGTAAGAAAGTAGGTTTCCCATAGAGCAATTATGGACAGGTACATGATCAGATTGACAGAGGCATATGATTAATTTGGCATAGGTACATAAGCAGCTTGGTACAGGTTTGGCATAGGTTGCCTTATGTGCAGTTGGTTTAACTCAGATTGGCTAAGTTGTATGAGCAGTTGGTTTGACCCAGGTGGTCTGGTACACAGTTGGTTGAACTCAGATTGATTGATTCAGATGATGTGAACAACAACTTGATTGGTACAGCTAGATTGCGCATATTGACGAGCAGTGTTGCACAGTTATGGTGCAGTGGTTAGTGGACAGTTGATGAGGAGTGGTCAGTTGATGTGCAGTGAAAGTGGTTGTGCAGTGAGGTACAGGTTGTGCAGTGTGGTTTAGATTGTGCAGTGTGGTACAAGTGTTGGATAGCAGGTCCGCAGGATCAGTGCAGTTTGTGGTTCAATAGTTCAGTATCTATCTTCATATCAGGGTGGCAGGACGGGGCAAGGAAATTGAGGGAGCTAAGGCTTCCTTCAGGTTGTAGCCTGTAAACCAGGGGGTTGTAGCCTCCTTCCAGTTGTAGCTGGAGAATTGAAGTCTTTGTAACAAAGGGGGTTGTTGCCTTCTTCCAGTAGTTGCTGGTAAATTATTATTATAAAGGCTTTCGTGGTTTTTCCCCCAGGACTTGGGTTTCCACGTAAAAATCTTGTGTACTGTGTTTTTCTATGCTTCCTATGTGATGATGATATGATGAGCTGTAACTGTTAATAATGCTGATGATATAATGATAATGTGATAATGCATTAATGAATGATGTATTGAATAAGCTGTTGATGATTGTTAAAGTTGAAAAAGTAATAAAAGCTACACACACTGTTCACCCCCCCTCTCAGTGTGCTCCGTGTGTCCAACAGCAGTAAAAGACATCCTATCCCAACAGGATTGCTTAGGAACAAGGGGCACATGGGTATTTAAAATCCAGGAGTATGATCTAGAAATCGAGCCTACTAAACTTGTAAAGGGACAAGGCCTAGCCAAAATGCTAACCCAGAAGAATGAAGAAGCTATTGAAATGAGTTGTGCAAACCATCCAACTAGTCCACACATGACACCAGCATTGCAAGAGCTTGATAACCATTGGTACTCGGACATTATATATTTTATGTTACACTTAGGTGTCCCTGATCATCTGAAAGGACATGAGCGAAGGGCACTAAGATTAAAAGCCACTAGGTATTGCCTCACTCAGGAGGGTTTGGGTTGGAGAAACCCAGACGGTGTAATACTTAGATGTGTACATGAACAAGATTCTACAAAGATCTTGACTGAGTTCCATTCAGGATTTTGTGTGGGTCATTATGCAGCGAATACAACTGCCCATAAAATCCTTAGAGCCGGATACTATTGGCCGACTATTTTTGCAGATGTTTATAAACATGTCAAGTATTGCCAGGAATGTCAACTCTTCACAGGAAAACCTAAATTCGCTGCTTTGCCCCTTACACCAATAGTTGTCATTGCCCCTTTTCAGCAATGGGGCCTTGACTTTATCGGTAAGTTCAAAGATAACTCTAGCAATGGATTTTGTCGGATCCTCACTGTAACCGATTACTTCACCAAGTGAGTAGAAGCTATACCCACCAAAACAGCCACGGAAAAGGTTATCATGGACTTTATCGAGGACAAGATCATCACCCCATTTGGCACCCCTTTAAAAATAACAACTGATAATGCCAAGGCTTTTAGCTCGGTAGAGATGAATGATTTCTGTTTTAAGTATGGCATTGTCTTATCACACTCTTCCGATTACTATCCTCAGGGTACTGGACTTGCTGAGTCCTCAAACAAGAACTTAATGACCATCCTAAAAAAGACTGTGGGAGACAACAAAAGATCTTGGGATAGCAAAATCAAGTATGCTCTATGGGCAGATAGGATCACCAAGAAAAACTCTACTGGAAAGTCTCCCTTTGAGCTTGTTTATGGCATCACAACAACCTTACCACTCAGCATGCAAATACGCATTTTCAAAATGCTAGTAGACTATAATGCGGAGAAGTTGGAGTTGGAGGATAGGGCAAATCAAATCATTGAACTTGATGAAAGCAGAAGGACATCATTGGACAAAATGTTAAGACATCAGGAAAGTATGAAGACCACTTTTGACAAATCAGCTAAGCCAAGATCTTTCCAAGTGGGAGATACTGTCCTCTTATGGGACAAAAGAAGAGAAAAACCTGGAAAGCATGGAAAATTCGACAGCCTTTGGAAAGGCCCTTTTATTGTGCGCAGCCTGGCCGGAACAAATTCCTTCTTACTAAATACCATGGATGGAGAGATGTTGCCATTGCCTTTGAATGGACAACAACTGAAGCCCTTTTATCGAAACAACATTCAAGATGACCAAGGGGTCATCTCAGGACTTCTCTAAGCCTTATCCTATTGTACCTTTATGTACTTCTACTTTTGTACCATATTCATGTATCATAGCTGTTGTACATTAAATTTGTTGTATCATATTTCATATATATGCTAAAAAGGAAAAAAGATTTTTATTTTTGTACTTTGATTTTAAAAGGAAAAAGCAAAAATATTTTTATATTGGTATTTCATTTTGGCAGTATTTATCATGAACATGTGGAACTAAGACACTTCTGTTTCCATGCAGGAAACTGATGTTCTGGGATTCTCGAACACTTTCTTTGATCCATAGATCAGGCAAGTGCCCGTCCCGCAGTTGGAGCCAGATGTTACCAACTTTTTTGTACCATAGTTGGATTATCTGAAGAGCCGCCATTTGACAAACATGATGAATGTTTGTATTCCAGTGTATCAAATGATCCATCCTTTGTGCCTAGCCAGTTTTGGCTAGTCAGTTTTGTTTTTCAGTCGACATGACCATGGCCCCACGGGGTTTGTAATAAAGTGTGCTAGTAGGATTTTGAGTGGCTCGGTTCCCCATGACTTGGTTAAGCAACTAAGGTATTCCAGGGAGTTTTTTCCCTTGTCAATTATACTTTGCCTATAGCCGAGCTATAATCGATGAGGTTTTCTCCCGCTTCCTCCAAAGCTGGAATGCCCGATTTTGAAAATTTTAGACATGGGGGGTTATTAGAGTCCAACTGATGTATATAAGCCTACTAGACACTATTAGAATAGGTTTTGGTCATGTCCTAGGTCCCTAGGGCCCTCAGAAAAAATTTCGAAAAAATTTTATCGGGTCCTCCGATTTTGGGTTTTTAATTATTTTTAAATTTTTAACAAATTTTTCCATAGTTTAAATGGAAAAATTTCAATTTGTAATATGTCAGTCATCCGGGATCCGAATTCAGTGATTGAAGGCTCTAACCTTAAGCCAAAAATCATTCATGATCCCCAGACCAGTTTATCCTGAGTTTCGGATGTCAATTCAGCCTCATAATTAATAATTTCTCAAAAAAGTCATTTACAGAGAAATTATTAATTAAAATATTAAAAAATGAATATTTGGAGATAATCCAAATCTCTCCAAAATAATCCAAATGGATTAAAATAAAAGGCTAATTGACATGGCACTGGGCATTAATGAAGATTCCAATCATCTCAGTCATCATCCAGTCAAGTATCTAGTCACCAGCAGTGATTAACTCCAAGTGAATTCGCCCTTCATCATGCAAAAATTCGATTTGGTGTGTTGGCATATGATAAATGGATGGTTGAGTTGTATTAAAAGCCAAGGTGGGCGCCCTCCTCAAATTGAGGGCACACTCCAACACACTCTGCCATACATTCGAGTTAGCATTCATCACAAGGCTCCAAGCCTTGGTTATGTGGCATTCACGCCCTCCTTAATATCCTCACGTCAACTATCATTGGAACTCGAGTTATACACATGGCAAGTGATATGTGGAGGTTGATACTTCCAAGGAAAGGGATGGGGGGCGCCTTGCCTAGGTGGAGGCCACCTCCCCACCCTAACTCAATGCAATTCGAATCATGAGGGAGTTAGCACTCCAAAACTTGGCTTGACATGGATGTGATAGGGATTTGATGGCAATTCGAATCATGAGGGAGTTAGCACTCCAAAACTTGGCTTGACATGGATGTGATAGGGATTTGATGGCAATTCGATTTGATGACTCATGGCTATTGGCTTCCTTCATGCCAATTCGAATTAGGGTAGACTAGGTTCTAGTTTTGTTATATAATGAGGGCTTTTCTCCTCATTCTAGATGGATACTTTGATGCAAGATTACTCTGCACATTTTGTAATAGCTTTTGCTTCACAATGGAAATAAAGATTTCAACTTTGGAGGTCCATGAGCTCTCATTTTTTGGTGTGAATTCATCTCTTGTTGAGGTGACATCTTCTCTAAACTCATCTCTCAATTATGCATAGTATTTGATTTATTGCTAGCTTGTGAGGGCTATTTTTAGCACAATAGAGTAACCATTTGCAGTTCAAGTTGGTTATTTATGCAAAATTTATCAAGATCTAAGTGGACATGAGTAGTCGGTTATACAAATTGTTGATTTAATCTTGATCTTTCTAGCATACTAGCATTGTTGATCTCACTTGTTGTTTGAGTTGTATGGTTGTGATTAGGTGTTGCTAAAGTGAAGAAGGGTAAGAGATCGGTTGCATCAAACCCGTGCTTCATCTTCAAGCCTTGACTTAACATTTTGTCGTTGCAGGATCTACAAGAGTCTCAAAATCTTTCATCTTAAGAAGGCTAGGAAGAGCTCTTCTCAAGTATTCCATCCATCAAAACTTTTATTTCAACTTGGTTACCTTGGTTCTAAGGGCTATCTTCTTCAAGCCCTCCCTTTTTCTCCTTGATTTTTGCCTTGATCTCCTAGTCCTCTTCCTCAAACTTCTTTTAGTCGTCCTCTTTCCTCATCCTGCTCTCGTTTCCCCTTTGCTTACCCCTTAGATCCATCTTGCTAACCCTCTCTAGCTTTCGTTTTCATCCTCCTTTAGCTTTTGTTTCCTTTCTTTTTCTTCTCCATTTCTCTCCTCTCGTCCACCCTAGTTTGCTACCCTCTCTTCCTTTCGTCTCCCCTCTTTTTCCTCCTTTTTCTCCTCTCGTCCATCTCCATTTAGGGTTCCTTTCTCCCTTCGTTTGGTTTCTCCCTCACCCTTTCGTCTCCCTTCCCCTTAGCTCCATTTGCCTTCCCATTCTCCCTTTCGTCCACCTACAAAAAGACACAAACAACACACAAAACACAAACTTGTTAGTGTTAGAAGTTAGTGCATACTTTAGAATTTACATTTTGCAATAGTTTAGTCTCATTTCAAAGCTCTAAGTCTTGCATTTTGTTTCTTAAAGTTTCTAGACTAGATCTCATTTGAAAGTATTTAAGGTTTGCATTTAGGATTTGGCATCTAGATTAGACCTTAGATTTGCACTTAGTTTCATATTTTTTTATTTTTCATTAACATCTAATGGGTCCCTGTTGAGGATTTGTTAAGCTTGTGTAGGTTTCTTGAAGGAGAAGAAAGATTTGTGAGAACAACACTCAAAGAAGAGCAAAACTTTAATCCAAGGAGAAGACTTGAACCAAATAAGAGAATTATAAAACCACTCTCCTTTTGTATAAGCCATTAAGGGCTTCCAAGTATTGTTTCCATAAGTTGTTTATTTTCTTGAAAAGACCTTTCAAGGGTTTAATTCCCAAAGGCAATTGTAACTCAGTTAATAAAAAGTCTAGGTGGGATAAGGCCTCCCACACTTTGTTTCTCCTTCTCCGTTTGGGGAAGACTGTTTCATGAATGCTTTAGTTAGATTTGTTTCAAGTTTTCTAGATTAAAATCTATTTTTTGTACTTAGATTAACTCTCTTCCAAGTCTTGACTTGAGATAGTAATCTTGGGATTTCATCCCAAGTGCCACATAGTTTTGTGGCTACTTCTCTTTCCCCATTAGCATCCTTGCGGACATCCAGCTAGCTGGAAGGTTTTCGAGACTAGCGATTCTAGTGGTCACCTTGTTCGGAGGTTGATCCCACCTTGTTGTTTATTTCTTGGTTAGTTAACTCAATTTGGCCTTGTTCTTTCTCTTTCATTTGATTTTTTCCTTTCATCATTTGTTTACTTTAGAAAGTGTGCGTTTCTTCACGTACAAGCTGCTTCTATTCTAATAAAAAACAAAGCCTCTTGAACTTGCAATAACCCAAGTCAAGAGCACTCTCTGTCGGAGAGCATATTAAGTTTGCATTTCCCCTGCATTAGGCATATAGATTAAATAAGTCTCTTGAACCTTGTCATAAGACAAAGTCAAGAGCACTCTCTGTCGGAGAGCTGACATGTGTGTTTCAATAATAATAAAAATTTCCAACTCACACCCCTTTAATAATTTATCCTGGTTGCTATCCAACACCCGTATGCTCTGCCAACCTGAAAAGGTTGGGCTAGTACTCAGAAAGGTGTTAGATTTGTTAAATTTTTAATAACATAATAAAATTTTCACCCCACAACCAACGAACCGGCATTGCTTTCGATAAATACTTAAAGTGCTATTCTGGGAGGTGGAGCCGGAGTGTCATTGTTTCAGACTTCGAGGGTGGTTTAAACATTGGACACCTACCCTCTTGATAACTAGACGGTCAGTCAGATCACCGTGAATAACCACTAAAAGTATTTCTTTCGGTTGGATGTTTTATCCTTGTTTCTTGCCAGCCTAATAATCAAGATCATTATAAACTTTCAAATAAACCAAGATAATTTGCAAAACGATCTCATGAACATATCTTTCGAACTCTTGTATCAAGCAACCCAAGCACTCAGGCAATTTTTGACTCCATAAGGCACTGGTCCTTGACATCATATTTTTATTTGCTTATTATCTATCTGGAGTACTTGTTATTTTTCCATATGTGAGTGACTTGTACTTAAAGTTCTTCAAGTGGTTGTACATCAAGTTATCTCGTATCTTGCATTGCAACGTGGATTGCTCATTTATCTTGTGTTTATTTTTAATTACAAAGTTGTGATCTTTTCATCATTTAAAAAACTCCTAAACAACACCCATCCGCATCACCATACATTAAAAAACATTAAAACACATTGAGCCATAATAAACTCTTTGTAGGGACTAGCCCCCTTGGATTCGTTAGGAGTTAGCCTAAACGGAGGAGCTGGGATTCAGGTGACAGTACTTGGTTCATTGCTTGCCCCCAAGGCCACACTTTCCCCGCTTGTAGTGAGGGAACAGCTTTCGAAAGATTTCAGCTGCAGGTGTGCATCTCGGCAGACAACACACAGAAAGGGATAGGCATATTCATTTTCCCTAGAAAACTTGTAACATCAATGTTTAGGTTGTAGGGGTTTTCCTTGTCTTTTTCATTTACACTTAAACCTAGGAACTTCATAATGTCATCCTTGACAGACGGGATCTTGATTAAGTCTTTTAAGGAAACCAAAGCAGATGAATTGGTTAACTAACTAGGAACATTTGTTCTTGGATGCTCTTGATTAGGCTTTAAAATCATGGAAGGCTTTGTCTTCAAAGGCACAGGTTGTTTTCTCCAAAGGGTTGCTTTGGGAACATTAGCTTTAGGAGGAAGATCAATCTTGATCTCTTGATCTGGTTTTTGGTTTGCAGGAGGGATTCGACTAGAAGTAGTCACAGCTTTACCATTTGTGATGACTTCAGATGAAGGCTTTGGAGTCTTGGGCATGATTCTTCGCACAGGTTGATGCACTGCCTTGCTAGGTTTTGTATCAACTGGCTTAGGTTGCTGAGTCTTAGGAGAACTAGCCTTTGGAGGGATCGAATTGCTACAGATAGATTTTAACATTTCTTTAGTTTGTTGATCACGTCTTTTAAAGTATTCATCTTGATTTTTAATATACATAGCAATGTTGGTGACCATTTCACACATGTTTGACATAAATTCCATGGTCATCTCAGAAGAGATATTATCTTGAGAAGACATCTTTTTATGGGTTCGATTCTCAACGGAGTCACGAATTGGAGTCGCAAGGTAGACTTTTAGAATCTTCTACCAAGATGTATGTCGTTTAAAGTGTAGGGAGAGATTGAGACAAATAGATGGATATGCTTCTAATTAAGGGTTGAAATGATAGCCATCTAGATTAATCCGAATGCAATAAGATATGAATTATGCATGGATAATCTCAGACACCTAAGGTAAGCCTCTACCTCCCCGACAAAGGCGCCAAAAATGTTATCACACAACTTGTAGTTGTCCCTAATGGTATCCCATCCGAGATGGTAGAGGAGATGGACAACTAAAGAGGTGACCCAAGAGATGCCACGGTTCCCAATGCAAGCTGGGAGTCACGTCAACCGAGGCACTCTTCACTTTAGATCGAGATGAATCAAGACCAAGGGGGAGACCCTGTAGCTAATCAAAGATGATTGGAACAAAGCGAAGGTTTCTAGGGAAGTATGAAAGATGAGTTACGGAAACCAATGCAAGGTTATCTGGACCTAGAAGTTTAAGTATGGTTGCAAGAGGCTGGATGAATGATTAGTGTTTCAACAAATAAATGAGTGTTTCAACAAATAAATGATTTAGGCCACATAATGAGATCAAATGACAAGATCTAGTACCATGAAATACACAAGTAGGACCCACTTCCTTGGGATATGGAAATGGTTCAAATGGGACCCACAAGGTGAAGTTAAAGGTGTAAATGGTACCAAGGGGTATGCAAAAGGTAGATCTATGGATCTAAGATGAAATTAGAGATACCCACATATGGGATCTAGCACTTGACACTGCTCCCAAGAAGTGCAAATTGCCTTAGGTGGACTAGTGCCTTGAAATGGTTGGGCAAATGGAGTCAAAAGGATATCAAAATGTAGATCGGGACACTTAAGGTGCAAATCAAGGGTGTTACTCAAGATCAAATGAATGTGATGGTTAAGATCTTACTAGATCTAATGTTTCACTAGGTGACCCAAGTGGACAACAATCCCCAAAATCAGGAATGGCACCCCCAAGGCAGAACTTCACAAACTGAGACACTAGATGTAGGTTTCAAGGTATGCTCTTTTCAAAACAAGCGGGATCTCAACCACCCAGTTCTCCTAAGTGGGACAACTCCAACCCCCAAGAAGTGTGACTTTGCCCAAGGAGGGCTAAATGCATAGGAAAGTGTGTCAAATCAATTCCAAAAGCCACCAAAGTTTAGATCCGGGTAGTTAAGTCAATTATCAATATGGACCTTGAAAATCAAGGGGATCCAATGGCTAGATCTCCATAGATCTGACATTGAACATGCATCACCAAATTGAGCCAAGTGGGGCACAACCCTCAAAATGAGGAATGGGGCCCACAAGGCAAAAATCAATGAAGTGAAGTACTAGGGGTAGGTTATCAAGTATGAGGATCATGAATCAAGTGGGATCTCACCTACCCATGTCTTGGAACTAACCCAACTAGCTTCTCCCAAGGGGTGCGAATTGCCTTCAAGAGGGCTAGGAGCCTTGGAAAGTGTGTCAAATGGAATCCAATCACCACCAAACTATAGATCTGAATTGCTATGGATACTATAGAGGTGGGTTTTCAATATATTTCCAAAAGCCAAGGTAGATCCAAGTAGATCTAAGAAAAACAAAAATTAGGGTTTTGATTTTAATGTAATTTTTTACCAATAGGATGGAAAACAAGCGAAATCAATACATACATTGTAGATCTTACCTCAACAGCTTGCGGCCTCTTAGCATATGGACAAATCCTGCCCTAGTTACAATTCCAAGCTTGATCCAAGTGTCTTCAACCAAAAACGTCCAAGCCCTAGGAGGAGAGATGTCTCATGAAAACCTGTAAATCAAACTAATCAAGTTAGATTTGATCCACAAATCCATAAGATCTAAGCATGTCCTATCAAGAAAGTAATCAATGGACAAAGCACAATTGAAAAACTCCCTCTCTATGAAGACATCTTGCTCATGGGGGATGTGAGCATCCCCTACAATCTTCCCACAAAGCAAATCGTTGAGCTAGCTTGAACCAATTCGGCCTCACTCTCTTGATGTCGATTTCACCTGAAAAGCAAACAATGTCTAGAAGCAAAATGTCCAAGAACATATGCAAGAGCAACCCAATCAAAGCCAAGAAGTAGATCTCCAAAATATTCTTTTCATTCCAAGTTTTCCAGAGCCCAAAGTTGAGCTATACAATAGGGGGTCTCCTCGTTATATAAGATAATAAAGACCAAAACCCTAGATCTCAAAACCACTTTACAACAAGATGAGCGGTTGAGATTAAAAGATCTCAATACAAAATCAATGGCTAAGATGAATCATAACAACATAACACATGGATCACTCAAAATAGTGATGACGTCATAGCTAGAAGTAATCATGGAGGGTGACGTCATCCTCTAGAGGGGGCTAAAGTACATGGGCCCACCTCATATGACTAGGACACGACACATGAAGCACATGGTGGGGGGCTAGAAGGCATCAATCCTTGCTAGCTCATCTGCATGGCACAATAAAATAATATAATATGTCCAAAATAATAGAAATGATCAAATCTATCCTCAAAATCTGTGAGAGACATGCAGTAAAAGGCCTCCTGTGGCCTCTATGGACCCCACTGACTGATGAAAACTGGCTGGAAGATGGGGGGTTCACCCTGGAAGACCTCTGTGAAGACCAAGTGCCAAAACCTTGCCTCAATTGCCCAAATCGAATTCCTCAGTGACCCTTTTATTCCATTTTTATCCTGCCTCGGTAACTGTGAAAGTGTTGAAACTGCCTCCTAGGGCATCTGCGCTGTCAATATGAGCCCACCAGGCTTTCCAGAAGGGGGGTAAATGGTAATATCAAGTGGCTGGACCACCCCCTCCTCATACAGCACCCTAGGTGAACTGGCCTCTGATGGCCCCTGCTGGTTAGGCTGGGAAATCAGCCCCAAATCTGGTCATCAAGTGGAAAATTGCATCTATCGCTGTTTGAAGTGCCCGGAACTGAATGATAAGTGTCTCATTGGATCCAAAAGACCCAAATCTACTAAGAATGTGTACTCACACACCATGGGTTTCCCTGATGGATAAGCTGTTTAGAGAGTGTTTATTCAACTTAGGCATAATGTCTACATCAAGTTGATCCAAGTTCATTAGGATCATTCAATTTCATTTCATGGCCTTTTTGGCCTACATAACCCTTCGGATCTCAGGTGCGCTAAAAAGCACAACTAATTGCAACTTGCATCCAGGGCAAGTTTATATATATATATATATATATATATAGATATATATGAGGTCAGCAATTCTTTAGATATAGAATTTAAGAATCATTGCTTTTTGGACCTTTCTTATACTCTTCGAGGAGTATTTTTTTTTAGCAATTCATCGCTCTTGCCCTTTTTAGTTTCCATGGGCGAATCTATATCATTTTTCACAAGTAGTACATGAGCTTTCAGTTTTAGCCAACAACATCTCAAGTGACTAGGGGGAGTTCGACCAAAATGAATTAAGCCTACAATCCAACTTACCAAAGGCCAATTTTGTCACCAACTTAGAGCCGAGACACTAAACAAACAGGGATGCGGTCCAAACACAGAGGTAGTAAAAAAAAAGGAAGTCCTCAATATCAGAAAGTCAAGTAAGACAAGTCAAGGGTTAAAGCCAAATATGGAAAGTCATGGATGAATGGAGTCAAGTGAAAGTGGAGCCTAAGCTAGCAGACAAATGGTGTCAAGAAAGACCATATCTATGCAAGGTAGTAAACCAGTGAGTTTTGTCACACAACCTAAATGTGCAAGTAAGATGTCCATTTTATAATTCATCATCTAGATAGTCCATTTTAAGTTTTTACAAAGTTTGCCACTTCATGAATTATATACCAAGCTAATGTTGTGAACATGACTAAAGCAAGATAATAATCCACAGTCAATGATCAGAAATCCATAGGTCATACAACATCATCATAAGAATAATCATCATATATCATCTGAAACACTGTTGTAAGTCATCTCTAAGCACTGAACTGAAACTGTATGGAATAAAGGGTCACATCGGTCATCAAATCTAAACTCTCAAGGCTCAGCCTTGACACAAGGTCTAACATAAGTCTGAATAATACACTGCTCCGATCATGAGTGATCTCAAAATATAAAGTCATCATAGTCAAGCTTTGAAAAATCCAAGCTCTGGAATGTGCAGATATCTGCTAAGCAAGAATAGTAGCCTTGCTACTATGGTGTGATAACAGTATCAAATCCAACTCACCAAAGGTAAGTTTTGTTGCCAACTCAGAGTCGAGACACAAACTAACAGGGATGCTATCTAACATAGAGGCAAAAGTGGGAAAGTCCTCCATATCACAGCCTGAGCTATAAGTCAGGATAAAAACCAACAAGGAAAAGATAATAGATGGATGGGGAAAGTGAAAGTGATGCCTAAGCTAGCAAGCCATAAAGGTGGGAATGATCATGTCCACACTCCTAGGAGGGTAGAAGTGTAGAACCAACTAGTATAAAACAAGAGCTTCTAAATGTAAGTAATGCAACCATTTAGATAATCAATAATAACCATATTTATTTCATACAAATATACTGCTAGATCACGATCACTAGATACTAAGTCAAGCTATCAAAATGACCAAGAGAGCAAGATAATAAAACCAATGCATATCATATACCTGCTGGGCCATATACCTGTATCTGCTATCTAGATCATCAATAACCACTGAAACATTGCTTCTGAAATTCTAGGCACTGCACTACTCTATATGGGATAAAAGGTCATCTCGATCATCAAATCTGAGGTCATGAGGTTCAGCCTTGGTATAAGGTCTACTGCATGTCTGATATGGGGCTGCTCTGATGTGTGAGTGATCATAAATAATACTGCTCATCATAGCCGATCTCACTAGAATTGTGTAAAGGCCAAGCTAAAAAATATGCAATGAGCTGCTCCGCAATCATGATAGCCCGGCTACTATGGATGTGATAACAGTTACCTCACATAAAGCCAAGAACCAAATTTCCTCCAAAGATTTCTATTCATTCACATCAAAAGTTGAAAATTACAATGGCTCACTTCTTTGGACAAGAATGGAAGCAAGAGAGCAAGAGAGCAAGAAAGAGTGAAAAGATGCAAGAGCATGAGAGATTGTAACCCAAATGAGGAGGAGGAGCCTCCTTAAATAGGAAAAGAGAGGGGAGGGACCCTCCTTTCATGCATGCCATTTGTCACTTGAGAGAGAGAGAGGGGCCAATGAAGGGGGGCACACTTCTCTCTTGTGTGCTTCTCTCTTGGTCCAAAATCAAAATATAGGGGGTTGAAACCCCCCCTTTAATGTTTTAAATCCTATGCCAAGCCAAATGGGGGGGAACCACTAAGGTGGGACCCTTCCCATGGCTTATTTCAATTTCCTTCCATTGCCCATGGTTGAGGAGGGGGCATCCCCTAAGGGACAACTTCAACTCTTTCATAACTCTTGCTTGGGGGGGCGGGCTTTTGGCCTTTAACTTTACCTTAGGAATATAACTTGACAATAGGAAATAATTTTTCCACCTCCCAATTGACTTTAGGCACTTTTCCAAAATTTGTCTTACTAATTATTTGTCAATTTTCCTTATTTCCTTCACTGACTTAGGAAAATGTGTCCAAAACCTTAGCAAGACTTGTCTGAATGACTTCAATCTTTGCCCAAAGGTATAGGGGGTTTCATGCCATTGATTTTGAGTACCCATACCCCTATTTATGGGCATTACGTGCCACTTAACCCTCTTTTACATTACAACATTTTATGCTGAGGGGCATTTTTTAATTAACAAAAATTAAAAAAACCAAAGTAAAACTTAATGAAATTCCACAAGAATCTGGATAATGTCTAGCATGGTAATATAGAACATTTCTAGGCCCTAATCACCCCATGGACTCGATCATTAGAACGTCTTTCACCACTTTGGAGGAAATTTTGAGTGAAAAACTCAGATAATTAAAATCACTAAAAAGGAATTTTAATTATCTGAGGGAAAAAACCAATGTTGCACGACTCGGACTCGACAAATACTCGGCTGGCATATGACTCGTAGACTCGGGAAAGACTCAGGAAAGACTCGGGACAGACTCGGCAAGACTCAGTGAAAATTAAAATAACTTAAAATATTGTACATTTTGGGCATAAAAAAGAGTTTAAAAGCATTTCCAATCCATATAAGCTATAAAACTACAATTTATGCAATAAGTCATAACATTGTCTCATAAACTATCAATATACGACATAACACAATCAATTTTTGTATGCAAAAATTTGAATAGTGATCATAAACCATAGTGTTCATAAAACATAAAGTGACCATAAACCATAGTGTTCATAAACCATAAATCATAGATTCATAACCATAAACATAAACCATAAAGTGATCATAAACCATAGTGTTCATAAACAATAAAGTGATCATAAACCATAGTGCTCATAAACCATAAATCATAACCATAAACATAAACCATAAAGTGATCATAAACCATAGTGTCATAAACCATATAGTCTCATAACAGAAATAGGAAACCAAAATAGACAATGTCTCCATGTACTCAAGTCTCATGCCTAACCACGAGTACGCCTACAATAAGTCATCGAGGAGCTAGTGCCAACATCAATAGGCTGAAGCAACTGTGAAGCAGGTGTATTTGGAGTTTCCATTTGAGATGGCAGACTAGAGGGATCCTGAGTCTCCTCATCAAGCCAAGCCAAATCATCAGGGAACTCCTCCTCCACAACCCACTCAGACTCTAAATCAATATCATCCAATAAAATTGGATCTAGGTCCTTCGGTTGCATTTGCTTTGTGAGCATCCGAAGGTTGTAGTAGATGAAAACCAACTTTTCCAACCTCTCAAGCTCCAGCCTGTTCCTCTTTTTGCTGTGGATGTGCTCAAATACCGACCAATTGCGCTCACATCCTGAAGCGCTGCAGGGTTGACTCAGAACTCTGATGGCGAATTCTTGTAATTGTGGTGTTTCAGAGCCACAATCTATCCACCAATGGGCTGTAAAAGTTAAAAACAACAATGATTACAAGTTTTGCAATGCCAAAATTGAAAAAGAGAACTAACAAATTTACAAGCTAAGTTCTAAGTCTAACAATTTAGTTTTTACAAATTGAATCTTACATGGCATTTTCTTGTCCTTGAGTCGTTGGGTTGAGCTGAATCCAAACATGCCAGCTGCTTCTTTGTACATATCACGTTGCATGTTGATTTTGTCCTGAATTTCTGGATTCGGGAACATCTTCTCAATGCATATCATGACACCTCTCATCACCTCCTGATCTCTTTGAATGTTAGAATCTGGATGATAGAATAAGCTTGGATTGAGATATGCTCCAGCTGCATGCAATGGTGAATGTAGCTGCCTGTCCCACCTGGAATCAATAATTTGCCATATAGGGAGATATTTTGATGAATTCCCCTTGTAGAAAGTCTTGATGGCCTCTTTGGCCCTATCCATGCCCTCGTAGATGTATCCCATTGCAGGTTTTTCTCCATGCATGATCCTCAAGACTTTTACAAGTGGCTCAGTGAAGCTGACAATCTCAGTGACTTTCTCCCACAAACCATCTCCTAAGAGAGACAATTTCACAGCAACTGCATCTGGCTTTGTGCTATCTTTCCAAAATATCCATTCCTGGCTACAAACCATCCGTCTCAAAGCTTGGTACTCATTCAGAAGGCTTTGGAGGGAAAGAAAGGTTGTGGCAAACCGTGTGATAGCAGGGCGACTCAGTTCACCCTGTGCGTATCCCCTCATAAGGCTCAACACCCAAGCATGGTTATAAATGAATTTGGTTATTTGTTTGCACTCTTGCACAACTGCTTGCACCCATTCCATCTTCCCAATGTCCTCCAGCATCAAGTCTATGCAATGGGCAGCACAGTCCAAAAAATGGTGGGGTATTTTGCAGAAAGCAACCTTCCAGCTGCCACATAATTTGCAGCGTTGTCCGTGACTACTTGGACAACATTTGTTACCCCAACTTCCTCCACAACATCAGACAACAGTGATAAAATTAGATTTGCATCCTTTACCTGCGATGATGCATCAATGGATCTTAGGAACATGGTTCCTTTAGGGCAAGCTATAACAAAATTGATGATTGTTCTGCCCCTTTAATCTGTCCACCCATCAGACAAAATTGTGCAACCTGTGAACTTCCATGAGTTTTTAATGCTCTCCAATTGTTCCTTAACACACTCGAGCTCCTCATCTAGCTCTTTCCGCCTAAGTGTATTATAGGAGGGGGCTTTGTATCCAGGGCCAGCAGCTGCAATGGCATCTACCATGGGCTGATAAAAATAAGACTTTGCATAGTTGAATGAAAGGCTATTATGGTACCAAAACCTCCTCACTGCCATATCTGCCTCTTTCCTCTTCTTTTCATTGAAGCTCTCCAAGGATGGCTGAGATCCTGGAGTTGTGCGAGGAAGGATGAAAGAAGAAGTTACACTTCTATTTACTGCAGCACCTGAAGTGGACCCTCCTGTACTTGGACTTGCATTCGGTGGTCCCATGGTAGATCTACCTATCATGGAAGTTTCAAACTTGTATCTTGCCCTCTTTTCACTTTGTTCTCTAATGGCATCCAAAGTAGCTGCCATTTCTGCTGTGACTTCATCGGGGCATTTGTCACAAACTGCCACATCTTTGCAAACAATTCTTGCTAGATGATATTTCATCCTGTTGATACCCCCAGACATTTGAGAGGTGCAGAAGTTGCAAATGACCCTGTGGTCTTCATTGGGATTCACCCTGACACGATATTTCCATGCCGGATCAAGAGGCCTTTTAGCCTTAGGTGCCATGGATCTGGATTGCAAAACAAATATGTGCTATATTAAATTTTAATGTTCAAAATTTAGATTGAATTGTTTTTAAATTCTTCAATGATATTTAAAAAACAAATTGTACATGTGGGGTGAATACTGATTTTTTTTATGGGCAAATGGCTGAATTTTTAAAAGTTTAAAAACTAAATAGTAAATTTAATTTAAATTTTAAATTGTTGAATAGCTACTGAATTTTTTTATGGGCGAATGGTTGAGTATCTCAGCCACACAATGGACTGTGGGCTGAGATACTCAGCCACACAATGGACTGTGGGCTGAGATACTCAGCCACAGTCCATTGTGTGGCTGAGATACTCAGCCATTCGCCCATAAAAAAATTCAGTAGCTATTCAACAATTTAAAATTTAAATTTAAAAGTTGAAAAACTAAATAGTAAATTTAATTTTAATTTTAAACTAAAAACACACTAAAAAATAACTGCTCTGTTATTAAACATTTTTTAGTTTACAACATTAAAATTATTTTATATTGTTTAACCAAATTTATAAAAAAAATGGCCCTGTGGCCCATGGGCTGAGATACTATGTGGCTGAGTATCTCAGCCCACGCGCCACAGGGCCATTTTTTTTATAAATTTCATTAAACAATATAAAAAAAATCATTAAAGTTTTAAATTTAAACAATAAAAAAATGAATTTTGAAAATTACATTTAACAGTAAGTAAAAAAAATCAGGGCCATTTTTTTAAAATATCATTTAACAGTATAAAAAAAATAATTACAGTTTTGATACATAATTAATGATTTTTAAAATTTTGATACATAAATTACAGTTTTAAAATTTCATTTAACAGTATAAACTGTAATGATTTTTTTTATACTGTTAAATGAAATTACAGTTTTAAAATTTTATAAAAAAAAAAGAATTTTGATACATAATTTAATTGTTTTTAAATTTAAATTTTTAGTTTATAGTTTGTTTTTTTTCTTGTTTTAAATTTTAGGTGGTTTTTTTTAATGGGCAAATGCCCGTGGCTGAGATACTCAGCCACACAGTCGACTGTGGGCTGAGTATCTCAGCCACAGGCATTTGGCAAATGCATTTGCCAAATGCCTGTGGCTGAGATACTCAGCCCACAGTCGACTGTGTGGCTGAGTATCTCAGCCACGGGCATTTGCCCATTAAAAAAAACCACCTAAAATTTAAAAACAAACTATCTTACCATTAAAAACAAACTATACACTAAAAAAAAAACGTATAAGTTAAATGGGGACCAACCTGGGAGTTGAAGTCCCGACTGCGAGCAGAACCACGAAGGCGAGAACCCCGAACCCCGACTTCGAGCTGCTGCGAAGTGTGAACCACGAGCAACAGAAAACGTCGCTGCAAAACCACGACCAACAGAGATGCTCGAACACGAACTAACACAAGCAGAGATGACTCGACCAGCTCGACCACCACCGGAGAGATGCGTTACTGTCTGAAGGTCGACCGCTTTAATAATTAGACGGCGGCATTTTTTCCCGCCCTTCCGGCGTCTATTTTTCCCGCGGGTTTAACTCTGAGTCCGCGGGGTCCATTACGGCCGAGTCTGCAGACAAATCCGGCGAGTGGGCCGAGTTGGAGGCGAGTACGGCGATTCGAACGAGTAACCGGCACGTGGCGAGTCTCTGGCCGAGTATTCCGCGATTATGCGGATTGGGGTTCCACTCGCCCAGACTCGCGAGTACTCGCGAGTATTCCGCGAGTGGTGCTTCATTGGAAAAAACACTCGATGAAAGGACTTCCCTAATGATAAAGTCCTAGGCAACTAAGTTTTACATAAATTGACCCTCATGTTGAATATCATTACAAAATCCCCCGCAGGGGTGCATAAATTTCATGGAGAAGAGTTAAGAAGAGAAAGAGACAAAAATGTCTCACTTGAAAAACTTTGCTAGGTACATCTTTCTCGTATTTAAGGCACATGGTACATGTGTATGGTACATGGTTTCCCTCCTAGTTGGTTAGGTGGTCAACACAGTGTTACCAACCGCGGCCGATTTATCACGATATCTCGATAAATCGCGACTTCTAAAAATCGGCCCGATTTTTCACCAATTTATCCCGAGTCAACCTATTTTTTGACAGGGCGTGTTAGTGGCCGGAAAAGGGGCTTTAAAGACCGCGGATTCACTTTGTTTTGGTTCATTTGGATGTTGCAGCCAAGGAGACTAGGAGAGCTTATATTTTGCCCAAGGAGGATTTTATTCATCATTTCACTCACCATCAACGATCAGATTTGAAGATTGGAGCTTTGCATTTAGAGTTTTTCCTATTTCCACAGCGATTACCTTTGCCCATAAAAGGGGTAGACGGAATCGATAGTTTACTGTATTTCACTGTAGATGACTCATGAGTCATGATGATGATCATGAGATACATTTGTTATATTTTTTATGATTCAGTATTCAGGAGTAGGACACAATCCATTTTTATGTGTGATGTATCTCTAGACATCTTATATATCTTATATATCGGTTGTCTTTCCATATTCATGTGGCAATGTGTTTATTTTATGTTATTGTTGCTCTAGATGTTTAAAAAATTGAAAAAAAAAGAGAATATTATTGTATTTTTTAAGTTTGTTGATTTATTGTCGATGTGGTGCCGAGATATCCCGAAACGATGTTTCCTGGACCCTACCAATTTTTTCGCCATGCCGATATTTGTAACATTGATCTATTGTACATTCTTTTATTGGATTCATTGGTTAGCTTAAGCACATATTGTTATTTGAATATATATTTGTAGTGTTTAGGTGTTTACTAACTGCAAGTTATTTCATTGCTTATACTTATGTATTGTAATTAGTTAGTCTAAACAACTTTAAATTAGTAAAATATTTACGTCTAGACCGTAACATATATAAATCATTAATTTGTTAGTGATGCCCCCCTTGGGTTTAGATTAGGGAGTTAAACCTAAAGTGAGAGGTTGCGTTGTTGAGGTGAAAATGATAGCCAACTCCTGTTGCCATCTAGGTTGTGCTAGTGGGTTGAGACTGTTATCACATTTTATGTCGGCAGCAGCTTCCATACTGTAGACTGTGCGGTCGAGGACCGCACAGTACCTTTTTTTTTCCAGATCAGGAGATCAGTCGCCTTCAAATGAGGCATTTTTGTTCAGATTGCCCCTAGCAGACATATCAAAGGGGGCAGACAGTTGGACTTACCATCTACCACAAGGTTACCTTTCCTTGCCAGGCTTTGACACAAGCCCATTTGAGACAGTTGCCTAGTCTTGTTCTGATCAAGACTATCACAATACATTGTTGGTTTATTATATGCCTGGATTCAGCAGAGATCTAGCTCAGAGACAAGTTCAGTAGCAGCAGGTATATGGTGCAGCAGGTATTGCATTTGATGATTATTGCTCATGTTGTAGATTAGACTTATTTATACTTGTTAGTACACTAACTTTGCATGAGATGATATATTTGGTGATCTAGCTATGGTATGATGTGATTGGGCCCTTGGTGATGTCAGTCCACCCCTCCGGTTAGACTTATGTATATGCACGTTGAGTCATGTCCTCTCTACTTGGCATAGACTTGATCACTTAGCCCCTCTCGGTAGCTGACTTTAGCTCCATTATCACTTTCCCCACTCATCTGACTCATCCATGATACTTGCTCCCGACTTGGATTCTGATTTGTGATCCCCAGGACCCCTTTCCCCACTGATCTCTGAGTTTGCCATGACTCCCTGTTTATTGTGCCTCGGCTCTTTAGTGTGTGAGATACACGGTTATGCCTGGGATTTGCTCCTGTCGGTTGTCCTCGATGTTGCAATGCAGTTAGGATTTGTGTAGCCTCACCAGGTGTTCCCCATTGGTCATCGAAGCATGTATTGCTCACCCCCATTACCTTTGCAGTGTGAGCACCATGTTTATATCTTTTGAGATATGTATGTAGCCCAAGAGGGCCATGAAGAAATGAAGAAATGAAATGTAAATCAGGCTAAAAAAGGCCACTGTATTGTAAAATGTAAAATCTAGCCAAAAAAGGGCTAAGTATGAAACTCATTGTAAAATCCATGCAATGTGTTTATGAACACACATGGATTCTAGTTAGCTATACATGTCAACATTTGTAGTGGTTATTCCTCACCTAGTCCTGCGGGACAAGGAGGTGAGAAGGAGCAAGGAACAAGCTCAAGATTGCCCCCTAGAGTCTCAAGTTACGATTTGTCGGACACCCAGTTTGGCGGCTCTAGAAAAGAACCTCACGGAGTCTTCGGATACGGATGTGAGTTGTGGGTTACTTGTTAGATGACTAGTGGTGGTTTCCCTGCACTATACCCATTTGTGAGGCACCGCCCTTCCCCGTGTTCTGTCATGGCATACTTACCTCAGTGGACCCCGCTTTCCTGAGTTGTCCAAAGGGTCACATGATCTTCATCCTTGTCTTCCCATGTCCTTCGCCTTGTTTTCCACATCACCTAAAGTCAGCAAAGTGGTCAATTCTATAGATGTGCATAGCATTTCAATCTTTTGGAGGTGGTGGGCCCACTTCACCGGGGCCTTGTATTATCTCGGGATTTAATGTATTTTTGATCACCATGTTATCATTATATTGCTTAGTAATGTACTAACTTGTATAATTGAGCCTTGTCACTTCATGCTTGCATACAGGTTCAGCTAGCACTATGGTTGACCAGATTTGACTTGGTCAAACTGAATTGACTGGGCCAAAAATGGGCCCGAAAAAATGTTGCGATCGGAATTTCGATTTCGATCAATTATTATCTACAGGGATCCCATATGAGCATGCAATTGTCGGAATTGCAAAATGCTGAAGCGTTTGAGAAATTTTTAATTATTATTGGTCAACTTTGACCTGTTTTAATTAAAAATTATGGATTTGGGGCAAATAATGCCAAAGTGATGGATCAGGGTCGTTCGAGTGGTCATCCCTACTACTTTTGGGGTCCACGATCGCATTGCAACAAACGGTTTAGCAATCCGGGCACTAAAAGTGGGTCAAAATCCCAAATTTCATCTTCAGCCATATAAACCAGCAAAAATTACATGAAAAATCAGAATTTGACTAAGGCAACTATAGGCAAACGGAAAAATCAATGGTTGGCAAAGGTAAAGGTAATTTTGGTATGTTTGGACATTATATTTGGTGTTGTGGGGCCCTCATTTGCCCAGCTCACCATGAGGGGCGAATTTGCCCATGGGGGGCGTTTTTCCACTTAGAGAAATTCATGATTTTTGTAATGTAATAGTGTGGGACCTTGTTGGTTGGTGTTAGGGGGATAAAACACCATATAGACACCCCCTAACACATGTTCTATTAGTTGTATGGACCCCACAAGGGGCCACTCATTCCACAAGTGCGTTATAGAGGGTAATTCGCACCCCCTCATGAGGGTGATCTGCTCCATTCGTTTTTGATGGTTCGGGATTGATCTCAACCCTCCATTTTGGGGGGAAATAGGTATTGAGAGCTGCATTCCTCTATAAGAGAGAGCACTCCTCCATTTTGTACTTCTCTCTTGCCATTTTTTAGAGTTGGAATAGAAGAGAAACGTTGTTGCTCTACTTGGCTCTTGTGTGATAGCTTCTTGATATTGTAGATTGCCATACTATCTTGATGCACTAGTTGTAGTTGGTGTTTGTTTCCAGCACTATATTTCTCACCATTGTTTGCAGCAAGCAAAGTCTTGGAGGAGGGCGCACCATTTGGCTGCCACTGTTGCTCCACTCTCCGGATCGGTATCACAAGGGAAGTGTTTTTGCTATTTCAGCCAAGCATTTTTCCTCATTCTTATTTGTATTGCTGTAGATTTACTTGTTTGTCAACACTAATTTGATTTTCTTGTCCATTGGTGTTTGCAGGCAAGGAGGACGAGTTGGTGGGGAGAGAGCAAATCGATTTCAGCTGGGACATCTTCAACTGCTGCTATTTGATCTTCGGGACGTACAAACCTCTTCAAAATCAGAATTATTAGCTAGTTCCAAGTAGGTGTTACTTCTTCTTCTCTTGCATTTCAATTTCTGAATCTTGTTTAAGAGAGAAAACCCATATAAAATCTCTAAAAATCAAAATCCACCGTTAGAATTAGTTTATTTTGAAAACCCACAAATGATTTATGCTTAAAATCCTACATCCTAAATTTATTTGATATGGACTCCATTTGCCCACCGAATCAGCACTAGTCTACCTGGCAAAAACGCCCCCCTGAGACGTTTTTATGTTTCAGCCTGTTTGGGTCAGTTTGGGGTTATGGGTACTTGATATATGGCTTTAAAACGTCTTTTTACCTTAGTGTACCACGTTTCGCTGGCTGGAAGTGAGTATAAACGCTCATTTTTCAATGCCCTAGGTCCATTTTTCAATTGATTAACTCATTCCCCTAGGGTACTTTCACTTCACTTCTTGCTGGCCTGGTTTTTGTGTTTTAAATCAGCCATTTAATAATCTTATAATCACTAGAAGTGTGGTCCAATTGCTGGTCCATCTCTGCTATGTATTGATAAATCATAACGAGCCTCATTTCCCATTGGCAGGGTTCCCAACCACTCTTCTAGTAATTTTCTGTTTGCTGATTTAATTTCCAGCCTTTTAATCTTTCATAGAATTCATCATTTGTATGTGTAATCAGATCTGATTTTGTTTCTTCTAGTACATCTTTTCCATCCAGAGTCTCGATTCCACTAGGCTGGAAGAATTCTCACACTTAGCCATCCATTCTGTCCCTCACTTCATTTATCTTTTGGGTTTGGGTGTCTGATTGATTGAGTCTCAACCATCACCAGTTGAGTGGGGTCTCCCCCCTGACTTGGCCAAGTGCCTCGTCTAAAGTGACAGTAGCCTTGTCCGGTGTGACTTCCGTTCATTTGAGCGGAGGACCTGGTTATTGCCAGTTACACCTTCCTAGTTGTATCCTCTACCGTCCCTATTGGGATATCTACCACAAACAACTAGAGATTGTGTGATAACAGAGACCTTTACCACTCACATACAAGTTGGGTGTTAACAACTGGTAACATCAAAAATTGAGCAAGCCTTAGAATATAAAAGCAATCAGTTATATTTTAAAGGGTAGCCTTTCTTTTAAAAAACAGCACCAGTTATGAATAATAGCATGTCAAACAAACAAGTTGTGTGATGTGTCAGAGTAGAAAAAGCTTTACTTTTCATTGTAAACTCACCCAAGTTAGAATGGAAAAGGCCAACAGTAAATTGTTTACCTGTCACAGTCTTAGTATGAGATTGTCTTTTGCGCCCCGTATTAGGTGGTCTCCTATCCAATGGACTTTTCAATTTGTTTAGGGAATCCATTTTTTCCTTACTATACTTGACAACAACAGCCATGTGGCTGTGCCCTTTCTGAAATTCATTTAAAATATCATAAAGAGGAATGTGATCTGGAACCCTGAAAAAGAATGCATGAATAGCATCACCATATTATAATCATTCAGTTCCAAAGAATAAAATTTGTTCATAAACGCAAAGAAATACATGGAAAGTAGTTTAATAGAATCTCATATGCAACTAAACAGAGGATAGCATAACTAGGGTCCTTCAAATATTAGAAGACAAGAAGGCATTGTAAAACCAGCCACAAACTTACGACCGCTAAAATGACTTAGAAACTGAAAATATTTAATGCTATTATAATCAGTCATCTATGACATATGCTACCTTAATTATTTTCTCCTTTCATTATTCATTCCATGATTGATTTGCAAATTTGATCAGAATTGAAAGTTGAAACTCCTGAGAGTGAGCCAATTTTTCCACACTACCCTGAAGTATGATAGTAAAATTACCAAGACTATTAGAAATAATGTCAGTAAGACAATTAGAAATACACTTCTGGCTTTACTTATAGAACAGATTTGAGGACTCTTCTTTTGCATGTAAAATATTTATTTTGCATGCAAAATATTTATTTTGCAATATAGACTATCCAATGGAGAATGACCGAAGACTGTTACAACATACTTGATGTGGGTATTTTTATATTAAGTATAAGTCAAATTTCACCTTCCATAGGGTCAAGATTTTGCATATCTTTCCAGTACAAAGTTTTTCTCTGGACATATTTTCTCCATTAACATAAGTATTTTCTTCAAACAATGAGTGCAAGTCAAATATATAGATTGCAAACCCATTCCAGATAAACCTAATACTCTACTAGCACATCTTTAAAGATGGCAATGCTGCAAACTCCACTGAGTGAAGGCAAAGGCAAATATTGATATGCACAAATGGGCAATTGTCTGACTTCCGGTAAAGCTAGAAGCAAACCTGAGAACATAGAAACTACTTTAAAAGGGAATTTTCCGAATAGCCAAATAAATGACTTCCAAGTAAAGCTAAAACTGTATCTGAGAACATAGAAACTACTTTACCTAGGAATTTTCCGAATAGTCACATTCCTTATGTATGTATCATCTTCTGGACGAATAGTAAGCAAGCTTTTCACCTGTAAGCAATTTAAAGCAAGAGAATTAAGAATCAGCAAAGAAAACAACTACTCATACTTGTTACCTAAGCCAAACATGAACAGGCTTCCCTAGAACAATTGCCTGAAAGATCATATCTTCAGAACAGGATATTTCAGGCATAGCCTATTAATATGCCAACATATTTATGGTGTGCTATCCTAGGGCTGTAGTATTTTGTCATAAATACAATAGTAAATGATTCCATATCTCATTGACATAACATCATATTAAAGTTGAATAGCAGTTAGAAGAAATAGAAATAGGCTTTGCCATGAGAACTATAGACTGGATGCAGATAAATAGTTTATTTTTCTTAATGCAGACTTATAAATTGCATATGGGTCTAAGTTGTTTACAAAATGACTTCACCAAGGAAAATTAAGGCCTAAGCATATGAGTTCTGCGCAGTTCTTAAAAATTTCACATGATTCGTGTATACGATATTGTCAATATGATATATAACTCAATATTGCCACTCAATTGGAACAGTTTCCATCACATGCCATGTGCATAATGTTCAAAGTATGTAATATTGTTCAAAGATATCAACTATATACCATCTATCTTATTCCCATTGACCTACTTTGTGGTCATTAGTCAGACATTAATAAAATTATCTTATCTTCTCTAAGATTTTTTTATGTTATGCTTATTTGTCTACAACGCTCTCTATGATGGCTCCTAAGTATAAGAGTATAGGCTCCTGAGGTCACGACCTTCATTGTGACCCATCTCTTCAGCAGTGCACTACACAAAAAGTTCACATTGTTCAATAGTATGATCATTCAATTAGGCTAATCCAAGCCTCGACTTCCATCCCTAAGTGTGAAAAGATGCCCACAAAGCAAGGTGCTCAAGCAATACGGTCCCCACATGGTCAAACAAGAGTCAAATTGTACCTAGAAAAACGTATAATCATGATAATGTGTGCACTAAATGGAGCGCTCCACCTAGGACCATGGAATATGTCATGATGATATGAAATAAACCCCAAATGCATCATTGAGAGCTAAAGTGATCTCTCTGATAAGATGTGACCATATGCAATACATCAATTAAACCCATTATCACCCCTAGAACATCATAAAAGTGATCAATAAGCTAGGCAACTCCAATAATGTGACAAAACCATATAAATGTGCCAACATAAGATGAAATAAACCCCTTGCACTAGAAAGAAAAAGCATCTCCTATGCAAAATTGCATCATGTAGAACATTTGGTACCCACTTGAACACCCTCTAAAGAAAGGAACATGTGCCAACTGCTCTATACATAGTGCCTGCCAATCATGCGAAGATGATGTCTAGAAATATAATAATAAAGTGTTATAGGACAAATTGTTAATTTTATCCAGAGATCATTACTCCCTCTGGATAGCCCCGATATCTCAATCATCTTGAGTCTCTATAAATCAATAATACAATAAATATTTAAGAATCAAATGCAATAGATCTCTTAACACTTTGACAATGAAAACTCAATCAATCACACAACACTGGATGTACCCTGGAAACCCCAAACGGGGAAAACCAGCTATCTGTGGGGCTTTCTTCTATCTCGACCCCAGAGCAATATAAGAAAAAAACAAGTACATACAATGTTACCTCAGAATGGAACAACCAAACCCGACTAGGTCAAAATCCTAGATCTGCATGCAATAACTGATGCATGCACTAAGGAAATGTGCCCTAATCTGTCAATTGGATCTGGATCTGTCTGCAGGTAACTCTATCTGTATTGTCTCTCCTATTGCACTGCTCTGATCTGCTTTGCTATGGAAGAAAGCCAACTGCTCAATCTGGTGAATGCGCCCTTCCTCTGCATGGAAAAGTGTGCCCTCCCTCTGGATGTCAAATGCTCGTCGGAATCAGATCTCAACAGATCTGAACTCTAAATCATCACAGTCCTTCCTCAAACACTGAGGCAAGGATACTCCGAAAGTCTCAGCTGCTCAATCGGTCAATCGGATCCAGAACAAGCTCTTCTCCCCTTTGGTAATGTGCCGCTCTCCCTCTCTGGAAGACGTCCTCCTCAATCTCTGCAGTAACCACTCTGATGAACTCTCTCAGTCCACAGAATTGGGCGCTAAGTGCCTCTAGACAAGTGGTGTCTGATCCAGCTTAGATCACACCATTCTACCTCCTGCAGAAGCTCCTCTCTCTCTCAGAAAGTCGCACTGCATGCACTAATGCGCCCTCCTCACTCTTGACCAATCTCTCTCAGATAATTCAACTGAGCTACCTCATCCCGAGACCTCCTGCCTCTATATATAATCTCATCGATCAATTAGGTTTACCAAAAACCTAATATCGATGCATGCAAAAAGTCACTTTTGCATGCATCTTTTAATTAATAATTGTACATACAAATCTCATGCATGCATGAGGCAAAACACCCCCGAAAGGTCCTGTTATCACACAACTTGTAGTTGCCCCTTAGTGGTATCCCATCCGGGACGGTAGAGGAGATGGGCAACTAAAGAGGTGACCCAAGAGATGCCATGGTTCCCAATGCAAGGTGGGAGTCACGTCAACCGAGGCACTCTTCACTTTGGATCTAGATAAATCAAGACCTAGGGGGAGACCCTATAACCAATCAAAGATGATTGGACCCAAACAAAGGTTCCTAGGGATGAGAAAATGGCAAGTTACGGAAACCAATGCAAGGTAAAGTGGACCTAGAAATTAATGGTTGAAGGTGGTTTGATGAGTGATTAGTGTTTCAACCAATGTATGATTTAGGCCACATGATTAATTATAATGATAAGATATAGTACCATGTGTTACACAAGTGGGTCCTACTTTCTTGGGATATGTGAAATGGCTTAATATGGACCCACAAGGTGAAATTAAGGGATGCAATTGGCACTAGAGGATATGTAGTGAGTAGATCTATGGATCTAAGTTGAAATTAGGAGTACCCATGTACCGGATCTAAGGTTTGACACAATTCCCAAGGAGTGCGACTTGCTTGAGAAGGACTAGTGCCTTGTTGGATGGGTTAATGGAGTCAAAAGGTATGTCAAAGTGTAGATCGGGATACCTAGAAGCCAAGACAAGTGGGTTAATTGAGATAGACTAGTTGGATCTTGCTAGATCTAGGATTTCATGATATGACCCTAAGTGGACCACAATCCCTTAAAACAAGGAATGCTACCCCCAAGGCAGATCGTCACAAAATGATACTCTAGACCTAGGTTTCAAGGTATGCCCGTTCCAAATCCACAAACAACTCAACCACCCACGTCCTCAAAGTGGGCAAACTCACTCACCCAAGGAAGTGCGACCTTGCTCAATGAGGGCTAAAAGGTTGATAAGGTGGGTCAAATCAAGTCCAATGGCCACCAAACTGTAGATCCAAGTAGCTTAGACACCGATCTATGTGGATCTAGAAAATCAAGCCAATCCAAGGGTTAGATCTTACTAGATCTGAGTTTTGAGGTGCCAAGTAATTCAAAAGGGGGTTTTAATCCCTTAAAATGTGGAATGATGCCCACAAGGTAGAAATCACCCAAGTAAAAGTCTAGGGGTAGGTTATCAAGTGTGTAGATTGCAAATCAAGTGGGATCTCACCTACCCATATGCTAGATCTAACCAAACAAGCCTCTCCAAGGAAGTGCGATTTGGTTCAAGAGGGCTTTATTGCCTTGAAAACTGTGTCAATTTTAACCCAATCACCACCAAACTATAGATCCAACTAGGGGTGGATGCTATAGAGGTGGGTTTTTAATATCTCTTCAAAAGCAAGGCTAGATCTAAGTAGATCTAAGAAAAACCAAAATGAGGGTATTGATTAATTAGGGTTTTTATGATCTAGAAATTATGGATGACTCAAAGAAGAAAAAGATTATACCTTTGGAGCATACCTGGATGAAGAGATGAATGCTAGTTGAGATGAGGATTACTTTTGCCAAAGATCAAATGGAGAATTTTTTTTGAAGCCTATCCTCTGAAACTGCTACTGCAACTCTGGGCACTACTGACTGCTCTGCATAAATGGTATAATGGCTACATCGGTCATCTCTCTGAGTGTCCTGAGACTCAGTCATGGCATGGGGAATACATATACTGTCCAACATCTGATAGTGATCCATAGATAGATGCTCATCTCATCATCTCAATGTAAAGGAACTGGCTGAAAAGTGCTCTGGAATCTGAAAAATAATGTATGGTAGCCCGGCTACTATATATGTGATAACAAGTCCGCATGCATCCGCCAATGGATTCATGCCACTGAGTAGAGTGTATCTCACCCTCTACTCCATACTGATGCCTATATTGTTGATGTACCTGTTATCACACCATAGTAGTTGGGCTACTATTCTTGCTTAGCAGATATCTGCACTTTTCAGAGCTTGGATTTTACAGAGATTAGCTATGATGAGATTGTTATTGTTGATCACTCATGGATCATAGCAGTATATTGTGTGAGATTTTTGTTAGACCTTGTGCCAAGGCTGAGCCTTGAGAGCTTGGATTTGATGACCGATGTGACCCTTTGTTCCATACAGTTTCAGTTCAGTGGCCAGTGATTATATTGCAGCAGTGTTTCAGATGTTCATTGATGATTATTATGATGTGATGTGACCTATGGGCTTCTGATTAGTGACTTTGGATTATTATCTTGTTGTTTTAGTCATATTCATAGCATTGACTTGGTATATGATTCAGGACATGGCAGTACTATTTAAAATAAAATGGAATATCTTGGATGATGTTATAAATATAAATTGGATGTATTACTTGCACACTTAGGTTTTCTGACAATACTCACCGATTTCATTACCCTCCTGTGAGCATAAGATATGGTCTTCCTTGACATTCTTTGTCTGCTAGCTTAGGCACCACATTCACTTGACTCCATCCATCCATGACCTTCCCAAATTGGCTTTTACCTTTTGACTTGCCTTCTTGATTTCTTGATACTGAGGACTTCCCCATTACTACCTCTGTGTTGGACCGCATCCATGTTTGCTTTTGTGTCTCAACTCTGAGTTGGTGACAGAGCTTGCCTTTGGTGAGCTGGATTGTATGCCTAAATCATTCTGGTCGGTCGTCCCGATGTTTGCCACTATGCAGAACTCCCCCTAGTCGCTTGAGATGTTGTTGGCTAAAACTGAAAGCTCATGTACTACTTTATATTGGAAATGTTTTATATACGCCCATGGAAACTGTAAACTCTAGAATGTGTTTCTAAACACACGTGAGTAAAGGGTAAGAGCAATGAAATGCTAAAATACTCCTCGAAGAGTATAGGAAAGATCTTGTTATCACACAACTTGTAGTTGTCCCTAAAGGTATCCCATCCGGAATGGTAGAGGAGATGGACAACTACAGAGATGACCCAAGAGATGCCATGGTTTCCAATGCAAGCTGGGAGTCACGTCAACCGAGGCACTCTTCACTTTAGATCAAGATGAATCAAGACCAAGGAAAAGACCCTTTGGCCAATCAAAGGTGATTGGACCAAAACAAAGGTTTCTAGGGAAGTGTGAACGTCAAGTTACAGAAACCAATGCAAGGTTAGGTGGACCTAGAAGTTTGAAAGAGGCTTAATGGATGACTAGTGTTTCAACCAATGAATGATTTAGGCCACATAATGAGATCAAATGACAAGATCTAGTACCATGAAATACACAAGTGGGACCCACTTCCTTGGGATGTGGAAATGGTTCAAATGGGACCCACAAGGTGAAGTTAAGGGTGAAAATGGTACCAAGGGGTATGCAAAGAGTGGATCTATGGGTCTATGATGAAATTAGAATTACCCACATATGGGATCTAGCACTTGACACTACTCCCAAGAAGTGCGAATTGCCTTAGGTGGACTAGTGCCTTGAAATGGATGGGCAAATGGAGTCAAAAGGATGTCAAAATGTACATCGGGACACTTAAGGTGTAAATCAAGGGTGTTTCTTAAGATCAAGTGAATGTGATGGTTAGATCTTACTAGATCTAATGTTTAACTAGGTGATCCAAGTGGACAATAATCCCCAATATGAGGAATGACACCCCCAAGGCAGAACTTCACAAAGTGAGACAGTAGATGTAGGTTTCGAGGTATGCTCTTTTCAAATCAAGCTGGATCTCAACCACCCAAGTCCTAGAAGTGGGACAACTCAAACCCCCAAGAAGTGCGATTCTGCCCAAGGAGGGCTAAATGCATGGGAAAGTGTGTCAAATCAAGTCCAAAAGCCACGAAACTTTAAATACGAGTAGTTTAGGCAATTATCAAAGTGGATCTTGAAAATCAAGGGCATCCAATGGCTAGATCTCCATAGATCTGAGATTGAAAATGCATCACCAAATTGACCCAAGTGGGGCACAACCCTCAAAATGAGGAATGGGGCCCACAAAGCAAAAATCAATGAAGTGAAGCACTAGGGGTAGGTTATCAAGTGTGAGGATCATGAATCAAGTGGGATCTCACCTACCCATGTCTTGGAACCAACCAAACTAGCTTCTCCCAAGGGGTGCGAATTGCCTTCAAGAGGGCTAGGTGCCTTGGAAAGTGTGTCAAATGGAACCCAATCACAACCAAACTATAGATCCGAATTGTCGTGGATACTATAGAGGTGGGTTTTCAATATCTTTCCAAAAGCCAAGCTAGATCCAAGTAGATCTAAGAAAAAAACAAAAATGAGGGTTTTGAATTTTAAGGGTTTGTGACCAATGAAGAAGAATGGGTGGATCTAGGCACATACCTTGTAGAACTTACCTCAATTGCTTATGGCCACCTTGCAAATTGATAGCATTCTCCTATGTGTATATTCAAGAGTGAGATCCAAGAGCTCCATGGCTGGTACTTGTATGAGCCAGTGTTATAAAAACCGACCCGGAACCGACAAAACCGGTCGGTCCAACCAGTTCCAAGGCTCAACCGGTCCAACCATCTATTGCAACCCGTTTTTGACCGGTTTGATTATGAACCGGCCGGTTTCCACGAGGAATTGTCGGGTTCTGTACGAAACCAGCTAGCTTTTCAAACCGGTCGGGTTCCGTACGGAACCCGGCCGGTTCCATACAGTGGCTTTATGGGGCAAAAACCCACATTCTGAATTTTTTTTAATTAAAAAAGGCAAAAAATCTGGGCACGTCGGCCACATTTTCCAACCTAATTATCATTCCATCGCTATATAATGACATGGATACCCTCCATTGCAATCACAATTCAATTGACAATCTTCTTTGGATTTTTCTGGGTTGAGTCGTGCGAATTACAGAGTCACAGCAGCAGGGCATTTGGGAGTCTGAGCTTGGAGCTGCTCATCCCGTGGCACAGCCGGATTTTGCTCATCTCGTGGCATAGCCAAAGTTCTGTCACCAACTGAGAGCCAAGACACTAAACAAACATGGATGCAGTCCAACACAAAGGTAGAAATAGGGAAGTCCTCAATATCAAAAAGTCAAGAAGGGCAAATCAAAGGTGAAAGCCAAATCGGGAAGGTCACGGATGGATGGAGTCAAATGAATGTGGTGCCTAAGCTAGTAGACAATAATGTCAAGAAAGACCATATCTATGCTCATAAGAGGGTAGTAAAACCGGTGGGTTTTGTCAAGAAACCTAAATGTGCAAGTAATACATCCATTAATAGTTATAACTTCATCCAAGATATTCATTTTTAGTTTTAAATAATATTGCCATGTCCTGAATCACATACCAAGCTAATGCTGTGAAAATGACTAAAGCAACAAGATAATAATCCATAGTCAATAATCAGAAGTCCATAAGTTATACATCATAACAATAATCATCACATATCATGTGAAACACTGCTACAATAACATCATTGGGCACTGAATTGAAACTGTATGGAAGAAAGGGTCACATCGGTCATCAAATTTGAACTCTTCAAGGCTCAGCCTTGGCACAAGGTCTAACATAAGTCTGACAAAATACATTGCTCTGATCATGAGTGATCTCAAAATATAATCTCATCATAGTTGATCTCTTTAAAGCAAAGCTCTGGAATGTGCAGATATCTGCTCAGCAAGAATAGTAGCCCTGCTATTATGGTGTGATAACACCACCATAGTGCCAGTCCTATTTCATACTGGATGTGACCTAGACCAAGTCTAGGATTTTCCACCATAGTGCCAGTCCTATTTCATACTAGATGTGACCTAGATCAAATCTAGGATTTTCCGCAGAGTTGGTCCTCTTTCATACCAGATGCAACTGTCATTATCCACGAACCGAGCAAGCCATCCGGTGGGAACATCCCAGGAGTGTCCATTACGTTGCACACCGCAACCACCTGCATTACCTCACCTCTCGTCCAGATCCTCTCATAGCATAGGAGACTCAATTACATCACATGTCATGTAACTACCTGCTACCTCATCAGAGCTCATCACTCCCTCTTGATCTGGACCACTCCAAGCTTGTCCATGAAGTACTCAAACTTCACTCTTGACAGAGGCTTGGTCAACACATCGGTTATATGCTCCTTTGTTGCTATATATTGGAGCCTCACTGCTCCCTTCTGCACCATATCCCGGATATAGTGATACCCGATCTCGATGTGCTTCAACTTGTCATGGAACACAGGATTCTCCAACAACTTCACACACCTTTGGTTGTCATAGAAGATATAAGTCCCCTCCAACTCGAGATCAAACAGTCTCGATAGCAACTTCTGAAGCCACACTGCCTCGCAGCTTTCCAAACAAGCTTCCATATACTCGGCTTCTGTTGTACTGAGTGCCACACTCGTATGCTTCATACTGAACCATGAGATCATACCCGATCCCAAATTGAAGCAACACCCTGATGTGCTCTTTCTGTCTGTGATGGTCTCGGCCCAATCCGTATCAACATAACCTTGTAGGTTAATCTTCTGATCTGATGCATACCTGAGGCCATAATCAATCGTACCCTTCAAGTACCTCAGCACATGCTTTTCCGCAACCAGGTGAACATGTCTCGGCTCTACCATATACTGACTCAGAGTGTTCACCGCAAAGCATAAGTCTGGCCTCGTGTTCGTCATATACATCAACGAACCAATCATCTACCGATACATCGTGGATCTAACTCTCATCTTTATCTCATATATCTTAGAGTGCCTTGAGTAGGTTCGCTAGCCTTCATTGGTTAGCTAGGGTCTTGTTATCACACAACTTGTAGTTGTCCCTAAAGGTATCCCATCCGGGATAGTAGAGGAGATGGACAACTAAAGAGGTGACCCAAGAGATGCCATGGTTCCCAATGCAAGCTGGGAGTCACGTCAACCGAGGCACTCTTCACTTTAGATCGAGATGAATCAAGACCTAGGGGGAGACCCTATAGCCAATCAAAGATGATTGGACCAAACCAAAGGTTTCTAGGGAAGTGTGAAAGATGAGTTACGAAAACCAATGCAAGGTTAAGTGGACGTAGAAGTTTAAGTATGGTTGAAAGAGGCTTGATGAATGACTAGTATTTCAACCAATGAATGATTTAGGCCACATAATGAGATCAAATGACAAGATCTAGTACCATGAAATACACAAGTAGGACCCACTTCCTTTGGATATGGAAATGGTTCAAATGGGACCCGCAAGGTGAAGTTAAAGATGCAAATGGTGCCAAGGGGTATGCAAAGAGTAGATCTATGGATCTAAGATGAAATTAGAGATACCCACATATGGGATCTAGCACTTGACACTACTCCAAAGAAGTGCGAATTACCTTAGGTGGACTAGTGCCTTGAAATGGATGGGCAAATGGAGTCAAAAGGATGTCAAAATGTACATCGGGACACTTAAGGTGTAAATCAAGGGTGTTTCTTAAGATCAAGTGAATGTGATGGTTAGATCTTACTAGATCTAATCTTTCACTAGGTGACCCAAGTGGACAACAATCCCCAAAATGAGGAATGACACCCCCAAGGCAGAAATTCACAAAGTGAGACACTAGATGTAGGTTTCAAGGTATGCTCTTTTCAAAACAAGCGAGATCTCAACCACCAAGTTTCTCTAAGTGGGACAACTCCAAACCTCAAGAAGTGCGACTTTGCCCAAGGAGGGCTAAATGCATGGGAAAGTGTGTCAAATCAAGTCCAAAAGCCACCAAAGTTTAGATCCGGGTAGTTTAGGAAGTTAACAATGTGGATCTTAAAACTCAAGGGCATCCAATGGCTAGATCTCCATAGATCTGAGATTGAAAATGCATCACCAAATTGACCCAAGTGGGGCACAACCCTCAAAATGAGGAATGGGGCCCACAAGGCAAAAATCAATGAAGTGAATCACTAGGAGTAGGTTATCAAATGTGAGGATCATGAATCAAGTGGGATCTCACCTACCCATATGCTAGAACTAGCTTAACTCACCTACCCAAGGAGGGCGACCTCACTCAAGGAAGGCTAAGTGCCTTGGGGGAAGGGCCAAATGGAGTCCAATTGCCACCAAACTATAGATACAGATTGTCGTGGATACTATAAAGGTGGGTTCTTTTTATTATACCCAAAGCCAAACTAGATCTTTGTAGATCTGAGAAAAACAAAAATGAGGGTTTTGATTTTAATGTAGTTTTTTGACCAATAGGATGGATAGCAAGCGAAATCAATACGTACCTTGTAGATCTTACCTCAAAATCTTGCAGCCTCTTAGCATATGGAGAAATCTTGCCCTAGTTACAATTCCAAGCTTGATCCAAGTGTCTTCAACGAAAAATGTCCAAGCCCTAGGAGGAGAGATGTCTCATGAAAACCTGTAAATCAAACTACATCAAGTTAGATTTGATCCACAAATCCATAAGATCTAAGCATGTCATATCAACAAAGCAATCAATGGACAAAGCACAATTGAAAACTCCCTCTCTATGAAGACGTCTTGCTCATGGGGGATGTGAGCAACCCCTACAATCTTCCCACAAAGCAAATCGTTGAGCTAGCTTCAAGCAATTCAGCCTCCCTCTCTTGATGTCGATTTCACCTGTAGAAGCAAAGAATGTTTAGAAACAAGATGCAAGAACATATACAAGAGCAACCCAATCAAAGCCAAGAAGTAGATCTCCAAAATATTCTTTCATTCCAAGTTTTCCAGAGCCCAAAGGTAAGCTATACAATAGGGGGGTCTCCTCCTTATATGGGATAATAAAGACCAAACCCCTAGATCTCAAAACCACTTTTGAAATGAGTGGTTGAGATTAAAAGATCTCAATACATAATCAATGGCTAAAATGAACCATAACAATATATCACATGGATCACTCAAAAAGGTGATGACGTCATAGCTAACAAGTACTCATGGAGGGTGATGTCATCCTCTAGAGGGGGCAAAAGTACATGGGCCCACCTCATATGACTAGGACATGACACATGAAGCACATGGTGGGGCTAGGAGGCATCAATCCTTGCTAGCTCATCCCCATGGCACAATTAAATAATATAATATGTCCAAAATAATACAAATGATCAAATTTGTCCTCAAAATGTGTGAGAGGCCTCCTGTGGCCTCTGTGGACCCCACCGACTGATGAAAACTGGCTGGAAGATGGGGGGTTCACCCTGGAAGACCTCTGTGAAGACCAAGTGCCAAAACCTTGCCTCAATTGCCCAAATCGAATTCCTCAGTGACCCTTTTATTCCATTTTTAACCTGCCTCGATAACTGTGAAAGTGCTGAAACTGCCTCCTAGGGCATCTGCGCTGTCAAACTGAGCCAACCAAGCTCTCCAGAAGGGGGGGTAAATGGTGATATCAAGTCGCTGGACCACCCCCTCCTCATACAGTGCCCTAGCTGAACTGGCCTCTCAAGGCCCCTGCTGGTCAAGTTGGGAAATCAGCCCCAAATCTGGTCAACAAGTGGAAAATTGCATCTATCACTGTCAGAAGTGCCCGGAACTGAATGATAAGTGTCTCATTGGATCCAGAAGACCCAAATCTACTAAGAATGTGTAGTCATACACCATGGGTTTCCCTGATGGGCTCACTGTAGGGTCCACCATATATGGGCAGTGCATAATCTGATGATCTGAAGTAATAATAAAACCTATTGAACTGCATCAAACATCATCTGAATCATATGTCCATCATATAGCATCATCATGAAGAGTATGTGGGCCCATCCATCATCATCAATAAGCATACATGGCCCACATCATCACGGATCCCAAGAAATGACCATAGTCAAACTGGGTTTGACTAGGTCAATATACAACCAAGGATAAATCATATCAATAGACTAAGACATGTTCCTCTAATCATACTCACAGCTCAACTTAAAGTATAACATCATTTAGTGGCATTAATCATTTTAGCATATTCCATTGTTCTTTATAATTACTTGCACAATAGCTTAAGTGACAAACTCACCCATTGGACATGGTCTAACTGCTAGCTAAGGATGAAGGCTAGGAACAAGGCTGGGCAAAGGGGGTGACTTGTCTAAACTCAACTAAAAGACACTTTGGACTGGGAGAAGAGGGAAAGCTACAAACTCTGTGCTGGACAAATAACACGGGGAAGGGTTGTGCCTCACAAATGGATAAGTTGTTTAGAGAGTGTTTATTCAACTTAGGCATCATGTCTACATCAAGTTGATCCAAGTTCATTAGGATCATTCAATTTCATTTCATGGCCTTTTTGGCCTACATAACCCTTCGGATCTCAAGTGCGCTAAAAATGACAACTAATTGCAGCTTGCATCCAAGGCATGTTTTTATATATTTATGAGGTCAGCAATTGTTTAAATATAGAATTTAAGAACCATTGCTTTTTGGACCTTTCTTATACTCTTCGCGAAGTATTTTTAGCAGTTCATCGCTCTTGCCCTTTTTTTTGTTTCCATGGGCGAATCTATATAAGTTTCCATAAGTAGTACATGAGCTTTCAGTTTTAGCCAACAACATCTCAAGTGACTAGGGGGAGTTCGTGCCAATGCCAAACATCGGGACAACCGACCGGAATGATTTAGGCCTACAATCCAACTCACCAAACGCAAGTTTTGTCACCAACTCGGAGCCGAGACACTAAACAAACAGGGATGCGGTTCAAACACAGAGGTAGGAAAAAAAAAAAGTCCTCAATATCAGAAAGTCAAGTAAGACAAGTCGAGGGCTAAGGCCAAATAAGGAAAGTCATGGATGGATGAAGTCAAGTGAAAGTGGAGCCTAAGCTGGCAGACAATGGTGTCCAGAAAGACCATATCTATGCAAGGTAGTAAACCAGTGAGTTTTGTCAAACAACCTAAATGTGTAAGTAAGATGTCGATTTCATAATTCGGCATCAAGATAGTCCATTTTAAGTTTTACAAAGTTTGCCACTTCATGAATTATATACCAAGCTAATGCTGTGAACATGACTAAAGCAACAAAATAATAATCCACAGTCAATGATCGGAAATCCATAGGTCATACAACATCATCATAAGAATAATCATCATATACCATCTAAAACACTGCTGCAATACATCTCTAGGCACTAAACTGAAACTGTATGGAATAAAGGGTCACATCAGTCATCAAATCTGAACTCTCAAGGCTCAGCCTTGACACAAGCTCTAACTGTTAGACACAGTGCTCACTGAGAAGGGGGGGTGAATCAGTGAGCCTATACTTTATTCAATTTCAACTTCAATTACCAATTCTTATATCAGCATATCATATTCATCAATGAACTAACTATAAATCCATATGTCATTCATCAAAAAGCACATCATCATTAACACTTTGCACAAGAGAGACACGATATAATTGTAATGTTTTTGTACGAGTCAACGGCTACAACCGTGAGGCAATTCAGCACCAACTGATATAATGAGCACCAACTCATCATCTAGGACCCAGCCTAGTCTTTCTTAGACCCAGCCAAGAAAATGCTTACAAGACGCTCCTTGCAAATTACAAGTACATTTCAGTACAAGACCCAGCTTGTAAGTAAACATTCATTACACTTCGTCAATAAACACATTATTGTTGTCAGCATCATTGTTACCTAATATCTCTGTCTATATCAACATTGTGTTTCTTCATCAACTGCTGCCCTAGCATGTCCACTGTCATATCAATATCCAGTATTTCTGCAAGCATCATGTCCTCATTATTCCAAGCATCATATCATTTGTCTTTGTCAACATCTCATCAATCTGATCACTACTGTCAACCATATAGTTCTGCCAACAAGTTTAATATTGCTGCCCAAGATAACTTCATCATTTCATCATCATTCTGTTCATACATCAACATCACCATTGTCCACATATAACAATTCTGTCCACAAGCATTATTGCAATTCACCATGTCTTCTTGAACATCTCTTATCACATCAGCATCATTGCACTGTTCATATTCAGCATGATCACTGTCATGCAGATATCATAATTATCAACTCTTCAAGGTCAACAAACTATCCACAAATCATCCATATGCAAATCAGCATTCTGTCCCTATAATTCTTTATCATGTCTTCAATGTTCACCAGTTGCCCAGTATCATTATTACAGTCTTCAACCTCTAGCTAGCATCTTGTCTTCATCATGTCATCATCTTTATGCCTCAGCACATCATCATTATCAATCTGCTGCCCTACTCAAAGATATAAGACCATCATTCTGTTCATCCAATCATTTTGTTCACATGCACATCAGACAACCATATCCTCATTTTATTCATCAGCAGTATGTCTTCATCCTACAGGTGCATAAGACCATGAACTAGCTGCTGCTGTAAACTTCATTTACTGCTGCTGAATATCATCAACCAAGCATCATGTCTAACCCAGAAATAAAAGATAAAGATAAAAAAAGTAAAATGGTTTTACTGCTGCACTACTGTTCAAAATCAGAGCTGATATTTTGGTTACTATGGCTGCCTTTAAACTGTCTCTGCATCTGCTGCTCCTGCTACTCCTGTGGCTGCTATGTTTAACCCAGAAAAATTAGAGATAAAAAGCTTCTTCTTTAGCTGCTACCACAGTGTGCTACAGTCTCTGTAACCCACGAATTTTCCTTAGGCAGCTTGCTTGTATTTGGAGGCTGGCCCAAAAACAAAGATGAAGGTAAACAAAAAAAATCTGTCCACTGCAGCTGCCTACTACAGTACCCGAAATTCTCCTCAAACCATCAAAATCAGAGCTCCAACTATCCTCCAAAAAACTGCCTTTTTGCTAATCCGAAATTCCTTTTATTTATACACATAAATATTTATTTTTTATTTCAAATTAAGGGCTGGCCAACTTATAATAAAATCATTTTCTATTTTTAATTTAAAATTTAATTTAATTTTGTTTGGTCGGCTGACCCAAAAGATGAGGTACTTCAACTTTAAAAAATTCATATTTCAACAACTGTGAGGAACCACGTGACGTGCCACCTATCGTTGGAAACGGCATGACAAGGGCTATCATCTTGTGGCAGGCTTATTTGCAAATACATGATCCGTCATTTTTAAAATCTTCAATTTGTATAGGATGTTAAAGACCCCACACATAATGGTGTCAAAGTCACATCACTTCTTAGGATTTGTAAGTCACAATACCTTCACCCCATCATCAAGTGCAAGCAAGTGTGTCCACCACAATATCAACCCATAACATGCAAGCAAGTGTCCAAGTGTCATCACATGTGTGTGGGTGCCTTCATCATGCCATCATGCAAGCAATGGGCTTCATGACCTTTGTCATTAATGGCTTATCATCAATGACAACCATAGACAATCATATTCATCACGAACATAAGTCTGAATAATACAGTGCTCTGATCATGAGTGATCTCAAAATATAAACTCATCATAACCAAGCTCTGAAAAATCCAAGCTCTGGAATGTGCAGATATCTGCTAAGCAAGAATAGTAGCCCTACTACTATGGTGTGATAACAAGTCTCCCTCTTGATCTTGCTCCTGCTTGATCTAAAGTGACAAGTGCATGTTCGGTGTGACAACCTCTGTACATAGTGGTGAACGAGGCCCTTGCAAGTGTCACCAGTTTAGCTGCCCTCCTCTATCGTCCTAGATAGGATCCCTTTAGTTGGCAGCTCCTATCTGTGTGATAACAGGGTCACAGAGGTCAAGAGTCAATTGATCAATCTTTAACCAAAGGATGCAGACCAAAGTATCAAATGATAAATGGATGATGTGAAGGTGGTCAAATATGGTCACGAAGAAGGGGGCAAAAGTCCTTTCAAAGACCAAGAATCACCTTGGTTCAATGGTACATAAGTAAATCAAGAATCTACTAACCTCGTCAACCTACGGGTGATACTACTAAGTATACTCATCAAATAATCAATATATCAAATGTGGCAGCATCAACATATAGTTCATCATCACATAATATATCATCACTCCCTCATAACATCATCTCATAAAAGGAGACCCTAGAAACAAAGATGGGCCTTAATACTCTAGAATGCAAAGTGCTCTAAAGCAAAAATAAGTCTGAAAAAGTATGCCTGCAGAATATGGCATAACAGGAGCCACTTTTGGTGCTCCCTCTTTGAAATGACATGATTGTATTCAGCAGTCCCATTGACCTACTTTTGTGGCCATTTGTTCGACATTAATAAAATTATCTTATCTTGAGCATATTCTTCTTGTACTTGGAACAATAATCATGTTATCCACAAAAATATTGATCATAGATAGCTAACCTTCCACTTTTTCTTTCTTATTGACAGTTTTCTTAACACTAATTCTAGTGGTTTTATCTTTCCTCTTTCTAAAAGAAATCATAACCAAAAGGAATAAAATTTCTTCGTTACAGTTTAAAGATATTGGAGGTTTGCAAGAAGCCAAGGAATAGTTCTGAAAGTCATTTTATTAGTTCAACCAATGAAATGGTAAAAAATAATTAGCCATAGTGAAAAGAAGCCTGAAGAGGCCTTTTATTTTCTATGTTAACATTTTGTCTTGAAAAGTGCAGGTTAACAGCTTGAGAGAGGAACTGCTGCAGTCTAGCTGGTCATGTTGGCAATATAGACAAACTTAAGCTGATGTCTTGCATTGCAATTTGCAATGAATGTAAAATAAATGCAAGTTTATACATATTCATTTGGCTTTTTTTTCCAAAACTATTTTGGGTATTAACTGCTCTGCATTTCACTTCCATGAAATTTCAGCGAGCATTATTTTCTGTTTTTATTTAGTACCTGTTGAGTTTTGGCACTCTCACATCACTAATGCGGCTTGTACTTCCTAGTCCCATTGACTTATCTTGTTCACTTGTGGACATTCATCAAATTTTCTTTCTTTCTTTCTGAAGATCGTCTTCTTAAGAATTCCTTCACACAAGCATCAGTCTTTATTACTCAATAAGTTCCAAATTAGTCCACAGACCATTGATTTTCTAATCTTTCCCTCTTCCTTATCTTTCTGATCTCTCTAGCAAATTTTCAGGTACCCATCAATCCGCATATCTATACGAGGACATTATAGTCATCCAATTATTCAGATCATAAACAATATTGAAGTCAATTTGGGCATTTCTTTGTAAACTTCAATTCAAATTTTATTTTCCTTGCATGGTATTATTATGCCATTATACTCCATCTCATAAATGTTTATAATCTATGTAACCTCTGAACAAATAAGAAAAAACAGTAGCATTTGTTAGTTTAAGTCGGTAATTTTCTTTGCTAGGGAGACAAGGCATGTGCTGAAAGATAAAAAAAACTGCACAATATTCAGAAGCTAAAAAACTGCACAATATTCACAACTTGACAACACATTGGGACAATCCCAGAAAGATACAAAATTGTTTTGTCTGGTCAAAGAAGGTTTCATCTTGTGAGTGTATGAACAAACAAAATTGCCAAAGCAAGACATGTAAAAATTTAACGTGACAAGAATGCCTGACTTGATATGGAAACACATAAGAAATAGTCCAATTGGACATCAAGATGCAATTATGAAAATAATTATATAAAACGCTCTATAAAAACATCAGAAACATAGAGAGGTCCCACAGGAAAGCTAAGAAATTTACCAAAATAAGGCCAATAATGTTAGTTGGATTTCCAGAATAAACCGGAACTCGGCTGTGCCCTTTTGTCATTATTAAATTCATAGTGTGCCTGAAGATCAATGCTTTAGTTTTAGAAAGAAAAAAAGACAATCATGTAATTGCACAGGAAATTTCATCCATTGGAATGTCAAAAGACATTACAATCACATCACCTACATGTCAAGTTTTGCATTCACATCGACGGAGAAGGTTCTCGAGATTGGTGTCATAGCATCTCTGGCAGTTTTTTGAGTCATTTCCAAAGCCCCTGCTATGATGGTAGTCTCATCATGTGTTAACTCTCCTCCTTTCCCAGCCTGTAGGTATCATGTAAATAGAGAATGTAAGTAAATGCATTGTTTGTTTGCATATTATCACTAGAAAATCCCAGAAGCACAATATATTTGAATCAAAGTTACATATATCGTGTCAGCAAATATATCACCGAGGGTCCGGAATGTAACTTATCGGCAATATCGGCGAAGATGTTGAAAAATATCAGAAAATGTCGTGAAACCTCAAAAAAAATACAAAAATAACCATTTTTTTCAATTTTTTTAACATCTAAAGCAACAACAACATCAAATAAACATGTTGCTATATAAATATGAAAATACAACTAATATATAAGATGCATAAGACGTCAAATGGTGGATCATGATCACATAACGGCAATAAACTGAAAACACTGAAATATGTTCTTGATAGAATGATAGAAAATCATATCAAATGATCCAAATAAATGTATCTTATGAGATGAATCATCATGACCCATGAGGCATCTAGATACTACATAGTACAATGATAAATAATAGGAATCATCGATCCCCCCCTACCCTTTTACAGGAAAGGGGCACCACTCTTCCTCTGGAAGCAGTAGGTGGTGTTGTAGGTGCTCTGGATGAGTATGGGGTGGAACTAGAGCTCCAACTGCTCGGGCTATGGTGGAAGGTAATGGGGCTGAGATGCAATCCAATGGGAGTTGTCTCCTCCTATAACTACATATCATCAAAATCATTGCCTATATCGGGATCATATTCATCAATAGCACCATATGCCCCCCTCCTATAGACTCTCTCACTTGCGTCTACCTCGAATCTTCCCAAGCCAATCGTTAAAATAAGGTAGAAAAGGCTTCCCGTGCTTAATAAGTGATTTTGCTTGAGTGAGGGTACATTTTTATTAAGGTTATGATAGAGGAGTTCAATAATCAACACCACCAACATCAAGGTACATAGAGGGGTTGATGTGCTTGATTAAAGTCCAGTCCCATACCCTCATACATGATAAAATCCAGTGGAAACGTTGCAATCCTGAAATCCTGAAAACTATTAAGTCTGTTGAATTCTGAATGGAATCTAAAACTCTACATTTTGCATATGAAGTCCGATGAGGTTGGAATTGTTGCCTACTAAGTTGTACTTAGTTGGATTTCAAGTGAGCCAGCAAAGTTTGAACAAGGATAAAGTCCTTCAAGCCTTCTAGCCCCCCCCCCTTTTTTTTCCACACGTTCATACCGCATTGGGCGAATCGTAATAAAGTGTGCTAGCATGGACCTTTGGTAAAGAACTTGGCCTTCCTAGGACTTAGACATGAAGCCAAGTATTCCAAGGTGTTTCTTCCCTTGTTAATTATGCACTACTGAACAAGTTGTGTATAATTTTTGAGTTTTTCACCCACTAAGTTGGAATGCCCGTCTTGGTGGTTAGGCCTTAGGGGTTTATTAAAGCTCACGTGTCAATGTATATTAACATGCTAGACACTAAAATTGAGTCATATGGACATTTGTTAGGTCCCCTAGGATTTTTTTTAATTTCCGAGAAAAATAATTTTTCCCGTAAAATTAGACTATTTTTTAATAGTTTAATTGGAAAAATTAAAAATGTAATATATAAGTGTGGTTTGTGGGCATAATTTGTCAAATGGATGCTCGTTTTCTAATCCAGAGAACCCACTAAACCCATAAACCCACTTATCATAAGTTTCAAGTGAGTATTTATCTCAGAAAATATTATTTACTCGAAAAAGGCCAAAAAGACCAATTTAATTGGCAAAAAGGACATAATAAAGAAAAATCTCAATCCCATAAATAAAGGAAATTTGATTAAGGCACAATCTCTGTTAACTAGAGGTGTTCAAGATGTGATTGCTTGCCATATTAGGGAAGATTGGAGTCATATCTTTTGAGGGTGAGTTAGCTCCTCTAAAGGAGGGTGCAATCCTCATTATGGGGGGTGCATATCTCAGTCATGTGGGCGTTTTGCAAGGTGGCAACGTACGGTTTGAGGGTGGCAATCCCAAAGGAGGGCACATCTCTCATGAGAGAGGTGGCGCCATCTCCTCTCAATCTACCCCAAACAAGATCCACTATTTTCTCAAGGAACTCGCCTTCAACTCCAAGTGAAGGATGTGCCCCTCTCTTCCTCTTTTTTTATATAAAGCGAGGCTCTCCTCATTCTTCACAAGAAGTGTGGAACCTCTACTCCCATTGTAAACTTACTTTTGAAAAATTGTTAATGGAATAAGGCTTTGGAGGTCTCAATGTGTCTTCTTTTCAACTTGGATTATCATTGCTTCATGTGCTAAGTAAGGTCACTGTTGGATTCAATTTTTGCATTTGTTCTTGCTTTGTAAATCTTTAGCCTAATATGATTAGTATTGATCAATAGGATTGAGTAGTGTCGTTTCATTGCTCAATTAAAATTTATATTTTAAAGATCTAGGATTTTGCATTCTTGTTTGCTTATGGGTATCCTCTCCTTATTTTTTATCTAGAATTTTACTATAAGATTTAACAAGTTTTGTGCAAGTACAAGGGATCCGTAGGTACTTTGTTGGACTTTGCAAGGGATCTTGTTTGCTTCTTGTTATCACACCATAGTAGCTGGGCTACTATTCTTGCTGAGCAGATATCTGCACTTTCCAGAGCTTTGCTTTTACAGAGATCAGTTGTGATGAGCAGTGTTATTTGGGATCACTCACAGATCAGAGCAGTATATGTTGGACATTGAGTAGACCTTGTGCCAAGGCTGAGCCTTGAGAGCTTAGATTTGTTGACCGATGTGACCTTTTGTACCATACAGTTTCAGTTCAGTGCCTAGAGCTCTGATGTTATTGCAGCAATGTTTCAGTTGTTTATGGATGGTGATTATTGATATGATATGACGTGACCTATGGACTTTTGATTGTTATCATGGATTATTATCTTGTTGTTTTAGTCATCTTCATAGTTCATAGCATTGGCTTGGTATATGATTCATGACGTGGAAGTACTATCTAAATAACAAAATGAAATATCTTGGATGATTGTATATAAAATTGGATGTATTACTTGCACTCTAAGGTTTTATGACAATACTCATTGGTTTCATTACCCTCCTGTGAGCATGGACATGGTCTTTCATGACATCTTTGTTTGTTAGCCTAGGCACCACATTCACTTGACTCCATCCATCCACGACCTTCCTTATTTTGGCTTTCACCTTGACTTGCCTTCTTGACTGCTCGATATGAAGGACTTCCCCATTTCTACCTCTGTGTTGGACCGCATCCACGTTTGTTTTGTGTCTCGGCTCTGAGTTGGTGACAGAACTTGCCTTTGGTGAGTTGGATTTTATGCCTAGATCACTCTAGTCGGTTGCCCCGATGTTTGGCTTAGCGCGGAATTCCCCCTAGTCACATGAGTTGTTGTTGGTTAAAACCGAAAGCACATGTACTACTTATATTGGAAATCTATTATGAAAGCCTATGAACTTAAAATTCTAGAATGTGTTTTTCAACACACGTGAATAAAGGCTAAAGCAATGAACTGCTAAAATACCCCGCGAAGGGTATAGAAAGGTCTAAAAAGCAATGGTTAAACAAATGCTATATCTAAATATTGCTGACCTCATAAATGTAAATATGCCCCGGATGCAAGCTGCGATTAGTTGTGCTTCTTAGCGCATGTGAAATCCTAGAGGGGTCATATAGGCCAAAAAGGCCATGGAAATGAAATGAATGATCCTAATGAACCTGGATCAATTTGATGTAGACATGATGCCTAAGTTGAATAAGCACTCTCTAAACAACTTATCCATTTGTGAGGCACTGCCATTCCCTTTGTTATTTTGTCCAGCACAGAGTGCAGCTTCCCCTTTCCCCGTCCAAAGTGTCACTTAGTTGAGTTGAGCAAGTCATCCCTTTTTTCCTAGCCTTCTTCTTAGCCTTCACCCTTTGCTAGTAGTTAGGCCATGTCCGTTGGTTGAGTATGTCTTTAAAGCTTTTGTGCAAGTAAAATATAAAGAACACTAAATATATATGTATTAACTGCCACTGAATGATGTTTATACTTTAAGTTAAGTTGTGAATATGATTAAAGGAACATGTCTTAGTCTTATGTTATAATCTAGTCTTTGGTTATATTTTGACCTAGTCAAACATAGTTTGACCATGGTCATTCTTGGGATCCGTGATGAGATGGACCACATATGCCTATGGATGTTGATCTATGGTCCCACATACACCTATTGATGATTCCATATGTTGGATATATGCTTCAAATGATGATTGATGCAGTTGATCAGTTTTATTATTATTTCCAGATCATCATATTTTACACTGTCCAGGTATGGTGGACCCTACAGATAACCCCATAGGTTATCATATGGTGTATGAGTACTCATTTCTAGTGGACTTGGGTCTTCAGGATCCAATGAGACACTTATCTTTTAGTTTTGGGCACTTCTGAGCATGATAGTAGCAGTTATCCACCTGTTGACCAGTTTGGGCATGTTGATCCAGCCTGTCCAACAGAGGCATTGGAGGCTAGTCGTTGCCTAGGGCGCTACAGGGGAAGGGGGTGGTCCAGCCACTTGTTTTTACCATTATTACCCCCTTCCAAACAGCCTGGTACACTCAATTTGACAGCGCAGGCACCCTGGGTGGCAGTTTGGGGCACTTTCAGGGTTTTCAGGAGGATAAAAAAATGGAATAAAAAGGTCACTGAGGAATTCGATTTGAACAATTGAGGCAAGGTTTTGGCACTTGGTCTGCTCTAAGGTCATCCATGGTGAACCCCCCATCTTCCAGATCAGTTAGCATCAATCATTGGGGTCCACATTGGCTACAGGAGGTCTTTTACTGCATGTCTCTCTCAGATTTTGGAGACAGGATTTGATCATTTGTGTTATGTGGACATGTCATAGACTTATATTTTATATTATTGTGCCATGGGGATGCACTAGTGAAGGGAATTAATACCTCCTAGCCCCACCATGATCTCCTAGTGACTTGTCTTGGTCTTATATTGTGGCACATGTGTTATTAGCCACCTTTCATGTATGATGTCACCCTCATTGAGTCTTTTCTAGCTATGACGTCACCCTCCTTTTGAGTGATCCATGTGATATATTGTATTGGCTCATCTTAGCCGTTGATTAGATTGTTATATCTTTTGATCTCAACCACTAGTTTCAAAAAGTGGTTTTGTGGTTTAGGGTTTTGGTCTTTATTATCCTATAAAAGGAGGAGAGCCCCCTATTGTAAAAGCTATCTAGAGATTTTTGGCTCTTAGCTAATGGAATAAAAATACTTTCTTGGGCATCTTGGATCTTGGAGTTGGAATGCTTGTGATGATTGTAAATGCTTCTTCCTATGCACTGATAGACATTGGTGGCCATCTTGGATTTTATCTTCACTAACATTTTTTTGCAGGCAAAGAAGATGTCTTGGGGGAATTCGCATTGGTGGGGAGGCCTACCCTGCTCACTTCAACAAGTCGTTTTGGGTTTCAGGGAGTTGTTTTGTCTTTGTACCAACAATTTCATGGTATTCATCTCTTTTGTTTGCATCTACTTCCATTATTGTCAATTGATTGATCTTTGTGTCCTTGATTGACAAGAATAGGGAGGCCGATTTGGGTGAAGGAGGAAAAAACGTTGGCAAGAAGGGCTTCATCAAGTTTGGCATTTGATCTTTGTGGGAAGTAATCCTCGTCACAAGCAACCTCCATCTTCATTTTCTAAGTACACTCAAGGAGGTATGATATTCTTCTATCTTAACCATCTATTCTCTTAGATCACAAAACACTCATTGATTAAACCCTCATTTTTACATTTTTCTAGATCTACTTGGATCTAGCTTGGCTTTGGGGATAATTTTTAAAACCCACCTTTATAGCATCCACAGCAATTCGGATCTATAGTTTGGTGGTGATTGGCCTCCATTTGACCCATTTCCCAAGGCACATTAGCCTCTCCAAGGGAGGTCGCACTCCTTGAGGAAGGCTAGTTGGGCTAGTTCCAAGTCGTGGGTAGGTGAGATCCCACTTGATTCGGATAGATCAACCTTGATAACCTACCCTTAGTGCTCCACCTTGTTGATTTTCACCTTGTGGGCCCTGTTACCAACTTTTTGTACCATAGTTGGATTATCTGAAGAGCCGCCATTTGACAAACATGATGAATGTTTGTACTCCAGTTTATCAAATGATCCATCATTTGTGCCTAGCCAATTTTGGCTAGTCAGTTTTGTTTTTCAGTCAACATGACCATGGCCCCATGGGGTTTATAATAAAGTGTGCTAGTAGGATTCTAAGTGTCTCGGTTCCCCATGACTTGATTAAGCAACTAAGGTATTCCATGGAGTTTTTTCCCTTGTCAATTATACTTTGCCTATAGCCGAGCTATAATCGATGAGGTTTTCTCCCGCTTCCTCCAAAGCAGGAATGCCCGATTTTGAAAATTTTAGCCATGGGGGGTTATTAGAGTCCAACTGATGTATATAAGCCTACTAGACACTATTAGAATAGGTTTTGGTCATGTCCTAGGTCCCTAGAACCCTCAGAAAAAATTTCGAAAAAAATTTACCGGGTCCTTCGGTTTTGGGTTTTTAATTATTTTTTTATTTTTAATAAATTTTTCCATAGTTTAAATAGAAAATTTTCAATTTGTAATATGTCAGTCATCCGGGATCCGAATTCAATGATTGAAGGCTTCAACCTTAAGCCAAAAATCATTCATGATCCCCGGGCCAGTTTATCCTAAGTTTCGGATGTCAATTCAGCCTCATAATTAATAATTTCTCAAAAAACCCAGTTACAGAGAAATTATTAATTAAAATATTAAAAATTGAATATTTGGAGATAATCCAAATCTCTCCAAAATCATCCAAATGGATTAAAATAAAAGGCTAATTGACATGGCACTTGGCATTTATGAAGATTCCAATCAACTCAGTTGACATCCAGTTCAGTATCCAGTCACTGCAAGAGATCTCCTTCAAGCTAATTCGCCCTTCCTCATGCAAAACTCGATTTGGTGATATGGCATCAATTGATTGGTTGATTGAGTTGTATTAAAAGCTATGGTGGGCGCCCTTGCCACCTCATGGGCTTGGCTCCCTACTAAACACATGTTCCATTTATTGTGACTTGAGTTCTTGTCTCCCATAGAGCTCACGCATACCTCCATTGGGCTCACGTCAATCTAGGGCATGGGCTCGTTTATTTGACATTGGAGCTCGAGTTTACATATGGCAATCTTTTATTTGATGGTGGAGTTTCCAAGAAGTAGATGGGGGGCGCCTTGCCAAGGTGGAGGCCACCTCCCCATCCCATTAAATGAAATTCGAGCGGTTGAGTGGAGTTAACACTCCAAGCTGCAAATAGACATGGATTTGATTGATTGTGATTGAAATTTCGACTTGGTGTCAAGTGCCATTGGCTTCTTCCAAGCCAATTCGAATTAAGGTAGAGGTAGTGCTATTGTTTTGTTATATAATGAGGCTTTCTTTCCTCATTCCTCATGGACTTATTAGCAAAGAAACTCTGGAGGATTTGTAACCTGTTTGATTATTAATAAAGTTGAGACTTTGGAGGTCAAATCGTGGAGGCTCTTGGTGGCCATGCTTCACTTTATAACGAGGTGATATTGTGTATTGCTTTTGTACTTAGGATTCTTAAGTTGTGGATCTATGTTTCAAGAGGGCTAACAATCTAGCACAAGTAAACTATGAATCTATTTCTTTTTGCTTGAGTACATTGGTTTTGCAGGTATTTTCCAAAGTATAAGGTTTTTTGCAGGTACATCTTCACTCCGCATGTGGCCAAAGAGTTTCAAGCTTTGTGAACTCAAGAAACAAGGAGTCTTGCTTCCTCCATCAACATTTCAACAAAGTTTAAATCGGTTATTTGGTCTATCCCATCTTCAAACTGTGGAAAATCCAAGTTCTACTCATCTCCAGGTTTGAGATCATTGTTTAAGTTTGTCTTTGGTTTGTGGCTTTCTTAAACTTTTTTGCTTCCTTCGTTTGCCTCTTCTTTCCTAGTCTTCTTCCTTATATCTCCACTTCTAGCCTCGTCCCACCTCCTTTTTCTCCTTTTCTTCCATCCGTCTCCCCTCTTTTTCTTCTCCATTCTTCTTGCTCCCGTCCCCCTTACCCTATCTTCCTTCCCTTCTCGTTTTACCTTGCCCTTTGGCTGCTAATTAAGTGACTGTTCGCTGCCCTTTAGTGACTCTTTGCTGCCCCATTTATCAGCTCATTGGCTGCCCTTCATCCTCTTCCATTTCTGCCCTTCATCTTCTTGTAGCAGCCTGCTGTCCTCCCTTTCTGTTAGCAGTCTGCTATCTCTTTCTTTAGGCAGCCCTCTCCTCTCGTCTTGCCTTCTCCTCATCCCATTCGCCCACCTTCAAAAAAGACACAAAAAACAAAAGCATTAAGTCTTGTTAATGTTAGTTTTAGCTCATATGTTAGCATTGCACTTTAAATAATTGAAGTCTCGTTTTATAGATCTAAGTTTTACATTGTTAATCAAAGTTATAGCTTAGATCTTTAAAGTTTTGATTCTAGTTCATGCTTTGAAAAGTAGCAAATAGGCATCTTAGATCTCATTTTATAAAGCTTAGAAGTTTGCACTTAGTTTTGTCTTGGCATTTAGATTTAGATCTTAGATTTGCATCTTAGATCTCATTGTTTAAAGATAGGCTTGAATCATCTTGTTTTAAATTTCATAGTCTAGATCTTAAGTTTGCAATTTATTTTCCATTAACATCTAATGGGTGCCTTGTAGAAGATTTGTTAAGCTTGTGTAGGTTTCTTCAAGGAGGAGAAACACTTGTGGAGACAAGATTCAAAGAAGAGCAAAACTTATAACCAAGGAGAAGACTTGAACCAAATCACAGAATTAAAACCAATCTCCTTTGTATTAGCCATCAAGGGCTTTCAAGTTTTGTTTCATTAAGTATTTTTACTTCTCTTAAAAAATACCTTTCAAGGATTTTTTTCCTAAGGTTATTGTAACCCAAGTAATAAAAAGGCTAGGTGGGATAGTGCCTCCCACACTTAGTTTCTCGTTCCCCATTTGGGGAAGTTTGTTCATGCATGCTTAGATTAGTTTTATTTTCAATTCTTAGATTAAAATCTGCTTTCTGTACTTAGACTAAATCTCTTCCAAGTTTTGACTTGAGATAGTAATCTTGGGATTTCATCCCAAGTGCCACATAGTCTTGTGGCTACATCTCTTTCCCCGTTAAGCATCTTTGCGGACATCCAGCTAGCTGGAAGGTTTTCGGGACTAGCGGTTCTAGTGGTCACCTTGTTCGGAGGTTGATCTCACCTGTTCATTTTGCTTAGATTAATTTAAGTCTTGGCCGAATAGTTTGATTTCATTTTGTTGTAGAATGCTAGTTGTTCATTTTTGCAAGTGATATCTTTGTCTTTTATTTTCTCATCTTATTGAGCTATCACATGCGTTCATGCTTACAAATTGCTTCTATCTTAACAATGAACAAAGCCTCTTGAACTTGAAATAACCCAAGTCAAGAGCACTCTCTATCGGAGAGCATACTAGATTCTGCATTCCCCTTGCATTAGGCATTTCAATCAAATAAGTCTCTTGAACTTTGGTCTTAAGACTAAGTCAAGAGCGCTCTCTATCGGAGGGTTGAACTGTGTGTTTTCAATAATAAGAAAAATTTCAACTCACACTCCCATTAATTAATTTATCTTGGTTGTTATCTGACACCTGTATGCTCTGCCAACCTGAAAAGGTTGGGCTAGTACTCAGAAAGGTGTTAGATTTGATAAAACTTCTATCACAGAATAAAATTTTATCCCCACAACCAACAAACCGGCGTTGTCTTCGATTTATACTTGAAAGTGCTATTCTGGGAGGTGGAGCCGGAAACATACCGTTGTTCAGACTTCGAGAGTGGTTTAAACATTGGACACTTATCCTCTTGATAACTGGACGGTCCGTCAGATCACCGTGGATAGCTACTCAAAGTATACCTTTCCGGACTTTTGATTACCTTGTTGGTTCTTAGCCTAATAATCAAGACCATTAAAATCTTTAATTTACCAAGATAAACTGCAAAACGATCTCACAAACATTACCACTTTGAACTCTTGTATCAAGCAACCCAAGCACTTAAGATTGTTTTGACTCCATAAGGCACTGGTCCTTGTCATTATTTTCATTTAGCTATTTGGAGCATTTACATTATCATGGTTGTCTAGCTTTAATTTATCAAGTGGTTTTTTCTTCGATCTTGTAATCTTGTTTTGCAACGTGGATTGCATTTTATCTTGTGTTCCATTTAAAGTATTTTGTGATCTATTCAAAAACTCCTAAAAAACACCCATCCGCATCACAACACCAAAAAAAAACATTTAAAACACATTGAGCCATAGTTAACTCTTTGTAGGGACTACCTGTGGATGTATATGTAACTTCGGAATGTATTTCATCTATGTAATTCATATATATTTATTGTACCCTTATAAGAGATGTGTTATTCCTCTATAAGAAAGTGTCGTCATGTGTATTGACAAGTGTCGCAAGTGTGTGTACTTGGCGACGGGTTATTAGACCACCATGTGTGGGGTCGGCCCTGAAATATATATTATATTGTGGATGTACCTAGCTAGACAAGTCGGCCCCATAGTGTAACTGGGCAAACAGACTAGTATAAATAGAGATCGGGAGATCTCTATTTTGATAACTCGGAAACGCATACTTCTCTCACTCAGAAAGTGGCGCACTAGTGAGGAGGGGGATCATCTGCTACTAGGAGACTATCTCAGTGTATTTTGGTTGTACTTTGGTTGAGCCATTGCTCTCTCTATCTCTGAGAAAGTTGTGGGGTTTTTCACCTTAGGGTTTTCCCCACGGAAACTCTGTGTCTCTTGTCTCTCATGCTTTTGATTCTTGTGATGCTTGTCATGCTTATTGTGATTGTTATGCATTGATATACTGTATATGTTATTCTCTCAGTAAAGATCCAAGAGTATTGTGAATTAATGCTCAAAATTTAACATGGTATTAGAGCTAACCTGAGAAGAAGACATTTTGCAGTGACGGAAACTTGATTTTCTTGTTTATTGGGTTTCTCTCCACAGTTTTTGGAAAAGCAGTATAGTAGATTGACTCTACTCATCAAGGAGAATCTATCTGTCCAATCAGAATTCAATTCTGAGCATTTTCAGATTTGGCCCTAAAAATTAGGGTTTCCACAAAAATAGGAATTTCTGAATTCTGAAGACATAGCTGGAAGCTCCTTGCAAAAATCGAAGTTTAGAGCTTTGGATCGAGATTTTTGGCTTGGTAGATCTCCGGGAAACTCAAACCCTAATTCAGGGCTCTCCCTAGTGAACCCGGGAGGACAAAAAGACAAATCTGAAGGGTAAAGCTTTGCTGATCTCAAATTCTGAATACACCAGGCTGATCAGCTCATCAAGGCGCATCTTTCTATCCTTTCAGAAAGTTGAAATTCACATTTTGAATTTTTAGGGTTTTTCCGACAAACCCTAATCCGGGACCAGATCCAGTTTTCAGCATTTCAAGTGGTAAGACCTAAATCTTTTCTATTTCCATTTGAAGTACTCTTAAGATGTCTCACCACACCAAGCTTGAGGATAAGCTTGAAGGGGCTGATAACTTCCGAGCCTGGAAGTATAGGATTGGGTTAATCCTGGAAGAGAATGAGTTACTCATATATAAAAGAAGACATTCCTATCCCAAAGGATGAAGAGGCTAAGGTATTGCATAAGAAGAACTTGGTCAAGGCAAAGAGAATCATTGCTGATTCAATCAAAGACCATCTCATACCCCATGTGTCTTCTCTAAAGACACCCAAGGAGATGTTTGACTCCCTAACCAAGTTATTTGAAGGGAAGAACATAAATCGAAAGATGACTCTGCGGAATCAATTGAAAAGGGTCAAGATGTCGAATGGAGAAACCATTCAATCTTACTTCTCCAAGGTATCTCAGATCAAGGAACAACTTGAAGCTGTGGATGAAGTAGTGGACATTGGTGAAATTGTTATGACCACTCTGAATGGCATTCCTAGGTCATGGGACTCCTTTATTCAAGGAATCTGTGCAAGAAAGAAATTGATCTCTTTCAGTAAACTGTGGGAGGAATGCTCTCAAGAAGAAGCTAGGCTTGTGGCAAGAGAAGAAAAGATGGGGAATGAAGATCAAGCTCTCACAGCTCACACTAAGAAGGGCAAGTTCAAGAGGGAGCCATCCCATCACAAGAAGAAATCTTCTCATCATTATCACAAAGACAAGAAAGATCTAAGGTGTTTCACTTGTAATGAGAAGGGTCACTTTGCTTCAGAATGTCCCAAGAACAAAAGGGACAACCACAACAACAACAACTCCAGCAAGAAGAAGAAGAGTAACAAAAGAAGGTACTGTTATCACACCATAGTAGCAGGGCTACTATTCTTGTACAGCATATATCTGCACATTCCAGAGCTTCCATTATTCCAGAGCATGGCTATATATTTTGGATCACTCATGATCAGAGCAGTATGTTATTCAGATTTATGTATGACCTTGTGTCAAGGCTGAGCCTTGAGAGTTCAGATTTGATGACTGATGTGACCACTTATCCCATACAGTTTCAGTTCAGTGCCTAGAGATGTATTTCAGCAGTGTTTCAGATGATGCATGATGATTATTATTATGATGATGTTGTATGATCTATGGATATGTTCTCACTGACTATGGATTATTATCTTGTTGATTTAGTCATGATCATAGCATATGCTTGGTATATTATTCCTGATGTGGCAAACTATTTAAAATGAACTGTAAATCATAAAATGGACAATTGCTTGCACATTAAGGTCATTTAACAAAACTCACTGGTTTTTCACCTTACATAGATATGGTCTTTCCCGACACCAGTTGTCTGCTAGTGTAGGCTCCATATTCACTTGTCTCCATCCATACATGACCTTCCTGTTTGACTTTAAACCCTGACTTGTCTCATTTGACTTTCTGATACCAAGGACTTCCCCATTTTTCTACCTCTGTGCTTGGACTGCATCCCTGTTTATTCAGTGTCTCGGCTCTGAGTTGGTGACAAAACTTGCCTTTGGTGAGTTGGATTGTAGGCCTAAATCATTCTGGTCGGTTGTCCCGATGTTTGGCATTGGCTCGAACTCCCCCTAGTCACTTGAGATGTTGTTGGCTAAAACTGAAAGCTCATGTTCTACCTATGGAAACTTAAATTCGCCCATGGAAACAAAAAAAGGGCAAGAGCGATGAACAGCTAAAAATACTCCTCGAAGAGTATAAGAAAGGTCCAAAAAGCAATGGTTCTTAAAAGCTATATCTAAACAATTGTTGACCTTATAAATATTTGAAAAACATGCCCTGGATGCAAGCTGCAACTAGTTGTGCTTCTCAGCACATCTGAAATCCGAAGGGTTATGTAGGCCAAAAAGGCCATGGAATAAAATTGAATGATCCTAATGAACCTGGATCAACTTGATGTAGACATGATGCCTATGTTGAATAAGCACTCTCTAAACAACTTATCCATTTGTGAGACACAGCCATCCCCCGTGTTCTTTTGTCCAGCACAGAGTTTGTAGCTTTCCCCTTTCTCCCAGTCCAAAGTATTTTTGAGTTAAGTTAGACAGGTCAACCCATTGACCCAACCTTGTTCCTAGCCTTCATCCTTCACTAGCAGTTTGACCATGTCCAATGGGTGAGTTTGTCATTTGAACTATTGTGCAAGTAATTTTATGTAACAACGGAATGTGCTAACTTAATTAATGCCACTAAATGGATGTTATACTTTGAGCTTAGCTGTGAGAATGATTAGAGAGGCATTGTCTTAGTCTACTGATGTGATTTATCCTTGGTTGTATATTCTTGGGATCCGTGATGATGTGGACCATGTATGGATGATTATTGATGATGATTGATGGTCCCACATGTTTGATGATGATATCATATGATGGACATATGATGCAGATGATGTTTGATCCAGTTCAACAGGTTTATTACTACTTCAGATCAGCAGATTATACATTGTCCATATATGGTGGACCCTACAGTTGGCCCATTAGGGCAACCCATGGTGTATGAGTACACATTTCTAGTGGATTTGGGTCTTCTGGATCCAATGAGACACTTATCTTTCAGTTCCGGGCACTTCTGACATTGATTGATGCAGTTTTGCACTTGTTGACCAGATTTGGGGCTGATTTCCCAGCCTGAGCAGCAGGGGCCCCGAGAGGCCAGTTCACCTAGGGCGCTGATGATGGAGGGGGTGGTCCAGCCACTTGTTTTTACCATTTACCTCCCCTTCTGGAGAGCCTGGTGGGCTCAGATGGACAGCGCTAGCACCCTAGGAGGCAGTTTTGGCACTTTCACAGTTCCCGAGGCAGTTTAAAAATGGGATAAAGTGGTCACTGAGGAAATCGATTTGGGCAATTGAGGCAAGGTTTTGGCATTTGGTCTTCACAGAGGTCTTCCAGGGTAGCGTCAGTACCTTCCAGTCAGTTTTCACCATGTGGGTATTCCCAGATTGATCACAGGAGGACATTTACTGCTTGACTGTCATGGATTCTGAGGACAGTTTTGATCATTTATATTATCTTGGACATATTTTATTATTTTATTGTGCCTTGGGGATGAGCTAGTAAGGATTGATGCCTCCTAGCCCCACCATGAGCTTATATTGTCATGTCCTAGTCACCATGAGGTGGATTTTGGTACTTATGTTTCTCTAGTTGATGACGTCACCCTCTTATTGTACCATTTAGTGCGGGCGCTATTGTTATATTGAGTGATCCATGTGATATATTGTTATGGGTCATCTTATCCATTGATTGTATGATGAGATCTTTTAATCTCAACCACTCATTTGATGTAGTATTGTAGAGTGGTATAGGGTTTTGGTCTTTATTATCCTATATAAGGAGGAGACCCCCCATTGTAAAGCTCACCTTTGGAGCTCTGGAATATTGGAATAGAAGATTTTTTGTGGAGCACATCTCTCTTGCATTGTGGATTCTCTTGCATATTGAATATACAGTATCTCTTCTATGTATCTGTTATCACACAACTTGTAGTTGCCCCTAGAGGTATCCCATCCGGGACGGTAGAGGAGTTAGGCAACTAAAGAGGTGACCTAAGAGATGCCACGGTTCCCAATGCAGTTGGGAGTCACGTCAACCGAGGCACTCTTCGCTTTAGGTCAAGGTGTAACTAGACCAAGGGGGAGACCCTATACCCCAATCACAGTTGATTGGACCCAAACAGAGGTTTCTAAGGATAGATAAGTAATGGGTTACTGAAACCAATGCAAGGCTAAGTAGACCAAATGTTTAAGGTATGGTTGAAGGTGATATCATGGATAGCTAGTGTTTCAACCTATGTATGGTTTAGGCCACTTGATGGGGTATGATTATTAAGTATAGTACCATGTGTTTACATAAGTGGGTCTTGTTGCCTTGGGAAGTGTGAAATGGTTCTAGATGGGCCCACAAGGTGAAGTTGAGTGTGAGGATGGTACTATAAGCTAGATCTAGGTTAGATCTACAAGTTAGAGTTGGTTCTAGGATTACCCATGTGCTAGATCTAGGGTTTGACACTAATCCCAAGAAGTGCGCCTTGCTTGGAGAAGGACTAGTGCCTTGTTTAGTGGGCTAATGGAGTCAAGAAAGATGTCAAAGTGTAGATCGGGACACCTAGAAGCCAAGTCAAGTGGTTTGGATGAGATCCAATGGTTGGATCTTACTAGATCTAGGTTTTTAGGTAATGACCAAAAGTGGACCACAATTCCTTAAAACAAGGAATGCAATCCCCAAGGTGGATCGGGGCAAAAGGATAGTCTAGACCTAGGTTTCAAGGCATGGGCATTCCAAATCCCCGAAAATCTCCAACACCCACTTCCTAGAAGTGGTCCAACTCAGAACTCCCAAGGGGTGCGACTTTCTCAAGGAGAGGCAAAAAGTGGGTTTGGTGGACCAAGCCAAGTCCAATGGCCACCAAAAAGTAGTTCCGGGGTGTTAGTACCCCGATCTATGTTCCTTCTAAGTTTCAAGTGAATCCAATGGGTAGATCTTAGTAGATCTAAGTTTTAAGGTGCCAAGAAGGTCAAAAGGGGGTTTCAACCCCTCAAAACATGGAGAGATGTCCACAAGGTAGTTTTCACCAAAGTAAGGATATGGGTATGTGTTATCAAGTGTCTAGTTATCAAATCAAGCGGGATCTCACATACCCATGTGCTAGATCTAGCCCAACAAGCCTCTCTCAAGGAAGTGCGCTTTAGGTCAAGGAGAGCTTTTTGTCTTAGAAAATGGGTCAATTCTTAGCCAATCACCACCAAACTATAGATCCAACTAGGGGTGGATGCTATAGAGGTGGGTTTTCAATATCTTTTCAAAATGAGGGCTAGATCTAAGTAGATCTAAGAAATACCAAAAACAAGGGTTTTACTTTGATTAGGGTTTTTGTGATCTAGAAATTATGGAAGATTCAAGGAAGAGAAGATCATACCTCTTGGGACATACCTGGATGAAGAGATGAATGCTAGTTGAGACGAGGATTACTTTGCCAAAGATCAAATGGAGAATTGTTGAAGCCCTCTTGCCAAATCGATTTTTCCAAGCCACATGTGATTCCTTCTAACCTGTCAAGCCAAGGAGCAAAGCATCAATTAGTTTAACAAATTGAAGGTAGATGCAAGCAAGAGAGAGAAAAACATAGAATAGTTGACACAAAGGCAAAACCACTCCCTGTCAAACCCAAAACGACTTCTTCCAAGCTTGAAGGGCAAGCCTCCCCACCAATACGCACTTGTCAAAGTCGCCCTCTCAACCTGCAAATAAAGTATGGCAAATATGCAAGATAGCTACAATAGATCCTCCAGTGCAATGGACAATAGCATTTACAATCGAAACAACCAACATCCACTCCAATCCAAGCATGTACTCCAAAAGATAGAAATTTTATTCCAAGAGCCAAGAGCCAAAAATCTCTAGATGAATTTTACAATGAGAGGCTCCCTCCTTAAATAGGATGGGGAGAGAGTACAATCCTAACCACTTTTTACATGAGTGGCTAAGATTAAAAGATCTCAAGATCTAATCAATGGCTAAGATGAATCCATAACATAATATCACATGGATCACTCAACATAACAATAGCGCCCTCACTAAATGGTACAATAGAGGGTGACGTCATCCACAAGAGGGGTATAAAGTACAATAATCCACCTCATGATGACTAGGACATGATAAAATAAGCACATGGTGGGGCTAGGAGGTATAAATCCTTGCTAGCTCACCCCAAGGCACAATGAAATAATAAAAATATGTCCAATATAATAATAATGACCAAAACTGTCCTCAGAATCCATGACAGTCGAGCAGTAAATGTCCTCCTGTGATCAATCTGGAGATACCCACATGGTGAAAAATGACCGGAAGATAGTGAGATCAACCTGGAAGACCTCTGTGAAAACCAAATGCCAAAACCTTGCCTCAATTGCCCAAATCGATTTCCTCAGTGACCACTTTATCCCATTTTTTAACTGCCTCGGGAACTGTGAAAGTGCCAAAACTGCCTCCTAGGGTGCTAGCGCTGTCCATCTGAGCCCACCAGGCTCTCCGGGAGGGGGGATAAATGGTAATAACAAGTGGCTGGACCACCCCCTCCATCATCAGCGCCCTAGGTGAACTGGCCTCTCGGGGCCCCTGCTGCTCAGGCTGGGAAATCAGCCCCAAATCTGGTCAACAAGTGTAAAACTGCATCAATCACTGCCAGAAGTGCCCGGAACTGAAAGATAAGTGTCTCAATGGATCCAGAAGACCCAAATCCACTAGGAATGAGTACTCATACACCCTGGGTTGCCCTAATGGGCCAGCTGTAGGGTCCACCATATATGGACAATGTATAATCTGCTGATCTGTAATAATAATAACCTGCTGAACTGGATCAAACATCATCTGTATCATATGTCCATCATATGACATCATCATCAAACATGTGGGACCATAAATCATCACCAATAATCATCATATATGGTCCACATCATCACGGATCCCAAGAATATATATAATCAAGGATAAATCACATCAGTAGACTAAGACAATGCTTCTTTAATCACTTCATAGCTAAGCTCAAAGTATAAATTCCATTCAGTGGCAATAATTAAGTTAACATATTCCGTAGTTATATAAAATTACTTGCACCATAGTTCAAATGACAAACTTACCCATTGGACATGGTCAAACTGCTAGTAAAGGATGAAGGCTAGGAGCAAGGTTGGGCCAAGGGTTTGACTTGTCTGACTTAACTCAAAAATACTTTGAACTGGGAGAAGGGGGAAGCTACAAACTCTGTGCTGGACAAAAGAACACGGGGGATGGCTGTGCCTCACAAATGGATAAGTTGTTTAGAGAGTGTTTATTCCACTTAGGCATCATGTCTACATCAAGTTGATCCAAGTTCATTAGGATCATTCAATTTATTTCCATGGCCTCTTTGGCCTACATAACCCTTCGGATTTCAGATGTGCTGAGAAGCACAACTAGTTGCAGCTTGCATCCAGGGCATGTTTTTCACATTTTCACAAGGTCAGCAATTGTTTAGATATAGCTTTTAAGAACTATTGCTTTTTGGACCTTTCTTATACTCTTCGAGGAGTATTTTTAGCTTTTCATTGCTCTTGCCCTTTTTTGTTTCCATGGGCGAATTTATTAAGTTTCCATAGGTAGAACATGAGCTTTCAGTTTTAGCCAACAACATCTCAAGTGACTAGGGGGAGTTCGAGCCAATGCCAAACATCGGGACAACCGACCAGAATGATGTAGGCCTACAATCCAACTCACCAAAGGCAAGTTCTGTCACCAACTCAGAGCCGAGACACTAAATAAACAGGGATGTGGTCCAAACACAGAGGTAGAAAAATGGGGAAGTCCTCAGTATCAGAAAGTCAAATGAGACAAGTCAGGGTTTAAAGTCAAACAGGAAGGTCATGTATGGATGGAGACAAGTGGATATGAAGCCTATACTAGCAGACAACTGGTGTCGGGAAAGACCATGCCTATGTAAGGTGAAATACCAGTAAGTTTTGTTAGATGACCTAAAAGTGCAAGCAATTGTCCATTTTAAGGTTTACAATTCATTTCAAATAGTTTGCCACATAAGGAATAATATACCAAGCACATGCTATAATCATGACTAAATCAACAAGCTAATAATCCACTGTCAGTGAGAACATATCCATAGATCATACAACATCATCATAATAGCAATCATCATGCATCATCTGAAACACTGCTGAAGTACATCTCTAGGCACTGAACTGAAACTGTAATGGGATAAGTGGTCACATCAGTCATCCAATCTGAACTTTCAAGGCTCAGCCTTGACACAAGGTCATACAATATCTGAATAATGTACTGCTCTGATCATGAGTGATCCAATATATATAGCCATGCTCTGGAATAAATGAAGCTCTGGAATGTGCAGATATCTGCTGTACAAGAATAGTAGCCCTGCTACTATGGTGTGATAACATCTGGCTCCAGCTGGGACAAGTGCTCTAAGGGAGAGAGCGCTTGAGAACCTCAGAATCTCTGGTCTCGAACTACTCTGCATCAATCTTCAATCCAGCACTGCACCATCCTTGCTTTCAGCTTTCATTTTGCACCTGTTCCTGCTCTCACAAAAACTAGAATACCATCATGGAGCATGTATGGGATAAAAATAAAATAAAACTGAAATGAAATCTAATCTAAAGCATAAACTGAAATGCATCAAAATATAAACATAACTGACATGGCATTCATTTATCATTTTATTTACTGTGCAGGGGGACAAGAGTATCTTCTTTAATTCAGGCAAATCTCGACCAGCACAGGCAGCCCATAACATAAATGCTAACTATAATTTCTTAAATGCATGCAGGAGAAGAGAAAAGCTTAGGAAGGAGCAAGACTCAACTCAGGTAGAAAAATAAAACGGGACAATACTCAGCACACAGAAAAAGAAAAATCACACAAATCCTACTGCTCAAGTGAGCTTATTCAGAACCTACCTAATCTAAACATGCAAGGCAAGGCAAGGAAGGTCAGGGATAATAATCCCTTAGCTCCCTTTGATTGATAGGGAGTAAGATGCGTTGGCCAGTCCCAGTGGTGAGAAAACACATCTCATCAATGCAGCGCTCAACAGTAAGTGGTCCAACCCAAAAGTCACCTGATCCCCTGGATCGTATATAAAATAAATCATTAGGTATTACAACCTTATCACCAATTTCAAACCTTTGGTGATTTACAGATTGAGGGATGACTTCAATAACATGTTCAGGAAAAGGTTGGATATCGGAAGTACACTGAGGCTGAGGTGTAACTATACTTGCATTCCTATTAGGAGGAATTTCATCAAATCTGGGAGGTCCACCGTCTAAAGGTACAACTATGCTACCAATCAAGACTTCTCCTATAGTTCCCCTAGGAGGACTTTCTTCTAGTGGGTGAATGATATTCTTTGGTGTTTCCCCTATGGTCAACAAGTCAGCATCAACATCCTCATTTACTTCAGCTTGGGTTAAGGGTGGAGGGCTTTGATTTTCACTATTTCTGCTACTACCCTCTCCTGATGGGATAGGAATGGTCATGTTCTCTAAAAATGCCAAATGGTCATCAGAAATGGGACTATGAACTGTGCTAGGTGTACTTTGATTCCTCATATCCAAAGATGTTGGTGAAGAATAGAGTGTGTCTGTGGAATCAATATCCTCTTCACCACTAGGTAACTCGCTAGGCAAAAGGAAGCTAGGGTAAGATGGCAGCAAATGTGGAACAGCGGGTTCTTCCTGAAGAATGGTTAGATTATTCAAAGAAAAGTCTTCCCCAGGGGCATCATGGATCAAGGCATGTTCTTGCCAACTCATGGAGTTGTCATTCGCTTGCCTTAAAACCCCATCTTCCAAGGACAAATGGGACAAATGATCAGGGACATCCGAAAAGTGATAATCAACTAGTTCTTCATCATTTCCCTCGGGTGAGGGCAGGGGTGTTCCTTCATTGTTATTTGTCCAAGGAGTGATGTGAGGTAAGCCCTGTCTTCCTCTTTCTGTGTTAAGGTCTACTAGGAAAAGCCACTCATGTACTGTCCTAGGTATATACTCACCCCTTCTAATTTGATCAAAGTTATCTTCCGAAGTGTTTAGCTGAGTAGGATGTGTAGGTTGGTCAACGTTTGGCCCTACACTATTGGGTTGGTTCGAGGTCCTAAGGTTTTCTGATACTACACCCCGAATGGACTGAGGGTCAACCTTAATAATTCTTTCTTCTTCCATGCTAGGATCATCATCATGACCACCCATGACCATAAAGATACCCTCAGGTAATAACTCACCTTCACCAAAAGTGTTTCTCACGCCATCCTCATAATTCTCAAGATGTCCATCATAAAATGGCTCCCGATACACCCTAACCAAAGACCCATCAGAGTTGGGGATGGTAGCATATGACAAGTCCATCTGAAGATGTCCCCCTAGCCCAGCGGACCACTTCCTACAAAGGAGCATGCCATAGGCTGGAGGGAGATCTATGACTACTATATCCATCAGCATAGATATGTCGGGGCATGAAAACAGGTCAGCTCTCAGGTTTTTGATCAAGCCAAAGACTTTTACTGGTTTAGAGTCAATCCCACAAACGTTCCCATAAGGTCTAGTTATTTTTAGTCCCATAGCTTCCATGACTTGTAAAGGCATCACATTCATGGAGGCACCAGAATCCAACATACAGTTATGAAGGAGGAGATCACCTATGCGTAGTGTAAGGTAAAATGGTTGATGACCCCCATTCTTTCTCTCATATAAGGCAGTTTGGATGTTAATGGGAGGGTCATCCTCTTCCTCAACCACATCACAAGGTGCTGGGTTTTGAGAAGATGGATCCTTACCACTAGTCGTGGCAGTCTCAGGGATACTCTCGAAAAACTCTACCACTTGCTCCTTTATGGAAGGGATTTTCATTAACTCAGTGAGTGGAATGTTATGCATAACTTTGTCTAACTCTCTTTCGATATTGATATCAAAGTCATATTGGTGGAGAGGAGGGCGACTTCATGAGGGTTATTGTTGGAGGGATCCACATATTTTCTCTTGGGTTGATCTTGTGACAAGGAGTATCATTATTGTATCTTTGTGACATAGTTGATGCTTTCTATTACATCTTTCTACCATTTTCATAATCATCTTGCTTGACTTGTTTCTTTGATCTTGTCGGAGGACGATTTGGCTATCTTGGAGAAGGACGTTTTGGTTGGAGCTCTTGGATCTCACTCTTGAATATACACATAGGAGAATGCTATCAATTTGCAAGGTGGCCATAAGCAATTGAGGTAAGATCTACAAGGTATGTGCCTCTTTCATCCATTCTATCTTCATTGGTCATAAAAACCCTAATTCATTAAAACTCAAATTTTTGTATTTCTTAGATCTACTTAGATCTAGCCTTGCTTTTGAGAAGATATTGAAAACCCACCTCTATAGCATCCACCCCTAGTTGGATCTATAGTTTGGTGGTGATTGGCTTAAAATTAACCCACTTTTCAAGGCAAAAAGCCCTCTTGAACCCAAATCGCACTTCCTAGTGAGAGGCTTGTTTGGTTAGATCTAGCACATGGGTAGGTGAGATCCCACTTGATTTGCAATCTAGACACTTGATAACCTACCCCCAGATTCTTACTTTGGTGAAATCTACCTTGTGGACATCTTTCCATGTTTTAAGGGGTTAAAACCCCCTTTTGAATTTCTTGGCACCTCAAAACTCAGATCTACTAAGATCTAGCCCTTGGATTGACTTGATTTTTGGGACATGCATAGATCGGGGTACTAGCTACTTGGATCTATAGTTTGGTGACCATTGGACTTGATTTGGTCCACCAAACCCACCTTTTAACCCTCCTTGAGCAAAGTCGCACCACCTAGGGAAGGAGAGTTTGTCCACTTTGAGGAAGTGGGTGTTTGAGATTTTCGTGGATTTGGAATGCCCATACCTTGAAACCTAGGTCTAGACTGTCTTTTTGTCACGATCCGCCTTGGGGGTAGCATTCCTTGTTTCAAGGGATTGTGGTCCACTTAGGGTTGTTACTTGAAAAACCTAGATCTAGCAAAATCCAACCATTGGATCTCATTTAACCCACTTGATTTGGCTTCTAGGTGTCCCGATCTACACTTTGACATACTTCTTGACCCCATTAGCCCATCTAACAAGGCACTAGTCTTTCTCTAAGCAAGTCGCACTCCTTGGGAATAGTGTCAAACCCTAGATCTAGCATGTGGGTACTCCTAGAATCAACTTAGATTCATAGATCTAGTTTTCATCCAATCTATAGTACCAACTTCACACCTAGCTTCATCTTGTGGGCCTATCTAGAACCATTTCACGCTTCCCAAGAAAACAAGACCCACTTGTGAAAACACATGGTACCTCACCTTGACATCATACCAAACAAATGTGGCCTAAACCATACATAGGTTGAAACACTAACAATCCATTACACCACCTTCAACCATACCTCAACTCTTAGGTCCACTTAGCCTTGCATTGGTTTCCGTAACTCTTCATTTGCTTACCCTTAGAAACCTTTGTTTGGGTCCAATCAACTGTGATTGGGTATAGGGTCTCCCCCTTGGTCTAGTTACACCTTGACCTAAAGCAAAGAGTGCCTCGGTTGACGTGACTCCCACCTTGCATTGGGAACCGTGGCATCTCTTGGGTCACCTCTTTAGTTGCCTATCTCCTCTACCGTCCTGGATGGGATACCACTAGGGGCAACTACAAGTTGTGTGATAACAGGTACCATGCTCATGCTGCCGAAGATGATGAACCTCCAAAGAAGAAAGCTAGGGCAGAAAGTGAAGATGACTCATCAAGTGAAGAAGAATATGTCCTAATCTCTGCTCTCACAGGTACAATCTCGCATGGTTGTAATGATTGGTTAATTGACAGTGGGGCTTCCAAACACATGACTGGGTTTAAAGAATCATTTGCTAATCTATCTGAACATGAGTCACCCCACAAATTGAAACTTGGGGATGACTACCAATACCCTATCAAAGGAAGTGGTGAGGCCTCCTACAATCTAGACTCTGGGAAGTCTTTGAAGATGAAAGATGTTTTGTATGTACCTGGGCTCAAGAAGAATCTACTCTCCATATCTGCTTTGGATGCAAAAGGTATGAGGGTTGCATTTGTGGATGGCCAAGTCCTAATGTGGCCAAAGGGAAAGTCCATAGATGATGCAGTGGTGATTGGAGAGCAAGAGGGAGGTTTGTACAAATTGAAGGGACAACCTGAACTTGCTATGGTGACATGAAGACAAATATTCATCCATAGTCATGGATCACATAGAGGTAATCCAGGAAGCAAAGATCAAGAGGGAGCACACTCCAGTGGTTTTCTGCAAGGATGCAGATATTCAGAGGGAGTTGACCATCTCTCTACATTCCACAACAGAAAGGTGTAGAGGAAGCTACTTCAGATTAGGACTCCAGCAGCTCCTGCAAGGAAGCAAAGACTCAGAGGGAGTCCACCAAACAAACAAACAAAGATAAGTATTTTCATTATCATTTCTTGCATATTTGTTTGTTTAAATAAAATTGTTCAATGATGTATATGCTCATGTTCCTAGACTTAGGATATGTATTGTGCATATTAGAATGATTGCATTAATGAACAGTATACTACTAATATACATGGGTAAGTGGCCTATGGCACTGTACAACATTCCATTGCTACTTATCTAGAATGAAACCTCTTTGCTGACATGTTGGGAGTTGTGCACACTCTTAACAATGTTCTGGTAGAGATTGGAAGGCATCTAGAAAGTTACAGGATATGGATAAATGTTGTATTGAAGCATTGGCTAAGATAATTGCATGACTGTATGACATATTTCTTTATGTGTAAGAATTTGTTCTGAAAACTATGAGTTGTTCCTAATCATGCAATTTAACTTGTTTTGTAGGAAAGATCGTATACCATCGCCTACAAAAGAAATACTACAACATTTGTTCCAGCAACAAAGATATCTATTGAAGATATTGAAGTTCCCAGGATTTGGGATGAAGAAATGAAAGAATGCCATGATCCGTCGATCATGAAGAATGATGTTTGGGATGTAGTCCCAAGACCTGAAGGGAAGTTTGTTATGACTTCCATGTGGATCTATAATATCAAGCATGCTGCAGATGGCAGCATAGAGAAATATAAAAGTGATGAAATGGAAGATACACCAGATGGATTTCAAGACAGCATTCTTGAATGGTGTAGTTGAAGAAGAAGTATATGTGGAGCAGCCACTTGGTTCTGAGGCACATGACAGGGAGTCATATATGTGCAGAACTTGGTAGGATAGAAAGATTTCTATCCAGTTTGGGGTTTACCAAGAGTAAAGCGGGTGCCAACCTTTACTACAAGGTTGAGGAAGGCAATCCAGTGATACTATTATTGTATGTGGATGACCTGTTTATTACAGGTGAAGATAGATTTATTGCCGACACGCAGAGGAAGCCTGCTGCCGAGTTCGATATGAAGGACTTGGGGATGATGCACTATTTTCTAGGCATGGAGGTGTGGCAGAGTGCCGATGGTATCTTCCTTGGACAAGGGAAGTATACAGTAGAAATCCTGAAGAGGTTCGAGATGATGGAGTGCAAGGCCATGGCCACACCTATGGCATCGAACCTGAAGCTTCTTTGTGATGCTTCATCTGAGCCGGTTGATGTCTCTATGTATCGTCAGATGATTGGGTCCTTGATGTACCTGACGAACACGAGACCAAATATTTGCTTTGTGGTGAACACATTGAGCCAGTTCCTGACGGATCCGAGGAGTGTTCACCTGGTTGCTGTAAAGCATATTCTGAAGTACCTGGAGGGTACAGTTGATTATGGGCTCAAGTATGAAGCGAATCAAAAGTTTAACCTGCAGGGTTATGTTGATTCAGATTGGGCAAGCAGTGCTGCAGATAGGAAGAACACATCTGGGTGCTGCTTCAGTATGGGATCAGGTGTGATCTCTTGGTTTAACAGGAAGCAGTCCTGTGTAGCACTGAGTACAGCCAAGGCAGAGTATGTTGCAGCCTGTTTAGCTAGTTGTGAGACAGTATGGCTTCGGAAGCTACTGTCTGAGTTATTTGATCTCCCATTGGATGCTACTGGTATCTTTTGTGATAACCAGAGTTGTGTGAAGCTGTCCGAGAACCCAGTGCTTCATGACAGGTCGAAACACATAGAGATCAAATATCATTATATCAAGGATATGGTGCAGAGAGGAGCTATGAAGCTCCTGTACATTGCGACGGACGACCAGATTGCAGATGTGCTGACGAAGCCACTAGCCAAGGTGAAGTTCGATACTTCAGGGAGAAGCTTGATGTTCTTCAGATTGATGACACTTCGAGGAAGAAGTGATGGACACATTTGCAGAAGCCATTCCAAGCATGTTGGAAGGAGGATCCTTCACATGGCTGTGGATGTAAGTGCTGGATGATGAGCATCAAGACGATGCTTCAGTTACTGCTCTGTATATGCATCAGGAGGATGCTGGATATGATCAGTTGGATCATTTATATGTATATGTATGTACGCATCATGTTGGATGCTGGATATGATCAGTTGGATCATTTATGTATATATGCATCATGTTGGATGCTGGATATGATCAGTTGAATCATTTATGTGGATACATTGTGTGGATCATATATTTGTGTATGTATCAGGTGGATACATTGTATGATCAGGTAGATCACGTATGTTGATATATATCAGGTATGATCAGGTAGATCATGTATGTTGATGGATACAATGTGTGGATCATGTATCTATGTATCAGGTGGATACACTATGTATGGTGATATGTGTCAGGTAGATACTTGGTATGCATCAGGTGGATGCATTGTATGGTCAGGATGATCGTGGATGACGAGCTTCTCCAGATGACATGAATCAGGACGACGCAGTGATGATGATCAGGATGATCATGTGTACATCAAGATGATGTATGGTGAGTATCAGGACGATACTTTGTGGCTGTGGATCAGGTTGTGCAGATGAGCATGTCTGGGAGATCCTATAGGTCGGAGTTGTGTACCTGTAACAGCCTGGGATGCTCTTTCGAGACATTGCTCTGGGAGGACATGTAATTTGTGCCCTGGGAGATCTTCAGGTCGGAGTTGTGTACCCATAACATCCTGAGATGCTCTTGCGAGGTTTTGTCCTATGGCATGTAATTTGCTCCTGGGAGATCTGGACAGGATGAAAAAGGCCTCAGATGCTTCAGCCAGGTTTTTCCATGACCACATGTAATTTGCTCCTGGGAGATCTGGACAGGATGAAAAAGGCCTCAGATGCTTCAGCTAGGTTTTGTGGTGGACCACATGTAATGTGCTCCTGGGAGATCCGACAGGTAGAGCTGTGTGCTCGTAACAGCCTGGGATGCTTCAGCCAGGTTTTGTGGTGAGATCACATGTAATATGCTCCTGGGAGATCCTACAGGTAGAGTTGTGTGCTCGTAACAGGCTGGGATGCTTCAGCCAGGTTTTGTGATGGGTCACATATAATGTGCTCCTGGGAGATCCAACAGGTAGAGCTGTGTGCTCGTAATAGCCTGGGATGCTGCAGCCAGGTTTTGTGACGCACGTAATAAGTCCTGAGGATTCCACAGTATGGCCAGTGATGATGAAGACCTACAGGTGGTGGGCCTACATCCAGTATGAAAAATGACTGGCTCTGTAGAACTTCCTATGACGAGTAGATTCAGAGATTGGTTGAGATAGCAGCAGCAGTGACAATGATGATGACAATGCATCGATGATGATGATCCCGAGAAGAAGACTTGTCAAGCAGAACTGTGTCGAGAAATACCTTCCTAGTTAAGAGGGAGTGTTGATGTATATGTAACTTCGGAATGTATTTCATCTATGTAATTCATATATATTTATTGTACCCTTATAAGAGATGTGTTATTCCTCTATAAGGAAGTGTCGTCATGTGTATTGACAAGTGTCGCAAGTGTGTGTACTTGGCGACGGGTTATTAGACCACCATGTGTGGGGTCGGCCTTGAAATATATATTATATTGTGGATGTACCTAGCTAGACAAGTCGGCCCCATGGTGTAACTGGGCAAACAAACTAGTATAAATAGAGATCGGGAGATCTCTATTTTGATCACTCGGAAACTCATACTTCTCACTCAGAAAGTGGCACACTAGTGAGGAGGAGGATCATTTGCTACTAGGAGACTATCTCAGTTTATTTTGGTTATACTTTGGTTGAGCAATTGCTCTCTCTATCTCTGAGGAAGTTGTGGGGTTTTTCACCTTAGGGTTTTCCCCACGGAAACTCTGTGTCTCTTGTCTCTCATGCTTTTGATTCTTGTGATGCTTGTCATGCTTATTGTGATTGTTATGCATTGATATACTGTATATGTTATTCTCTCAGTAAAGATCCAAGAGTATTGTGAATTAATGCTCAAAATTTAACACTACCCCCCGTGGCTTCGTTAGGAGTTAGCCTAAACGGAGGAGCTGGGATTTAGGTGACAGTACCTAGCTCATTGCTTGCCCCCAAGGCCACACCTCTCCCCACTTCCAGTGAGAGAGACAGCTTTCGAAAGATTTACACTGTCGGTGTGCATCTCGGCAGACAACAGGCCCCATTCCTCATTTTGAGGGTTGAGCCCACTTGGGTCATATTATCACATATATAGTAGTCGGGCTACCATACATTATTTTTCAGATTCCAGAGCACTTTTCAGCCAGTTCCTTTACATTGAGATGATGAGATGAGCATCTATCTATGGATCACTATCAGATTTTGGACAGCGTATGTATACCCCATGCCATGACTGAGTCTCAAGACACTCAAAGAGATGACCGATGTAGCCATTATACCATTTATGCAGAGCAGTTAGTAGTGCCCAGAGTTACAGTAGCAGTTTCAGAGGACAGATGATGGGTCAGAATATGAGCATTCAGGTATATGACTCAGCAGGTATATTTTGTTGTCATGGTTATATTGCTTTTATATTCATTCTTATGGCATGTCTTAGCACTTAGTGTCATGATCTGGCGATCATATAGATATGTGGACCTGGTTGATCTTATTATATATATTCTACTGTCCTTACTCAGACTTAGAAGTTCACTATTCATACTCATTGGTTTTACCCTCCTTAGGGAGAATAGAGGTGATCATTCCACCATACCTTGGCTTGCTAGTGTTGGCTCCATTATTCATGGTCTTCATCCATCCATTGCCTATCTTTTAGTTTATCACCCTGACTTACTACTTGACTAGTGGCATGGAGGATCTTTCCCCACTGTAGCCTCTGTATTGGATGAGCTTCCCTGTTTATTGTGTCTCGGCTCTGAGTTGGTGACAAAACTTACCTTTGGTGAGTTGGATTGTAGGCCTAAATCATTATGGTCGATTGTCCCGATGCTTGGCATTGGCTCGAACTCCCCCTAGTCACTTGAGATGTTGTTGGCTAAAACTGAAAGCTCATGTACTACTTATGGAAACTTATAAATTCGCCCATGGAAACTAAAAAACGGCAAGAGCGATGAACTGCTAAAAATACTCCTCGAAGAGTATAAGAAAGGTCCAAAAAGCAATGGTTCTTAAAAGCTATATCTAAACAATTGTTGACCTTATATATGTATGAAAACATGCCCTGGATGCAAGTTGCAACTAGTTGTGCTTATCAGCACACCTGAGATCCAAAGGGTTATGTAGGCCTCAAAAGGCCATAAAATGAAATTGAATGATCCTAATGAACCTGGATCAACTTGATGTAGACATGATGCCTAAGTTGAATAAGCACTCTCTAAACAACTTATCCATTTGTGAGACACCGCCATTCCCTGTGTTGTTGCTCATTCAGTATATACTATAGTGTGTATTCCCTTTCCCATATCCAAAGTGTCACAATGTTAAGTCAGTCAGTCACCCTTTCGCCTAGCCAGTTCATTTTTAGCCTTCACCCTTCACTAGCAAATTGATCACAACTATGAAGTGAGTATGGTCTTGAAAGTCTAGTCTGAGTCATAGTAATAACTAATGACACTATATATTTGTTGCTAGAACGCCAGTAATGATTACTCTTTGTTATAATTGCTATTTGAATGAGTTGTAGAGCATGCATTAACCTTTGACACTTTGCAGCAGCTTCTGATGGTAGTCTGAGTTATATTTGGTCAATATTGACCTGGTCAAACTTAGTTTGACCAAGGTCAATCACAGGACATGAGATTATTGGACCTTATGATGACACAGATAGATGATATATGGTCTATGTACATGTACATGATGGTTCTATGCATCAGATACAGGTTTATGATGATGATTTATGGTTTTCAGCATTATTTGATCATTTACAGATTATTATTATTTCACCTGTTCTGGTATATTGGATATATTATATGATCATGCAGAGATCTATAGTGAAAACTGACTGGAAGATAGTGATGTCACCCTGGAAGACCTCTGTGAAGACCAAATGCCAAAACCTTGCCTCAATTGCCCAAATCGATTTCCTCAGTGACCACTTTATCCCATTTTTTAACTGCCTCGGGAACTGTGAAAGTGCCAAAACTGCCTCCTAGGGTGCTAGCACTGTCCATCTGAGCCCACCAGGCTCTCCGGAAGGGGGGATAAATGGTAATAACAAGTGGCTGGACCACCCCCTCCATCATCAGCGCCCTAGGTGAACTGGCCTCTCGGGGCCCCTGCTGCTCAGGCTGGGAAATCAGCCCCCAATCTGGTCAACAAGTGTAAAACTGCATCAATCACTGTCAGAAGTGTCCGGAACTGAAAGATAAGTGTCTCAATGGATCCAGAAGACCCAAATACACTAGGAATGAGTACTCATACACCCTGGGTTTCCCTAATGGGCCTGCTGAAGGGTCCACCATATATGGACAATGTATAATCTGCTGATCTGAAGTAATAATAAACCTGCTGAACTGGATCAAACATCATCTGCATCATATGTCCATCATATGATATCATCATCAAACATGTGGGCCCATAAATCATCATCAATAATCATCCATACATGGTCCACATCATCACGGATCCCAAGAATATATAATCAAGGATAAATCACATTAGTAGACTAAGACAATGCTTCTCTAATCATTCCCACGGCTAAGCTCAAAGTATAAATTCCATTCAGTGGCATTAATCATATTCCGTTGTTATATAAAATTACTTGCACAATAGTTCAAATGACAAACTTACCCATTGGACATGGTCAAACTGCTAGTGAAGGATGAAGGCTAGGAGCAAGGTTGGGCCAAGGGTTTGACTTGTCTAACTTAACTCAAAAATACTTTGAACTGGGAGAAGGGGGAAGCTACAAACTCTGTGCTGAACAAAAGAACACGGGGGATGGCTGTGCCTCACAAATGGATAAGTTGTTTAGAGAGTGCTTATTCAACTTAGGCATCATGTCTACATCAAGTTGATCCAGGTTCATTAGGATCATTCAATTTTATTCCATGGCCTTTTTGGCCTACATAACCCTTCGGATTTCAGATGTGCTGAGAAGCACAACTAGTTGCAGCTTGCATCCAGGGCATGTTTTTCATATATTTATACAAGGTCAGCAATTGTTTAGATATAGCTTTTAAGAACCATTGCTTTTTGGACCTTTCTTATACTCTTCGAGGAGTATTTTTAGCTGTTCATCGCTCTTGCCCTTTTTTTGTTTCCATGGGCGAATTTATAAGTTTCCATAGGTAGAACATGAGCTTTCAGTTTTAGCCAACAACATCTCAAGTGACTAGGGGGAGTTCGAGCCAATGCCAAACATCGGGACAACCGACCAGAATGATTTAGGCCTACAATCCAACTCACCAAAGGCAAGTTTTGTCACCAACTCAGAGCCGAGACACTGAATAAACAGGGATGCGGTCCAAACACAGAGGTAGAAAAATGGGAAAGTCCTCGGTATCAGAAAGTCAAATGAGACAAGTCAGGGTTTAAAGTCAAACAGGAAGGTCATGTATGGATGGAGACAAGTGAATATGGAGCCTACACTAGCAGACAACTAGTGTCGGGGAAAGACCATGTCTATGTAAGGTGAAAAACCAGTGAGTTTTGTTAAATGACCTAAATGTGCAAGCAATTGTCCATTTTATGATTTACAGTTCATTTTAAATAGTTTGCCACATCAGGAATAATATACCAAGCACATGCTATGATCATGACTAAATCAACAAGATAATAATCCACAGTCAGTGAGAACATATCCATAGATCATACAACATCATCATAATAATAATCATCATGCATCATCTGAAACACTGCTGAAATACATCTCTAGGCACTGAACTGAAACTGTATGGGATAAGTGGTCACATCAGTCATCAAATCTGAACTCTCAAGGCTCAGCCTTGACACAAGGTCATACATAAATCTGAATAACATACTGCTCTGATCATGAGTGATCCAAAATATATAGCCATGCTCTGGAATAATGGAAGCTCTGGAATGTGCAGATATCTGCTGTACAAGAATAGTAGCCCTGCTACTATGGTGTGATAACAAGACCATTTTCCACTTTTTAAGGAGTAGGCCCCACTTGTGTAATTCTCATGGTACTAGATCTCTTTAGATCTATCTAAACCTCATAAGTGGCCCTAGTCATTCATTGGTTGAAACATTTGTCACCCCATAAGCCTCTTCAACCACACTTAAACCCTTGGGCCGACTTAACTTTCATAGATCTAACTCACCATTGGTCTCCTTGATTCAACTTACACATTTCCCTAGGAACCTTTGGGTTAGCTAGTCTTCATTGATAGGCTAGGGTCTCCCCCTTGATCTTGATTAGTCTTGATCTAAAGTGAAGAGTGCCTCGGTTGACGTGACTCCCAACTTGCATTGGGAACCGTGGCATCTCTTGGGTCACCTCTTTAGTTGTCCAACACCTCTATCATCGTGGATGGGATACCTTTAGGGACAACTACAAGTTGTGTGATAACACTTCTCTTGCTATCCAACTTTTTTGTGAGAAGCATAGTCTTTCTCGAAGCTACAAAGTGATTCTATCGCCCAATTCTCAAAGGGGGCACTTCTTCTCTCAATTTCTCTAACTTTTCCCGGTTACTTCCTCTTATGATTTGGAGCTACATTACTAGAAAGTTAATATATTTTTTAGATATAATTTATAAGAGTAGATTGCATAGATCTAAAAATTTCATAAAGTTTATCATTTAAAAGGATAGATCTAGCTTAAAACTAGTTGGCTTTTGCAAGTCTTTTTCAAAGCAAACTTTAACTTGTTAATCAATTAGTTTTCTTTCGAGTTTAAAGAGTTAAGATATAGCATTTGAGTGCCTTATTGGCTTCCTTTTCAAGGCTGTCCAAGACCCTAAGTGTGTTGGATTTCTAGTCAATTCATCTTAGTTATTTGCTTTATTAAACTAGTTTCTTAACTTAGAATTTTTAGGCTTTTTTCCAACTTGCCCAAGTCACTTCTAAAGTGATTTTGGGCACTTTTGCTACTAATATTGTTTGTTGGTTTTTGTTTTACTAAAGCAGAAAAAGAGACTTTAGAAAACTTATTTTGACAAGATCAAACAAGCCGAGACCTTCTTGAACCATCTCTTTTCTCCCAAACTTTTCCTAAGAACTTTGTAGCTTCTTTTCTCCAAAATTTATAAGGAGAAAGAGGAGTTTTTTTACATGAGTTTGCATTGTAATCTCATAATAAAAAATCACTTTTGAAGTGAGCTCATAAGAGCTTGCTTCCCATCCCCCCAGGGGGGGATTTGAGTCGGTGTCCTCTTTATGGGTTTTTGTTTATTTAGTTTTCTAATCTTTACTTTAGTTTAGTTTGGTTAAAATTAACTTAGATTAACTAAAACTTACCCTCGTGGTCCAATCAAAATATTGGGCCATTGACTCACTCAGGACATAGGAACTTTTTTTATCTTGTGTTTTGCAGACCGTATACTTTGACATTTACAATTTTTATTTATCTTTTGCAAAAGTAAACACATACTAACCCACTACTTCGATAGTGTAGTAATTAGATAACTTTTCCATTTCAGTTAAAATAAACCCCTTGCTTTCCCGAAGTATGGATTTCAAGATAAGGGCTTGCCTGAGTACTGGCCGGAAAAGAGACTCTTGGGTTGTTAAACAACAAAACATTTTAAAATCCTTAAAATTAACAAGGCTTTGTCCCCATATGCTCTGGATCTCTGCAGCCTCCACTGAACAGTTGATCAAACTAGAAAGGGACTTAGTGACTAGTAATTAGTCTTCACATTATCCAATTAACCTCCCAAAGACGAATATCAAGCATCTCCTTTTTGCTTCTGTGTGGGCAAATTTCACAGAGAAAGCGGGAACAACTAGATAGTGACTGTTGCCGCCTAATACACACCTGGGGGGAACACAATAGGAAACCTTCAAGCCACTCGGTGTGTCCTTGGGGGCAAGTGAGAGTCAAGTGTTGTCACCTGATTACTCGACTCCTCTGTCTAGGCTACTCCTAGCGAAGCCAAGGGGGGTGGTCCCTATGAAAATAATCTAAGGATTTTAAACTATGAAAACAAGTAAAAGCTATTCTAGGAGTTAATGATGGATATGGAAAAATATTACAACCAAGAACAATTTGCAACTTAGTTTAATTACAACAACACATGATATAAAGATTATTCACAAAATTTTATGATTTAAGTTAAAAAAATTATAATGTATGATGACTGTTATCACATATATAGTAGCCGGGCTACCATACATTATTTTACTGATTCCAGTACACTATTCAGCCAGTTCCCTTGCATTGAGATGCTGAGATGAGCATCTACTATGGATCATTATCAGATTTTGGACAACAGTTTTATTCCCTATGCCATGACTGAGTCTCAAGACACTCAGAGAGATGACCGATGTAGCTATTTAGCCATTTACACAGAGCAGTCAGTAGTGCCCAGAGTTGTAGCAGCAGTTTCAGAGGACAGATGATGGTTCAGATGATGATCTTTCAGGTATATGACTCAGCAGGTGTATTATGGTGTTGTGGTTATATTGCTTTTATCTCCATCCTCATAGCATGTCTTAGCATTTAGTATCATGATCTGGCGATCATATAGATATATGGACCTAGTTGTACTTATATATATCTTAATTGTCCCTACTCAGACTTAGAAGTTCTTGGCCTATACTCATTGGTTTTCCCCTCCCTAGGGAGATTAGAGGTGGTCATTCCCGCCATACTTTGGCTTGCTAGTGTTGGTTTCATTATTCACTGTCTTCATCCATCCATGACTTACCCAGTTTATTCATTACCTTGACTTACTACTTGACTAGTGGCATGAAGGACCTTTCCCCACTGTAGCCTCTATATTGGATAAGCTTCCCTGTTTACTGTGTCTCGGCTCTGAGTTGGTGACAAAATTTACCTATGGTGAGTTGGATTTCCTTGTGAAGTCCCCCTAGTCACTAAAGATGTTGTTGGCTAAACCTGAAACTTTTAGTGCTGCCATGAATGCAAAATATGAAAATGAAATGTTATATCTTGTATGAAAAAGCCCATTCATGCAATGTGTTTCTCAACACACATGAATGAAAGGCAAGCCAAATGAAAATGGCTATGAAATATCAAATGTTATATCTTTTGTGAAATGTAAATACCTAGGTAAACAAGCTGTCTGTGACACACCTAGAAGTGCTCAGGTAAACAAGTGCCTTAAAAACACACCTGCAGCAGGAAGCCTAAATAAATGTAAATCTATGCAATGTGTTTGTAAACACACATAGATCAAAGGCTATGGAAACTCTAGGCACAAAAAGCAATGGAACTTAAACTCTATATCAAAAAGATTGTTGGCCTCATTTGTATTATGGATTGTGCGCATCTGTGAAAGGTGAATAAACACTCTTTGAACAACTTATCCATTTGTGAGACACCGCCATTCCATGTGTTATTGCTTGTCCACTATATGCTATGGTGTGTATTCCCTTTTCCATTTCCAAAGTGTCACAGTGTTAAGTCAGTAAGTCATCCTTTGACCTAACCACTTATTTCTTAGCCTTCACCCTTCACTAGCAAATTGATCACAACTATGAAGTGAGTATGACCTTGAAAGTCTTGTCTGAGTAATAAATAATAATTATGACTTATTATATTTGGATTTAGATCGCCAGTAATGATTACTTCTTGTTATAATTGCTAAGTGAATGGATTGTAAAGCATGTTTTAACCTTGGACACCTTGCAGCAGCTTGATGACAGTTTGAGTCATATTTTGGTCATGTTGACTTGGTCAAACCTCAAATTGACCGAAAGTCAACCACAAGACATGAGGTGGCAGACCTCAGGTGTTACAGATAGATGATATATGGTCTAGTACAGGTCACCATGGTGGGCTTATCTAGTGGTTTCAGGCTTATGATGATGATTTGTGCTTTTCAACACTTTTACAGATTATTATTATTTGGTCTGTCGGTGATGAGTATTTATTTTGGACCATGCACAGGTTTATATGGTGTATGAGTACACATCTTAGATGGATTTGGAACTTCTGAGTCCAATGAGACAGTCTATTTTCAGTTCCGGGCAGTTACAGGGATGATTGAACCTCAGTTGGCTATCCTAGTGCAGTTTTGGTCTGTCGGAGGCCATGTCAGAGCAGTGATGAGATTTACTTGGTTCACCTACGGCGTTGTGCATGGAGGGAATGGTCCAGCCACTTGTTACTACCATATTACCCCCCCTCCCAGACTCATTGGTGAGCTCACCTTGACAGCGCAAACACTCCAGGAGGTAGTTTGGGCAGTTTCACATTTCTCGAGGCAGTCCAGAAATGCTAAAAATGGCTACAGAGGAATTCGATTTGGGCTACTGAGGCAAGGTTATGGCATGGGATGATCAGTGATGATGAGTGGGATGTCTTCCACACCTTCCCCAACAGTTTCAGCTTCATCGGGACCCACATCCATCACTTAGGGCACTTTTTCATGATTTCTGGAGCCTCCTAAGGCTTACGACTTTCCCAGAGAGGCACGATTTGGTGTCTAGATCATTTATTCTTGGATATTGTGCCATGGGGATTGACCAAGGGTGTTAGAAATTACCCCTTGGACCCACCATGAGCTATTTTTTATGTTTTATCATCATGATTTGGTAGGATCCCCTCTTCTAGGGTGAGTTTGTCCACATATTGTATTATTTTATTAGTGATCCATGTATTGTATTGTTGAGCTCATCTCAACCATTGATTAGATCTTTTGATCTTTTAATCTTAGCCACTCATTTAAAAAGTGGTTAGATTGTGGACTCTCTCCTTCCTATTTAAAGGAGAGAGCTTCTCATTGTAAAGGGGACTTTTGGCTCTGGATTATTGGAATAGAGAATTATTATTGCATCTATCTGTTGTGTTGTGGTGAATGCTTTTGGAGTTTGTTCGTTGATTCTTCCTTTGCACTGGGTTCTTGGAGATTTTGTCTTGCTATATTTTTGTACCACGTTTTTGCATCTACAGGTGGAGGCCGATTTGGTTTGAGGAGGACGTATTGGTAGGGGAGGACCCTTCCTACTTCTTCTTTGGATCTCTTCGTTGGTAACAGGGAGTATTACTGTCCCGGGACCTTCTATTTCATGTTATCATTGCATTTTACTTGTATTTCCTCCATACTTGATCTCACTGATTGAATCGCTTTCCTTGGTTTGACAGGTAGAGGAGGTCACACTTGTGGGCTAGGGCATCATTTTGGCAAGCAAATTCAACAATTTCTTATTTGATCTCTGCGGGAGTCTTCCTCAACAACAAGGCATCTCATCTCATCATTCAGGTATGATCTCAAGGTAATTTCTCTTTCCATGATCTATCCATTTGTCTAAATGCTTCAAACCCTTACTATTTCAAAACCCTCATTTTACAATTTTTCAGATCTAGCGTGATCCACTTGGCTTTTGGGTATAAAATTTAAAACCCACCTCTATAGCATCCACGGCAATTCGGATCTATAGTTTGGTGAGGATTGGCCTTCATTTGACCCACTTCCCAAGGCAAAGAAGCTTCTCCAAGGGAGGTCGCACTTCCTGGGAGGGGTGAGTTTGCTAGGATCTAGCATCTGGGTAGGTGAGATTCCACTTGATCTGTAATCTACACATTCAATAACCTACCCCTAGTGTGTCACTTCAGTGATTTTGACCTTGTGGGCCCCATTCCTCATTTTGAGGGTTGTGCCCCACTTGGGTCACTTTGTGGCATACTTCAATCTCAGATCTACTAAGATCCAGCCATTGGACGACCTTAATCTTTTAGATCCACCTACCTCAATACCTCAACATTCCAGATCTGTAATTTGGTGGACATCTGACTCCATTTGGCCTATTTCCCAAGGCACTGATCTTTCTCCAAGCCCATTCGACTTTCCTGGATTGTTGGGTTAGCTTGTGGTTTGATCCTTGTTTTGGTTGCTTGAACCCCTTGACATTGTCATATCACTCAATCAAGCTCATCTTTGGTACTGGTTATCCCCGATTCAGTCCGTAACTACCCTACATTGGACACGGTTCCCAAGGCAATGGATTCTCTCATAATTGACTAGTACCCTAATCCTGGATCTTATTTCAAATATCATAAGTCACTCTTCCACCCATAATGGACCAAAGCTACACTATTTAAACCCCTTGATCCAAACTATTATTCATCTTGTGACTTCTTCCATAGATCTAGGGTTCACCATACACCTTACGTACTTCAACTATACTTGACTTGATCTGGTGTTTTGGTTTGATCTCTCCTGTCGGGAGTAGATCTGGGTCTCCCCCTTTGTTGTCTTGGGCTAGATAACATAAAGTGAAGATTGCCTCGATTGGCGTGACAACCATCCATTGGGAGTCGAGGCCATCCTGGTTGTACCTCTTTGGTTGCCCATCCCTTCTGCCATCCATCTTGGATTCATCTCTAGGGGCACCTACAAGTTTGGTGATAACAATGACCAATGCCGAAAATGTGAATGTGAATGTTGCAGTGTTCAGACGACAATATTGGAGTCAAGATCGAGTGACAATACTTAACTCGAGACTTGCCCCCAAGGACGCACCAAGCGGCTTGAAGATTTCTATCGCGATAAACCCCAGGTGCGTGTTCAGGCGGCAACAAGATGCAAACCAAAATATGAAGTGATTTGGATGAAATGTGAGTAGACAAAGATTGAACCAAAGGGGGAAAAATCCTTGTAAAGACCAAGAGTCATCCCCATTCAATGGTGGACAAGTAAATCAAAAATCCTTTACCCTCATCAACCTATGGGTGGTATAGCTAACTATACTCATCAAACATCTAATACATCATGTAGCAGTAATAATATGAAATACAACATTATTCATTACACATCATTTGTCATGGTATAGCAATAGAAAATGGCATATATACATGAGATCATATCATCACATCATTGGAATCATATAGAAGGCCCAATAAAAAGCAGAAATGGGCCACAATACTCTGGGATATATCACTTTCAGCTGCAAAAAATAAGTTCAAAAGTGTGCTAACAGAATTTAGCATTACAATAACCATAAGTGCAAACCATCTCTAATAGGCTATGTTACCACCTGAGTTGCACTCAATTGGACTTCTAGAGAGCCACCAAAGTTTGCAAAAATACTTGTGCATTTCAGTGTTCAGACGTTCAAATCAGGCCTCTTCAAGGCCCCTTTTTAAATTTGTAATGCATCTCCATGGCCCATTGTGTTTGTAATAAAGTGTGCTAGCATGGTGGTCTTTTGAGTGACTCGGCTCCCTAGGACTTGACAACCAATGAAGTTATTCCAAGGAGTTTTTTCCCTTGTCAATTATGCTTTGCCTTTAGCCGAGTATAATTGATGAGTTTTTCCCCTACACCTCCAAAGTTGGAATGCCCAAATTGGTGGTTGGGCATTGGGGGTTTATTAGAGTCCATTTTCTAACATATATAAACATGCTAGACACTAAAATAAATTCATATGGTCACGTATTAGGTCCCTAGGTGGTTGTTTTCAACTTAAAAAAAAAAAAACGCGGCCATGGACCAATTGTTTTGGTTTTATTAAAAAATTAATGTTTTCAATAAATTAAACCATTTTTTCCTATGGTTTATGTTATCACACAACTTGTAGTTGCCCCTAGAGGTATCCCATCCGGGACGGTAGAGGAGCTTGGCAACTAAAGAGGTGACCCAAGAGATGCCACGGTTCCCAATGCAGGTGGGAGTCACGTCAACCGAGGCACTCTTCGCTTTAGGTCAAGGTATAACTAGACCAAGGGGGAGACCCTATACCCCAATCACAGTTGATTGGACCCAAACAAAGGTTTCTAAGTGTAGGTAAGTAATGAGTTACGGAAACCAATGCAAGGCTAAGTGGACCTAAGGTTTAAGGTATGGTTGAGGGAAGTATAAGAGATTATTAACGTTTCAACCTATGCATGATCTAGGCCACATGATGGGGTATGATGACAAAGTATAGTACCATGTGTTTACACAAGTGGGTCTAGTTTTCTTGGGAAGTGTGAAGTGATTCTAGGTAGGCCCACAAGGTGAAGTTAGATGTGAGGTAGGTACTATAGGTTATATGTAGACTAGATCTATGAGTTGAAGTTGATTTCAAGGATACCCATGTGCTAGATCTAGGATTTGACACTAATCCCAAGGAGTGCGACTTGCTTGGTGATGGACTAGTGCCTTGTTAAGTGGGCTAATGGGGTCAAAAAGTGTGTCAAATTATAGATCGAGACACCTAGAAGCCAAGTCAAGTGGATTGGATGAGATCCAATGGTTGGATCTTACTAGATCTAGGTTTTTAAAAGATGACCAAAAGTGGACCACAATCCCTTAAAACAAGGAATGCAATCCCCAAGGCGGATCTTGACGAAAGGACAGTATAGACCTAGGTTTCAAGGCATGGGCATTCCAAATCCACGAAAATCTCCAACACCCACTTCCTAGAAGTGGACCAACTCAAAACTTCAAGGGGGTGCGACTTGCTCAAGGAAGGGCAAAAGATGGGTTTGGTGGACCAAACCAAGTCCAATGGCCACCAAACTGTAGATCCAAGTGGCTTGTACCCTGATCTATGTGTCTTCAAAATTTCAAGTCAATCCAAGGGCTAGATCTATGTAGATCTGAGTTTTAAGGTACCAAGAAGATCAAAAGGGGGTTTCAACCCCTTAAAACATGGAGAGATGTCCACAAGGTAGTTTTCACCAAAGTAAAGATGTGGGTATAGGTTATCAAGTGTCTAGATTCCAAATCAAGTGTGATCTCACCTACCCATGTGCTAGATCCAACCCAACAAGCTTCTCTTAGGAAAATCGATTTAGGTTCAAGAGGGCTTTTTGCATTGAAAAGTGTGTCAATTTTTACCCAATCGCCACCAAACTACAGATCCAACTAGGGGTGGATCCTATAGAGGTGGGTTTTTAATATCTTTTCAATTGCAAGGCTAGATCTAAGTAGATCTAAGAAATACCAAAATTGGGGTTTTGATTTAATTAGGGTTTTATGACCAATGAAGATAGAATGGATGAAAGAGGCACGTACCTTGTAGATCTTACCTCAATTGCTTATGGCCACCTTGCAAGTTGATATCATTCTCCTATGTGTATATTCAAGAGTGAGATCCAAGTGCTCCAACCAAATCGCCCTTCTCCAAGATAGCCAAATCGTCCTCCTCCTACAAGACAAGATCAAAGAAACAAGTCAAGCAAGATGATTATGAAAATGGTAGAAAGAGGTAATAGAAAGCATCAACTATGTCACGAAGATACAATAATGATACTCCCTGTTACAAGATCAACCCAAGAGAGAATATGTGGATCCCTCCAACAATAACCCTCATGAAGTCGCCCTCCTCTCTCCAATTCGACTTTCCTGTCAAAAGGTTAGCAAAAGCACCAAAATCCACAATGATACATAGAAGAGATACTGTATATTCAATATGCAAGAGAATCCACAATGCAAGAGAGATGTGCTCCACAAAAAATCTTCTATTCCAATATTCCAGAGCTCCAAAGGTGAGCTTTACAATGGGGGGTCTCCTCCTTATATAGGATAATAAAGACCAAAACCCTATACCACTCTACAATACTACATCAAATGAGTGGTTGAGATTATAAGATCTCATCATACAATCAATGGCTAGGATGAACCATAACATAATATCACTTGGATCACCCAATATAACAAAAGCGCCCTCACTAAATGGTACAATGGAGGGTGACGGCATCCCACTAGAGGGGTAAAAAGTACAATGATCCACCTCATGATGACTAGGACATGATAAAATAAGCACATGGTGGGGCTAGGAGGCATCAATCCTTACTAGCTCATCCCCAAGGCACAATAAAATAATAAAATATGTCCAATATAATATAAATGATCAAAACTGTCCTCAGAATCCATGACAGTCAAGCTGTAAATGTCCTCCTGTGATCAATCCGGGCATACCCACATGGTGAAAACTGACTGGAAGATAGTGATGCCACCCTGGAAGACCTCTGTGAAGACCAAATGCCAAAACCTTGCCTCAATTGCCCAAATCGATTTCCTCAGCGACCACTTTATCCCATTTTTTAACTGCCTCGGGAACTGTGAAAGTGCCAAAACTGCCTCCTAGGGTGCTAGCGCTGTCCATCTGAGCCCACCAGGCTCTCCGGGAGGGGGGATAAATGGTAATAACAAGTGGCTGGACCACCCCTCCATCATCAGCGCCCTAGGTGAACTGGCCTCTCGGGGCCCCTGCTGCTCAGGCTGGGAAATCAGCCCCCAATCTGGTCAACAAGTGTAAAACTGCATCAATCACTGTCAGAAGTGCCTGGAACTGAAAGACAAGTGTCTCAATGGATCCAGAAGACCCAAATCCACTAGGAATGAGTACTCATACACCCTGGGTTGCCCTAATGGGCCTGCTGTAGGGTCCACCATATATGGACAATGTATAATCTGCTGATCTGAAGAAATAATAAACCTGCTGAACTGGATCAAACATCATCTGCATCATATGTCCATCATATGATATCATCATCAAACATGTGGGCCCATAAATCATCATCAATAATCATCATACATGGTGCACATCATCACGGATCCCAAGAATATATATAATCAAGGATAAATCACATCAGTAGACTAAGACAGTGCTTCTCTAATCATTTCCATAGCTAAGCTCAAAGTATAAATTCCATTCAGTGGCATTAATCGAGTTAACATATTCCGTTGTTATGATAAATTACTTGCACAATAGTTCAAATGACAAACTCACCCATTGGACATGGTCAGACTGCTAGTGAAGGATGAAGGCTAGGAGCAAGGTTGGGCCAAGGGTTTGACTTGTCTAACTTAACTCAAAAATACTTTGGACTGGGAGAAGGGGGAAGCTACAAACTCTGTGTTGGACAAAATAACACGGGGGATGGCTGTGCCTCACAAATGGATAAGTTGTTTAGAGAGTGTTTATTCAACTTAGGCATCATGTCTACATCAAGTTGATCCAGGTTCATTAGGATCATTCAATTTTATTTCCATGGCCTTTTTGGCCTACATAACCCTTCGGATTTCAGATGTGCTGAGAAGCACAACTAGTTGCAGCTTGCATCCAGGGCATGTTTTTCATATACTTATACAAGGTCAGCAATTGTTTAGATATAGCTTTTAAGAACTATTGCTTTCTGGACCTTTCTTATACTCTTCGAGGAGTATTTTTAGCGTTTCATTGCTCTTGCCCTTTTTGTTTCCATGGGCGAATTTATTTAGTTTCCACAGGTAGAACATGAGCTTTCAGTTTTAGCCAACAACATCTCAAGTGACTAGGGGGAGTTCGAGCCAATGCCAAACATCGGGACAACCGACCAGAATGATTTAGGCCTACAATCCAACTCACCAAAGGTAAGTTCTGTCACCAACTCAGAGCCGAGACACTGGATAAACAAGGATGCGGTCCAAACACAGAGGTAGAAAAATGGGGAAGTCCTCAGTATCAGAAAGTCAAATGAGACAAATCAGGGTTTTAAAGTCAATCAGGAAGGTCATGTATGGATGGAGATAAGTGAATATGGAGCCTACACTAGCAGACAACTGGTGTCGGGAAAGACCATATCTATGTAAGGTGAAAAACCAGTGAGTTTTGTTAAATGATCTAAATGTGCAAGCAATTGTCCATTTTATGATTTGCAGTTCATTTTAAATAAATTGCCACGTCAGGAATAATATACCAAGCACATGCCATGATCATGACTAAATCAACAAGATAATAATCCACAGTCAGTGAGAACATATCCATCTCATCATACAACATCATCATAATAATAATCATCCTGCATCATCTGAAACACTGCTGAAATACATCTCTAGGCACTGAACTGAAACTGTAATGGGATAAGTGGTCACATCAGTCATCAAATCTGAACTCTCAAGGCTCAGCCTTGACACAAGGTCATAAAATCTGAATAATGTATGGCTCTGATCATGAGTGATCCAAAATATATAGCCATGCTCTGGAATAAAGGAAGCTCTGGAATGTGCAGATATCTGCTGTACAAGAATAGTAGCCCTGCTACTATGGTGTGATAACATATTGAAAAAATTCAAAATGTAATAAATAAGTGATCTATGGGTGAAATTTGACAATGGGATGCTCGTTTTCTAATCCAGAGCACCCATTTAACCCATAAACCCACTTTTCCTAAGTTTTGAGTAAGTATTTATCTCAAAAAATGATATCTACTCAGAAAACTCAAAAAAGACAATAAATGTCAAAATAAAGACATTAAATAAAAAGACAAATTCCTAAATCAAAGGAAAGTGTCCGAAGTTGAACTGAGGATGAACTAAATTGATTGTACAATCAACTGGGGATGAACTGAGCTCCGAATTAGATGATTCCAATCAAGTCGAACAAGATCTAGTTAACTCCCTCTCATCTCATGCGCCCTCCTTGGGAATTGCACCCTAGTTTGCATGGGATTTCTTATTTAAGGGAGGCTTTTGCTCCATTATTCGCATCAGAAGGTCGAACCTCTGCTTGCTATTGTAATATTTTTCATTGAATAAATAAGAGGCTTTGGAGGTTACCCTGGTGTTGTCTTTGGTGTTGGATCGTCATGCTTTGCTCCTTATGAGGTAAATTGGTATCGTTATATCATGCTAGTAACTGTTGTGTTCATCTGTCTTTGAAGGGAAAATATTTTCATAAGGAATAGTAAGTAGTGCTTTACATATTATTTGTTATTGTTAATAATATGAAAATCCTAGAGGTAGAAAAAAATCTTGCTTGAATCTATCAAGTCTCATGCTTTCTTGTAATTATTCACACAGATGCGTTTAATCCCTTTGCTGGTGTTGTTTTTTGATCTTACAGGTTGCTTAAGCTGGAGGAGTGGATGAACACGTTAGATCTTCTTCCCATTCAGCAAATTTAAACAAAGTGACGGATCCCACCGGTGCATCAGGAAGCAGACTCCATAGCCCCTCTTCATTTGCTCAAACCCCCATGGGTTCCGATTTCTAGATCCAAAAATTATCTTTCATCTATTCTGGTTACCGGTTCTATTTTCTTACTTGGATCTAGATTTTAAAGTTGATTTCAAAGTAGATCTAAGTTTTGCAATCTAAAATTTATAGAACGTTTATCAAATATTTCTATATCTAGATTGCTTTCTCTCCATTATTGCAAGTTTCAAAGCATAGATCTAAATGCGCAAAATTAAAGAGATTGTTTGAGTTAAAAGTTTTTATCAAACAAGATTAGTGTTTAGATATTTGCTTGCCATATCTTAAAGAGGCAAGTAAAGATCCTAAGAAGGCAAGCTTTCTAGCTTGCCTTACTTAGTCCTTTGTTTCATTTTTCATAACTAGTTTACTTAGGAATTTTTTTGCAAATTTTGTAAGTGTGGCCAAATAACTTTCCAAGTGTTTTTGGCCATTTTATTACAAAAAGAGATCGCTGGTTTTTATTGCATGCCTAGCAAGTTTTAAAATTTAAATGATAAAAAACTTTGATTTAGATGCTTCCGAGATCATTCGGAAAGCCCATTTTACATACTCGTTTATTCATAATTTTCATAGCAATTTGTAGTATTGCCAGAAGCACTCTTAAAGTGTTTTTGGCTGTTTCTTTTAATAAACTAAGCTCGTTGGTTTTTCTTGCATGCTTAGCAGTTTCGAACAATTAAAGCTCAAAAAATTTGGATTCAAGAGTTTCCAAAACCATCCAGAGAACCCATTTCAAACACCTCTGCTTACCATTTGATATTGTAAATTGTTTTGGTTCCTAATGATGAAGGACCAACATTAGTTCTCCTCATTTTTGAATTGTAACAAAAAATAAAAAGAGCTCAGCAGGCTATTCCAGCACCTGCCCCCATCCCCCAAGGGGGATTCGCGTTTTTTTTAATTTTTTTGTTTTAGATTAGTTTCCTTAAGTTATTAGTAATTAAATAACACCACAAAAGCACACAAACGTCTTCAACGGACTTATTTCAATTGAATCTATTTATGCATTGTGCTGCTTTTACAAACAATTGTTCATAAAATAAATTTAATAATTTTTCCCCTTGCTTTCCCGAAGTACTGCACCATTCTTTGGTGTGTGGAAAAGAGATTCTTGGGGCTTAGTTTAGTTTAACCATCCACTTCACATATTTTTAATAAAATTAACCAACACTCAATCCCTGAAGTATGCTCTTAACCGCTGCAGCCTAGTCTGAACAGTTGGGTCAATCAGAAAAAGGTGTAGGGCAACTAGTCTTAATAGGAAAATCCAATTGAACTCAACTTCAAGAACTCGGGAGGTTGCGTTGGTGGACACCATAGAGTCAGAAGGCTACTGTAAGCAGGTTATGCCTCGCCTTGTTGGACACTTGGTTAAGCCGCTATAGCACTCAGTTCAAGAGGTTAAGTTTCTTTTCGGCCAAACCCCCAATAAATCCACTCCCATAATACTCATTAATAATTTAAAATATACAACAAGCCTCTACAATACTTTCACGACACAACACAACAAGTATTTCACAATCATTCTCATCACTGGTCTTTATTTCTTAATGTTTAAATTCAATTATAAAATGTCGTGAATGCATCTATATCCTGTGTTGTATCTAATTTAATTTCAATTTGCAGATCTTGCTTAGTTGTTATATTTGTTCATTTCATCATATTAACTTTTAGATTAGCTTTTTACTTGTTTCCATAGTTAAAAGCCTTAGAATATTTTCATAGGGACCACCCCCCTTGTCTTCGCTAGGAATAAGCCTAGACGGAGGAGTCGAGTAATCGGGTGACAGCACTTTACTCTGACTTGCCCCCAAGGACACACCGAGCGGCTCAAAGGTTTCTTGTCGCGTTCCCCCCAAGTGTGTATTAGGCGGCAACAAGCTAGTCAAGCAAGTGCTAGGTAGGGGGCGCTCTATGGAAAACCACAAAGCAATATCACGTGAATTCCATGTGTCATGATCTTGAATACTGCACTAAGATAGAGCCTCCAAATGCCACCGGATCACCAAAACATGCCAAGCACTCCATGAGAAAGGGTATTACATGTGATTTTGATGCCATATGAAACCCAAAACACTAGGGTGCTCTTCAAGAAAGTGATCCATATGCAATATACTAGTGCAACATCATCCATAACCAATCATCATGAGAACAAGCATCCCATAGCTACTAGCCCAAATATATCATGAAAATCCATATGCTAGGGCATCGTCACAACATCAAGCAAAAACTTAGCATCAAGGCACCTAGGCCATCCATAACTCCATTAACCTGTAATCCCTGTTAAACGTGACACAAATCACATGTGGACACTCATGATTAAATGGAGGGTAACATAGGGCATCAATAAAATTGTCTTCTCTCATTTCATTTATTAATAATGTCTCTGTCTCTATTCATCCTCTTCATTTCTATTGGATTTTCATTTCCAATGTATGTCTATTCAGTATAAACTCTTGCAACTTCTTTACCTCAGTTTTCATCTAGATCTAAAACAATAAAAAATGTTTAGTGGGATGCATCGACATATACAAACTTTATGAAAATATTACAAATTAAAAAGGATTCAGTTGAGATTCTACTTCTACGTGAACATACCTCATTTCCATGCATATCCACAAGTGTCTTTAACTCTGCTCTGCGTAAAAGAACCATATGTCCTTTCCCAAGAAGCCGATCCAAGAGCTGCATAAAGATGTAAAGGCCTTAATAGATAAAGTTTAAACAGACCTTGTAATTAAAATCCAACAAAAACCATATGACCACCTAGAAAGGTAGAAATTTCAAAATTTGGGGAAATCATTTGCTTTTAAAGATTATCAGTTTTAAGGCACCTTCAATTTTCACCTATCTAAATGTTGGTACAATAAAGTTTCAACATACTTAACTACAACATAAGAGTCGAAACAGCTTCATAAAGAGTTTATTTTTGTATAAAATATCAAGTTTCCCTCAATTTATTTCCTCATTTTCTACTCGAACCATTTAATTGGCTAAACAAATATTGGATGTCATTTTCTACTCGGACCATTTAATTGGCTAAACAAATATTGGATGTCATTTCTTATTTATTCACAACTATTAAGAATCCAAATGTTAAAAAAGATGTACCTAATATTTGAACAAAGATTTGCAATGCTATAGGGAGAATATTGAGTTAGAAACACTCAGCAAAAATACAATAGAAATATGTTTATGTAATAATCAGCATTCCTTAATGTGCCTCTGTAAAGTACCAAGTGAAATATAACATTAACTACAAAAAGACAATAAATGCATCTATGCCCTCCCTTGGCTTAATATTACTACAATATTATCATTTGAAAGTATAAACACTCACTGACTAGCAAAGACACCTGTGTTCACTAGTGAGGTCAATGGAGTATTAAGCAGAGGCACAAAACTCAACTTTGCAAAAGACTTGTTTTGGTCGAAGGGTCAAACTTGACTCACGACTCAGCATGGACCAAGGGTCGACTCGACAAGCACTTGAGGGTCGACTCTACAAAGACTCGACATATATAAAATTTTAAAATACACAATTCCTAAAACATAAATTTTGCATTGAAATTAGACATGAATTGTTAGGTTGAACATAATGCAAACATAACACAATCCCAAAATTGTATATCTAGGTATATCATATGATCATGCCTTGTTGATTGGCTTGTCAATGGGGGATCCCAACTAGGGTCCTTGAATCAAAGGACTAGCATGCATTTACCCATAAGAGCCAATTGAGCATAACCGAGACATGGGGTTTTTCCAAGCCTAGTCAAACTCGATCGGGTCAAATTGGGTCAAACTTGCCTCAAAATGGCTGACTAAATCTAGTTGGGTATGGACAGGGCCAATCTAAATTGACACATTTTGAAGGTCAAGTCACGCCAAACCAAAGAATCTAGGTAGACTCGATTAGTTTATGTGACTATGGTGTTAAGTTGTTTCCTAGGGTTCCATTGCATTGTGATTTTCTTCACCCAAATGGAATGATCTCAAAGGGATGAGGTCAAATACCAAAAAATACAAAAACTTCCATCAAAAGATAAAAAATCAAACCTGAAATAAAAGAGTATCAAACTTTGAAATCAAAAATCATATCATAATTACACTATAACAACATACAAGCTTGGTTGGTCTTGTTAGAAAATTCTATTAAATATCCATAACTAAGGTAATTAATTCTACTTTCAATATAAATTCCTCTAGAATGAACTTTTCAAGAGTCTAAAAATGTCATCATGACATCATCATTTGGCAAACAACTTGTTTTAGCAACGAAGTGACTTCATAAGGGTGCAATTTACATTAACTAATATTTTTATTGATGATTCATTCCCAAGATGGCATTGAAACGGATGAGTCAACTCATTACCCAAGTCAATTTCAACTTAGCTTGATTATATTACATATAAACCCCCATAAACTCCTATGTGGGCTTGGTGATTAAACATCTCAACATCAACTTAACAAATTGACACCAACTAGACAAGTCAACTCAACTCAATGAATGCTTCAACCAGTGGTAAGCTCAATCACCATCATAGTGATAGGCGCTAGTTTAGAAGGTTGTTGTAGAAGTAGTTATCTATAAGAAATCCATTCTTTATAAGCCAAATCATTAGTAATTGATTAACTAACTTATTGTATAAATATCACACTCTAATGAACGCAAAAGCCATCCATGAATCTAAGTATTAGAACTCAGTTCTACAAGAATGTTAGGTGAGGTTCAAAATTTCCAATTCAGAAATAGGAATTGCTAGGAAGAGTTGAATAGAGTTCATATAGGTCATAGTTAGAAATTGCTAGGAAAAGCTGAATAGAGTTCATATAGGTCATGGTCATATCATTGTTTTATTAAATGGTAGTGTTAGATAATAAAATGTTTTACTACATATTATAATAAACTATCATCTTACATGACAAAAGGGGTCAAAACACTTAATGTGTTGATTAGGCATTAATTGTGTATTAACTCGATGCTAGTTGATTGTCTCTTTGATGAGACATATGAGTTTTATATCTTGTTTTGATTTTGTGTATTAGGCATTTTAATTTTGACATATGAGTTGGTTCAGTTCTCTCTCTCTCTCTCTCTCTCTCTCTCTCTTTCTCTCTCTCTCATAAATTCATATGAATGATTGGGTCATGTGTGTCTTAGTGTTCTATTCAAATTGTAATATTTTCGGTCATTATGCAATGAAGGAGTGAAAATTTGAGCATACTACACCCCTAGTTATGCCATTCGGTATCAAAGTGAGGATGGAAGCTCTAAAAAGAGAATTGAGGAAGAGAAAGTCTTAGAGAAGACTGTTAGAATTATTAACCCTTCTAGACCTTAGTTTATCCATTATTTGGTTTCCTAGGTGTTTAGAACAATATTATTTGGCTCTATAGTTCATTATTTGTTAACCTTAGTCAATCTTATCCACTATAGCGGCCTCATTTGCTTTAATTCCTGCTTTTACAGTGCTTTTATGAGCTAAGGCGCCCAACCTACTTTATTTTGCTTTTATCCAGCTTTTGTGAGTTAAGGCAGCTTTTATCTTGTTTTTTACTTTGGATTAGGATGAGCAAAAGCGCTAGGATGACTTGGGTAAGTTATTGCTTTGTTGCCTCAACATCTTCCTTCAATTTCTCCTCAAAAGCCACCCACTAGCTTATTTTTGGCCACTCATTGTCGACCTAGGCCCACTTAGCCAATTCGTGACCTTTAGCTATGGGTTGGAGTTGGATACTTGCCATATAGGGGGATTTTCTCTATTCTAAGCCTGCCACATGTGAGCTACTTGAGTTGCCTCCAAACCTCTCAAATTTTCTCTTGAGGATGTATTATATATTGTATTCTAATTGCTAAATATTATAGAGATGATATTTACATCAATTGAGTTCTATCTCTTCAATATTTCTCCTTATTTCTGCAAATCTCTGAGTAAATTCTTGTTAGGACTATGTTTCTAGATCCAGGCTTATTAGAATTTCTACATGTTATCAGAGCTTAGGGAGCCCAGGGAGCATAGTTGTTTGTTGTAGCGCACTAGAAGCAGTGGAGTTACCACAGAAATCTTGGAGCAATTGCCTTGAGTCCTTTGGCTTTCCATTGGGGTCTACCCAGGTGTGAAGCACTCCCGAGAGTTCCTACTATCCAAGCAGAGCTCGTAGCTTGATCAAATTAGTCTTTCAGTATAAGATTTCAGATAGTTTGTTTTGCAAGTACTGAAGATCAAATGATAGAAATCTATTGTTGAAGAAGAACTCAGATCTTTCCATATCTCATCATTGTTCTCCTCTCATACTTTAGATACTGAAGATTATGTGCAAGATAATTGTTAGGTTGCCCACTGGGCAAATAAGGAATAAACTCAAGAAGGCAGAAAGAGATAGGCGTGAAAGCGCACTATATTTCTCATTAACCAAATGTACATATATATATAATGAGAAATGTCCCTTGGGTTTCATATTCCCAAGTGGACTCTTGGACTCCCGGTTGACTCTTGGTCTCCCTTCACATTAATATTACTCACACCGAGGATTAGACTCCAACAAATCCCCCCTTAATCCAAAGGGTGTATATGAGTCCAAGAAGAAGAAGAGAGCTGAATAAGTAGAAGTGGACAGCTACCACCAGCTGAACATTTCCATCTCGAACATCCTTTACTAAGAAGATTAGCGAGAAGCTTGCACATGCTTCTGCTAAATACAAGAGCTCTCTGAAGGGATGGTTTTTAGGTTAACCATCAACCAAAATAGGCTAGCAGAAGGCTGAAATCTTCTACTATGTGTGTGGTTCAATGTTGACCACAAACGCTCGAACTTGGCGATACCAATCGCTCATAGGTTCTCTGGAATGGTTGGGATGGGCTGACACCAAACCAACTGGAGAGCTGAAAACAGGTAATGAACAGCAGCAACTTGCTGAACATTTCCATCTTGATAACTGTTTGCCAAGTTAGCTAGAAGCTTGCACATGCTTCTGCTAAATGAAGGTGCTCTCGATACCGATGGTTTTAGGATGACCACCAACTTTGGAGCTCAGTCGAACATAGCTCTTCACAAGCTCGCTTGTTCCGGCTCGCTTGTACTCGCTCGCTTGTTACTGACGGTCTTCATTCCCCCCTGTCAGGAACAATGTGAGGAGAGGAGAGTCTCATGGTGTCACAACTAGACACAAAACACATGAGTACTCTATGTCAAGTATATATCTTTTGTCTTCAGGATACATGCATATCAGATGGCATCTCGATCAGGCTCACTTGATATGACTTACTTGAGGAAGGTTGTAAGTGTTGGTTGTCAAAAGGACAAGGCTTTGAAACTTGAAGCCTGACATCATGTTCCCCCCTGTCAGGTACAAAGTGAGGAGCAATACAATAATCCGCTCCAAGTTTCACTCTTGCAAGTTTCTTCATCTTCACACACCGATCTGAAGAATGGTTTGTTGAGATATTGTAACTTCAAAGACTATTATATTTGTACTTTATTATTCCGGAGATGATTCATTCCTCCGTGAAGATCTTATTGTATATCCGGAGATGTTTATTCCTCCGTCGGAATGTGGTAACTTGGGTTATTAGACTTCCCTAGTGGGGGTCGGCCCTGTATGTGTTATGTGGGTCAAAGGGTTATTAGACCACCCTAGAGGGGTCGGCCCAGTCAGTTATAATGGGGTATTTAACCTAATGGTTAAATACGAGCCTACATGTACTTGTGTAAAATACATATCAGAGTAGTGTATAAATAGAGGAGGTGTGTTCCTCATTATACACATTCACTCACTTGAGGATATCGCACTTGTGGAGGAGAGGTCTGCTATTGTGGAGGAGGAGATCATGTCTCAGGGTTTCATCTTTGTATATTGCTGGTCATCTATATTGAGGAAGCTTTGCTGGGTTTTCTACCCCATGAGGGTTTCCCAGGATAAATCTTTGTCTATTGTGTTTATGCTGTGCTTGTTGTTTCTTCAGTGATCCTGTATATGCTATTATTGTGAAATAGAATGTAATGCTGCTATTTTCTGTCTTAGCATATTGAATTTTAACATGGTATCAGAGCTAACCTGAAGGAAGACAAGGTATGGCACTAAAGATACTTGCTTTACTTACGACAATTTGAAGGTTAGGGTTTTACATAGCAAAAACCAGTCATCGTAGCACTTTCGCTATAAATCCGTTTTGGTGAAGTTTTCGGATCTGAAATTGTTACAGGACGAAGCTAAAATCTCCAGGTACCTTGTGTCCAAAGGACAACCTCTAATTCGTTGTACTTTGTGATTTATGATCTGTACAATATAGGGTTTCTGCCTCTTCCAGATGTGAGTCAAAATCAGGTGACCTTGGGAAAAAGGTCATAACTTGGGCTAGGAAGCTCCAAATGAAATTTCGTGAAAAGTGACAGGTAGTACACAGACTGTACTATCTCAGAAAACTTTTTCAGAGGCTGAAGTGGAACTAGTGACACGTGGCATGCCGTACAAGTTCGCTCTCCTGTATTATCCCATAAACAGGTCACGTTGCGACACTTGGCATAACTATCTCTCAGAGAATCCAATTGAGGTCAGACCTGTCAATATGGAAAGATAACAGGCCGAGCTATCTCAGAAAACTTTTTGAGAGGCTGAAGGTCAAACAGTGACACGTGGCACGCCGTACAAGTTCGCTCTCCTGTATTTTCCCAAAACAGGTCACGTTGCGACATTTGGCATAACTCTCTCTCAGAACATCCAATTGAGGTCAGACCTGTCAGGATGGAAAGCTAACAGGTCAGGCTATCTCAAAAAACTTTTTCAGACCCTGTGGATCAAAAATTTCGGAGTTACACCAGAAACAATCAGGTACATATTTCTGTCAAAACAGAATTACTTTTTGGTACCTTCATTCATGGCTTCCGGAATTTAGGGCTTTGAAGAAAGTTGGAATTTTTGTAATCGGAGACCACGGCTGGATGCTACTCATCAAAATCGAAATTTAGAGACCAAGATCAGAATTTTTGGTTGGGCAGAAGGCCGGGCTTGATTAGACCCTAGTTCGGGACTTTGATCAGAAAAGTGGAAAATTAGGGCTTCTGTAAAAATGGGAATTTTTGAAACCTGTGACCACGGCTGGAAGCTCCTCAGAAAAATAGAAGCTTAGAGCTTTGGATCAAACCTTTTGATGGGGAAAAAGAGTGGGCTTCATCAAACCCCAGTTCAGGGTCACGTCCAGTGAATCCGAAAGTTTCAAAGGCAAAATTGAGGAGTAAAACTTTGCAGTTTTCAAATTCTGAATATACCAGTTTGATCAGCTCATCAAGGCGCATATTTCTATCCTTTCGGAAGTTTGAAATTCAAAGTTTGAATTTTTTGGGTTTCTCTGACAAACCCATATCCAGCTCCAGGTCCAGTTCTTGCAAATCAAGTGGATTGGGTTAATCCTAGAAGAAGATGGATTGGTCACCTGCATAAGTGAAGAAGTTCCTGTCTCAGAGGGAGATGAGGATAAGGTCTTACATAAGAAGAATACAAGCGATCTTGACAGGTATGACTCATCGAGGTATGTTTCGATATTTGTCAATGATTAAGTTTATGGTATGTTTGCCTTCAGGTTATTACAGTTAGTACAATTTTGATTTTAGATTTGTCGTATAACCTTAACAAAATTATGAATGCATGATAGAAGATATTCATTGGTTAGGGTGTTGACACTTATGATTGTACTAATGCATTATGATGTTGTGTGAGGTTGATGTTGTCTACTAACAAGATACAGGTACATCACAAAAGACAAATCAGGTTCCATGACCATGAAAACATGAATACAAAGACTCATCCATAATCTTTGTTCTACTTACGAGGTATGTATGACTTTGTTATATTATGCTTAACCTATGAGACATGCAGGTTCTAGCTCAGGATCTCTAAATCATTGAAGAGATTGTTTAGGTGTGTTGTACATAACCAAGTAGGTATACTAATCCAGGTATGTTTCCCATGAATCTTACCTTGTGTTAGGATCCCTTATATAAGTATACTTGGAATGATTGGTTATGCTTATTCATAAAGTTAGTAATCAAGGGATTATGCATATTATATCTTTTATCTTGATTGATGATATGCATGAGTAAAAGAAGACTTACTTGAAACCCTGAATACTAATGATCATGACTATACATATTCAAGATTATTTAGAATTAGAATGTTTTGAGAATATACTAATGAATGAATGTTTGTGTATGAGATCATGAGGATGACACTAGTGCACACTTGAGCATGCACAGTGGTAAAGAATGAATAGAAGTTCAAAGGACATATAGAAGATCAAGTGGGAGGAAACCACACAAACATAAAAGATAAGTATTTGAGTTGTTATTTGAAATAGTAAATGATATTTCTTGTATGCATATTTGTATTCCTAGAACATATCATGTTGAGTGCAAACATTCATAGAGCATTGAACTTTATACTACTAATATGCATATGATTGGTAAGTTGGACAAACATTCCATTGTTGCTTGTCTAGAATGAAACCTCTTTGCTGACATGCTGAGAGCTGTGCACACTCTCGATAGTATGTTCTGGTAGAGATGGAAGGCATCTAGATAGCCACTGTATGCATACAGGATATGGGAAAGTGTTGTGCCAAAGTATTGGTCAAGATAGTTGCATAACTATGTAAATGATATCTGTATGCATAATAGGTTATCATGATTTCATGATTATGAAGGATTACTAATCATGTACTTAATTTTGTTTTGTAGGAAAGATCATGAAGAATAATGAACACCGAACAAGTGATGGATGTTCAACAAGAAGATTTACAAATCAAACAAAATATAGAAGGCTTGTGGCTAGAAGATTCTCTTAGAAAGAGGAAGAGAATCATGATGAGATGTTTGCTCCAAGTGGCTAGATAAGACCATTCTCTTAATGGTGTAATTAAAGAAGAAGTGTGAATCAGGTTCTGTATGGGTTCCCAGGATCGATAGTATATTGATGAGGATACATGTGGGGATTGTATCATCCTTGAACACTTGTTCTAAAGTGATCCGTAGACAGGTGTCTCCGAGAAAGAAAAGGGGATTGGATCATCCCTGGACTTTCAGTCCTAAAGAGAGCCGTAGACGTGAGGTCTCCGAGAATGAAGTCCTTAGTGGACAGTTGAGGGGATTGGATCATCCCTGGACTTTCAGTCCTAAAGAGAGCCGTAGACTTGAGGTCTCCGAGAATGAAGTCCTGAGTGGACAGTTGAGGGGATTGGATCATCCCTGGACTTTCAGTCCTAAAGAGAGCCGTAGACGTAAGGTCTCCGAGAATGAAGTCCTTAGTGGACAGTTAAGGGGATTGGATCATCCCTGGACTTTTAGTCCTAAAGAGAGCCGTAGACGTGAGGTCTCCGAGAATGAAGTCCTTAGTGGACAGTTGAAGGGATTGGATCATCCCTGGACTTTCAGTCCTAAAGAGAGCCGTAGACGTGAGGTCTCCGAGAATGAAGTCCTTAGTGGACAGTTGAGGGGATTGGATCATCCCTGGACTTTCAGTCCTAAAGAGAGCCGTAGACGTAAGGTCTCCGAGAAGTGGGGATTGTATCATCCCCGGACCTTGGTCCCTGAATTGATCCGTAGACGTATGGTCTTCGAGAATAAAGTGATGGGGATTGCATCATCCCGGAACCACTAGTTCAAAATGTACGTGAGGACTGCATCGTCCATGAACTGGGTTCAAAATGTACGTGAGGACTGCATCGTCCATGAACTGGGTTCAAAATGTACGTGAGGACTGCATCGTCCATGAACTGGGTTCAAAATGTACGTGAGGACTGCATCGTCCATGAACTGGGTTCAAAATGTACGTGAGGACTGCATCGTCCATGAACTGGGTTCAAAATGTACGTGATGGGATTGCATCGTCCCTAGACATTAGACTTGTCTTAAAGTGATAAGGACTAATCATCCTGTAAGTAGATTGGGATTGCATCGTCCCTAGACATGGTGAGGTGTCTTAAAGTGATAAGGACTAATCATCCTGTAAGTAGATTGGGATTGCATCGTCCCTAGACATGGTGAGGTGTCTTAAAGTGATAAGGACTAATCATCCTATAAGTAGATTGGGATTGCATCATCCCTAGACATGGTGAGGTGTCTTAAAGTGATAAGGACTAATCATCCTGTAAGTAGATTGGGATTGCATCGTCCCTAGACATGGTGAGGTGTCTTAAAGTGATAAGGACTAATCATCCTGTAAGTAGATTGGGATTGCATCGTCCCTAGACATGGTGAGGTGTCTTAAAGTGATAAGGACTAATCATCCTGTAAGTAGATTGGGATTGCATCGTCCCTAGACATGGTAAGGTGTCTTAAAGTGATAAGGAGTAATCATCCTGTAAGTTGATTCGGGATTGCATCATCCTTAGACATGGTGAGGTGTCTTAAAAGGATAAGGATTGATCATCCTGTAAGTTGATCTGGATTGCATCATCCATAGACATGAGAGATGTCTTAAATTGAGAGGGATTGACCATCCCGTAATTGGATCATGTGTGTTGCAGGGTATGCTGCTGTTGTGTATACTTGTATCAGTGTGGATACTTGTATTGATATATGTATTAGTGAGAATACATGCTTTTGATGATAGATGTATTAGTGAGAATACATGCTTTTGATGATATATGTATTAGTAAGAATACATGTTTTGATGATAGATGTATTGGTGAGAATACATACTTTTGATGATACATGTATTGATTAATGTACTTGTATGGTTGAGGATACTTATGTTGTAGATCGAGATGATCCAGATGCTGTAGATCGTGATGATCCAGATGCTGTAGATTGAGATGATCCAGATGCTGTAGATCGAGATGATCCAGATGCTGTAGATCGTGATGATCCAGATGCTGTAGATCGAGATGATCCAGATGGTGTAGATCGAGATGATCCAGATGGTGTAGATCGAGATGATCCAGATGCTGTAGATCGAGATGATCCAGATGTTATAGATCGAGATGATCCAGATGCTGTAGATCGAGATGATCCAGATGTTGTAGATCGTGATGATCCAGATGCTGTAGATCGAGATGATCCAGATGCTGTAGATCGAGATGATATGACAATGCTGATGATCGTTAGATAACGATGCGGATGATCATAAGATGACGATGCTAATGATCGTGTGATGACGATGCTGATGATCGTGAGATGACGATGCTGATGATCGTGTGATGACGATGCTGATGATCGTGTGATGATGATGCTGATGATCGTGAGATGATGATGTTGATGATCGTGTGATGACGATGTTGATGATAGTGAAATGACGATGTTGTTGTTCATGTGATGATGATGCTGATGATCGTGTGATGGCGATGCTGACAATCGTGAGGATTCAGATATTGATGTTGCTGTAGCTGTTTGAGTGCTGCAGAAGATAAAGACTCAGTACTGAAGATGTTGATGTTCCAGTATTGAAGATATTCCAGTAACTGGTTGAGTTACTGATGATGTTGAGAAAGCTTCCAATGATTTATAGATGTATCATGTATGATGTTGATGACTCCTTGCTCGTGCAGATGCTGTTATAATATCCTTCTCGTTAAGGGGGAGTGTTGAGATATTGTAACTTCAAAGAATATTATATTTGTACTTTATTATTCCGGAGATGATTCATTCCTCCGTGAAGATCTTATTGTATATCCGGAGATGTTTATTCCTCCCTCGGAATGTGGTAACTTGGGTTATTAGACTTCCCTAGTGGGGGTCGGCCCTGTATGTGTTATGTGGGTCAAAGGGTTATTAGACCACCCTAGAGGGGTCGGCCCAGTCAGTTATAATGGGGTATTTAACCTAATGGTTAAATACGAGCCTACATGTACTTGTGTAAAATACATATCAGAGTAGTGTATAAATAGAGGAGGTGTGTTCCTCATTATACACATTCACTCACTTGAGGATATCGCACTTGTGGAGGAGAGGTCTGCTATTGTGGAGGAGGAGATCATGTCTCAGGGTTTCATCTTTGTATATTGCTGGTCATCTATATTGAGGAAGCTTTGCTGGGTTTTCTACCCCATGAGGGTTTCCCAGGATAAATCTTTGTCTATTGTGTTTATGCTGTGCTTGTTGTTTCTTCAGTGATCCTGTATATGCTATTATTGTGAAATAGAATGTAATGCTGCTATTTTCTGTCTTAGCATATTGAATTTTAACATGGTTGTGCTTCCCACAATGGCGACAAGGATGAAGATCAAAACATTGATCTTTCACATGGCCAACTCTATCACAATGTTGGCATCTGGAACTCTGAATAGAATGTACATTTGACATGATTTCACTGTTTTCTGGCAGCTGAAGGAATCATCTTCAAACAAGGGGTTATTCTGAACAAGCACTAGTTCAGAATGTTGATTCCTGTGATGTGCATCTTCCTCAATGGATTTCAAATTCAGCAGTTGATTAATAACTGTTTGTAGTGTGTCTTTGTTGATTGTGATTGAGTCATCTGCAGCTGAATGTACTAGGGTATTCAACAACTCTAATGTTTCTTATGTATTAGACATAGTGATTGCAATTTGAGGCCTCCTTGTGCAAGTAGGACCAAGTACAAAGACTCAAACAGACTATAGGCTTCTTGCAAATCCGCCATTTACAAGCAAAGTTTCAGCAGACTAAAATTCAAAAGTGAAGGGTGTCGGACTCAGCCAAAGAATGCACCCACATACAACATGCAATTCAGCTTTACTTAAGTTTGGTGTTGTACACAAAACACAAGTGCAAGTACCAAAACACATACTAGAACATACAAACAAACACATTCTGCAAGTTACATTCATGAAGTTGAATGATGAATCTACTACACCTTAGCCTGATGTAGACGTACTCTTCTTTTGGAGCAATTATAGCAACAACTGCAAACTTGCTTGGATTCTTCAAGCAGGCATACCAAACTGCTCTTGAGTCTTCTCTGCAAGCTTACTTCTGTCAATTAGATGTAGGATAACTAATGGCTAGAGAAAGAGGCATACAATGTGCACTATACAGGTCTGCATTATGCAGCACTATTAAGACAATTCCAATTCTGCAATTCTAAAAACAAATCTGCAACAATATGCAAATTAATTCTACAGCAGCATACAAACTTCGAAAATTTAGAATTTTGCAGCAAAAAACATTGAGCTTCTCTCACTCATTGAAGAAATAGGGTTTCCCTTAGGCACACGCAATAGCCTTCACGTTCCTCCAATGAGCTCATGCTCTTCACTTGCAGCAAACTTTATTTAGGCGACTATGATTCTTCACCACACCAATGCATGCAGAAGCTCCATCATTCAATTTCAGCAACAATATAGCTCATAGCTCATTGCTCATGGGTCCATGCAGTCTCAGTTCACGTCTGGAAAGATGGAAAGATCGCAATCATACAATTACAGAGTTCACCCATGGAATAATACCAGCACTCATTTAGCAGCAATGGCTCTAGCTTGCCCCGAAACCTGGAGAAACAACTCATTAGGAATATTAATAGCTTCAGGCAACAATAGCTCACTCCAACGCTGAAGAAGTTCTATAGTGTCTTGGAAACCTATCTATCATAGAGAGATAGCGGCCATCTTCAAAGATAGTTGCAGCTTCAATGCACTAGTTATCACCAGACTTCAATACACCATATGGATTTATCGCATGCACTACGTTGCAATAGGGCATTCACCAATATTTCAACATACAGGCAAAGAGAGCAGCATTTGCTCCACATGCAGCATCCGCTCCACACGCAGCATATCTCCATAGTCCCATCGTGGCCTGAAGATCACAGCACTAGGAGGTCGCATCGACAGGTGAATCGCAGCCTCGTAGCAGCAATCCCTCCATTGAAGAGGACCATCAATACAAAGATAACATAACCTTTAGCATTGACAATCCCAAGGAGTAGCAGCGCCAGTGCAGAGAGCACATAAGCCCCAAAAATTTAACAAACTCACATCAAATATATCTCCCTCTGTGGTAACCAGGTCGAGCTCTCATGCATAAGGTCACAACTCCACCAAAATCGCAGCAGTCACGCCATCATCTCAGCTCCACGATTTCACTTGTAGAGATCTTCCACGGAGCAGCAGGATCTTCCACAAAGCAGCAGGTTGCATACAAGTTAGCAGTAAATGCTACAGACTTCAATACGTAGCATTCAAAGAGGAATCGCAGCAGTCTCACGTATGAGCAACAACAGATAGAAGAGATCCTCCACGCTTATTTAGGGTTTATGCTTCCACAAAGGCATTGTTATCACATATATAGTAGCCGGGATACCATACACCATTTTTCAAATTCCAGTACACTTTTCAACCAGTTCCCTTACATTGAGATGCTAAGATGAGCATCTATTATGGATCATGATTATTATATGGACAACAGTTTTGTTCCCCATGCCATGACTGAGTTTCAGGACGCTCAGAGAGATGACCGATATAGCCATTTAGCCATTTACACAGAGCAGTCAGTATTGCCCAGAGTTACAGTAGCAGTTTCAGAGGACAGATGTTGGTTCAGATGAGGAGCATTCAAGTATATGACTCAGCAGGTATATTTTGGTGTTATGGTTATATTGCTTTTATATCCATTCTTGCAGCATGTCTTAGCATTTAGTATCATGATATGGCGATCATATAGATATGTGGACCTGGTTGTACTTTTATATATATATCATATTGTCCCTGATGAAAATGATTGTCAATGATGACAATACATTAATGACAAAGGCTAAAAGGCGACATGGAAGACAATGGCAAGCATGGATACAAGGACATGGAAGACTTGAAATGGCAAGAAGTGACTAAGCAAGCATGAAGTGGCATTGAAGTAAACACCCTAGATGGTGTCAAGACATGACAAAGTAAACTAGCAAGATGACATGGCAAAATGGAGGAAATGGCAAGCATTACAGTGGGTGTGGGCATTGGACCCCATAGAAACACCTAATGAGTCAAATGACCCATACTGTGGTCATTTGAAGATGATGTGGCATAAAGATTAAGGCACATTTGAAGATGACTTGGAAACATGAAGTAGAGACTTGGCAAAGACATTGAAAAACAATGAGGGCATGTGAAGACCACCATGCTTGTGGGATCAAAGACCAAATATACATATATATATATTTGAATAAAGATAACGTGGAAATAAAATAAAAATATATATATATCATCTGATAAAATAAAATGGAAATAAAAATATATCTTATTTGATAAAATAAGATATTAATTGATAAGTCGGCCTACATGAATTGAGGAAACAAAAAATTGATGTGAAATAAAAAATAACAATCAGGTCGGCCCCAAAAGTTTGATGAAAAACCAGTATAAATACACGTGGAGAATTACTCATTTGGAGTGTGAAAAATTCGGATTGTCTCTGGGTGAAAAATTCGGACTGTCCTCTCTGTGGAAATTCGGACTGTCAAACTGGGTTCTCTGCAAATTTCGGGTTGCTTCAGATTTTCAGTCTCTTCTCTCAGCATTTAGCTCAGTTGTTTGATGATGATCATTCAGTAATATGCTAGTGTCTACAGCAGCTTGATAATGATGACATGCTGAGATAGGACAGTAGGAAAGATAGTATTGAAGATGTATTTGACATACTGGTAATGCTGATATACTCATGGAAAGAGTAAGATGAGTTGATGCTTACTGGTGGACAGAATGAGAAGATAAAACAGGGACAAGATGGTATGTTGAAGATTGCTGAAGACATGATTTTAATATGATGATGATATGATGACATGATGCTGAACATTTTGATGATATGATGCATGGGTAAGACATGGTGAGGATGCTAGACAGTTGTATGCTGGCAAAGACATGGACAGTCTATTGATGAACACTTTGTGGACAGTGTAATATATTGATGAGATCATATACATTTGATGGACATAATGATAACTTGATGAAGACGTTTTTGGGGCTACAAATGATGAACAAAATGTTGATATTGCATACAAGCAGAATGATGATTAGGGCAACAGCTTGATGGGCAGATTTGTAATATGTTGAACTATGATGAACTAGGGCAACAGCTTGATGGGCAGATTTGTAATATGCTGAACTATGATGAACTAGGGCAGTCAGATATGTATGGACATAATGAAGTCTTTTCAGGGCAGCAGTTTTAATGTGGACAAAATGATGATGCGGTCAAGTTGCTTGACATGCTGGTATGGGACAGAACTGGAATAATGAATGCCTGGACATGATGATTGAAGTGGCAGCAGTTTGTTTGATGACAAAGTTGACAACAAGACAAGATTGTGTAGACAAGTGTAAGATAATTGTTATGATTATTTGGTAACAGAAATTTATATGTACATATGATTTACAAGCAGGGTCTTGTACTGAAATGTACTTTTAAATACAAGCAGGGTCTTGTAACCTTTTCTTGGCTGGGTCTAAGAAAAACTATGCAGGGTCCTAGATTTGAAGTTCGTGCTTCTATTTCAGTTGGTACTGAATTGCCTCACGGTTGTAGCCGTTGAACGAAATACAAAAATTACAAAACTATATCTTGTGTCCTTCTTGCAATGTGTTGATGAAAATGAGTTGGTGTTTATTGATGTTAGAGTAGAAATGCAAATGATATGATATTGAAGTGAATGTGAACTGATATAAGATTTGTTGAAAAAGTTGAAATTGTCAAATAAGTCTATGCAAGAGATCACACCTGATCCCATACTGAAGGCATCCAGATGTGCTCTTCCTATCTGCAGTACTGCCAGCCCAATCTGAATCAACATAACCCTGCAGGTTAAACTTTTGATTCGCTTCATATTTGAGCCCATAATCCACTGTACCCTTCAGGGACCTCAGAACATGCTTTACAGCAACCAGGTGAACACTCCTCGGATCCGTCAGGAACTGGCTCAATGTGTTCACAGCAAAGCAAATATCTGGTCTCGTGTTCGTCAGGTACATCAAGGACCCAATCATCTGACGATACATAGAGACATCAACCGGCTCAGATGAAGCATCACATAGAAGCTTCAGATTCGATGCCATAGGTGTGGCCATGGGCTTGCAATCCATCATCCCGAATCTCTTCAGGATATCTACTGTGTACTTCCCTTGACCAAGGAAGATCCCACCTGCACTCTGCCACACCTCCATACCTAGGAAATAATGCATCATTCCCAAATCTTTCATATCGAACTCGGCAGTAAGCTTCCTCTTAGTATCTGCAATCAATCTGTCATCTCCTGTTACAAATAAGTCATCCACATATAGGAGTAGAATCACAGGATTCCCTTCCTCAGCCTTGTAGTAAAGGTTGGAATCCGCTTTACTCTTGGTAAAGCCCAAACTAGATAGGAAACTGTCCATCCTACCATACCAAGTTCTGGGAGCTTGTTTCAAGCCATACAAGGCTTTCTTCAATCTGCACACATATGACTCCCTGTCATGTATTTCGAAACCGAGTGGCTGCTCCACATATACTTCCTCTTCAACTACACCATTCAAGAAAGCAGTCTTGACATCCATCTGGTGTATCTTCCATTTCATTGCTGCAGCCAGGGCAAGTACTGTTCTAATGGAAGTATACCTGCCTACAGGTGCAAAAGTTTCTTCATAATCTACTCCCTCTTTCTGAGAGAAGCCACGAGCTACAAATCTTGCCTTGTATTTCTCTATACTGCCATCTGCAGCATGCTTGATTTTGTAGATCCATTTGGAAGTCACAACAGACTTCTCTTTAGGTCTTGGGACAACATCCCAAACATCATTCTTCATTATTGATTGGTATTCCTCAACCATGGCATCCTTCCATTCTTTCTTTTCCGTTGCTTCTTCATAACCGGAAGGCTCTTTGTTCATAATGTCACAGAGTAAAGCAACATAGTTGGTATGTGATCTGGTTCTCTTCTTTGCTCTGTGTTCTTCTTCTGGAATGCCAAATCTTTCTGCATCTTGAATGAGCTCTCTAGCCCATGCAGGTTTCCTCTTGTGAGAGTTATCCTCACGGGGTGGATCTACAGGTTCTTGCGGATCTTCAAACTCACGAACAACTTCTGGAACTGCTTCAGTCATGGTAGTGTCTTGAAATCTAGTTTCCTTAGGTTCTTCATAAACTTCGATAGGTGCCTTCCTTGATTTGATGAATGCTGAGTTTGCATCAAATGTTACATCCCTGCGGTTGCATCAAATGTTACATCCCTGCGGTTGCATCAAATGTTACATCCCTGCGGACATCAATCTTCTTGAACCCTGGAAAGTATATTCTGTAAGCCTTCGATCTTTCACTGTAACCCACAAAGATACCCTTATTTCCTGAAGGATCTAGTTTAGTCCTCTTTTCCTTTGGGACATGAGTGTATACTGGACAACCAAATATTATGAGATGACTGACTTCAGGTTTCTTACTAGAAAAGACCTCTTCTGGTGTCTTGTTGTCCAATATCTTGTGGGGTGTTCTGTTCTGCACATATACAGCTGTTCTAGCTGCTTTTGCCCATAGATGCATAGGTAGATCCTGGTCATGCAGCATTGCCCTTGCTGCTTCCATGATTGTTCTGTTCTTCCTTTCTGCAACTCCATTCTGTTGAGGATTATAAGGAGCAATCAACTCCCTCTTAATCCCTGAATCACTGCAAAGCTTCTTAAAGTCACCTGAGGTGAATTCTCCACCATTGTCGGATCTGAATGTTTTGATCTTCTTGTCAGTTTGATTCTCCATCAAGGTTTTGAACTCCTTAAACTTATCAAGCACCTCATCTTTATTCTACAAGAAGTATACCCAAGTCTTCCTGGAGAAGTCATCAATAAATGAGACATAATAAACATACCCACTCAGAGAACTGGATGACATAGGACCACATACATCTGAGTGGATGATTTCCAGGATATCTTTTGCCTTGCTTTCACTGCTTGGGAAAGCCTTCTTGATGTTCTTACCTTTTGCACATCCTGTGCAAACACCTTCATGTTTGGTCTTGATTTCAGGAAGACCCTCTACAGCCTTGCTTGCAATTAGAAGTGCCCTATAGTGCATATGAGCAAGTCTTCTATGCCAAAGTTCACTTGGCTCCATGGATTCATGTATCATGGCATGTTCAGGTTGACCCTTCAATTTATACAAACCTCCCTCTTGCTCTCCAATCACTACTGCATCATCGATTGTTTTACCCTTTGGCCACATTAGGACTTGGCCATCCACAAATGCAACCCTCATACCTTTTTCATCCAATGCAGAGATGGAGAGTAAGTTCTTCTTGAGCCCAGGTACATACAGGACTTCTTTCATCTTCAAAGATTTTCCAGAATCTAGGTTGTAGGAGGCTTCACCACTTCCTTTGATTGGGTATTGATAATCATCCCCAAGTTTCACCTTATGGGGTGATTCATGTTCAGATAGATTCACAAAAGATTCCTTAAACCCAGTCATGTGTTTGGAAGCCCCACTATCAATCAACCAATCATTACAACCATGGGAGATAGTACCTGTGAGAGCAGAGATTAGAACATACTCCTCTTCACTTGATGAGTCATCATCACTATCATCACTTTCTGCCCTAGCCTTCTTGTTTGGAGGTTCATCATCCTCGGCAGCATGAGCATGGAACTTTCTTTTGCTGCCCTTCTTCTTCTTGCTGGAGTTGTTGTTATTATCCCTTTTGTTCTTGGGACAATCTGAAGCAAAGTGACCCTTCTCATTGCATGTGAAGCATCTTAGATCCTTCTTATTCTTTTGATAAGATCTCTTGTAGCAAGAGTGCTCCTTCTTGGGCTTGCTTCTTTTGGTGTGAGCTGCAAGAGCTTGATCTTCACCTCCCATCTTTTCCTCACGAGCTACAAGTCTAGCTTCTTCTTGAGAGCATTCTTCCCGCAATCTATTGAAGCATACCAACTTCTTTCTTGCACAGATTCCTTGAATAAAAGAGTCCCATGACCTAGGTAGGCCATTCAGAGTGGTCATGACAACTTCACCATTCTCCACCATTTCATCTACTACTTCCAGTTGTTCCTTAATCTGAGAGACCCTAAAAAAATAAGATTGAATGGTTTCTCCATTCTGAAACTTTACTCCTTTCAATTGGTTCCACAGGGTCATCTTCCGATTTATGTTCTTCCCTTCAAATAGCTTGGTCAAAGAGTCAAACATCTCCTTGGGTGTCTTTAGAGAAGACACATGGGGTATGAGATGGTCTTTAATAGAATCGGCAATGATTCTCTTTGCCTTGACCAAGTTCTTCTTATGCAATACCTTGGCCTCTTCATCCTCTGGGATAGGGATGTCTTCTTTTATATATGAGTCCAACTCATTCTCTTCCAGGATTAACCCAATCCTATACTTCCAAGCTCGGAAGTTATCAGCCCCTTCAAGCTTATCCTCAAGCTTGGTGTGGTGAGACATCTTAAAGAGTACTTCAAATGGAAATAGAAAATATTTAGGTCTTACCACTTGAAATGCTGAAAACTGGATCTGGTCCCGGATTAGGGTTTGTCGGAAAAACCCTAAAAATTCAAAATGTGAATTTCAAATTTCTGAAAGGATAGAAAGATGCGCCTTGATGAGCTGATCAGCTTGGTGCATTCAGAATTTGAGATCAGCAAAGTTTTACCCTTCAGATTTGTCTTTTTGTCCTCCCGGGTTCACTAAGGAGAGCCCTGAATTAGGGTTTGAGTTTCCCGAAGATCTACCCAGCCAAAAATCTCAATCCAAAGCTCTAAACTTCGATTTTTGCAAGGAGCTTCCAGCTATGTCTTCAGATTCGAGAAATTCCTATTTTTGTGGAAACCCTAATTTTTAGGGCCAAATCTGAAAATGCTCAGAATTGAATTCTGATTGGACAAATAGATTCTCCTTGATGAGTAGAGTCAATCTAATATACTGCTTTTCCAAAATCTGTGGAGAGAAACCCAATAAACAAGAAACTCAAGTTTTTGTCACTGCAAAATGTCTTCTTCTCAGGTTAGCTCTGATACCATGTTAAATTTTGAGCATTAATTCACAATACTCTTGGATCTTTACTGAAAGAATTACATATACAATATATCAATGCATAACAATCACAATAAGCATGACAAGCATCACAAGAATCAAAAGCATGAGAGACAAGAGACACAGAGTTTCCGTGGGGAAAACCCTAAGGTGAAAAACCCCACAACTTCCTCAGAGATAAAGAGAGCAATGGCTCAACCAAAGTACAACCAAAATACACTTGAGATAGTCTCCTAGAGCAGATGATCCTCCTCCTCACTAGTGCGCCACTTTCTGAGTGAGAGAAGTGTGACTTTCCGAATAATCAAAATAGAGATCTCCCAATCTCTATTTATACTAACATGTTTTCTCAGTGACCTTATGGGGCCGACTTGTCTAGCTAGGTACATCCACAATATAATATATATTTCAGGGCCGACCCCACACATGGTGGTCTAATAACCCGTCGCCAAGTACACACACTTGCGACACTTGTCAATACACATGACGACACTTCCTTATAGAGGAATAACACATCTCTTATAAGGGTACAATAAATATATATGAAATACATAGATGAAATACATTCCGAAGTTACATATACATCAACAATTGGGCCTTTACTTGGACCAAATTCCTCAAATTTAGGAATTTGATTTTCTCTCATATCTTTATTTTTTTAATTTTTTAATTCCTTTTAATCATTTTTGAGAGAATTTTTATTTAACTTTTAAGTGATTAATAATCACTCAAAACTTAGGAAAAGTGGGTTTAGGGGTAAAGAGGGTGCTCTAAGTTAGAAAACGAGCACCCCCATGGCAAATTCCCCTTCTAGACCACACACTTTTATGCATTTTTTTTATTTTTTTAATTAAAACATTAAAAATTGACCCGTTTTACGGGAAAATTTTATTTTTGCGGAACTTAATAAAAAACCTAGGGGACCTAGTACATGTTCTTAATGACTCAAAATAATGTCTAGTATGGTAATAAACATTGACACATGAACTTTAATAACCTCATAATACCTAACCACCAAGACGACCATTCCAGCTTTGGAGGAGCGGGTGAAAAACTCGAAAATTATACATCGCTTATTCAGCATTGCATAATTAACAAGGGAAAAAACACCTTGGAATGATCAGATTGATGTCTAAGTCCTAGGAAGCCAAGTTCTTTACAAAAGTCCGTCATGCTAGTACATTTATTACAATATCCCCAAGGGGTATGAACATGCAATTATTAAAAAAGAGGCCAAAATTGGCCCTAAAAAGACTTCTGAACTTCTGAGCATTGATAATGAACAATTGGATTGTTCACAACTTTGGCGGCTCACAGGAAATCTACCTATGTGCAACTTGGTGGATAACAGGAAGCAAGCAGAAAAACAGCAGACGAGTCTATACAGGTGATTTTGTTTAGTAGTACAGACATCTATACAGTCATATGGATTCTGTATAGTCATACGGACAAGGCCATACAGCAGGTCGGCAAACCAGCAGGCAAGTTTTCTCATTTTCCAGCAGGCAGATTTTTTCAATTTCAATACCTATGCAAATCTGTGTTTGGGTGTACCGTACAGCTGTTAGTTTGAAAGCTTGTGGAGGTTTTATTGTAAGCTTTGATTATTTAATGAAAAGCTTATTAGAAGAAGTAACTACCTGTGTATTGTGTTAAAGCTTCTGCTATTTACTTTCCAGCTATATGCGTGATTGTTGCTATGTGAAGAACTTAATTTCTGCATTTAAATAACAGTCTTGATTAGTTGAGAACATAAGGACTGCAATCACCTAGGATTTGGAATTTTCACACCTTTCCCCCATTTCATTTTTTTCTCATTCATTTTTTTATTTTCATTCATTTAATTTTTAATGCATGCATTGTCCTTTCTTTGTTTAACCCTCAATTATTGTTGACTCCTTGTGTGTACTGAGCTTTACAAACCATTCTTGTTTGTTGCGGATCCATTTCAGATCAACTATTAATAATGAGATAGAATAAATTCTTATACAGTTATATTCTATTGTATAGAATATACTAGTAATTCAATACTGAGCTTTACAAACCATTCTTGTTTGTTGCGGATCCATTTCAGATCAACTATTAATATGAGATTGAATAAATTCTTATACAGTTATATTCTATTGTATAGAATATACTGGTAATTCAATCATTGCAAGTTAACAAAATGTGCTATTCAGGTGAAAATGGACACCAAGCAGGCACAATCTCATGTTGTTAAATTAGTTCTAGAGAAACATCTCACAAACACCACGAAACAGGAGGTGACATGGCCTCCAAATGTGACCATTGTTAAATCAATTCCAGGCCAATGAAAATAAGGAAAATTATTAGATCAGAAAATCTTGTTAGTATGGGCAAAGAGTTTGAACACCTCGTGAATCCCAAATTGTCAACAAAACAAAAAATGAGAACTTAAATTTCTGTCTTTCTTATAACTTCTTTGTTCTATTATTATTATTTTTATTATCTCTTTGTTGATGAGCATGATAGATTTGCAAAATATCTAGCAAGTATAGTTGCTTCAGCTGTTCAACAAGAAAACAATTTGAACAAATGCCCCTGCATACAAATATCATATACAGATTGAAGCTTTAGCTGTAATCTCCCAATCTAAAAAAAAAATAAGGTACATAAGAGCATACCTTACTGATGGGGTATGCAACAGGAAAAAATAAAAATAAAAGCACATGAACAAATGGCGCCATTGCTGCTCCAACTGCCAGGCCATAGCGAGAACAAACTGCTTGAGGAAGGATCTGAAGTTCATATGAGTAAATACAAAAGCATAGCAGTTAATTGCACAGAAGGAACACAAACAAGATTATTTAATTTACAGTAAAGCATCATAGGATTCCCAAACTCACCTCTCCAAACATCAGAATCAAAGTAACAGATATCAAAATAGCCCCCCAGGCAGCCACTAGTGAATCAAGAAAAATTGGAAGAGCCTGAATGGAGAACACAAAAGAACAACCGACTTATAAACATCATCTGAAAATGAATGTGCTAGAATGCAGGTATTTGGGCAAGAATTTGAACCATGACCCAAGTTGCTGAGAAAAAATTTACACACCTCCATGGCTAAGGAGTTTCCAATTAAGAGGGTGCAAAGTAACAAATGTTGATTCTTCACCACAGGTAAGATCTTTTCTGTCAATAAATTATATTAATAAATTGCCATTAGCTGGAAGACCAATCTTAAATTTTACAAAAAGATGTTTCTCAAGGCGATATAAGAACACTACCTTCAGAGTATTTAAAAAAGGAAAGAAAAAAAGTATGTCAAGGACCAAAAGTAATCAACAACACCCATATATCAAATTTGACAACTCAACAACCTAATATTGCTAGAATAATATGCTTCCTGGTATACAACTAAACTAGCAAAATATTAAGACAGAATGTAATCATGCAATAAAATCTGTAATATATCATGTTATCCATTAGAAATGGGTGAAAACAATAGTAGCAATCATCAGTAATCTCATCAAAGGACACGTTCATTCTGAAAGAGGTACAAGGATGTGTTACCTCCCAGACCTGCACTCAAAGATATTCAAAGTCCCAAAACTAAGTGTGAGTCTATGGGCAAGTAGGAAGGTTGCCCATTCACCACAATAACTTTTTCTCTCACTGTGGGCTGGCACTCCTCCGGCACAAGGGGGGATTCCCTAGTAAGGATGTTTATGATATACTTTAGAAATAAATAGGATGGTGGATTGCCAAGACCAAATCCTATCCAATAGGGGTTGGACTCAAAATCAACAATCATGAGGGTTCAAACAATATTGAAGAATGCATAGTAAAGCTGTTAGAAAAATGCCCGGACTAACTACATGAATATGTGTTTGACCGAAAACTCTGCAAAATGCAAACAAAATTCCTACCCCTAACAATTTGAAGCTCCTTGCAAAATTCACAAGGAAGGGTAGCCTCAGCATACGCCTTCAACTTATCTATCTAGCTCACCCTTAGCCTCAAAATTGATGAGTACCCCTCCTACAGATGCCAAATACTTCAATCAACCTACATAGCTAAAGTGTGATAAACCAATGGAGTACCATTACCCTTCCTATGGACTAGATAAATAAATCTTACAATGCCAAAAGATACAAGATGCCTTAATATTCAGCCATCAAGAAAACCCACGAGAAGAAATCCTTTACACTTCAAAATGCTCCATTAAAGATATGTCAATTAGGCCCCAAAAGAGAGAGAGCTCTCACAATCCAACCTTGAGTTCAAATGAGGAAGTGACTCTCTTTATATAGGAGAGTAGCCTACCTTCCTTCACAATAAAATATTATTAAATCCCTAGATCTAGCCTAAGGAGGGGTGAAATACAACAAAAACCCCACTAAATAACTAACTCTTAACAAAATTCATTAAAATAGTGGTCAATTGCCACTTGTACAATACATGAGATTCATAAGGTCCAAAAGAGGGGGCACTACATCAAAAGAGGGATCCACATGTCAAGTAAAGATGCCAAATCAGCCTCCAGAGGCTCTCTCCAAAAGGTGCACTCTGTCACCACCTAAGTTGCACTTAGTGTTAGAAAGTGGCAACAAGGAAGGTCTTCTATCATTTGCATGTGTCCTTGCATGATGGAAGACATAAAACAGGAAGCCAAATGGATTAATGCCTTTATCCAAAGTTTAGACTTAGGAAAAGTGCATTATGTGATCTAATTATTAATTAACTTAATGGAGTCACTTTTATAAAGTTAAAGTGAAAATAATTTAAGTGATGGTTAATCTAATCTTGGCCATTGATCTCATCGGAGGATCTCATCCATTGATCCATAGTGAGAAGTTAGGGTTTTCGCTTGGCCATTGAGTTAAAAGGAAGATTGATTTAGTGGAGAGGACACACAAACACACATATTGTCAGAGAGAGATTTCTTGCTCAGAACTTTCAGCCGGAGAGTGAGAAAGACAGTTTGCAGGAGAATTTTACAGAGGGTGAGACTAAAGAACTTCTTTCCAGTGATTGACAGGGCGACTTGGGCAAATCGCAGAGGTCGTACAGGGAGTCCGTACAGGTGACACAAAGGCCATACTGGTTGACGCAGGGTTGGTCGTACAACTGACGCAGAGGGCCGTACAGGTAAGGTCGTACGCTGACGCAGGGCCATACACGCTGATGCAGGGGCCGTACCAATTGACGCAGGGGCCATACGATTTTATGGGGTTTTCTATGTGAGTTTCGATTGTACGATTTTTCCAGGTTGGGTAAAATCGATTTCTGGATTGTACTGTTCTATATCTTGCTAATAAAATATCTTCTCAGACTGCTGCACCAGTTTTCCCATCTTGGGTTTTTCCAGGGTTTTCATACCCAAAAATATTGGTGTCTCTATTGATGTGATTGTTGTTCTATTTCTCTCAGTATTTATTTTCCACTGCTTTGTGAAGAAATCCATTTGTGGTTAACAGTAATATTTGGGGTTAAATAAAAATTAACTGGCATACTGTAACTCAAGAGTGGGTTTTAAGGAAATTTACATGGTATCAGAGCTCTTCTGAGCAGATATGAGAGAAAGCAGCAGTTATTGGATAGATCGGGGGCAGATCTATTCTAAGGGTTGACAGGTACACTTCATTATGGTCGTACAGTTGAGAGTCGAGGATAAACTCCAGGGGGCTCAGAACTTTCCTACTTAGAAAGAGAGGATCACCAGGATCCTGGATGTTAGTGATGCAGAGGAGCACATTGACGACCAGAAGGTTTCTCCCACAGATCCAACAGCGTTGGCAAGATGGACGAAGGTAGATTCTAGAGCCATGTTGATTATCGTGGATGGGGTGAAGGATCACATAGTCCCTCACCTTCCCGGGAAGAAGACCGCATTGGAAATGTGGAAGGCTTTGGAAAGCCTTTACCAGATTAAGAACGAAAACCGGAAGATGGTGCTACAGGAGAGGCTACGTAGTATCAAGATGGCCAAGGGTGAAGGAGTGGTGCCTTATCTCACAAGGCTCACACATATCAAGGATGAACTTGGAGCAGTGGGCTCTAAGACTGAGGATGAGGAGCTAGTTCGGATAGCTCTGAATGGCTTTTCTAAGCCATGGGACATCTTTGTCAAAGGCGTGGTGGATAGGGAGAAGCTCCCTGACTGGAAAAGATTGTGGGACGACTTTGTGCAAGAAGAGATCTGTATGGGTCAAGGTTCAGGTTCATCCAGCAACGCCCCACAGATCGTGGATGAAGAGGCTCTAGCCCTAGCAAGCAAAGTCAAGGGTAAGGCAAAGAAGAAGAAGGGTGGTAAGAAGAACATTGACATGTCAAAGGTCGAGTGTTTCATCTGCCACAAGCATGGACACTTTGCTTCCCAGTGCCCAGATAGGAAGAAGAAGAACAACACACAGATGGCAGGTTCTGCAGAGGTGGATGAGTTCAGCAAGAGTTTTGATGAGGACTTTTGCTTGATAGCTTGCATGGCAAGCTCCATCAACAACAGCATCTGGTACGTTGACAACGGTGCATCTTGTCATATGACAAGACATAGATCATTCATCAGGAGCTTGCAGGAGGGTGGAGTAAATCTCCACATTGAGTTGGGAGATGATGCGCGGTATTAGGCGCAGGGAGTTGGTACTGTTTCATTTCAGAGGGAGTGTGGAAAACCCATCAGTTTTGATGATGTATTATATGTTTCGGGGATGACAAAGAATCTCATATTTGTTTCCACACTGGAAGACAAGGGTTTTCTAGTGACTTTCCGGGATAGGAAAGTGTATATCAGGCCAAAGGGGTCAGATCAGAAGTTGGATCGGATGATTGGGGTCTGGAGAGGGAAGGTGTACAGACTACACTTTGAGTCTGCAAAGGCTCTAGTCAGTAGCAGCAGCAGTCAGAGTGAGTTGTGGCATAGGAGGATGGCACACTTACATCATGGAGCACGGAGGCATTTCAGACAGGCAGTTATTGGATTTCCTTCGATACAGGAGGAGAAGCATAACCACTGCAAGGGTTGTGCGTTGGGGAAGAACATCAGGAGGCCTTTCCCACAGAGTGAGCACAAGTCCAAGGGGACCTTGGACTTGGTGCATTCGGGTGTTTGCAAACCAATGAGCGTCCATTCTTTCAGTGGTTACAGTTATTGCGTCACATTCATTGATGACTATTCCAGGAAGACCTGGATCTATTTCCTGAAGGCCAAGTCAGAGGTCTTCGAGCGGTTTCGATTTGGATATTGAGGGTGGATAATGGGGGTGAGTACACCTCCAAGAAGTTCTTGGAGTTTTGTTCATCAGAGGGGATCAAGAAGGAGCACACTGTTCCTCACACCCCGCAGCAAGATGGAGTGGCGGAGAGGAAGAACAGGACACTATTTAGTGCATCCAAGGCCATTTTGTTTGATCAAGGATTACCACTATTCCTATGGGCCGAGGCATTTCGAACTGCAGTATATGTCCATAACATGTGTCCCCACTCAGCTTTGGGGAAGAAGACACCTGAGGAGGTATTTACAGGCACTAGACTAGATGTGAGCCATCTACGCATATTTGGGAGTGTCTGCTATTATCACATGCATGCTGACATTAGGAAGAAGCTGGGCCCTTCAAGTGAGAAGGGGCTTCTAGTTGGTTACAGCGAGACTTCTAAGGCATACAGAGTATATATTCCAGCTCGCAAGAGGATCATTGTGAACAGGGATGTCCAATTTGATGAGGACATGGCCTTACCTTGATCTATGGACTTACCAACACTGGAGCAGCCAGCACAGCACTCGGAAGTCAAGTTGGAGGAGCCACAGGTACAGGTACAGACACAGAGCACAGGTTCTAGTAGTCAGAGGGAGTCAGGTGGACAGGATCCTTCGGTCATTGATTTGGAGGATGAGTCGCAACAGGAGGAGGATATCCAGCAGTCGCAGCAAGTAGACACTAGGCCACAGCCTAAGTGGTACAGGTCCACAGTTCAGGATTCCAGGCAGGTGACTCTTCCATAGAGCTCCATGAGATGAGGATAGGGCCTTACCTTGATCTATGGACTTACCAGCACTGGAGCAGCCAGCACAGCACTCGGGAGTCAAGTTGGAGGAGCCACAGGTACAGGTACAGACACAGAGCACAGGTTCTAGTAGTCAGAGGGAGTCAGGTGGACAGGATCCTTCGGTCATTGATTTGGAGGATGAGTCGCAACAGGAGGAGGATATCCAACAGTCGCAGCAAGTAGACACTAGGCCACAGCCTAAGTGGTACAGGTCCACAGTTCAGGATTCCAGGCAGGTGACTCTTCCACAGAGTTCCATGAGATGGAGCAAACCACCAGATAGACTTAGTTATATGGCACTGATGACGGAGTTGATTAACTCTGAGCCTTCCAGTTTTGAGGAGGCTGCACTACATGATGTGTGGCAAGAGGCTATGGTTGATGAGTATGACTCCATCATAAAAAACCAAGTATGGGAGGTTGTGTCGAGGCCAGAAGGAAAACGGGTGGTAGGATCCAGGTGGATCTACAAGGTAAAGCATGCAGCAGACGGAAGCGTGGAGAAGTATAAGGCGCGCTTCGTGGAAAAGGGGTATTCGCAGAAGGAAGGTATTGACTATGAGGAGACCTTCGCCCCTGTCACCAGATACTCTTTTATTCGAACTATTCTCTCATTAGCAGCAGAGATGGGTTGGCGCGTTCATCAGATGGACGTGAAGACTGCCTTCCTCAACGGAGTTATTGAGGAAGAGGTATTTATTGAGCATCTAGAGGGGTTCGAAGTAGAGAGCAGGGAGTCACATGTATGCAGGTTGCAGAGAGCTCTTTATGGGCTCAAGCAGGCACCTCGGGCATGGTACTCGAGGATCAACAGCTATCTACAGGAGATGGGATTCTAGCGGAGTGAGGCAGACCATAACCTATACTTTTTGTCAGGTGAGGTACCTCTCATACTGGTATTATATGTAGATCTTGAGGAGATTCAGGATGGAAGTATCCAGTGGAGATCTTGAGGAGATTTAGGATGGAGGACTGTAGACCCATGTCCACGCCTCTAATTACCAACCGGAGGAAGATTGATGCATCGAGTTCAGAGGAGTTTGATCCTACATTGTATCGCCAGCTTATCGGGTCACTCATGTATCTGGTCAACACACGACCAGACATTAGCTTTGCAGTCAAATTTGAGTCAGTTCATGGTGGACCCTCGGAGAGTACATTGGACAATTGCGAAGCATATACTCCGCTATCTCAGAGGTACAGTGGAGTATGGATTGGTTTATGAGCACAGTGGGAGTATGCAGTTAGCAAGTTTCACAGATGCTGACTGGGCAGGATGTGTAGAAGACAGGAAGAGCACTTCAGGATGTTGCGTTAGCATTAGGTCAAGGGTTATCTCTTGGTTTAGCAGGAAGCAGAAATCAGTTGCATTGAGCTCGGCAGAGATTGAGTACATGGCAGCCAGTATGGCAACATGTGAGGGGATGTGGCTGGGAAAGTTGCTCTCAAGGCTATTCGAGTGTGAGTTGGAGACTACGGTGGTTCGCTGTGACAATCAAAGTGGCCTTAACCTATCTGAGAATCCAGTGTTCCATGACTGGAGCAAACACATAGACATCTGGTATCACTTCCTCAGAGATTGTGTTCAGAGAGGAACCATTCAGTTGGAGTACATTCAGACAGATGAGCAGGTGGCGGACATATTCACCAAGGCACTTTGCAGGCACAAGTTTGTGAAGTTTAGATACAAGTTGGGGTTGCTACCAAATCCCTTCCTCGTTGAGAGGGAGTGTTAGAAAGTGGCAACAAGGAAGGTCTTCTATCATTTGCATGTGTCCTTGCTTGATGGAAGACATAAAATAGGAAGCCAAATGGATTAATGCCTTTATCCAACGTTTAGATTTAGGAAAAGTGCATTATGTGATCTAATTATTAATTGACTTAATGGAGTCACTTTTATAAAGTTAAAGTGAAAATAATTTAAGTGATGGCTAATCTAATCTTGGCCATTGATCTCACCGGAGGATCTCATCCATTGATCCATAGTGAGAAGTTAGGGTTTTTGCTTGGCCATTGAGTTAAAAGGAAGATTGATTTGGTGGAGAGGACACACAGACACACATATTGTCAGAGAGAGATTTCTTGCTCATAGCATTCAGCCGAAGAGTGAGAAAGACAGTTTGCAGGATAATTTTACAGAGGGTGAGACTGAAGAACTTATTTCTAGTGATTGACAGGGTGACTTGGGCAAATCGCAGAGGCCGTACAGGGAGGCCGTACAGGTGACGCAGAGGTCGTACTGATTGACGCAGGGCCAGCCGTACACCTGACGCAGAGGGCCGTACGGGTGACGAGAGGGTCGTACGAGTGAGGCTGTATACTGACGCAAGGTTGTACACACTGACGCAGGGGCCGCACCAGTTGACGTAGGGGCCGCACCAGTTGACGTAGGGGCCGTACGATTTTGTGGGGTTTTCTCTATGAGTTTCGGTTGTACGATTTTGCCAGGTTGGGTAAAATCGATTTCTGGATTGTACTGTTCTATATCTTGCTAATAAAATATCTTCTCAGACTGCAGCACCGGTTTTCCCATCTTGGGTTTTTCCGGGGGTTTTCATACCCAAAAATATTGGTGTCTCTATTCATGTGATTGTTGCTCTATTTCTCTCAGTATTTATTTTTCGCTGCATTGTGAAGAAATCCATTTGTGGTTAACAGTAATATTTGGGGTTAAATAAAAATTAACTAGCATACCGTAACTCAAGAGTGGGTTTTAAGGAAATTTACACTTAGCTAGATTTTTGGTTGAGCAGCAGAAGAATGAACAAGTGAGTTGTTCAATTCTCAGAAGTTCAGAAGTCCATGCAGGCAATTTTGGTCGCTTTTTAATTTTTGCATGTTCATACCCCCGCGAGGAAATTGTAATAAGTGATGTAGCATGATGGCTTATGTAAAATACTTGGCTTTCCTAGGACTTAGGCATCAATACGTCACTCTAAAGTGTTTTTTCCTTGTTAATTATTTGTTGTTTTTCAACGACTTATAATTTTCGAGATTTTTACTCAAACTTCCAAAGCTAGAGTAATTATCTTGATGGTTAGGCCTAAGGAGGTTATTAAAGTCTAGGTGTCAATGTATATTACCATAGTACTCACTATTGTTGAGTCATATGAACATGCACTAAGTCCCCCCTAGGTTTTTTTAGTTTTTCGCTAATAAAAAAATTTCCCGTAAAATGGGCAATTTTTTAATATTTTTAATGTAAAAATAAAAAAACACATAAAAGTGGTGTTAGGAGGTGGAATTTGCAATGGGGGTGCTCTTTTCCTAACCCAGAGCACCCACTTTACCCACATACCCACTTTGAGAGTCAAATTAGTGATTATTTATCACTTAATTTGATTTTCTCTCGAAAAAGTCAAAAAAGACATAATAAATTGGGAAAAATCAGCAATCCCATAAATCAGGGAGCATGTTTGGGACATGTTTTAGTCAGTTGGAGTGGTGGCAATCCGCTCTCAAGTTAAAGATGAGTTAGAGAAACGTCAATTGATTTGATTAGAGATTGGATTGAAGTCTAAATCAAGGAGGGCACACTTCATCAAGGAGAGGACGCATTCTTGAGGAGCAAGGAGAGGGCGCATTCTTGAGGAGCATGTGGCAAATTGCATGTGGATTGGTGCCCAGCCTCTTTTGAGGTCCACCTAACCTTGCATTGGTTTCCGTAACTTGTCTTTCACATATCCCTAGGAACCTTTGTTTTGGTCCAATCGCCTTTGATTGGCTATAGGGTCTCCCCCTTGGTCTTGATTCATCTTGATCTAAAGTGAAGAGTACCTCGATTGACATGACTCCCAGCTTGCATTGGGAACCGTGGCATCTCTTGGGTCACCTCTTTAGTTGTCCATCTCCTCTACCATCCCGGATGGGATACCTTTAGGGACAACTACAAGTTGTGTGATAACAGTATATTACCATACTAGTCATTGTCCTAGAGTCTTATGGACATGCGTTAAGTTCCCCTTAGTATTTTTTTATTTTTCCGTTAATAAAAAATTTCCATCAAAAACGGGATATTTTAATTGTAAAAGTGGTACTATGAGACATAATATGCCATGGGGGTGCTCATTTTCTAACTCAGAGCACCGACCTTACCCATGTGCCCACTTTGAGAGTGAAATAGTTTATTTTTAATCACTTAAATTCATTTCCTCTCGAAAAAGGTGAATAAAAGTCAAATAAATGGGAAAAATCAGCATCCCATAACTCAGAAAAACATGTCGGGGACATGTTTTAGTCTATTGTCAGTCTTTTGTAGTGGTGGCAAGGGTTAGAGAGAGTTGAAACTCATGATCCAAATTGTGATTGAGATTTTCTCCAAGAGGGGTGCACATTTCTCCATGGGGGGGTGCACTTCTCAAGGTAGAGGTGGCACAGGATGAGAGAGGGATGAGCAACCTCTTGAGAGGTGTCATCCACCTCCCTCAGTTCACTCCCACTCTCTGTTAGTTAACTCATCTCTCGCTCAACTCTCTAAACACTTGGCCAATTCGCCCTCCTTGGGAATTGCACCCTCTTTTTTCTATTTAAGCAAGGCATCCTCCCTCATTCTTGAGGGTTAGAGTGTGGAACCACTGCTAAAGCTCTAAGCCATTGAATTGTAAATCTTTTATTTTTGGAACAAGAAAGACTTTGGAGGTCCATCGATGGTATAATGCGTCATTTATGTGGATGATCATTGTCATGTGTGTATGCGGTAATTTGTATCTCAGTTTCTTATTGTTTTCTTTCTTGTTAAGTCTGGCCTTTGAAGGATTGTTATCAATCAATAGGAGAGATTAAAGTAAATTTGTTTACATGTTTTATTATCTTATCTATGTATGCGTAGAGATCTAGTATGTATATGTTTTATAAGTTTATATGCATGCCATCTTAATCTCCTGTGTATATGATACTAGGCTTGATAAGTTTGTGGCAAGTTTCCTGAGCTGTGCAGGTTCCCTAGCTTGAAGAGGTGGCTAAGCTTGGTTGCATCTTCCACTTGCTTGAACACTTTCAGAAAGACAGTCCCTCATCACTCCACCAATAGACTCCATTGCTTAGGAATTCCCAGCTTTCAGTTGTCTTCACTCTCTCTCTCCTTCATTTTCTAAATCTTTCTTGGTTGCTTTATGTATGCTAGATCTAAAATAGTTCATTTCCAAGATCATATCTAATGTTATTTATCTTAGTATGCATTCTTAAAAGTTATATCTAAGTTCTTTAAAAAGATTCATTTTTGCAAGTAGATCTAACTTCTTAAGCCTTACCTTTAGCTCAAGTGAAAATCAATCTTTCAATACTAAAGGTTAGGATTTTTAGAGCTTATATTTGACTTATTTGGCATCTTTAGTGCATATGTGCTGGCTGTTTTTTACCTTTTGATGAACACGTAGGAGTAGACTTTGGCAAAATTTCGAAGATTTGGACCATCCGGAACCTCCTCTTCCTTTCTACCTTTATTCAAATCATAGAACTCTGAAAACTTGTAAAGTTTGTTGGTCCTGATCTAGAAAGGTCCACAAACATTCCCAAAAGTTGTAATCCATAATAAAATTAGTGGGCTACCCAATGCCCAGTCTCAATCCCCCTACGGGGAATCAATGTCTTTTGTGTGTTTGCACTTTTTCTTTGCTTTTTTGCTTTCAATTACTAATCCATGCATAAAATAAATCGTTTGTTGGTCCCAGACCACAAACTCACCACAACATTTTAATTACCTAGTTTAGATTAGATTAAACTTTTCATTCATTTCTTGTTTAAAGAGTAACGAACCCAAACTGTTGTCCGTTAATATGCTCTTGTGACCATTGCAGGCTTTCCTAATCTTTGGTTAACAATCAGAAAAGGGACATCTAGTGTCTAGTCTAAATAGGGAAATCCATTAAACTCTTATTGTCAACTTGAGAGCTTGTATTGAACTTGGCGTGAACTCAGGGGGATACTCATTGAGATTCGTTCTCTCCCCATTGGACATCCGACATTGTTCTCTACACTCATTTTGAAGACAACGTTTAGTGGGTCATGTTGTCCGCCAGATTGCACACCAGCAGCGGAAATCTTTCGAAAGCTGTCTCTTCACTACAAGTGAGAGAGGTGTGGCCTTGGGGGCAAGCAATGAGCCAGGTACTGTCACCTGAATCCCAGCTCCTCCGTTTAGGCAAACTCCTAACGAAGCCAAGGGGGGTAGTCCCTACAAAAGAGTTGTCTAAGGCTCTTGTGTGTTTAAAATGTTTTTTAGTGTTGTGATGCGGATGGGTGCTGTTTAGGAGTTTTTTTTGAAGGTGAGAGACACAATAATACTTTAGTAAAACCAAGATAACGCAATCCACGTTGCAAGAGAAGATAGAAGATACACTGAATCAGATATGAATCACTCTTTATACGATAATTAACACAAGTACTCCAAATTGATAATAAGCAAATAAAATATTGTGATTAAGGACCAGTGCCTTATGGAGTCAAAAATGTATAAGTGATTGAAATGTTCGATACAAGTGTTTCGAGAGAGAAAAGCTCGTGAGATCGTTTTGCAGCTTATCTTGGTAAATTAAAGATTTTAGTGGTCTTGATTATTATGGCTAAGAACAAGGATATTCAAGAAGTGGAACCTTGACCAAGAAAAACACTGGCAACCTTTAGATGATAGGTCGGGAGCACCCAGATTCAGAGAACAAGTGTTCTTACGGCTTGACCGCCCTCGAGTCTGACAGTGGATTCCCGGCACCACCTGTTTTAGGAAGTACTCAGTGATTTTGTCTTGGTTGGGGTTTTGGGTAAAGTTTTAATTAATGTTATCACTTATGAAATTAACAAGTCTTCCACCTTTCTGAGTACTAGCCCAACCGTTTCCGGTTGGCAGAGCATACGGGTGTAGGACAGAGACCAAGATAAATTAATTAAAAGGGAAGTATGGGTTGAAAAGTTTTATTATTAGAGCACTTTGTTCAACTCTCCGACAGAGAGCGCTCTTGACTTGATCTTATGACCACAGTTCAAGAGACTTGCTAATTAAAAATGCCTAATGCAGGGAAAGATGCAAGACTAATAATGCTCTCCGATAGAGAGTGCTCTTGACTTGGATTTGGCCAAGTTCAAGAGACTTTGGTTCGTTTTAAGAAGCAAATAGTAGTTGTAAAAGCAAGATATTTCAACTTTAAAATGCTTGAATCATGTGATAGATTGGAAAGATATGAAATATTGCTAATATGCTACTTGCCAAATAAAATAAAATAAACTGGAAAATCAAGTGTTCTACCAAACAAATCCTAATCTGAAGGTGGGACCAACCTCCGAACAAGGTCAACCACTAGAAGCCACCAGTCTTGGAAACCTTCCAGCTAGCTGGATGTCCACAAGAAGCTGATGGGGGAACGAGAAGCTACCACAAAGTTATGTGGCCTTTGGGATACAATCCCAAAGTTAGCTTACTCTAGTCAAGGCTTGGAAGAGAAGCAACAAGATAAAATATCAAATACTGAACAGAAAATAAAGTCTAACCTACCCAAGAATCTCTTTCAGGTCAAAGACCGTACTCGGGAGAGCATGGGGGTAAGTAAATTGGAAATATAAAAAGAAAAACAACTCTCCGATAGAGAGCACTCTTGATCCACTATCGGTGAGATTCAAAAGATTTCTACTTTAAACAGTTTATTGAAATGGAAACTAATCTAAGAGCATATCAGAGATCTAAGCTAGAAACTCAAACCAATCAACGAAGACTACAAGGCTCCCCCAAATGGGGGAAGTGAATGTGGGGGCTTAAAAACCCCACTTGCAACTTTATTATGAGAGTACAAATGCCTTTGGGAATGAAACCCTTGTAAGGACTTTGAGAGAAATAACTTGGAAAATACTTGAAACAAGCTCTTAAGAGCTATTACAAAGGATAAATAATGACTTCTTGGTTTGGATCGTCCCTTTGGTTTCTTGATGGCTTCTTGTATTAGAAGCTTCTTTCTTCTATTTGCTTCAAATCTTCTCAAAGAAAGAACTATCACAAATGAGCAACTCAAATACCCATTAGCATTAGAAAATCAAACAAATTGGAAACTACTTAGATCTATCAATCAAATAAAACTAAGGAGATGCAAGTTTTATAAATTTTTTAAATGAAACTAAATCTAACAATGTAAGTAGAACACTAAATGATAAAGGAAACTAGACCCTACCTATAAAATGGAAAGATGAGATCTACGATTAACCTTTCAAAGAGATGCAACTAACTATTAAAACTTAACAAAATTTAATGTTTTTATGTGTTTTTTGAAGGGGCTTTCAAGGAGGGACGAAAGGAGGACTTTGGAGCAACCAAAGGCCAAAACGAAAGGCAAGAAAAGGTCAAAAAACAAGGGTGGACGAGAGGAAGAAAGGTGAGGCAAAACGAATGGAGAAAAGGGTAGGGGAGTGGGACGAGAGCAAGGTGAAGGAGAGGATTTAGGAAGAAGATGAGAGGGTGAAGGCTTAAGATCTAGGAGATAGGACCTAAGATGAGAGGAGAGACTAGAATGGGGACGAGAGGGAGATGGAGAAGGCAAGGAGAAGGTAGAGGAGACTAGAATGGGACGAGAGGAGGAACTTTGAAGGCTTTTCTAGGGTAGACGAGAGCAAAGAGAGAGGGCAAAAACGAAAGGGAGAGGGGAATAATGAGGTAGGACGAAGGGAGAAGAAGAGAAGATGGATGGTAGGGCTAGACTAGGGCAAGGGAAGAAAGGGGTAGCAAATCAATGCAAAGGATTCAAGGAGAAAAAGATGGCTTGAAGAAGAGAAAGCCTAAAGTAACCAATTTAAGAGTCTTTTTCGAATAATGGATGGATCCTTGAATCTAACACTTCCTTGCCAAAATTTTGATGTTATGAAATCGACTTTGGGAGATCCTGCAATGCACGAATGTTAGGAAAAAAAGGGTCCTTTGAAGAGATGGAGGAGACAACCAAGTTCCAACTCCTCTTCAAACCTATGAGATCTGCAAAATGTATTACTTACAAACAAGTTTGATCAAATATAGTATGCAAAATTGAAAGAGACTAGAAGAGTGTTAGTATTTCCGACTACAATTCACTACTTCCAAATCACAAACAACCCAACATCAATGGACAAATTGAACTCAAATGCCCATCCTATGGACTTAAAAAGTCTTCTAAGCTTTAACAAATTTGATCAAAACAATGAACATGTAAGCAAAAACATGGAACAAGATCACCTTGATTAATTTGAAGCAATTCCCATGAACAAGATCAACACACCATATAGACCTCCAAAGTCACTTTATTTCAATTAGCAAAAGCTATAACACATCTACAATCTGGCAGAGTAAGTTTGCCCAAAATTCTCCATGAGATAATAACCCAAATGGGCCTCTCTTTATAGTAAAACCAATAGCTAAAACCCTAGGTCGAATTTGGCATGAGTGAGAGCCAATGACAATAGACATGAAGTCGAATTCCAATCTAAACTCAATCAAAGGCTTGGAGAAGTGGTGAAGTGGCAAGCTCGACTTTGGTGGTTGCATGGGAAAGTCCACCCATCCAATGGGCAAACTCCAACTAGGATCCACGTGAGGATAATGAGGAATGACGTGAGCTTGATGAGGGAGGCGAGCAGGTTGGTAGGTGACAAGTGGAGTGGTGGTAGGTACTAACTCGAATTTGTAAAGGAGCCAAGCTATGGTGATTTGATGAGTCATGACGGCGCCTACCATAGAGGGGAGGGCGCACTTTTCCATGCAGAGGAAGGCCACATTCACTAGTTGAGCAGTTGGCCTTCTTCCGTTGCAGAGCAGATCAGAGCAGAGGGTTGAGAGTGGCAGTACAGTCAGAGCTACCTGTAGACAGACTCAGATCCAAATTGACAGTTAGGGCACATTTCCTTTATGCATGCATCAGCTGATGCATGCAGATCTAGTATTTTGACCCGGTCAGGATTGAGTGTTACATCTGAGGTAACTGTTATCACACAACTTGTAGTTGTCCCTAGTGGTATCCCATCCGGGATGGTAGAGGAGATGGACAACTAAAGAGGTGACCCAAGAGATGCCTCGGTTCCCGATGCAAGGTGGGAGTCACGTCAACCGAGGCACTCTTCGCTTTACATCTAGAAGAATCAAGACCTAGGGGGAGACCCTATAACCAATCAAAGATGATTGGACCCAAACAAAGGTTCCTAGGGGTGCATAAATGGTAAGTTACGGAAACCAATGCAAGGTTAAGTGGACCTAGAAGTTAAAGTATGGTTAATGGTAGTTTGAGAGATGATTAGTGTTTCAACCAATATATGATTTAGGCCACATGATTAGTTATAATGACAAGATCTAGTACCATGTGTTACACAAGTGGGACCTACTTTCTTGAGATATGTGAATAGTTCAAATGGGACCCACAAGGTGAAATTAAGGGATGCAATTGGTACTAGTGGATATGTAATGAGTAGATCTATGGATCTAAGTTGAAATTAGGAATACCCACATATGGGATCTAAGGTTTGACACAATTCCCAAGGAGTGCGACTTGCCTAAGGAGGACTAGTGCCTTGTTGGATGGGTTAATAGAGTCAAATGATATGTCAAAGTGTAGATCGGGACACCTAGCTTGCAAATCAAGTGGGCTACTTGGGATATGATGGTTGGATTTTGCTAGATCTAGGGTTTCATGATATGACCCAAGTGGACCACAATCCCTTAAAATAAGGAATGCTACCCCCAAGGCAGATCGTCACAAAATGATACTCTAGACCTAGGTTTCAAGGTATGCCCGTTCCAAATCCACAAAAATCTCAACTACCCACGTCCTCAAAGTGGGCAAACTCAATCACCCAAGGAAGTGCGACCTTGCTCAAGGAGGGCTAAAAGATGGGAAAGGGGTGTCAAAACAAGTCCAATGGCCACCAAATTGTAGATCCAAGTAGTTTAGGCAATGATCTATGTGGATCTAGAAAATCAAGACAATCCAAGGGTTAGATCTTACTAGATCTGAGTTTTAAGGTGCCAAGTAGTCCAAAATGGGGTTTTAATCCCTTGAAATGTGGAATGATGCCCACAAGGTAGAAATCACCAAAGTAAGAGTCTAGGGGTAGGTTATCAAATATGTAGATTGCAAATCAAGTGGGATCTCACCTACCCATATGCTAGATCTAACCAAACAAGCCTCTCCCAAGGAAGTGCGATTTGCCTCAAGAGGGCTATATTGCCTTGAAAAGTGTGTCAATTTTAACCCAATCACCACCAAACTATAGATCCAACTAGGGGTGGATGCTATAGAGGTGGGTTTTTAATATCTCTTCAAAAGCAAGGCTAGATCTAAGTAGATCTAAGAAAAACCAAAATGAGGGTTTTGATTAATTAGGGTTTTTATGATCTACAAATTATGGATGATTCAAAGAAGAAGAAGATCATACCTTTGGAGCATACCTGGATGAAGAGATGAATGCTAGTTGAGATGAGGATTACTTTTGCCAAAGATCAAATGGAGAATTTTTTAAGCCCTCTTGCCAAATCGATTTTTCCAAGCCACATATGTGTCCCTCTAACCTGTCAAAACCAAGGAGCAAAGCATCAATCAGTTTAACATGTTGAAGGTAGATACAAGCAAGAAAGAGATAAGCAAAGAATAGTTGGTGCAAAGACAAAACCACTCCCTGTTTAACCCAAAACATCCTCCTCCAAGCTTGAAGGGCAAGCCTCCCCACCAATTCGCACTTGTTGAAGAAGTCTTCTCCACCTGTAAAAAGATATGGCAAATATGCAAGATAGCTACAATAGATCCTCTAGTGCAATGGACAAAAGCATTTACAATCAAAGCAACCAACATCCACTCCAACCCAAGCATGTACTCCAAAAGATAGAAATTTTATTCCAAGAGCCAAGAGCCAAAAATTTCAAGATGATTTTACAACGAGAGGCTCTCTCTCCTTAAATAGGATGGAGAGAGACCATAATCCTAACCACTTTTTACATGAGTGGCTAAGATTAAAAGATCAAAAGATCTAATCAATGGTTGAGATGATCTCAACAATAAAATACATGGATCAACCATAAAATATAACCATAAGTGGACAAAATCGCCCTAGGAGAGGGGATCCCACCAAATCATGATGACAAAATATAACAATAAGCTTATGGTGGGTCCAAGGGGTAATTTAGCCACCCTTGGTCAATCCCCATAGCACAATAATAATAAAATAGTCATCAAAGTACCAAATCATGCCTCTATGGACAAATCGTGGGCCTTAGGAGGCCTCAGAAATCATCAGAAAATGCCATAAGTGATGGATGTGGGCCCCGATGAAGCTGAAACTGCTGGAGAAGGTGCCGAAGACATCCCACTCATCATCACTGATCATCCCATGCCAAAACTTTGCCTCAGTAGCCCAAATCGAATTCCTCTGTAGCCATTTCCACCAATCCAAAACTGCCTCGGGAAGCGTGTACCTGCCCCAAACTGCCTCCTGGAGTGCCTGTGCTATCAACGTGAGGGCACCAGTGTGTCCGGGAGGGGGTTAATATGGTAAAAACAAGTGGTTGGACCACCCCCTCCATCATCAGCGCCCTAGGTGAACCAAATAAAATCCAACTCTGCTCTGACAGGGTCTCCGACAGACCAAAACTGCACTAGGACAGCCTACTGAGGCTCAATCATCACTGTAACTGCCCGGAACTGAAAACAGACTATCCCATTAGACTCAGAAGGTCCAAAACTATCCAAGATGTGTACTCATACACCATATGGATCTCTGCATGATCATATAATATATCCAATATACCAGAACAGGTGAAATAATAATAATCTGTAAATGATCAAATAATGCTGAAAACCATAAATCATCATCATAAACCTATATCTGATGCATAGAACCATCATGTACATGTACATAGACCATATATCATCTATCTGTATCATCACAAGGTCCAATAATCTCATGTCTTGTGATTGACCTTGGTCAAACTAAGTTTGACCAGGTCAATATTGACCAAATATAACTCAAGCTATCATCAAAAGCTGCTGCAAAGTGTCAAAGGTTAATGCATGCTCTGCAACTCATTCAAATAGCAATTATAACAAAAAGTAATCATTACTGGAGATCTACCAACAAATATATAGTGTTATTAATTATTATTATGACTCAGACTAGACTTTCAAGACCATACTCACTTCATAGTTGTGATCAATTTGCTAGTGAAGGGTGAAGGCTAAAAATAAACTGGCTAGGCCAAAAGGCGACTGACCGACTTAACATTGTGACACTTTGGATATGGGAAAGGGAATACACACCATAGTATATACTGAATGAGCAACAACACAGGGAATGGCGGTGTCTCACAAATGGATATGTTGTTTAGAGAGTGCTTATTCAACTTAGGCATCATGTCTACATCAAGTTGATCCAGGTTCATTAGGATCATTCAATTTCATTTCATGGCCTTTTTGGCCTACATAACCCTTCGGATCTCAGGTGTGCTGATAAGCACAACTAGTTGCAGCTTGCATCCAGGGCATGTTTTCATACATACATAAGGTCAGCAATTGTTTAGATATAGCTTTTAAGAACCATTGCTTTTTGGACCTTTCTTATACTCTTCGAGGAGTATTATTAGCAGTTCATCGCTCTTGCCCTTTTTTTAGTTTCCATGGGCGAATTTATAAGTTTCCATAAGTAGTACATGAGCTTTCAGTTTTAGCCAACAACATCTCAAGTGACTAGGGGGAGTTCGATCCAATGCCAAACATCGGGGAAACCGACCAGAATGATTTAGGCCTACAATCCAACTCACCAAAGGTAAGTTTTGTCACCAACTCAGAGCCGAGACACAATAAACAGGGAAGCTCATCCAATACAGAGGCTACAGTGGGGAAAGATCCTCCATGCCACTATTCAAGTAGTAAGTCAGGGTGATAAACTAAAAGGTAGCTAATGGATGGATGAAGACAATGAATAATGGAGCCAACACTAGCAAGCCAAGGTATGGTGGAATGATCACCTCTATTCTCCCTAGGGAGGGTAAAACCAATGAGTATCAATAGTGAACTTCTAAGTCTGAGTAGGGACAGTATAATATATATAATAAGATCAACCAGGTCCACATATCTATATGATCGCCAGATCATGACACTAAATGCTAAGACATGCCATAAGAATGAATTATAAAAGCAATATAACCACAACACTATGATATACCTGCTGAGTCATATACCTGAATGCTCATCCTCTGAACCATCATCTGTCCTCTGAAACTGCTACTGTAACTCTGGGCACTACTGACTGCTCTGTACAAATGGTATAATGGCTACATCGGTCATCTCTCTGAGTGTCCTGAGACTCAGTCATGGCATGGGAAATATATATGCTGTCCAAAATCTGATAGTGATCCATAAATAGATGCTCATCTCAATGTAAAGGAACTGGCTGAAAAGTGCTCTGGAATCTGAAAAATAATGTATGGTAGCCCGGCTACTATATATGTGATAACAGTAACATTGTTGTATTTGTTCATTTCATATATTGCTCTGGGCTCGAGATAGAAGAAAGCCCACAGGATTGTTGGTTTTCCCCCGTTTGGGGTTTCCAGGGTATATGCAGTGTCATATGTGTGATTGATTTTGTTTATGTTGTAAAGAGATCTATAGTTGTTGAGTCTTATTTCTTTAGAGCATTATTGATTTACAGAGACTCAAACCGCTTGAGATCTCAGGGCTATCTAGAGCGAGTAGTGATCTCTGGATTAAAATTTACAAAACAAAGATGCCAAGGCCCAAAACAAGAGGGATTCTCCCAAAGAAATACCTCACCAACAAGACTAAACTAACATGGATGAAACCCTAAAATGCTCTTACCATAAATACGTAAGTACTGCAAGACAAGGGGGTCAATATCTTACCACATTTAATGGAGAAAAGGAGAAGAGAAGCAAACCCTAGAATCCTTCCTCCTTCAATTAGCCTTGAAAGATTGCTTAGAAGCCTCAAACATCAAGTATGATCATTAGAAACCCTAGAAGAGCCAAGAAGAGAGGTGTGCACCACATCAAAGTCTCATATACCACAAAAGGAATAAAACTTAAGTCATATCTTTGATCCCACGATCTTAGTTACAAATGTGAGGAGGCGCTATATTTATACTAAACGTCCTAGCTCTTTTCCCTCCTCTAGGTCGACTTCTTAATTTGAGTTAATAAAAAATTAGGGTTTGTCACCCACAATCCGAGAACTAAACTTCATAAAACATAAAAATTATGAAAAACAAATGATGAAAGCTTCAACAAATGAAATGTTGAGCTTGGAAGGAAGACGCCATGCCCCATCTAACCCAAACAAAGTGTCTTTCTCCCTCAACGACCTCCTCCTTGCTTGGTATGACCTTCAAAAGTAAATTGTAATGGCAAACAATTTACATTTATTGTTAGACACAATGACTCACTAAGAGGGGGGGGTGAATCAGTGAGCCAGGACTTAATTCAATTTCAACTTTTTCTCACCCTAACCCAATATCATTTGCAATTTCACTTTAACACTGTTATCAATCTCTAACTATACGTCATCAATTATATTCATCAGTCAAACACATAATCATCAATACATCACAAGGGACACAAGATAATCTTTGTAATCTTTTTATATTGGTTTCAACCGGCTACAACCATGAGGTAAATCAGCTACAACTGAATCAAAAGCATCAACTTCCATTCCAAGACACTGCTTGGTCTTTTTCTTACATCCTACTAAGAAAAATAGTTACAAGGCCCTGCGTGTATTTAAAATACACAGTTATCACATTAAATTTCATCAATCATATCACCAAACACTCATTCTGCCCATAAACATATTTCATCAACAACATCAGCACTTGTCTCTTGTCCACATCAGCACTTGTCTCTGTCTTGTCCAAAATCAGCATTCATCAACACATCTTCATTCAATAACATTCATCAGCAGTACATCATTCAACATTCTGCCAGTCATATCAGCATATTCACAAACTGTCCTCTGTCCTGTCATGTCATCATTCTGCCTATAGGTTCTTCTTCATTCTGTCCACAACCATGTAACTTAACTGCCCAGAACATGTCATTAATGCTGTCCTATCTCCATTCTGTCCATTCACTTTACACCATATTGCTGCCCAGAAATCAGAGATAAAGAGTCTTCATCATGCTGCTGCTATCATCAACCAAGCATCATGTCTTAATCAACCAGCCAACCCAGAAATAAGAGATAAACAAGAAATGATTTACTGCTGCTCCTGTTGCTGCCACCGAACTGTCCTCATCTTCTCCTAATCCTGAAAACAGAGCTCTCTTATACCTCCCGAGATCTGCCACACAATTGCACACAAAAAGAAAAACTTGTCTTCTATATTTATACTTTTTCTTCCCATTAATCCTGGAGGCCGACATGTCATCTTCAATATTTTATTCTATCAAAAAGTATTAATTCATTTCCATATAATCCTCACACCTCACAAATATATATTTATTTTTTTGATCTTCTCTTCCACATCATCACCGTGGGTGTAAGGCCCATATAATCCTCATCAAATATATATATTTATCTTTCTTTGCCTTCTTACCACATCATCAAGGTGGGCCATTCTTCTCCATCACATGCCCGCAAGGGTCATCAATAAATGCCCGCAAGGGTCATCAATAAATGCCCGCAAGGGCCAATGAGAATGCCCGCAAGGGTCATTAAAATGCCCGCAGATAGCCTTGAAGATATGCCCGCATGTCCACTTCAAATATGCCCGCATGGGCTATAATTATGCCCGCAGTGACCACCTTAAGATGCCTGCAGGCAGTCCTAAATATGCCCGCATTATTCGAAAGAAATGCCCGCAGATGTGCTGAGAAAGATGCCCGCAAGGTGCATCAAATATGCCCGCATGAGCATATAATTATGCCCGCAGGGCACTATAAAGAATACACACACAAGTTGTCTCAAAATGCCCACAGCATCCTTCATATGCTCATTGTCATGCTTGTCAATGTCCTTGTCCACTGCCAAGTCATCCACTTCATGCTTGCCAAGTCATTGTCTCCATGTTTGTCCTTCATTGTCATATGTCAAGTTTTGTCATCACTCCAACCTTTTGCCTTTGTCTTGTCTATCTTAATGCTGCTTCCACAGCATTCCATGTCATTGTCCTCATGTGTGTCATGTTCTTTGTGCATTGTCATGTCCTTGTTGTCCTTCATTGTCTTTGTCACCATGTGTGTCATCATGCTATGTGTGTTCTCCAGCCTTTGTCATTAATGACAATCATGACTTGTCATGCTTGTCACCTTTGCCATTCCTCAAGCCATGTCACCATCCTTCTCCAAGTCTTCAATGCTTGCTTACTTGTCCACAAGCCTTGTCAATTGTGCCACTAATTCATTGTCTTCATGTGCTCTTCAATTTAGGTCCTTGTCCTTGTCAATCAAGCTTTGTCATTAATGTGTTGTCATCAATGACAACCATATTCATCATTTATTAACTAAGATGACCAAAAAAGAGGGGTTGCACAACAAATTGAGGTCCATGTGGGGATAATAGAGGTGTGCTAGAGCGAGTTTGACAACCCTTACATGCGCAATCACCCTTACAAAGCATAAAACCATGAGTGTGGCTAAGGGCTTCAAAGCCATGTGTCCTAATTCAATCACCTCAAAGTGCACCAATACCTATAGTGGGCATAAATGCCTAACATGATGAGGAGTTACCACCCATCAAGGGGTAGTCAACAGGGCCATAAGACCAGTACACCTTGAAATGAAGACTAAGAGGACCTGCCATGACCAACCAGGGTTTGGAACATCGATAGACCACCACTTTTACATAAAGTAGCCCCAACTTGGCCTTTTACAATGGCAAAAGAACCCTGCTCTTTGGCACATCTAGTAGGGTGCACTGTAGAGAACCTGAAAAGTAACATGCCCAATGGCGGAGTGTGTAATGGCCGAATAAAGAGATTATCCTTCGGATCCATGAAGTGCTCAGCGTAAAAGGCCATCTTAAGACGTAACCCGTCCTAAGGGTTGATCCAAGTGACCTACACAAACTCCTGATAAATGTCATCTCGGGTGATTCTATTCAACTCCTACCTAGTAGGTATGAGGCAGCCAAGCGCGTCCAGGGAATACCTAAACGGAGGAAGTCGATCCATTGCAATACCAATAGAGTCTAAGAGATCCACAGCCCCCACATACCAGTACCTAGTGCGGCCCGAATGGCTTGTTGAGGCAATGGACTCTGATGAGTGGTAGGTCAGATACAGGTACCAATCTCACTCATTCGTCGAGTTAGCAAAGCTTCGACGGAGATGTAAGAGTGGGACAAGGCTGAACACAATCCCAAACCGAAAGGACCAGGCACTGAACTCTACAAGCATGATGGGTTGAGGAACTGTCTGTTTACATCTAATGATGCAACAAAGGAGGAGGATTTGCACTCTCTCTGTTGAGGCCCATTCAAAGTCTACTAGACAAAGCCCCCAAACCTCGGAGCCATAGAGGATTGTGGGTTGTGTTACCACCCAATTTGTATGTAAGCAAAAAATATCCCAACCCACTAGCACAACCTACGTGGCAACAAAGGTTGCTTATCACTATCACCTCAACTCACAACCTCTCACTTCAAGCTTTGTCTTTAAAACTAAGCCTAGGGGGGTATCCGTAATAGATTGATTACTTGTCTATGCCTAGATGAATGATGTAACAATGTTAAAGTTAATCTAGACTATCTCTTAGCATAATATACGATGAAAATTTACTTCATGCACTTAGAAAAAAGCTTGAACAAGAAATGAAATAATCACTAACAATATATATTCAAACTTAGTTAATTGAATTCACTTCTTGTATCCAATTACAATGTTAAATTCAATAGCAATGAGACAAAACAATATACCAAATCCACAATAATAACACTTTAGCAATATGGGATTAGCAATTATGTCTTACTTATTTTACTAAATCAATTAGATCTTATCAATTAAGTGCATCAACCATCGACTTAGCAAAAGATAGCAATAACCACTTACTGGATAAATCTAAATGCCAAGACACATTTAACACTTGGATTATTAATTATTAGTGATTAGAGCTCGAATAGCGTAGTGGTTAAAACAATTGAAAATTTCCTCCTTATGTTTGTGATTAATTAGGTGTAATAAGAAATAAACTCAATTCCGGAAATTGTCAATTGGGTTTAGCCCGAGTGGTTGAGTTATCGGATTGTTATCCGCTCCACCCAGGTTCAAGTCCTGCCAGTGACACTTGCTCTTAAGTGAGGCGCTGAGCTCTTCAGGAACTCTACTAGCCAATTAACTGCCCTTCCTATGTCTCCGGACGCCAAGGAGGTTAACGTGGACGTAGCGGGCACCGAAAAAAAGAGGGTGTTTCGTGGACCACACACAAAAAAAACTCAATTCTGGAAATTACTAAAAAATAGTAAAGATTGCAGAAATTCTAAAATTATAACAGCTAGGAAAATTACCAATTATAGCACTTTTACTAATAAAATTCTCCCAACTTACTGCTGCAAGTTAAAGTTATATGTTGCTAGAAATTGCAGAAAATTGCAGCAAAGTAATTCTGTCTAATTTTGTAGTAAAATAGTGAAATTTTCCAAAATTACTAAATCTGAAAAAAAAATCTATTTTTAGGAAATTTCCAGATTGCAGAAATTGCTATAAATACCTCCGTAAAATTCAGAAATAATGTCCAACCATGAAATAAATACCAAATCTTTCAATCTAAATGATTTTCAATAAAGGAAAATTTTTGTTTTAGTTTTTATAAATTTTTATGAATTTTTCTATGGAAAATAAATCTGAAAATTTGGGGTAAACAATAACAGCAAATTCCATAATTATATTTATGCCTAATTTTTCCAAATAATTTTATCTAGGGTATTCCAATGAAAAATTAACTATTTTTTGAATCTTTTTATGATTTTTCTATCAATTGAAAATTCAGAAACTTAAAAGATCTACAAAAGATATTCTATTTTAACCAATAGATATAGGTGAAATGTCTACTTCCTCATTTCTCTACATGGTATCAAAGCGAGTCTGGGCTTAACTCCCTCACGGGAAGGACCAAGAAAATGAAAGCCTGTGAGATGTAATACGCCATAAGATAGGAGTAGGTGTAGATTAGATTAGAGTGGGAGAGTGGAGTGATTGCTACAATGTGCCTGAACTAGAGTGCTGCTACAATTTGTTTGGTTGTAGCATTATGATTTGCTTGACCTATTCTGCCATTTAGTAAATAAAACGGTGCTTGAAAAAGCATTGTCCTAGGTGGACTTGCAAACCTGGAGTAGATGCGGACATTGGTCAAGTAATGTAAGTATCAGCTACTATGCAAAACTGGTGAAGTCAACTGTTATCTCTTACTTGGTGGGTGAGTGGCAAAGACTGCCATCTTCAGCTGAGAAGAAAGTGTCGATTTTTTTGTCATGGCCATATTCAACTACAACCCCATTTGTTTCATATCTTGTAACAAATGATGTACTGGTCGGATGGACCGGTTGGATGGAATTTCCAACTATTTGCAATGGAAAGTCAGGATGACTGCTATGCTTAAAGAAAGCAGACTGTGGGTTAATGTTAGCACTGTGATAACTCCTCCCACTGCTGACCCTGTTACTCTTGACATTCATGAAGTAAAAGAGGCTAGAGCACAGAGGGTTATTCTCGATGGTGTCAAGGACCATCTCATCCCACACTTGGCTGAGAAGAAGTCAGCTTATGAGATGTAGGACACACTGAAAAACTTGTATGAGGCGAAGAATGAAAACCAGAAGATGGCACTCAAGGATAAATTGCATACGACCAAGATGGCCAAGGGTGAGGGTGTGGTATCCTATCTTACCCGGGTGGCACAGGTTAAAGATGAGTTGGCTGCAGTTGGGGAGGTCATCTCTGATTCTGAGTTGGTGAGGATAGCTTTGAAAGGCTTCACCAAGGACTGGGAAGTCTTCGTGAAGTGTGTGGTTGGTCGTGAACATCTTCCAGATTGGAGCGGACTGTGGGACGATTTTCACTTAGGAGGAGATCCGAGAAGGATCTCAGGGCAGTGGACAGATGGAGGGTGTTGTTGAAGAAAATGTTGCTCTTTCAACTAAGAGCAAGAAGAAGTCCACTAAGGACTTGAGCAAAGTCAGATGTTTTGCTTGCAACCAGTATGGCCACCTTGCTTCTCAGTGTCCTGAGAAGAAGAAGAAGGAGGAGGAGGAGGATGTGACTGTTGCTGCAACTACTGAGATAAATGACTTTGCGAAAAAGTTTAAGAAAGAATTCTTGTTGTTCTCTCTTGTATCAAGTGTCGGCAGTAACAGATTTGTGCAAAACAGTAGTTGGTTTATTGACAGTGGAGCCTCTCGTCACATGACAGGAATGTATCATATATTCCGCAGCATTACTGAGACAGATCCAGACCGGATGGTTGAGAGTGAAGGGGGAACGGCACATTCAGTGCGTGGATTTGGGAGAGTCAAATTCCAAGTTCGACAGGGTGAACTCCTTGAGCAGTATGGAGTTATGTTTGTTCCAGGGTTAAGTGTGAACTTGCTCTCTGTGTTAGCCGTGGAGGATGCAGGGTATTCGACATTGTTCCAAAGGGGGCATGTTTACATTTTTTTAGAGAGGGAAGTTCTGGGAAATGTTTTTATATACTCAGAGGGAGCGGAACTAATCCAACCACAATTGATTGATGATCGGTTCGGTGAGTTGTACAAGTTAGGTGGACAGCCCACAATTTATGATTCAGAGTCGGAAGAGGAGCAAGAGGCTCCTGAGGCTGTAGGGGCGCCAAGGGTTCAGTCTCGATTTCCGATGGAAGAGATGGAGTCTCTCTTGAGTACCGGCAAGAGGCTCAGCTGGTATGAAAGGACCAATGCTCAGGATTGGAGGGTGGATTCTCCTAGGAGCTCAGGGTTCAGGGTTGTTGCCAGGAGGGTGTCTTCAGATTCGAGTTCAATGCAGGTGGTGGCGTTGGCTCCAGGTTCAAAGGGAGCTCCTACTTTGAACAGCGTGATGAACCTAAGGATTGGACCAGCTGATGGTGATGGCAGTGAGTACCTCCCTCGCTAAGAGGGAGTGTTAGCTTTTTAGCTCAGGAGGCACTCCGCATAGTTTTGTCTTGTATGCGGAAGTGACCTTGCATTTACACTATTTAGGCTACCTGACTTTGTAATGTTGATTTTATAAAGTTGTATTAAGTGATTTTTATAAAGTGTCCTTCTTGTTATTTTTATAAAGTGACTTTATTTCATAAAGTGCACTTATGACTTAAAGTGAAATAACTTTATTAAAATGTAAGAGATTTATTTTGGAGGGAATGAATCACATCCCTTGAACTTATCAAGACAAGATTAGATCTTGACCGTTGGATTTAGGGGTTGGGAAGGTGAAAAGTCATTTTCAAATTATAAGAGAGAGCCTAGGGTAGTGTGCAATACAGAATTTACAAGAGAAATTTCTGAGAGAGGGTTGTTACAAGAGAAATTTCTGAGAGAGGGATGAGAGGAGAAAAGTGATTTTTCAGCAGATTTGGCATCTTTCCCAAGAGAGTTGGGGCACAAATCCCAAGACAAAAATTTCTGTGAGAAAAGGGCTGACTATTTTTCATCAGCAGGGAGGTCGTACTATACTGTTCATCTTGGAGGTCATATTGTACGTACTACGGATCCATACAGTCCGTACAGCAGAAGTACAAACACGGTTTTCCAGCTATCCTAGGGCACGAATTTCGAGGTGAAGTTTTTTGTTGCTGGTAGTTCCGTATTGTTCCGTACTGCAAAGGTTTGGCACACTTTTCTTGTTTGTTGTACCTGCTGAGCCGCACAGGCTGTATAGTCAATTTTGGGGCACAATTTTCAAGGCAGAAATCTGGGACTGTTTTGGGTGTCTGCAAGTGAGTTTTTTGGACTGTTAATTTTGATGCCAAATGGATTACTGCTGTAGATTTTGTACTCTCTGCATTTAATATTAAATTTGTCTTGTTGGGTTTTCCATTTTGGGGTTTTTCCCGGGCTGGATAGCCAAAATGTTGGTGTTTATCTGAGTTTATTTACTATTGTTACTAGTGTTTTTCCGCTACAAATTACACCTGGTGTTAGTATTTCAGCTTTCAAGTTACTTGGAAATGCATGCAATTTATTTGCATTTAAAGTGGGTACTTATACAAGTCTGAAATTTGTTATATGCTAAGTGTTTGATGAAACTACAATCCATTAGTTTAAAGTTTTTCAAAATGTGTTTCATATCTTGTAACAAATGATGTACAGGTTGGGAATTGTACGGAGACAGTACCTGCTGAAATTAAGCGTCGATCTAGTGGATCTAATATTAAATCAGTCCAGGTAATTCCTAGAGTACTTGTGGGTGTAAATGAAGCACGCAAATTATCTTACACATTACAACTCCCTGTTGCGAGTGCATAGTTCATTTGTTAAGGGGTCATGGGTTAGGGTGCATAATTCAAGATAATTGCTTGACCTGCAAGGACATCAGCAGTTGCACAGCGGAAGAAGCATTGTTCATAGGTCCAATATGGAAGGAGAAATACAGAAACCTCATCTCTTGCGAACAATTTAGGCACACAGATAGAGGAGGGAGCCGCCAGATTTGTGAGAAGAGCCACCTACCACCGTGGAGAACAGTCACCAGAGTTGTGTGAACAACCACTTGTCGTCGCTGTGAGAAAGGAAGAGCCTTTATTTCCATAATAAAGAAAAGAAAAATAGAGGGGGCAACTATATTAGTTCGATTAGTCTTTGAATTAGTGCAACTGTGTTTGTTTGTAAAAATAAAAAATGATGATGAATATTCAAAATTAGAGGTGCAGTCGAGGCATTTGCATATCCAAAGGGGGATCAAGTGCAGGTTCAATTAAGAATGGATTGTTGTCCAAATAGTTCGGGAGTACGTGGATCTCGGGAATTATCCCGCATTAGTTTCTTGAGACCCGCATGTGGATTGCGGTCCAATAATGAGGTTATGAGACATGCATGTGGATTGTTGATCAGTATTTTAATTCAAAAAATCTGTGATTCAGAAGTTCGGGAAGGTGGAATCTAGGAACTCGAGGACTCGACTCCTGAGCTACACCTTTACGAAGGTTACGAAGCAACTTGACGGAGTTTGTAGCATGCAAGATTTCCAAATGGTTATAGATGATGTCAATGAAGACCTAACTTGACATAGATCAAGACAAGTACTCGTTAAGAGATGGTGTTGGAGTTATTAACTTCTACTTGTCCTATTGTTAAATTGTGGGATTCTTCATAATTGTGAATTGCTAATTGTGAGTTGTTTGTTCTTATTGATTAGGAGGTTGTTAGATTAGTTGAAGTTGAGAGATTCTCTCCAACAAATTTCCTATTTTGAGATTGTGGTTGAGATATTCTTTCGAGAGTTTGTTGTGTAATTGGGGGAAAGCTTGATGTATAAATGTGTACTATTTTATTTGTAATAACGTAGCATAGTTTTTGTTGTAAATTTTTCTGAGTTTACTGCTTACTAGTTTATGTCAACATTTCAGTGGTTTTCACTTCCAACCGGTTTTGCATAGGCTGGAAATTACTTATGAAATTTTCTTCAACAATTAAACATGCTGTAAAATCATACTAACATGCAGAAAATAGATTTTTAACATGCACACCATAAAAATAGAGACACAGAAATTTTCGGCAACTGTGCCCTGGAAAAACCCCCACGGGGAAAACCAGTTAGAGAGAGAGAGAGAGTTTTATTTCTTTAGCAAAATATAGAACAGCATTACAGTAGAAAATACAACTTATCTCCACCGCAATAAATGCACCCAGCAACTTCCTCGATTTCTGTGCCTATTTTCGATTTCTGTGCCTCTTCTCGATTTTTGTGACTCTTCTTGATTTCTGTGCCTCTTCTCGATTTCTGTGACTCTTCTTGATTTCTGTGTCTCTGCCCAAATTCTGTGTCAAATGCAGAATTTCTGTTTTAACACAGAATTACATTTTCTGAGCCTGCTGCCTCAAAAATAGTGCAGAAAACTTAACCTCAAAAAATGTGCAGAAAGTACAGTCCGTACAGACTGTACGACCCTCGAAAAATGTGCCTGAAATCTTTCTCGAAAACTGTGTTGAGTACTGTCTCGGTTTCTGTGCAAGTGCCTCGATTTCTATGCACAAAATGTTGCCTCGAAATGTGTGCTGAATCTCGAAACTTGTGCCCAGAAAAGCTCCTCGAAACCCGTGCCCAGAAAGCACTGTTGTACGATCCTCGAAATGCGTGCAGCTTCTAGAAACTTGTGCCTAGTAATCCGTACAGTACGGATGCCTTGGGAATCGTGCCAACAATAAATGCTGGAAACCCTTCTCGATTTCTATGCTGGAATCACTCCTTGGAAATCGTGCTGCTCTCTTGCTCTCTCTCTTCTCTTCACTTCAATCTGCAAAAGTGATCTCTCTTTGCCTCCCTTCACCTTTTTGTTCAAACCCTAGGGTTTTCTAAATCCAATGGATGAGATAGATTTAGATCGACGGTTGAAATTAAATGCTCCATTTATTTCCCATAAATATTAATTTCACTCACCCACTTAAATTTATCAAAAAGTGACTTTATGGTTATAAAGTCTCATTAAATGCTTTTCACAAGTCATTTAATGTGAGGGTCACTTTTTCCCCCTCTCTAAGTGACTCAGGCAAAAGTCACTAGGGGAACACATCCCTAGGTACAAAAACTAACATTTGTGTGTGAAGAAAAGTCTACTCTCTCATTTCTTAACACACTAAGGTTAAACTAAAGACAAGCAAAAGTTTAATTAAGTACATGAGTCACTATAGAAGCATACTCGTATCATCTCATGCTAACATACTGTCATGCTGGAAAAAATGCTAGGAGTAAATGAGGGTTCAGAGATATCGCATCACTAGAGGATCAAGCACTATCTCTAACTAGGCACATCAAGGTACATGGACCATCTGACCCAGCCGAAGGACCTCTGACCAATGATCTATGGTGAAGCCACAAATATCAAATCAAAATGACTCCTGCTGAAAGAATAGTAACACATAGCATCAATAAAGAAATATGGCATCCATGTAGATCCATTTTGGATTAATGGTAGATGCACTAAAGTTTTCAGCCATCATTGATTCCAATCCAGCGAATAAGTCACTAGATGATCAGATGGTTGAAGACTTGGTATCAACATGCCAAGTATAGTCCTACAAGCAACTCTTGTGCATGGTCCATTGAGAAGTCGGCAATATGTGGAGTTGTGATCCATACTCTCTTGTTGATTGATTGCACTACTAAGAGGTGCATTTTGAACATCTTCTACAACTTGCTTGGTCCAAATAAGTTGGTTTTGTTTTGGGACATGCAATTGTGTTTAATACGAGTATTAAAGGAGGATATTAAAATACATGTTATAATAGTCATCTCATGTACTTGGGAGGTTTAAGTTAGGAGTGCTTTATGTTTTAATAAAGTCATAATATAATAAAGTAATGCTATAAACTTAAGTTGCGACCACTTAAAATTTCTAATTTGCACTTGTGTATGCAATTTATGATGGAACCTCCCTAACATGAGTCATGCACATGATGTATTTATTCCATGTGTAATGCTTGAAAAGGAAACTCGGTAAACATTTACTAGTACAAATAGAGTTACCAATGCTTGACAATGAAAGAAAACTCGTCCTCAATGCTTGACAACGGAAGAAAACTCATCCTCAAGTCTGAATGAATTCTATCAATGCATACAAAATCATTGTGCTCCAAATAGATAACATAATACCTCATGAAATGGAAGAATTTCCTAGTTAATGAAGCTTTGGGAGGATTCAAATGGAGAGCGACTCAACTACCAGCCACAATAGCGATTAGCTAAGTTGTCAGGAAACGTGGGTGCGGGGGCGGGGACGCAACTTTTTGAAATAGGGTACTTTAAGTAGTTGTAACAAAACAACATGTCACATGCATATTTCTTCATAATTCAATGATTCATCATTCATTCAACATTCACATTGGAACATAAAATTTGATATCAAGTGGAAGTTATATTATGATTCCATTGTCATACTACATTCAAATTTTGCCTAATGGGCCAATGGCATTTCCATACATGAAATAGAAAATACAAAATTCAGAAAACACTCAACAGTGATTTCATTCAATGATTCTCCTTGTTGTAACAGTGTAACCTTGTCGTTGTATTCAATGTGGAAATCCCTTCACGGTTTCACCAAACATTGTCGCCATGGAAAGCCCTTCACCAAACGTTGCCGCTGCTGAATGAAATGATTATGAGATGTTTGTATGGCAAATTATGATGTTTGAAGAGTTTGGGGGTCATAATTTCAGGTTTGGGAGGGGGGGCACCTTCCCCCCCTTCCTTTTATTTATTTCACTGCTTAAATCAAGGTACGTCATCCCCTCTCAACCAAATGAACCCATTTTTTCAAGCCGGCGTCTCAGGTTCTTCAGTCAAGAAACCGGTTCATATGGGTTCGCCAACCAAGAACCCACACCTGAATCAAAGACGTGGGTTCGTGAACCCGGTGCGGGGACGCGAACCCTACCCCCGGGAACGCGAACCCATGCAACTAAGGAGATTAGTCACCATGAGGAACTGGACCAGATTTGAACATGTGACCTATGGCTCCCTATCAACAACATTCCTTGGATGGATGGTTCAACCAATTGAACTAACTCTTGGGGTTGTGGGGCTTATAATACCTTATTATTATTGTAATTATTTGATGAGGATGCATTACTATGGGTTTCATCCTTCCTCCATATGCATAAATAATACATGTAATTGTTTACTAAGACATCATCTTGCCTTATTCAACATTCAAATATTTGTATTTCTTCTTATCGGCCTTTTACAATGACATTATCAAACTCAATATTGGTGACTTCACAATAATTCATGAGAATATAAGCTCCCCCTTCCTTCACATACTATCTAGAGACCACTTTGTTATTTAGCATTTTGCTCGAGGCTTTAGACCTACTAACTCTGTTGACACATCATGGTCGATGGGTTTACATATCCCTAGTCTAACCTAACTTGTATTCATATAAGTTGTACTTTCAAGACCCATTAACCTATATTGGTCATTACTGGACATAATATATATAATTTACACACGTCTTTTAAAAATACAACCCATACTGAATGGCTAAAATGGCCAATGACAGCCATACAGTTGTAGAATCCAAGCATGTTGAGCACCCTGCCAAAAAATAAGGAAGATAACAGAACTTGACCAGTGGATCGCTACCAAAACAATTACGTTTTCCGCATGCGCTGATGACTTCGCCACACCATTATTGAAAAACATATTCGTGTGGCCTCTTTATTACCCATATCCATATCTATAAAGAATTATATAATGACCAACACAACGTCTATTTCACATTAATAATTGAAAAAGGACATACCAAAGATGAGCCAATGGGATCCCAAAACCACGCCCCTTCACGTACCTGGTTTTTGTCAACTGGGTCATGATTTCATGATAAAGCAGGGGTGTTTCATAATCCCCCCAGGTTTCATATACCCCACGGACAAGTTTCACCCCACATGGGCCCACTCGTCAAAAAATCCCTGGTTTTTCATTCTTCACCCAACCTTGCAGCAAATGTTGTACTTGTTTAACTTCAGATTTAGCCTAACTTGTTTGCTCTGTGTAAACTTTCTCTAATGAATAAGGGTTTGTATTGCACTCGAGCACACCAAATTGACAAGTTTGAGGAATGAGACGTAGATAAGTTTTTAAAGCAGGTCTACTGCTTTATTGCTTCTAAAACATTTTCTTTCTTGCTTGACTGAAATATATGTGAGATCGAAGGAGCATACTAAGTGAATGTCCTGATATTTATTAATGTCTATGGGAAATACTTACAACGTCTAGTTTGAAGGGCACGATAATCATTTTAAGAGAAAAACAGAGGACACGATGCTCTATGATGTTCTCAAAGCTAAAAGGATTTGCAACATTTACACATGCAAGATAGCTACAAATTTGCACCGTCTCTCCAGCAAAACTGCAATGCAGCAATAATAAAATTTAAATGAAGCATGCATAGCGTTTTGCGTTAAGTTCCAGGTCTGTGATCAAAATTCAATGCAATTCATTATCCAAATACAACGCAATTCATTACACATGTGCGGTCTGTTAAGCATTACCCAATAAAAATATAAATTACGAGATTTGCAATCCTGACGCAGTAGCAATTTCAAACGGAATCCCATCAGAGACTCCGTTAATCTTAAGGGCAACCTGCCAATGGCGAATAGAGTAATATTTTTGACGCCTTAGTTGCAACTTTCAAATGGAATTCTGTCAAATATTCTTGTAGGTGTAAGTCTGACTACTTGAGTATATCTTTTGGCCTTTGTTAAATACAACTTGGAAAATCAATTCTGCAATTAATCGAAAAATTTGAAGTCCTTTCTGCCAATTACGTATATGCTTCCTTTCTTTTCCCATACCACTCGACCAAATTTTTAAGGGAATTGCAGGTAGGGACTGTAAATTCTCCGAAAATTAAATTAAATTATCCGCTGAAACAGTTTGCATCTCAAATGAAAAGTTATGAATAAAAATCCAAGGCACGGAAAGAAAGAAAGCGAATTGCAGTAACAAAGGCTTTAACGAGAATCAATAAAATAATTCTGTGTGAGGGAAAGAAATACCGGCGTGCTTTTTATCTTCGGGCCTGCCAGACTTTATCAGAACTTCCAAGTCGACGAGTCCCAGCGACATTAGGCCGAGGGTAAGACCAGACATCAAGCCAGCGAAAAGCACCAGTGCCACAATTATCAGAATATATAGCCAGAAAGACACTCCACAACAGTGCTGCGACGCTGCCATTCAGACTCTATAATACGCTGAATTCGCGAATTGAACAAGCACTAAAATCAAGCCTGAGAGAGACCAAAAGATTTAGGGCCGCCGATTTGTTTATTCATCTATCGATTTATTCGGTGCTTGGCCTATAGGAGTCTCAGTAAAATTAATGCTTGTTATATAGGCGTTCGAGAAGGTTCCGTCTCTGCTAAGACAGCGGAGGGAGAATCCTGTTCCTCCGCCCCTATCTCTGTCGGAAACTATTCTTAAATGCGCATTCAAAGCGCCCTAATTGCAAAAGCCCATGCCAGCGCATCCATCCATCCAAGGCAAATAACCTTACTCCGTACCTACTCTGCCAACTCAGCTTGCCAGCTAAAATTTAAATTCCAAGCCCTGACTTTCGCCCCCCAGAAAAAGGGAAAGAAAACAGAAAACAGACAACTGGGAGCAGTGGGAGGTGTACGCTTTTACGAAATTCCACCGTGCAGCTCTTCCGGCCGGATTAATAGCAGAAAAGATGGAGCTCAAAATACAGACAAAGCATATTCAGATTCGTGGCCGGGAAGCGGGAAACAGCGCCTCTTTCAGCTAACCAGCGAGTGAGCTTGGGAAAGAAACGCCAAAACTGTGGCCATTGCTTCGTGATTCAGATAGGACAGCGTTCGAATCCCGTTGAACTCTATAAATATATCATTATAATCAACGCGAATCCCGACCGACTGTGCCTCTGAAAATTGAAACAGGAAGGAAGGAAGCGCATCTGAGCATATTATCATGGCCCACAGTGGGCACTGGGCACCGATCTCCTTGCAGTTAGTTTAGCTTATCTGAGCAGTCTACGGCAATTAAATAAATGATTTATCAGATAATTCTTTGTCACGCGTGTGTATTTTCAAAGGTAAACGAACGCCCACTCACCAACCAACCTTGACTAGTACGCACTCAGAAAATTGATTTTCAACGTCCAGGAAATGGCAGCCATGGCCAACTACAATCTTCAGGTTTCCGGTTTAAATAGTGAAGATTAACTTTGACTCGTAGGCACCAAGAAAATTGATTTTTTTGTACAACCGCAAAATTGGAATGATGAAGAATAACAGGATTCGAACAGTGAAGAATAACAGGATTCCAGTTACAAATGGATTACATATAATAAAAATGGCAACTACACACTGAGCATATGATTGAAAATCATGAACTGAAAATGGGAAAATATGAAATCCAATTCACAAAGCGAATATGGAAGAAGGAGAAGAAAATATTTTAACGACCCTAAACATAGTCTATGGATAGAACACTTCACATGCTCGACCACTTCACATGCCGTTTTCTGCAACTCAATCATTTGCTTTTTCAACTTCATAATGAGCCTCCCCAATTTGAATAAATTACCCCAAGATTTAGCAAACACTTGCATACATGTCCTTAATGTCCAAATGAAATGTTTTTCTGTCTCCACTTTACCATAGGTGCAGAAAATACACACTCTTTCTTCCCAAGCTTCTTTTGGCCTTTTCCAGCCTGGTCTCACAACGAAGTTGAAGTTGATGGGAATTCGTTCTTAGTTGAGCAATAAGTATTTTGGCTTTCCAAGGTATATTAGCCCCAACTATAAGAGGTAGAGGTAGAGTAAACATCATATAAACAAATTGGAAAAAGTAGACAGCACTAAATTGAAGTGAAACTATTAAAAGGATACATAGTCAGCTTTTGATATAAAATCATAAATTAAAAATGAAAAAAATTGAAATCCATATTAAATAATATTTAAAACAAAATATTAAATTAAAAAATACAATTTATTATAAAAAAAGTTGTAGCATTAAATCACCAACATCTCAAAACATAAACTAGCAAACATATATAAATATATGAAAAAAGTTTAGTGTAGAATCAGTACAGCTTAACATAAAATGGCAAAATAAGATATTCCCATTATAAAAAACAATTGGAAGCTAAATATTAAAAACATATTATGAGGTTGTTACAAGCTCAAAGGAGATAAGGCTAGGGCTTGTAGACGTGTTAAAACATAGAAGGCAAGGAAAGGAAGAGTTCTATGTGTACTTGGAAATGATGTCACTATGGACATGGTACAGGCCTTATCCTCGAGGGCCTTTCTCGCGAAATTTGAATATATAAAATTGAATAGGATAGAAATCATTGATTGGATCACCAAGGTTTGGAAACCCTTGATACACTATGTGCCTAGGGTCATTATGCTCATTAATCGGTGGGTGTATTTTCACTTTCTTTCGAAAGAATCACTACAATGGATCCTTTCCAGGTTTTGGGTTTTAGGTTTGGGGTCTCTGGTTCTGAGTAAGTGGCACACGGTGTTTGACCTGTGGAAGGAAAAATTGCGGATAAGACACTTAAGGGTTATGATGTCAGGTTTTCCACTGTATTGTTGGTGTTTTCATGATTTTATGGATCTGGCAAACTCTATCGGTCGCTTTATTTTGATTGAGGAATCTACATTGATGGCTACGGACCGGAGGTGTCCTAGTGTCCTGGTCAAAATTGACTCCCTTGAAGGAATCCCTTAGGAAGTTGAAGTCAAATGGGCAGATGGGGTTTCTATACAGCAACTAGATTACTGGAAAATCTTGTTTAGATGCTTCAGATTCCATAAGTTCGGTCACTTGCGTCAAGATTGTGATATCGATTTTAAGGAGAAGACCTCCGGTTCGATTGAGGTTTTATCATCCAGTGATGAACAGGAAGACACTGAACAAAATATATCCTTTCCACTTCCCTTGGGCGCCAACTCAGCCAGAGAATTTATGTGTAAAATTTGCATTTTCTTACCCCTTATGCTTAAATCTCTTTTTGCAAATGAAATTTTAGAGTCTATGAAATTATATGAACGGGATTCGCCAGGTTTACCATTTACTCATTCTTCGTCTGCCCAAAGATGTCTATTTCCTTTGATTGCGGATGACTCTGTTCAGAATTTGGTGGAATCTAGCAAACATAAGATATTCCCAAAATCACTAACATCTGATAACATAAACTAGCAAACATATATTTATATGAAAAAAATTTAGTGTAAAATCACTAAAGCTTAACATAAAATGGCAAAATAAGATATTCCCATTATAAAAAACAATTGGAAGCTAAATATTAAAAAATATTATGAGGTTGTTACAAGCTTAGAGGAGATAAGGCTAGGGCTGGTATACGTGTTAAAACATAGAAGGCAAGGAAAGGAAGAGCTCTATGTGTACTTGGAAATAGTAAATGTGTTAAAACATAGAAGGCAAGGAAAGGAAGAGCTCTATGTGTACTTGGAAATGATGTCACTATGGACATGGTACAAGCCTTATCCTCAAGGGCCCTTCTCGGGAAATTTGAATATATAAAACTGAATAGGATAGAAATCATTGATTGGATCACCAAGGTTCGGAAACCCCTGATACACTATGTGCCTAGGGTCATTATGCTCATTAATCGGTGGGTGTATTTTCACTTTCTTTCGGAAGAATCACTACAATGGATCCTTTCCAGGTTTTGGGTTTTAGGTTCGTGGTCTCTGGTTCTGAGTAGGTGGCACACGGCGTTTGACCTATGGAAGGAAAAATTGTGGATAAAACACTTAAGGGTTATGATGTCAGGTTTTCCACTGTATTGTTGGTGTTTTCGTGATTTTATGGATCTGGAAAACTCTATCAGGCGCTTTATTTTGATTGAGGAATCTACATTAATGGCTACGGACTAGAGGTGTCCTAGTGTCCTGGTCAAAATTGACTCCCTTGAAGGACTCCCGGAGGAAGTTGAAGTCAAATGGTCAGATGGGGTTTCTATACAGCAACTGGATTACTAGAAAATCTTGTTTAGATGCTTCAGATGCCATAAGGCCGGTCACTTGCGTCAAGATTGTGATATGGACTTTAAGGAGAAGACCTCTGGTTCGATTGAGGTTTTATCATCCAGCGACGAACAAGAAGACACTGAACAAAATATATCCTTTCCACTTCCCTTGGGCGCCAACTCAACCAGAGAATTTATGTGTAAGTTTCGCATTTTCTTACCCCTTCTGCTTAAATCTCTTTCTGCAGATGAAATTTTAGAGTCTATGAAATTATATGAACGGGATTCGCCAGGTTTACCATTTACTCATTCTTCGTCTGCCCAAAGATGTCTATTTCCTTTGATTGCGGATGACTCTTCAGAATTTGGTGGAATCTAGCAAACATAAGATATTCCTAAAATCACTAACATCTGATAACATAAACTAGCAAACATATATTTATATGAAAAAAATTTAGTGTAAAATCACTAAAGCTTAACATAAAATGGAAAAATAAGATATTCCCATTATAAAAAACAATTGGAAGCTAAATATTAAAAAATATTATGAGGTTGTTACAAGCTTAAAGGAGATAAGGCTAGGGCTGGTAGAAGTGTTAAACATAGAAGGCAAGGAAAGGAAGAGCTCTATGTGTACTTGGAAATGGTAGACGTGTTAAAACATAGAAGGCAAGGAAAGGAAGAGCTCTATGTGTACTTGGAAATGATGTCACTATGGACATGGTACAAGCCTTATCCTCGAGGGCCCTATTATCACCAAACTTGTAGGTGCCCCTAGAGATGGATCCAAGATGGATGGCAGAAGGGATGGGCAACCAAAGAGGTGCAACCAAGATAGCCTCGACTCCCAATGGATGGTTGTCACGCCAATCGAGGCAATCTTCACTTTATGTCATCTGGCCGAAGACAACAAAGGGGGAGACCCAGATCTACTCCCAACGGGAGAGATTAGACCAAGACACTAGATCAAATCAAATGATGATGAAGTATGTAAGGTGTATGGTAAACTCTAGATCTATGAATGAAGTCACAAGGTAAGAAATAGGTTGGATCAAGGGGTTTAGACAATGTAGATTTGGTCCAACATGTTTATGCAGACTTATGAGGTTTAAAATAAGATCCAGAATCAGGGTACTAGTCAATTGTGAGAAAATCCACTGCCTTGGGAACCGTGTCCAATGCAGGGTAGTTAAGGACTGAATTGGGGCTAACCAGTACCAAAAGTGAGCTTGATTGATTGATATGACAATGTCAGGGGGTTCAAGTAGCCAAAACAAGGATCACACCACAAGCCAACCCAACAATCCAGGAAAGTCGAATGGGCTTGGAGAAAGATCAGTGCCTTGGGAAATGGGCCAAATCGAGTCGGATGTCCACCAAATTGTAGATCAGGAATGTTGAGGTGTTGAGGTAGGTGGATCATGAAAATTAGGATCATCCAATGGCTAGATCTCAGTAGATCTGAGATTGAAATGTATCACAAAGTGACTCAAGTGGGGCTCAACACTCAAAATGAGGAATGGGGCCCACAAGGTGAAAATCACTGAAGTGACACACTAGGGGTAGGTTATTTAATGTGTAGATGAAGGATCAAGTGGTATCTCACCTACCCAGGTGCTAGATCCTAGCAAACTCACCTCTCCCAGGAAGTGCGACCTCCCTTGGAGAAGCTTCTTTGCCTTGGGAAATGGGTCAAATGATGGCCAATCCACACCAAACTATAGATCTGAATCGCCGTAGATGCTATAGAGGTGGGTTTTAAATTTTACACCTAAAAACCAACTGGATCTTTCTAGATCTGAGAAAATGTAAAATGAGGGTTTGAAGCATTTAGACAAATGGATAGATCATGGAAACAGAAATTACGTTGAGATCATACCTGAGTGATGGAATGAGATGCCTTGTTGTTGAGGAAGACTACCGCAGAGATCAAATGAGAAATTGTTGAATTTGCTTGCCAAAATGATGCCCTAGCCCACAAGTGTGACCTCCTCTACCTGTCAAACCAAGGAAAGTCAATTCAATCAGTCAGATCAAGTATGGAGGAAAAAAAAGCGAAATGCAATGATAACATGAAATAGAAGGTTCTGGGATAGTAATACTCCCTGTTACCAATGAACAAACCCAAGGAAGTAGGGAGGGTCCTCCCCTACTGATACGTCCTCCTCAAATGAATTCGGCCTCCACTTGTAGATGCAAAAATGTGGTACAAAAATATAGCAAGACAAAATCTCCAAGAACCCAGTGCAAAGGAAGAATCAATGAACGAACTACAAAAGCATTCACCACAACACAACAGATAGATGCAATAATAATTCTCTATTCCAATAATCCAGAGCCAAAAGTCCCCTTTACAATGAGAAGCTCTCTCCTTTAAATAGATTGGAGAGAGGCCACAACCCTAACCACTTTTTGAATAAGTGGCTAAGATTAAAAGATCAAAAGATCTAATCAATGGTTGAGATGAGCTCAACAATACAATACACGGATCAATAATAAAATATAACAATATGTGGACAAACTCACCCTAGAAGAGGGGATCCCACCAAATCATGATGATAAAACATAAAAATAGCTCATGGTGGGTCCAAGGGGTAATTTCTAACACCCTTGGTCAATCCCCATGGCACAATATCCAAGAATAAAATATCTAGACACCAAATCGTGCCTCTCTGGGAAAATCATGAGCCTTAGGAGGCTCTAGAAATCATCAAAAAGTGCCATAACTGATGGATGTGGGTCCCGATGAAGCTGAAACTGCTGGAGAAGGTGTGGAAGACATCCCACGCATCATCACTGATCATCCCATGCCATAACCTTGCCTCAGTAGCCCAAATCGAATTCCTCTGTAGCCATTTTTACCATTTCTGGACTGCCTTGGGAAATGTGAAACTGCCCAAACTGCCTCCTGGAGTGCCTGCGCTGTCAAGGTGAGCTCACCAATGAGTCTGGGAGGGGGGTAATATGGTAATAACAAGTGGTTGTACCACCCCTTCCATGCACAACGCCCTAGGTGAACCAAATAAATATCATCACTTCTCTGACAGGGCCTCCGACAGACCAAAACTGCACTAGGATAGCCAACTGAGGCTCAATCATCACTGTAACTGCCCGGAACTGAAAACAGACTGTCTCCTTGGACTCAGAAGGTCCAAATCCATCTAAGATGTGTACTCATACACCATGTAAACCTCTGCATGGTCCAAAATAAATACTCATCATATCTGACCGACCAAATAATAATAATCTGTAAAAGTGCTGAAAAGCACAAATCATTATCATAAGCCTAAAACCACTGCATAAGCCCACCATGGTGACCTGTACCAGACCATATATGGTGACCTGTACCAGACCATATATGGTGACCTGTACCAGACCATATATACCATGGTGACCTGTACCAGACCAAACTCAATGGTTGAAAAGACTAACTACTGCCCAAGCAAGCTTATTCGGTTCCTACCTACCCTAAACTAACCAGTTAGCACAAATGCTAGGTAAAGTCATAGATCCAGTGCAACCATTCATCAAACAAGCTAATGACCTTTCTTCGATTTTTATTTATAAAACAAGCCAGGATTGGGTTAAAGATTAAAGAATTTGATAGGACAATCTTCATGGTTTGTTCAAAAATTGCAAAAGGGCTTGAATGGTGCAACATGAAACTATGCCAAGGAGAGGAATGATTGATGTAAACATCCTCCATCAAAGAACTGATAGGATCATAAAATTTATGCAAATGATTGTTTGAAATTGATGGAGGGAAAATAAACGGCATTTGATTTAATAAACTACTTTCCTCACTCACTTCTCTTGCATATTCAATTCGTTTCTCCCTGGGACTAATGATCAAATAAAAATCAAGTGGAGATAAATTGAGGCTTAAAAGACGGAAAATCAAAATCAAACCCCCTTGATGCTCAAAAATGGAGAAAAGATGGAATTGATCTTTAAACACCTTTTCTAGCCACGAAGGATGATTGATAACTTGACAACAAGCATTATGGTTCAAAAGTGTCTGAAAAGGGAAATGAAGTGCTTTTTCTCCAAACATGTAATTATGCTTATACTTCCCATTGAAAACTTCAAAAGCAAAAGATTGATTAGACCACCAACCCCAGAAAGACTGAAAAGGATGGGCAGGGGGGGTGGATGCAATTTGTCCCAGATGAATACAAAAATTTGGCCTTGGAATTTGACAAAAGGAAAGGCCTTTTACAACAATATTATTTATTCTATAGATGATAAACTTATGATCAATTCTAATATTTACAGACTGAGGACAAGATTCTAAGAAATGGGTGAAGCTATCTTGACTAAGGATGGAAAAATTTAAAGACTCATTATAAGAAGTGGAACAAATATTAGAGCATCTAGGGTGATTCACTAATTTATCCTCATCTTGAGATTGACTTTCTATTGATTCATCATTAAATTCATATGAAGATAAGTGATCATTTTTATTTAATTTGTCAGGGAGAAAATTAACAAGTTCATTTAAAACATCCTGATTATTTGCACAATGATTATGTAAAATCACCACTAAAGGATCTTGGTCAATGTCCCCACTTTCTTCTTCTTCTAAAAGATCATCCTCGGAAATTTCCTCGGGATCAGGACTAGGGCTACCTAAAAAGAAATTTGAAAACATACGATTTAGATTAGTGATTTGACCTTCGAGTGACTCAAATGTAGAAGACTTATCCTCAAAAGAAATTGGGCAGGAAGGGTCATCTCCAAATGTTGACAAATCACTTGATATTTGATTGTTAAATGATTCAGTAATAAGATCTGAAAGGGGAAGGTTTTGATCTTGGATTTGATTTGAAAGATACATATCATCGAATTCACTTCCCCATTTTTCTAAGAATTATTTTCAAACATGTCAAATCTGGAAATGCTATTGGGTTTCAAATTCGAAAGCCAGAGCCCAGCTCTTTCTTTGAAAGACGAAGCCAATAGTTTCATACACACGTCCTCATGGGTTATGGATAACTCGTTAAGAACTTCCCTAAATCTTTCAAGATGCCCTTTAGTAGAGATTTGATAACTTCCATCGAAAACAGGCAACCTTTCACAGGCTTGATGAGGAATATGATGAGGATACCCAACAATTTTTTAGAAGTCCAAAACTTTTAAACGATCGAAAGTTCTATGCCACTCGGAAGCAGCCATGGACGACAAATTTTTTATTTTATTTTTTTAATAATTTTTTTTTTTAATTCAAGAACCTGAAAACAAAATGATGCACCCCATGGGTTCTAGATAATGATAGGATCGATCACCAGTGGAGTTGCTTATGTGGATTCGCCAGGTGAACCACACACGTAATTCACCGAAATGAAATGTATTGTAAGGATTCAAATGAGCTGGCTCCTCAGCGGAGTCACGATTCAGAGTCGCCAGGTAGACTTTAAAACTCTTCTACCAAAATGTATGTCGTTTAAAATGCAGGGAGAGAGTGAGTGAATAATATGTCGAACCTAGGTAGGCTTTTACCCTTCCCGGCAACGACGCCAAAATGTTATCACCAAACTTGTAGGTGCCCCTAGAGATGGATCCAAGATGGATGGCAGAAGGGATGGGCAACCAAAGAGGTGCAACCAAGATAGCCTCGACTCCCAATGGATGGTTGTCACGCCAATCGAGGCAATCTTCACTATATGTCATCTGGCCCAAGACAACAAAGGGGGAGACCTAGATCTACTCCCGACAGAAGAGATTAGACCAAGACACCAGATCAAATCAAATGATGATGAAGTATGTAAGGTGTATGGTAAACTCTAAATCTATGAATGAAGTCACAAGGTAAGAAATAGGTTGGATAAAGGGGTTTAGACAATGTAGATTTGGTCCAACATGTTTATGTAAGTGACTTATGAGGTTTAGAATAAGATCCAAAATCAGGGTACTAGTTAATTGTGAGAAAATCCACTGCCTTGGGAACCGTGTCCAATGCAAGGTAGTTAAGGACTGAATTGGGGCTAACCAGTACCAAAAGTGAGCTTGATTGATTAATATGATAATGTCAGGGGGTTCAAGTAGCCAAAACAACGATCACACCACAAGCCAACCCAACAATCCAAGAAAGTCGAATGGGCTTGGAGAAAGATCAGTGCCTTGGGAAATGGGCCAAATGGAGTCGGATGTCCACCAAATTCTAGATCAGGAATGTTGAGGTGTTGAGGTAGGTGGATCTTGAAAATTAGGATCATCCAATGGCTAGATCTCAGTAGATCTGAGATTGAAATGTATCAAAAAGTGACCCAAGTGGGGCTCAACCCTCAAAATGAGGAATGGGGCCCACAAGGTGAAAATCACTGAAGTGACACACTAGGGGTAGGTTATTGAATGTGTAGATGAAGGATCAAGTGGTATCTCACCTACCCAGGTGATATATCCTAGCAAACTCACCTCTCCCAGGAAGTGCGACCTCCCTTGGAGAAGCTTCTTTGCCTTGGGAAATGGGTCAAATGATGGACAATCCACACCAAACTATAGATCTGAATCGTCGTGGATGCTATATGTCACCTACTTAAATTTTGAGGATATTTATTTTAAATTTTTGCAAAATACTTTATATTAAATAATAATTTCAGAGCTTTGTAATTATGACTAGATTTGGTCAAAGATGACTGTAATGACTCATTATTATTATTTAATAAAATAAAATAGGAGACAAACACTCAAGAAAGTTGTTAGAAGAGTGTTCACTGACCCACTAGGAGGAATGGAGGCTGATAGAAGGCATGGGACAGATGGCAGCATTTGCACTCTACCACTAGCTGTTGGTATGGGACAACTACCCCTAAAATTTTGGCATTCCCCCCACCAGGTGGAGGGAGGTGAGCAGGTAGCTCACTAATGACCAATTAACTACAAAAAGGCCTAGGTAGCCTATATAAGGCAATTCGAATTGAGCAGGGAGCTCTGACAATATTTTCTGCAGAAATATTTCCTCATGTGCATCAGGTGATGACTGAGAGATTCGAATAGGGAGGCTGTGGGGAGTGCAATTGTGAGTCTGCTAGTTATTCTGAGAAGGAAAACCAGAGGTGCTGGTGCAGGTCCCTTTGACTGCTAAGTCTTTAAGACTGGATAAATTCTTGCTGCTGTAAGTGGAGGACCTAAGCTTCTGACGTTTCTTCCTCCTGGTGGTTCAGTGAACAGGCTCGGGGGGTCCTAATATAGGCATCTTGGCTGTTTTAGGAGCAAGTTGGGTGGAACACCTAAAAAGTGCTCACTAGCTCATTCCCTTATTCACATGACCCATTTGTCCACTTTTCCACCATTTGAGCCTCTAAAGCCACCAAAAGGTCACCTAAAGACCTTAATACACCCCTTTTTCCACTTAAAATGAGTATTTTTCCTAAAAAAGCATAAAAAACCCTCAAAAAGGGTCCAAAATTCCCAAAAATATTAAAAAGGGAATAAAAATATTCAAAATATTCAAAAAAGAAAAAAGGAGGGAAAAGGTACCTAAACCATGTTGGTCAATACCATTGGTTTCCACAAAATCATAATGGTATTCCCCACCACCAAAAACTATAAAAAGGTGGTAGGGGCTCCTCACTTGACATCCATCCATCATCCTATCCTCATGCTGCCAAAATCTCCCATGAGCTTTTGGCCATTGTAGCTACCTTGGAGAAAGGACCCTTTGGAGTTTGGAGCTGCTCACCCTTGGAGCTACTCAACAACCTTCACCATTTGGAGGTATTATCATTGCAAGCACTTGCTTGCCCCCATTTTCAATACAAAGTTATTTTTTCTATTTCTTGTTCTTGTTTTCAATTCAAAAGTTTATTATGATATGCACATGCTAGTTTAGATTTAGATTTAGATTTACAATTGTTTTTGCTTTAATCTTTGAGACTGCTGCTACTAGTTAGCAGGTGCCCATGGCACTAAGCTTGGTTGCAAAACCAAGCCACCAGTTTTTGGCGACTCCGCTGTTTTCGAATTTTTAGATCTCACTTTTGCTTTAGATCTTAGTTTTTGTTAGTATTAGTCAGTTTAATTCATAGATCTGCCACCCTAGACAGCAGATCCATTGCTGTTCTAGATCTTGGCCCATTTTATTGCCATTAACAGCCCGAAATTTTAAATTTTCGGGTTCGTTTTTCGGCGTCCGCGTACGGCTTTCGCCTCGCGGCTTTTTGCCCAACAGTCGCGCGGCTCATCGCGACTGCGCGGCTCTTTTCCGCGCGGCTCACCGCGGCTTCGCGGCCCATTTGCGCGCTGCACATTGCGGCTTCGCGGACCTTTTCCGCGCTGCGCATCGCGACTGTGTGACGAAATCCCGCGCTGCACATCGCGGCTGAAACCCGCGCTGCCCATCGCGACTGTGCGACTGAAACCCGCGCGGTCCATCTCGGCTGTTCTGTCAAAACCCGCGATGCCAATTTTTTCCATTTGGCCAATCCGTTTAAAAAATTAATTTTTTGCTGTGTTTTCTGCCCAACTAGCACATTTTATAGTATTAAAATTCCTGCACTTTTTACAGCTAGAAATCTTTTTACTATTTAGAATGCTCATTTAAAAAAGTCTTTTTAAAAATTTTCAGAAATTGAAAGAAGGATTTATTTTGCATTTTATCTAGATTAAAAAATTTTACTGTTTACTTCCTTCATATTTTGCCCATAGCAATTTTTGAAAAAGAAATCCATTTATTTCTTGAAAAAGTCATATTATTTGCTTTCCTATTTCAAAAGATCCTTTGTTTTTTGAATATTTTCTGCAAAGCATTTACTTTTTCAATTTCAGTTTAAAATACCACACGTGCACCCACTCAAACACATAATTTAAACTGAGCCTTAAAATTTACCCTAACTTCAACCAACTTTTAACCCCACTTGGGGAGCACTTAAAAGAACTTTGTAGCTAGGTAGTATTGAGGGGATAGGTGTTCCAATAACATCCCTCAGTTATTACATTTGAGACATAGCCGTTGTCCATTAGGGAACCAAAATCTCCTAGTATTTTTTGGCACGGTCATAACCAGTTTATCGGAAGGCCTCTCCCCCAGGAGGGTTGAAGTCGCGAGAATGGTTCCGGAAGCCTGAGTGGAATACCGAAATCCATTCAATAACCGAAGGCTACCATTCGCAGTTCTCGGGATATCCCTGTATGGGGGTATTGCGGTAAAAGGACCAAACGACAGATTTACCTTTTCTGGACGTGTCATGAACGGAGTATCCTAGTTGCCATTCTTTAGGATTGATTACCCGGTGTCCCTCCCGGTAGGGGGATATCTAGCCGTTGATTCAACACTCAATATTGTCTAACTTGGATTCCATCACCTTGCAGAGAATATCGTTTTTTGATTCACAATACTTTTAGTTAGGTGTTTGCATGATACAATCCACCTTTGGTCTAGTAGCACCTCTTTTTTCTAGAAGCTGTTTGCCTGTTGGTACTCTGACCATTTTTTGCATCCCTCCACTTATTATAGCACAGCTACTATAATAAGTGCTTTTTGAGGTTGATTTTTTGGCCCGAGAGCCTTTATTTTCACTCCCCTTTTTGCACCCTTGGTTGCATTAGGGTTTTGAGTTTTTTATACATTACCATCTTACACAGAAGATTTTTACACAAAAACTTATTTCTCACCATTGAGAATTTTAGACGCTCTCGTCGTCTTCAGGGTGAACCCCCAGAGTTCAGTCTACTTGGCTCTCCACGTCACCGACGTCGAGCCTTATCCCTTGACTCGACACATCATCGGTCAAACATACAGTCATCCGATTCTGACACGCCTCACTTCACATCTGATTCTGAGGCTGAATCCGAAAACCCTACCGAGTTATTACCAACCAACCTCATGGATGGAACACAATTCGACCCACTTTTTACCAGTACCATAGGAGATACATCCACAAACCCTTCTACTGCGGTGCCATCCATGGCAACAACCACACCCCTAGGTATGCCTAATATGGGGGACACCCCACCTTTAGGAATGCCCAACACAGGACTACCTCCTATTATGGGTATGCCAAATATAGGGGTCACACCCCCTCTCATTACCACCACCCAGATCCCAGGAATTCCTACTGCTATTCCTAACCCCAGTGTAACCCACGTTGCACTTGGAAACGCTGGCCCATACCAGACCACAGCTGTTGAAGGACACATACCTTCAATACCTAGCATACCCTTAGGGGCTACTGGACCACTATATCATACCACCATGACTAGTCATGTCCCAGTCACTACGCCACATCCATCTGCCAGCTTACCTTACATGGCGAGTCTGAACTTACCAGACTTAGCCAGGTTAACCAATGATCCTATCAGACACGACCCTGCGTGGCCTCACATGCCCACTAAACTCCCCTCCGACATCCCTAAGTTTGAGGGCAAGGCAGGTGAGGACCCCCAGAACCATATTATGTCCTTCCATCTATGGTGTTCCTCCAACTCCATAGTGGACGACTCTGTTCGCCTCCGTCTGTTACAGCGCACCTTCACTGGCTCTGCAGCTAAGTGGTATATCGAGCAGCCCCATGGGACCCATGCCACCTTTACCTCCCTTGCTTCAACCTTCCTGCAGTTCTTTCAGTTACCTGTCCGCTATGATGCAGGAGTCGAGATCCTACTGTCTTGCAGACAGAACATGGCCACCCACATCACTGACCACATTCATGAGTGGCGTCGACGCCGAAGCCTCTGCAAAATCAAGTTAGACGACCGTATCTTCTTAGATTGGTTTCTAAAATCCCTCCTCCCTCTCATTGCCAAGGATGTGGCATCCGAACGACCCCAGTCTGAAGAAGAGGCCATCCTCAAAGCCCAACAGTTTGACCTCATTTATGCCCAGTCGGGTTATCTGTATACCATTATACCAGACGCCCCTCGGGGCGAGTCATCCCAACACGATACGCCGGGGGAATCCCATGCCGTAGATGGCATCATTGGTCGTATGGCCTCGCATCCCCAACCCTTTTCCATTACACATCCTAGCCATGGTCCCGACCTTTCGCGGGCTACATCTCAATCTGGAGCAACCAATTCATATGCTCCCATGGCACATCACCACCATACCCATGGACCCTCATGTCCACCTCAGTGCTTTGGTCATGCACCACCCGCATACGCACCCCCAGCCGCACCTCAACCAATGTACTACCCACTGCAAGCTGCAACAGCTATCCCAACACCTCCAATAGCTCAGGGTTACCAACAACCCCAGCAGGTAACTGGAACACCTCCAGCCCCACCAGCTTATTATGCACCGCAACCTGCTCCCACACCAGTGGCAAACCAAAATCCTCCCGCTGCTCAAGGGCAAGTGTACACACAACACAATCAGCCCCAGCACCAAAACAACCAGCGCAACCAGGGTGGGCAACAAAACCGTGGAAGAGGACGTAACCGCGGAAACAACAAACAACAACATCAAGGTCCTCCACCTCCCAATCCTCCGCAAAATAACAACGCTGCTCCTCCCAACAAGAATCCGGATCGTAATCCCAGGCAGCCCAAAAACAATAACCTCATAACAAACCATCTTTGTTCTATTTGCGGGGTCTATGGCCATTACACACATGCTTGCCCACATTTGGAGCGAGCTCGGCAACTCTGGACTGACGATGCCCATCGTCAAGGACAAGCGGCTCCTCAGCCGCCACCCAACCCTCCACCACCTCAACATCAACCTTTGGTGCTGCAAAACCCCTTTCCAACCCAAGGCGTAGTGAACACTCAGCCGTTAGCTCCCCCTCAGGGCAACGCGCCACCACAACAAATCACTTATGCCGCTCCTGATCAACCCATGTTCGATTCAGATACTCACCACTTGTTGATGATGTCATCCGTAGATGCCAACCTACAAACCCACCGGAACCAATATGGCTCCACCCCTGAAGCCCCTCCCGCCGACAAGAACACTAACGTTCATCCCATAGATCAGACGTTACATATACCTCCGGCCCCACTCGATGGCGCTTCAAAAGCACCTCGCTTCCCACTTCGTCGCATCAACAATAATCCCAACGCTCGCGCTGCGTCGAATTACAACATTGTAGATGACTTAGCCCAGTCTCCTGCAGCCATGTCTGCTTTAGAAGTCTTAAAAAACTGTCCTTCACAGCGCAAGACTTTGCTCTCTGCCATTGGCGCTATTGACCCCAATGATTCACAACTGATGGCATTCGATTCGGACCAATCCGAACCACGCCTACCTTCCACTTTAGCATTCCAAGTTTTCGTTTCCGTTCGGAATCTTGTTATCCATCGGTGCATTATCGATGAAGGTGCCTCTACATGCGTTATGTCCACATTCGTTTGGCAGAAGTTGGGATCCCCTACTCTCCAGCAGTCCACCACTGCGTTGCGAGCCTACGACGGCCGTTCGGCTCAACCCCAAGGTCTCTTAGCTAATGTCCCCGTCCAGCTGGTTGGTAAAACCTTGCTCATTGACATTGAGGTCATCAATGCCGAACTCGATTATAACCTCTTACTTGGTCGCAGCTACATGTATGCCATGCGAGCGGTTGCCTCATCCGTTTTTCGTACCATGATGTTCCCTCATGAAGGACGCGTGGTCAAGGTCGACCAACTCACCTATTACGATCCCAAGGCCCCCGCTGCACCTGAAAATGTTCTCCCTATGGTTGAACAACCTATTTGTGGTGCAACTACCTCGTTTGTTTCCTCCGTGGGACCCGGACTTTACTCCGAATCGTCGATGACTTCTACATTCCAATCCATTCCACCACCGTCACCGGAGACCCACGTCGCTGACCTCTGTACTCTTTCACACAATGCACAAACACCCAACAATCAACCCTCCTTGTTACCTAAACCACCATTGGTCCCTAGTCACATTGGTGTTACACCCATCCACACAATCCCCTTTCTATTTCCTCCCTCAGGCGTAGTAAGCGCTCCGGTTATGGCTACCCTTAGTCTCCCCGGGTTAACCTTGGGATTACCTGTGTGGTATATTTCACCTCCCATTCCCCCGCCGACACCAAATGTCGTCCTGCAACCGGTGCAACCCATTGTCACTACTAGTCAACCACCTCCCGGTGTCACTACCCCTTCGTCATCTACGAATCCTCCTCCTCTCATCAGGCCCACTGGGGGCAGAGGCCCACAACCATACACTGCGGTACCCCCACCCAAAGCAGTTAAACCTCCCCCCGTGTTCCGTGCTCCTCCTAAATGCTCGTTGTGTGACGAGTTAGGTCATCCAACTCACCAATGTCCATAGTTACCTGCATTACAGGAACACATGCAAATGCTTGACGACGACCCCAACATCCTGGTTGTCAAAATCGAATGAAACCCCAAGACTCGTGACAAATCACTGCGTACCAACCACCCTTGTGCGATATGCGGTATTTACGGCCACTACTCACATCACTATCCTGATATCCCAGATTACAGAGCAGCTCTCTACGAGATGAACAATTTGGACCTTGAGACGGCGCCCCCTACAATCGAGGAAATCTACCCTCCCGTATCATCCTCATCCGGAGAGATTAACACCGTTTATATGATCTCTTCGACTACTACTACCTCGTCAACCGATTCGACCATTCAAAATTTCCGCAATGATGAGGAGATTCTAGAGGCTCTTACTACCCCTGATTACCCGTTGGAAGATATGCACCATCGTTCACACTTCCTCCCAGAAGAGACCTCATCCACCACCGCTACCCAATTCACGGTTGAGTCCAAAGATTTCCCTCCTACTAAAGACGACTGGTTTAAGGATCCTATTCCTACTCCTGATGCCTTTGAGAAAGGTAACATGGCCAATATCTCACCCGTCATCCACATCGATAACTCTGACCCACCGGGTGCCCTTGAAATCATTACATTAGGAGCCTCCTGGAGTGAGCATGAGATAGAGGAATACAAAGAACTGTTCCATGAATTCTGTGATGTCTTTGCTTGGTCCTATAACAAAACGCCTGGTCTTGACCCCGCCATTATAGAGCACCACATTGACACATGGCCTGATGTACCCACCGTTCATTAGCAACAACGACCCAGTCATCCCCCACAATCTTCCTCCTCGGAAGCAATTAACACCATTTACACGATTTCCACTGGATACCCCTCTATCCGGTCGACCCCTGCCATTTATCCCTTTCACACACATGTTCCACTCTGCTACGTCGGTTTTGCTGATGGTGCAAGCCGTTGGTCCCCCAATCTGGCCTCCGCAGCTTGGGTAATATATTCCCCTTCACATGAATTGATCCACATCGACGGAGTGTGTTTAGGTACTGCCACCAACAACCAAGCTGAGTATGATGCCGTGACCGGTCTCCTGGCCGCATCTCTCCAAATGAGCATACATCACCTTAACGTTTTCTTGGACTCACAACTCCTTGTTTCCCAGCTCAACAATGATTACCAGGTACGCGATCCCTGTCTTTTCATAAAAATTTTGCGCACTAAACAAATGATTCGACAGTTTGAATCCATTTCATTCACACATATCCCAAGAAACCTCAATAGTGTAGCAGACCATATGGCCAACAACGTGCTTGACTGGCACACCAATCAAATCATTTCATAAAGAAAATGCATCCACGTGCATAACATGTGCCTCCACGGGCATATACCAAAACAAAATGTGCATCCACGTGCATAATGTGTGCCTCCATGGGCATATACAAAAAATCAAAATGTTGCATCCACGTGCATAACATGTGCCTCCACGGGCATACAGAAAATCAAACATGCCTCCACGGGCGAACAAAAAGACAACAAATGCATCCATGTGCATACACGACTATATATCAACATCATATATATATATATCAAAACATGTCATAAGTGCCCTCAGCACCCAATATACAAAAATACATCAGCCGTACAAAAAATAGCTTCCCCATATGCTCATCAGCATTTGGGGGCAAATACATATCATCTAAACATCATGGTCTCTAGGCTCCTCTGGCGCCTCCTCCGTCGGTCCCGCCGGATCATGCCGAGCCCGGACTCGCCTCTCTGACGGCCCCGCTGGATCATCCCGTAAACGAATCCTGCCCTCCGCCGGCCCTGCCTGATCCCGCCGATCCCTATCCCTCAACTCGGCCGCCATCACTGCCGCTCTCAACAACATCGAGCGCCACTCACGAGGCGCCTCGAAACATCGCTCGACGATGTCCCGATCCAGATCCCTCCACCCATCCTCTGGGAATCCTGCTACAATCATACCCAGTGTCTCTCGGACACCAGCAACAGCATCATCTCGAGGGCCATCCCCTCGACCACGAGCCCCAAATCCTCGACCAGGTGGAGGCGGTACAGCTGCCGGAGGTGGAGCAACCACCATCGCCCGTCCCCTTCGCGCCACATAGTCAGTCGGTGGAACAGGACCAACATCTGCACAATGCAAATAAACCATCATATACATTTCTAAACTATAATCATAACCAATAAATCTAAAAACACATGATATAGTAGAGAACAAAACATACCATCTAAACCCCAGCCCTGTCCCTGGGCTCGAGGCATCTCAGGATCTCCTCGGTAATCCATACCAGCATATGGATAGTCCTCAATCAGCAAAGGGATCTGCTCCCACTGCTCGTAAAACTCCTGCGAGAAGAACCCGCGGATACCACCACCTCCGCGAGGCATCATCTGCCCCCACCGCACCATCCGCGACTCGCTCACTAAACCATCACGAATGGGCACCCATGGTCGCAAAGTCGGTACCCGCTCAAAGAAAAATGAACACAGAAAGGAGGCATAGCAGAACTCTCCCCCCTCCTGACTGACCTTGTCCAGATCTCTCCGGACACCAGCTAAGAACATCTGACCCCATGCGTAATAAGTCCCCCTCAGCACAGAATCCACCATCATCGTTTGCCCCCCTGACAAACGATGTGGCACCGCGGTACCCAACACCCGCAGAACACAAGCCCCGACAGCGCGCATGTCCCACTCTCGCAGTGATCTCAGACTCATCGCGTTGTTCTGTACAATCGCCCCAGCGACACAGAAAGTCTCCAGGAGATCCTCCATGTCAACACCTGCCGGGATCCTCGGCAGAAGATCCCCCACCTCCCCTAAGCGAGGCAACCCAGTAAGAAAATAGACATCTGTGAGGGTGATCTCCAACCTCTCACCCCCAACAACAAAGGCACCCTCTGCAGGTACCCACCAACTCACCAACTTGTTCAGTAGGGGTCCTACTGAACGCATTGGGGGAATCTGAGCGAACTTTAGCAGTCCACCCTCTGCCAAAACATGCCGGACATGCTGATCAGTCCGAATCCGGATCATCAAGTCTTCCTCCATCTCTCGCTCTCGCCATGATGTCAATGGCCTCCTCAGCATCCTGCCAAAAAACAAAGAAACTTTTAGCACCATAGAAATTTTTTTCAAAAATGCCATCGCGGCTTTTCCATCAAAAGCCGCGATGATCATCGCGGCTTCTATACAAGAACCCGCGATGAACATCGCGGGTATTGGCCAGACAGTCGCGATGAACATCGCGACTGTCTCTAGCATACCCGCGATGAACATCGCGACTTTCAAACTGACAGTCGCGATGAACATCGCGACTGTCAGCCTCAAACCCGCGATATTCCACATTGGAAGGCCAACATGGAATTTCGCGGCCTTCGGGGGCCCGCCGCTAACCAAAAAAGACATAATTGAAAAGGCTAAGGCGAATAGAGTTACCTGAAACTCGCGGAATCGAAAACCAACGGTGAAATCTCCCGGAAATCAAGAAAGAGCTCTGACTGCTCTGCCAAACTCGCACGTAACAATGACACGTCATATGGGCCCCACGCCCTATTTATAGAGATTCCACCATTTTTCAAACGACCATTCCGGTGTCATACGACGTCCGTTTCTCAAACCGTTGGAATCAGAACAACGAGAAATTCATAACAGTTCTTTCCTTTTCCTGTTTTCACCAGGTCCATTTTTTGACCATTTTTTCACGCCCTCGTCGCCTCGGTTTGCGTGCCACATCGGTCGTCGTCCGTTTTTGACATGCCTTATATCGCCGGATTCAGTTTTCCGCGCTCGTGATGATGCTTGAGATCATTTCTCGCTCTCACCTCCAGATTTTTCGGGCATTTTTTCCATGCCCCCTCGTCGCCTCGGTTTGCGTGCCACATCGACCGTCGTCCGTTTTTGACATGCCTTACATCACCGGATTCAGTTTTCCGCGCTCGTGATGATGCTTGAGATCATTTCTCGCTCTCACGCCCAGATTTTTCGGGCATTTTTTCCATGCCCCCTCGTTGCCTCGGTTTGCGTGCCACATCGGTCGTCGTTCATTTTTTAAGAACCTTATATCGCCGGATTCAGTTTTTCGCGCTCGTGATGATGCTTGAGATCATTTCTCGCTCTCACCTCCAGATTTTTCAGGCATTTTTCCCATGACCCCTCGTCGCCTCGGTTTGCGTGCCACATTGGCCGTTGCCCCTTTTTGACAATCTTTATGTCCTCGGATTCAGTTTTCCGCACTCATGATGATGCTTGAGACCTTTTCTCGCTATAATGAATCCCTTTTTGTTCGGTATAATTTTATCCCTTTTTCGGGCTGAGCAATCCCTTTTACGAAAAAGGCACTTAGGGAGTTTCTGTTAAGCTCTTTTCTTACTCCTAAAACAATGAAAAGATCGTCGAGCAACCTTGCTTCCTTTCATGCTTGCTAAACGTATCTGAAAGGGCGTCTACCTGATATAAGTTTACCCCTTTTCCGGACCTTGTAGACTAATTACGAAAAAGGAATACTCTAGTCACATCGGCTAGAAGAGTTCTCCATTTGCATCATTTTATGCTTTTTCGAGCCTTGGAGACTAACTTACGAAAAAGAACACCAATGGAGTCCACTTACCGCTTTCAGAATCTAAAAACATGAAAGCGACCACGAGCAATCACCATCCTGGGCTCGTAAAACCAACAGGACAGTAGTCATAACCACTGCAGAGTCTTCTTATCGTTTTCAGACTCCTTAAAAATGAAAGCACCAATGAGCACGAACAGTCCTGGGCTCACAAAATCCACAGGACAGTACCATTTCAGAGCACACTTTTATCCCTTCTTGGAGCTCATTAAAACCACGAAGAAGGACCCAATGGTGCTTCTCGGTGCCACAACAGATCACGTCTACTCATATAACAGCTTCCCCATTTTGGTCGCCTTTGTTCAGAGTATTCTGCAGTATGTCACCCTGAGAACCCCTCGACAACACCCATCAGCTTGACCCCCCCAGAGTCAATACATACCCTTCAGTCCTTAAAAGCAATGATACCCACACCTACAAGTCAGTTCCCTACGCTGCCAGGTCAACCATGTCATCATGCTCTGAACAAAGGAAGTTTGAGTCTACCCACTATATGACCCCAGTTACTTCCCATCCCCACAAGTATGTTAGTCCTACCATCAGTACTACCACACTTCAGTTCTACACCTCGCGCTCCTATCAAGGAAACATCATTGCCTTGTTAGTTGTTGGTCTCCCTCTGTCGACGACAACCAAATTTATTCCAGAGGATAGACCTAGAGGTCCCTGTGTCTTGGACTCATCACCATTTATGATGAGTGCCTACGAATCATTTTGAGAAGAGTCCTCAGTGCTTCTCCAAATGGTTGCTTCTCACATGCTCGACTTCAACACCTTGATCGCATCGTTGAGACTCGCATAGGGTATTGGTCCTTTCAGTTATCAGTCGAAGACCCCGGATACCACCTGACTCTTCCACATTCACGAGTCTACTTATGGAAACAACCAGTTACAATTTTTCTATAGATATCTGGGTTGCGCATGGCGACAGTATTCATATGTACCCCAGTTTTTATACTCCCTCGAGTATACAATTACATATACTTCCCAGAGATGGCTCACAGTCCTTGAGTCCCTCCAGATGTTGGACACCTTCAGTTTCAGCAGTTCATTAACCCTTCTGAAACCTTTTTCAGAACGATTGATGATTTATTCCAGTGTATCAGTTATTGAGATCAGTCATGTTATGATCAGAGTACATCCCAAAATGATGTCCCCTCTGGACCATTATGATGTACCAGCAGCGTTTTTATGTATTTTCCAGGTCCCCCTTCTTGGGACTAATTGTTTATATATGTCTTGATACGAGCATGGGTATGCCCGCCTCGTCCATTATCAGAGATAATTCCTCATTCATATTGAGGCCATGTAATATTGTTTATTTTTTGTAGCTTCAAAGGGCCGTGGATCCAGTCTCCAGTTGGTCTCTTCTCCTCCCCAAAACCCCAGAAAAAAGACAAAAGAACTATGATGTCTATCGGCCATACGATGAGCTCCTGCCCTCACACATCACGGGGCAATCTGTTAACACCTAAAAAGTGCTCACTAGCTCATTCCCTTATTCACATGACCCATTTGTCCACTTTTCCACCATTTGAGCCTCTAAAGCCACCAAAAGGTCACATAAAGACCTTAATACACCCCTTTTTCCACTTAAAATGAGTATTTTTCCTAAAAAAACATAAAAAACCCTCAAAAAGGGTCCAAAATTCCCAAAAATATTAAAAAGGGAATAAAAATATTAAAAATATTCAAAAAAGGAAAAAGGAGGGAAAAGGTACCTAAACCATGTTGGTCAATACCATTGGTTTCCACAAAACCATAATGGTATTCCCCACCACCAAAAACTATAAAAAGGTGGTAGGAGCTCCTCACTTGACATCCATCCATCATCCTATCCTCATGCTGCCAAAATCTCCCATGAGCTTTTGGCCATTGTAGCTACCTTGGAGAAAGGACCCTTTGGAGTTTGGAGTTGCTCACCCTTGGAGCTACTCAACAACCTTCACCATTTGGAGGTATTATCATTGCAAGCACTTGCTTGCCCCCATTTTCAATACAAAGTTATTTTTTCTATTTCTTGTTCTTGTTTTCAATTCAAAAGTTTATTATGATATGCACATGCTAGTTTAGATTTAGTTTTAGATTTACAATTGTTTTTGCTTTAATCTTTGAGACTGCTGCTACTAGTTAGCAGGTGCACATAGCACTAATCTTGGTTGCAAAACCAAGCCAACACCTAAGCTTCTGAAGTTTCTTCCTCCTGGTGGTTCAGTGAATAGGCTCGGGGGGTCCTAAGATAGGCATCTTGGCTGTTTTAGGAGCAAGTTGGGTGGAACAGGCTTCTTGGGTGATTTGTTCCTCCTACAGTTATCAGGTTCTACAGCTTTCATGGATCTTTTTGTTAGTTGCATGATTTTCTGCGGTAACTGGTTTAGAAATCTTTACAAATATTCAGTGGAAGTAACTATTTTATTTATGATTTAATTTAATTGTTTAACTGATAAAATGACTTTTCTGCATTTTTCCCCATGCTCGAGTCTGCATCGTACTCCAGTACAGAGAGGTAGCATTAAATTTGTTAGTTTAGTAAGTAAAAGCTAAGAGGATTATTTGGATTCCTACAGTAAAGTTTCTTTTACTATGCTCTTTCATTCACAAATAAGGACGCAAGAAAAGCACATCATCATAGATAGAGACATAGCATTCATCTATTTCTTGAACCAGGAAAGAGTACATGCACAGATCTATACTCCCAAGCATTTCACATTCTAGATATTTTAGCAACCGCAAAATGAATCTCTGCATCGACTGAATATAAATGTTCACCTATTATTTTATTCACATTTTTTTTCATCTCTGATTTCATTCTCACCATTTGCGCAGTAATATAAAAATCACAACTTTTCAGGACTGAGAGTCCGAGCATTCATTTGGATTCATAGTTTACAAAATTGTCTTACCAAGCCATTCCGACAACCTTCCAATAATTATTCTATAACAGATCTTTTATTCAACCCTAAACCTTATGCTATTCCTTTCCCAATCATCGTTCTAAGAATACGAACGAGAGATTTAACCATCAAGAAGATTCACATAGCCGACATCACGATTGTTATATCGTCGCCTACTTTAAAGCTTACAACCCTAGTAATAAAAGCATTTAATATCAAAAACTTTATATGTAAGCCGAGACCCAGAATCGGGTTCGATTCTTAGTATTAGTAAGGTTGCTTTAGAACTCACACGGTAGGGTTCCATTCATGGAACCAAAGTAAAAACCTATGGCTTAGCCATCATCAACATTATGAGTTACCGGATTGAAATTTCTCAGGCATGCAAACCCGATAGCAAACGAAGGCTACATCTAGGGTTCTTTCGTAAACCATAGGACACGGTGGCATTGTTATTTCAAAAATCCAAAAAAAAACATTTGATAGCCGAACCCTATCTTATCATCATTCCAAACCTAAAACATCCACAACAATGACGAATGACAGGAAAGCTGCCTACAGACCACCATCGTGGCTCAACCATACTTTGACCAAAACGGTAATATTTCATTCACAACGAGCCCTTGTACAACGGAGCGAGCGAAAACTCAGCTCTCAGGCGTCGTCTCCACCATTAAAAGTATATAACAGAGTTACGTTACGGTTCCACAGTCCATAGGGTTTATCCCTTATCAACCCACAACATTCAAATGAGACTGTGGAGCAGCAACTACACAGGGGTTTACCCTTAACAAACAACAGAACCTTTTTCAAGTTCGAAGGTCTTAGCAATTGACGCAATTAAATAGCCCAGCAGTAACTTAAACAAACAAAGACTACCCATGTATACAATCATCAATTAAAGTTTTAAAAACTTAACACCCAGCCATCGCCGGAAACAAGGTCGAATAGTTCCAATCCATGACACATGACAGTCACCATCAATCATGCAAGAGCACCTACTAGGTTTTTGAACCTCCAGAGCTTACCAGGAAGTAGATGCATTTTCCCTCCACCCAAAACCTTTGCTAACAACCTCTGCGAAGTGGGCACCTGCCAAAGAAACAATGCGTAGGGATTATGAATTGAGAAACGCTTTTGTAAAATCAAATGTCACAGTAAAAACTTCATTCCTGGCACTTACCTTTAGGATTGAAACTCTGAACTTGGGTACGTCACTCTAGTATGAACGACGAATCGTGATAGCACCTGACCGCAACTACGATGGAAAACACAGAAAAACTTCTCACAACCAGAGGATCGAACCCCAATTCGACCAACGAAATCGACACTGACAAATGAAGAACCTTACACCGCTCCCTCATTGTATCGTAATGCTAATGCACAAGTTTGAGCCTGCAACTACAACTAATACCCCTCACAGGTCCCAGGGTTCGAACCGAGGGAGGGTTCCTCCCCTCGACATCCTCTGAAACCCTACATTGCAACAGTTGGTCGGCCCCTCGACCCTTCACCAAAAATGCAACAATGAATGCCGAAACCATACATCCAGTACTTACCAATGCGAGAACCGGGTTTCATTCACAACCCCAGATCTTGCCAAGATCAACGGCGAAAGATCTGCCAGACAAGGCACGTCGAACTTCGAACCACTAGTGCAATCAATGATGCATTGATTTCTCCATCCACCAAATCGCTAGGTAAGCAGGTCGAGAGCTGGTGCATGACACAGCTCAGCTTGTGGTGATGTTTATTACAAACACCAGCCATGCGAATACTTTACAACTAGACTACCACACCACTTACCCTGGGCACGCCGTGATTGCTAAGCCTGTCAACGCCAGCTTGGAAAGTATGCCGAGTTAATACCCTGTCAAACATCATGTAACTGCTTTGTCAGACCTTGGGTAGTGGTACGTCTTAATTCCTGTAACTTTTCGTGCATCATAACGTTTGTATCATATGCTAAGGTTGGTGAAGCAATTAATTATTCGCTTCACACAAATAACTTCACCAATGGACCTGGTATATACGATAAGCCATAAATATGGAGTAAAATAGATAATATATTAGATAATGGATAAAAGGTTACAATAATGGCCCACCTTAAATAAGGCTTGGACATTTGACATGAAGAGTCATGCCTTTTCATTTGACATGAAGAGTCATGCCTTTTCATTTGACATGAAAAGTCATGTCTTTAATTAATCTTATTTATTTAATTATATTCATTACATTGCCACTCTCTTAGAAAGGCTTTGTCCTCAAAGCCTTATAATTTTTATGTATTGCTTTTTGTGGTGTCGTAGTTGACGACACATGTTGATACGAAATTTTAAGCGTCGAGCATAACTTCTGATATGTGGAGGGATCAATCCATCCCAAGTTGATTTGTCGATGATTGTCGGGATTCCGTACTGATATGTCATCGGGAGTTTTGATCACCTTAGTACCTTTCTTTACCTTCCGACATTTCCGCCTTTTTAGGGTATTGGTTTTTATGGTTGGGGTGTCGATAGTGAATTTTCACCTTGTAAATTTCTTTTACGAGAGTTGTCTTTTGATCACTGCTCTGAGTTGGAAGTTGTATTTTCGCCCCTTGAGGTTTTAAGGTTTCGTCTTGTATTTTTTCCAACTTGTTCTCTAACTGTATCTTATCCTTTTGAAACTTCTTAATCACTTCTACTTGTGATTTCCTAACTTCTTCCAACTTCTTAAGTTGTTCTTTAAGATCCTCGTTATGACTTCTGATGCACCTATTTTCTTTCTGTGTGTCTAGAAGTTTTCCTTCAATGTCTTCTGTAGATTGATCTACCTTCCGACTATTTTTCAACTTCTTAATTTTTGTGATTAGTGTCTTGTTATGATTTCTTAATCTGAAAATTTCTTCGGAATTGTTGGATATTGTTTTATTACTTTTTGTGATCTCCAGCTTGTGTGCCTTTTTAGAGTCGTCATTTTGTTGTTGAAGAATTTTTATCTATTGTCGACATTGGCCAACCTCTGATTCTTGACTTTCAAATTTATGTCGTATCTGCATTATTTCTTCCTCCTTGTCTCTAACGATTTTGTTCAAGCGTATTATTTATGCTTTGTAATCGTTTATTTCTTTCTTTATATCTTGATTTTTCAATCTTTGATTGAAATCATTTTCATTTTTTAATTCCTCAATTTGCGTAGATAATCTCTCAGTACGGCTTTTTAGATAATGATTCTCTTGTTCTTTTAATCTTTTAGACATATCCCGCTTCGTCATGTCAAATGATTTGTCCAATGCTTCTTTTAGTCCGGACTGCAATTCTGTTTTAAAATTCGCCATAATTCCTGATTTTTTATGCTAATTGGGTCTTCTTAACTTGGTTTCTTCTTGACGATAAATAGTCTTCGACTCACTTGATATTGCTCTTCGATGATAAATGATCTTCAACTTTTTTTTGACAATAAATTTTTGCCTTCAATATTTTTTTCTTCTTCTTTTTTTTTGACATTTTTTTTTATTAGGTTAAATAACCCCTTTTTTTTCCAAAAATTATTATTTCAATGAAATAATAATATATATTTTTTTGTTATAATAATAATTATTAATTAACTAATTAATAATATTTTTATAAACTATATATCTATATATAGCTTCATATATAGTTTTTTTTTTTCAAAAATTAAAATATTTAAACAAATATAATAATATATTATAACATTTAATATTTAATTTTTTGTTTGTTTTAAATTAGGGTTTCAATGGTCGGTGGAGGAGGAGCGGTGGGAGTCGGTGGATGGTGTGTGCAGAGGGCGTGGTCGGGAGGATGAGAGCTGAAAGGAGGTGGGCGTGGGCGGAGAGGGCGCAGGGGGTGGTGGATGCAGGCGGAAGTGGAGCAGCGTGGGGTGGATGAGTGTGGAGAGCTACAGGCGTGGTGGCATGGGAGGGCGCGGGAAGGAGGCACAGGAGTGGTGGTAGTAGGGAGGATGGCGGGAGTTGCGGCAAGCGGAGGTGAGGGATGGCGGGAGTGAAGATGGGAGAGAGGAGACGCGGAGGTAGGGTGTCGCAAGTGGAGGGTGCAGGTAGTGTGGAGCTGGAAGAGGAGCGCGAGGAGGTTGGCTGGAAGCTGGAGGTGGAAGGAAAGGCGAGGAGCCAGAGAGGTGACGAGTGTGATGAAGGGAGAACGGGGGGCAGTGAAGGAGCGTGGGTGGAAGACGGGCGTGGGCCCAATGTGAGGTGGACGGGACGGGGAGGGCGCGTGCAGGGAAAAGAGGGAGTATGGGAGGCGGCGAAAGGGCGGAGGGAGCAGAAGGATGGCGCGGCGCGTAGGTGTGACGTGATGGTGGAAAGAAGAGGAGATGAATGGGGTTTTTATTTCAAAATGAATCTGAGTTTTTTTTTTGGAGGGCTAAGAACCCGTGTTAGATCAAATATCTGGTTCAAGGAAACCTTGATAGGATGGCTAAAAGCCCGAAATCAGTAGAAGCCTGAGGAAAGGCTGGCTCTGATACCAAATGAAGCAATTAATTATTCGCTTCACACAAATAACTTCACCAATGGACCTGGTATATACGATAAGCCACAAATATGGAGTAAAATAGATAATATATTAGATAATGGATAAAAGGTTACAATAATGGCCCACCTTAAATAAGGCTTGGACATTTGACATGAAGAGTCATGCCTTTTCATTTGACATGAAAAGTCATGTCTTTAATTAATCTTATTTTTTTAATTATATTCGTTACAGTTGGTGGTATTTCATATTCGCTGTATAATGTTAACTTTTCATATTTGAGGCTCGTATATAGATCTTTAGAACAAAGCTTAGCCATGCCTACATTTTTGCAAATATTGGGATAATATAGGCTTTAGATATAGTTGGAATTCAGGTCATACAAATTGTATAGTTAGATACCACGCACTTTGTAAATTTCATACAATAGCCATGAAATTCTAATCCATACTATTGTGAGCCTATAGGTATAGGTAACCCATATGCTCTTAATATGCTAGTTCCATGATAAAACGCTACCTTCTACCAGCTTTCAATAGAGCACCATCAATAAATTTTAGTATCACTGTTTGATAGCAGAAATAATGGTCATATGATAATGAATGCAACACTTGGACTTTGTGACAATTATAACACGGGAGAATTTTGTAAAACAGTAAATAAACCAGAATTAGACCTAAGTATCCATACCTCCAGCATCTTGTGTCGCAAGGAAGTACTTAGCATTCTATGTTGACATTAAATTGAAAGACACATGTACTCTTATCTTAGGTTGTCATAGAAACCCTTACCTGCTATCTACACACGGAAATAGGAGCCAAATGCCTTAGCGAAACATAGCTAAGTAAACTCCAGGGTACCTAGTAGGACACCCTTTTCATCAACATCAAAAGCAACTATCAGAATCGAGTCAATAAGACACTGTCGCAAATTATCATGAGCTACAGCTAACACCATTAAAACAATACCGTAAGTATCATAATATGAGTACGACATGTCATTGTCATTATTTTGTCTTTAGTTAAAGGTCTCGATAATTAATTGTTTCTGCATTAATGACCTTATTAATTTCTGACGTTGTTATTAGCAATTATTATTTCCGCATTTGCAATTATTAACGTTAATGCCGAGTTAAATTTTTTTAAATTTTTCATGAAAATATCGGGATGTTACACTATAGAGGTGGGTTTTAAATTTTATACCCAAAAACCAAGTGGATCTTTCTAGATCTGAGAAAATGTAAAATGAGGGTTTGAAGCATTTAGACAAATGGATAGATCATGGAAAGATAAATTACCTTGATATCATACCTGAGTGATGGAATGAGATGCCTTGTTGTTGAGGAAGACTCCCGTAGAGATCAAATGAGAAATTGTTGAATTTGCTTGCCAAAATGATGCCCTGGCCCACAAGTGCGACCTCCTCTACTTGTCAAACCAAGGAAAGTCGATTCAATCAGTCAGATCAAGTATGGAGGAAATACAAGCGAAATGCAATGATAACATGAAATAGAAGGTCCTGGGACAGTTATACTCCCTGTTACCAACGAACAAACCCAAGGAAGAAGTAGGGAGGGTCCTCCCCTACCAATACGTCCTCCTCAAATGAATTCGGCCTCCACCTGTAGATGCAAAAATGCGGTACAAAAATATAGCAAGACAAAATCTCCAAGAACCCAGTGCAAAGGAAGAATCAACGAACGAACTCCAAAAGCATTCACCACAACACAACATATAGATGCAATAATAATTCTCTATTCCAATAATCCAGAGCCAAAAGTCCCCTTTACAATGAGAAGCTCTCTCCTTTAAATAGATTCGAGAGAGGCCACAACCCTAACCACTTTTTGAATAAGTGGCTAAGATCAAAAGATCTAATCAATGGTTGAGATGAGATCAACAATACAATACATGGATCAATAATAAAATATAACAATATGTGGACTAACTCACCCTAGAAGAGGGGATCTCACCAAATCATGATGATAAAACATAAAAATAGCTCATGGTGGGTCCAAGGGGTAATTTCTAACACCCTTGGTCAATCCCCATGGCACAATATCCAAGAATAAAAGATCTGGACACCAAATCTTGCCTCTCTGGGAAAATCGTGAGCCTTAGGAGGCTCCAAAAATCATCAAAAAGTGCCATAACTGATGGATGTGGGTCCCGATGAAGCTGAAACTGCTGAAGAAGGTTTGGAAGACATCCCACTCATCATCACTGATCATCCCATGCCATAACCTTGCCTCAATATCCCAAATCGAATTCCTCTGTAGCCATTTTTACCATTTCTGGACTGCCTTGGGAAATGTGAAACTGCCCAAATTGCCTCCTGGAGTGACTGCGCTATCAAGGTGAGCTCACCAATGAGTCTGGGAGTGGGGTAATATGGTAATAACAAGTGGTTGGACCACCCCCTCCATGCACAGTGCCCTAGGTGAACCAAATAAATATCATCACTTCTCTAACAGGGCCTCCGACAGACCAAAACTGCACTAGGATAGCCAACTGAGGCTCAATCATCACTGTAATTGAGCGGAACTGAAAATAGACTGTCTCCTTGGACCTAGAAGGTCCAAATCCATCTAATATGTGTACTCATACACCATATAAACCTCTGCATGGTCCAAAATAAATACTCATCATATCCGACAGACCAAATAATAATAATTTGTAGAAGTGCTGAAAAGCACAAATCATCATCATAAGCCTGAAACCACTGCATAAGCCCACCATGGTGACCTGTACCAGACCATATATCATCTATCTGTAACATCTGAGGTCTGCCACCTCATGTCCTGTGGTTTACTTTTGGTCAAACTAAGGTTTGACCAAGTCAACATGACCAAAATATGACTCAAACTGTCATCAAGCTGCCGCAAGGTGTCAAAGGTTAAAACATGCTTTACAATCCATTCACATAGCAATTATAACAAGTAGCAATCACTACTAGTGATCTAAATCCAAATATAATATGTCATTAATTATTATTTATTACTCAGACAAGACTTTCAAGGTCATACTCACTTCATAGTTGTGATCAGTTTGCTAGTGAAGGGTGAAGGCTAAGAATAACATGGCTAGGTTAAAGGATGACTTACTGACTTAACACTGTGACACTTTGGAAATGAAAAATGGAATACACATCATAGCATATAGTGGACAAGCAACAACACAGGGAATGGCAGTGTCTCACAAATGGATAAGTTGTTCAAAGAGTGTTTATTCACCTTACACTCATGCGCACAATCCATAATACAAATGAGGCCAGCAATATTTTTGATATAGAGTTTAAGTTCCATTTCTTTTTTGGGCCTAGAGTTTCCATAGCCTTTGATCTATGTGTGTTTATAAACACATTGCATAGATTTACATTTAATTTAGGCTTTTTTGCTGCAGGTGTGTTTTAAGGCACTTGTTTACCTGAGCACTTCTAGGTGTGTCATAAACAGCTTGTTTACCTAGGTATTTACATTTCACAATAGATATAACATTTGATATTTCATAGCAATTTTCATTTGGCTTGTCTTTCATTCATGTGTGTTGAGAAACACATTGCATGAATGGGATTTTCATACAAGATACAACATTTTATTTCCATACTTTGTATTCATGGTAGCACCAAAAGTTTCGGGTTTAGCCAACAACATCTTTAGTGACTAGGGGGACTTCACAAGGAAATCCAACTCACCAAAGGTAATTTTTGTCACCAACTCAGAGCCGAGACACAATAAACAGGGAAGCTCATCCAATACAGAGGCTACAGTGGGGAAAGGTCCTCCATGCCACTATTCAAGTAGTAAGTCAAGGTAATGAACAAACTGGGTAAGTCATGGATGGATGAAGACAGTGAATAATGAAACCGACACTAGCAAGCCAATGTATGGCGGGAATGATCACCTCTATTCTCCCTAGGGAGGGTAAAACCAATGAGTATAGGCCAAGAACTTCTAAGTCTGAGTAGGGACACATATGATATATATATATAAGTACAACCAGGTCCACATATCTATATGATCGCCAGATCATGATACTAAATGCTAAGACATGCTAAGAAAATGGAAATAAAAGCAATATAACCACAACACCATAATATACCTGCTGAGCCATATACCTGAAAGATCATCATCTGAACCATCATCTGTCCTCTGAAACTACTGCTATAACTCTGGGCACTACTGACTGCTTTGTACAAATGGCTAAATAGCTACATCGGTCATCTCTCTGAGTGTCCCGAGACTCAGTCATAGCATGGGGAATAAAACTGCTGTCGAAAATATGATAGTGATCCATAATAGATGCTCATCTCAGCATCTCAATGCAAGGGAACTTGCTGAATAGTGTACTGGAATCTGACAAAAAATGTATGGTAGCCCGGCTACTATATATGTGATAACAGGCCCTTCTCGGGAAATTTGAATATATAAAACTGAATAGGATAGAAATCATCGATTGGATCACCAAGGTTCGGAAACCCCTGATACACTATGTTCCTAGGGTCATTATGCTCATTAATCGGTGGGTGTATTTTCACTTTCTTTCGGAAGAATCACTACAATGGATCCTTTCCAGGTTTTGGGTTTTAGGTTCGTGGTCTCTGGTTCTGAGTAGGTGGCACACGGCATTTGACCTGTGGAAGGAAAATGGTGGATAAGACACTTAAGGGTTATGATGTCAGGTTTTCCACTGTATTGTTGGCGTTTTCATGATTTTATGGATCTGGCAAACTCTATCGGGTGCTTTATTTTGATTGAGGAATCTACATTAATGGCTACGGACGGGAGGTTTCCTAGTGTCCTGGTCAAAATTGACTCCCTTGAAGGACTCCCGGAGGAAGTTGAAGTCAAATGGGCAGATGGGGTTTCTATACAACAACTGGATTACTGGAAAATTTTGTTTAGATGCTTCAGATGCCATAAGGCCGGTCACTTGCGTCAAGATTGTGATATGGACTTTAAGGAGAAGACCTATGGTTCGACTGAGGTTTTATCATCCAGCGATGAACAAGAAGACACTGAACAAAATATATCCTTTCCACTTCCCTTGGGCGCCAACTCAACCAAAGAACTTATGGGTAAGTTTCATATTTTATTACCCCTTCTGCTTAAATCTCTTTCTGCAGATGAAATTTTAGAGTCTATGAAACTATCTGAGCGGGATTTGCCAGGTTTACCATTTACTCATTCTTCGTTTGCGCAAATATGTCTCTTTCCTTTGATTGCAGATGACTTTGTTCAGAATTTGGTGGAATCTAATAGGAAGGTCAATGGTTATGTAACCCCTATTAGTAATTGCCCTTCTGGGGAGCTTGGAGGCAGGGGTAATGGCAACCTGTTAGGTATTCCTAATGAAATAGGCATTAGAATTTGTCCCTCCCCTATTATCGATCCTGTTGTGGATTCAGAGACTCTATCAACTGATAAAACTATTTGTAATCCTACCTCCTTCAATGTGGGTTCAATTAGGGTTTCTAATGATATTGTCTTGGGTTTTGACTTACCTGAATCAAAAACTTCTGTGGAAAAAACCCCCCTTCCAGTTTATGGTTTAAATGTTGGGGGATCTGAGAATGTTATCCCAATTGGATCTATCAGACAGTCAAATTTTACTACTAGGAAAAAACTGGGAAGATCCAGGAAGGAAGGAGCGGAAAGAACTAGTGATGTTAAAAAATGGGTTAACCCTAAAGTTTCGAATATCACTTCTGTTACTTCCGTGTTGGATTTTGTTTCTCCTATGAGGCCTCTTAGAGCGAATGTGGGCCAAGAGAGTGGTTCTCAATGATCCTTCTGTCTTTAACATCCGTGGGCTTGTCAGTCAACCCAAAAGGATTGCCATCGGGAGGTTATTAGATCAAAATCGACCCGGTATAATAATGCTACTGGAAACAATGAACTCTGTGGTCAATGCTTGCAAATTTTTTCTCAAGTTGAGACCGGGATGGAAATGTTGTGGGATGGATGCCAATGGACTCTCTAGAGGCTTACTTGTAGACTGGATCCTTTGGTCTCTGATTTTTGTCCATTTGAAACATGTGCATACATCAAAATTGAAGGCAAAATTAGGGGTGTGGATCACAACTTCAATTTTGTTAATATCTATGGTCCATATTGTAATAGGAAGTCATTTTGGGACTGGGTATGTTCTCATGGCATTCTTAAGGATCCTAACCTAATTCTTGGTGGAGATCTTAACTTGACAATGTCAGAGATGGAAGTTTGGGGCTCTAGCAGATTCTCTGACCCCTTGGCATTATACTTCAAGGACATTTTTGAAGATGCTAGGCTAATCGACATTATACCTACTTCCCTTGTTCCAACATGGTCTAATGGTTGTGTAGGTAGATTTAGCGTTGCAAAACGTTAGATCGTTTTGTAATAAATGAGGTTTTCGCTTCTGAAATGGGGAGATATCGTTCTTAGAGTATTCCAACGGGTGTTTCAGACCATAAGGCCATTTCTCTTCATATTGATTTCGAGGTAAGCCAAAATTTCTATCCATTTAAATTTAATAGCACAAGGCTCGAAGATGCAGTCTTTTGTGATTATGTCAAGGAGTGTTGGTTGCATCTGTCAAATATGGAGCATCATTCTCCTTTACATATTCTTATGAATAAGCTCCACAACCTTTGAGCAGAGGTGAATAAGTGGGATAAGCAAAAAAAACATTTTATCACTGAGGAGTTATGTAACATTTAAGAGAAAATATGTAAGCTTGAAAATTCGACTGGGGATGACCTTTTTTCAATGAATAGGAAGGAGAAATTACTTCAGCTTGAAAAGCATAAAGCATTAATTCTGAGACAACAGGAAAATACTTGGTGCCTCAAAAGCAGGGCGATTTGGGTCGCTCAAGGCGATCAAAATACCAAATTCTTCCATAGATATGCTTCACAGTGGAGGAATACTAATTCAACTTGGGAAATTAAAAGCGTGGATGGTAATTTTATGAATGATAAGGTATCTATTATGAGCTTTGTTGTTTCATATTTTAAACATATTTATAAACAGGAGCATGTAAATAATCTAGCAGAACAATTAAAAATTATCAAACTGTTTCCTAAACTTTTTTTTGAGGAAAAAGGAGCCAAGGTTGGAAGCGAGGTCACCATGGAAGAAATCAGAGATGTATTGAAGAACTTTGTTAAGGAGAAAAGTCCTGGTCCAGACGGTTGGACCGTGGAGTTCTCCCTTCACTTTTTTTTATCTATTTGGGTAGGATATATTGAAGGCAGTTGAAGAATTCAGACAGAAGGCGTATATTCCTGATAAGCTCAATACTACCTACATTACTCTTATTCCAAAGAAGGATAAACTTGTGGATTTGAATGAATTTCTCCCTATCTCCTTGTGCAATCTTTTGTATAAAGTCATTACCAATTCTCTCTAATAGAATCAAACCGGTTTTGGCTAAGTCAATTTCTATGGAGTAGTTTGGGTTTCTTTATAACATGCAAATACTAGATGCAGTGGGTATGGCTCGGGAGAGCTTGCACTCTATTAAAACCAGGGATTTACAAGCATTAATACTGAAGATGGATCTCATTAAGGTGTATGACCGTGTTGATTGGTCTTTTCTGAGATTGATATTAATACAGATTGGACTTTCGGTGGAGGTTTTAATTGGATTATGGCTTGCGTTTATTCTTCTACCTTTGGAATATTGATTAATGACTCTCCTACAAATTTCTCCTCTAGTAGTCGTGGCATTCGACAAGGATTCCCTTTATCTCCCTTGTTGTTCATCCTTGCCATTGAATGATTAAGCAGGATCATCGGTGAAGCGAATAATTCTAACAAAATCAAAGGTTTTAAAATCTCTAGAACCTTTTCCATAACTCATTTACTCTTTGTTGGCGATGTTTTGATCTTTGGGGAGGCATATGTAAATGAATGGAAAGCTTTTAAAGAGATTTTTTATGTCTTCGGTAAAGTGTTGAGGATGGCTATCAACATACGCAAGTATGGGTTTCTATACAAGTGCTCTAACCCGTAGTGTTTAGCTCATATTGCGACTTTACTTCCCTAAAAAATGGAAAGTTTGGATCTGGGTTTCAAGTACCTTGGGTACTTCCTCAAGGCCAATAATTACAGGACTGAAGACTGGGGCTGGCTTCTGCAGAAAATTGATAGAAGGATAAATAATTGGGTATTCTATTGGCTTTCGATTGGTGGCAGATTTGTGCTGGCGCAATCTGTTTTGATGAGTATTCTAGTATATTGGCTTGGATTAATGAAGGTTCCTGTGTCTATTTTAAATTCTATTCGCAAAAATATTTTTTATTTTATATGGGCGGGTAAGCCACATGAAGCCAAATTCCATCTTTCCAGTTGGGAAAGTTTTCCCTGGCCAAAGAGTCTAGGTTTTTGGGGTTTACTGAACCTATATTGGTTTAGCCAAGCTCTTAGAACTAAATGTCCATGGAGAGCATTATCAGATGATGGGTTGTGGAGCTCAGTTATCATGACAAAATACCTTAAAACTTTCTCAGCACTTCAATGGATAAGATATCCAATCACACATTACAAGAATGCGTCTCTGATTTGGAGGGGTATCATCTCAACATACCCATACTTTGGCGAGCATTTGAGTTGGCATATTGGAAGGGGTACTGAGGTCCATGTTGGTATTGATCCTGATGTGGGAGCGGGTGATAACTACAAGTTATCCACACAAGTTTTGGCACAACTACATTCAAAGCATATTCTTGTGCTCTCTCAAATATTTCATGTCGGGGACAATCATAGCAATCCACATTGGTTATTTGCTGAAGAAGTGGGTCTAACTGAAGACTCTGCATCGGAATTGGATTCATACATCAGGAACCTCACTTTCTCAGGTATTACTTTCTCTGATGAACAAGACAAATTAGTGTGGGATTAACATGATGCAAATGGTTGTCTTTCAGTTAAAAAGGTTTATGCTGCTATTATTAAACAACAAAAACTCCCAGAATCTAAATGGTGGCATAAAAGGATATGGCGCTGGAAAATCCCAATGAGGTTGAAATGCTTCTTATGGATATGTTTTGAAAATAAAATACTTACTTGGCCTAACCTGTTGAAGAGGGGAATTAATGGGCCAAACATTTGTATGCTTTGCAAATATGATGCGGAGGATATTTCACATCTATTTATACATTGTCATTTCTTTGGAAAAGTATGGTGTGCACTACAAAGATTGCTAAGGACGATGAATGATTGGTTTGGTTTATCATTTAATGATTGCTTACTTATATGGTTTCAAAAGAAAGTGAAGTATAAAAATATGCCTTTATTTGCTATATGGGAGACCTGGAAGTGTATAAATAGAGTGGTTTTTGTTGAAATATTGTAACTTCTAAGAATATTATATTTGTACGTTATTATTCCGGAGATGTTCCATTCCTCCGAGGAGACCCTATTGTATATCCGGAGATGTTTATTTCTCTGAGAGATTGTGGTAACTAGGGTTATTAGATCTTCCATGTGAGGTCGGCCCTGAGTTAGCTGTTTAGGGGTTATTAGACTCTCTTAGGAGAGGTCAGCCCCATTAGGGTGAAAAGTCAGTTAGAACATGAGTATAAATAGAGGAGGTGTGTTCCTCATTTATCTCATTCATTCACTCACTTGTGATTGGAAGATAGGAGAGAGAGAGGTCTGCATAGGAGGAGAAGGAGCTCTTGTTTGGGTACTACATCTTGTATTGGTTGATTATCTATATTGAGGAAATCTTTGCTGGGTTTTCTACCCCATGAGGGTTTCCCAGGGTAAATCTTTGTCTATCTTGTGATTGTGTTTCTTTCAATGATCTTGCTTGTAAATTTAGGCTAAACTTAACATGGTATCAGAGCTAGCCTGAATAGGACATCTTTCACAAGGTGAAAATACCTCTCTCTCCTCCTCTGGTGAAAATTAGGGTTTCTGCAAAAGTTGGAATTTTTGGATTCTGATTGCATGGCTGGATAGCCCTCCTCAAAATCAAAGTTTTGAGCCCTATATTGAACTTTTTGAGTGGGTAGAACCCTGGGCTTTGTCAAACCCTAGTTTGACTTCTGGACCAGAAAACGAGTAAACCAAAAAAAGTGCGCACCTATGTACCAGAAAACCAGAAAATGTGCGAACCAGAAAGCCAAAAATTTTGTTGCAGATTTGAAAGTTGCTAATCAGATTTGAAGGGTGAAAAGTTGAAGTTTCCAGAAGCAGAGTTCACCAGTTATCTCAATCCAATCAAGCATATATCCTGGTAAGTGTTATTCTATATATTGAGAAACTTCAATTTCTATAACCCCCTTGGACAAGATGGCTCCAAGCACTAAGCTTGAAGACAAGCTAGAGGGTATAGAGAATTTTCGAGCATGATCTTGGTCTCATTATTGAAGAGAATGATCTTGTACAATATATCAAAGATGAAATTGCAGAACCTGAAGAAGATGAAGCCAAAGAGAAGTATAAGAAGGACTTGATTAGGGCAAAGAGAATCATTGCTTATTCTATCAAGGACCACTTGATTCCCCAAGTGGCATCCAAGAAGACCCCAAAGGAAATGTATGATTCCCTAGGCAGAATGTATGAAGGGAGGAACATCAACATAAAGATGAATTTGAGAACTCAATTGAAGAATACCAAAATGAATAAAGGAGAATCTATTCAAGATTATTTCACAAGAGTTTCCCAGTTCAAGGAACAACTAGAAGCCATTGGTGACACCCTTGATGAATATGAACTAGTCATGACTGCACTCAATGGTCTCACTAGACCTGGGAGTCATTCATCCAAACCATGTGTGCAAGAAAAGAAAGTATGAAGCTTGATGTGGTATGGGAGGATTGCATTCAAGAAGAGGCTAGGGTAGCCAATAGAGAATCCCTGCTCAAAGAAGATGAACAAGCTTTGGCCACTCACACCAGAAGAAGAAGGAGTCATTTCAACTCCATGAAGAATGGCCATAAGAAATCTCATCCTCCACATAGATTTCAAAAGAAAGAAGGAGTAAGCTCAGAAATAGACCTCTCCTTAGCTAAGTGTTACAGTTGTCACAAACCAGGACACTTTGCTAGAAATTGTCCTTCAAAGAAGAAGAAGAATTTTCACAAAAGACATCATGCACATCTAGCAAAAGATGATAGTGAAGAAGAAGAAGAGGTAAGGCCTAAAAGGAAGAGAACCAAAGTAGAAGAAGAAGATGCAGAAAAATATGTTCTATTCTCTGCACTCTCTGGGTCAGTAACACCTGGAGAAGATACATGGCCCATTGATAGTGGTGTTTCAAAGCACATGACAGGTCAAAAGAAAACTCTCTCAAACCTAGAAGAAAAGACCTCTCCTCAGAAGGTATCCTTGGGAGATGATTATCAATATCCCATCAAGAGAATTGGTGAAGCAAGCTACAAGCTTGATTATGGAACTCCATTAAAGATGAAGGACATTCTATATGTACCAGGTTTGAAGAAGAACTTACTTTCTATCTTAGATTTAGATAAGAAAGGCTATAGGGTTTCATTCATAGATGGACAAGTACTCATGTGGTCCAAAGGAAAATCAATTGAGGATGCAATTGTTATTGGTGAAGAGGAAGGAGGTCTATGCAAACTCAAGGGTCATCCAGAAGCTGCCCTTGTTCATGAAGCCACTAACCCAAGTGAGCTATGGCATATGAGACTTGCTCACATTAACTACAAAGCACTTCCTCATGTGAGCAAGGTAGTCATAGGACTACCAGATCTAAAGATTGATCATGATGGCACATGCAAGGGATGTGCAAAAGGGAAGAATATCAAGAACCCATTTCCAAAGAGTGAAACAAAGACCAAAAGTACCTTGGAATTGATTCATTCAGATGTATGTGGACCTATGCCCTCCACATCCTTGAGTGGATATGAATATTACCTTACATTCATTGATGACTACTCAAGAAAGACTTGGATATACTTCCTAAAGGGAAAGAATGAAGTCTTTGGAAAGTTCAAGGAATTCAAAGCCTTGATAGAAAATCATTCAGAAAAGAAGATCAAGATACTCAGGACGATAGTGGTGGAGAATACACTTCAAAGGATTTTGAAGACTTTTGTAAAGAATCTGGAATTAAGAGGGAACTAACCACTCCCTACAATCCTCAACAAAATGGTGTTGCGGAGAGAAAGAATAGAACCATTATGGAAGGAGTGAAAACAATGATACATGATCAAGACCTACCTATGTATCTGTGGGCTGAAGCAGCTAGGACAACAGTCTATGTGCAAAATAGACTATCTCATAGTGCTCTTGATTTCAAGACCCTAGAAGAAGTGTTCATAGGTAAGAACCCTGAGGTAAGTCACCTCAAGATATTTGGATGCCCAGTATACATTCACATTCCAAAAGAAAAGAGAACTAAGATGGATCCTTCTAGGAAGAAGGGAATATTTGTTGGATATTGTGATGCATCCAAAGCATTCAGAATTTACATCCCAGGATTCCATCATATGGAAATAAGTAGGGATGTGACATTTGATGAAGAAGCAGCTCTCAAGAGGTCTAGGAAGTGCCAGTATGAAGAAGTATATGAAGAAGATGCACCTTCCAGAATTACAGAGGCTGCACCTACCCCTGAAGATGTAACACCTGAAGATCATGATATGATAGAACCACAAGAACCCCCTGCTATAGACATATCAAGGAAGAGAAAGCCAGAATGGGAAAGAGACATTATACTAGGAGCAGAAAAGTATCGAGCTCTTGAAGGCTCCACCAGAGTGAGCAAGAAACCAAAGTCATTCACCAGCTATATGGCTTTGATGTGTGATCTTGTAGATCAAGAACCCACTAGTTATGAAGAAGCATCCCATAAGAAAGAGTGGGTTGAGGCAATGACAAAGGAGTACCAGTCAATAATGAAGAATGATGTTTGGGATATAGTTCCCAAACCAAAGGACAAGAGTGTGGTATCCTCCAAATGGATATACAAGATAAAGCATGATGCGGATGGCAGCATTGAAAAGTATAAGGCAAGGTTTGTGGCCATAGGATTCTCTCAGAAAGAGGGAATTGACTATGAAGAAACATTTGCACCAGTTTCAAGGTACACTTCCATTAGAACTATCATGGCACTTGCATCCATGATGAAGTGGAAATTACACCAGATGGATGTAAAGACATCTTTCCTGAATGGTGTGATTGAGGAGGAAGTGTACATAGAACAACCACAAGGATTTGAGGTTGAAGATAGAAGAACCCACGTATGCAAACTAAAGAAGGCCTTGTATGGGTTAAAACAAGCTCCCAAATCTTGGTATGGAAGAATTGACAGTTTCTTGACAAGCCTTGGCTTTACCAAAAGTAAAGTTGATCCTAATATTTATCTCAAGTTTATGGATGATGAACCTGTCATACTGTTGCTATATGTGGATGATCTATTTCTAATTGGGAATGAGAAACAGATTGTCGAATGCAAGAATAAACTCTCTGCAGAGTTTGAGATGAAAGATCTCGGTTTGATGCATTACTTCCTAGGACTGGAAGTATGGCAAGGCACAGAAGAAACCTTTCTCAACCAGGGAAAGTATGCTGTGGAAATGTTGAAAAGATTTGATATGTTGGAATGCAAATCCATGGACACTCCCATGGATTCTAACTTAAAGCTATTAGCTGATGACTCATCAGAGTTAGTGGATATGACTCTGTACAGACAGATTATTGGGTCATTGATGTATTTGACAAATACCATACCAGATATATGCTTTGCCGTGAAAACCTTGAGTCAGTATCTAGTGGAACCTAGACGAGTTCACCTGATAGTTGCAAAGCATGTGAGGAGGTACCTAAAGGGTACGATAGACTTTGGTCTATGTTATCTTGGAGATCATGACTTCAGATTGTATGGCTACACAGATGTTGATTGGGCAGGAAGTGTATCAGACATGAAGAGAACATTGGGAGGATGTTATTGTCTGGGATCTGCCATGATCTCGTGGTTTAGCAGGAAGCAGTCTAGTGTGGCTCTCAGCACAGCTGAAGCGGAATATATTGTTGCTTGCTCTGCTAGTTGTGAAGCGATATGGCTTCGAAAGCTGTTATCAGTATTATTTGACTTAGATATGGACCGCACTGTGCTCTTGTGTGACAACCAGAGTTGTATCAAGTTGACAGAGAATCCAGTGTTCCATGATAAGTCAAAGCACATAGAGATCCGATATTTTTATATACGGGATATGGTACAAAAAGGAGCTATCAAGCTCGAGTATGTGAGCACTAACGAACAAGTTGCTGATATATTGACCAAACCTCTGTCTCGAGTAAAGTTTGAGTATTTCTGAGACAAGCTTGGTGTAGTTCAAAAGGACCCTCCTCGAAAGGGGGAGTGATGTGGTCGCTGATGATGAGATTGCTTACATCGACAGTGAGTTCGATGATGTGGATACCTGTATTGGTGATATCGACGATGAGGTTGATGAAGTAGTCCTTAGACTTGGTCTAAGTTGACAAGTGGATTGTATCATCCCTGGACACATGTCCTAAAAGATATCCGTAGACATATGTCTCCGAGAAAGTGGTCCCTAGTGGACATGATAGGACTGCATCGTCCCTGAACATTCAGTTAAAAATGTACGTGATAGTACTGCATCGTCCTTGAATATTCAGTTCAAAATGTACATGATAGGACTGCATCGTCCCTGAACATTCAGTTCAAAATGTACGTGATAGGACTGCATCGCCCCTAAACATTCAGTTCAGAATGTACGTGATAGGGATTGCATCATCCCAGAACCCTTGGTTCAAAATGTACGTGATGGGGATTGCATCATCCCGGAACCACTAGTTCAAAATGCACGTGATGGGGATTGCATCATCCCGGAACCACTAGTTCAAAATGTACGTGATGGGTATTGCATCATCCCAGAACCACTAGTTCAAAATGAACGTGATAGGGATTGCATCATCTCGAAACCCTTGGTTCAAAATGTACGTGATGGGGATTGCATCATCCTGGAACCACTAGTTCAAAATGTACGTGATAGGGATTGCATCATCCCAGAACCCTTGGTTCAAAATGTACGTGATGGGGATTGCATCATCCCGAAACCCTTGGTTCAAAATGTACGTGATGGGGATTGCATCATCCCGGAACCCTTGGTTCAAAATGTACGTGAGGGGATTGCATCATCCTGGAACCCTTGGCTCAAAATGTACATGAGGGGATTGCATCATCCCGGAACCCTTGGTTCAAAATGTACGTGAGGGGATTGCATCATCCCGGAACCCTTGGTTCAAAATGTACGTGAGGGGATTGCATCATCCCAAAACCCTTGGTTCAAAATGTACGTGAGGGGATTGCATCATCCCGGAACCCTTGGTTCAAAATGTACGTGAGGGCATTGCATCATCCCAGAACCCTTGGTTCAAAATGTACGTGAGGGGATTGCATCATCCCAGAACCCTTGGTTCAAAATGTACGTGGTGGGATTGCATCGTCCTTGGAATTATGTCCTAAATTGAGAGGGATTGACCATCCCGTAATTGGATCATGTGTATTGCAGAGGATGCTGCTTTGATGATCGAGATGTTGATCGAGATGATCCAGTTGATGATGTTGATCGAGATAATCCAGATGCTGTTGATCGGTAGATCCAGATGATGATGCTGTTGATCGGGAGATCCAAATGATGATGTTGTTGATTGGGAGATCCAGATGATGATGCTGTTGATCGGGAGATCCAGATGATGAAGCTGTTGATTGGGAGATCCAAATGATGATGTTGTTGATTGGGAGATCCAGATGATGATGTTGTTGATCAGGAGATCCAGATGATGATGCTGTTGATCAGGAGATCCAGATGATGATGCTATTGTAGCTGTTCGAGTGTTGCAAAAGATGAAGACTTAGTACTGAAGATGTTGATGTTCCAATATTGAAGATCTTGAAGATGTTCCAGTAACTATTTGAGTTACTGATGATGTATGAAGAAAGCTTCCAATGATTTATAGATGTATCATGTAGTTGATGACTCCTTGCTCCTGTAGATGTTGTTATAATATCCTTCTCGTTAAGGGGGAGTGTTGAAATATTGTAACTTCTAAGAATATTATATTTGTACTTTATTATTCTGGAGATGTTCCATTCCTCCGAGGAGACCCTATTGTATATCCGGAGATGTTTATTCCTCCGAGAGATTGTGGTAACTAGGGTTATTAGATCTCCCATGTGAGGTCGGCCCTAAGTTAGTTGTTTAGGGGTTATTAGATTCTCTTAGGAGAGGTCGGCCCCATTAGGGTGAAAAGTCAGTTAGAACATGAGTATAAATAGAGGAGGTGTGTTCCTCATTTATCTCATTCATTCACTCACTTGTGATTGGCGCATAGGAGAGAGAGAGGTCTGCATAGGAGGAGAAGGAGCTCTTGTTTGGGTACTACATCTTGTATTGGTTGATTATCTATATTGATGAAAGATTTGCTGGGTTTTCTACCCCATGAGGGTTTCCCAGGGTAAATATTTGTCTATCTTGTGATTGTGTTTGTTTCAGTGATCTTGCTTGTAAATTTAGGCTAAACTTAATAGTTTTTGAGTCTGTTGAACCCTCTATTTATTGCATCTGCAGAAGAGTCTTAATATTTGAATGAATTTCCTATTTTTGAAAAGAAACATCTAAATAGATATATTGTATATCCTGATGTGAGTAACAATGTCTCCATTGGCTACTTTGATGGTGCAGCTAAGAATCGAATTTGTGGTGCTGGTATGGTCTTATGTATTAAAAAGGATCATAGGATTCTAATCATGTTGGGTGTGGGGAATGGCAGCAACACAAATGCTGAACTATTTTCTCTCTGGGGATTATTATGGTTCACATTAAAAAGAGGGATTACTTGTATCGAAATTTTTGGGGACTCTTAATCTATCATTGACTAGGTTGTCGTCAAGTTTGATATACATACTCTTCCTTTGATCCCTTGACTGCAAAAAACGGAACAACTTATTAAATATTTTGATGGAATCTCCTTCCTTCATATTTACAGGGAGACCAACAGGGAAGCTGACAGGTTGTCGAAGTAGGCAATTGGACCAATGGATGGTTACATATTTTTTGAAGAATGAGTTGAAGACACCATTATGGATAATATTAATGTGTATGTCTTCTAGTCTAGGCACTTGTTGAGACTAGCTGAAAGACAGTATGGCATTTTTGTTGAGATACTTTTTAGAGAAGTTTTTAGGTTTATTGTCTAATATGATCATATGCTATATTGTAATGACCTGTGTATGTAGCTTTTTCCAGATGATAAGATCTGATTTTGGTCATCTCCTTTGAACAATCTTGTAACTCTGATTTTCAAATAGAAAATATCAAGTTATGGCTTTTTCTTCTTAAAAAACATTTTAAAAACATAAAAGAAAAGAAAATTAAAAAGCAAAATCAATTTGGTAACAATATATTATTGGGTTGAAATCACAAATTAAAAATGAAAAAATAAATGAAATTCATAATAAAACTATTATTGAAAAGAAGTAGGACCATAGTGGTTCATCTTCATGAGCTACTCGAAATCCTTCCTAACTTCATCCATTAAATTTATTTGTTATTTCATATTTCCATCCAAGTCGTCTATACGAGACTCAAGATTGGAAAACCTACTAGAGTTGAACCGAGCCTCCTTAGTTAAGGTGGCAATGTTCAGGGGAACCCCCCTATTCCTTTTTGGACAACTCGAAGCATTCTTCTGAAATCACCAAGATAAACTTTGCAAATTGCTAGATTTCCCTCCAGGATGACATGTTTTCTTCGTCTTCTGCAAATAAGGAGGAATTATGTTTGTCTTGCTCGTCTATCAGGGGCACTCTGTCTACGATAACCTACAGGAATTTCATTGGAGGATACCACAAGCACGCCCTCATGTCCTAAGTGAGATTGTCCACAATGAGAGTTGCTTTGTTCTGAGACTACAAAGGCGAGGGCAGGCGGTTCTCAGTAGAGACACACTTCTACGACGATATTTTCCAACTGTTGTTGCTCTTGAATATCAAAGATGACCATCTTTTCTACCATAAAATCGCACATAATATATGTTACCTAATAATTTGTACTTAGTTGGTTTCAAGTGAGCCTGCAGAGATGGAACACGTACACTTGTTCATAGTCTGAAGATCAGAATTCCTAAGAGGCCACTTGGGCCATTTTTTCAATAAAATTGCATGTTCATACCCTGCAGGGAATTGTAATAAGTTGACATAACATGGTGTATTTTGTAAAAGACTGGGCTTTCCTAAGACTTAGACATCAATGCGGTACTTTAGAGTGTTTTTTCCTTGGTAATTATGCATTGCTTTTTCAACGATGTATAATTTCTGAGTTTTTTCACTCACACCTCCAAAGTTGGAGTATCCGCCTTGGTGGCTAAGCCTTGGGAGGTTATTAAAGTCTAAGTTTATATGTATATTACTATTCTAGTCACTTTTGTTGAGTCATATGAACATGTACTAGGCCCCCCTAGGTTTTATTTTCAATTTCGCAAATAAAATTTTTTCCCGTAAAATGGGTCAATTTTTAAATGTTTTTTTATGTAAAATTTCAAAAAAGCATAAAAGTGTGGCTAGGAAGGGGATTTTTCCATGGGGGTGCTCGTTTTCTAACCCGGAGCACCCATTATACCCCTAAACCCACTTTTGAATTAATTTGAGTGATTATCTATCACTTAAATTAAAATTCTCTAAAAAAATAATAAAAGAATATAAAATATGAGAGAAAATCCAATCCCTAAATGAATGGAAACATGTATGGGACATGTACGGAGTTAAACTGAGTCAACTGATGATTGAATCTGAGTTAACTAAGGGCTATCAGAGCTTGATTGGATTTATATATTGAGAGAGCGAGTTCTTCCTTGAAAGATGGGTGCATTCCCCCTTAGAGAGGGGCACACTTGCTCACATGGCAGCCCATGCTAGGAGGGTGAAGTATCCAAGGAAGGGGGGCACATCTCTTTATGAGTTGGAGCCATCCCCTCTTGCAGTTAACTGAATACCAATCCCCCATTTCTCTCAAGTAACCCCAGTCATCTCCAGTGAGGAATGAGCCCCCTTGGGCCTCTCTGTGGCTATAAAAGCAGGGTTAATCTCCATTGTTGAGGATGGAATGTTGAACCTATGCTCTTGATTGAAATTTTTATTGTTGAATTTATCTATGAATAAAAGGTTTTGGAGGACTAATTTGGTGTCTCTGACTCAAGGTGGATGAGCATTGTCTCATGTGCATATTGAGGTAATATGTAGAAGTTTACCTTTCACTTGTCTTTTCTTTGTCAAATGCTAGCCTAAGGAAGAACTAGTATTAATCAGTAGGAATGAGTATATGAGTCTCTTTTACTCATTTAAATTAATATGTGCTCAAGATCTACAATTTTGCATGCTTATTCGTTTATATGTATGCTCTTTTGTTCTTTAGCCTAGATTTTTACCATATTTGACAAATCTTTTGGCAAGTGTGAAGGGTTTTTCTACAGGTTCCTCTTGTTGGATTTGTGGATGATCTAGCTTGTTTCCTTCACTCTCCAACATTCTCTGTTTGTAAGGAAGAGACAGTCCTTCTCAACGTCATCATTGCAACTCCATTACCCAAGTTCCAAGGGCATCATTTTCTCCACTTCTATCCTCTCAAATTTCTCTAATTTTTTTGTTACTAGTTCTTATGCTATAATTTAGATTTGTTATTGATTAAAAGTAGTATTTTAAATAAGATCTTAGTTATACTCTTCTCATGCTTGGATCTTGGTATTTTTAAAAGTTTAATCCACATCTAGATCTAGCATCAAGTTTTCTTTTTATGCAAGCTAGTTAAAAGTAGATCTAAAAGTTTGTTTAAATGACTTTTTTAAGTGTTCTAAAGCTCATATCTAGCAATTTTAAAAGTGCTTTCATTGGCTTCCCCAAAAGGCGAGCCAAGATCCACAAGAAAGCTTGCTTTCCTGTGTTATTTTTTTTGTCATTTTATACTTAGCTAATTTAGCAATCTTTTTAGTATATTTAGGGGTTGTCCAAAGAAACTTTTAAAGTGTCTTTGGGCACATTTAGGTACTAAGAGCTTGCTGGTTTTGCATATTTAACAAAAAAGTAGAAGGAAACTGTGGCGGAAATTTGAATTTTGAGCCATCTAGGGCACTCTGGGAGCTTCCTCTTTCTTTTAGATCATTTCTCTAAGCCTTGTAAGCTTCGTGATGCTATTTTACAAAGGATAACAAGCATTTATAATTTGTAATAAGTTAATAACTAGAAAATTAAGTGGGCTACACAGTGCCCACATCCCATCCCCCTGGGGGGATTCGTAGTCTCCTTTTCATGGTGTGGTTTTTCCTAACAATTTACTTTGTTTCCACAACACAATCACACACACATATTTTAAACAGGATGTATACTCTGCTTAGTTAGTTTCGAGTTTCTTTCTTTTGTCATTAAGTAAAAGAACACTAACCCACTACGCTCTACAGAAGTATCGTAAGGGAAAAGTGTTAGAAATCGTATTAATATATAGGGGGGCTGAATCATTATTAAGCGCAGTTTTAAAAAATTTCACTCTTACCAAATTCAAACAGTACTTATATTATGTATTCATCATAAATAATTCCATTCATCAACACATGCATACGACACAGAACACAAATATTTGATGTGGAAACCCAAATGGGAGAAAACCACAGAATGATTTCTTATATAATAAAGATTACATTCATAGGAAGCACCAACTTCCAAAATTCTCCCGCACCGACTAGAAGGAGGCTCCAACCCCCTGATTTACATGCTTCAACTTGAAGGAAGCACCAACTCCCTCATTTACCAACACCAACTAGAAGGAGGCACCAACCCCCTGATTTACAGGCTCCAACATGAAGGAAGCTCCAACTCCCTGTCCTTGCCATGTCCTTCCACCCTCATATAATTGTAGAAGGTCCTCTTATTGTCTACCGATCTGAGGACACTTTAGACTTGTTGCATTACTTTCCTTTGCGTGCACCTGCTATATGATCTTCTCTACATAAATGGTGTATTGTATCGTCAGTTCTTTTCTACTTCACTTCTTTGATTCGGTATTGCACATTGGTTCTCAAACTTCATATACTTATGCAATTTGTGCGTTGTTTAGCATACTGTTTTGTTTCTGTGCTTCTGCATATTCATCCAATTCTCCGCATCATCTACTGTATTTTTGTTATGTTATTGCACATCAATCTCATATACTATATCATCCTGTGCATCATCTGATGTGCTTCTCTTCTGTTCTTGCGCACTTGGGTCATATACTATATCATCATGCGCATCATCTGATGTGCTGCTCTTATGTTCATTCCCACTTGGCTATCTACTAGATCATGTTGTTCTGGATCAACGAGCCATTGATACCCCAATAATTCGAAGCTTTCCAAATTAGAATACTATCTCTTGTTCATATTCAAGCTTAGTTTTCACTCATCAACTTTGCTTCTTATTTATACTCAATTTGTACAGACGGTGTGTCCACAAATCAGATGATAACATCCCTTCTTCCTTTCTTCATGGTCAAGCTTACTTAAGCATTTGTCAATTGTCTTGATAAGTGCAACTGAGGTATCATGACTTGTGGGTTTCGCGCACACTAGTTCCTTAGCATAGTGGGACTTGCACACTTGGGAACCACTACTCATTGGGTCTTGCGCCCTTGAGGTACCATTGCTTGGTGGGTCTTGTGCACTTCCGAGACTTTCATACATATTTTGATATACTTCTTCAAAGTGGAAAAATACCATCATGCCCAACCGCCTCTTTGACATCAACTTTGAAGTACCACGACTAGATGGGACTTGCACACATAGTTTTATGTACTTCTTCAAACTGGCACATGGATACTAATTTCTCTTTGACATCAATGACAACCAAAGTTCAACAAAAATAAATTTGTAGTGTAGTAATTAATCACACCTTTTCATTTCCTTTTTTGCATGTAAAGTAACGAACTTGGCATTGCTCTCACCACCACCCAAAGGGCTTACATGAGTAAGTGTGGATGATCATAAAAGGGACTCTTTGCCTATAGTAATTAGCATAACATTTTCTTTATTTCTTGCAATCAATTGGAACAAACATTTCACTCTTTTGTGTGTATGCTCTTGTCCATCACAAGCCTACATGAGCTTTGGAATAACCAAAAGCGGAACTGTAGCATTTGATAAGTTTTCACATTTAACTAAAAATCACACAAATTAAAATAAATCCCCTTAAACATACGAAAATTTAGTGTCTCAAAATTGTCATTTGTGGGAAAATTATTCAGAGAAAGTGGGATCAAATAGATGATGACATCGATGTTAAATGTACAGCATCATGAGACATTCTCCAAACCAATCTTGTGCAACCAAGATTTATCCTCCCGTATAGAGGTGAACACTTTGATTACCTTCCATGTAAAGGTTATTCCTTTGGTATAGAGGTAATTGATCAAAGTAATGATGTTGTAAAGTCTTGTTGGACAAGGCTCTGTACTTGTGTGTCAAGTCACGATTCTCATGTGAACCTTCCGTATAAAGGTATCCATGAGATGGACCTCCCATATAGAGGTGGACCTTCTGTATAAAGGTCAATATGATTTACTTGTTAAAATCATTTAATGTTGTGTGATATATTATTAACCATGATCACTAGATTGCTTTTAAGTCTCCTTTAGAGATTGATCACCTCTAAAGTGAATTACTTTAGCATATGATCATTTGGTCTAGAATAATATACTATGATCATAACATCCGATAATTCTTCTTAGTATAATGTAATGTGATGGATGATTAAAGTTAGCACATATTGACCATGCAATAAAAGATAAAGAGATAAAGAGAATTTGAATTGATCGAGAGATGACTAAGTGAACTTGAATTGTCAAGCTTCAGCTAAAGCCACAATGTATGCCTCAGCTAACTAAAGAACTCACAATGGTCACTACAAGTAAATCCATCAGCATGATTTCAGTTAATAATAGTTAACTAAGTGTTAAATAAGAAGGACTATTTAACTAAAGTGTTTTCACTTTAGTTAAACTAAAAGACGACACTTCAGTAAATCAAGGAGAACTTGAATTGATCACTACAGTGATGTTATCAAGAAATAATCAGTTAAAGAGAATTAACTAAGTGACAACAAAGAAGAACTAGTTAACTAAGTGTTATTGCATGACGACACTTATGTTAAACTAAAAGACGACACTTGAGTTGCAAGACTTGCATGACGACACTTAAGTTAGCCACCTAACTAAGTGGGAAAGCTTTCAGTTAAGCGAAGATTTCATCCTAAGAGGCATTTTAGTGAGATAAAGCACTGCATGAGAAGTGGGGCACACTTCTTTATGCAAGATTGATACATCCAGTCTGAGGGCGAGTTCATCCCGAAGTTAGAAAAAGCCGATGCATGAGAAGAATGTATAAATATGTTATACGAGATTGATGAATTCAATGTGAAGTGAATTCTCTTCTCCATTGAAGGCAAGGTACTTCTCTTTGTGCAAGTTATTGTTCTTGTTTGTTATTGATGTGTTGGGCACATTAGAAAACACATCCGATTGATCTCTCTTCTCTATTGCTTATGTATCTTCACCAAGAATGTTTTGGTGATCTCTTATCTTTAAAAAGCAATTTGCTATGTTTTAAAATAAAGCATTATGTGCTATCCATTATATTATACTGAGAATAATTGTTGGGGTTTTTGTTCTCATAGTTTTGAGGATTTTCGCCAGGGTATATCTTGTGTTATGGATGTATGAATTTCATGTGATTGAATTGTCTCATTGTTTCAATTTTTTGCATCTAAAAGAATTGAAGGTCAAAGCTCAACCAAATATAAACATGGTATTAGAGCTCAGGGCATGAAGGAGCTTAGCTTTGCGTGCCAACTAGAGCCTATGTAGATCTTTAGAAGTTGAGGACAAGATTTGAAGACTATGGCATCAATCTCTATACGACCGGAAGACTGTCTTGAGGGCACCTCAAACTTCAACACTTGGAAGGCTAGGATTCTCAACATCCTAGAGGAACATGACTTGGATAGATACATATAAACTGTGGTGGTGGAGCCTACATCTAATGCAGAGTGCATCAACTTCAAGAAGAATCAATCTAAGTCCAAACAGATCATCTATGATTCGGTAAAAGATAACTTGATGCCCATGATCACAACACTGAAGACCACAAAAGAATGTTATGATACATTGACTAATCTATATGAGAAGAAGGCCCCAACTCAAAAGAGGGCATTGAAGAAAAAGTTATGAAACCTCAAGATGGAGAAGGACGAGACAATGGTCTCCTTCTTCACTATGATCTCTTAGGTAAGAGATTAGCTTGTTAACATTGGAGTTGTAGTGGATTAAGATGATCTCATCCAAACTGTCGTTGATGGTCTCCCATCTTCATGGGAGACATTATTGGCTGCTATCAATGGCCGAGAAGTGCAACCTAGGTTAGAAATATTGTGGCATCACTGTATCCAAGAGGAAGGGCAAATCCAGAACAAAGCTATGTGCACTTAAGTAGAAAATATTTCCCTCACGGCAAGAATGAAGAAAGGAAAGAAACCCTTCTTCCAAAAGAAGTTCTCTCATCCAAAGAAGAAGGAGTTCAACAATGGATTTGACAAGTCAAAATCTAGATGTTATAGTTGCAACAAGAAAGGCCATTTCTCAAGAGAGTGGAAAGCAAAGTGGAAAGGAGAGTTTCATGCTTCTACCGCCATAGAAGATGAAACCACTCAAAAGAATGCAATTGAAGAAAATGAGACAAGAAGAGAGTATTAATTTGTCTCATCCCTTTCGGTATCCATCATCACAAGTACAGACACATGGTTGATTGACAGTGGTGCATCCAAACATATGACCGGTTACAAGAGTGCTATCACTGACCTAAAGGAGAAAATGTTCACATGCATGGTAGAGTTGGGGGACAACTCAACATATTCGATCCAAGCAGTTGGATCCACCTCATTCCAGTTGAGCATCAGTGATATTTTATAGGTGGAGGACATTCTATATGTTCCAGGCTTGAAGAAGAACCTCCTGTCAATTTAGGTTCTTGAAGACAAAGTCTTACGAGTTATCTTCATGGATAACAAAGCACTTTTATGGCCGAAGAACAAAAGCCTAGAATCTGCTTCTATGATTGGAGTTCGAGAGGGAGGACTCTACAAGGTACATGAAAAGTACATTCAAGCTATGATTCACCACACTATCAGTCCATGCGAGATATGGCACCGAAGTCTTGGACACCTACACTACAAAGTGCTACCGGGACTTCAAAAGATGGTAAAAGGTATGTCCGTATTTGATTTTGAGAATGATAGTGTATGTCAGGGTTGTGCACTTGGGAATAATGTTAAGAATTTTTTTTCTAGCAGTACTACTAGATCTAAAGGAATTTTAGATTTAATACATTCTGATGTATGTGGTCCCATGTCATCCCCCTCCTTGAGTGGCTTCTTATATTATGTACTGTTCATAGATGATTTTTCTAAGAAGTCATGGATTTATTTCATGAAGGCTAAAAGTGAAACTCTAAGCAAATTTAAAGATTTTAAAGCCCTAGTTGAAAATCAGAAAGAAAATTACATCCATGCATTAAGGTATGATAATGGAGGTGAATTTGATTCACATGCATTTAATAAGCTATGTAGTGATGCAGGAATATGTAGACAGATAACAGTACCATACAACCCTCAACAAAATGGGGTTTCCGAAAGGAAGAATAGAACCATATGTGAGGTTGCAAAATCCATGATGCATTATCAAGATATGTCTACCTTATTATGGGAAGAAGCCATCAGTATAGTTGTGTACATCCAGAATAGAATCCTGCATTCCATTCTAGATGAGAAGACACTCAAAGAAGTGTTTACCGGTGAGAATCCGAACATCTCACACTTTAGGATCTTCAGGAGCCTAGTATACATTCATGTACCGAAAGACAAGAGAACAAAGATGGAGCCTTCTGGAAAGAAATGAACCTTTGTGGGTTATAGTGAGTCATCCAAAGCATACCGAATATATGTACCTAGTGAGAGACACATTGAAGTCATCTGAGATGTTACCTTCCATGAGGAAGCTGCTTTCAAAAGATCGAAAGGGATTCAATGTGATTCGGAGATGGAGGATCCAGAGTATGATTCTCCCCCTTCAAATTTTGAGAGGGAGAAACTAGAAGATGCCTCAGATTCGCTAGCTCCTGAAGAACCAATAGAACTGATTGAGAGGTCACCTGAAGAACGTCCCACTAAAAGAAGATCTGCTTGGTGCCAAGATATCTTTAATGATGTAGAGAAATATGGAGCACCAACAGGTTCATCCAAAGAGCACAAGCAACCTGAAAAATATTCAGGGTATGTTGCACTGATGAGTCACATCAATGATTCATAACCATCCTCATATGAAGAAGCTGCAAAGCAACAAGTTTGGAAAGATGCAATGATAGAAGAGTACAACTCTATAATGAAGAGTGATGTTTGGGAGGTTGTTCCCAAACCTGATGGGAAGTCCATTATGACTTCCAAATGGATTTACAAGATAAAGCATACTGCAGATGGTAGAATTGAGAAGTATAAATCCAGATTCATTGCCATAGGTTTCTCTCATAAAGAAGGCATCAATTATTATGAGACCTTTTCCCATGTGGAAAGGTACACCAAAATCCGAGCAATGATTGCACTTGCATCTGTGCAACCAATATTGATCCTCCCGTATAGAGGTGAACACTTTGATTACCTTCCGTGTAAAGGTTATTCCTCTCGTATAGAGGTAATTGATCAAAGTAATGATGTTCTAAAGTCTTGTTGGACAAGGCTCTGGAATTGTGTCTCAAGTCACGATTCTCATGTGAACCTTCCGTCTAAAGGTATCCATGGGATGGACCTCCCGTATAGAGGTGGACCTTATGTATAAAGGCCATGCTTTACTTGTTAAAAAAATTTAATGTTATGTGATGTATTATTAACCACGATCACCATATTTTTATTAAGTCTCCTTTAGAGATTGATCACCTCTAAAGTGAATTACTTTAGCATATGATCATTTGGTCCGAAATAATATACCATGATCACATCATCCGATAATTCTTCTTAGTATAATATAATGTGATGGATAATTAAAGTTAGCACATATTGACCATGCAGTAAAAGATAAAGAGATAAAGAGAATTCAAATTGATCAGAAGATGACTAAGTGAACTCGAATTGTCAAGCTTAAGCTAAAGCCACAATGTCTGCCTCAATTAACTAAAGAACTCACAGTGGTCACTACAAGTAAATCAATCAACATGATTTCAGTTAATAATAGCTAACTAAGTGATAAATAAGAAGGACTAGTTAAGTAAAGTGTTTTTACTTTAGTTAAACTAAAAGACGACAGTTCAGTAAATCAAGGAGAACTCGAATTGATCACTACAACGATGTTATCAAGAAAGAATCAGTTAAAGAGAGTTAACTAAGTGAAAACAAAGAAGATATAGTTAACTAAGTGTTATTGCATGACGACACTTATGTTAAACTAAAATACGACACTTGCATGATGACACTTAAGTTAGCCACCTAACTAAGTTGGAAAGCTTTCATTTAATAGGCGATTTCATCCTAAGAGACAATTTAGTGAGATAAAGCACTGCATGAGAAGTGGTGCGCACTTCTTCATGCAAGATAGATACATCTAGTTTGAGGGTGAGTTCATCCTGAAGTTAGAAGAAGCCGATGCATGAGAATAATGTATAAATATGTTATATGAGATTGATGAATTCAATGTGAAGCGAATTCTCTTCTCCATTGAAGGCAAGGCGCTTCTCTTTGTGCAGGTTATTGTTCTTGATTGTTATTGATGTGCTAGGCACATTGGAAAACACATCCGATTGATGTCTCTTCTTTATTTCTTCTGTATCTTTACCAAGCGTGTTTTGGTGATCTCTTATCTTCCGAAAGTAATCTACTATGTTGTAAAAGAAAGCATTCTTTGCTATCCATTAGATTATACTGAGAATAATTGCTAGGGTTTTTGTTCAGGATTTTCCCCGGGGTGTATCTTGTGTTATGGATGTATGAATTTAATGTGATTGAATTGTCTCATTGTTTCAAGTTTCTGCATCTAAAATAAGTGAAGATCAAAGCTCAACCAAATATTAACACATGGGTCCCCGTCAGGCTACACTCTCATTTGATGTAGTGTTGGACACACCCCACGACTACGATCTAGCCCACATTTTCTCGTGTAGAACCACAATTGTCTAATCCGGACATATTCCTCATACATCACAGTAGATTTGAAATTCCCTTTCCCTCTAATCCACTCATCTCATAATAATCTAAAACTGACCAAGAAAAATTGCAAAAGATTTCCCTTTCACAACAGTACTTTATTTTGACTCCATTGGCACTGATTTATAGCTTGCATCAATCACAGTTATGCATTATTTTGATTAATTGTTATTTATTACATGTCGTGGGTACTTTGTTGATTACATACTGTTGATTTAAACTGTACTTTGCAATACTTGTTCAATACATCATTTTCAAAACTCCTAAATAACTTCACATCCGCAACTAAGAACTAATAAAAGTCTTAGTAACTTTCAGGGACTACCCCCTCGGCTTCATTAGGAGTTAGCCTAAACGTAGGAGTCAAGATCAAGTGACAGTAATTGACTCGAGACTTTCCCCTAAGGACACATGAAGCGGCTTGAATATGTCTGTCGCGTTAACCCGTGTGCGTGTTCAGGCGACAACACTATCCATCATTTCGCTTGTGCGAGCTAGAACTAAGAAAGAGGGATACTGGATTCCTTCTATGGTGGATTTAAAACCTCCATCACACCACTTCCCCTATGAATTTACTCCACCACGTTCCCATTTCCTCCTTATGTTGCCACCTATCTCCTATACTTTAATGATCTCGAGACTAGGTTCAAGAGGGATGCCGAAAAGTATTCCCTTCTCCCCTTTAATATTTTAAACAAAAACATTTTATTTCCTTGGATTCTCTCTAGGAATAAAAACTTAACCAAAATCATGGTATCCAATTCTTGATTAGAGTTTGGTTCTCAAAAGCTATCATTCCTTGATTTTTCCTTGCTCCCTTGTTTGCTAGTTCATCTGCCAGCCTGTTGGTTTTCACGTCTGACATGATAATAGGCCACCGAGTTTGAGAATTTAAGATTATAAATTCGTTTTTGGATTCTTCCACGAGGGGAAGGGTTCTCCTTGTAGGGGATTCACATCTTTTGGATCACATATCAGGAGTCTCCAAAGACAAGATGATTGGGGATATCTAATTGAAAAGCCATCTCCAACCCCTGCAATAGTCCCAACTACTCTGCCTGATTATCGGTTTTTGTTCCGAGTCCCCACACAAAGGATTTCACTATTTTTCCTTCAAGGTCTAAAATAACCCCTCCTGCCCCTACCGCCCCGGTTGATTTACAATTAAATAAAACTCTGGTAAACATTGTTATATTATGTGTGGTTGGATTGTGGCAAAACATTAATGATATTTGAATTTTTTATTGAAAAATAAAATAAAATCGTAATTAAAATATTTAATTTATTATGTTTTATATATTAGTATATTTAAAGGATTCACAAGAAGGTAGGAGAGTGTTTGAGCTACTGGAGGGAGCGGGAGGGAGGAGCAAGATTCATTGTATGAAGAAGTACGTTTAATCAAGATTGGAAATTACAGTGCGGAATTATGGTGGCTTCGAGGAGAAACAACATTGTTTGGTGCATCTGAGAGAGCTGAGCACTATTGTAAACTGAGCTTAGCACCATTGACACCAGCTTATGGCATGAGGATGATTAGCTGTTGCGCAAACATCAACAATCCGCAGTCCAGTCTTCTTCGATTCCATTCACCCTACTCTGCTAGTTAATTTGATTTTGGAATTGGCCGGCGGCGTGAGCGCATGATTCATAGCTTGATGATGTTCGTTATATATAGGATCTGAGAATACCGTGTGTTTCTGGTGGATTCGAGCAGGAGATCTGCGATACCTGTAGTGCGGTAATTGACTTCTTGATTCATCGAACATCGCCATGGAACATCAAGATTGATTGAAGGCCGTGCGCTGAATAACAGGGGATCAGATGATTTTTGTCGATGAAATCCTGATTGGATGTGAATTCTGCTGAGAAAATTAAGGCAAGGGATCTGTGGATGATTTTCTTGGACGAATGCAACAATGGACCTTAATCTGGGCATGGATTAAGCTCTATTTCTCTTTTCTAGGCCATATTCCATTCGGATTACTCTGTCTGGATCCTGAATAGCATTGCATGTGCCAGCCTTTTCTGTTTCTATTTTGTGATTTGCATTACTTGATTCAATTGGTTGGTCCAATTCACTGGAAGAAGGAGCGTGGGATTCTGAACTCAGATTGAGGGCTTCTGGATTCTGGTGAATTTGGCTTATACTGCTGATTCTTGGTTTGTTTCTTGGTGTTGTGTGGAGCATTGATGGCTGCCCTGGGGAGAGGAGACTTTTTGCCTGATGACGATTCCCAGCCTCGAACAAGGATGTCTGCTAAGGCTGGCTCACTTAAATACCCAGTTAAGACGGTCAAAGAACGAAAGAGACAGGACCTGTTAGTGCTGGGGGTGGATGTTACGATGGAAGAGGCGGAGGATTTCTCTCATAATGCTGTGGTTGGACATGTTAGGGGCAGAAGATTTGGCCGAGGTTTCCTTCAGCGTTGGGTGACTGAGCAGTGGAAGAACTTCGTGTCATCAGCCCCTGAGGTCCGTGTCTTGACGAAAGGTTGGTTTTCCTTCATCTTTATGAACAGAGGGGAGGTCAATGCTGTTTTAAGTAGACATTGGTCGATGCTGGGAGTCCCTCTTGTTCTGAAAAGATGGTCCCCCTTCTTCGACTCAAAAACGAAGAAAGTTGCTAAAGAACCGCTGTGGGTGAAGCTTCCTGGATTTCCCATGCATATGTGGAATGAAACACGGTTTGCTGAGATTGGGAATTATCTTGGTGAATATGTGTGTTCTGATTCCTCCCATATTAAGACTGGCATCTACACGGTTGCTAAGATATTGGTAAATATCGATATTCGGATGGGACTTTCTGCTGAGATTAAAGTTCACTCCAAGGATGGGGATTTTGTTCAAATACTGGATTATGTGGGTGTGCCGTTTAGGTGTCATCGCTGCCACGCTCTTGGACATCTTGTATCCTGTTGCCCTTTACCGTTTCGGACTAGTAAGCCTCTGTCCGATGATGCAGTAGATGTAGACGCAGTTCCAGTGTTGATGGTGAACTCTCAGGCGGTGGTGGCTGATGGGAGTGGGCCTGCTATTGACGGGGGGTGATATTAGATTCTGTGGAACCATCCGTTCATTGTGGGAGGCTTGGATTAGAGGATTTGTTGCCATCTTTGGTAAACATTGGAAAGGAGAATAATGGGAGTGCGCCTCCAGATGCTGAGGGGGATTCTTTGTGTTCTGTGACTCCGACTTCTCGGGCCACTACAAAATTGCTACTGGAGCTGCCCATTATTCGTCGGGGTTCATCTGCGAATCCCTCGGGTATGTCTCATTTCCTTTCTACTACTGTTTCCTTATTAGATGACTCTATTGTTTTGGGGGGGGGCAGCCATGGGTCTCCTCCTCGCCCGGATGCTCCTTGTCTATGGCCTGATGTGGATTGTATTGTCACGCCGTCAATGGTTTCCACCAATCACTCTACCAGCTCCGAGGGTAGTAGCATTCGATATGCTCTTCGTAGTAGGGAGATTCCTGAAGGTGGAACGGGGGGCAAGGGACTTCCTGAATTGGCCTCTAGTGTTGGGGGGAAAGGTCAGGGACGAAAATCCCATTTGTCTAAAGCTCAAGAACGGGCTAAAGTGGATTTAGTGTTGGGTACACAATCTTCTATTGAGTGGGCACTTAGAGCAGTGAAGGCCCAGGATGGGGTTTTTTTATGAAACTAATGTCCTTCAACTGTCGTGGGTTGGCGAGCCCCATTAAAAAATCGTCGCTTAGGAGGCTGGTAGACTTAAACCAACCGGATGTATTATTGCTGCAAGAAACATTGGGTGGCAGTGAGGATGTTGTACGAGCTTTAGAATCTTTGCTTCCTGGTTGGATGTTTGTTGGAGTGGATGCTCGGGGGTGCTCTGGACGGCTGGCCTCGAGGTGGAAGGTAAAGAGTTGCAGATGTGATTATTCTTGGGGAATCTCCTCTGGTCTCGGTTTGGAGGTTTGGGATGCTGAGATTGGTCGGATGATCACGGTTCTCAATATATACGGGCCCTACTTAAATAGGGTGGGCTACTGGGACTCCTTGTTAGGTATGGATTTTTTTGATGGCAGGGATGTGATTTTGGGTGGGGATTTCAATCTTACTCTGGGGTCTTCTGAAGTATGGGGGCCTCGGGCTACTCCGGATACATTAGCAAATTATTTCATTCATGCCTTTGTCAGAAAGGATCTTCTTGATATTTTACCATCCAAGTTATCTCCAACTTGGAGGAATAAGCGAGCTGGGGTACATAGGGTGGCAATACGACTGGATAGGTTTCTGGTGGCCGAAGTGTTGGCACTGGGTGTTGATGTTGTCAGACAGTGGGTAGGGTCAGGTGGGATATCTGACCATTGCCCCATCTTCCTGGAGTTACGAGGTAGCAGGAAAAAACCTCCAAGCCCCTTCAAATTCAATCCTAGTTGGCTGAAGGAGGAGGCTTTCATTAAGCTGGTTCAGGATCAATGGGTTCATCGACCACATGATTCTCAGATGCATGCAGGTGCACACTTTTATCACAATCTAAAGCGAAATAAAGAGGCCACTACTTCCTGGGCTCATGACAAAAGGGTGATTGATGATCAGAATTTGCGGGCTGCTGAGCTGAACATTGATAGGTTTCTTAATAGTCTGGGCATGGGATATATGGATGAACAGCAGAAAGGCGAGCTGTTGGAGTGGGAGAGACGCAGGAATGTGATTCTGTGTGAGCGTGAAGAGCTGTGGAGAATGAAAAGTAGGGCGATTTGGCTTCAGTGCGGTGATGAGAATACTAAATTTTTTCAAGCGTATGCTAAGGGGAGAAAATTCACAAACTCTATTTGGGAACTATCTTCTGAAGCAGGGGAACAGGTTTCCAGCTTTGATGGATTAGCGGAGTTGGGAGTTTGACATTTTGGAGATTTATTCACTGCACAACCTGGAGTCTCCATTGCTGAGGTAATTCGGGTGACTCAGCTTTTTCCTCATTTTGTGGGGGAGGAAGATAATAGACTGTTGATGGAGGAGGTGACGCCGATTGAGCTCTCGCTGGTAATGCAATCCTTTCATAAAGATAGAAGCCCGGGGCCAGATGGCTGGCCTATAGAATTCTTCTTAGGATTCTATGACTTCTTCGGGGAGGAGATATTGAATGTGGTGGAAGAATCGCGAAAGGCTGGGTTTGTCCATGGCCCCTTCAACTCCACCTTTATAACTCTTATTCCGAAGACGGACAAGCCTGACAGCTTTGATGAATTCAGACCTATTTCTCTCTGCAATTGTATCTATAAGATCATCTCTAAGGTTATGGCGAGAAGACTCAAGAATATTTTGTCTAAGCATATTTCTTGTGAGCAATTTGGCTTCTTGGAAGGCCGCTAAATACATGAGGCCATTGGAGTTGCTCAGGAAGGATTACACACTCTGAAAGTGCAGAAGCAGAAGGGTGCTGTGATTAAGATTGATCTCTCAAAAGCATTTGATAGGGTTAGCTGGCTATATATCCGGATGCTTCTAACTCTTCTGGGGTTCTGCTACGAATTTATTAGATGGATAATGGCCTGCCTCACAACGGTGAGCTTTGTTGTACTGATCAATGGTTCTGCTAGTCCATTCTTCCAGGCGGGAAGGGGGCTACGACAGGGATGTCCCCTCTCTCCGCTGTTGTTTCTCCTTGTTGCTGAAGGACTCAGCCGATTTATTCTGAATGCAAAAGCTGATGGTTCCTTTCGAGGCATACCTATTTCTCAGGTATTGTTTATTACACATCTCCTTTTTGTTGATGACATTCTGATATTCTGTGATGGCACGCAACAGGATATTGATAAGGTGGTTGAAGGTCTCTAATTAGTGCAAGTTGCAGCGGGTATGTTAGTGAATATTGAAAAATCTACTATCACTTGCTCGAATTTAACCAAGCAGGAGATTCAAAGAATGGTTAACAAACTACCTTATAGGACTTTGGATATTGATGATGGATTAAAGTACCTTGGCTTTCACTTGAAACCGAATGCTTATCTGAAGGCTGATTGGCACTGGTTAATAGCAAAATTAGAACAGCGCCTTCATGGATGGAGTCATAAATGGCTCTCTCGGGATGGGAGGCTGGTCTTGGTTAAATCAGTCTTGGAAGCAATTCCGGTGTATTGGATGTCTCTTGCTTGGATACCCATAGGAGTCCTGGAGCAGATCAGGAGATTGTGTTTTGCCTTTCTTTGGAAGGGATCGAGTGAGCATCGAGCATTGGTGTGGGTCAGATGGGAATCAATTGCTGTCCCTAAAGCATTGGGAGGATGGGGGTTAAAGAATATTTTTCTGTTTGCAAAAGCCTTGGGGGCCAAAGTGTCGTGGCGACTTATACATACACAGAGTCTCTGGACTAGAGTGGTATATCATAAATATATTGCCCCTCTTACTCTTCTCGAATGGATCAGGCTGGGCAATAAGTCGAGGGCAAATTGCTCTGTGGTCTGGAAAGCGGTGGTGCAGCATTTCTCTTTAGTCGGTTCTGGATTAGTGTGGAGGATCGGCAATGGGCGTCTCCTTCGTATTGGGCTGGACCCTTGGGTTGGCTGCAGGGGAAGTCATGTCCTTTCTGTGGAATTGAGGACTTTTTTGGCTGCTAGAGGATGTCAATTTCTGGCTGATATAGAGGATCCGGGAGCATCTACTCTTTGGCAACAGGGGTGGATCTCTGCACGACGGCTTGAGATCTCTGTTGAACTGCAGGGGGCCTGGGAGGATTATATACGGATATTAAGACATACAAATATTCGACTGACCAATAGGGTTGATGTACTTATCTGGGATCACCATCCCTCGGGAATATACTCACCAAAACATGGATATATCCAGCTGAATGTGGAAGTCCATAACAGGGAATTGGTGTGGTGGTGGAAATATTTGTGGAAGTTAAGATGTCCGGGTAAAGCAAAATTACTCTTCTGGGCTATACTGGAATATAAGGCTCCTACCTGGGACATTCTGCAAAAACGTTTTCTCCAGGGTTCGGGGATCTGTCCACTTTGTAGGGATGCGGAAGAGACCATTGCTCATCTTTTTATTCATTGTCGGTTTTCACAGGCTGTTTGGAATGATATCAGCAAATATTTGGATTTTAAGGTGAGGTGGAGGGGAGAGAGTGTCCTGGAAGCGTTCCATTTGTGGTGGTCTGTTCATAAATCCACCTCCATCCGGGCCTTCCCGTGTATTTACGCATGGGGCATTTGGATTACCCGAAATAAGTTGATATTACAGGGTTGCAGGGTTCCGCTGGAGTCTGTCGTGGCTCAAGCGGGTGGCGGTTATACATCATTACGAGGCCCCTGTCCAAGTGAGTAGAACACGTCCAGTGCGGGTTGAACAGATTGACGAATCAATGCCGTGGGCATTTTTTGATGGAGCCTCATTAAACCAACAATCGGTGTGTGGAGGGGGGGGAGTCCTATACAAAACTGAGACCCATTATTTCCATCTCGTGGCTGGTTTGGGGAGAGGATCAAATAACTATGCAGAACTCATGTCTCTTAAACTGCTGATGTTATTTGCACTTGAACAAGGATGTCTATCTCTACAGATTTTTGGCGAATCCTTGTTAGTTATCAACTGGGCAAAGGAGATCACACATTGTCATGTGATGGTACTATTACCTATCCTGGAGGAGGTGATCCGGTTAAAATTGTCCTTTAACCACATTACATTTACACATGTTTACAGGGAGAGGAATGGGTTGGCCGATCAGCTCTCCAAGGAGGCTACGCAGCAGGAATTAGCACTTGGAACATGGAGGATTACTATTCATTCACCGGGGGGCACTTTCAGCTATTATCACAGACCTTTTTATGATGATAATGAGGCACAGCATTGAGCAACAGCTCAGCATTTGTTGATCAATGATGGTTACGTTATTCCATTTCTGTTACAGCTTTTATGTAATAGGATATATGCGGGTTGTATGGAGTTTTTTGTTGTATGTATGGGACATTAGATATGATGATAATATGGGACAGTAAATATGTGACAATGTAGGGATCTCAGTGATTCTACTACATGTGCAGAATGTAATTTTGTTCATCTATTTGAAATAAAATTACGATTTTTTCCGAGGAAAAAAAAAATTAGTATATTTAATAAAATAAATTTATATAAAAATATAGTTAATAAATTATTAATTTAATTGTTAACATTTAAAAAAATTAAAGAAAATTTTTTCAACAATTTTTTTATAATAATTATAGAATTGTAGATTTTGATTGAAAAAAACAAAATGTTGCAAAGATTAGAACGAACTCTGATATTGCCAACGAACTCTAATATTGCCAAGATTAGTGAAACTACGCGTTGGACAACCCCTAGAAGACCATGGGCCGAAAGGATTTTCCATCTTTGCAAGTCTATGAGTGTTGAAGATGAAAATCACTTTCTCTTAAAATTCCCTGCCTACACCCACATTAGATCTCAGTTCTATAATCTTTGCTCCAACACTAACCTCTCTAACCTTCTAACTCCTCAAAACTATGGCGAGCTAGGGACGCTCCTGTTTAAGCTTGTTGAGCATAGGAATAATAATTTAAAAACAAATTAAATAATCTATGTCGTTCTTAAGGTCCGATAGACCAAATTTGGTCTTAGTAGACTTTAAAGACCATCATCATCATCATAATATTCAATTTTCAAACAATTTTTTTATGATTTACTAATCATTTAAAAAATATTAACAATTCGGATGAAGTTGAATCTATAATTCTTATCAATTAAAAAATAATTAATTAATAATAACATGATATGTGAACTTATATTTTTTCAATTAATAACTAATATTATAAAATTAATAATAATTATTTAATATATGGTTGAAAATTATATAAATTATATATATCATGATATAATATTAAATAATAGTTTAATTGTTTATTGAAAATATTTTAACTAAGAAGATGTTTTTACTAGATAATATATAATATTATATAGTTTTAAATATAGGAAGTTAAACTTATATAATATTATATAGTTTTAAATATAGGAAGTTAAACTTAATAATTAATATGGACCAACTTTTACTCCCATCACAGTCACATAAGTGAGAATATGGTAAACATGACACCACACGAAACATTAATCATCATCATCATCATCATCAATATTGGGGCATATATAAATAATTTAATAGGTCAACTAATTATAAAAATAAAATTTATTTTTTAAACATTAATTTATTTTTTATCAACTATGATGTTTTAAAGGAAAGTCATAAATAGTGATATTTTGTATATGAAATCAAAACCTCCACAGTTTTAATATGAAACAAGGCTGCATGGCAGCAAATACTTGCCGAATTGGTAGGTTTGGTAGGTTTGGTAGGTTGAACTGTAGGTTTGTTGGAAAAAAGCGTTTGTAAGTTAGGTAGAAGATCCAAATTATAAATGGATTGAGAATACTATGTGGGTCTCGTAGTGATAGCATTTCAAAGGCTTTTGTTACACTGCTACCATTACATTTACAAATTGAATCAATGATATGGGTTAGCTTTTGCAAATTGCACCTGCTAAATTTCTCACACAAGCTTTCAGAAAATACAGTTAATAATTAAACAAATTCAAATTTATTATAATAATTTTTTTTACTTCGTATTAGTGAAGTGTTCTACATGAAGTAAATCTCTTTGAAGTTTTCATTGCTTTTCATGTGACTACATACTATCGTTGCATGTACTGAATTTGAACTCCAAAAGATGAAGCTTTAAAAGAGACAGACAATGGTCCACTCTTTGAATATATGCATTGAATGATATAATTTAAACCATATTGAATATAATTATTGCATCGATACAAAGAGGTAGAAACTAATGTTGTAAAGTAACAGCGCAAGGATGCAATGGGGATTAAACCAATTACTCCTACCACTGTGTTAATGTCTTCAAAGAAAGATTGTGTGTCTATCTGCATAATGAAATAACTCACCATGTGCATAACTCACTATTCAAGTTAAAACTTATTGCAACCCCTTAAACCATCTATGGGCAAATCCTTCTAAACTAGAATAAAAAAGTTTAATGTAGACATCTTCATTAACAATTTGGAGTTGATTTGTATACATGATCTCTAGCTGTTATGACATTGCTTCCATTGAAGGTTGGTAATCTCTTATAAGCTTTGTTGGGAGCTTGATTGGGACATCCGACAATACCTTGAAAATTGAAAGGACTTTGGGCATTTCTACCAAAAGCTATAGGTTGTTGGACACTTTCCATTGAATGGCTTCATTGGAAGATTATGCTTTCTTAGAAAAGTACAAACACACAGTTTATAATGACTACAACGAAGCGTGAGAGAAAATAACTAGAATGGGGGATGAATGCAACGATTACGCAAAACGAGAGATGCATAGCTCAAACTCGCTAAACAAATTGCTGTGTGTGCAACAATTAGCAAATTGGATCATTAAATATATTTTTATTGAAAGGTAAAGTGCCTATAATAATTATGGGGTTTGGTGGAGGATGAGGTGATGCAATGAGTAGACGGTTCCTACCCTGTCATTGTGTATAATACCAATAAAAGTTGACCAAATGATCACAATTCTTTTTAACTTCTAATGATGATGCAATGACTAGAGGGTTGTGTATCCCCATTATCGTAAAAATTGATCAAACGAGCCAGGTTCAATTTCTGGAGATAACGAGAGCATTCTATAAGGATATTTCGATATAGATGTGTATTGTAAGTTTCTTTGATTCACTCTTATGAATAGCAAGAGACTTTTTTTAGTTGGAAAAATAAAGACCCTCATTATTTCAATTTGTTATGAGCAAAAAAACTCTGGCTACATGCTGCCAACGGTCCTCTTTGAGACTCTCTTTGCATTAAAAAAAACTGAGTAATTTATGGAGATCCAACGGTCATCTTTGAGATTCTCTTTGCATAAAAAAAACTGAGTAATTTATGGAGATCTCGAGAGCATTGTAGGAAGATGCTCCATCATTTCAATTTGTTATAACTAAAAAGTTCCCACTCCATGCTGCCAACTGCCAACTGTCATCTTTGAGATTCTTTTCGATAAAAACCTAAATTTCATCTACGTGCAAAATGAGAGATTTAATTTTGAAAATCGTGTGCGCATAAGAAGAGATTTAATTTTGAAAAACGTGAATGCTGATTTTGTAGATGGTAGGATTTTGAGCTTTTCTGACATGGATGCATTTAAAAAACATGAAGGTGGATGCTTTGTAGCTTTTGTGACGTGGATGCCTTTTTATGTGGATGTGGAGCTTATGTGACGTGGATGCTTTTTTATGTGGATGTGGAGCTTCTGTGACGTGGATGTTTGGGATGCTTTTGAGATTTTGTAATGGACATTCTTTGGATGTCGCGGTCAACATGATCTTAGTTGATGGTTTTGCCTATTCTTTTGGTGGCGGATGGAGATCACTACCTTTTGTTTGTAATCATGTTTTATTTATCAAAAATCAATAAAATATATATTCAGTTTCTCTGAAATCTGAATTATGGTGCAATCTGGTTGTGGATATTTTTGGTTGTTGTTATTGTAACACTTTCCATTTGCTCAGACTGTTTTTGTTTGCCTTGGGAGCTTCTATTTATTCTCAGGGAAAAATTACTGAAGGAACTCATTCCGCCTTGTTTCATAGTCCTTGCTCAGGATTGGAGTTTTTCTATTCACTCCGGACACCAACTCTATTTATGTGCGGGTAATGGACTAGAATGGGGGGCATAGGCACTAGAGTTCCTAGCGGTAGTGGCTCAACAACTCTAATCCACATTAATTGCCGTGAATTAAATCAGCTTTTTTTTAATCTCATTATGTAGCTTGACGCGTAGGGACTTTCTATCTATCTAAACTTGTCATTTTTAAAAAAATTGGGGTGCAAGTGGACATATTTCTCAACACGCGGTATGTACTATGCATTAGTTATGACGTGTGCACATTAAAAACTTTCCCACCTGCCATAACTTCGTTCACCATATGCCATGAACCTATAGACTGTTTTGCATGCACTTTGAGTCTTTTGTTCTGCAAGTGAAAAGAATAGATCCGAGACTTTGATTGTTTGTCAATGACATTGCAAATTATGTAATTAATTGCTTCTACATCCCGTACCAGGTGAAATCTTCATGGAGGGCGAATGACAAATGGGAGGTAGATAAATCAAGTCTGGATGTGACTGGTTTAATTCTGGGGCAATATAAGCCACATGTGATGATAATTATGTTACAGGAAATTCGAATATGGGGATTATCCAGTCCCTTCTGTATTGTTTCCACCAATACGTTCAACAAGCTACACTGAGGGAAACAAATTGCGACGCTGAACACCTAGAAGTAGAGAGCAAATAAAATCGACAACATTTATTTGATACAATTACATTTATGCATAGACAAAATGAGGTAAGAGCAAATATTTTCATATGGGATACGGTGTTAACTCTATCATCTACAACTGCAAAGATGGATGGCGGTGAGAGTAGCATGGAGATAAACAGACACCGCCTAATTCATCCAATTCCTAGAGTGATAGCTTCATTGGTAAGCACTTTAATTCAGAAATCAATTGCCATTAATTTGTAAGATAATTCTGTCCCTCCTAAGATTCCTAAAGGAAAATGTGAGCATATCCTAGCAATGTCTGGCTGGGCATCCATGAATATCCTCGCAATGTTGGTTGTCTGGCTAGGCATATCCTAGCAGTTTTAAGCCCGTCCACCACAAGGCTCTCTGATTGCTCATTATCCAGCCGCCACCAAGCGACTTACTCTTCAGGTTCTTCAAATGCTCTGTCCTTTCAGTCCATAAGTGATTCGTGAAGAAAAAAGATAAATAACCTAAGACTGTATTTATTTAATTTTTATGAAGAAAGTAACTTGTATGCATTAGCACAAATGTTATATGCAGCATCTGCAACTCGGTATGGTTACCTATGAAAACATTCCCTCCGAGGGTGTTAGAGGCAGACAAATCGCAATTCCCTCCTGGGGTGTTCTCCGCAACATCAGGATACTTATATTTTTTTGTGTTACTTCATTTGCATACGTGAGTAACCATCATCCATGTAGAAAAGGATGTAATTATTGTTACTGAATGTGCAGCAGTAGCAACCGGGTAACCCTACTGTGTAATTGAAGAGTGCCACAATTGACGGTTTGTTATTGCCAAATAATGATCAATTGAACCGAGGGTGAATTTATTATTACAAGTTTATTTATTTTTGTTGGTGCAGGTTACGGAAAGGAAGGACAGTTTCAAAAACTAGCACGCAGTTTGAATGAGGACACTATGAAGGTGGCACACCATTAAAGAAATCTCCACCAAATTTCCAGGAAGAACGCACCTGAAGTTCACCATGATCGCCGAGCATATCGCTAGGAGATAAAGTCACAAAATCGGTTTCTGAAAAAGCGTTGAGATAATTCTTCACATTGCAAAGTTTAATAAAAGGAAATATTATATCTCAGAAGATGGCCACCAAAAGCCCTTTCCCAAAATAGGAGGGGAAGAAACGAAGCTCAACCAACGAGAGAGGAAGGCTAGCGAACCTACCTAAAGAATGAATGGGGATGAGAAAGGTAATTTATTGCTTGCCCCCATCGGGCAATGTCTCTGTGTCTGCATAATGACTGAACTGGTGTGCAGGGAGCTGGTCAACGTTCTGAATATTGTAATCCATTAAACTGACAATTGGTACTTTACCCAACAACGACTGGCAAGTATAAACTTTCTGATGCACTTTAATGACTGTCATATTTGCTTATTTGGATGTGGACACCATTCTTCTCTGTTTGGATACCCGGTAGCTGCTCTGACACAGACTGCAGACAGCATGCACAACCTCAAAAGAAAGGTGAACTTATTCAGACCCTCCAAATTATGATAGCTGAACGGTGCTTCTTGAAATCATAATCATTCAAGAATTTGTTGGGATGTGAGCAGGGAATGCAGGTACATAAAATGGATTTCGTTATCTCTTGCAAACATTATGTCCCTAAGATTGTTATAGCTGTGCATCCACATTTTAACTACAAACCTTCTAATTGTAAACAAAAGTATAGATATTTTGAGTCACTGTGACTTGCAAAAGCTAAACAGAAGCATATATGTTATGAACCAGAATCGAGAATCGACGAACGACAGGAAGTAGTGCATGGTGCTGCTGGTGACCAACTCATGTCCTTTAGGCCACAAATCGATCACGAGCAAGAAATCATGTTCGCTTGCACTGCTCCCAGATTTCCTCAAGTCAGTAATGAATTGATCAGTGACTCAAATAATGAATTGATCATTCAGCATATGTGATGGAGGCGGTGCATGAGGAATCGGGACAGGCGATGTAGGGAGATCGATGAGGCAGTGCATGAAGATTTGGGACAGTCGCCATGGTATAAGAAGATGGAGGAGCGGTCATTCAATTCTCATCCGATGCACATTAAATGTTTGGGCATTTTTTTCAGCCAATGGCAAGCAAGCGAAGTATTTGCAAACTTAGGATAGCAACATCACATGAAATTCTATGCCATGGTGTAAGAAGATGGAGGAGCGGTCATTCAATTATCATTCGATGCACATTAAATGTTTGGGCGTTTTTACGGAGCAATACCACCCAAGTATTTCAGCGATTTCAGCGAATGGCAAGCAAGCGAAGTATTTGCAAACTTAGGATAGCAACATCACATGAAATTCTAAATTTGAAAAGTTTGGTTAAATGACAAACAAACAACTCCAAGTAATACAAAGTCAACTTAACTAATATGCGATACAATGATACACTGCCTCGGCAGGTATAATAACTGCATTGCTTAACTAATATGCAGTCAACGATACAATGATACTCATACACTGCCTCGATAGGTATAATAACTGCATTGCATTTAATTCAAACCTCCACTCGACAATGTAGAAAAAATTATATATTTTTGTATTTTTAATTTAATTTTTTAATAAAAAAAGGATAAAAGCTAGATAAAATTTGTCACATCCAACTTTTCCGCCAATCAAATAAGAGATAAATTTGAAATAAACGGATTTATAATAAATAAAAAATTATTATCTTTAAAGTTTTAATGTTTAAGTTTTAAAGTTAAACATTAGGCCAACAAATTTATTTTGGCAAACTAATACAAGGTCAAAAGAAAAAATAAACCAATTGCTATATAACTGCCAAAGACGAGTATAAAAATAAAATATAGGGGCGACATGAGATCAAGAATGTGATGATTTTTTGAGACTCCTTTTTAGTAATCAAACAAGTAAGGAAAAGGCTTTTCAAAGAATGATCTATATAGAGCAACACATTTGAAAGAATTTATTGGAATCTCAATCAACAATCCAACAACTCATATGTCGAAGCAACACAGTTGAAAGAATTTATTGGAATCTCAATCAACAATCCAACAACTCATATGTCGATCGTCAAGCAAACAACGGATATGTTGATTGTCAAGCAAAATATGTTCTGTATCTAGATAAGTCCTAGTTAAAAATGGGGACCGCTAGATAGGACGAGGCTCCCCTAGGTTTATGATGTTAATCAACATTAAGGACATTCTCTCTCATGGAAATGATGGTAGAGATTTCGTTTGTCAATTTTGAGGAAGGGTAAGGCATGCAGGTCAAATAGACATTAAGTTGCGCGAGGGAGCCTTAACACTCCCTCATGCTTCAAGCTTCCTCTCGTTCGCAGACAACTCCCAGTATGTGCTCCTTTATGATGTATGTCTGCGATCCCAGTTCCAAAGGTGGGCTATTGCAAGGGCTCCTAGTAATGTTTGTACATTATTCTGATGAGATGGATACAATTTTTGTTTTGGTTGGTAGTTTGTGGCCATCGGAGAGGGATCCCTTGAGGAGCTATGCAATCAACAAAGGGTAGGTTTTCATGTTCTGTGTCACTTATTTGTTTGGTTTTTCAAGGATCTATAATTTTCTTAAAGTGTAGAGACCATGGCAAATCTTACTAATGCTTAAATTTCCAATCATAAATGTTTGGTGATATTTTGTAAAAATATTCAACTTTCAAAAGATTTTATATAGTTTTTGGACAATTTTGGTGATGTTTAGAGTAAAATATTCTTATTGTTGGTTGTGGAGCCTGATCTTCCAGATTCAAAGATGTTATTCAGTCATGTTTGTACCCCAGGTTTACTGTACACTAGTTCCCCCACTTTGGGGTTCGGGGCAGCGCCAATAGTTTTCGCGAGCCCATGGTTTTGGGTAACCAGTGGTATTTTCCCATTATATTTCCCCCATAAAAGAAAGACATTGTAACAGGGCTAGGGTTTATGTATTAGGTAATGCATTGTAAAGATCTCTGAGATCGTAAAGAGAGACTGTGAGAAAGTGAAGAAGTGCAACGGATGTGCTACAATATAATAACTCAATTATACCATTACTTCTCAGTAATACGGAGGATCCATAATCGAGCATTTGAATGGGAAGAGGATTTGAATGGGAAGACTGGGCACAAAAATAAACAAAACAAGGATGGCAACCTGATTACGCGAGTAAATCAACCACTGCGAGCGGATCTCCCAAGGAGAAGGGCTGTTTAAGTATGATTCATGAAAAAGAAAGTCAACACCACTGTGACAATTTACTTTTAGTTAGATCATCTCATCCGGTTAGATCATTACTGAGAGCAGAGGAATTCATACATTAATTGTTACTGTGTATCTATACGGCCGTGATTATTTCAAAGGAGCTGCATCCAAACAATACTTTTCTTAAGTAAAGAATCCATCCTTAACTAAGGAAAACAGTCGTCCAAATTATTACACCGAAAGTCAGTCGATTTACAGGTCTGAGATCTATGGATCTGAAATAGAGATTAAAGCTAAATACATGTTTTAAATCCAAGAACTCTGTATAGCGCTTAGAGAGGTCATACGCCCGATGGGAACAAGATGGAGGTCACAACTAAAAAGTTCCCACTCCATGCTGCCAACTGTCATCTTTGAGATTCTTTTCGATAAAAACCTAAATTTCATCTACGTGCAAAATGAGAGATTTAATTTTGAAAATCGTGTGCGCATGAGAAGAGCTTTAATTTTGAAAAACGTGAATGCTGATTTTGTAGATGGTAGGTTTTTGAGCTTTTCTGACACGGATGCATTTAAAAAACATGAAGGTGGATGCATTGAACCTTTTGTGACGTGGATGCTTTTTTATGTGGATGAGGAGCTTCTGTGACGTGGATGTTTGGGATGCTCATGAAGGTGGATGCTTTGTAGCTTTTGTGACGTGGATGCTTTTTTATGTGGATGTGGAGCTTCTGTGACTTGGATGTTTGGGATGCTTTTGAGATTTTGTAACGAACATTCTTTGGATGCCGCGGTGAACATGATGCTAGTTGATGGTTTTGCCCATTCTTTTGGTGGCGGATGGAGATCACTACCCTCTGTTTGTAAGCATGTTCTATTTATCAAAATACAATAAAATATATATTTAGTTTCTCTGAAATCGGAATTATGGTGCAATCTGGGTGTGGATATTTTTGGTTGTTGTTATTGTAGTACTTTCCGTTTGCCCAGACTATTTTTGTTTTCCTTGGGAGCTTCTATTTATTCTTAGAGAAAAATTACTGAAGGAACTCATTCTGCCTTGTTTCATAGTCCTTGCTCAGAATTGGAGTTTTCCTATTCACTCCGGACACCAACTCTATTTATGTGCGGGTAATGGACTAGAATGGGGGGCATAGGCACTAGAGCTCCTAGCGGCAGTGGCTCAACAACTCTAATCCACGTTAATTGCCGTGAATTAAATCAGCTTTTTTTATCTCATTATGTAGCTTGACGCGTAGGGACTTTCTATCTATCAGACACTTGTCATTTGTAAAAAAAATTGGGGTGCAAGTGGACATATTTCTCAACACGCGGTATGTACTATGCATTAGTTATGACGTGTGCACATTAAAACCTTGACCACCTGCCATGTCTTCGTTTACCATCTGCCATGAACCTATAGACTGTTTTGCACACACTTTGAGTCTTTTGTTCTGCAAGTGAAAATAATAGATCCGAGACTTTGATTGTTTGTCAATGATATTGCAAATTATGTAATTAATTGCTTCTGCATCCCGTACCAGGTGAAATCTTCATGGAGGGCGAATGATAGATGAGAGGTAGATAAGTCAAGTATGGATGTGACTGGTTCAATTCTAGGGCGATATAAGCCACATATGGTGATAATTATGTTACAGGAAATTCGAATCTGGGGATTATCCAGTCCCTTCTGTATTGTTTCCACCAATACGTTCAGCAAGCTGCACTAAGGGAAACACATTGCGAGGCCGAACACCTAGAAGCAGAGAGAAAATAAAATCGACAACATTTCTTTGATACAATTACATTTATGCATAGACAAAATGAGGTAAGTCAAATATTTTCATATTCTATCATCTACAACTGCAAAGATGGATGGCGGTGAGAGTAGCATGGAGATAAACAGACACCGCCTAATTCATCCAATTCCTAGAGTGATAGCTTCATTGGTAAGCACTTTAATTCAGAAATCAGTTGCCATTAATTTGTAATATAACTCTGTCCCTCCTAAGATTCCTAAAGGCAAATGTGAGCATATCCTAGCAATGTCTGGCTGGGCATCCATGAATATCCTTGCAATGTTGGTTGTCTGGCTAGGCATCTCCTAGCAGTTTTAAGCCCGTCCACCACAAGGCTCTCTGATTGCTCATCATCCAGCTGCCACCAAGCAACTTATTCTTCAGGTTCTTCAAATGCTCTGTCCTTTCAGTCCAGAAGTGATTCGTGAAGAAAAAAAGATAAATAACCTAAGACTGCATTTATTTAATTTTTATGAAGAAAGTAACTTGTATGCATTAGCACAAATGTTATATGCAGCATCTGCAACTCGGTATCGTTACCTATGAGAACATTCCCTCCGAGGGTGTCAGAGGCAGACGTATCGCAATTCCCTCCTAGGGTGTTCTCTGCAACAACAAGATACTTATATTTTTTTGTGTTACTTCATTTGCATACGTGAGTAACCATCATCCATGTAGCAAAGGATGTAATTATTGTTACTGAATGTGCAGCAGTAGCAACCAGGTAACCCTACTGTGTAATTGAAGAGTGCCACAATTGACGGTTTGTTATTTCCAAATAATGATCAATTGAACCGAGGGTGAATTTATTGTTACAAGTTTATTTATTTTTGTTGGTGTAAGTTACGGAAAGGAAGGACAATTTAAAAAACTAGCACGTAGTTTGAATGAGGACACTGTGAAGGTGGCACACCATTAAAGAAATCTCCACCAAATTTCCAGGAAGAACGCACCTGAAGTTCACCATGATCGTAGAGCATATCGCTAGGAGATAAAGTCACAAAATCGGTTTCTGAAAAGCGTTGAGATAATTCTTTCACACTGCAAAGTTTAATAAAAGGAAATATTATATCTCAGAAGATGGCCACCCAAAGCCCTTTCCCAACATAGGAGGGGAAGGAACGAAGCTCGACCAACGGGAGAGGAAGGCTAGCGAACCTACCTGAAGCATGAATGAGGATGAGAAAGGTAATTTATTGCTTGCCCGCATCGGGCAATGTCTTTGTGTCTGCATAATGACTGAACTGGTGCGCAGGGAACTGGTCAACATTCTGAATATTGTAATCCATTAAACTGACAATTGGTACTTTACCCAACAACGTCTGGCAAGTATAAAATTTCTAATGCACTTTGATGACTGGCATATTTGCTTATTTGGATGTGGACACCATTCTTCTCCGTTTGGATACCCTGTAGCTGCTCTGACATAGACTGCGAACAACGTGCACAACCTCAAAAGAAAGGTGAACTTATTCAGACCCTCCAAATTATGATAGCTGAATGGTGCATCTTAAAATCATAATCATTCAAGAATTTGTTGGAATGCCAGCAGGGAATGCAGGTACATAAAATGGATTTCGTTATCTCTTGCAAACATTATGTCCCTAAGATTGTTATAGCTGTGCATCCACATTTTAACTACAAACCTTCTAATTGTAAACAGAAGTATAGATATTTTGACTCACTGTGACTTGCAGAAGCCAACCAGAAGCAGATCTGTTCTGAACCAGAACCGAGAATCGACGGACGACAGGCATAAGTGAATGGTGTTGCTAGTGACCAACTCATGTCCTTTAGGCCACAAATTGATCACGGACAAGAAATGAACATGAAATATGTGAATATGGAATAACAATGTTGCAACAACATCTTGGCTCTCACTGCTCACAGATTTCCTCAAGTCAGTAATGAATTGATCAGTGACTCAAATAATGAATTGATCATTCGGCATATGTGATGGAGGCGGTGCATGAGGAATCAGGACAGGTGATGCAGGAAGATCGACGAGGCGGTGCATAAAGATTCGGGACAGTCGGTGCCGGAAGATCAACGAGGCGGTGCATGAAGATTTGGGACAGTCGGTGCAGGAAGATCGTGCATGGTGTAAGAAGATGGAGGAGCGGTCATTCAATTCTCATCCGATGCACATTAAATGTTTGATCGTGTTTGGGCGTTTTTACGGAGCATTCCATCGTCGGCTTGGCAATAACACCCAAATATTATTTCAGTTAATGGCAAGCAAGCAAAGTATTTGCAAACTTAGGATAGCAACATCACATGAAATTCTAAATTTGAAAATTTTTGTTAAACGGCAAAAAAAACAACTCCAAGTAATACAAAGTCAACTTAACTAATATGCAGTCAACGATTATCGAATACAATGATACACTACCTATCGAATACAATGATACATTGCCTGGGCAGGTATAATAATTGCATTGCATTTAATTCAAACCTCCACTCGGTAATGTAGAAAAATTTATATATTTTTGTATTTTTAATTTAATTTTTTAATCAAGAAAAAAGTATAAAAACTAGATAAAATTTGTCACATCGAACTTTTCCGCCAATCAAATAAGAGAAAAATTATTATCTAATACAATGATACACTGCCTCGACAGGTATAATAACTGCATTGCATTTAATTCAAACCTCCACTCGCAATGTAGAAAAATTTATATATTTTGTATTTTTAATTTAATTTTTTAATCAAGAAAAAAGGATAAAAACTAAATAAAATTTGTCACATCCAACTTTTCCACCAATCAAATAAGAGATAAATTTGAAATAAACGGGTTTATAGTAAATAAAAAATGATTTTCTTTAAAGTTTTAAACTTAAACATTAGGCAAACAAATTTATTTTGGCAAACTAATACAAAGTCAAAAGTAAAAATAAACCGATTGCTATATACCTACCAGAGACGAGTATACAAAAAAAAATATAGGGGCGGCATGAGATCAAGAATGTGATGAATTTTTGAGACTCCTTTTTAGTAATCAAGCCAGTAAGGAAAACGCTTTTCAAAGAAGGATCTATATAGAGCAACACGTTTGAAAGAATTTATTGGAATCTCAATCAGCAATCCAACAACTCATATGTCGAAGCAACACATTTGAAAGAATTTATTGGAATCTCCATCAACAATCCAACAACTCATATGTCGATCGTCAAGCAAACAACGGATATGTTGATTGTCTAGCAGATGTTCTGTATCTAGATAAGTCCTAGTTAAAAATGGGGACCGCTTGATAGGACGAGGCTCCCCTAGGTTTATGATGTTAATCAACATTAAGGACATTCTCTCTCATGGAAGTGATGGTAGAGATTTCGTTTGTCAATTTTGAGGAAGGGTAAGGCATGTAGGTTAAATAGACATTAAGTTGCGCGAGAGATCCTCAACACTCCCTCATGCCTCAAGCTTCCTCCCGTCCGCACTAACAATTCCCAGTATGTGCTCCTTTATGATGTATGTATGCGATCCCAGTTCCAAAGGTGGGTTATTGCAAGGGCTCCTAGTAATGTTTGTACATTATTCTGATGACATGGATACAATTTTTGTTTTGGTTAGTAGTTTGTGGCCATCAGAGAGGGATCCCTTGAGGAACTACGCAATCAACAAAGATAAGTTTTCATGTCCCGTGTCATTTATTTGTTTGGTTTTTCAGAGCTATAAGTTAGGAGGTTTCATGCAAGCATGGAAAATTTAAGGATCCATAATTTTCTTAAAGTGTAGAAACCATGACAAATCTTACTAATGCTTAAATTTCCAACCATAAATGTTTGGTGATATTTTGTAAAATTATTCAACTTTCAAAAGATTTTATATAGTTTTTGGACAATTTTGGTGATGTTTAGAGTAAAATATTCTTATCTCGTGGAATTTGGGTGAATCATTTTAGAAAAAAAATGGAAATTGGAGAATCTTGTTTTTTGAATTTTTTTTTGAAAATTATCCCATGGACTAAATGTTGTCCCTAAAATTTTCCTCACATGCCAAGCTTGGCGTAGGAGAATATAAATGGTATCTCTACTTGTAATTGTGGGGTGGTTTGTCCTATGCGGACTCAAACTTGTTCAAGCACTCATGTAGTTGCTTTTTGGCATTTGCTAGAAGTTTTTTTAGTTTTTTTTTTCCTGATAAAGGGTTGGCTTTAGGGTTTTCTTCCCTTGGTATTGGGCTTGAAATGGTCAACTCCATAAATCGAAACCCATTCAATGGAGAGGGAACATGAGAAATTAATCAAATTCTCCAGTGTATGAATGGTCAGCTAGAAGGTATGCATCAAGCAATTGAATAGCTCAGTGTCCATTTGGAGAAACTAGAAGTTAAACAAGAGGAAATGGAGAACAATTTGAAGGGACGAGGCAAGAAAACAAACACATTATCTAGTGATACTGAAATGCATTATAGTATAATTATGGGATTTTCCCATGGCTCTCACTCTACCACAAGCCAAACTTTGTGTTCTACTGGTTTCAGGAACATTGAGGAAGAAATGGTACAACAAACAACCATGGTTGTGATAGAACAACCTCGCTCTCAGCATGCGCAAGGACCTAATCAAGATGACAAGTTCATGGAGGAAGTACACAATGGACATCATTTCAATTAATTTCAACTTTAGTTATGTATGTATTCACTTGTGTTTGATGCTTGGCCAATATAGAAGACATTGTAGTTTTAGACATAATAGTGGAATAGTTTATTAAACAATGATCAAATATGTTGTGGAAGAATTTTGTAAGCTTGCATGTATTGTATGGTTGTTTGGTCTTGCAAATCCCTTTTATACAAATTTGTATGGATTCCTCTCAAAATAAAGAATTTTGAAAAATAAAATATAAAAAATAAAATTTGAAAAATAAAAAGGAAAAATATGAAAAAGAAAAATCAATTTAGTGACAATATATTATTAAATCTGATTGGAATCGTGAATTAAAAATGAAAAAATATCATATTCAAAATAATATTCAAAAAATAAATATAAAAAAAGTGGCTGAAACATTATTTATATGGAAGTTGCTCTTTTGCAAAGGTTATTGATAATGAAACTACTGGGAATAAAAAAGATCATGGTGTTAGGACATTCCTTGTTTCCTTCAGAACCCTAGTCGAGGAGGGTTGTATTCCAAGTTCAAAGACTATTGGAAGGATTGAAGCCATTGAATTTTTTCATTTCCTACAAGTCCTCAACACCTCAGTATAAAATGGCTAATAAATGATGTAACTTGCATTATTGTATGATCCGGAAAAGAGGGGAGATTTATCCTTTTTTTACCTCCCATGAAAATTTACACAAAGATTAAGTAACAAATGAAGCCACATTTGAAATTGGGTAAGTGGCATTACAAGTACTTAGGATTATTGAAATAGTTATGAGCTTATGCCATTATGTGGCATAAAATTTACTTATGAGGAGTGATACCCATTTGAATGCTACCTAGATGAGACGATTGAAGGCATGTGGTTTAATGCCCATCACCTAGAGTTTATCCATGTCATTGGAACTCTAAGAACATATAATGGAGGGGAGTTCACTTCCAATGATTTTGAGAATTATTGTAAAGGCAAAGGAATCATAAGGCATTTCACAAATATGTACACTCCACAACAGAATGGAGTTACTGAAAGAATGAACCGAACCTTAATGGGAATGGAAAGATCAATGTTGCAGTTTAAAGGTCTTAGTTCCTCCCACTGGGCTGAAGCAGTTCACACTGCAGTCTATTTAAGAAATAGGTCTCCCACGGCATCTTTAGACGGTGTTACACCATATGAAGCTTGGTATGGTTATAAGCCTAAAGTTAAACATCTTCGAGTATTTGGATCTGTTTGTTATGCCTTAGTTTCATAAGAAAAAAGAACTAAGCTCGACTCTTGAAGCATGAAATGTACCTTCATTAGATACTCTGATAAAAAGAAAGGGTATCGATTACTTTCTGATGGAAAAGTCATTGTGAGTAGGGATGTAATATTTTATGAAATAGAAAGTGCAAATTCAGATGAGAAAAATCGTCTCGTTAGTCGTTAGAAAAGAAAAGCATCAAGACTAAAGGAAAGATGAAAAAGAAACCAAGGCAGTCTTTGTGGTTTGAAAAAGACCTTGTTTCATCAAAGATCATTCCTTCATCTTATAATTTTTCTGATTCTTTTGATCGGAAAACTTGGAAGGATTCTTCTGGTAATGAAAAGAATACTGTTGAAAGTGATGCTTCAAATTCAAATTCTCCAAGTTCTTCTCCAACTGCTTCATATAACAGTTCAATTTATGTTTTATCAAAATCATCTTTTTCCAAACAATAATGGTGATTCAGATACATAGTCTACTCTACATCAAAGACCAAAATGGGATATACAACTTCTCAAAGATGTTCATCCCAATGAAATGAACAAAACAGGAACACAACGTTATTTAAGACCAGAGGCCAATGTTCCTTCCATTGAACCTGCTACTTTTTCCAAAGCAATGGAACATAAAGAATGGTAGAAAGCAATTTGAAGTGGATATGATTCTGTACTTGAAAATGGGACTGTCCACCTAATGTTAAACCCATAGGTTGCAAATGGGTTTATCCAATTAAGTACAAGTCCAATGGAGAAATTGATAAGTACAAATAAAGACTCATGGCTAAGGGTTTTGCTCAACAAGAAGGCATTGATTATGATGAAACTTTTGCTCCAAGAGCTAAGTGGAACACGATCAGAACAATTATCAATTTGGCTACACAAAATGGTTGAAAGTTATATCAAATGGATGTCAAAAGTGACTTTTTGAATGGTGATTTGAAAGAAGATGTCTTAATGACTCAACCCCAAGGATTTGAGGTTTAAGGACAAGAACATAAAGTTTACAAACTTATAAAGGATTTATATGGCTTGAAACAAGCTCCTTGATCTTGGTATGCAAAAATTGATGAATACCTTCGAAAAGTTGGTTTTCAACGAAGTGAGCTTGATGATACTTTGTATTTTAGGATGAAAGATAAACACTTCGTGATTATTGTACTCTATGTTGATGACTTAATTATCACAGGAAATAATGAAGCTCACATCAAACAGGTTAAAGGAGAACTTCAAGCAGTTCAAGATGACAGATTTGGGAACACTTCATTATTATCGTGGAGGTGAAGTTACTCAACGTCCAAACCATATCTTCCTTAGTCAAACTAAGTATGCCACTGATTTATTGAAGAAATTTGGCATGGAAGATTGTAAAACTTCTCTTACCCATATGGAGCAAAATTTAAAGGGGGGAATTGGTAGTTGGTAAAAAGCATAAGAAATTTATTTCAACCTCATGTATTTGACAAATACTCAGCCCAATTTTTCTTATTCAGTTAGTATACTTTCAAGGTTTATGCAAGAACCAAGGGAAAGTCATTAGAATTCAACCAAAAGAGTATTGAGGTATATTTAGGGTACAAAGGACTTTGGTCTTCTCTACAAGAACAATACAGACTTTACACTTGTTGGATATTCAGACATAGATTTTGTAGGTGACATTGATAATCATGCATCGACTTCTGGTTACTTAATGAATTTGGGTTCAACAACAATATCTTGGAGTTGTAAAAAGCATTCGCAGTTGCAAATGCTTCAACAGAAGCAGAGTACATATAAACTTGGGAAGCAACATGTGAGATTGTTTAGCTACGTAGGATATTACAGGATCTTGGTGTAACACAAAAACCAACAACTACTTTATTGATCGACAGTCAGTCAGTAATAAATATGGAAAAAATCAGTATTTCATTCAAAGACAAAGCATGTCGACATCAAGTATCACTTCATCAGATCTCTCGTCATCAAGGACATCATCAAGCCTCAGTTCTGTCCATCTGAAGATCAAAATTCAAATAATTTTACCAAGCCACTTGGTAGAATAAAATTCACTAAGTTCAAAGATGAACTTGGTATTTGTAAATATGAACTTTCGGATTAAAGAGGGGATGTTAGACCTCTTAATCCTAAGTTCTAAGTTTTCTAGGATTATATTTGAAAATAAATTAGTTTATTTAGTATTTTTTGATGAGGATGGGTTTTTTTTGTAAAGGACACCTAATCATACTCATGTAATTATGTGATTGGTTGCCCTCCTAGGGTTTAGTTTAGGAATGAGCTATACAAACAATCTCTCATCTCAAAGTGAGTTTAAGTGTGTGTGATGTGAGACCTCACTACTCTATGTAATTGTTTTTTCCTTATTAATAAAATTGCGTGTATGAGGGAACTTCTTCATCACTCTCTTTATTTCTAGGATTACAAGCAACCAATGTTGCTCGATGTTGAAAACTTATAGCTTGGGACACTCTCTCTCTATCTCTCTATGTGTGTGTGTGTGTGTGTGTGAGAGAGAGAGAGAGAGAGAGAGAGAGAGAGAGGGTGGGGGGTATATGTAAGCGGCATTTTTATCAAGTTTTCAGTTTGGAAACGTGTTGTCTGGACTACATCTTATCAATGCATTTTATTGGAATAGAGATTAATAACTAAATACTATAACTCCATATGATTCAAGGAATGTAACATTCTCTTTTATCATAGAGTAGCTTTAGAGAATTACAGTGGTAATGACACACACACACACACACACACATAAACCTCCTATAGAATCTTAGGAGTATCCATGTTTAATCATATTATACTTATTATTTTAAATATAAGGTTTCTTATATGTGCCAATGGAGCCCTGTCCAATTTATTTGCATGATGGTTTATGAGCTAGTAATGTTGAGGATTATATGAGGGTTCTACCTTAAATTACAAAGATTTACACATAGGTAATTGGTGTGACTTTACTTGGTCCATTTTTAAGTCTAACCGCCTTCCATATGTAATGGTCGAGTGATATTTCAGACAATATTTCCGAGGTAATTAAAACTCGACTAGAACGATTGTACTCACACTTCAAGAGGGTTACTACACTTGTCTTCCGACCATATTGGGGGTGTTAAAGTCAAGGGTATTTGCAATAATCATGGCATCTTTCTCGACCCTTCCAAGGTTACCTTTCTCATTCATATTCTCACCATCTTATTTTTGTCTTGCATGCATTTTGCATACATCCATGCATTCCATGCATCCATGCATCCATGCATTGGCAGTTGAGTCTCCTAGAACCTAGTCCCTACTTTGGCCCCTGGAGCTTTTTTTTGGCCATCATTAGCCCTCCTATCCACTCGGAGCACCTTGGTTACATCACTGAAGTCCAATTTCACCCTCATGGAAGATTTTAGGAGTTAGCACAGTCAGTTCCATGATTTAGGGCACCTTGTCCCCTTGATTGCATAGTTAACTGACTGTTACACCTAGTTTCACTGCTACTAAGTGTAGGAGCACCTATATTGACCAATAAAAGTTAGTATTTCACCCCTTGGAGTCTCCTCCCCTATTTTGGTGCCCACATGATTAAGTTATGCTCAGTTCTACCTCAGTTAACTGATTATTCATCATCGGTGGCCACTGAACCTTATCGAGAGATGGTTCCAATGAAAAATAAGCCTATACTTGAGGTGAATTCGAATCCTCCCAGGAGTATCGAATTCATTCTATTGTAACACTTTTTGATTGCCAGCTTACATATGATTAATGTATCAACAACAGTTTTTCATGTGTGTTTCAATTTTATGAGTGAATTGATCCATGCCTTTGTTTAATTCTTCTCAGTAATAACAGTGTGAAATTGTGAGGTTTGTTCTCGATCAATGATCTATCCCTGTGGAATTTCACATGGTATCAGAGCTCATGATAGATTTTGAGTGTAGCAGTAGCAACGGTTACAGTAGTAGCAACAGTTGTAGTAGTTCCAGCAATAGATTGAGCAACTGCTTTCAGTAGAGCACCAGAAGCCTCTGGATTTCCACATCAAATCAGGGTGCCATTGCATTGAATTCATTGGAGAAATCCTTTTAGGTCTAGCGAGGTGTGAAGGATCCGGATAAAAGTGCCTACTGTCCTAAAGCAGTGTTCAATATATTCAGTGACAATCCTCTAGATACTTTTCCATTGTTTTTGCAGGTATTCTACAACAAGTTCCATGAATTTGAAAGAAATTCCTCCTCTCTCTCCATTCAACTATGATGAGTGGAAACCAAAGATGATAGCATATATGAAGAGACAAAGTATTTTTGATATGTGTATTGGTGTTATGAGAGATTTTGCTTCCTATGAAGAAGAGAATGATTGGCTAAATGTATGTGACAGAGCCTTTGGAGAAATGTGTATTGTTATGTCTCCTAGTATGCGCTACCTCATGGAAACTATTGAATATCCAAGTGATCTATGGGCCCAACTAGACAAAGTATCTGGAAAGCAGAATGAAGAGATTGGTGCAAATTATTTGGAGAACAAGCCCAATGATACCTCCTTAATTGTTCTCTCTAATTATGTCTCAGCCTCAATCATCTCTCATGATGAAGTTGTTCAAGATGAAGAAGAAGCTGCATATTCATCACAGAAAATTCACATTGAAGACATTCCTTCCTCTGTTGCTCTAGAAGTTGAAGACAATTTCGAATTGTCCCCTTCCCATGTAGCTGATGCAAATGAAAGTGATACAACTAATGAAGATGATCATTTTGTATAGATTATCCATTCTTCACTCATGTTCTCAATGTCTTCTATTTCGAATTTTGAGCAATATATGTCAGTTACTACTCTAGATGTTGAAGAGAGTTTCGAATTCTCTACTTCCCATGAGCCTACTGATGTGCATAATGATGATCTACTGAATGCTTTGGAGGTTAAATCAAAGTTTGGAGGTGATGAATTCGCCCTCCTTAACCACATGCTTCCTATGAACTTCTAGTTGATCATTGGCACATGCTCTCAGAGTTCATCGAAGATAGAGGACACCACCATTCGCTTGGGCTCAAGTCTCAGGCACATTTTGGTGATTTTGGTTTTGATCTCACCCCTGCTGGTTCAAAGGAGATCACAAGAAACCATCTATCAAATCTTGGAGCTGATTTAACTTCCATTGATTAGAAGTTCAAGTTTCAAGAGCAATTAGATATGATTGGAGCTGATCCTACCTCAGTTGGTTCGAATTACAATTTCCAGGATGATATTCATATTTTTGGATTTGTTCTCACCATGTTTGGTCTGAAGAACAAGCTCAGGAAGCCTCCAGATTTTCTTGCATCCACTGAAGGAGAATTCAAGCACATGTTTTTGGAGCATGATCCACTTCTTCCCAAGAGGGAGATACCTCTAGAAATTGAATCAAGCATCACGCCTACTTGAGTCTTGAGCAACAATTTTTGGTGTGTTTCAGTCTATCTTGAGGGGGGAGGGTTTTCCTTCTTTCCTCACTTTTTTAGATTGTTGTACGGGGTGACCTTTGGTCTTAGTAACCATGGCCCTAATTTTCATTTATTTTTCCTCATAGTTCGGCTTAAGGGGGGGTGTTGGAATATTCTCACCATATTATTTTGGTCTTGCATGCATCCATGGATTCCATGCAACACTCCATGCATCCATGCATTGGAAATTGAGTCTCCTAGCACCTATTCCCTACTTTGGCCCCCCTAGAGATTTTGTTTGGCCATCATTAGCCCTCCTATCCACTCAGAGTGCCTTGGTTACATCACTGAAGTCCAAATTCGCCCTCATGCATGATTTTAGGAGTTAGCACATCCAGTTCCATGATTTAGGGCACCTTGTCCCCTTGATTTCCTTGTTAACTAACTATTACACCTAGTTTCACTGCTACTGAGTGTAGGAGCACTTATTTTGACCACTACAAGTTAGTATTTCGCCCCTTTGGAGTCTCCTCCCCTATTTTGGTGCCCACATGATTAAGTTATGATCAGTTCTACCTCAGTTAACTGATTATTCATCATCGTTGGCCACTGAAACTTATCGAGAGATGGTTCTAATGCAAACTAAGCCTATACTTGAGGTGAATTCGAATCCTCCCAGGAGTATCGAATTCATTCTATTGTAACACTTTTTGATTTCCATCTTACAGCTGATTAATGTATCAACAAGAGTTTTTCATGTGTGTTTCAGTTTTATGAGTGAATTGATCTATGTCTTTGTTTAATTCTTCTTAGTAATAACAATGTGAAATTGTGAGGTTTGTTCTAGCTTAGTGATCTATCCCTGTTAAATTTCACACGGGTGATATTTCAGTCAATATGTCCGAGGTAATTAAAACTTGACTAGAACGATTGTACTAACACTTCAATAGGGGTACTACACTTGTCTTCCAACCATATTGGGGGTGTTAAAGTCAAGGGTATTTGCAATAATCGTGGTATCTTTCTCGACACTTCCAAGGTTACCTTTATCATTTGGCCTTCGTTGATCCAAGATCAAATTCTTGTTTTCTCAATTTCTCAATCCGCGAAAGGAAGCTTACGTGGCACCATTGACATAGATCTTGATAGAAGGTGGTTGATCTCTGGCTTGATTGAATTTGTTTCTTCGTAGTCTTCCTTTTTATTTTGATTCCGATCAAAGAGTCCCCTAACCAAAATAACATCGCAAATTGGAATGAATGTCCAAGCTCAAACTAGATTTGAGATATGTGTAGTCGATTTTCTTGCTACTTGCTAAGGTGACTATATTCTTAAGTTTTAATGTTAACTTATCAATTTGAAGAGGGTTTCATAATCTGGAAGCGTCACATGTTATTATGTTGTTGCTCTTAATTTCTTTACTAGTGAAGATGATCTAAGTTGTCTTTTGCATGATGGTTTCGAGTTTCTGGAAGTGTGAATGCTCTTTAGGGTTCTATGTTGATTCTCTTTCACAAGTATGTTCTTCACTACTTGAGCAAATAGAAAGCTACATGTTTACTTTTCACTTGTTTAGTTAATAACTAAATCTTTTATTCTTATTTGCATGATGGAATGGTCATGGAGTCGAATGCTTTGAAGGGATTTGATTTATGTCATCCTACGCATATAATTTATACAATGTCTTGGATATGATATTTAATTAGGATAAGAGTTTTTACTTATGCTTAAAGGGTTTTATAGAATTCGTTAACCCTCATTAGACTTCTGAGGATTATTTGGGCCTTTTAAAACCCTCAATCTATATATATGTTATATTTTACCAAAATATTTTTGAATTTATACTACTCTTGTCCTTCGGTAGATTATTTTCTACCAATTTCTAAGTCATATAATTGGTCAAGGTCACTGGTTACCATTTAATTTGTTTCCATATTAGCATGAGTCCATAATAATACAAAGAAACAATGAAACCCCCTATGTGTTATGACGTCGATGCATTTCTTGATTATTATTTTCATTGTTATCATTGATTGCTCAAGGAATATCATCTAGAAAATATTCTTTGTGTTTGATCATTTATATGAAAAATAATACTTTTAAATGAAGGGATTAAAATTATATAGGCCTTGTTAATCGAATGAAAGTTTTAGTTATCAACAATGTCGAATTGGTAGGGTTTTGGGTATATTCATATGAATTTATAAATAAGAGAGGGAATGTTTTTACAAGTTAAATTCTTGAACCGTGTTATTACGTAAATGCTCTACATTTGCTTATATCCAATATAACATAAATATGAATTTTCCACGTTGTCTTGGTAACAATAAAATACTCTTTGTTCTTTGTTCTTTTTGTATGCATAATTTAATGTCTATGTACTTGGAAATAAATCTTGTACGCATAACCATTTTACTTAATTTACAAGTAAATACAGTATGAAGTAAAACATTTCCTACATATATAAGAATAACTTTTCAAAATATTGCTCTATTATTGTTAGTAAATAAGGGGACAATTACTTATAGTAAGAAAATTCTAACCACACACACACACAATCATTCAATACCATTATTTCACTATTTCTATTAAACCTCAAAATATAGAACATAGTAATAATAACTCAGAATAATCAAAGATGACTTATCTCAAGTTTGTTATACTTGGTTTGGGAAAAACAACTGGGTGAGCTATGAGCCACCCAACCTCATGTCTTTCTAGTAGCTAACTCTGTCTCCTGGAATGACCACCCCTGAGCCAATTTGCTACTGTTGAGATAAGGAAGTTAACTTTCAAGTCACAAACTCTCATTCAAGCTTGTCATCATTTTTCTCTCTATCATTATTCCATCAAATCTCTTCATTGTACGTGCCTAACACATCGCTTGTGTGCTTCGAGCAGCATGACAAAAAACATTTCTCTCTTTGATAGTGTCCTATCTTCTACTAGTTTTTTTCCCTTGGTAGTAGAGTTATGGGCCCTTTAGACTCTTTCTTTCCTACCACGATGAATGATTCCCCAAGACATAACTCACAATCTGGTAGATGTTTTGTCTCTTGAAACTTTTAAAGGCTTATAGGTGTTCTTTCATTTATGACACTTGGCCAATCAGTTATCCAGTTCTTGGAAGTCCCCCCTTCTCTCAACAATACCAAACTATCTTTCCATGTGGCTTCCGCAATTGAAATTACATTAGGAAATAAAAACATTTGTCCTTTAATTACATATGTTCACACCGTCCTCGGTGTTCTAAAGTTCTTCAGTTTTGGAATAGCAATGGATATGCCTCTTTCATGGAATCTTCCATTTCCCAAGTGGCCTCCTCAGGTGCAGAGTGATTCCAATGCACTTATACTTGAGCAATGGATCAATTCCAGAGCAATGTTTCTCTCTTGTCGATTATACGTAGGGGTTCTTACTAGAAACCCCCTTCTGGTTCCACCTAGATATCATTCCAATCAATAATATGTTTAGTATCATGTAAATATTTTTACGTAAAAAGAAATGAAACACATTATGTACTATAATATTAGTTGGTAAGGCAATTTTATAAGCTATTGGCCCTATTCTTTCCAACATTTGGAAGGGGCCATGGAATCTAGGTGCCAACTTTGTGTAATTTCTCAATTTCGAAGAATTTTTCCTGGGTTTGACATTGATATAAACATGGTCTCTAGCTTGAAATTCTCTATGCATTTGATCAGGATTATTTGGAGAACAAAATGAAGGAATCAATATAAAAAGGAAATACACACAAATATTTTGCATAAAACATAGTAGTTTAGTAAAACCCAAATTCTATTAATGAATGGAATGGAAAAACACTGTAAACTGCAAAGAAATACAAACTATCTCTAGATGGTGGTATCTTATCTTCGAAAAGAGATGTGTCAGCTATGCTCATCCACAAGAACAAATTTAAATTGAGGCCATAAAGGAATTTTTAACAATGAGAAAACCCTAAACATAAAAAACCCTAACCCTAGGAGATGAAACACCAAAAGGTTTGTGGGCCCCAATGTGGTTATTTGATACGTCAACTTCCTGGGGGCGTAAATTTTGCATACTATCTCCATTTGGGGCACTTGGTATCCCGTCAAAAAGGTTTGGCCAAGAAGGTGTCTATGTTGTCGTCCCAGTACATGTGTTTACTATATATTAAGCGTCGCGGACCCAAAAAATGTCATTTAGGGCCTCAAAATGGCCCTGAAAGTTCAGGACTCGAAAAACCGTAAAAAAATTGCTAAAATGGAAAACTATGCTTTGAGCCAGTGGAATAGGTGGGTGGCCATCGATATCCATCTGGATCAGTCCTCCCACCTAGGAAGCAATGGTCTCCATTGCATCAATATACCTCATCAGATGGGGAAACTTCTGTTGAATTTGACTCCTAGTGAGCCACTTGCCTTGGTGAAGAAGTTGCCCTGCTTTGACGACTCGATAGAGTTGAATGATATGTTGGTGAGTTCCCTTCATATGTGTGTCCATCATCCAATCCATTGTATCTTATCCAAGGTAGTATTTATTGAGTTTTTTATGGGACAAATGCTCAGCTACCTCTGAGGTGTCCAAGAGAGGTGGAAAATATGGTTGAAGCAATTCCACATTAAATACTGGGATCAAGACAAGGAAAGGGGGAATATTAGTTCAAAAGAATTCTCACCCACAACCTTTGTAAGGCCCATATCAGAGTGGCTTTATATTTCTGTGGGCGCTTATGAGGCACTCCTTCTGCAAATGAAACCACACCTTATCCCCAACTTGAATCTTGTGTGGAACACGATGTTGGTCAGGTCGTTGTTTGTACTTGGCATTGTATTTTTGCATGATATCATGAACCTGATGTTGGATGTGTTGGATTTGTTCAATGAATTTGGTTTCTTTATCTGCGTTGTCCTAAGCATGGGAGTACTGGTCCTGTGTAGATGCAATGGGTACAACTACATCAATGGGGGGAAATGGATGGAATCCTAAGCACACCTGAAAGGGGTCGTATCCAATAGAGTTGTGGAGGGATCTGTTGTAACTATGTTGAACATATGCAAGGATCCCATCCAATGTGCGTGGGATTTTGGAGTTGTACATGCGCTGGATATGCACAAGCATCTTGTTGACCACTTCTGTCCGCCCATCCATTTGGAGGTGGAAGGTAGTCGATTTGGTCAGCTTGGTGTCCATTAGAGACTATAAGTAGGACCAAATGGCGCCGATAAACGTACTATCCTGATATGAAATAATGGTCTATGGAAGCCAAAATGAACCCAAACATGCCCAAAGAAGAGCTTAGCAGTGGCTTCAACTATGATACTCTTCTTAGATGGTGCTACAATGGTCATTTTAGAGGACAGATCGACAACCACAAAAAGACAATTGTGACCATGCTTGGTGGAGGGAAAACCCGATATGTAATCCATTGAGACTAACTCCCAAGGATTTTTTGGTGTAGGCAGGAGAGTGTACATCCCTTGTTTCTTGATGGTAGGTTTAGTGATGGAACAAGCAATGCACGATCGGATATACCTGTTGACATCCTGTCGGAGTTTTGTCCAATATAAATGCTTCTAAAGTACTGTTATTGTCTTCTCCACGCTGAAGTATCCGACCACCTGATTGTAGTGTGCTTCCCAAATTAGATTTGCACACTCGCTTGATGGAACACAAAGATGGTCCCGATAGCACAAAAGTGCATCCTGGAGGTGAACGTATAGAACGTGTTTACCTCCACTCAGTGTCTGATATGAGGTAGCGAAGTCAAGGTCACTGTTGTGTAATTGGGGCCACTCGTAGGTCTCATGCCCATAGGACTTAAGGACCGTAGTTAGTGCCACGACAGGGGGTCGGCTGAGGCATTCTGCAACAAGGTTAATGCTACCCTTCTTGTACTTAATGTTCAAAAAAATTGTTGCAAGTACGTAGACCACTTTTGATGGCATTCATTTTGTAACTTTCCCCATCCCTGCATGAATTAAAGGCGCACGTAATCAATGTGGATGATCGTTTCCTTTCCAAAAATTTAATGCTTCCACTGTCATCATGCCTGCACAATGGAGTACATATCCTTGTCATTGGTGGGATATCTACGAACAATATCAAATAGTGTCTCACTATGATAGGCCGCTGGATGTCCCTACTGAGTGAAGACTGCATCAATAGCATAATCAGAGGCATCTGTCTCAATCTTGAAAGGTTGTTGTAGGTTTTGAATAGTGAGGACTATTGTTGAGAAAAGGTCGTGTTTCATATCCTCGAATACTTTTTGTTGTGACCCCGACCAGACAAACTTGGATTTAGCTCCACCCTTGGTCACTTGGCTTAAGGGACAAGCAATATGAGGGAACCCCAACACAAACCTACAGTAGAAGTTGGCAAGGCCCAACAAGTTGCATATCTTTATTAGGGTTGTCGGGGCTGGTCAATCACGAATGACTTTGATCTTGGGTGGGTCCACATGCACTCTATGTTCATCCATGGTGCAAACAAAATATTCAATTCTATGCATACCACATGAGCATTTCTCCATGTTAGGGTACTCACGACCTGCTGAATGTGATGCATATATTCTTCCTAGGTTCTCTTGTAGACAAGGATGTCATCCAAATATACGACCACAAAGGAGTTTGTGAACGACCTCAATATATCATCGATCATCCTCATGAACGTCGATGGAGCATTAGTCAATCCAAAAGGAATCACCAATCATTCAAAGTGGCCTTCTTTAGACTTGAAGATTTCCTTCCATACATGGGTTTGCTCAATTGCAACCTAGTGGTAGCCCGAATTCAAATAAATCTTGCTAAAGAGCTTGGCGCCCTTAAGTTTATCAAGAAGATCGTTAATCTGGGGGCTTAGGTATCGATTCTTGAAAATGATTTTGTTCAGGGCTCTATAACCAATACAAAGTCACCATGTCCCATCCTTTTTTTGCACCAACACAATTGGACTCATGCAAGGTGAGGAGCTTGGTCAAATGTTTCCCTTTCGGATGAGCTCATGAATTTAACATTTTATTTTCTCATTCTCCATAAGAGATCACCTGTATATTGGTTCATTGGGTAAAGGATCACCCGGTATCAAGTCGATTGGATGTTTGACCTAGCAATGAAGAGGCACCCCCATAAGGGAAGTGAAGATGTCCTTATACCCTTCTACAATCTTGTCAACCTACTTATGGTTTTTAAAGAGACCTTGTGATGAGGTTGTGGCAGTTGCACTGACCTTCCGTCCACCTTTTGATCGAACCATGAAGAGGACAAATTTCCAAGTTCGATAAATGACTTTCCGACATTGCTTTGTGGAGATCAAGGAAACTGTAGTAGTTGAGACTACCTCAGGTATCCTGTAGAGTTGGCCCTCCAAAGTAACAATTATACTACGGGGTTTGGACTCATAAACAACATGGTGTTTCCACATATAAGGTTGTCCTAAAAGAACATCACAAACTTCAAGTGGGGAAACATCACACAAAACTTCATCTTTGAAGGGATTGATGTTGTAGGCTAGGCGACACTATTGACTGGAACAGATGTATTGTCCTTGGATCAACCAATCGATGGTTTATGGTTGGGGGTGTGGCATCATCAACGGCTTCAATATTTTGGAAACCTCGACTGAGATGAGGTTCTTCTAGCTACCACTGCCAATAATGAAATGTAGTGTATTCCCCTTCATCCACAATTGTGAATGAAAGAGGCACTCCCCTTCCTCTAGCTCCTCTGACTCTTATGGTTGGATGTTTGCAGTTGCGATTGTAACACCCCAGTTTTGACACACTATGTAAAATTGTAAATATTGATGTAAAGGCTAAAATCCAAGACTACGTAATGTGTTTTTGATATTAATATACGAATATCTAATGGTTGCATTGGAAGAAGGACGAAGAAGAGATGGGGGGCTATGAATCCACAAGTGGGAAAGTGATAGTGGGATTCATTTTATATCATCAACCTTAACCATTTAAACCAAGTTCTCAAACCTTGATTAAGGGCATTGCTTTGATTAAACATTATTTAATTAGCTTAAGAAGGGGTTTGAGAGGGGAAAAGTGGTTCCATGTGGAGTGGCCACATGGAAACCTAAGTGATTCCTACAAAAGTGAGTTTCTAAGTGTTGTGGCCACAACAGATCCCATGCTTAGCTAAGCACGGGAGCCCCTAGTTTTTAATAAAAGCAAAGGAATTTGGGTGAGTTATCTTGTAAATAATTCGATTTTTGATTTTACCTCTAGAATTCTCCACCCATGCATTTGGTTTGTTTGTTTGTAAGGGTTTGATTATGTCTTCCAAAGTGTTTCGGTCTGAAGAAAACCAAAATTATGAGTATTTTGTTGACTATCATCATCATTCCGAAACCTGAAATTTTGGAGAACCCCAAACCCGCAACCCGACAGGTGCGGATTGCGGGGCTACTGTTTTTAGTTTTGGTTTTGCTAATTCCGAAACCTGCAACCCGACAGGTGCGGATTGCGGGGTCATTCATTAATAAGATTAAAAAAAATCACCCCGAAACCCGAACCCCGCAATGGCGGCATTCAACTTTCGGGATTGCGGTTTTTCGTTCATTTGGTGTGTCTTCCCGAAACCCGCAACCCGTAATTTCGGGATGCGTCTTTCAGGATGATCATTTTACAGTTAATATTTCCGAATTCCGCCACCCGCTTAGTCGGTTTTCGGCTTTCGGAATGGTTACCTCTCCTCACAGTTTCACGTTCCCGAAACCTGCCACCCGCATGGTCGGTTTTCCGCTTTCGGAAATATTTTCTCCCACTTCCACTGTTGTGAATCCGTAACCCGCAAATCCGTACTTTCGGGTTTCGGCTTGCGGAACCTTTGAATAAGAGTTTCGTCAACATACCTGAACCCAATTCCGTGTCCACTGCGGTGAATCTCAGTCATCCGTTTGTTATGATCCCACGGTTGGTTTTATTTTGGTAAATGTATTTAATAGGGTTTTTTACCTCTTATTTTTACATTTTAACTGTTGAAGAAATTACGTTGTCGCATTATCGTTTTACTGTGGATTGCGTGTCAGGTGTCGTTTTTCAGTTTATTGGTTATTTCAGGTAAGTCCACTGTTATCCTTACGCTGTTAACCTGCAATTTTTCCATTTCTGGTTTGAATTTTATTTGATTTTCTGTATTAATCAGATATTGCAAAGTTCTTCCACCATGTCAAGAAATACACGGTCTAAATCGTCGTACAAAGACCCCCTGATCAAAGACCCAAATTTTGGTTTTCTCTCTGACACCAGTGAACGAGTTACTAAAACATACCAGATGGATTGGTCTAAGATATACGCCATTTTTTATAATGACGACCTGTCCCATATCGATAATGATAGACCAGTCTACGAGAAAATTTGGGCTTCCCAAATTCACGCCATTGTTGCACGCCCTGCTGTCTCACCCTACACAGATGCAGTTAAGTGGATAATTGAAAATGCTGATGTGAAAGACCGTTCTTTTAATGACAGTACCGGTTTTCGATTGGAAATTTTTTGCCCAGAGGTTTTTGTTCGAGCTTTTGCTCTGAAACCCCATGCACAGACCCTCTCTACTGAGTTCATACAATCGTCCAAAACCCGGTATAATTTCGACCAAATGATTAAGTCTTGGATGCACAAGCCTAATGCCTTTGTACCTAAGTCGGATAACTTTTATCCTATTAGCTAGTTTAAGGAACCCTTTTCCCTACTCGCAGCCATGCTCTGCCGGCTTTTTGGTCAGCCCAACTGTTCTCATTTTAAAGCAGAGTGGGCACCCATGGCACATCATGTGTTACTCACAGGTGAGTCCTTTCCGTGGGCCTCTATCTTGTCAACAGAATTAAAAAACGCCATCCATGAATACTAGAAGGCACCAGTTCATAAGAAGACGCCTTTCTTCCTATCTGCGTATGTTCTAGATGTTTTCTGCTCAGAGTTACAGTACCCTAATTTAGGTTGGCATTGGACCCCTTCGGATCCACCTGTACACATCTACCATTCATCACTATGGGAAGGAAATTTTTTGCCTATGATATATGACATCTCTGATTGTTTTGTGGGTACCAGTTATTTCAAGATCTTTCAGCAGTAGCCACCTGCATTCTCAGAGGATGCCAAAGCTTTTATCAACACAATGGGTGACTGGTATGTAGGTGAGTATTTTTCATACATCAAAATCTTGGGAAGTGAAACAGTTCATTTGTTGCCCAGAATCATTCCAGACAGGATGGTAATACAGGAAGTTTCTTTTCAAACTGCCACTGATGGTATGTACAAGAGACTCATAGGACCCAAGAAGAAAAATTGGCCTAAGTTTCCTTTGAATCTGGGTCAATTGGTCATCCCGACTTCGACCCGGGCTGTAGTTCTGGGTGATCAGATAGCTGCTCTGAGATTAGGTGTTGCCCCGAAAAGGAAACATGATCCTAAGAAGTTCTTGGATGCACACCTAAAGCAAGTTCACATGAAAATAGACTATACACATGAGTCTATCCCCGATGATTCCATATATCAGGGGGTGGACATATTTTCTCAAGTCCTGCCCAAAGCAAAGGACTCTCAAGAACAACATGACATTCTGAAGTATCAGAAAGAATTAAAGGACAAAATCCTAAGTTACAGGGCCATGCAGTTGAATCTTGTTGAACAAACAAGAAAGGACAGGGAAGAGAAAGAAGCTCAGAAGTCTAACAATCCTCCTTTTCCCACTAGTCATGATGGAGATAAAGGTAAAGATATTCAAAGGGAACTATCTAAAAAGAAAGCTAATGAAGAAGCTAAACTCATGCTGCAGACAACTCATGAATCCAAACAGCAAATGGCGCAATTGTCATCAATGTTGCAGACTCAGCTGTTAGAACCCCCAAATCCTGTGGACAAAATTCAGCCACTGGGTACACTGGATGATCATCTCTCGACTCCAAACACTCCAGAAGATGATGAATTGGTCATAACCAAGGCTAACCCAGCTAAAAGATAGAAGGTCATGCCTTCCTCATCACATATTTCCACTATGGATGTAATTGAATGTGATGAAGAAATACTTCCACCTTCCCCAGTACCAGTAGTTGAAGAAGTTACTGGAGATACTAAGTTTGATATTGAATTGTTGGATAGCATTGATATGGATCAGTCTTTCCCCGAACAGTCAGTGTTGGAATTTAATGCTGCCCCTGGTATCACATCATCAGCAATTGTGTCCCCATCTATTCAGCCAAATTCTACTATGCCCCTGGGAGGAACACTTCCATTTACATTATCCCACTTGTTTAATACCCTCAACAACTCCACTACTTCATTACCTGAACAGTCAGTCTCTTTTTCCATTTCACCATCTGCCACTACAGAACCCCAGTCTTTGGTTATCCCTCTGCAATCATCTGCAGCTGATCCAGTAATAACCTCTATCGATGCATCTTCGAAGTTTTCCCCTACACACTCACCTGATAAAGTGCAGAGTCCACCTCCTCTCCCCGAAGTCAGTAGTCTTGCTCAGGTTCCACTTTCTGAGGCATTGGTCTCGCTTCCCTTCCGAGACAAAGGTGTGTCAACTCTTGAAGTCATCATTACACCTTTAGTTACTGCTCAAGTCATTTTACCGATCCCGACCTTTGCTGTCACTCAGACACCTTCTTTGGTTTCCACAATTAGTGTCACTTCTGTTCCTACACTGTCCATTACTGAGTATATGGACACAGATGTGGTTCCTCTTGGATATATCTTCTATCGTCAAGATGACAAGGCGATAGTTAAAAGAGGCAGGAAGAGGGGTCAAGGACAAGGTGTTTTGGAAGCACACGAGCCAGATCAGGTGATATGGGCCCCCAAAACTACTAACCCAAGAATTGAAGCGGTTGAAACAGCAGCAGCCTTAGGGGCTTTCGCCTCTGCTAACTGGGATTCGGTCCAGGTCTTGGACAAGGAAGTTGATCTTAGGGAGGAAGAAATTAGAAACCTGAAAGAAGAATTAGCTAAAATAAGGGAACAACATTCTGTTGATGTGGCTAAACTCAGGAAAACTTGGGTAGACAAAGTACAGGACCTAGAACAGAAGAATGTTACTCTTCTCACTGAATTTAACCTTTTGCAGTCTCAACATTCTGCTGATCTCGTAAAGATGGCCTCTTTAGAAAAGTAGGTGGAAGATGCAACTGCAAGTGCAGCTTCCTCCAATACTCTCAAATTCACACCCTGTGACCTCAAAAATTTAGCCCTTGAAGTGAATCAGAGTCAGCATGAATTACTGAAGAACTTATATATTGCCTTAGATGAGTTTAGGGAAAGTTTCATCAGTTTTTCTAAGATGTCTTCTACTCTTGAAGAACAGAAGGAAAAAAGGCTCCAAGCTTGTAAATCTGAAGAGGAAACTGGTCAATGGAAATTGTATATCAAGAATGTTCCAGAGAATATCCCAATCCTTAATACTTTCCAGATGAAGAAAGTCAAGGCATCTCTGAACTCGTGGCTTGATTTGAATGAATCGGCTGAGGAAATCATTAATAAGTCACAGGACACCTGCACTAGATGATGGTATACAGTTGATAATATGAATGACTTAGGTTTTCCACTCATGAATCCTATTCTGGAAGCTCTCCCACCAAAATGCAGACTTGAAGAACTCGATAGCAGGTGTGAAGAATTTGCATAGAAGATTCGGGATTTGGAACAAGTCAACATACAAGATGTAGATCGTTGGGTTAAAGAACCGATCATCATGGAAGGGAGGATTCTCATGTACCTACGTATTTGGCACAAGCTAGCGAAGAATGATATGGAAAACAACACATGCAACGCTCAATTATATTTGGAATCTGTTATTTTCCCAAATGTAGATGAACTGTTAGTTATTTATGAAAAATGGCAGGATTTCCTGGATCTTTGATTAGATCTGATTTTGTAATCCCTATTTTGTAGAACTTTTCCTTTTGGAACTCTGATGTAAATTTAGTATAAAAGGAGGAAAGTTTCTCTTAGGAGAGGGTTGGAATTTTGGAACTGGAATTCGGCAGGAGATAAGACTAAAGATACTCTGTGGTCAAAGTCATTGTAATTTTGGTACAAGGCATCTTAATACAGTAATATTATTTTCGGATCCATCTTCTGGTTATCACTTAAATTTCTTTAAGGATTCCTGATTTTATGTTCCATATTGTCATCCGTTATGCATATGATCTCTTGTTGGATTTATAATGAATATATAGATCTGTTGTATTGGTTTTTCTGTACAACTGATGTGTGTATGAAAATATCTGATTAAATTTCTTTGATTGAATACTTTCTTTATCGATTTCTGCAATTGATCACACACACACACACACACACACACACACACACACACACACACACATATATCATTGTTGATTTTTCAATCAACAAAAGGATAACAGATTACATCTTGATGGCCTCAAAGCTTGGATTATTTTGTTTAATTTTCATTAAATAAATCATAATTTAAGTCAGCAAATATCTTATCTAAAGGCATTTCTGTTAAAGATGACGGACTGTTTGCTGTCTTACACTTCAAGGTTGATCTGCATGAACATTCAGCTTTCACTGTTACAATAGATTAGACTTAAGATTATCATCTTTTCTGAATAGGCATAGTTAGAATTACTAACTGTTTTCCACGCTTTTGTTTCCCCAAATTGGGAAACTGATCTTATAGATCAAAATCATTTTTACTCGTAGAGTGCCAGCGGAGGCCTAATATCCGTGGGTGATTACCACACCAAACAGCTCGAGGATAGGGTAACCCTTGCGTAGGGTTAACTGAAGCCTTTGGCTGGGTTTTCATCCCCTGTTGTGTGCCTTGGAACCTATTCCAGCACCTCGCACTTATCCTGCACCCTCGAGGCATCAACAAATGGCGCTAGAAGGAGGGAATGAACTGGCACATGCCCACGATAAGAGCTAGCTTCCAGTTATTATGATTTCATGGCTCTTTCCCAAATCCCTGCATGGGAGTTGGATACTGCATTGAGCCTACCAGGGCCTTGACATGAACTCCCTAAAAAGGCAGTTAAGATCTTGCCAAAATTTGATGGAGAAGGTAGTGTTTCTGTCACTGAGCACATTAGAAGGTATGAATCTATTTTGCATCTATATAATATCATAGATGAAGATTATTCCCATTTACCTTCGAAGGTAAGGCTTCTCTTTGGTTTTATTTTTTACCTTTGAATTCAATTTCTAGTTGGTTAGAATTCAAGAATTTTTTTAGAGATTCTTTTGAAGATTATGATGCAGTTGAAATTCATCAAAATCTGATTCAAATGCAAGTCCTTGATGGATAATCAATTCGGGATTTCAACACACGTTTTCGACAAGTGTATTATAGTTTATGAGAAGAACATAGACCTGCAGCACAACTCACTTTCTGTTGGTATGTTAGATCTCTTCCCAAGATTATAGCAATGTTTATTTTTTAACAAGGGATAACAGATTTCAATGAAGCATGTAAAGAGGCTCAAGTTCTTGAGAAAGACTTGAAGGGGTATCCTCCAGATTTTTTTATCCTTTCCTTTCATATGATGTTCAATCTGTTAATGAAAGATCAAATGATTTACAAATTGCTCAATTTAATTCTCAATTAAATGACATGGACAATGACGTTATGTCCATAAAGAAGGAAAAGGATATTCAAAATACTCTACATAATTTGAAAAGAATAATTTTTGCATCCAAATTTCAATCTTCCCTAGAGGAATTAGAGGCAGATTCTAATAGCCTTCTTTCTCTTTCAAATGAATGTGAGTACCATGAATTCTTTACATCTTCCCTTCATTGTTCAGAACCTTGATCTGAAACTATTAAAGAAAATCTTAATCCTAATATTTCTGATCTATGTAAAAAACAATTTGTTCGAATGAATTTTGAACATTTTCCTTTCTCTCAATTTGATCATAATGATACAACTGTCAATAAAAATGGAGATTTTGAGAATTATGAAGAGGATTTTCCATGTATTTATGATAATTTTAAAAGTCCTTCTTATATAAGTGACATTCATTCTTCTTCATTTAATCAAATGATGGATGTTCAAATAGAGAGTTTTGAAGATACTGATTACATTTCAGATACTGAAGGACATAATGATTCTACCCATTTTCCAAAACCTGAAGATTCTTGTTCTTCGTCCTTCAACTCCGATCGTTATGAACGGGGTGAGAACCATAAGTCTTTAGAGAATGAGTTGGCTGAAATTGAGATTGAATTTCAAAATATTTGTTCCAAATATACTTTCTCTATGAATCAAATTTTAAATGAAAAGTTATTTCGGTCAAATGCCTTGAAATCAAATAAATCTGATACACTTGACAAGCACGAATATCTAAAAGACAAAGTTAATCATTCACAAGATATAAATTCCGATATTCCCTTTCAATACAATAACGATGATATATTGCTAAAGGAAATATTCCCCACTCTCAGTTTTGATGAAAATATTTTGGATCATGACCTTAATAATATCCAACATAACTTTTATGATTCAATTTATTTATGGTTGGAACAATCATTTTTTAGTAATTTTCCATGTCATTTTCATTTCTTTGTAAATAAGAAACTTAGTTCATTTTTTCCTATTTTTGGACCTCCAGTTTCAAAATTTTCATTGATAATTCATCATTTGTTTTATCCTGCAGGTTTTAGGTTACTCGATTGGCTCCATTGGATTTTCGAGTATACTTAATTTCTGTTAATTTTAGAATAGTGTAGGAGTAGGCATAGAACAGGTTAGTTTCGACAATTTCTTTAATAATTAGATTGCCGTTCTAGTTCTCTTCAATAAGCTATTTGTGACGACAAACCAAATAAAAGATTGGTCCCAGCACAGTTCAATTACAGACATTAGAGGGGGTTGTAGGCACCTATCCGGTGAATGTGTCTCTTCTCAAAAAGTATTTTGCTTAAACAAGCGGATGCACTAGTAGATAGGTGTGGTCTGTTCTTCAGATATTCCTTTTCTTGTTTTATTGCATTGACGTTTTGATTGGTTTTCTTGTTTTGTTTTGATTTTCATTAATAAGGCTTCACACCTGTGGTAATGACTTGTGATTATTTTTCGTGGCAACAATTGCTTCTGAAGTTCGGCATCGTTATGAATCTTACTTTCTGGATTTTGATTAGAATTTGGTCTGAAGAATAAACAGTCAAATAAGTGCAGTGCCTTTGGATACTTTTCACCTTGATCATTATCTTTCACCATGCTTTATTTGTGTAATTGAGGTACGGAGGATGGTCATCATTTCTCTATCTGGTGTTTCATGGTTGAACGACATATCATAATAACCTGACCAGTTCCGATTGCTCATGGGTCCTTTTATGTTCACTTTGAATATGAAATTTGTTTAAAATTATAAGTTACAAGGTGGGTGGTCTTGTTATCAAGCCAACTCATTAGTTTCATAGGTGTTTAAAGTGGAATGACATCTTCACATCAAGCCACCACACTTGGAAGATGACTTTCAGTTCTGCTGGAAGGTGGAAGATCCTATCACAGGTTGGTTCATTCATGATCTGCAAAGCACCAGTGAGTAACATTATCCCTATATGGTCACCAAGCCATGGTAATGCCTTGTAGCTTATGCCAAAATAAATTGTTTTGTTTGTCATAATATTTTGTTGTATACAAGGACAGGGGGGTCTTGTTACAAGCCAGCCCTACTATGATCATGGGTTTGACCTTGGACTGGAATTATCACTATGTGGTCACCAAGCCATGATAATTTCTTTTGGTCTTACAACCAGAAGACAAGGAGTCTCGTTATCGAGATAGCTTGACCAGTTTCTGGATCAGGCCTGTGAATGGTGCTGTTTCATCCGATCACCAAGTCAGTACAGTGGTCTTGTAATTAACAAGGTTTTATGTATATATATATATATATATATATAAAAGAAAAAAAGAAAAAAGAAAAAAAGAAAAGATAAAGGAATCCATAGAGGATCACTGAATATACATATAATTAATAAACCAAGGGGATCTGTAATTAGGATATCCATGAACATTTCTAAGATTGTGCCTAGGTTCAACACAAGCTAGTTTTCAATGATTACATCATGGTAAAGATTTGGTATTACTCTCTAAATCTCCTTATCGAATGAGTGTTATCTTTAAAATGGTCATTGTTGAGATCTATCCATTTTCATGTACATTGCTTGTTAACTGTTATCTTTTGAGTATCTTCTATGAATTGAGTTTCAAGAAATTGGTTGATTGACATGTTGTCTTTAGTTGGATTTGATTGCAGAGATAACTGGTTCTTCCCAGCCAGTCGCCATTTATTGTGGCCACAACAGATTCCATGCTTAGGTAAGCACGGGAGCCCCCAGTTTTTAATAAACGCAAAGGAATTTGGGTGAGTTATCTTGTAAATAATTCGATTTTTGATTTTACCTCTAGAATTCTCCACCCATGCATTTGGTTTGTTTGTTTGTAAGGGTTTGATTATGTCTTCCAAAGTGTTTCGGTCTGAAGAAAACCAAAATTATGAGTATTTTGTTGACTGTCATCATCATTCCGAAACCTGAAATTTTGGAGAACCCGAAACCCGCAACCTGACAGGTGCGGATTGTGGGGTCATTCATTAATAAGATTAAAAAATAATCACCTCGAAACCCGAACCCCGCAATGGAGGCATTCGACTTTTGAGATTGCGGTTTTTCGTTCATTTGGTGTGTCTTCCCGAAACCCGCAACCCGTAATTTCAGGATGCGGCTTTCGGGATGATCATTTTACAGTTAATATTTCCAAAGTCCACCACCCGCTTAGTCGGTTTTCGGCTTTCGGAATGGTTACCTCTCCTCACAGTTTCACGTTCCCGAAACCCGCCACCCGCATGGTCGGTTTTCGGCTTTCGGAAATCTTTTCTCCCACTTCCACTGTTGTGAATCCGTAACCCGCAAATCCGTACTTTCGGGTTTCGGCTTGCGGAACCTTTGAATAAGAGTTTTGTCAACATACCTGAACCTGATTCCGCGTCTGCTGCGGTGAATCTTAGTCGTCCGTTTGTTATGATCGCATGGTTGGTTTTATTTTGGTAAATGTATTTAATAGGGTTTTTTACCTCTTATTTTTACATTTTAACTGTTGAAGAAATTACGTTGTCGCATTATCGTTTTACTGTAGATTGCGTGTCAGGTGCCGTTTTTCAGTTTATTGGTTATTTCAGGTAAGTCCACTGTTATCCTTACGCTGTTAACCTGCAATTTTGCCATTTCTGGTTTGAATTTTATTTGATTTTCTGTATTAATTAGATATTGCAGAGTTCTTCCACCATGTCGAGAAATACACGGTCTAAATCGTCGTACAAAGACCCTCTGATCAAAGACCCAAATTTTGGTTTTCTCTCTGAAACCAGTGAACGAGTTACTGAAACGTACCAGATGGATTGGTCTAAGATATACGCCATTTTTGATAATGACGACCTGTCCCATATCGAGAATGATATACCAGTCTACGATAAAATTAGGGCTTCCCAAATTCACGCCATCGCTGCACGCCCTGTTGTCTTACCTTACATAGATGCAGTTAAGTGGAAAATTGAAAATACTGATGTGAAAGACCGTTCTTTTAATGACAGTACCGGTTGTCGATTGGCAAGTTTTCGCCCATAGGTTTTTGTTCGAGCTTTTGCTCTGAAACCCCATGCACAGACCCTCTCTGCTGAGTTCATACAATCGTCCAAAACCCAGTATAATTTCAACCAAATGATTAAGTCCTGGATGCATAAGCCTAATGCCTTTGTACCTAAGTCGGATAACCTTTATCCTATTAGCTAGTTTAAGGAACCCTTTTCCCTACTCACAGCCATGCTCTGCCGGCTTTTTGGTCAACCCAACTGTTCTCATTTTAAAGCAGAGTGGGAACGCATGGCACATCATGTGTTACTCAGAGGTGAGTCCTTTCCGTGGGCCTCTATCTTGTCAGCAGAATTAAAAACGCCATCCATGAATACCATAAGGCACCAGTTCATAAGAAGATGCCTTTCTTTCTATCTGCGTATGTTCTAGATGGTTTCTGCTCAGAGTTCCAATACCCTAATTTAGGTTGGCATTGGACCCCTTCGGATCCACCTGTACACATCTACCATTCAACACTATGGGAAGGAAATTTTTCGCCTATGATATATGACATCTTTGATTGTTTTGTGGGTACCATCTATTTCAAGATCTTTCAGCAGTAGCCACCTGCATTCTCAGAGGATGCCAAAGCTTTTATCAACACAATGGGTGACTGGTATGTAGGTGAGTATTTTTCATACATCAGAATCTGGGGAAGTGAAACAGTTCATTTGTTGCCCATAATCGTTCTTGACAGGATGGTAATATAGGAAGTTCTTTTCAAACTGCCACTGATGGTATGTACAAGAGACTCGTAGGACCCAAGAAGAAAAAATGGCCTAAGTTTCCTTTGAATCTGGGTCAATTGGTCATCCCGACTTCGACCTGGGCTGCAGTTCTGGGTCAATTGGTCATCCCAACTTTAAGCGCAAGGTATGGAATAAATTGTTGAACTTCGACACTGTCTAGTCTCTCTCCCGAAGCAAAGTCGTACACCTCATGTACTGGTCATCATAGTTTCCAATATGGTATAATTCCTGCTTGATGGAATCGACAAAAGCTGCCCAAGTGGGTTCTGTCTTGTATATTTCAGACTCATCTCTCACATGCCTCTCGTAGTAACCATCCCACCAATATTTGACATGGGGGGGGACTTAAGGAGCGCAAAGGTGATCTTTTTCCATGTCAGAAACAATTTGAATAGAGAAGTAACCCTTTAACAGATTTAACAATTTCTCCAAAGCATATGCATATGTCTGGCCTTCAAATAAGGGAATTCCAAAGTTAACTTGTACCTTGAAGGGAGTCAAACCTCTGTAATGAATACTCGTTGAAGGTGCATCCGTCACCGTCGGCATTCGTAAAAGGATTTGGGTGAAATTATCCATCATCTCGTTCCTTTGTCGCGTGAGCGCTTCCTCAAGAAAAAACTTAATAGGATCTCCCACTCCATCATCTTTCTTTTCTTCTCTCGTTGTGTGAGGTTGCTTGGGCCAATGAGAGTGGTTTTCCCCAAGCTCAACTTGTTCGAGACCCAACTCTCGATATTCTATCTGTTGAAGACATGCGCTGAGAAACAACAAGAGCAGATTGCTCTAATACCACTAATTTGGATTATTTGGAGAACAAAATGAAGGAATCAATATAAAAAGGAAATACCCACGAATATTTTGTAGAAAACATAGTAGTACAGTAAAACCCAAATTTTATTAATGAATGGAATGGAAAAACACTGTAAACTGCAAAGCAATACAAACTAGCTCTAGGTGGTGGTATCTTATCTTGGAAAAAGAGATGTGTCGGTTACCCTCATCCACAAGAACTGAGTTACAATGAGGCCATAAAGGATTTTTTAACATAAATCATCAACGAGAAAACCATAAACATAAAAAACCTTGACCCCAGGAGATGAAATGCCAAAATGTTTATGGGTCCCGATGTGGTTAGTTGATACATCTACTTATCGAGGGCACAACTTTTGCATACTATATCCATTTGGGGCGCTTAGTATCTCGTTGGAAAGGTTTGGCTGAGAAGGACTTTGTGTTGTCAACTCAAATCATGTGTTTCACTATCCACTGGGTGCTAATTAGCCAAAAAAACGTTGTTTAGGGACTCAAAACGGTCCCGAAAGTTTAGAACTTGAAAAACTGTAAAAAAATGCCAAAATGGAAAACTATTCTTTGAGCTAGTGAATTAGGTGGGTGGCCATCGATGTCCATCTGGATCAACATTCTATTATGATCTGCATAACTTTTTTTCCTATCCTAATCCACTTTCAAGTTTTGTTTAACTTTTTGTACTACTTGTTCCATGTCTTAGAACATGTCAAGTCCAAGTACAATCTTGTCCAATGGATTATCCCAACATATAGGCATGTTACACTTTTTACCATACAAGATTTCAAAAGGAATTACTTTTGATGAATTATGGTATCCAATATTATAAGCAAATTCTACCAGGTGGAAATAGTCTTCCCATTGATTGGGTTTATGCATCACATACAGGCGTAGCATGTCTTCCAACATTTGATTACTCCTTTTAATCTGTCCATTTGTTTGAGTATGGCAAGCAGTGCTAAAATTTAGTTGAGTATCTAACCCTTTGAATAGAGCCTTCCAAATTTTTAAGTGAATTTGGCATCCCTACCAAATATTACGGTTTTTGGCATGTAATATGAAGTTTTCTTTCAGAAATATCTCAGCAATATTTATGGCTTTGAATGTAGATTTTACTGAAATAAAATGAGTTGACTTACTTAGCTTGTCAATCATAACCATTATAGCATCATGTTGTTTCCTTGTTTTTGGTAATCCCATGATGAAATCCATGGAGATTTCTTCCCATTTCCATTTAGGAATGGGTAATGGTTGGATTAGGCTTGTAGGGTGTTTGTGTCCATCCTTCACTTGTTGCCATTCTAAACACTTTTCCAAATATTCAACAGTTCCTGATTTCATCCTTGGCCAGTAATATTATTTCTTCATAGCAGAAATCATTTTTTGATATCCAGGGTGCCCCGAATAAGGTTTCTTATGCTTTTCATCTAAAATCAATGTTTTTAATTCTGCTAAATCAGGTAGGTACAATCCACCCTTGAATAGTAAGAACCTTTCTTCATTTAAACTATAATCTTTATGTTTTGGTTTCTCTATTTAGAGCTTTCCTTTCATCTGATTGTAAAATCTACCTTTTTCAAGAGCTTTCTGAACCTTAAATTTCAAATTTGATTGGTAGATACTAAAAGTAGCAGATTGTAATAAGTGTACTTTTTTGCTCAATGCATCAACAATTTTATTCTCCTTTCCCTTAATATGTTTCATTGGTATCTCAAAATTGTCATCACTTAGGAAATCAAGCCACCTAGCTTGTCTTGTATTTATATTTTGTTGATCAAGAAGATATTTAAGGTTGATATTGTCAGACCTTAATAAAAAAATTGCCTATAAGGTAATGTCTCCATACTTTGAGGGAATGAATGATAGTTGTCGGATCTAGATCAAGAGTTGAATAACTATGTTCATGTTCTTTTAACTTGCTTGATTCATAACAGATTACATGACCTTGTTGTAATAATACTCCACCTAAGCCTTCTTTGCTTGCATCTATACATATCACTAATTCATTGTATGGATATGCAATCTTAAGATAGGTGTTGTAGTAAGTAAATATTTTAAATTTTGAAAGATTTCTTTATACTTATCTGACTAGATAAACTTAAATCCCTTTTTTCTGTAGAGAAGTGATAGTATATGCTAGTTTTGAAAAGCCTTCAATGAACCTCCTATAGTATCCAATCAGTCCCATGAAAGATATAATGCCTAACACATCTTTAGGTATATACAATTCCATGATAGCTTTTATCTTTTCTAGGCCAAGACTATTCCTTCCTTAGAGATAACATGTCCTAGATATTGGATCTATTTTTTATAGAAATAACATTTATTGAATTTGGCATACAATTGATGATTTCTAAGAGTTTGCAATACTAATCGTAGGTGTTGTTCATGCTCCTCTTCATTCTTGGAATAAATTTGTATATCATCTATAAACACAAGTATGAATTTTTTCAGATACTTACTAAAGAAAATGTTCATTAAACACATATATGTAGCCAGAGTGTATGTTAAGCCAAAAGGAATGACCACAAACTCATAGTGGCCATATCTGGTTCTGAATGTTGTTTTTGGAATGTCTTCCTCTTTGATTCTAACCTAGTGATATCCCAACCTCAAATCTATCTTTTAAATGATATTTTCTCCCATGACCCGATCAAACAAATCATATATTCTTGGTAGAGGGTATTTGTTCTTCTAGTAATTTATTTAGTTGTATGGAATCGATGCAAAGTATTAGTGTTCCATCCCTTTTCTTGAAAATAGGATAGGTGCTCCCCATCGTGATACACTAAGTCAAATATAATCTTTACTCAATAACTCCAGTAATTGCATTTTTAGTTATTTTAGTTCTAGAAAACTCATTATGTAAGGGGATTAAACACTGGGACAAATCCTGGTATCAATTCTATTGTAAAATCAATGTCCCTTTTTGGTGGTAATCCTGAAATTTCTTCCAGAAAGACATCAAAAAATTCCTACAATACTGCATAGTCTTCTAAAGATGATTTGGTCTCTTTTGAAGGGTTTAATAGTTGTATTGGAAACAACTTACACCATTTTATTGCACATCTCTTCACTTGTAAGGTTGAAATATACTTAATAGATATTGTTTTGGGTACCCATATTACTCTTCTAGATTGGCCTTCATCATCTAAACAAGTAAAATTCTTATATGGATAGTTCAATACAACTGTATGGTCTTTGAGCCAATCCATTCCTAGGATAATGTCATAGGATCCTAAAGGTAGAGTGTTTAGCATTGTCTTGGTTACTAAGCCATTCATGTCTAAAGGACAATCTTTAGGTCACTTTGATACCTTCCTTTTTGTACCTGTGGCCAATTGGACTAACCAAGATTTTGTATGTTTGACTCTTTTTAGTTTACAAATTTCAACAATTCTGGGTGAAATTTAACTAAGGGTAGAGCTTGGATCTATTAAGATTGAAACTCCTTGATTGGAAAGTTTACCTTCTATCTCTACCATGGAAGATTAATGATCAACTTGTTTGTCTTCTAAAGCAACATTAGTTATGGGAATATTTCTGGCTACATCTTTGAAAGTTGTAACTTCCTGTATATTATGAACAGTCTGTGTATTCCATTCTTTAAATGGACAACTCCTCAATAGATGCGGTTCACTGCATCCCCAACATTTTAACTGTCCTTGAGGGACCTCATTGGGATTTCTATCTATATAACCAGTAGACTTTGTACCACTTTGAGTTGGAAAAGTTTGTTTATTGATTCTCTTGAAAACTTTTAGACTAGTTTATGAAAGGTGGAGGTTTGAATCCCTTTTTCTTTGATTAAGTTTTTCGTTCTTCTTATCCTTCCTACTTTTTGGGTTTTCGTCCTTGTACATATATTGTTCATAGTAAATATTAGATTTTCTAATGGTCTCATCAAGAGTTTTGGGACCATCGAATTCAATTTGGTCCTTATAAGATTGAGGTAAACAACTCAAGAATCATTGTATCTTTACTTTCTCATCCTTTATATATGGTACATATATTAACATTTCAATAAATTTGTTGGAAAAATAATCCATATTCATTGATCCTTTTTTAAGTTCATGGAACTCCTTGATTTTTATTTCAAAATATCGTTCAGATAAGTACTTTTGCTTAAATAACTTCTTGAACTATTTCCATTTCAATCTCTTTTCATTAATGTTCTTCACAAATTTCAAATCATTCCACCAAATTTAAGCGTGATTTAAGCCTTTCCATTTAAATTATATGTTGCCATTTTAGCTTTTAGGCAACTGGAATAATCACATGGTTTAAAGTACTTACTCATTCCAAGTAGCCAATATTTGGCTTCATCCCAAATTTTCATTTCTCCATCAAATGTGGGAAGTTTTATTTTCTTGAATTTTCCCTATAATTCATATATTCTTTTCCATTTTCTTTTCTTAGTTTGAGCTTACCTTTCTGATTGGTTACTAGTAGAGTTCTACATACTAGTGCTAGATGAATCATTGGAACTATCTGATGAACTTAGGGAGTTTGATTTTAAATTTTGAGCATTTTTCTTCTTCTTGGGGTTCTTCTTAGCTTTATTGGAGGTTTCTCCTTGATGGTTTTGATTCTTAATTTATGTTATATTATTTAACAGAAGGGCATTTAGCTCATGTTGTTCTTCTTAACCTTTAATTAATTTCTCATTATTTGTTTTATAGTTTTGTAATTTTTCCATCAAACTCCTCATGGTCTCTTCCATGTCCAAAGGGGTTTTTGAATTTTGTCTTTCGTGAGATTTTGTTTCCATTCTATGATTTTCTTCATTCTTTGTTGCTTGTGAACCTGGCAGTTCTTCCATATTGTACTATATTTGTCATGAAATTTTAAAATTTATATGAACAAATTGTCCTTCAAACCCTTGTTTCTCTTTACTAGTTCATGTCCTCCTCCTAGGCTAACACCTCCCAAGTCTGTTCAAGTTCTACCTTGTTTCTAACTATGTCCAGTGTTAGATTATATAGTTGGTTCATGACGGACCTTTTATATTCAATCCCAATAGGTAGTTTAGGTTGGATTAGGTTTGGTCGAGTCATCTATTGATTTATGTAATTTATATTAATTACTTCCTTTATGTCTGTTACATGATAAGAGTTTTATCAACCTTAAGAAATCTAAACATAGTTTTGGGCCCATAAAGGCCCAAGTGTTGCAACCTACAGTTTTGATACCATTTGTAATGTCACACACACACACACACACACACACATATACTTTTTTTGTGGCAATATATGTAAGCGACATTTTTATCAAGTTTTCAGTTTGAAAAACTGTTGTCTAGTGCATTTTATCGGAATAAGAGATTAATCTTGAAATACTATAACTTTATCATAGAGTAACTTTAGAGAATTACTGTGGTATTCACAAATATGTGTGTGTGTGTGTGTGTGTGTGTATGTTAGGAGTATTCATGTTTAAGTAGATTATACTTAAACATGTCCACTGTGGATTCTCTGGAAAATATTTTTGACCAAATATTATACTTATTAGTTTTAATATAAGGTACGAAGCCCTATCCGATCTATTTACATGATGGTTTAGGAGCTAGTAACGTTGAGGATTTTATGAGGGTTCTACCTTAAATTACAAAGAGTTACACATATATACATGGTGTGATTTTACTTGGTTCATTTTCAAGACTTACCTCCTTCCATATGCAATGGTCAAGTGATATTCCGGGCGATATGTCCGAGGTAATTAAAATTTGACTGGAACGATTGTTCTTCCATATTGTACTATATTTGTTATGAAATTTTATACTTTATTTCAACAAATTGTCCTTCAAGCCCTTCTTTCTCTTTGTTGGTTCATGTCCTCCTCCTGGGCCAAGACCTGTCAAGTCTGTTCAATTTCTACCTTGTTTCTAGCTGTGTCGAGTGTTAGATTATATAGTAGGTTTAGGATGAACCTCTAATATTAAATCCCAATAGGTAGTTTAGGTTGAACTGGATTTAGTTGGGTCATCTATTGATTTATGTAATCCATATTAATTGCTTCATTTATGTTTGTTACGGGAAAAGCTACATGTTGCATCACACTCAAGCAAATGTTTGCTATAGACTTTGAAATTGAGTATATATACATATATATAGGGCTCCCTTGGCACTTATAATAAACCTTATATTTAAAATAATAAGTATAATCTACTTAAACATGGATACTCCTAACATCTTATAATAAACCTTATATTAAAACTATTAAATATAATTTTCTTAAACATGGATACTCCTAACATTCTCTCTCTATATATATTATAAGTGCCAACGGAGCCATCTATTTGCATCATTGTTTAGGAGCTAGTAATGTTGAGGATTATATGATGGTTCTACCTTAAATTACAAATATTTATGTGCAAACAAGTGATGTGATTTTACTTTGTCCATTTTAAGCCTTATTGCCTTCCATATGCAATGGTCAGGTGATATTTTGGGCGATATGTCTGAGGTAATTAAAAATTGTCTAGACCAATTGTATTGACACTTCAAGCGAGGTACTATACCTGTCTTCCAATCGTAATGGGGGTGTTAAAGTAAAGAGGATTTGCAATAATCATGGCATATTTCTCAACCCTTCCAGGGTTACCTTTCTCATTCGAACAATTTTTAAGTTTTAATGTTAACATATCAAATTTGAAGAGGGTTTCATAATCTGGCAACATCACCTATTATTACGTTGTGGCTCTTAATTTCTTTACTGAAGATGACTCTTATGGTAACTATATTTTTAAGCTAACTATATTTTGAAGTTGACACTTCATATTTTGAAGATGGCTCTTAAGGTAACTATATTTTTAAGTTTTAATGTTAACATATCAATTTTGAAGAGGGTTTCATAATTTGGCAGCATCACTTGTTATTATGTTGCGGCTCTTAATTTCTTTACTAAAGATGATCTAATTGTCTTTTGCAGGATGGTTCAGAGTTTCTGGAGGCATGAATGCTCTTCAGGGTTTTATGCCAATTCTCTTTCACGAGTTAGTTCTTCACTACTCCATCAAATAGTAAGCTACATGTTAAGTTTTCACTTGCTTAGTTACTAACTAACTCTTTTATTCTTATTCGCATGATGGACTGGTCAAAAATTTGATTTCTGCTGGCATACTCAAGTGCTATCTCGTCCTACGTATATAATTTTATACAATGTCTTAGATATAATTAATTCGGCTAAGAGTTTTTAGTTATGCCGAAAGGGTTTTATAGAGGTCGTTAATCCTCATTAGACTTATCATAATTATTTGGGGTTTTTAAAACCCTCAGTCACTCTATATGTTATCTTTTACCAGACTATTTTTTAATTTATACTACTCTTGTCCTTGGATAGATTATTTTCTACCAATTTCTAAGTCATATAATTAGTCTATGTTTTGGTTACTGGTTACCAATTAATTTTTTCCTAAATTAGCAAGAGTACATATTAATATATAGAAATAACGAAACCACCCCTGTGTTATGCTATCGATGCATTTCTTGATTATTATTTTCACTGTTATCATTGATTGAAGGAATATCATGTGTGGAATCTTATTTGTGTTTGGTCAAAGAAGAGTACCGCCGATACGGTAGGGAGGTCAACCGAGGGGTCTTCGGTAAATCGTCAAAGGCTGGGAGCTGATCGGACAATGACTCCTCCTCCTCCAGTAGCAGATTCGGCCTACAATACAGGTTCTTTGTTTATGTGTTTACTTGTAAATTCTTGAATTTATTGATGTTTATTATTGATCATGCACTTTAATGATTATTTTATGTTTTTAAGTTTTGGAAAATTGTTTTGAGTAGGGACCCAGAAAAAGGGGGTCCCTACATTACGAAAATAATAGTTTAAAATGAAGGGCTTAAAGTTATATAGGCCTTGTTAATCGACTGAAAGTTTTGGTTATCAACAATGTCGAGTTGGTAGTGTTTGGGGTATATCCCTATGAGTTTATAAATAAGACAGGGAATGCTTTTACAAGTTAAATTCTTGAATTGTTTTATTACGTAAATGCTCTATATTTGCTTATGTCAAATATAGCATAAATACATATTTTACAAGTTGTCTTGGTAACAATAAAATACTATGTTTCTCTGTTCTTTTTGTATGCATAATTTAATGTTTATGTACTTGGAAATAGATTGTACGTATTACAAGTAATTATTGTATGAGGTAAAAACTTTTCTACATATATAAGAATTACTTTTCAGAATATTGCTCTTCTAATGTTAGTAAATAAGGCGACAATTACTTGTAGTAAAAAAATTATAACCACAAACAAATTCAACACACACATGTGCACGTGTGCGCGTGCGTGCACACATACACACACATAATCATTCACTACCACTATTCCACTAATTATGTTAAAATATTTAAATACATAACATAATAAGGATAGCTCAGATAATCCAAGATGACCTATCTCAAGATTGTTATATTTGGTTTGGGAAAAAAAATTGAGTGAGCCAAGAGCCACCCAATCTTAGGTCTTTCCAGTAGGTAAATATGTCTCCTGGAATGACCATCCCCAAGACAATTTTCTACCACTGAGATAAGGAAGTTAATTGTACAGTCACAAACTCCCATTCAACCTTGTCATCCTTTCTCTATTTATCAGTCCTCCATCAAATCTCTTCATTGTACATGCCTAACACATCACTTGTGTGCTCGGAGCAACATGACATAAAAAATTTCTTACTCTTTGATAGAGTCTTGTCATCTACAAGTTTTTTTCCCCTTGGTAACAGAGTATTGGGCCCTTTAGACTCTTTCTTTCCTACCATGATCAACCATTCCCTAGATTCCCGGGACATGGCTCACAATCCGATAGTTTTTTTTGTCTCTTGACAGTTTTAAAAGTTTATAGGTGTTCTTTTATTTGTGACACTTGGCCAATCCACTTAGCCAGCTCTTGGAAGTTTTCCCCTTCTCCCAACGGTAGAAAAATGTCTTTCCTTGTGGCTTCCCCAATTGGAATTATATTAGGAAATAAAATAATTTGTCTTTTAATTACATATGTTCACACCATACTACTTATGGCGAATTGTTCTCATCGTTTAATTACATAAATAGCAAAAAACATAAATTGTTAAATCAAAATTCAAAATGTCATGCTTGAGAAAAATTAATTATCAAGGATAATCCAAGGATGCCACAGGGACGATAACTAATCACCCATGGACATCCCAATAGGTGTGCATTTTGTGAAAATTATAACATACATGGAGTTGTTCGTAGTTGTGAAAGGGATTGCAATGATGGTGAACACTACTTATTGTTGATGTATATGTAACTTCAGAATGTATTTCATCTATGTATTTCATATATATTTATTGTACCCTTATAAGAGATGTGTTATTCCTCTATAAGGAAGTGTCGTCATGTGGATTGACAAGTGTCGCAAGTGTGTGTACTTGCCGATGGGTTATTAGACCACCATGTGTGGGGTCGGCCCTGGAATATATATTATATTGTGGATGTATCTAGATAGACAAGTCGGCCCCATAGTGTAACTGGGAAAATAGGTTAGCATAAATAGAGATCGGGAGATCTCTATTTTGATCATTCAGAAAGTCACACTTCTCTCACTCAGAAAGTGGCGCACTAGTGAGGAGGAGGATCATCTGCTGCTAGGAGACTATCTCAGTGTATTTTGGTTGTACTTTGGTTGAGCCATTGCTCTCTCTATCTCTGAGGAAGTTGTGGGGTTTTTCACCTTAGGGTTTTCCCCACGGAAACTCTGTGTCTCTTGTCTCTCATGCTTTTGATTCTTGTGATGCTTGTCATGCTTATTGTGATTGTTATGCATTGATATACTGTATATGTTATTCTCTCAGTGAAGATCCTAGAGTATTGTGAATTAATGCTCAAAATTTAACATGGTATCAGAGCTAACCTGAGAAGAAGACATTTTGCAGTGACAGAAACTTGAGTTTCTTGTTTATTGGGTTTCTCTCCACAGATTTTGGAAAAGGAGTATAGTAGATTGACTCTACTCATCAAGGAGAATCCATCTGTCCAATCAGAATTCAATTTTGAGCATTTTCAGATTTGGCCCTAAAAATTAGGGTTTCGACAAAAACAAGAATTTATGAAATCTGAAGACATAGCTGGAAGCTCCTTGCAAAAATCTAAGACATAGCTTTAGATCTAGATTTTTGGATGGGTAGATATCCGGGAAACTCAAACCCTAATTCAGGGCTCTCCCTAGTGAACCCGGGAGGACAAAAAGGCAAATCTGAAGGGTAAATCTTTGCTGATCTCAAATTCTGAATACACCAGGCTAATCATCTCATCAAGGCACATCTTTCTATCCTTTCAGAAAGTTGAAATTCACATTTTGAATTTTTAGGGTTTTTCCGACAAACCCTAATCCGGGACCAGATCCAGTTTTCAGCATTTCAAGTGGTAAGACCTAAATATTTTCTATTTCCATTTGAAGTACTCTTTAAGATGTCTCACCACACCAAGCTTGAGGATAAGCTTGAAGGAGCTGATAACTTCCGAGCTTGGAAGTATAGGACTGGGTTAATCCTGGAAGAGAATGAGTTGGACTCATATATAAAGAAGACATCCCTATCCCAGAGGATGAAGAGGCTAAAGTATTGCATAAGAAGAACTTGGTCAAGGCAAAGAGAATCATTGCTGATTCTATCAAATACCATCTCATACCCCATGTGTCTTCTCTAAAGACACCCAAAGATATGTTTGAGTCTTTGACCAAGCTATTTAAAGGGAAGAACATAAATCGGAAGATGATCCTGCAGAACCAATTGAAAGGAGTAAAGTTTCAGAATGGAGAAACCATTCAATCTTATTTTTCAAGGGTCTCCCAGATCAAGGAACAACTAGAAGTAGTGGATGAAATGGTGGAGAATGGTGAAGTTGTCATGACCACTCTAAATGGCTTACCTAGGTCATGGGACTCCTTCATTCAAGGAATCTGTGCAAGAAATAAGTTGATTTCCTTCAGTAGACTACGGGAAGAATGCTCACAAGAAGAAGCAAGGCTTGTGGCACAAGAAGAAAAGATGGGGAATGAAGATCAAGCTCTCACAGCTCACACCAAGAAAGGGAAGTCCAAGAGAGAGCCATCTCACTCCAAGAAATCTTCACATCACTTCAAAGAAAGAAGAATATGCTTCACCTGTAATGAGAAAGGACATATTGCCATAAATTGTCCCAAGAACAAGAAGGACAACAACAACTTCAACAAGAAGAAGAAGGGTAGCAAAAGAAGGTTTCATGCTCCTGCTGGCGAGGATGATGAACCACCCAAGAAGAAGGCTAGGGAAGAAAGTGATGATAGTAATGATGACTCATCAAGTGAAGAAGAGTATGTTCTGATCTCTGCTCTCACAGGTACTATCTCCCATGGTTGTAATGATTGGTTAATTGACAGTGGGGCTTCCAAACACATGACTGGGTTTAAGGAATCTTTTGTGAACCTATCTGAACATGAATCACCCCATAAGGTGAAACTTGGGGATGATTATCAATACCCAATCAAAGGAAGTGGTGAAGCCTCCTACAACCTAGATTCTGGAAAATATTTGAAGATGAAAGAAGTCCTTTATGTACCTGGGCTCAAGAAGAACTTACTCTCCATCTCTGGATTGGATGCAAATGGTATGAGGGTTGCATTTGTGGATGGCCAAGTCCTAATGTGGCCAAAGGGAAAGACCATAGATGATGCAGTAGTGATTGGAGAGCAAGAGGGAGGTTTGTATAAATTAAAGGGACAACCTGAACATGCCATGGTGCATGAATCCATGGAGCCAAGTGAACTTTGGCATAGAAGACTTGCTCATATGTACTATAGGGCACTTCCAATTGCAAGCAAGGTTGTAGAGGGTCTTCCTGAAATCAAGACCAAACATGAAGGTGTTTGCAAAGAATGTGCAAAAGGTAAGAACATTAAGAAGGATTTCCCAAGCAGTGAAAGCAAGGCAAATGATATCCTGGAAATCATCCACTCAGATGTATGTGGTCCTATGTCATCCAGTTCTCTAAGTGGGTATGTTTACTATGTCTCATTTATTTATGACTTCTCCAGGAAGACTTGGGTATACTTCTTGAAGAACAAAGATGAGGTGTTTGATAAGTTTAAGGAATTCAAAACCTTGATGGAGAATCAACATGACAAGAAGATCAAAACATTCAGATCCGACAATGGTGGAGAATTCACCTCAGGTGACTTCAAGAAGCTTTGCAGTGATTCATGGATTAAGAGGGAGTTGACTGCTCCTTACAATCCACAACAGAATGGAGTTGCAGAAAGGAAGAAAAGAACAATCATGGAAGCAGCAAGAGCAATGCTACATGACCAGGATCTACCGATGCATCTATGGGTAGAAGCAGCTAGAACAGCTGTATATGTGCAGAACAGATATTGGACAACAAGACACCAGAAGAGGTCTTTTCTGGTAAGAAACCTAAAGTCAGCCATCTCAGAATATTTGGTTGTCCAGTATTCACTCATGTCCCAAATGAAAAGAGGACCAGACTAGATCCTTCAGGAAAGAAGGGTATCTTTGTGGGTTACAGTGAAAGCTCGAAGGCTTACATAATATACTTTCCAGGGTTCAAGAAGATTGATGTCAGCAGGGATGTGACATTTGATGAAAACTCAGAATTTATCAAATCAAGGAAGGCACCTATGGAAGTTTATGAAGAACCTAAGGAAAATAGATTTCAAGACACTATCATGACTGAAGCAAGTCCAGAAGTTGTTCGTAAGTTTGAAGATCCGCAAGAACCTGTAGATACACCCCGTGAGGATAACTCTCACAAGAGGAAACCCGCATGGGCTAGAGAGTTCATTCAAGATGGAGAAAGATTTGGCATTCCTGAAGAAGAACACAGAGAAAAGAAGAGAACCAGATCACATACCAGCTATGTTGCTTTACTCTGTGATATTATGAACAAAGAACCTTCCAGTTATGAAGAAGCAGCGGAAAAGAAATAATGGAAGGATGCCATGGTTGAGGAATACCAATCAATAATGAAGAATGATGTTTGGGATGTTGTCCCAAGACCTAAAGAGAAGTCTGTTGTGACTTCCAAATGGATCTACAAAATCAAGCATGCTGCAGATGGCAGTGTAGAGAAATGCAAATCAAGATTCGTAGCTCGTGGATTCTCTCATAAAGAGGGAATAGATTATGAAGAAACCTTTGCACCTGTATCCAGGTATACTTCCATCAGAACAGTACTTGCCCTGGCTACAGCAATGAAATGGAAAATACACCAGATAGATGTCAAGACTGCCTTCTTGAATGGTGTAGTTGAAGAAGAAGTATATGTGGAGCAGCCACTCGGTTTCGAAATACATGATAGGGAGTCATATGTGTGCAGATTGAAGAAAGCCTTGTATGGCTTGAAACAAGCTCCCAAAACTTGGTATGGTATGATGGACAATTTCCTATCTAGTTTGGGCTTTACCAAGAGTAAAGCGGATTCCAACCTTTACTACAAGGTTGAAGAAGGGAATCCTGTGATTCTACTCCTGTATGACTTATTTGTAACAGGAGATGACAGATTGATTGCAGATACTAAGAGGAAGCTTGCTGTTGAGTTCGATATGAAAGATTTGGGAATGATGCATTATTTCCTAGGTATGGAGGTGTGGCAGAGTGCAGGTGGGATCTTCCTTGGTCAAGGGAAGTACACAGTAGATATCCTGAAGAGATTCGGGATGATGGATTGCAAGGCCATGGCCACACCTATGGCATCGAATCTGAAGCTTCTATGTGATGCTTCATCTGAGCCGGTTGATGTCTCTATGTATCGTTAGATGATTGGGTCCTTGATGTACCTGACGAACACGAGACCGAATATTTGCTTTGTTGTGAACACATTGAGCCAGTTCCTGACTGATCCGAGGAGTGTTCACTTAGTTGCTGTAAAGCATGTTCTGAGGTACCTGAAGGGTACAGTGGATTATGGGCTCAAGTATGAAGTGAATCAAAAGTTTAACCTGCAGGGTTATGTTGATTCAGATTGGGCTGGCAGTGCTGCAGATAGGAAGAGCACATCTAGATGCTGCTTTAGTATGGGATCAGGTGTGATCTCTTGGTTTAGCAGGAAGCAGTCCTGTGTAGCACTGAGTACAATTGAGGCAGATTATGTTGCAGCCTGTTCAGCTAGTTGTGAGGCAGTATGGCTACGGAAGCTACTGTCCGAGTTATTTGATCTCCCATTGGATGCTACTGGTATCTTCTGCGATAACCAGAGTTGTGTGAAGATGTCTGATAACCCAGTGTTTCATGACAGGTTGAAACACATAGAGATCAAATATCACTATATCAGGGATATGGTGCAGAGAGGAGCTGTGAAGCTCCTGTATGTTGCAACGGACGAGCAGATTGCAGATGTGCTGACGAAGCCACTAGCCAGGGTGAAGTTCGAGTACTTCAGGGAGAGGCTTGGTGTTCTTCAGATCGAGGACACTTCGAGGAAGAAGTGATGGACACATTTGCTGAATCCATTCCAAGCATGTTGGAAGGAGGATCCTTCACATGGCTGTGGATGTAAGCGTTGGATGATGAGCATCAGGATGATGTTCTAATTTCTGCTTTGTATGATCAGTTGGATCATTTATATGTATATGTATGTACGCATCATGTTGGATGCTGGATATGATTGGTTGGATCATTTGTATGTATTTTATATGCATCATGTTGGATACTTGGACCATGTATCTGTATATGTATCAGGTGGATACATTGTATGATCAGGTAGATCATGTATATTGATATGTATCAGGTATGATCAGGTAGATCATGTATATTGATATGTATCAGGTATGATCAGGTAGATCATGTATATTGATATGTATCAGGTATGATCAGGTAGATCATGTATGTTGATGGATACATTGTGTGGATCATGTATCTATGTATCAGGTGGATACATTATGTATGATGATATGTATCAGGTAGATACTTGGTGTGCATCAGATGGATGCATTGTATGATTAGGGTGATCATGGATGACGAGCTTCTCCAGATGACATGCAGCAGGATGTTGCAGTGATGATGATCAAGATGATCATGTGTACATCAGGATGATGTATGGTGAGTATCAGATGATACTTTGTGGCCGTGGATCAGGTTGTGCAGATGAGCATGTTTGGAAGATCCTATAAATCGGAGTTGCATACCCATAACAGCCTGGGATGCTCTTTCGAGACATTGCTCTGGGAGGACATGTAATTTGTGCCCTCGGAGATCTTCAGGTCGGAGTTGTGTGCCCGTAACATCCTGAGATGCTCTTGCGAGGTTTTTTCCTATGGCATGTAATTTGCTCCTGGGAGATTTGGACAGGATGAAAAAGGCCTCAGATGCTTCAGCCAGGTTTTTCCATGACCACATGTAATTTGCTCCTGGGAGATTTGGACAGGATGAAAAAGGCCTTAGATGCTTCAGCCAGGTTTTGTGGTGGACCACATGTAATTTTCTCTTGGGAGATCTGGACAGGATGAAAAAGGCCTCAGATACTTCAGCCAGGTTTTGTGGTGAGAGCACATGTAATGTGCTCCTGGGAGATCCGACAGGTAGAGCCGTGTGCTCGTAACAGCCTGGGATGCTTCAGCCAGGTTTTGTGATGGGTCACATGTAATGTGCTCCTAGGAGATCCAACAGGTAGAGCTGTGTGCTCGTAATAGCCTGGGATGTTGCAACCAGGTTTTGTGACGCACGTAATAAGTCCTGAGGATTCCACAGTATGGCCAGTGATGATGAAGACCTGCAGGTGGTGGGCCTACATTCAGTATGAAAAAGGACTGGCTCTGTAGAACTTCCTATGACGAGTAGAGTCAGAGATTGGTTGAGATAGCAGCATCAGTGACGATGATGACGGCGATGCATCGATGACGATGATCCCAAGAAGAAGACTTGTCTAGCAGAACTGTGTCGAGAAATACCTTCCTAGTTAAGAGGGAGTGTTGATGTATATGTAACTTTAGAATGTATTTCATCTATGTATTTCATATATATTTATTGTACCCTTATAAGATATGTGTTATTCATCTATAAGGAAGTGTCGTCATGTGGATTGACAAGTGTCGCAAGTGTGTGTACTTGCCGATGGGTTATTAGAACACCATGTGTGGGGTCGGCCCTGAAATATATATTATATTGTGGATGTATCTAGATAGACAAGTCGGCCCCATAGTGTAACTGGGAAAACAGGTTAGTATAAATAGAGATCGGGAGATCTCTATTTTGATCATTCAGAAAGTCACACTTCTCTCACTGAGAAAGTGGCGCACTAGTGAGGAGGAGGATCATCTGCTACTAGGAGACTATCTCAGTGTATTTTGGTTGAGCCATTGCTCTCTCTATCTCTGAGGAAGTTGTGTGGTTTTTCACCTTAGGGTTTTCCCCACGGAAACTCTGTGTCTCTTGTCTCTCATGATTTTGATTCTTGTGATGCTTGTCATGCTTATTGTGATTGTTATGCATTGATATACTGTATATGTTATTCTCTCAGTGAAGATCCTAGAGTATTGTGAATTAATGCTCAAAATTGTACACTTATGTTGAACTTTGGTTGTCATTGATGTCAACTAATGTCAAAGAGGATGTCAACCGATTCATTTTGAGTCATTGATGTCAATTGAAGCTAAGTGGAATCAATATTCCCATGCCAGCTTGAAGAAGTATTGAAAAGATACTTTGGAGAAGTATATGCGCAAGCAAGATGGTGAAGGATATGGATGCAATATTTAGAAGCTGCATCTAGTATGAAGAAGTGTGTCCAGGGGTACATTACACATATCCAGTTTGAAGATGTAAATAAGGCACATGTACTTGAACAGGTCACAAGTCCATCCAGTCATAGTCCTTCAAGGTAGAGGCTAAAGGGTTGGTTGGACATAAGGTTGAATAATGCACAAGCAAGTCAAATAATACATGGGACAAAGTCTAGTGTACATAAGCAAGTCAAGTGGAGTGCGCAAGCAACATGAAACAAGAGATGGTTGAGAAGTTATACAAGTACTGAAAGCACGTAAGTAATCACCAATCAGAAAAAGCTTTCAGTTGTTGGAGCGCACACAAGTTCCAAGAAGGGTGTAACGGTTGAAGTTAGTATATGAGAAAATTCCACAGGCGACGACACAACAAGTGTGCAAGTACCACAAGTAATGAACCATAAGGGTCAAAGTCCCACCAAGTCAAAGAGAACATATGCGCAAACTAACCAAAGCATTGATATATCAAGTGCGCAAGACCCACGGGTGATGGTACATCAAGGGTGAAAATCCCACCAAGTCGATGATCATGTATGTGCAGATCCCACAAAGAAAGGACACATCAATGACGCAGAATACGACACGTGGAAAAAGCACAATTCATGCCACAACCAACTTATGGACATACAATCCATGCAGGACATGTATAAACAAGAAAGCAGGTTGGAGATTTGAAGTAAGCCTGATGGCGAAGTCAAAGAGATTCTAAGTGGAAGATACAAATTTATATTCGGGGCATCAAGGGCTCGAGGTACAGAACAATACGATCTAGCAAGGAGACGAGTGTGCACATGCAAAAGAATGATATAACTGATGGTGCACATAATGATGTTGCAAATTTGTGACGGTTCCACAGAGACAGAAAGGCAGAATGTAGAGAATGAACAAGTGCATGAAGATTGAATGATCATATTGTAGATAACACGCAGAGTGTCACAGATGTTTTAAAGAAAGAAGCGCATAGAAAGAACTGAAGTATATCAAAAGATGCACAAAAGTTCAGTTGATGCACAAATGTTGAAGTGAAGTGTGCAAAGTAGAGAAGTCCATCAGATGCGTGATGACAGAACAATAGTAGTATCTTGTATCCATGTCATGATGATGATGATCTGAGGCAAGTGTATTGAACTGAAAGGACGTATCATATGATGCACAACATGTCGCAGATTGTCTGAAAGACTTGGAACTTAAACTGAATGGACACATCTCAGAAGGTGCGCAGTTCCATCTGATACTGGTGCATATTCTTAGAACAACAAACTATAAATTGAAGCACAATATTAGTTGGTGCAGTTCCGTAGAAGCAGAACAACAGAGTGAATCTTGGTGCAGACTGCAGGATCAGCTGAAGTAAAACACAATACATGAAGTCATGAAGTGAGTCATAAAAAAATTCAAGAATTGAGTGGAATGAGGAGTCAAGTGATGTATGCAGGGAAGTGACAGCAATACAACTGCATACAGAAGGTGCATACAACATAACGAACACCAGAAGAACAAAAGTGTGCGCATGCTAGAAGTTCAGTAAGGAAACACCTCATCTTGTATATATGGGTGGCAGGACGAGGCAAGGAGAAGGGGGGGTCATAGCCTCCTTCCAATTGGTGCTGGAGAACACAAGGAGTTGATGCTTCCTTCAGGTCGGTTCCTGTAAAACCTATTATCACACAACTTGTAGTTGTCCCTAAAGATATCCCATCCGGGATGGTAGAGGAGATAGACAACTAAAGAGGTGAACTAAGAGATGCCATGGTTCCCAATGCAAGATGGGAGTCATGATAACCGAGGCACTCTTCACTTTAGATAAGGACAAGTCAAGACCAAGTGGGAGACCCTATCCAATCAATGAAGATTGACTAACCCAAAGGTTCCTAGGGAGACGTGAAAATATGAGTTATGGAAACCAATGAGTTTATTAAATTAGGTGGACCCAAGAGTTTAAGATGTGGTTGAAGAGGCTTAAAGGTGACAAGTGTTTCAACCAATGAATGAATAGGGCCACTTAATGGATAGATCTAGTACCATGAAAATACACAAGTGGGGCCCACTTCCTTAAAATATGGAAATGGTCCAAATGGGACCCACAAGGTGAAGTTAAGGGTGATGAGGCACTAAGGGGTGAAAGGATGTAGATCTATGGATCTAGGAGGAGATAGATGATACCCACATATGGAATCTAGCAAACAACACTAACCCCAAGGAGTGCGAAATGACCAAGGGAGACTAGTGCCTTTAGATGGAGGGGAAAATGGAGTCCAAATGATGCCAAAATGTAGATTGGGGTAGTTAAGGCAATTATCAAAGTGGGTTTAGGATCACATGCTCCAATGTGAGCTGTATCTCCATAGATCTAAGATTGAAAATGCATCACCCAATGACCCAAGTGGGGCACAACCCTCAAAATGAGGAATCGGGCCCACAAGGAAAAAATCAAATAGGTGAAGCACTAGGGGTAGGTTATCAAAGTAGAAAAGTACAAATCAAGTGGGATCTCACCTACCCAAGTCTTGGAAATAGCCCCACTAGCTTACCTCAAGCAGTGCGACTTCCCTCAAGGAAGCTAAAGTGCCTTGGAAAATGTGTCAAATTAAGCCCAATCCACACCAAACTATAGATCTGAATTGTTGTGGATGCTATAGAGGTGGGTTTTCAATATCTTCCCCAAAGCCAAGCTAGATCCAAGTAGATCTAAGAAAAATTAAAAATGAGGGTTTTGATTTTAATGGATTTTTTATACCAATAGGATGGAGAACAAGTGAAATAGATACGTACCTTGTAGATCTTATCTCATAAGCTTGTGACCTCTTATCATATGGATGATTCTTTCCCTAGTTACAATTCCAAGCTTGATCCAAGTGTCTTCAACCAAAATCGTCCAAGCCCTAGGAGGAGAGATGTCTCATGAAAACCTGTAAATCAAACTACAATAAGTTAGATTTGATCCACAAATCCGTAAGATCTAAGCATGTCATATCAAAGAAGCAATCAATGGACAAAGAAAAATTGAAAAAATTCCTCAAGATGAAGACGTCTTTCCCATGGGGGATGTGAGAAACCCTTACAATCTTCCCATCAAGCAAAACGTTAAGCTAGCTTCAAGCAATTCGGCCTCCCTCTCTTGATGTCGATTTCACCTGAAAAGCAAACAATGTCTAGAAACAAGAGATGCAAGAACATATACAAGAGTAACCCAATTGAACCCAAGAAGTAGATCTCCAAAATATTATTTTCATTCCAAGTTTTCCAGAGCCCAAAGGTGCTTTACAATGAGGGGGGTCTCCTCCTTATATAGGATAATAAAGACCAAAACCCTAGATCTCAAAACCACTTTTTGAAATGAGTGGTTGAGATTAAAAGATCTCACAACATAATCAATGGCTAAGATGAGCCAATACATAATATCACATGGATCACTCAAAAGAGGGATGACGTCATAGATAAAAGTGACTAAGTGAGGGTGACGTCATCTTCTAAAGGGGGCAAATATACATGGGACCACCTAATATGACATGGACATGACTCAAGAAGCTCATGGTGGGGCTAGGAGGAATCAATACTTACTAGATCATCCCCATGGCACAATAATATAGAATAATAGGACCATGACATGTCCACATAACACAAATGATCAAATCCTGTCCTCAAAATCTGTGAGAGACATGCAGTAAAAGTCCTGTTATGGCCACTGTGGACCCCACTGAATGATGCCAACTGACTGGAAGATGGGGGGTTCACCCTGGAAGACCTCTGTGAAGACCAAGTGCAAAAAACTTGCCTCAATTTCCCAAATCGAATTCCTCAGTGACCCTTTTATTCCATTTTTAATCCTCCTCGAAAATGGTAAAATTGCTCAAACTACCACCCAGGGTGCCTGCGCTGTCAAAATAAGGGCACCAGGGTGTCTGGAAGGGGGGTATAATGTGGAAATCAAGTGGCTGGACCACCCCCTTCAGACACAACGCCCTAGGAAAATCTGGCCTCCAAGGACTCTGTTGGACAGGCTGGGGAAACATGCCCAAAACTGGTCAACAGGTGGAAAACTGCATCTATCATTGTCAGAAGTGCCCGAAACTGAAAGATAAGTGTCTGAATGGATCCAGAAGACCCAAATCTACTGAAAATGTGTACTCATATACCATGGGTTGACTCGAGGGGTCAACAGTAGGGTCCACCATATCTGGACAGTGTAAAATCTCATGATCTGGAAATAATAATAAAACTGCTGAACTACATCAACCATCATCTGAAGCATATGTCCACCATATGGAATCATCAACAAGAGTATGTGGGACCATCAATCATCATCCACAAGCATGCAAGGTCCACACCATCACGGATCCCAAGAATGACCATGGTCAAACTATGTTTGACTAGGTCAAAATATAACCAAGGACAAGATTATGACAAAGACTAAGACATTTTCCTTTAGATCATATTCACAGCTTAACTTAAAGTATAAAAATCATTCAGTGGCATTTAATATGTATATATTTTCAATGTTATTTATGTTTTACTTGCACAACAACTTTAATGATAGACTCACCCTGTAACATCCCGATATTTTCATAAAAATTTTAAAATTTCGAAATCGTCATTAAATACTAATAATTGTACAATGCGGAAATATTAATGCTTAATACAGCAGTAATTAATAATTACGTCATTCTGTAGGAACAATTTAGCTACTGTGTTTTTTTTGTTTTCTGATGGTGTTTCATGTTGGCAACACGTCATGAATTCAATTAATAATTATGACATTTATTTATATGCTAGAATTGATTGAAAATTTCGATGCATTTGGAAAACAGAATTCTCCTCGACAAGTACTGACAGTTTAAATTTTCTGGATGATGATGAAAGGGGTCCCACGAGGTGCCCCGAGGCTTACTTAGCTACTCAGCTAAAGCATTGTACTCGTCCTTCATGCGCATATTCGCAGGTAAGAGATAGCGATAATTTTCAGAGTGTTTAATAACTGTTTTAAAAAATGATAACTGCTTTTACTTCGACGCCACAGGTATGGTTTCTTTTTAATTTTTGTAAGAAGTAACTTGACTAGTTCAAAACTGCAAAAGTCGACAATTTCGGGGTGTGGTTGTTATCAGTTTTATGTACTAAGAGTTTATGGCTTCTCTTGTTACCATTCCATGAATGACTTGCGGCTTTTAAACAAACAATCTTTGTATAAAATTCGACCTGTGACAATTCTAAGGCAAGGGCACATGGTCCTATGCACATCATCGTGAAAGTGGCAAGGTGATTCTAAGTTCTTTATTACCCTAGCAATTACAATGATAATGTTAATACATTGATCTCCTACCATGCAATTTATACGATGGTTCCTTGGGTGGCAACTATACCCTAAGGGTGTATCCATATAAATTATGACATGAGCTAGGCTTGAAGAGCCTTTATAATGAGCTTTAGGATGCATTTTATATTAAGTTGGGGCGGAATCAATCCATACCTTAGGGTTGAATGCGACCTAGGTGGATGTTTTATACTATAAGTGTACTTATATGTATTTAAATGGAACATACGAAGTCTTTAATACATGCTCCCGAATATATGTTCTAACCTTAGCATGAATCATATAGTTGGTGCCATAATGTCGAACTTATGGTTGGCAGGTGGAATGATGGTGTTGTATAAAGTCTGCGTACGAAATCAAGGGTGTCGTAAATGATTGGGTTTGTAATCAATTCGCCTAGCCACAACGTTCAAGGTAATGCTGCGTGCACGTTGTAATGGGTGTTCAGCATGTGAGGAGGTTTGCCGATGCTGAGTTGTAATGGGCCTCCTGCCTCGGTGTCAACAGAGTTGGAAACTTCGTGGCTTGGGAGGTGGATGGGAGAGTTAATACCGCATCTATCACCCTCCATCGTGGCTTAATGAAATTAGATCTCCGTCGTTGATTGTTGTGCGTTGGGATTGTGGTGAACCCTAACGTAACTTACAGGATCTTGTAACGTTTTCTTGGTCATTTTTTCGGTGGTAGGGTTTGGGGTGAGGCCAACCGGCCTTGAGGCACTTAGGTTTTTGACGTTTTTAGCCTCCCTCAGGTTCGAACCTGAGACCGATAGAAACCTCCAAACTGTAAGTGAATGCTATAAATGGAGGCCGAGTCTGGAGTTGAATAGTGTAGCAAACCACAGATTGGATGAGTGCGTTCGTTTGTGGCGTTGTAGTGACTTGAAGGTCTGGGGTTTCAAACGGCTTGCAAGCTTCACAAGTGTCAACACAGTGTGTCTACGAGTTGGGTATTTCTCCTTCGAAGTGGATAGATGGCTTCATCATTCTTCTATCAACGACGCAGGTACAGTAATGTTGCAAAGGTTTAGAGTTTTTCTTTGTTGCATGCATCAATATTTTATGAATGATATCTAACTCTGAGCATATTTGCTTTACAGGTAGCTCTCAGCGAAACAACAGTGTGCTGTGAAAGTTGACGGGGAAAAAAAGGAATACAGCGAACCCACTGGTAAGCTTCGGTGGTACCCCTACCTCATGGTTCTCCTGGATTCGGACTTGGTGAGCAAGGTGTTGGAAATGTATCTTCTTCGGCAATGGCCTTTGCTTCGCCTGCAACTATGGGAAAACATTACTGTTTATGGTTTTGTTGTTAGTGTAGATGATGTAAATGTTTTCTAAATGTATGGTCGGCCATCCCTTGGCTCGGTGAGCTTGATAGGGTTTGAACCCTCGTTGTTGCAAGGGATTTCACAGCATTAAAAGTTTTATGGTTATCGTTTTGCGTTTCTAAATCGATGGAAGAAACAAATGTGGACAGTGTTGACTATGGTTTAGTTTCGGCAGTAGCTATGTAGTGTAAAAAAAGGAATGGGTTTTGAATGGAACCCTCAGTAAACAATGAGGTGATCTGTAGGATGCTGCTATCGTAATTTTGAATGGAAATGTTCACTGTTAGGGTTTAATGTTTACGTATGGTGTTTTGAACTCTCATTTTCGAATTTGTTTCAAAAGAATGAAAGGCATGTTTTAAGTGTTTATTCCATGGATGGATGTAAGCCGATAATGGAATGCCTAGCTTACAAAATGTTTGTGCATACTTGAGTTAAGCTGTAAATAAAAGGGTATTAGTTTTGGTTGAATACAACAGTGTTTGATGATAAACCCTAAATTGTCAATGATAATGAAAATGTGCTGGGCTATAATGATATTTAAATGCAAGCATAACAGTTCTTATTTCCACAGTTAAATATCTATGATAATGAAAACATTGATTTTGCAGCTGTTAAATGTTTGTAATTATTAGTATGATAAGAACAGATCAAACCCTGGTTTGGATGTAGAGATGCAGTACCTACTTTGTCAGTTGATAAAATAATTACTATCTCCTTCTTTTATTTAAGAACATGCTATACTGTAATTTAAATTTTTCCAAGTACAGTGGATAATACAGAATCAAGAAATCTACAGAGTATTCGTCAGTTAGTTTAATTTGCCTATGAATTTAACATTTTGTCTACTTTAATTCTATCTCCCAGTTTTTGTCCAATTTGGGCCTCTGGAGAAATGAAAGAGCAATACAGTACCTTTCTTTTGCACAAAAAAATTAATACAGTGATGACAATAATTTCTATAAAGATCGATCAGATTCAAATAACGATAAAAATAAAAGAATGGGCACGGGGTTAAACATAATGCATGACATTGGTTTCTTCTTGAAGAAATAACTGATGATCAGTAAACCCTAGATGCTAACACCATGACTACTTTCAGAAGTTAGAAAGGAAAAATATTGTCATAACTAGTTTTTGGTAGGTTGTTTCAGCATTAGAGTTTGAACAGTATAATCAATGCATGCAGAGATCTAATCTGCAGCTGCTAAAATATAAGATGCATGGGGAACATAAGTCTGTGCATGGGGGTCTCTTTGGGATTATGAATTTAGATGCATGTTAGGTTTCACTTTTAAATGAGCAGATTTAATGCTACCTCTCTGTACTGGAGTACGATGCAGCTTCACGCATGGGGAAAAATGCAGAGGAGTCATTTTATCAGTTCAGAAATTTAAAATCAATCAGGATCTAACATTTTACTACTACTGGTCATTAATAATATTTCTAAGCCATTTTCTGAGAGCATTCATAGGATTGGAAACATAAAAAAAAAAGAATAGAACCTGAGTGTGATAGGAGGAAAAAATCACTCAAGAAGCCTGTTCCACCCAACCTGCTCCTAAGCAGCCAAGATGTCTGCCTTAGGACCCTCGATCATGTCCATTGATCCACCAGGAGGAAGGAAGTTCAGGAGCTTAGGGTCTCTACTTGCAGCAGCAAGAAAATTTATCCAGCCTTACAGGCTTAGTAGTCAATGGGACCTGCACTAGCACCTCTGGTATGTCCTTCTCATAATATTTGCAGACTTATACTTGCACTCTCCACAGCCTCCCTATTCGAATCTCTCAGCCATCACCTAATGCACATGAGGAATGTTTCTGCAGAAAAAATTGTAAGAGCTCCCTGCTCAATTCGAATTGCCTTTTATAGGATGCCTAGGTCTTTTTGTAATTAACTGGTCATTAGTGAGCTACCTGCTCACCTCCCTCCACTTGGAGGGGGAAATGCCACAAAATTAGGGGGAGTTGTCCCATACCAACAGTTAATGGTAGAGTGAAAATGTTGCCATCTGTCCCAATCCTTCCAGCAGCTTCCATTCCTCCTAGTGGGCCAGTGGACACTCTTGTAACGGCTTTTCTTGAGTGTTTGTCTCCCATTTTTATTTATTAAATAATAATAATGAGTCATTACATTCATCTTTGACCTAATTGGTCATAATTATAAAACTTGTAATTATAATTTAACACAAAGTATTTTGCAAAAAAGATAATAGTAGAAAATAATTATTCTCAAAAATTGGGTAGGTGACACACCCATTGGACATGGCCTAACTGCTAGCTAAGGATGAGGGCTAAGAACAAGGCTAGGAAAAGGGGGTGACTTGACCAAACTCAACTAGGTGATACTTTGGAAGGGGAAAGGGGACGCTACACTCTGTGCCAGACAAAATAACAAAGGGAAGGGTTGTATCTCACAAATGGATAAGTTGTTTAGAGAGTGTTTATTCAACTTAGGCATCATGTCTACATCAAGTTGATCCAGGTTCATTATGATCATTCATTTCATTTCATGGCCTTTTTGGCCTACATAACCCCTCGGATTTTACATGTGCTAAGAGGCACAACTAATTGCAGCTTGCATCCGGAGCATGTTTATACATATAAGTTCAACAATAATAGATATAACGGTTGAGTAAGATTTGCTTTTTGGACTTTTTTCTATACTCTTCGAGGAGTATTTTTAGCAGTTCATTTCTCTTGCCCTTTACTCACGTGTGTTTAAAAACACATTCTAGAGTTTACAGTTTCCATGGGCGTATTTATAAATATTTCCAATACAGGTAGTACATGAGCTTTCAGTTTTAGCCAACAACATCTCAAGTGACTAGGGGGACTTCTGCCAATGCCAAACATCGGTACAACCAACCAGAATGATTTAGGCCTACAATCCAACTTACCAAAGGCAAGCTTTGTCACCAACTCAGAGCCGAGACACAAAAAAAACATGGATGCGGTCCAACACAGAGGTAGAAATGGGGAAGTCCTCAGTATCAAGAAGTCAAGAAGGCAAGTCAAAAGTGAAAGCCAAATAAGGAAGGTCACGGATGGATGGAGTCAAGTAAAAATGGTGCCTAAGCTAGCAGACAAGGATGTCAAGAGAGACCATATCTATGCTCATAGAAGGGTAGTGAAACCAAATAAGTTTTGTCAGAAAACCTAAGTGTGCAAGTAATAGATCCATTTTATAATTTATAACATCATCAAGATAGTTCATTTCATTTTAAACAGTTTTGCCACATCATGAATCATATACCAAGTCAAAGCTATGAATATGACTAAAACAACAAGATAGTAATCCAAAGTCAGTAATCAGAAGTTCATAGGTCACATCACATAAAATAATCATCAATAATCATTTGAAACACTGCTGCAATATAATCACTGGGAACTGAAATGAAACTGTATGGAACAAAGGGTCACATCGGTCAACAAATCTAAGCTCTCAAGGCTCAGCCTTGGCACAAGGTCTAACAAAAATATGATACAATATACTGCTCTGATCCATGAGTGATCACAAATAACAAGCTCATCATAGCCAATCTCTGAAAAATCCAAGCACTGAAAAGTGCAGATATCTGCTAAGCGAGAATAGTAGCCCAACTACTATGGTGTGATAGCAAAACCAAGGGGCCAGTGCCTCCTTCCAGTTGGTGCTAGTAAACACATGAATTCAGTGCTTCCTTGAATGCCATCTTTTCATTACAAAAGAAAATTCCTTAGTTTTCTCCCATTTTGGTTTCCACATCACAATTCGGTGTGTTTTGTGTCTTGGTGCATATGTGGATGAATGTGTAATGTCCCCATTCAAATAAATTTCAAAAGAGGAAATTCCACCAATCTACTAGTTTCCTAGGTTGGTGTGGAAACATTGGGATTTTGAATAAGGGAGATAATAAACCCCAAATGGACATTAGATTGAAATAAATATATTAAAGGGGGTTAAATAAATATTTATGATAGGAAAATAAGGTGGCACTTGGTCATGGAGACACATTGGTGGTGTGGGACCCACATGACAAAGCTAGATTCCTCATGCCACATGGCATTCTATTCTCACCCATTCGAATCCAAGGTGGAGTATAATGATATTGGGGAGTTGGAAGGTCAATATACTTGTAATGAATCAATGAAGGTCGAATTGGAGTGGAAGAGTAACTCCCATGGAAGAGGAAGAGGCATTTTGGAGCTAGTGGGACACTTGGACTAGATTCCCTAGATCTATGACAACAATGATGAAGATGCTATGACACCTATGACACAAGTCAGACCTGAATGCTGACATATGACATATATGACATTTCAGGGCTAAAAATAGCCTCCAATGAGGCGCACAAGGGAGTTAGGGCAGCCAAAGAGACACCCATTCGAAATGAGGGAAGATGGAGACTAGGAATTGTTGGACATGTGGCACACATTGGAATCTCTTCCCAACTTGAGTTGGCATGATTATTTTGGGAAGGAATTAGACCCAAGGAGGTCTTTGGAAGTTTATAAAAGTCAAGAACAAATAAGGAGAGTGGCTTTTGATAATTTTACATTTTGCATTTGGAGAGGAGAGCTAGTAGAGTGTTATTCTACTTGCCTTAGCACCAATTTTGAGGGTGAAAGATTCCCATCCTAATTGGAAATTGGAGAGGCCATTCAAAACTTTCATTTGGAGCTACAATGGAGTCATTTGTTGCATGTTGAAGCTGCAGGGAATCTCGTGATCACATCTCCTTCAACTTGCTTCTACAACCATTCTTCCATTTCTTGTCATATTCTTGCTCCTTGAGGAGAGGCGCACTTGGTGAGGTGATGATATATTTGGGATAGTTCTTGAGGCCCCATATATTTGTAATATGATATATATACTCTGTATTTATTGCTCAGAATACTTTCAGATCAAAACTCCAAGAGATTTCATGTATAAATGCTAAACTATGAATAAATGGTTTCATTTCCCCAATACCTTGTTATTTGCACTTGAAGTGGTATCAAATTGGAATGGTTCAGTAAAAATATGATATATTATTGTTGTATGGAGCACCATTGATATTATGAAGAAGTTTCATATTCATTAGAGAAGCATTGGGAGCAATATTCTTAAGTTTCATAACCATTTGTGAAGATTTACTATCATTCCCCGCTATGTTAAAGCTAGTATACAAACACCTAATTTATGGAAGTTGTAGAAGACTATAGAAAATAATTGATGCTGCATTGGGAATCCCATTGAAGTCCTTTATTAGTAACATGTCTCTGTTCTAAAATTTTGGGAAGCAGTATAGTGTTTTGGAAGCCATCTTTGTCCCATACCCTTGGGAGTTTTGAACCTCGATTTTGACTAGTAAAGTTCCCTATTTTTCCCAGATTATAAATGAATGTTGCAGAAATGTTTTAAGAGTGTCCAAGAATCCATCAGCCTCATTTAAATTTCTGAATACCTTCCAAACTCATTCAGACCCAATTCAGAACCATTTGGAACCATTTGGAAGCAGATGAGTCAATACTAGTCTAAGGGTTGAATTGGCCCAAAAGTGCAATTTTTCCAATTTTACCAAATTTATTAAAAAGGGACACTACAAGTGGTATCAGAGCATGGTCCTTGCACCTGATTTGGATTACCATTTATGAAGACAAGAGTCCAAATAAATCAGCCCCCACCCTTAGAACCTGAAACTGAAAGTGTTTTTGTTGAAGAGGAAGAAGTAGGAAAAGAAGTGCATTTTGTTGAAACTATGGCTAGGGATGAGAAGGGAACCTCAGAGGATAAGGATGGATTTACTAAATTCATGAAACCATTATTTTAAGACATGAAAAAATATATCATGAAAGCGTTCGAATTGTTGGCTAGTCAACTTGGAAGCAAAGGAGCAATAGGAGGCAGCAATAGTTCTTCTTTCAAGGAAAAGAAGGCAATGGGTGAAAACATTTTCTCAAGGACATGACCTCATAATAGACCTAATGAATTTCAGATTTTAGTAAGGCCTAATACACCTAAATTTATTGAGGTCAAAGAAGAACCTAACACCCAATTTGATATACAAGAAGTTGTAAAAGAATGGGAAAAGTTGAGTGAAGATTGTAGACGGACTCTACCCTTTGAGCAATAATTTAATGTTTCAAACAAACTCAAAATGAGGGAAGGTAATAGGACTCCATTTCAGAATAAATAATTGAATTATGCCATTTGAAAAATTCCCCTTCCCACTTTTGATGGCTCATCTCAAAGTTATGCAAATACTTGGGTACAAAAACTAGAAGTGTATTTTCAGCTGAATCCAATGGTAGAAGAGGATGCTTTAAAAATGACTATTTTGAATCTCAAAGGAGAAGCCAATGATTGGTGGTTCCATGGTATGAAAAATTTGGGACATTATCAGGTTACAACATATAGATAATTTGTTGACAGGGTATTAGAAATATTTGAGAAAAAAGATCCGGAATTTCCTTTCAAAGAACTAGCCCAATTGAAGCAAGTTGGAACCCCTGTTGAGTATATGTCGGAATTCCAAAGACTATCAGTTAAGGTGGCTGATATATATATGGTAATATTAGTATTTCTATTTAATGAAGGTTTGGCTGAACCCTTAAAAGGTTTAGTTAAATCCCACAAACCTAATTGATTAAAGGATGCCATGAACTTGGCAAGAGATTTACATAATGTGCTACCAATGAAAAGGGTTCCCCCCAAGACCAACTTTCCTTCCCAATTCAGATTTGAAAAGAAGACATGGAAAGAAGATGAATTTGGAAAGGTTAAGAAAGAGGGACCAAGCAGGGAAGAACTCAAAAGGAAGAAACTATGTTACACATGCTTCCAACCATGGGTACGAGGGCATAAATGTGCTAAGGGAAAGGCACAATTCATTGAAGTATTTTCTGATGATGAGTATGAAGTGGGTATGGAGGAAGGAGGAAATATTTCAGCCCAAGAATAGGGATATGCCACAGAAGAAGAAGAGAAAAAGGAAGAATATCATCTATTACCTGACAAAGGGAGACTATCAGTGCTTTCAGGAGTGCCTCGTTTCCACACTATTCGATGCCAAGGAGTTGTAAAAGAACAAAGGGTTTCGGTATTGGTATATGGAGGAGCCACACATAATTTCATTGATGCAGCCATGGTGGATAGGAGAAAGATACATGCTGAACCATTCGATGGCTTCACATTCATCATTCCAGGTCACCATACTATGGAGTGTAAAACATGGATTCCAAATCTACAACTCACCATACTTAATTACACATTTTTTGATAGCTTTTATGTGGTTGATGTTGATGATACTAATGTGGTCTTGGGAGTGAAATGGATGTACTCTATAGGGTAACATACAGTGAACTATCAAATACCTGAAATGAGATTCAAAGATTCAGAAGGAAAACAAAGGGTATTGAGAGGAATGCACACCTATATGAATCAAGTAGTGTCATCCCACATCATGAAACACAAGAATGGAAAGGTTTTGGGAGACATTCCTCATGGAAGGCCACCTGATAGAGGAGTAACAAGTTTGCAACATCCTAAATTGAGATTGATTTAGGGCAAGCAATCTTGGGTGGGGAGGACTGTAATGTCCCCATTCAAATAAATTTCAAAAGAGGAAATTCCACCAATCTACTAGTTTCCTAGGTTGGGGTGGAAACATTGGGATTTTGAATAAGGGAGATAATAAACCCCAAATGGACATTAGATTGACATAAATATATTAAAAGGGGTTAAATAAATATTTATGAGAGGAAAATAAGGTGATACTTGGTTATGGAGACACATTGGTGGTGTGGGACCCAGACAAAGCTAGATTCCTCATGACACATGGCATTCTATTCTCACCCATTCAAATACAAGGTGGAGTCTAATGATATTGGGGAGTTGCAAGGTCAATATACTTGGAATGATTCAATGAAGGTTGAATTGGAGTGGAAGAGTAACTCCCATGGAAGAGGAAGAGGCATTTTGGAGCTAGTGGGACACTAGGACTAGATTCCCTAGATCTATGACAACAATGATGAAGATGCTATGACACCTATGACACAAATCAGACCTGAATGCTGACATATGACATATATGACATGTCAGGGCTAAAAATAGCCTCCAAGAAGGTGCACAAGGGAGTTAGAGCAACCAAAGAGACACCCATTCAAAATGAGGGAAGATGGAGACTACGAATTGTTGGACAAGTTGCACACATTGGAATCTCTTCCCAACTTGAGTTGGCATGAGTCTTTTGGGAAGGAATTCAATCCAAGGAGGTCTTTGTAATTTTATAAAATTCAAGAAAAAAGAAGGAGAGTGGATTTTGATCATTTTACATTTTTCTTTTGGAGAGGAGAGTTAGTAGAGTGTTATTCTACTTGCCTTAGCACCAATTTCGAGGGTGAAAGATTCCCATCCTAATTGGAAATTGGAGAGGCCATTCAGACCTTTCATTTGGAGCTACAATGGAGTCATTTGTTTCAGGTTGAAGCTATAGGACAACTCGTGACCACATCTCCTTCAACTTGCTTCTACAACCATTCTTCCATTTCTTGTCATATTCTTGCTCCTTGAGGAGAGGCGCACTTGGTGAGGTGATGATCTCTTTGGGATAGTTCTTGAGGCCCCATATATTTTTAATATGATATATATACTCTATATTTATTGCTCAGAATACTTTCAGATCAAAAATCCAAGATATTTCATGTATAAATGATAAACTATGAATAAATGGTGTCATTTCCCCAATACCTTGTTATTTGCACTTGAAGTGGTATCAAATTGGAGCACCATTAATATGATAAAGAAGTTTTATATTCATTATATAAGCATTGTGAGCAATATTCTTAAGTTTCATAACCATTTATAAAGATTTACTATCATTTCCCCCTATGTTAAAGCTAGTATACAAACACCTGATTTATAGAAGTTGCAGAAGCCTATAGAAACTAATTGATGCTGCATTGGGAAGCCCATTGAAGTCCTTTATCAATACCATGTCTCTGTTCTGAAATTTGGGGAATCCTTACAGTGTTTGGGAATCCATCTTTGTCCCCTACGCTTGGGGGTTTTGAACCTCGATTTTGATTAGTAAAGTTCCCTATTTTTCCCAGATTATAAATGAATGTTGTAGAAGTGTTTTAAGAGTGTCCAGGCATCCATCAACCTCATTTACATTTTTGAATACCTTCCAAACTCATTCAGACCCAATTCAAAACCATTTGGAGCCATTTGGAAGAAGTTGAGTCAATACTAGTCTAAGGGTCGAATTGGCCCAAAAGTGCAATTTTTCCAATTTTACCAAATTTCTTAAAAAGGGACACTACATAATTTTTTTATTTATGTTGGATGCATAATTAAATATCAAGATTAAGTTAAGAATAATATGTTAAATAAGTTAAAAATTGAGCATAACTGCGTTAATACCGATTCACCCCCCCTCTCAGTATTAAATCGATTCCAACAATTGGTATCAATGCGGGTGTCTTTAATAACAAATTAACATCTGGAAGATAGATCCGAGCACAGATATGGAAAAGACGGAAGGTCTTTATACCAATAGAGAACCAAGTTTTGATGGCACCAACTACACCTTCTGGAAGGTTAGGATGGAAGTATATATGCAATCACCGGGAGCAGATGTCTCGCAGTCCATTGTTGATGGTTACAATGTCCCAACAATCGTGCCAATTAATCCAGCAAAAAGGAGAATATATGAATGCAATGCAAGAGCCAGAAACGCACTGCTATGTGTTTTGATAGATAATGATTTTTTCAAGGTTATGCACTGCACCTCAGCTAAGGAGGTTTGGGACAAACTTAGAGGTGTCTATGAAGGTGACGGAAAGGTAAAGAAAAAAAAGTTGTGGAATTACTCGGGGTTATTTGAATACTTGAGAATGAAAGATGAAGAGAACATTACCTCTTACTTCTTAATAGTAGATGATATAGTTAATGCTATCAAAATTCTTAAGGTCACTCTGGAAGAAGAATCTGTGGTACAAAAGAGACTAAGAACTCTTCCCTCAAGATTTGATGCAAAGATATTTGTATTGGAATGCATAACTAATCTTGAAGATCTGACAAAGGACGAGCTTCAGGGGATTTTGACTGCATACGAGATGAGAAATGAGAAAGAGATTCCCATCAGAAAGGAAGCTACTTTTAAAGCCACTAGAAAGGATAAGAACGATCATGATAGAGACTCTTGCAATGAATCAGATGATGAAGAGTCAAATTTTGTGAGGAAGCTGAAAAGAGGACAAGGTAAGTAAAAAAACAAATTACTTTTAAAATGTTTCAAGTGTGGAGGAATAGGTAATTTCACTTCTAAGTGTCCTTACAAAGAAGATGGAGATAATGACATCGATGAAGAATCTAGTTCTCATGAATGTAGAAGTGTGTGCACTCAACACATACCTGAAAAATAAAAGGAGGATTCCAAAACATAAGAAAAGTCTGTACACTGAGGAAGACATCAATGTATCTGAAGGAAGTGACTGCAAAAAAGAACCAAAAGAGGCACTTTTAATGGCCTTTGTGCAAGAATAAAGCAAAGATGAAAAGATAACAGTTCGAAGAGTACTCCAGTTGCGCAAAGCAAACTAGGATCACTAGACAAATATTTCTTTAGTGGATCGTTCAAAACACCTCTGAAGCCTATTACTCCCCCAAAACCAGTTGCAAAAGTCAATACTGATAATCAATCTAAGGAAGAAGAAGATGCTACAGACATTGATTGGGAAGGTGAATTGATTAGTGCCCTGGATAAATTAAATAACTTAAGAAAGAAGAGTAAATTCTTGCAGGAGCAGATGTCGAAGTATGAAGAACGTGATAAGCTATTTTAAGAGTCCCTTGATGCAAAGGTTAGTGAAGAAGTGACCAACTGTAAGATACAACTGATTTGTGCGCAAGGCAAGGTCAAACTGCTTGAGGAAGAGAAAGATGCATTAAAATATTCTTTGGAAGAATTAGCGCAGATGAATAAAATGCTGACAAGTCAACCTGAGTCAAAGGACAAAGAAATATATTGCTCAGAAGACAAGCTGGTGGTGATGAAGGGAAAGAAACAAGTCCAAGATCCCATAGTGAATTGTGCACTTCAAGAAAGCAACAAGTCTAGTATTGAATATGAAGCTAAGAACAAGTTCAAAGGAAGCACATCAATCTTGAAAAAATACTGGAAGATCATAGATCACCAGAAGACAAAACAAGTCTTGGTTATGAAAAGGAATCAAAGAAGGTCTGAGATAGATACCATTACCCAAATCATGTTGATTCCTTCAGGTATGATGGTTCATTCAACAACTACAACTCCTTTCAATATACTAACCAAAGAAGGGTCAATAGGATTAAGTGCACAAGATGCAATCGCTTTGGTCATGTTGCAAAATATTGTCAAACTGTGAGATGCTATGCATGTGATGGTTTTGGATAGAAGGCTATGTAATGTCGAAGGGTAGTAAACTGTCCAGATGAAGACTTATCGCACAAAGGAAATCACATTGCGAGGAATCATAGTAAAAATTATCAAGTACAAAATCAAGATAGAAGTGCGCACAAGAAAACATGGGTAAGGAAATATCCGTAGAAGTGCGCAGAAGAAGCAGACAATCCAGGTACATCCAAAGTAGCAAGCAAATGCTGCTCCTCTTGCTGATCTTGAAAAGATCATGTGAGACCCTCGAATTCAACACGATGCATTTTAGAATTCAAGGAGTATGTTAGTGAATATAGAAGCGTAAAGGTATATGTCGCAGTATTTATCAGAATTGTAGAAAGTTGTGTATTGAGTTAAATTGTTGCATAAAATAGCTTTAGTGTTTCAGGAAAATTGAAGTTGTGTGCATACATTCAGTTTATTACTAAGTGATGATTGTTGCATAAAATCTCATGCATGAGATGGAGTGAATAATAGTTAATTTCCGAGTAAATTATTATGGCACAAAAAGGGAAAACTCTTGCATATAACTGAATGGAGAAAATATACAATCATCGATGGACACGAGTCTGTGCAAAAGGTGCGATTTGTATTCAAAATCAACGTCTTTACGAAATTGCATGAGCCTTATACAATGAAAAGGAACTCCATGCCGAGGCCAAAAAGGCATATAGAAACAAAAACCAGAAAAATTGAATTACAGAAGTAATCTACAGCCGCAGTTTGAGATCAATTTACGAGTCTGGTTGGTGTGCAAGATGAAGCTCCAAGTCCACCGGAACCAGTGCAGTACATCCATAAGACGAGTGCATAGGAAGAAGCTACAAAGTTGTAGACGACGATGGTTCAATATGTTGAGACCGTAATGAGGACAGTTCATCTAGAATCTGTTGCTGTTGGCACTCCAGAAGGTCGACCCGACGAGTTAGATGACTCAATTGTTCATAATTCCTGAAATACACCTGCGACTAAGCGTATTGACGTTGGAACTCTGTTTCCTCAATTTGGCGTTTCCAGACTCTCATGTCAACTCTCAGATGCGTAAATTCATATTGTTGTGTCTAAATAGCAAGTCCCACATTCTCAAGGGAGTTGTTCATTCTCTAGTAGAAGGAGCCCATTGGCAAGTAAGGCAAGAAAGCAAGAGGCAATGCGACAAAAAAGGGCAGAGGTGGAAAATGTGATGAAACATGAATTTTCTTGTTGAGCTCTTATAGAATCAAAGGGATGACCTTTACACGCATATAGTTAATTTGAAGAGATGTGAATTCGATATTGTGCAAATCGAAGAAGGTGGTAGAGTCGCCAAAATTGAATGCGAGAGTTAATAGGTTTTGAAAAGGAGTACAAAAAGCGGAAATCCTCCATGCAACGAATGATGTTACCCCAAAAGGTAAAGTACGATCGTGACACATCATTGTTTCCACACGAACTGAGAGTCATATCCGCTTTAATGCCGAGCTGGCAGATAAATGAAAAATGTGCCAAATATTTGGTTGTCATGGCAATGTATGCGACAAATCCCGATGACAGTGCATTAAATGCAATAGGTGAGACAATCAAACGCAGAAAGGAAAACAAGTAAAATACTTGGTCTCATGTTGTGCAGTTGGCAGGAAATGATGCATGCATGAACCATTGCACAAAGAATGATGAAGTGTGGTGAAAAGAACAAGAGATCAAGATGAAGGAGTAATATAACACCTATATCAGGAAAGCAATCAAAGATAATTATGAAAGCAACACGCAGATTCAGAATATCAACGCAAAATTTCAGCAAAAGAAATGAAGCATAAAGACAGGGGGATTTATCCATGTGAGCAGTAAGTAAATGCCTACGCAAAAGGAAAGAAGAACCTAACATTGCACAAGTAATGGCACCTCTTTACCATTGATGTCAAAGGGGGAGAAAAGCATGAAGATGAAAAGTATACATGACATGAAGTTGAAATAAGGAGAAGAAGCATGAAGCTAAGAAGTAATACAACTGTGGAGAGAAAGCATGAAGTTGAGAAGTAATGCAACTGAAGCAAGAACATGTAGCAACAAAGGAAGAAAGTGAAGCAAATACGAGAAAGAATACATGAAAGAATGTGAAGCATATTATTGGAGAAATGGCATAAAGATGCAGCAGAGCAGTAAAAATGATCATGATGCATGCAATCTACTCAAAAGTAACAGAAAGCACAAGAAGCACAAAAACAGAATGCGCAGATGTAGATGTCAAGGTTCAAACTTGCAAAGAATTCAGGGGGAGTACTGTGACGAACACAAATGAAGCATACAGGTTCAAGAAGATGACTATGCAGAGCTTCATAAGGTGTTGGCATCAATGCCAAAGGGGGAGATTGTTGAACTTTGGTTGTCATTGATGTCAACTAATATCAAAGAGGATGTCAACTGATTCAGTTTGAGTCATTGATGTCAATGAAGTTAAGTGGAATCAATATTCCCATGCCAGCTGGAAGAAGTATTGAAAAGCCACTTTGAAGAAGTATATGCACAAGCAAGATGGTGAAGGATATGGATGCAAAATTTAGAAGCTGCATCCAGTATGAAGAAGTGTGTCCAGGGGTATATCATGCAAATACAGTTTGAAGAAGTACATAAGGCACATTTACTTGAATAGGTCACAACTCCATCCATTCATAGTCCTTCAAGGTACAAGCTAAAGGGTTGGTTTGACAAAAGGTTGAAGAATCCACAAGCAAGCCAAATAATACATGGGACAAAGTCTAGAAGTGCACAAGCAACATGAAACAAGAGATGGTTGAGCAGTTATACAAGTTCTGAAAGCGTGCAAGTCATCACCAATCAGAAAAATATTTCAATTGTTGGAGCGTGCACAAGTTCCAAGAAGGGTGTACCGTTGAAGATAATATATGAGCAAATTCCATAGTCGATGACACAGCAAGTGTGCAATTCCCACAAGTACATACATTCAAAAATTAGGGAGGAATGCAACAATGAAAGATTAGAGGAAGCTAAGGAAAAGATAAGAGTGTTACAAAACATAGTATTGAAATTGGAACTAAAATAAAGACCTGGATTTGAGGGGCTAAGGAGATCTACATCCCATGCTATCTTTATAGGCTCTCTTGGACTTGACCAAATGACAATTATGGAAGAGGAAATAGTTCATCAAATTTTAAGTAAGGAAGGAAGCAAATCCCAACAGTTTTCTTATACATGGTAGGAAGCAAACACAATTAACCCCATCGAGTATCGAACAAAAATCTTTTGAATTTACTGATGTTTTATAAGACAATTTTTTTGCTAGGACAATATGTATTGTTTAAGGCTTTATATAAGGCGATTAATATCACTAGTGCTAGGATTTAAAAAATAAGACACATTAATAATAGTTTTGTGAAAATTTTGAAGTTTATTGGGCATCTTATTCTTCAAATTTAATATTAATTAGTTAGACAAATTGGTCACAACCTTTTTTCATAAAAAATATCATTTTTTGTTAATAATATATATAATGAGAAAAAGTCCCGTGGGTTAGTTAGATCGAGTGGTTGAGAGTTGTTCTTGCAAGCGAGAGGTCTCGGGGTCAAATCCCCGGGTGGTTATGTTGCGATTATTAAGAGGGACTCACTCGATGTCCCCATCGGGTTAGGCTCCGTATTAGAGTCGACGATTAACACCGTAGACATCAGTGACTTCCCAAAAGGTATTCCATGGATGTAGCTAGCACTGATATCCAAGGCGGTGAACCATATTATATATATATATAAAAAAAGAAAAAAAATTCTCTTTAAAATAACATTGGTTAACATGGAAATCATATGATATTGTAATTAACCATTATACCATATAGATTGAACTATATAAAATATAATCTAAGTTTTATTAAAATTAAGTGAATATAAAATTTCTTATTTTAATAAAATATAGAAGAATAATTTTATATGATTTTGAATCTAAGTTTTATGGAAATTAAGTGAATATAAAATTTCTTATTTTAATAAAGTATAAAAGAATAATTTTAGACCTTTTTACTAAATATCATTTTTTATTAAGTTGCAATGTTTAAACTAATAAAAATTATAACACATTTAGTATAATGAAACCATTGACCATAATAAAATATGAGGATTGGTTTTCCTTTAAGCTTATTAATAAAGCCTATATATAAAATTGTGTCATAATAAAATATGAAGATCGGTTTTCCTTTAAGCTTATTGACAAATCCTCTATATATAAAATTGTGTTATCTTTGTAAAGTGATACATATTTCATTTTGTTTCCCACCTATGAGTGAATGTAGACCAAACAAATGTATTATATATGACCTTTTTAACTGCCCCAATATGGAAAAAGTAAAATGACATAAATGTATCCCCATTATTTTTCCACTTTTAGATAACTGTCGGCAAATTAATTAATAAAATAGTGTTTTATTAACACCGAGTAAGTGGAACTGCACCAAATCGATTATTATATTTTGGAAGAATCAAAACCAATCTGATGTTATATGAATTTTTGTTTTTTTACTGAGAAAAAAAATATCTTAATATTATTGCAGAATATTACATTTTTAGATGCTTTTCAGTATTCCAGTTAATCATTAAGGCTTTTTTTCCTTTACAAGACTTTACATCAAGTAAGTGACAAAACCAAAAGAGAACTCTATGACATTTACTTACAACAAGTATATTCATACTATTGTCTTATAATATAAAAGACAAAAATAAAAATCCCATGCTTGCATTGAACTGTTCATAGTCGTTTTATGTCTCCAAAATTAATCAAGTAACAAGGGCTGTGCAACTTGTACTAATAATGACTGGAAATCAGCCCATCATTTTGCATTCTTTGCCACACACATTTTTCCAAAGTTAATCCTATCCCGGATAACTTGTTTGTTTCTAAGTTGTGTTCCATGTATCTATGCTTGAAAGAGATTTCATCAAAGTCTGTACTAGTTCTACGCGTCTCCTCTAGCAGAGTTAGCAACTAAAGACTCTGACAGTGAGATTCCCCCTTCATCCAGTTAATGATTAATTAAGAGTCACCAAAAATAGACAGTTTTTTAATTCCATTCTCTTTTGCCAATCTCAGAGTAAGCCATAGAGCCATTAATTCAGAATAATTGTTGGTTCTAGATCCAACTCCAACACTGAAACTAATTCGTAGATCTTCAGAAATTTGTAGTGTACCTCCTGATCCACATAGTTTCTCCTTGCTAATTTGAGCAGCTCCATAAAGAAAAGCTCTTGGATAACATTTTAAATCCACCTCTGGAATCTTTCTCAGTTTCTTAAATTTATTTTGATTAGGAAAGAACTTGATCATACAAAAGCTCTAAATTACACCGTAAGAGGCATGAATCTATGTTTTCGAATAAAGTTAAGTTTCTTACCCTCCAAATATGTCAGTTTACAGCTGCAGTTAATGCTTTATATTCGCCCACTGCTTGATTGCTGCACCGATTTTTAAAACATACTTCCACTGTATCTCCTTGATAAATATTGTATAAACCTATTTCTTTTTCAATTCCCTTCCAAACCGTCTTGGTATAAACACAATTTACTGCCAAATGCTCATTTGTTTCCTCAACATTCTAGAGGGTTTCATAATCTGGAAGCATCACCTATTATTATGGTGTGGCTCTTAATTTCTTTACTGAAGATGACTCTTATGGTAACTATATTTTTAAGCTAACTATATTTTGAAGATGACTCTTAAGATGACACTTCATATTTTGGCGCTCTTTCTACGTGAGGAGAGGGTTCTTGTAGTTTTGTCTGATGTGATGTCATCTAATTCGGTTCTCAATGATGGGACAAGACTTTTTTCCACAACTAGGCCGGTGGAGGGACACTTGGGATCTATACCGAGTGTGTTGGGAACCTTCCCTTGCACTTCGAACCTTTTTCAAGGTAACCTGAATGTACCGGTGGAATGCGTTGGCTATGTGCAGGGTTTGTCTGAGCCAGGTCCTTGGTTGAGCCCTCGCCGTTACAGAATGGTATATTTTCCCTGCATCAGCCATCCAGTTCTTCTGGGAGGAGCCGTAGTGATGCTGAAAACCCCGGTTTTGTTCTTCGTAAACTGGTGTCGGGGGTTCGAGCCCGTAGCCGACGCCAACATAATCTTGAACTAGTAAAACAAGGTAAAATGTCTCGCATTCTGGGTCGGGACGTCACCTTTGATATGGTGATTGGGATTTCTAAACGTACCCTGCTCGGTCGTTTGGAATATGTTCGGCTCTCTCGCTCGGAGATTGTGGATTTGATGGGTAAGTTTTGGAAACCACTTATTCAGTACGTACCCAGGGTGAATGTGCTCAATAATGGATCCCAGTTCAACTTCCATTTTTTGTCAGAAGAGAGCCTACAACTGATTGAAAGTAGGTTTTGGGTTATTGGAAATGGTTCTCTTGTTTTTTCTCGTTGGCATTCTGGGTTCAACCCTAAAACGGAGAAACCGGTTAAGCGTCATTTGTGGGTAATCCTACCAGATTTCCCTCTGCAATGTTGGTATTTTGGGGGATTTATGTTGATCGCTAATGCTATTGGGCGGTTTATTTTAGTAGAAGAGTTCACTCTTCTTGATACCGATAGAAAGGCACTGCGGTTCCTCGTGGAAATGGAGGTTTCTCAGGGCCTGCCTGACGAAATTGAGGTGCATTGGAAGGAAGGGGTTTTTCTTCAACAACTGGACTATTGGCGTGTCCCTTTTTGGTGTTTTAAATGTCAAAGGACTGGTCATTTCATGGATTCTTGTCCGAGACTTTTGGATAATCACTTGGCTAATGGTCCTGCATTTTCTAATGAGTCCACTCACTCAAAGGACTCTGATACTCTAGCAGCTCGCTCGGTTCCTCTCGATTACCATTCGGCTGTCATCTTTTTGGGTAAGTTCCTTGACTCCATTCTTGTTTTAAAAAAAATTATGTATGTTGAGGAGTTGAAACACTCTTTTATGGAGGGTTTGGTCGACGATTATGTTCCTTTACACCCTCCGTTGGTTTCCACTCTTGTTGGTTTTGATACAGATGGAGCCTCTCTGGGATTTTGTGGACCTCTAGATGAACACACTTGGGCCTATTTCATCCCCCCGTTATTAGGTCTAGGGTTCGGCTTAGCCTCTCCTTCGGGAGCACGGGATATGGGGGATACTTTTTCTACTCCTTTGGCTGGACAGATCTCTCCCGAAAATACAAGCTCTGAGGGTGGGGATTTGTAGATAAATTGCTTGTCGATCTTCTCGGGTAATCCTACTAGTGCCGATATACTTCCTATATCTTCTATTCGTCTTCAGAATGTCACTACCCGGAAGAAACGAGGGAAGAAGTTAGTGTCTGAGAGCCTTGTTGTGAGTACTGATGAAAATCCCCTTTCCTTTGTTAACCCAAAACTGTCCGAAGTTACTTCTGTGGGTCGTGTTCTGACTAGTCGATCATCGGCTAACTCCTATCTTGAGGTCCTTAGAGCTAATATACCTCTGGACTTTGTTCCTTAATGTTACTTCTAACCCTAAATATTAGAGGGTTTGGTAGTTTCTCCAAACAAACTGCCCTTAAATGGCTCATTACCTCTACAAAACCCGACCTCATTCTCTTGCAAGAAACCATGGTTCCCTCCCTTAAGGCATGTGAAGTTTTTCTCAAGCTTTTTCCTTCCTGGAATTGTTGTGCGTGTGATTCTCTTGGTCTCTCTAGGGGTCTCTTGTCTACTTGGAATCCCCTCACTTCACATTTTACCTCATTCTCAGCCGATCGTGGTATTCTATTGGAAGGAAATTTCAAAGATCTTGACACAGTTGTACGAGTTCTCAATATGTATGGTCCTTACAATCATAAAAATGAGTTTTGGGCTAAACTATTTCCAAAGGGTCTTTTTAATGACCCTTCCCTCATCCTTGCAGGTGATTTGAATCTCACTCTTTTCATCTTTGGAGATTAGGGGCTCTTGTAAGTAGGAGGACCCCTTTTCTGGTTTTTTCCGGGATTCCTTTGAATCTACTAAGCTTATTGATGTCTCTCCTACGGTTCTGGTTCCTACATGGAACAATGGTCGCTTGGGTAAGAACGGTTATGCAAAGCGGATTGACCGGTTCCTTATCTCTGAAGAATTGAGCTATTGCATTGGAAATTACAGGTTGTGGTCCGTCTCTTCCGGTATCTCTGATCATAAATCTGTTTTTATGGAATTCGACCTAATTGTGTCAAAGAAAAGATATCCTTTCAAGTTTAATCATAGTTGGTTGCAGGAGGAATATTTTTGTGCGTTGGTTCAGACTAAATGGTTGGAGTATTCTCAGAAACCCTTCAATTCAGTGACTTCGACTTTGCTTTATAAGCTTAAGATGTTGAAGTTTGATGTTATACGTTGGCATAAGGAGATGGTTGACAGGAAGCAAGCTGATTTAACTGCCATTGAATAGCAGTTAAATTTATTGGAGGAGAAGACATAAGTTTTTTTTTTTTGTGATGATCAAAAGGCCATCCGGGCTAGTTTAGAATCTAAAAAACAACAGATTTTGCTTCAAGATGAAGAAGCTCGGTGATTGAAGAGATGGGCTATTTGGTTGCAATGTGGTGATAAGAATACTAATTTTTTCCAGAAATTTGCTAGCATGAGAAGGAATATTAATACTATATGGTAGTTAGATGGTTCTAATGGTTGTTCACTGAAGGATCAATCCTCATTGGAGAAAGGTGTTGTGGACTTCTTCAAGGATGTCTATACTTCGGAAGAGCAGGATACCCTTCTTGATCAATTACAGGTGGTTGGAAATTATCCTCACATTTTTCCTGAGGAGCCAGGAAATGATATCTATGTTGTTGTCACTTTGGAAGAAATTCGTTTGAGTCATTGATGTCAATTGAAGTTAAGTGGAATCAATATTCCCATGCCAGCTTGGAGAAGTATTGAAAAGCCACTTTGAAGAAGTATATGCACAAGCAAGATGGTGTTTTTGTTTTTTGTTTTTTGTTTTTGTTTTTTGTTTTTGTTTTTGTTTTTGTTTTTGTTTTTTGTTTTTGTTTTTGTTTTTGTTTTTGTTTTTTTTCTCTGATGATCAAAAGGCCATCCGAGCTAGTTTAGAATCTAAAAAACAACAGATTTTGCTTCAAGATGAAGAAGCCTGGTGATTGAAGAGATGGGCTATTTGGTTGCAATGTGGTGATAAGAATACTAATTTTTTCCAGAAATTTGCTAGCATGAGAAGGAATATTAATACTATATGGTAGTTAGATGGTTCTAATGGTTGTTCACTGAAGGATCAATCCTCATTGGAGAAAGGTGCTGTGGACTTCTTCAAGGATGTCTATACTTCGGAAGAGCAGGATACTCTCCTTGATCAATTACAGGTGGTTGGAAATTATCCTCACATTTTCCCTGAGGAGCCAGGAAATTATATCTATGTTGTTGTCACTTTGGAAGAAATTCGTTTGAGTCATTGATGTCAATTGAAGTTAAGTGGAATCAATATTCCCATGCCAGCTTGGAGAAGTATTGAAAAGCCACTTTGAAGAATTATATGCACAAGCAAGATGGTGAAGGATATGGATGCAAAATTTAGAAGTTGCATCCAGTATGAAGAAGTGTGTCTAGGGGTATATCATGCAAATACAGTTTGAAGAAGTACATAAGGCACATGTGTACTTGAACAGGTCACATGTCCATCCAGTCATAGTCCTTCAAGGTACAAGCTAAAGGGTTGGTTGGAAAAAAGGTTGAAGAATGCACAAGCAAGCCAAAGAATACATGGGACAAAGTCTAGTGTGCGCAAGCAAGTCAAGTGGAGTGCGCAAGAAACATGAAACAAGAGACGATTGAGCAGTTATACAAGTCCTGAAAGCGCGCAAGTCATCACCAATAAAAAAAAACTTTCAATTGTTGGAGCGCGCACAAGTTCCAAGAAGGGTGTAACGGTTGAAGTTAATATATGAGCAAATTCCATAGCCGATGACACAGCAAGCGTGCAAGGCCGACAAGTAATGTACCATAAGGGTCAAAGTCCTACCAAGTCGAAGAGCATGTATGCGAAAACTCAACAAAGCATTGATATATCAAGTACGCAAGACCCACAAGTGATGGTACATCAAGGGTGAAAGTACCACCAAGTCTAGGACCATGTATGCATAGATCCCACAAAGAAAGGACACATCAACGGTGTAGAATATGACATGTGGAAAAATCACAATCCGTAAATCAAGGAAGAAGGAATGCCACAAGCAACTTGTGGACATAAAATCCATGTAGGACATGAATAAATAAGGAAGCAAGTAGGGGGTTTGAAGTAAGCTTGATGGAGAGGTTGAATAGATTCTAAGTGGATGATACATATTTATATTTGGGGCATCAAGGGATCGAGGTACAAAACAATATGATCTAGCGAGGAGACGAGTGCGCACATGCAGAAGAATGATATAACTCATGGTGCGCAGAATGATGCTATAAATCTATGACGGTTGCACAAAGACAGAAAGGAAGAATGCAGAGAATGCGCAAGTGCGTGAAGATTGAATGATCGTATTGCAGATAGCACGCAGAGTGTCACAGATGTTTTTGAAGAAATAAGCGCATAGACATAACTAAAGTATATTAGAAGATGCGCATAATTTTAGCTGATGCATGAAGGTTGAAGTGAAGTGTTCAAAGTAGAGAATTCCATCGGATGCACGATGCCAGAAAAACACCAAAATCTTGTATCCGCATCATCATTGTAATGTCCCCATTTTGACCCTTATAATATTTTGGGCTATAATGTAAATATTGTATGCATATTAGGTATGATTCCTAGTGTGGAGCTCAAGGCCAAGGCCCCGCTAGTGAACGCTCGACCTTGAAGAGGCAAGTATTGGATATTATGCTACCCATGTGCTAGTGAACCATGGGAATTGTAAATATGCATTTTAATATAAATTCCCACAACTAGCTATGGAATGCAACAAGAGATTGGGGCATGATGTTTACAAAGAATTGGGGGGGAATATTCAAACCCTTGCACCAATCAAGTCAAGCCAAGTTTCAATGAGAGAACCCATGAACCCTCAACTACCCATGTTGACTTTTGTGCCCAATCATTCATTTCTCCCAAGAGTTGGTTGAGGTAGTTAATGCCTTGGGAATGGAGAGGTATGGCTGTCCAAATTCGAGCATGGGAAAGCCACCCTTCCTAGAAATTTGTGTTTGGCTTCTTGGGAAAGAAAAGACCCACGAATTTTCTCCCCAAGCCATTTCTTCACCCATCAGTTTTTCTCTCTCACGAGCTGGGATTCACCTGGGCATTTTCCCTCCACGTTTTTCTGTGTTCTCCCTCATTCTCAGTTGGGAGAAGGGAATTTTTATGTTGTATAACAGTGGGGAAGAAGGGGAATCGATTTGGGGGTTTGATAGAGGCTATTTTGACCCACTGAATGCTCATACATTTGTGGGAGAAGTCGGTTTTCTTCCCTGGGGTTGATTCTCTCTTCCCACAATCCGTTTTGGGTGTGAAACGATTTGGGGAAAACCGATAGACCCTAATTTGTAATCCATTGTTGAAAATGTGTATCCATTCCCAATTTTGGAGTTTGTTGTGTGTAAGAGAATATTGGGGATGAGATGGGTATCCATTGATTTGGCTGTGCTGAGCTTTAGAGTCCCTTTTTCCTTGTAGATATCATGCCCAGCTCGGGGGTGGTCTCTGAGTGCTAAAAGAATATAGGCTGGGAAGAGACCTATGGTTGGGTGGAACGTTGCAGCGACATAGCTAGTTGCTTGGGACAACATTACAGTGAGATAAATATATTCTCTTATGTGTATTTACTTCTGCACTGTTTTAATTAATGGATGGTTGTTCTTGATATGGTGGATGCATGTGAAAAATGTGTGTGGATGATGTCTTATTCGCCTGTGCATGTTTGCTTGATTTGCATCTGCACACATATGCATTTTATTTGTAATGCAAATGTTTATATTTATATGAATCATGAATGTTGAAATGGGCTAAGTTTTATAAAAGCCCAGATTTTCGTATCATGTTCCCTTCCTTGCATTAGATCCACGGGAGGGGACATGACAATCATGATGATGATCTGAGGCAAGTGCGTTGAATTGAAAGGACGTATCATATGATGCACAACATGTCACAGATTTTCTGAAAAACTGTGACACTTAAACTGAATGGACACATCTCAAAAAGTACGCAGTTTCATTTGATACTGGTGCATGATCTCATAAGAACAAGCTATCAATTGAAACACAATATTAGTTGGTGCAGTTGCGCAGAAGCATAACAACAGAATGAATTTGGCGCAGAGTATAGGATCAGTTGAAGTAGCACACAGTACATGAAGTGAGTCATCAGTAGAAGTGAAAAATTGAGTGGAATGAGAAGTCAAGTGATGTATGCAGGGAAGTGACAACAATACGACTGCATACAGAAGGTGCGCACAACAGAACAAACACCGGAAGAACATAAGTGTGGAAGTTCAGTAAGGAATCATCTCATCTTGTATATTTGGGCGCTAGGACGAGGTAAGGAGCACGAGGTCGTAGCATCCTTCTAGTTGGTGTTGGAGAACACAGGGAGTTGGTGCTTCCTTCAGGTCGGTGTCTGTAAAAATAGGGGGTCGATGCCTCCTTCCAGTTGGTGCTGGTAAACACAGGAAGTTGGTGCTTCCTTGAATGTAATATTTTCATTACAAAAGAGCATTCCGTGGTTTTATCCCGTTTGGGTTTCCACGTCAAAATTCTGTGTGTTCTGTGTCTTGGTGCATATGTGGAATGAATGTTTTATTTATGTTGGATGCATAATTAAAGATCAAGATTAAGTTAAGACTAATTTGTTAAAGAAGGTAAAAATTGATCATAATTGCGTTAATACTGATTCAACCCCCCTCTCAGTATTAAATCGATTCCAACAGTTTATCTCTGCTCACGAGAAGGTGGGAGACATGGAGGAAGGAATGGGAGAAAAATATTCCAAGGACATACAAGTAACACAATGCAATTGATCAAGGCAAAAGCATAGGTTAAGAAGCATAAATGCAAGTACGTACATTCAAAAATTAGGGAGGAATGCAACAATGAAAGATTAGAGGGAGCTAAGGAAAAGATAAGAGTGTTACAAAACATAGTATTGAAATTGGAACTAAAATAAAGACCTGGATTTGAGGAGCTAAGGAGAACTACATCCCATGTTATCTTTGTAGGCTCTCTTGGACTCGACCAAATGACAATTATGGAAGAGGAAATCGTTCATCAAAATTTTAAGTAAGGAAGGAAGCAAATCCCACGAATTTTCTTATACATGGTAGGAAGCAAACACAATTAACCCCATCGAGTATTGAACACAAATCTTTTGAATTTACTGATGTTTTATAAGACAATATTTTTGCTAGGACAATATGTATCGTTTAAGGCTATATATAAGGCGATTAATATCACTAGTGCTAAAATTTCAAAAATAAGACGCATTAATAATAGTTTTGTGAAAAATTTGAAGTTTATTGGGCATCTTATTTTTCAAAACTAATATTAATTAGTTAGACAAATTGGCCAAAACCTTTTTAAATAAAAAATATCATTTTTTGTTAATAATATATATAATGAGAAAAGGTCTCGTGGGTTAGTTAGATCGAGTGGTTGAGAGTTGTTCTTGCAAGCGAGAGGTCTCGGAGTCAAATCCCCAGGTGGCTATGTTGCGATTATTAAGAGGGCCTCACTCGATGTCCCCACTGGGTTAGGCTCCGTATTAGAGCCGGTGATTAACACCGTAGACATCAGTGACTTCCCGGGAGTATTCCGTGGATGTAATTAGAACTGATATCCAAGGTGGTGAACCCCATTATATATATATATATATAAAGAAGACGACAAATTCTCTTTAAAATAACATTGGTTAACATGGAAATCATGTGATATTGTAATTATACCATATAAATTGAACTATATAAAAAAAATTCAAAGTTTTATGAAAATTGAGTGAATATAAAATTTCTTATTTTAATAAAATATAGAAGAATAATTTTATAGGATTTAAAATCTAAGTTTTATGGAAATTAAGTGAATATAATTTTTTATTTATTTTAATAAAGTATAGAAAATAATTTTAAACCTTTTTACTAAATTACATTATTAATTATAAATTTTTTATTAAGTTGCAATGTTGAAACTAATAAAAATTATAACACATTTAGTATAATAAAACCATTGACCATAATAAAATATGAGGATTGGTTTTCCTTTAAGCTTATTAATAAAGCCTATATATAAAATTGTGTCATAATAAAATATGAAGATGGTTTTCCTTTAAGCTTATTAATAAAGCCTCTATATCTAAAATTGTGTTATCTTTTTAAAGTGATACATATTTCATTTTGTTTCCCACCTATGAGTGAATGTAGACCAAACAAATGTATTATATATGACCTTTTTAACTGCCCCAATATGGAAAAAGCAAAATGACATAAACGTATCCCCATTATTTTTCCACTTTTAGATAACTGTCGGGAAATTAATTAATAAAATAGTGTTTTATTAACACCGAGTAAGTGGAACTGCACCAAATCGATTAATATATTTTGGAAGAATCAAAACCAATCTGATGTTACATGAATTTTTGTTTTTTAGGTAGAAAAAAAACTCTTAATAGAATATTACAATTTTTTAAGATACTTTTCAGCATTTCAGTATTCCAGCTTCTGTCGAACATTAAGGCTTCCTTCCTTTATCAGATTTTATATTAAGTAAGTGACAAAACCAAAAGAGAACTCTATGACATTTGCTTACAACACGTATATTTATACTATTGTCTTGTAATATAAAAGATAAAAATAAAAATCCCATGCTTGCATTGAATTGTTTATAGTCGTTTTATGCCTCCAAAATTAATCAAGTAACAAGGGCTGTGCAATCTGTACTAATAATGACTGGAAATTAGCTCATTGTTTTGCATTCTTTTCCACACACCTTTCTCCAAAGTTAAGCCTATCTTCGATAACTTGTCTGCTTCTAAGTTGTGTTCCCTGTATATATGCTTGAAAGAGATTTCATCAAAGTCTGTACTAGTTCTATGTGTCTCCTCCGGCAAAGTTAGCAAGTAAAGAATCTGACAGTGAGATTCCCCCTTCATCCAGTTAATGATTAATTGAGAGTCACAAAAAATAGACAGTTTTTTAATTCCATTCTCTTTTGCCAATCTCAGAGTAAGCCATAGAGCCATTAATTCAGAATAATTGTTGGTTCCAGATCCAACTCCAACACTGAAACTAATTCGTAGATCTTCAGAAATTTGTAGTGTACCTCCTGATCCACACAGTTTCTCCATGCAAATATGAGCAGCTCCATCAAAAAAACTCTTGGACAACATTTTAAATCCACCTCTGGAATCTTTCTCAGTTTCTTAAATTTCTTTTGATTAGGAAAGAACTTGATCATACAAAAGCTCTGAATTACACTGTAAGAGGCATGAAATTCTATGTTTTCGAATAAAGTTAAGTTTCTTACCCTCCAACTATGTCACTGTACAACTGCAGGTAATGCTTTATATTCGCCCACTGCTTGATTGTTGTACCAATTTTTAAAACATACTTCCATTGTATCTCCTTGCTAAATATTGTATAAACCTATTTATTTCTCAATTCCCTTCCAGACCGTTTTGGTATAAACACAATTTACCGCCAAATGCTCATTTGTTTTCTCAACATTCTTACATAAGCAACATCTTCCAGGACCTGACCAATTCCTATTTTGCAAATGATCCCATGTTAAAGCCTTATCTGATAAAAGGTGCCAGAGCAGGATTTAGGAGTTCATGGGGCACTGAAGATTCCATAAGGCCTTCCACCATCCTCTTGGTTTAGTCTGTTGGTATTTTTTCAGAAGTCTCATACCAATCTTTGGAGTATAAATACCGTTTGCAGCAGGAGACCAAATTAGTTTGTCCAAACAGTCTAGAATTTTTATGTGATTTTCAATTAAATTCCCAATGTACTCCACCCAACAAGTTTTTTCCTCCCCTTCAAAGTTCAACTGTTCTATTGAGATCCAATCTCCAATTGCATTTCTAATTTGATTGAGAACTTCGAATCTTTCATCATGAAGCTTTTGGATCATTCCTAAAGGGAGTAAATGGGAATTTCCACTTCCTATCCAGGGATCAACCTCTAGTCTGACTTTCAAACCTGAGCCTACCTTCCAAGAAAGTCCATCCTCAATCAAGGAAAATGATTGTAATGGTGCCCTCCAAATAACAGAAACATTCCTAGTAGATTTTATAGGATTTATGATCCAGTCTTCTAAAGAAGCAGGCTTTATATATTTATGAAGAATCAATCACCTTTACCCATAATCCTTTTCCTTCAAGTAATCTCCATATAGTTTTAGCTGCAAGGGCTGTAGAGAAAGGGATCAATTGCTTAACTCCCCATCCACCCATGTCTGTAGGCAAAGAAATAACCTTCCAACTTACCCAAACAATACCTTTGTTCTCCAAATTGCCCGACCAAAAAAACACATTAACAGAGATGAAATCTTATTTAGGACTCCTTTAGGTATCCAAGATAAATCCCAATAGACTGGTATAGCTGTCAACACCGCATTAATTAAAATCAGTCTGTCCCCTTTCGAGAGCCACCGTAGACTCCATATGCTAATTCTCCTTTCACATTTTCTTATAAGCCATTCCCAATCTTTAAAACCATAGGCCGAAGCTTTTTGGTTGAACCCAATATATTTCAATCCTTGTTCCAGTTTGAATCCTTTAAAGCCCAGGATAGGGCTGAGCCTGCATAGTTCCTCCTCTTCAATTCCTTCTCCAAGCAGTAGAGATTTTTCATTGTTAACATTCATCCCCGAAGCGTTACAAAAAAGGATAATGAGATCATTCAGTGTTTCTAGTTCTCTTAAATTTCCTTCACTGAAAATTAGACCATCATCTACAAACAATAGATGTGTAAGAGATAAATGATTACCCAACGATATTCCTTTGAAGCTTCCAATGCCTTTAGCATATAACAGAACCCTACTAAGTCCTTCAACAACTAAGATGAATAGTAAAGGTGAGAGTGGGAAACCCTTCCTTAGACCTCTTCCAGGTCTGAAGAAATGTGAAGCTTTGCCATTTATCAGGACAACAAAAGAAACTAAAGACACACAACTTAATATCCAATTTATAAATGAATTGCAGAAGCGAACCTGTGATAGAATCATCCTAAGGTAAGCCCAACTCACTCGGTCATAGGCCTTTGAGAGGTCTATTTTTATAACTGTAGCCTTTAGATTCCTTTGTCTAATTGTGTGCATGCCTTCCTGAGCCACTCCAACAACTTCATGTATTTGTCTTCTTGGGAGAAACCCAAACTGTTCGTCAGAAATATTAGTAGCTAGTAGGTTCTTTATTCTTTTTCCAATGATTTTTGCAATAATCTTATATATGCTATTGCATAGAGCAATAGGTCTGAACTCATCAAAGGAGTCAGGATTATCAACTTTCAGAATAAGAGAGATAAAGTAGTATTGAAAGCCCCCAAAATTATTCCATTCTTTCAAGATTCCTCTATGACTCTGAGAAGGTCTTCTCTCACAGTATTAAATAGCCCCAAAAAGTACTCAATACGTATACCATCAAGACCCTTACATGAATTTATATTATATTGTTTGTGTTTTAATGTTCATGTTATGGTTTATGTATATTAAGATTTGTTAATCTCATTAGTAACATGGTTATAATTGAAATTTGCGTGTGAATGTTTTTATAGTGTTTAAATATTTTGTAATTTTTTAAGATTTTTTGTGAATAATGGTTTAGAAATGATCAACATGTTTCGAGTGGACATTCTACCCATCTTCAGGATCAAACGATTTTATATGGATCTTGAAGATGGGTGGTCCACTCTAAATGCGTCAAATGTTTCTAAACCATTACACAGTGGAAACTTAGAAGATTTATACAATATAATTCAAATTTTATTTGTTAGTGAAGCATCAGTTATGATTATAAAACCGTATTGTCTTCAAAACATTTAAAAAATATTATTGTAATTCAAATGTATCAGTATACCAGCATCGATCCATGTTAACTCTTGCTCTACCAAGAATTGAGAGGGATCAAATCCCTTGAGGTGCAAACCTTTCCTCAAGGTTAGCACTCTAAAAGGGGTTTACAAATAAAAGGATTTGATACCTCTCGACACTTGGTAGAGCCAGAGTTAAGATGGATCTACGTTGATTAAGGAAAACAATATATTTATTTTTTCTATAAATATTGATATAAATATTTTTCATTCCAATTCTCTATTAATTATATTTCATAATTGCAGAATAATATGACTAATGAAGATATTATATTTTTAATCATAATAATATTATTTTTTTCTTAATCTTCTAAATTTTGAACCGTTATGTTTGTCACTTCAAAACAACATTGAAATCTACACTTCCACTTTTAATAACTTATTGAATTTCTATCTTATTAAATATGAATTCTTGTAATAATGAAAGCCGAACTAAACAAGTGCCACATTTAATATGATAAAGTAAACCTGCATAAATACACGAAAAATTGTTATCACATAATTCACACAATTATTAATTAAATTTTCATAATATATATTCTTAACTTTTTATTCATATAGTTCATCGCATTAAAAGATTGTTATATTAGAAATTGTCATGATGCAGTTAGTCATGAGGACTGGAATGCTTACACTTATAAGTATTTTTATTTTGGAATTATATAAAAGATCAACAGCTTGCATATATGTACTACAAATTCATGATGAGTTTTTTTTTTATATTTTTTTTTAAGAGCTGACATATGCCATGTTAGCGTGACAACCACGACATATCTCACTAACTTGGGTTGTAGAAAGCGTCTCTTTGGCACAATAATATATTATAAAAGACATTTTTGTAATTGAAATGTATTATAAGTAATTAATGAAATAATATTTAAAGTTAGAAGATAAGTGGCATCACAATTCCTTGGGATTTTTAAAATAGTTACAAGCTTGATCTGTTGTGTTGTATCATATTTATTTACGTAGAGTAATATCCATTTGAATCCTATAAGGATTAGACGATTGTGGATGTGTGGTTTAATGCCATCACCTAGAGCTGATATGTGCCATCTCTCTTTGTTATTCATCTCTGGTTTAGGGGAGAGAAAAAAAAACGATCTCACTCAATGTTGAAATCTCATAACTTGGGATGATGGCTAATCACCATGGACATCTCGATAGGTGTGCATTTTGTGAAAATCCTAACCTCCATAGATTTGTTGTAGATGTGAAATGAATTGCAATGTTAGACAAGAATGTTTATTTCTGTTCATGAGGAGGTGGGGGGCATGGAGGAAGGAATGGGAGCAAAAATATTCCATGGACATAACCATAACACAAAGACAATTGATCAAGGAAAAAGCACAGGTAAAGACGCACAAAGGCAAGCACGTGCAATTGGAAATTAGGGAGGAAAGAAACAATGAAAGACTAAAGGAAGTTGAGGAGAAGATAAGAGTGTTACAACACAAAGTATTAAAATTGGAACTAGGACAAAGACCTGAATTCAAGCAGCTAAGAAAATCTACATCCTATGCTTTCTTTGTAGGATCTCTGGGACAAATGACAATTATTGAAGAGGACATCGTTCATCAAAATTCTAAGCAAGAAAGGAAGCAAATCCAAACAATTTTCTCATACATGATTGGAAGCAAACACAATACCCCATGAAGTATCAAACACAAATCTTTAAATTTATTGATGTTGTATAAGACAATTTTTTTTCTAGGACAATATATATTATGTAAGGTTTTATTTAAGCCAATTAGTTGGCACTAATTTTAGAATTTCAAAATAACACATTAATAATAGTTTTGTGGAAAATTTGAAGACTTTTGAAGTTTATTGGACAATTTTATTCTTCAAACTCTATATTAATTAGTTAGACAAATTGGTCCCAACTTTTTTTAATATTTTTTTAATAATATATTAAATAAAAAAAAATCACTTGGAAATAACATTTGCTACATGAAAATCATGTGATATTGAAATTCACAATTATCACATAATATGGAAGTGTAAAACAAGAAATAAGTTCTAAGTTTTGTTAGATAGTTTGTTTGGAAATTAAATGGATACAAACTTTATTATTTTAATAAAAAATATATAGAAGTAGTTTAAACTTTATATGATTTGGATTTTTTTCAATTATAAATTGCAATTTTTCATTACTTAAATTGTATCCATTTAAATATTTATTTTGTATATAAATTGTGCAATCTTAACAACTAATATATGCAATTCTAATAACTCTTTTGGATTTTTCACTAAATTTTAGACAAAAATGATTAGGAAAATATCACAAGAGACAGTATAGATTTGGTTAAGCTTATCAAATTTAAATGTTCTCTCAAATCCAAGTTGTTTTTGTGGTTGGCCCTACACAATAAGGTTCTAGTGTGAGACAAAATGATCCGCAAATTTGGGCAAGGCCCAAGCAGATGTTCACTATGTAAGGAAAATAACGAGAACATTAACCATTTGTTTATTCATTGTCCATACATATCTAGGATGTGTGAATATCCTTCATAGGTTAAGGGCATACAATTCAATTGGAATGATCTAGTGTTGCACGAATCTTTGCATGCATGGCTTAATTGTGAGGATTATAAAGACTATCGAGGTCTACCTGTCTTAATGATCTGGGGGACCTGGGTGGCAAGGAACAATGTTATATTTAATGATATCTTGATTACGCCTCACATATATGCTGCAAAAGTCTAGCTATGCTTAGTCACTCCCCTCAAGATGACGTGCCTCCAAAGGTGAGAATGATTGTAGAGGAGGACATTGATAGAACATTTTGTTGTCCTACTTTGATCCAACCTCACGGGACTCGCTAGCCATGGGAAGTGCAGGGGGCATTTTACATCTGACTGAATTCCATTGGATTAAGTTCTTGCCAAGGCTGTGCATGAGTATAAACAACAGTGCAGAGATCCCAAAAAAACATCATATTGAAGCCTATATATGAAGAACTTTCCATACTTGCATGCTTATTTCAGGAAATCAACTTTCAACAAAGCTTTAGAGAGAGGAATACATTGGTTGATCAACTGTCCAAGAATGACCTTCAAGTGGGTAATGGTATGTGGCAACTATTGGAGCAAGTAAATGAAACTATTACATAGTATGATTCAGGACTACATCCTGGTTGATAATAATTATTTGCCGGCATTTAGGAGGAAATGTGGAGGAAATGTACATACCTGTAGGTTTGTCTAAAAGTCCATGCATCTAAAGTATTATTAGAAACTACACTTTTGTTTTTATGGTTTGGACTCTGTTTTTTTGCAATTTTAAGGATTAGAATCTATTTACATATTAAAAAAAAATGATTTATAAAGGAAAGAACTTGTTTCCCATCTTTAGATATTTATGTAGTAAGCAAGATCCGATATGAACTATTGTTAAATTAGTCTATTGAAGTTTTATGTATGAAAATATCTATATGGTCTAATCGTTTTCTTTAATATAAAATGAGCTAAGAAAAAACCCTCATATAAAATTGTTCGATTTATTATGTGCTTGTTTGATTTTTTTTTTTTTTTTTCACGGTAGGTGAATTGGCGCACTCTTTAGAGTGAAGACCCACGAATACACAACGAAATCAATAAATCTGGGTTCAATACACAGCAAGGTCACATTGTCCAGAATCGATCCCAAGTGGAGACGACAACAGCCGACAGCCCCAGCCACTCGGGATATACATTTGCCCCTAGAATAGTTCGATTTACTGTGTGTTTATTTTAAAAAGTGAATACATATTTTATTTTGTTTCTCAACAACGAATAGTGCACCAAGCACTTTAAAATGACAAATGTAAGCCCTTTTAACTGCCCCGATATGGAAAAAGCAAAATGACGCAAAGCATCTCAGTTTGTAGTTTCCACTTTTAGACACAAATTAATTAATAAAATAATGCTTTATGAACACGAGTAAGTGGAACTACAACATATCAATTATTTAATAAAATAATGTTTTATGAACACGAGTAAGTGGAACAACGACATATCAATTAATAAATTAATGTTTTATTAACACCGAGTAAGTGGAAGTACAACATATCATTTAATATATTTTGAAGAATCAAAACCCATCTTATGTTACATGAACTTATGTCATATTGTTTGTGTTCTAACATTCATGTTATGGTTTATGTTTATTAAAATGTGTTAATGTCATTAGTAACATTGTTATAATTGAAATGTGAAATGTTATTGAAATACCATATGTGATTATAAATTCGAACTCTCTTCAATATGTTAAAAGAAACATGATTGTAATTAAGATATATTATAAACACATAATATAATTTGAGAGAGAGAGATTTTGTTTTTTCGGAATGGTTGAATGGAGACTAGAACGTAGAGCACCATGACTTGTCGAGGGGATGCAATTACTAAATTTTGTCACAAGTATGTTAACCACATAAAGAATTGTAATACCATTTGGAAAATAAAAAATGCTTTAGGGAAGGAAGTGAATAGTTTCGAAGACATAGCAAAAGCAGGGATAAACCATTTCGAGTCTTTTTAAATCCGAAGGATCCAATAATATAGCCGAAGTAGTAAGAATTGGCCAATCCTTTCCTGAAATTGGAGAAGATGAAGATAATGAAATTCTGATGAAGGAGGTTACCGACAATGAGATAGAAGGAGTACTTCACATGCTAAACAATGACAAAAGTCTTGGATTTGATGGCTTTGCAGCTGAATTTAGGCTTGTACAATGTATTAGGTCAGGATTTGCTAAGAGTGGTAGAGGATTCCAAAAAGAATGGGAAGATGTTAGCGACATTCGATGCTACTTTTCTAGCTCTGGTTTCGAAGGCTGATAACCCTGATTCTTTTGATCAATTCCGGCCAATTTCGGTCGATTGCGCTCTATAATACTATCTATAAGATAGTTACGAAAATCATAGCTAGCTGAACTAAACCTTTACTTTCATCTAGCATTACTGAAGAACAATTTGGTTTTATGCCAGGTATATAGATCCACAGTATTATTGGGCTGGCACAGGGAGGATTCCATTCAATTAGATTGAACAAGTGAAAGTCTTTCGTTATAAAAATTGATCTATCGAAGGCTTATAATAGGGTTAGTTGGATCTACTTGAGGACAATGCTGACTCAATTGGGGTTTGGGTTTTCTTTTATTAAATGGATAATGTGTTGCATCACTTCTGTATAGTTTTCTATTTTGGTTAATGGAGCGGCTTCAAGATTCTTCATCCTGGACGAGGTATTAAACAAGGTTGTCCACTAGGTCCATTGCTCTTTCTTATAGTCATAGATGGTCTTAGCAGGGTTATTTTATCAGCGAAAAAGACTGGCAGTTTTAAAGGACTCAATATTGGGTGTCGGTTTTGGCTAACCCATATTTTGTTCGTCAATGATATTCTAATATTTTGCGACGGATCTATTCAGAACTCAGAAAATATTTCTTCTATCCTAAGGTTATTTTGTGTAGGCATGGGAATGATGGTCAATGAAGGGAAATCTATCATAGCTGGTGAAGGCGTAGTAGAGGAGGCCTCGTTAAGGTATAAGAACGTTTTTCTGTTCATCTATATGTACCTAGACAATGGAATGAACTATCTTGGTTTTAATTTAAATTCGGTGTCATATGCCAAAAAAGATTGGGAATGGCTTATTGTAAAGTATGAAAAGTGAATCGCAAATTGGAGTTATTAGTATTCAATGAAGGTAGGTAGATTGGTTCTTGCAAAATTAGTTTTGGAGGAAACTCCGATTTATTGGATTACTATTTCTTGGATTCTGAGAGGCATTCTGGATGCTATTCAGAAGCTAATCCTTCAGTTTTTTTGGTCAGGTGGACTAGACTGAAAAGGTACAATCTTGATTAAATGGAAAAAAACTAGCAATTCCAAAATCTCAAGGAGGTCGGGGCTTAAAAAACATTTATGCATTCTCAAAAGCACTAGCAACAAAGAGTGCGTGGAGACTAATTAATGGCTTAGGGATTTGGAAAGTTGTAGTCACTTAGAAATATATAGCTCCTTACTCCATTCTAGAATGGATCCATAGACCCTCCAAATCCACTCGGAATGTTTTATTATGTGAAAAGCAATTGTTTTATCATTTCATGTTATTTGGAATGGCCTTACTTGGAAGGTGGGTGATGGAAAGAGTGTAAGGGTGGGGGATGACCCTTGGAGAGGGAGTGATTATGTGCATACTTTCCCCTTTAATATGGTGATGCATCTCCGATTTAGAGGATTGCATACTCAAAATCAAATTGCAGATCAAGAGTAGACTCAATTTTTGGTCAAGGCTAGGTGAATGCGACCTTTCTGGGATTTAGGGGTGATGATGCTCATAGATGGGAGAATTACACCAATTAACTTATGAGATTGCATGTGAGCTACAAAAACAAAAGGATTCTCTGGTTTGGGTAAATGACCCTCATGGTAATTACTCCCATAAATTGGGATATTATTTTATAATGGCCAATCAATCAACAATTCCATAATGGTGGTGGCATACAGTCTGAAAATTTAAATGTTCTCCAAAGGAAAATATTCTCACGTGGTTCATCCTTCATAACAAAGTTTTGACATGGGAGCATATGCAAAGTCGAGACAGATTTGGGCTTGGGAGATGTTATCATTGCAAAAACGCAAAGGAAACAAACTATCATTTCTTCATGGATTGCATGTATGTCACTATGGTATTAAAGGAGATTGAACTGTTGAAGCACATAAGATGCTCCTGGGTAGGTCCTTCTATCAGTGTTTATCTTTGGAATTGGTGCCATCAGATTGATCTTAGTGAATTCAGAATTCTGCCTCTAATATTTTCCTATCAAGTATGGATAGCTCAAAATCAGTGTTTGTTTGTTGATTTCCATACTCGGCCCTAGATCTGTGCAAGATGTAGTCTAGCCATTTTATGAATTCATCCTTAGATTATCAAGTCTCCTTCCATTCGCCAGTTGAAAGAAGAACCAATTAACTGGAGCATCCCATGGTCATACGTTGACAGAGCGACAAAGAATGATCAAAGTATGAGTGGTCTAGGTGGGTTTTTACATTTATCCAAGCAACTAAAATTCCAGTTTAGGGGAGGTCTGGGGAACGACACTAATAATTTTGTTGAATTATATGCTCTCAAGCTTTTACTTATTTTAGTTGTGGAGAAGAATCTAAAGAGGGCTCCAGATCTTCAGTGACTCAAATCTTGCAATCAACTGGCTGAATGAAGGAAAGAAATGTCATAATATATTTCTTAGGGCCATCCTGGAGGAAGTAAAATTTTTACATAGTCAATTGGAGGCAGTTTCGTTCAGGCATATCTATAGAGAAAGGAATAGCAAGGCTAATACACTTTCTAAAGTTGGAGTAATCATAAGAATGGGCCAATGTCATATTATTGAAGATAAGGAGGTGTCAAGCTCCAATTATTTCCATACTCCTTTTTCTTTCTTTCTTTATGTGATCTAAATATATACATACAATGATATTTTTGAAGTTTCATGGACTCTCCATATATCCAGAGAAGTTTTATGTCAAGATGGTGATCAGTTCTTGTTTATTTTTTATTTTTTAATCTATAAACGATACTTAGTGGAGCTTCTAGATAGTTTTCTCTTTTGGAAGCAACGTGTGATTCATCACACAACTGTAGTGGAGTTTCTAGATAGTTTTTTTGGAAGCAACGTGTTTCATCACACCACTGTGGATAATCTTTGATATAGCCTTATTTGATCAGTTTTGAAGTCATTCATTCCACTCATAAATAATGGTACATACAATGTTATGAATTATAATAAATGTAACTTTTATATATAATAAAATTATGATTTTTTTCTTATGAAAAAAATATAAATAAAATACATCATTATAATTGAAATGTATTATAAAAAACACTATATATATGAAATGTATTATAAAGAACACAGTATATGGTATTGTTAGTTAGTTTAGTGCATGTGCTTAGTAAGAAGATTTTACATAATCATATAAGCACTATTAGATTCTAATTACTTGCTTTGTGTGTATTTATTTTTTATATTTATTTTTTGTTTTATAATTTATTAATTTTTCTTATGTTTAAATTATTTTTAAAACTATACCTAGTGCCCTATAATCAAACCATACAAAATCTAAATAATGATTAACTTCGTTTAAATTATAAGAGATGTATAATTAACTATGTCCTTTGTGTATAAGATCTAAATAATAATTGGCTAACTTATTTATCAACCCAAGTGGAGTTTAAAATGATCAAAGTTGATGGAGTTTAAAAAGATGAAATTTGATATTATGATTAGGCTATTGTTTAGTTGTAAACTTAAAATAAGTTTATTATGGTTAGTAGGCTTTGCATATGGTGGTAAATTAGTAAAAGTTTATTCCATTCAATTTTCAATATATTTTCATATTTATGCAGGTTTTATGAGAGAATTCTCGAAGCAACATGCTCTACACTTGAGAGAGTTTTTTAAATAACATGGTTTTAGATTTCTTATCCATAATCATTACCCTTTTTCAAAGCCAACACATATGTATATGTAAGCATTACATTAACCATAAGGATTGAGTTAATTTAAGTTTTGTTCCTAGGACTTGCATTTCATTAAATAATGTCAAGGTGTCATGGGATGCCAAATTTAGGAATAATCAACAATGATTGCATTCCATGACGATGATTGTAGAATAGATATAGTATAGAGAATTGTGAATATGGTATTGGAATCTTGCATTTGGTTTATGGAAAGGTTCATGTTATTGATAATTTGAGGAACATCACCAAGTCACCATGGACTAAGTGCTTGCTACATTTCATTCCCAACAAGTGTTTACCTCCATTCGGGTTCACTTCTATCTCAATTGTTAGGTTAAAATTTAGTACTTGGTCAAAGAGTGATTGGGTTAACCTTCATTTGATCCTTAATGGGTTTACTATAGGTAGTTTAGAATCCCATGGTATTTTCCCATGATATTGCCTTGTGATAAAGCCTATTTAAAAGCTCGAAGAAGTCCATTCCAAAGTGCCTCATGCAACTTTCTGTTTGGTTGGCTTGGTTGAATTGGCCAAGGTTAATAAACATATATATCTTTAGTGTTGGTTTTCTTGGTAAAGAGTTTCCACAATAAATACCAGTGTTTTATTTATGATTGATTTGTGTTAGTTTTAATTCTCTCACAGTGTTTGATTTTACATGTGGTATAAAGGCTAGGTAAGCCCAACTTTTGTCATGGGAGTGGCTAAGTGTTTCATGTGTGGCTATGATCTGCTATGTGCTCTTACTCTTGGGTTGATCGACATATATAATTTAATATGTTGCATGGAGAGAATAGTTATAGGTAGTAGATTGTTGGGGAAATAATTCCTCTATATGTTCATTACAGAAAAAAAAACGTTTAGCTAAGGTTTTTACAAAACCTCCGTAAAAATTTCTCATTAGGATGTTTATAGTGGAGGTAGGAAGGCGGTGGATTTAGCAGAATTTTTATTATTAGTGGTCTCAAATGGAAAACACGCACTAATGCACTACCATATATGAAGCACTGATGCATACGAATATTATGCACACCAGTGTCAAAATATTTCATCCTTGAATAAAAAATATGTCTATTTTTATGTCTACCTAGACTTTTCAATGCATCTAGTTTGATATAACACACTGGGGTAGAAAGACATGAAACAAACTCTTGTCAAATATTTTTCAAAAAATATACTTTTTTTATTAAAAAAAATTATATATCTAAACGATGTGATAAGTATATAAAAATACGCCAGTGCCAATAATTCTTATATAGCACTAGTGTGTTACACATACTTGAAGCACTAAAGTATGAAAAAATATTTAATAATAAAATATATAAACTAGTGCATTTCACATTTTTTATTTTTATTTTATTTTAATAATATTTAAAAACCTGTCAGAGTTTATGGATCTAGCTAAACCAACTTACCTATCTAAGCTATCAATAACATATCAACATAAATAAGAAGATAAAGAGAACAAGGAAAATAATACACCAGATATATGTGGTTCACCCAATTGGGCTACGTCCACGGAAAGGTTGTCTTCTATTATCTCCAGAAATCTCCTTCAATCTTACAAGAGAGAAACTACAAATAGCCCCAAGACAATACAGCAGAGAGCTTGTGAGCACAGTACAATATGATAGATCAAGTGTGTGAATTGTTGTGATGTGACTCCCTTAACCCTGTTATATACCAAGAGATGTGGAGGAATTACTCTCACATATTGCATGTGGGATAATATAATTCTCCATAATAACATCTCTTTATATAATGATGGATATCAAGAGAATAATTTACCATAATGAATATGGGATATAATGTATTACTCTTTTACATAAGATTGTGGATAACTTCTGACATAATACAAAGACATTATTACCTTCCAAGGAATATAATATATTCCAACACCCCCCCTTAATAATGGCTGGGAGAAAATACCTTTCTAACACTAAGGAAGGAAGGAGTCATTACTGTTCCCCCTTGACGACAACTTACCTCATCCCAAGTAAGGAACGAAGATGCACATATTTCGCCGATGTTAAGTATTTGGTGAAGATATCGGTTGCTTACTGCTCGATAGGAAAATAATCAAGAGAAAGAATACCATCTGCGACGAGACCTCGAATGTAATGACCATCAAGGTCGAGATGATTTGTCTTGGAGTGATATACCATATTATAAGCAAGCTGAACTGCACCCTGATCATCACATTTCAACATAGTGGACAATTTCGGATCCAGACCAAGCTCGGTGAGAACATGCTGTAACCAAACTGCTTCTTTAGCTGCTTCTTTGGTTGCTCTATACTCTACTTGACACGAAGATAAAGAAAGAGTATTCACCTTCTTGCAGGACCAAGAAATCAGACTTGAACCAAGTTGAAATATATAACCAGCAGTTGACCGTCGATCAAAAATTTCACCTGCCCAGTCAGAATCTGTATATCCAAAAAGTGAAACTGTAGCACTGCTTGAATAAAAGACACCATAGTACAATGTCCCCTGTAAATATCTCAGAATTCTCTTGGCTTCCTGCTAATGACTCGCATGAGGTTGATGCATGGATCGATAAACCATACTGACGAAAAAAGAGAGATTTGGTCTGCTGTGAGTTAAATATGTCAAACTGCCTACGAGCTGACGATAAAGAGTAGCATAAACAAGAGGAGTGGTACACTCAACAGTTAACTTTACACCGGACTGAAATGGCATAGGAGCAGGTTTACAATCACTCATATGGAAACGAGCCAATAAATCTATAGCATACTTCGACTGAGAGAGAAGAATACCATCTGCCATATGACAGATTTGAAGACCCAAGAAATAGTTCAATATACCGAGATCAATCATTTCAAACTATTTTTGAAGTTCACTTTTCATACTTTGAATTAAAACAAGTTGGCTACCAGTGACGATAAGATCATCCACATATAACACAATAATGAGGACATTATCACCAAATTTCTTAACATACAAATTTGGATCAGATATACAACGCTTAAAACCATTATTCAAGAAATACGTATCAATTTTATCATACCAAGCCCTAGGTGCTTATTTGAGACCATATAAAGACTTGTGTAATTTGCATACTAAACTTGATGATTCAACATTAATAAAACCAGGAGGTTGTTGCATATAAATATCTTCATTAAGATCACCATTTAAAAAAGCACTTTTAACATCCATTTCGTGTATTTCCCATTTATAAGATGAAGCAAGAGATAAGATGGTTCTTATTGTATTCATTTTAGCAACATGAGAAAAAGTTTCATTATAATCAATACCTTCAAGTTGATTAAAGCCTTTTGCAACTAATATAGCTTTATATTTTTCAATCTGTCTGTCTGCAGTAAACTTAGTTTTATAAACCCATTTACAACCAACTAAATTCTTTCCTGAAGGAAGAGGAACAAGAGACCAAGTCTTGGTCTTCATAAGAGAGTCATACTCAACAGACATGGCTTGTTCCCAATGAGGTTTACCCTTAGCTTGAGCATAAGAAGTAGGATAATTTGTGGCCAAAAAATTGGTCATAAGAGCAAAGTTAGATATGCTTCTACGAGTATCGGAAGGGTTACTGATCTCACTACTTGCAGATTCAAGAGCTAGCTTTCCGGGTCCAAATAGGAAGGTTATAAGGAACATAAGTCACTTCAGGAGCTTTGAGACATTTAGGTGGAACACTTGAAGAAGAGGGTGAACTAAGATCAACAACATGCACATAACTAGAAGGATTAACAGATATAGGAGTAACAAACAATGGAATATTCGGGGTAACATGAGGTTCTGCAGAATCAGGTGGTGGAGAGACTTCACTAAATTGAACATCTATACGGATTATGACACTTTGATTAGAAGGATCAAATGACCTGTAAGCCTTGGAATCCTCAGCATAACCAATGAATATACATTTGTGAGACTTGGGTTCTAACTTTTTCCGTTTTTCATCATGAATATGAGCCCAACATTCACAACCAAACACCTTAAAGTTACTAATATCTGTTTTTCTACCATTCCATTTTTCCTCAGGGGTAACATGCTTAACACATTTTGTAGGAACTCTATTTAAAATAAATTTAGCACAACGTATGGCTTCAACCCAAAATTTCTTGTGTAATCCTTTAGAATAAAGCATACATCTACCCATTTCAACTAAAATTTTGTTTTTCCTTTCAGCAACACCATTTTGGTGAGGTGTGTAAGGAACCGTCTTTTGATATTGAATTCCATGTTTAGATAAAAATACTTCAAATTATTTCTTAATAGATTCCCCCCCATTATCAGCTCTCAAAGTCTTAATCCTTTTACCAGAATCATTCTCAACCAAGGATTTAAATGTTTGAAACTTAGAAAAAGTGTCACTTTTATTTTTCAAAAAATAAACCCATGATTTTCTACTAAAGTCATCAATAAAAGTAAGAAAATAGATTGCATGAGATATAGAAGGAATTTCAAGAGGACCACAAATGTCACTATGAATTAATTGCAAAGATTCTTTAGCATGCCAAGCTTTACCTTTATCAAACATTTCTTTATGATGTTTACCAAGTACACAACCTTCACAAACACCGTTACTAGACGAAATATTAGACAAGCCATGTACCATTTTAGTTAACATTTACATTTTACCATAATTCAAATGACCCAATCTTTCATGCCATAATTTACTTAGTTCATCAACATGAACAACATAGGAATACAAATGTTGTATTTTAGTTGAATTAAAACCAACAAAGTTATATAAACAAACAGTATGATCAACAGGACCAAAAGAAACTATAAAATTATGGTTGATATCTTTAAGAACATATTTATCAGCCCAAGCTTCAAATTTATATCCTTTTTGACATGCACAATAAATAGAAAGCAAGTTGATAGGCATGTATTCAACATGAAAAACATCTTCCAATTGACCATTAGCAACATTAACATTACCAAAACCAATTACAGAAAGTTGTTTACCATCACTTATAGATACTTTCTGAGATGTGTGTTTATTATTGTCATAAGATGTAAATAAAGAAGCATTACCAGTCATATGTTTAGAAGCACAAGAATCCATTATCCATTCCACATTATAAGAAGAACTACTAGACGAAACAACATATGCACATAAAGCTACCTATGATTCATCAGAACCTTTCTTTTGAGCCTTAGACATTAAATGTTTTGCTTTAAAGAAATTATTTTCAGGATGATTAGTTTTACCACAATGCTTACAAGGATCATACACTTTCTTCTTCATACTATTTTCATGATGTGCATTAGAAGTATGATTGTTGGCATCCATTTTGTCACCATTTTTTATCATTAAATCTACTTGGAATGATGTTGTTTCTATCATGTTTTGCTATAGTAAGTTGTTTTATTTTCCATTCATCCCATCAAACAGTCTAGGTATGCACATATTTACTTACTATGCAAATCTTGTTGATATTTCGTTATATCATGATTCATTTATGTTAAAGTGACATTTTATGGGCATAATTGGTATTTATGTTTTAATTTGCAAGTTGTGTTTGTCAAATGACCCTTCATTCATACCGCGTGCTTATGTGTTAAGTTAAAATGCATTCATCTCATCATTTAGTCCTTCATTCAGCCTACGAAATCCATGGTTGACACATCTCAGACCGTTGAATGAAGAGGAGGACACGTGGGTTTTGTTTGCCATGTGGTGTTGATGGTTAATGAACCATTTCTCTAGAAGATCCATCCTTATGCTTGCCAAGCCTGACAACACATCTCACGTCCACGTTAACTCTTCAAATTCCGGTTCATTTGCGCACTCATCCTGGACTCACGCACGTCTGCTCAGCTCTTGCATGCCATCGTTCTGGAAGGAGTCCATCCTCTTCACACTCAGTTGGCCAATGTAACTCCTGTGCCCACGTCAACACCCCCATGCTCCAATTCTTCTGCTCGTTCGGCCGAGGATCATTCGCACATGTTCACACTCATTTACGTTGGCTTTCTGGAAGAAGCCTGTCCTCCCATGCTCAGCCTTCCAGCACTACCTCTCTGCCCACGTCAAGGGAAGATCGACGCTGCAGCTGCCCCGTGAAGGAATCAACCCCGTGAAGCTTGGTGTATGCTCTCTACGCTGCCACACACCATTCAAAGCGACAGTTACAGTCATTTAAATGCCTCTATTATTAGAGATGTCAACTCTATCGACCTTCTCACCCATTGTAACTTATAAATAGATGCCTCTTATGAGAAAACAGGTAGCAGATGTGTAAGATCATATAGCGTAGGAATAGACAGGAGATAACAGTTACTCCTGCATAAAGTATTATGTAATTTTCTCATATTAATGGAAATTTTAGTACATTGATGCTCTGCTGATAGTCGTTTAAGCTGATTTAGTCTCACCTCCGATTGCTGGGAAGGGCCCCTCATCAACTGGAGGTTTTATTTACATTTTCTGCATTTCTTTTCTTGCAATTAACTAGTTTATTTCCTGTGTGTGTGTAATCTAATTCGTTTTTCCTGTATATGTCATTTTCTTCATTCCTCTGTAATTAATATTCCGCTGTTAATATAATCTCCCTTCTTCTAAATTAGGAAATGGTCGACCAATAGTTTATTAGTTGTTTTCAGTTTTCTTCTTCCATCATTATAATTAGATATTGCTTCCAAATTCCTCCATAGTTAGCATTCCTTTCTTTCTCTTCTTCCCCTCTATTAGTTCTTCTTCCTATTTGTTGTAGGTTAACTTTCCCTTCTTCCTTCTCAACCTTCTTCCTACTTCTCATAGAAATCATTCCTCTACGTAGATAATGATTAGAATAGATAGCTTCTTATTAGTTTATCTTCTACATAATCATCTATTGCTTCCTGTGCACTGTAGGATCATTTGCATAAATCCAGCTGGTCATTAAATCATCCAAATTCTTCCTTCTCCTCACTTTAACTCATTTTCCTCCATTCAGACTGCCATTCAGACAGGCGTTCGGATCGTCATTCGGACCTATTTACTTTCTACATTGCTTTAGGCCTTTTTCCGAATCTAATTTCTTCCGCCCTTCAATCATAATTCTTCTTACTCCTCCTTAACAGTTTTAGATGTAATTTAAAGTTTATTTCATGTTACTTAAAGTTCTTAATTAAGTCTTGTTATTATTTCCTCCTTTCTCCTACTTTCTTCTTGAAAATTTCTTCCAACCTTCTTCCAAACCTCAGTTCTTCAAGTCTGATTTGTTAATTAGTTACTGTTTATGAATGTATTAGTTCCTTCTCAAGTATAGTTTATTTTCAGTTTGATAGTTTCATCTAATTATCATAGGATTAGTTTCCGTTTTTACAAATAATGAAGATGTTCATGATGTAAGATTTGGATCAAAAACTAATATCTTTATCAAATTTTATACTTGCATCTATAATAAACATCTTTATCAAGTTTTCTATTTTCCAAATCAAACACAATTCAGTTAAACATCTTTATTAAGTTTTCTACTTGTTTCATTTGGTAATCAGTTTCCTATTTTCATAGATAGAATAAATTCTTGCATTTAATTATGAAAGTCATGCAAGTAGTTTAAAATCATATAGTTGCATCTTTAGTCAGCTTAGGATAGTTCAAGCCTTCAATCCCGCACATATAGTGATTGCATCTCATAATCTCCCTCCTCGGGTTGACAATTTAAATATTGGAATTATTTGACACATAATAAACACCAACATTTTGGTGTCGTTGCCGGGGAGGTGCTAAAGGGATTGGAGTCTAGGTAGATAGGGATATATAGGATGATTTTACATTAAACAACAAGGGGGAGGGGGAGAACGGTAAGACGAGAGGTAAGAACCTGCCCATCCACTATAGTAGGGTGCCCCAAATCCTTGTTGTTCCTTTCCACACAAGTATGATTTCCTTTCTGTACATATGTGTATTTAATTTTCCGCAATTTATTTCGTAAAGTTTGTCTTCCTTCTTTTCAGGAGTGTTATTCTTTCAGCAAGTGTGGTGTGTTTTAGTTCACAAATTTGTTTTAGTAATTTAAAGTCTTTTAAGAACACATAATTTTTTTTTGGTGCTGTAAGAACCCAGGGACTAATCCATGTGTGAAGTAGGATCTATAAACCGACAAAATGGATTCCGAGGTGACCATCAGCATGAGAGAACTCTCTCGAATCCTAGTAGCAGCTGGGATCGCAATATCTTTTTCTCAAGAAGAACACATCTTGACAGAAGTCAAGAATTTATCTACCTCTCTAGAAGTAATAGAAGAACCACAGTTCCATGATCTACAAACTGAATCTCCTTGCCAATCTTCCAAGGAAACCGAAAACTTGGAGACTACATTTGATGGAGAGAGACCTGATGTTGAAGAGTTCTCCACATATATATCAATAGATCTTTCATGTCCTCAAGCAATTGAACATTCAGAAGAAGAAGATCTGCATAGCATGAGGAAGGAAGATAAGTATCAGTATTACATCGAAAGATGGTCCCAAGAGGTAATGAGGCCACAATACCATTCCTTCATTTGACACCTTTTGTTGCAAAAGCAAGTAAATCGGTTGATTCTCCACATCTAGGTAATCACTGCTTTAAATTTTTCATATGTGGACATAGGTATGATTTTCATTTTGCTTCGCACATGGTTACATTGGAAAAGTTCTTACACTTGAATAATGAGTTTTCTTTCTTTTAGATAGCATAGGATAGTATGTATATAAATAAAAAGTTGTATGTGGTTAGTTAGCTTTAGATAGTCATACAACTTCACTTTCTGTTTTCCTTTAAAATAAAAGAACTAAGAATAATATCATGTTAATGACTAAACCAAAGCAATCTTACATCATACATGCATATTTCTTATTATACCAGTTACTCGAAGACCTACTTTTATGATCTCCACAAAACTCAATCTTACACCTATGGACTCCTAGTTCATCCTGCACTCATTATCAAAACTTGTCTCTATAGCACCTTTAAAAGGTAGCCTAAAAGTGGGTGATATTTTCTATTTTGTGGGGAACATTACTGACCTTTTATGAAGAAGATAGACTATGAAGTCAAAGAACAGCTTTAAGTTATTATCTTTTGACATGATCTGTAATTTAGGCCATTATAAATAAAGTTGCTCATAAGGTTCATGCTAAAAATATTGAATTATGTGTTTAGAAGGCTTAGCACACTCTAGTGCCAACCGGATTCCTTACAATTTTTTTTATTATTATACGAAGCAAACCCGCCGGGGTATTAAATAGGCTCGCTGGCAGCGGGTCCATGCTAAGTAAAACCTTAAACAAGGAAGTTCGGTAAGTGCAAGTAAACCCGTTGGGGTACTGAACAGGCTCGCTGGCAGTGGGGCTATGCTTGCATGGTACCAAGATAGACCCACCGGGGTACTGAACATGCTTGTTGGCAGCGGGTCAATATCGGGTATAAGAGGTTTGGTTAATGCATTGCTATTCACATAGCTCATAAAAACCTGAGTATACAAACATTTTTTTAGGCCGATTATTTATACTGTCATTAGATAATGGATGTAAGTTGGACTTGGACCCTGTCATCTAATTCAAACAAATACCTAGGAGATGATTATCCTAGAAATGGAACCCATAATTATTGTATATCTCACAAACTTTATGGTGAACCTTATCTATATTCTTTGGATGACAAGAGATCTTTACAATGAGTCATCGATGACTAGTTTTTCCTATGGCATTTTTCGCATCTCTTACACTATTATTCTAAATGTGGTCTTCATGAGCATAAACTGATAAATTTGCATGTATTGAAGAATCTGACTTAGTATGATATTGTTTTGGTCATATCATGAATACATCTTTTTCTCAAAAAGTTCTAGTTTTTAGAATAATGATGTTTTTAGGATTTCCTGCTGATTGATGTTAATCTAGAATATTTACATAAGAAGCATACAACCCATTATTAATTTAATAATGGCCTGAGGACGTGCCATACCTTTGGTTTGGGGGAGGATTCAACATTATTTCTATTTTATCTGTTTACTAGGATTCATAATTGCTTCTATTTTTTTGTTTACTAGGATTCAGAATTGCTTCTATTGTTCTGTTTACTTATAATACAATTAAAAAGTGATTATACAATGATCTGTTGTTTCAGGAATAATGCAAGTAACAGAAGAGAAAAAAAAAAGACTGTTCTGATCCTTGTTGAACAAAGAAGAGCGACTAAAAATTTCAGAAAAAGCAGGTTTACATCATCTTTTTGTGTGCTGGCAGCCTCAGAAATTTTCTGCATAATCGGCAGCAATCAAATCCAGCAAGCACATCTTGTACAGACAAATGGTCTGTATGAAGAGTTGAATGAATCGAATGAATGATCATCTGAATGAAACTATAGCTTATAACATCATGATTAAGTGTTCTAAGGTATTTCATTTTTGAAATTCTATTGATAGATTTAAACAACTAACTATATCAGGGATTAATCAAATGTCATCTCTGTGCACGATCTCATTCCTTTAATTCATCTCGACCTCACCCAATGAATCGATTAATCATGCATTATTGCGATTTTCAGAATTATTATCTGGTTATCATATGGTTTTAACCTTTCATTAAGTTATATGAAAAACAAATCAACATACGAACCGTCATTTTATTAAATAAAGATCATCGTCATTTTAAATGCACTATGTTATAATCCCATGATAAAAAATTTCTTTCAACCTGTCCAAAGTTTACTTTGGACATGGTTGAATATTTCACAAACCATATGAATTCGTTAAGGCACACATCTTTATTATGGTACACGTTTCAAAATTTTTGAATAATGGCGTGATCGTTTAAAAATGTCAAATTTCCGTCTCATGATTTTTCACACATTCAATTGGACCTTGCTTTAAAATTGACCCCTACTTGATCCTCACCATCATTCTACTCGCTCTCATCTTTTTCGAGTCCATCCAGCCGCATCCACTTCCTCCTTATTTATTTTTCTCTTTGCTCAATGGGACTTGGCATATCTTCGGTTTGGGGGAGTGTTGACGTCCATTTTTTCACCATTTTTTATCATTAAATCTACTTGGAAGGACATTGTTTCTATCATGTTTTGCTATAGTAAGTTGTTTTATTTTCCATTCAGCCCATCAAACAGTCCAGGTATGCACATATTTACTTACTATGCAAATCTTGTTGATATTTCATTATATCATGATTCATTTATGTTAAAGTGACATTTTATCGACATAATTGGTATATATATTTTAATTTGCAAGCTGTGTTTCTCAAATGACCCTTCATTCAGATCGTGTGCTTATGTGTTAAGTTAAAACGCGTTCAGCCTGCGAAATCCATGGTTGACACATCTCAGATCGTTGAATGAAGAGGAGGACATGTGGGTTCTGTTTGCCATGCGGTGCTGATGGTTAATGAACCGTTTCTCTAGAAGATCCGTCCTTATGCTCGCCAAGCCTGACAGCACATCTCACGTCCACGTTAACTCTTCAACTTCCGGTTCGTCTGCGCACTCATCTTGGAATCACGCACATCTGTTCAGCTCTTGCATGCCGTCATTCTGGAAGGAGTCCAGCTTGTTCACACTCAGTTGGCTAATGTAACTCCTGTGCCCACGTCAACACCCCCACGCTCTGATTCTTCTGCTCGTTCGGCCGAGGATCATTCGCACCTGTTCACGCTCATTTACGTCGGCATTCTAGAAAATCCTGTCCTCCCACGCTCAGCCTGCCAGCACTACCTCTCTGCCCACATCAAAGGAAGATCAACACTGCAACTTCCCCGTGAAGGAATCGACCCTGTGAAGCCTGGTGTATGCTCTCTACGTTGTCACACACCATTCAAAGTGATAGTTACAGTCATTTAAATGCCTCTATTATTAGAGAGGTCGACTCTGTCGACCTTCTCATCCATTGTAACTTATAAATAGATGCCTCTTATAAGAAAACATACAGCAGATGTGTAAGATCAGATAGTGTCGGAATAGACAGGAGATAGCAATTACTCCTACATAAAGTATTATGTAATTTTCTCAGATTAATGGAAATTTCAGTACGTTGATGCTCTGCTGATAGTCGTTTAAGCTGATTTAGTCTCACCTCCGATTGCTGGGAAGGGCCCCTCATCAACTGGAGGTTTTATTTACATTTTCTGCATTTCTTTTCTTGCAATTAACTAGTTTATTTCTTGTGTGTGTGTAATCTAATTCGTTTTTCCTGTATATGTCGTTTTCTTCATTCCTCTGTAATTAATATTCTATTGTTAATATAATCTCTCTTCTTCTGAATTAGGAAATGGTCGACCAATAGTTTATTAGTTTGTTTTCAGTTTTCTTCTTCCATCATTATAATTAGATGTTGCTTCCAAATTCCTCCATAGTTAGCATTCCTTTCTTTCTCTTCTTCCCTTCTGTTATTTTTTCTTCCTATTTGCTGTAGGTTAACTCTCCCTTCTTCCTACTTCTCATAGAAATCATTCCTCTACTTAGATAATGATTAGAATAGATAGCTTCTTATTGGTTTAGCTTCTACATAATCATCTATTGCTTCCTGTGCACTGTAGGATCATTTGCATAAAGCCAGCTGGTCATTAAACCATCCAAATTCTTCCTTCTCCTCACTTTAACTCGTTTTCCTCCATTCATACTGTCATTCGGACCGCCATTCAGACAGGTCTTCGGATCGTCATTCGGACCTGTTTACTTTCTGCATTGCTTTAGGCCTTTTTCCGAATCTAATTTCTTCTGCCCTTCAATCATAATTCTTCTTACTCCTCCTTAACAGTTTTAGATGTAATTTAAAGTTTATTTCATGTTACTTAAAGTTCTTAATTAAGTCTTGTTATTATTTCCTCCTTTCTCCTACTTTCTTCTTGAAACTTTCTTCCAACCTTCTTCCAAACCTCAGTTCTTCAAGTCTGATTTGTTAATTAGTTACTGTTTCCGAATGTATTTTTTTTTCCTTGGAAAAAGTCGTAATTTTATTTCAAAAAGTTGAACAAAATTACATTCTGCACATGTAATAGAATCACAAGGATCCCTACATTGTCACATATATACTGTCCCATATGACTGTCCAAACAGTCCTCATATATCCGACTACATATTACTGTCACATATGACTGTCCCATATGACTGTCTAGTGTCCCATACAAAATCAAAACAATGTAATTGTCTGTTCAAACAACCCTCCTATATCTGACTACATATATCAAATACTGTCTCAAAATGAAGAAAGTGATCCAATCAACAGAAAATATATTCTGTCCATACATCCCGTGTATATAAAAACATAAACAGAACAGTTGTAATGTAGAGACAGGTCAAAACAGAAGTTGTTCTATTGCTCCATCCGGTCCTCAATGTCCCCATGGAAAGGCCCGTGGTAATAACTGTAGATGCCTTCAGTGGAATGTATAGTGATCCTCCAAGTGCCGAATATCAAATGTTGGTGCGTCGCTTCTTTGGATAGCAGGTCGGCCATCCCATTTCTCTCCCTGTAGACATGTGTATATGTAATAAGATTAAATGTCTGCTTTAACCGTAATACCTCCTCCAGGATAGGTAAGAGTACCATCACATTACAATGTGTAAGCTCCTTGGCCCAATCAATAACTATCAGTGAGTCTCCAAAAATCTGTAGAGATAGACAACCTTGTTCAAGTGCAAAAAGCATCAGCAGCCTAAGTGACATAAGTTCAGCATAGTTATTTGAACCACTCCCCAAACCAGCCACGATATGAAAAAAATGGGACTCAGATTTGTGAAGGACGCCCCCTCCACCACACAGCAATTGATGGTCAATTGGTGCACCATCGAAATATGCCCACGGCATGGATTTATCTATTACTTCTGCAATCACAGGTCGTATTCTATTCGCTTTGATAGTTTCCTTGTAGTGTAGTATAACAGCCACAGCTTGTGCCACTACATGCTCCATCGGGACCCTACAGTCCTGAAAAATGATCTTATTTCGGGTGATCCAAATGCCCCAGGCGAAGATACATGGGATAGCCCGAAAGGATGAGTTCTTATGATATGACCACCACAGTTGAAACGCATCAATAACACTCTCTCCCCACCACCTCACATTTAGATCCAGATATCAGCCCAAACAGCTTGTGTAAACCGACAGTGAACAAAAATATGAGAAATTGTCTCTTCCGCATCCCTACAAAGTGGGCAGAACCCCGGGCCCTGGATGAATCGTTTCTTCAGAATGTCCCAGGTTGGTGCCTTATTTTCCAATATAGCCCAGAAGAGTAATTTAGCTTTACCCGGGCACTTTAGTTTCCACAGATATTTCCACCACCACACCAGTTCTCTGTTATGTACTTCCACATTCAGCTGGATATATCCATGTTTTGGGGTGTATATTCCAGAGGGATGGTGATCCCAGATAAGTTCATCAATCCTATTTGTCAGGCGAATATTTGTGGATCTTAAGTTCCGAATATAATCCTCCCAATCTCCAAGCAAGTCATCAGGAATCTCTAGACGCTGTGCGGAGGTCCACCCCTGATGCCATAGAGTGGATGATCCCGGTTGCTCAATATCAGCCAGAAAATGACATCCTCTAGCTGCCAGAAAATTCTTTAAGGCCACAGGAAGGACATGTCCTCCCCTACATCCAACCCAAGGATCCAGTCCAATACGCATTTGTCTCCCATTTCCAATTCTCCACACTAATCCAGATCCAATCAGATGAAAATGCTGCACCACCGCTTTCCAGACCACAGAGCAATTTTCCCTCGTCTTATTGTCCTGCCTAATCCAATCGAGTAGAGTTAATGGAGCAATGTATTTATGATATACCACTCTAGTCCAGAGGCTCTGTGTATGGATAATTCGCCCTGCCACCTTTTCCCCCAAGGCTTTAGCAAAAAGAAAAATATTCTTTAAGCCCCATCCTCCCAGTGCTTTGGGAACCGCAATCATTTCCCATCTAACCCACACCAAAGCCCGATTATCACCCTTACCCTTCCAAAGAAAGGCAAAACACAACCGTCGGATCTGCTCTAGGACTCCTTTGGGAATCCAAGCGAGTGACATCCAATGCACTGGAATAGCTTCCAAAACTGATTTAACCAGTACCAACCTCCCTGCCCTCGAGAGCCATTTATGACTCCATCCATGAAGTCGCTGTTCTAATTTAGCAATTAACCAGTGCCAATCTGCTTTCAAATATGCATTGGGTTTCAAGTGAAAGCCAAGGTACTTTAATCCATCATCAATATCCAAAGTCCTGTAAGGTAGTCTCATAGCCAATCTGTGAATCTCCTGCTTGGTTAAATGCGAGCATGTGATTGATGATTTATCAATATTCACTAACATACCCGCTGCATCTTGCAGCAAATTGAGACCTTCAACCACCTTATCAATATCCTGTCGCGAGCCATCACAAAATTGTAGAATGTCATCAACAAAAAGTAGATGTGTAATATACAATACCTGAGAAATGGATATACCACGAAAGGAACCATCAGCTTTTGCTTTCAGTAGAAATCGACTGAGGCCTTCAACAACAAGGAGAAACAGTAGCGGTGACAGTGGGCAGCCTTGTCGTAGACCCCTGCCAGCGTGAAAGAATGGACTAGCAGAACCATTTATCAGTACAACAAAGCTCACCGTGGTGATGCAGGCCATAATCCATCGTATAAATTCATAGCAGAAGCCCAGGTGTGTTAGAAGCATCCGGATATAGAGCCAACTAACCCTATCAAATGCTTTGGAGAGATCAATCTTAATCACTGCACCCTTCTGCTTCTGCACCTTCATAGTGTGTATTCCTTCCTATGCAACTCCAATGGCCTCATGAATTTGATGGCCTTCCAAGAACCCAAATTGTTCACAAGAAATATGCTCAGACAGAATATTCTTGAGTCACCTCGCCATAACCTTAGAGATGATCTTATAGATGCAATTGCAGAGAGATATAGGTCTGAATTCATCAAAGCTTTCAGGCTTGTCCGATTTAGGAATGAGAGCTATAAAGGTCGAGTTGAAGGGACCATGTACAAACCCAACCTTTCTTGATTCTTCCACCACATTCAATAGTTCCTCCCCGAATAAATCAAAGAAACCCAAGAAAAATTCAATAGGCCAACCATCGGGCCCCGGACTTTTATCTTTCTGGAAGGAGTGCATAACCTGCGAGAGCTCAATCGGCAACACCTCCGCCATCAACATTTTGTTCTCCTCCTCCCCCACAAAACGTGGGAAGAGCTGAGCCATCCTAATAACCTCAGCTATAGAGGCCCCAGGTTGAGCAGTGAATAGGTCTCCGAAGTGTCGTACCCCCACCTCTGCCAAACCATCAAAACTGGAGACCAGTTCCCCTTAAGTAGAAGATAGTTCCCAAATAGAGTTAGTGAATTTTCTCCCCTTTGCATATGCTTGAAAAAATTTTGTGTTCTCGTCCCCACACTGTAACCAGATCGCCCTACTTTTCATTCTCCACATCTCTTCTCTCTCACACAGAATCACATTCCTGCATCTTTCCCACTCCAACAGCTCACCTTTCTGCACTTCATCCAGATAACCCATACCCTGGCAATGTAGAAGTCTATCAATATTCAGCTCAGCAGCCCTCAGATTATGTTCATCTTTCACTCTTTTTTCAGTAGCCCAGAGAATAGTGGCCTCTTTTATATGCTTGAGATTGAGTTGAAAGTGTGCGCCCGCATGCTCTAGAGACTCCGGAGGTCGATGTACCCACTGAGCCTGTACCAATTTAAGAAAATCCTCCTCCTTCAACTAGCTAGGATTGAATTTGAAAGGGCTAGGGGGTTTAACTCTACCACCTCTTAATTCCAGTAGGATGGGGCAGTGGTCAGATACCCCCCCTGTCCCAACCCATTGCTTGACAACATCAACCCCCAGAGCCAATACATCAGCCACCAGAAATCTATCCAGCCTTTTAGCCACCCTTTGTTCCCCTGTTCTCTTATTTCTCCAAGTAGGGGTTAAACTGGTAGGTAGTATGTCAAGAAGGTCCTTCCTGGTGAAGGCTTGTATAAAATAATTAGCTAGAGGATCTGGTGCAGCCCGAGGCCCCCAAACTTCAGAAGCCCCCAGAGAAAGGTTGAAATCCCCACCCAAAATCACATCCCTTCCAGCAAAGAGATCCATACTTAACAAGGTGTCCCAGAATCCAACCCTATTTAAATAGGGCCCATAGATATTGAGAACCGTGATCATCCTACCGATCGTTGCATCCCAAACTTCCAACCCGATACCAGAAGGAATGCCCCAAGAACTATCGTATCTACAACTCTTCACCTTCCACCCCGTGGCCAGTCCTCCAGAGCGTCCACGAGCATCCACTCCTACAAACTTCCAACCAGGTAGCAAATTTTCCAATGCCCGAACAACCTCCTCACTGCCACCCAATGTTTCTTGCAACAGTAAAACATCAGGTTGATTTAAATCCACCAACCTCCGAAGTGACGATTTTTTAATGGGACTCACCAACCCACGACAGTTGAATGACAATAATTTCATATGAAACCCCCTTCCTGGGCTTTCGCTGCTCTAAGTGCCCATTCAATAGAGGATTGTGTACCCATTACTAAATCAACTTTAGCCCGCTCTTGAGCTTTTGACAAAAGAGATTTTCGTCCCCTCCCTTTCCCCCCCACACTATAAGCCAATTCAGGAAGTCCCTTTCCCCCCGATCCATCAGCAGTGATCACTCGATTTCTAAGAGCATATCGGATACTACGTCCCACAGAACTGGGGGAGTGTTGTGTCGATACAATGGATGGTGTGTATACACTATCCGCATCAGGTAACATACAAGGAGCTACAGGACATAGTAAAGTAGTACAGACCGGAGGAAGAGACCCAAGACAACCCTCCCCCAATACATGAGAGACATTAAATAATGAAACAGCAGAAGAAATGTGGTGAGACATACCCGGGGTATTCAAGGATGAGCCCCGCCGAATAGCGGACTTCTCCTGTAGCTTCCTGGAGGCTGCCCGCGTCAAAGGTGTCGTGGTACCCATTGAAGCCCCCACATCAACCGAATCCTTGCTCCCAAGGATTTCCAAACCCGTGTTCTCCAAAGATGCCAAATGTTTCTCGGTTCCCTGCATCCCACACAGTGCATCTGGTACCACCGTATCATGGTCCGCCCTGTTGACAATAGCAGGCACAATACCTTCATCCCCCACCGCCTGTGGGTTCACCGTCTTCGCTGGATCAGTGCAATCATCAGCTACATCCATGCCCATCGGTCTGCTACTCCTAAACGGTAACGGGCAACATGCTACCAGGTGTCCATAAGCATGGTAGCGGTGGCGCCTAAACGGCACACCCACATAGTCCAGGATTTGTACAAATGCCCCATCCTTCGTCTGAACATTGATCTCAGCCGATAGCCCCAGTCGAAGATCGATATTAACCAAAATATTTGCCACCGTATAAATGCCTGTCTCATTATGGGAATAATCAGAACACACATAGTCGCCAAGGAAATTCCCAATCGCGGCAAACCGTGTTTCATTCCATAGATGCATGGGAAATCCAGGGAGCTTCACCCATAGTGGTTCTTTGTCAAGTTTCTCCTTTTTAGAGTCGAAGAAGGTGACCATCGTTTCAGGACAATTGGGACGCCCAACATTGACCAATGTCGGAATAATACAGCGTCAACCTCCCCAATGTTCGACAGGATGAAGCAGAACCATCCTCTCGTTAATACCCGAACTTCAGGTGTTGTTGTCACTATATCCCTCCACTGCTCGGCCGCCCATCGCTGGAGGAAACCTCGACCAAGTCTCTTACCATGGACATGTCCAACCACTGCAATGTGTGAGAAATATTCCGCCTCCTCCATCGTGACATCCACTCCCAACACAAGCTTATCTTTCCTCTTCCGTTCCTTAACCTTTTTAGCAGTATTTTTGTGTGAATCTTCCTTCGTAGAAACCCCTACTCGTGGAACTAGCAGGGATTCATCTTCAGGTAGAATATCTCCACCGCCAGGAGCCACCGCGACATGTCCACTAGAAGAGTAACCCGGTCCACCGCTACCCTGACCCCAGTTATCAGAATCACGAAATTCCACCGACCGAACCAAATTTCCAACGGATAAGGAGGCCAATTCGCCACCCTAGTCCGTCCTCTGTCTGCCACTCCCAACCAGAGTATCAATCCCCTCCACACGCAAGGCGTCCGAGCAAATGGGAAAGTTTGAGTATGACCCCAGTTGGGGTTGTAGAGTCCGCCCCAAAAGACCAGCCAAGTCGGGCCTGTCAATATTTTCGGCAGATGACCGAAAGGTCTCCAATTCCACCTCTAAACCCTCCATCCCAAGAGAGATGACCGGCGAAGTGACCCTGGCAGATGTCGGTAGAGTAATAAGGTGCCCGTCCAAGTCCATCGCATCCATGGGCCCAGAAAAAACCCCTGGCCCCCCGCCTGTCAAGAGAGGTCCAGGCGATGCCCCCAACCCATATGCCGCATCATTGACAGCTCCAATGTCGAAAATCCCTCTGTCACGATCACCGTCCGAGGTGTAGTCCACCTCCTGCTCATAGCCGCTCTCCATACCGCCCCAGATGGTCCACCTCCTTCTCAATACAGCCAACACGCCGAACCCCAACCAAGCAATCTGCAATGCTGACAGGAACCCCAGAAAGTGCCCGGTCCCCTATCCACCGTTCAAGAAAACCGCGATCGTCACCACCCAATCCAAAGATATCCCCAAGCTACCTCGTATAGTCCGTCATGCGACCACATCAAGGGTTCAGGTTCCCACCTGCAAACTCCGTCAAAATCGCCACCCAGCTTCAAGAATCAATAAAAAATCAGCTGGTCCAACCATGTCTCTGTAGTATTGAATCCCCGAACCTCCAGGGTTTAGAAACCCTGGTTTCCCAAGCCGCCGACGTCCATTCTCAGCGCTCTCATCCGAAATACCCTAGGTTTCTTGGAGCTCCAACTCAGATCCTTCCAAAAAATCTAGCAAAAAAAAAAAAAAAATGTATTAGTTCCTTCTCAAGTGTAGTTTATTTTCAGTTTGATAGTTTCATCTAATTATCATAGAATTAGTTTCCGTTTTTACAAATAATGCAGATGTTCATGATATAAGATTTGGATCAGAAACTAATATCTTTATCAAATTTTCTACTTGCATCTATAATAAACATCTTTATCAAGTTTTCTACTTTCCAAATCAAACAAAATTCAGTTAAACATCTTTATTAAGTTTTCTACTTGTTTCATTTGGTAATCAGTTTCCTGTTTTCATATATAGAATAAATTCTTGCATTTAATTATGAAAGTCATGCAATAGTTTGAAATCATATAGTTGCATCTTTAGTAAGCTTAGGATATTTCAAGCCTTCAATCCTGCACATATAGTGATTGCATCTCATAAGCTCCCTCCTCGGGTTGACAAGTTAAATAGTGGAATTATTTAACACATAATAAACACCAACAATGACCACATTTATTAATATGATTTGAAGTGTGTGAAGTAGAACTTTTAACATTATTAAAACTTTTCTTAGGATTCTTATTATGTGCCATAAGAGTTTTATTAGGTGAGATTTGCCCTGAAACAATTAACCTTTCTTGTTCATCAATCAACCCTTTACAAAAATCATCAAAAGTAGGTTTTGTGGTATTTTGAGACAATTCAAGAGCTCTATTCCTAGTTTGAATGAACATGTCAAAACAAGATGGCAATTTTTGTTCTACAAGAATTATAAGAGCAGTGTCTGTTTTCTTGTAATCTTTACCACAATTATTTAATTTTTCAATTAAAGTTTTCACTTAAGCAAGATATAATTATACTCTTTCAAAGTTAGTAGGATCTAGCTCAAAAATCTTCTTTTCAAGGTAATAAGCATAAACATCATCAAATTTATCAAATAAAGAAACAAGAGTTTTCCATACCTTAATTGGGCTGTCTTCTGCCTCTATACATACCTGAAGACTATCTAAAACATTTTGACCAATGAGCCATCTTGTTTGATCACATTTATCTTCCCATATATCCATATCTTTAGCATCAACAGGTTTCTTGTGTTCACCATTAACAATCCTCCATATATTCCTACTCCCGAGAGCATCAATCATTTTTCTTTTCCATGTAAGATATTTATGACCAACAAGTTTAGAAACATAAGATACTTTTAAAGTCATAATGATAGAAATATTGACTAGAATTTTAAACCCAATTTCTAGAAATGACAAGAGAAAAAAGTGAATAACATAAAACTGATACACTTTACTAGATATGATCAGTAAAAAAGTAAAAAACATAAATTTTACTTACATCCCTTTTGAAAAGTTCCAAGAAAAGTCACTCGCAGGTTAGCCACAGTAAACTCGCGAATAAAATTGATACTCGCGGGTTCTGCATGGAAACTGTCGTGGTTACTCGTGGGTTTCTGTACAGTGCAGTTGCGGTTACTTGAGGGTTTCTGCACAGTGAAGTTGCGGTTATGCCGAAGCACTCATGGGTCTCTGCATAGGAGGGTTGCAAGTATACTGAAAAAAGAGCAAGTTTAACCGTAGAGCAGGTGCGAGTATGCTATAGCACATGCGGGTCTGTACACTGAAATTTGCAGGTCTGCAGTATACTCGTGGGTTCGCAGTAGGGAAAGTCATGGTTACTCGCGTTTGTCTACGAAGAAAAGCTGTGAATTTCCAGTTTTAGGCCAAAAATAATGTCGATTAAGCTGTTGAGGGAAACCTACACAAAGTATACCAAAATTGGACGAAAAGTGCCGATATGATACCGGAATATAGATCTCCTTGAGGAGAATCCAAAAATCATATATATCTACAAAAAAAAATCAAGAAACCCTTGAAAATTTTCTGCAAAAATCTACACAACAAGGTTAGGGTTAGGAGTAAAAAACTGCAGAAACATGCCCAGATCTGAAGAGAATCCTAATGTCTACCAGATAGAAAGCAAATATACAATGATAAATAATGCCTAGATGATAATAGTTATTGATTGAAAGCTATAGAAGATGCTAGATCATAGCAACCAGCTCTGATACCATGTCAGAGTTTATGGATCTAGCTAAACTAGCTTACCTATCTAACCTATCAATAACATATTAACATAAATAAGAACATAAAGAGAACAAGGAAAAGAATACACTAGATATACATGGTTCACCCAATTGGGCTACATCCACGGGAAGGTTGTCTTCTATTATCTCCAGAAATCTCCTTCAATCTTACAAGAGAGCAACTACAAATAACCCCAATACAATATAGCAGAGAGCTTGTGAGCATAGTACAATATGATAGGTCAAGTGTGTGCATTCTTGTGATGTGACTCCATTAACCCTATTATATACCAAGATATGCGGAGGAATTACTCTCACATATTGCATGTGGGATAATATAATTCTCCATAATAACATCTCTTTATATAATGATGGATATCAAGAGAATACTTTACCATAATGAATGTGGGATATCATGTATTACTCTTTTACATAAGATTGTGGATAACTTCTGACATAATACAAAGACATTATTACATTCCAAGGAATATAATATATTCCAACAAAACCAACTAGTGTGTTTCACATTATGAAATGCACCAAGGTACATATGGATATGTCGCACTGTTAGGTTTGTTAGGGGACAATTTTGATATTTTTTAAAATTACAAAAACTACCCAATGCGCTATGGTCAAATAATTGCACTAGGGTGTGTTGACTAATTGTGAACCAATCTACCATTTTTTATAATAACTTAATGATGCACTTGTTGGGAAAAAAGGCACTGGTGCAACACACTGTCGAGTGCACTAGGCTAGGGTAGAATAAAAAAAATTACCAAGCGATAATTTCATTTTAAAAATTCATTTCAGTGCTTGAGAACACATAAGCACCAATGTATATCATCATTGTATGACCATCTAGTCGTCAGTGCTATCTAGTTGTTAGATTCCTCTCGTTGTTTGATTCGTCGATGGATTGGGAACATTTTTGCAAAATGGTTCTAAATATATTCATTTTTTGTGTACATGGAAGCCTTGCCTCGTTATCCAGGAAGATATTAGGTAAGCGTTTCTTACTCATTTACAATTTTTGTAGATTAAAATTTAAAATTTAGCTATAAGTTTCCATATTTTTAGTTTATTTTTTAAAATTTTGTGTAGTGCGTTCAATTCATTTTGCGTGCACCAAACAAATCAATGTAACCTATTAATAAATAGGGCGCACCAAGAACAATTTTGTTTGGCACTGTTATCACATATATAGTAGCCGGGATACCATACATTATTTTCTGATTCCAGTACACTATTTAGCCAGTTCCCTTACATTGAGATGCTGAGATGAGCATCTATTTGGACAACAGTTTTATTCCCCATGCCATGACTGAGTCTCAGGACACTCAAAGAGATGACTGATGTATCCATTATACCATTTGTACAGAGCAGTCGGTAGTGCCCAGAGTTACAGTAGCAGTTTCAGAGGACAGATGATGGTTCAGATGATGAGCATTCAGGTGTATGACTCAACAAGTATATCTTCGTGTTGTGGTTATATTGCTTTTATATTTATTCTTATAGCATGTCTTAGCACTTAGTGTCATGATCTGGCGATCATATAGATATGTGGAGCTGGTTGATCTTATTATATATACTATATTGTCCCTACTCAGACTTAGAAGTTCACTATTCCTACTCATTGGTTTTACCCTCCCTAGGGAGAATAGAGGTGATCATTCCACCATACCTTGGCTTACTAGTGTTGGCTCCATTATTCATTGTCTTCATCCATCCATTGCCTACCTTTTAGTTTATCACCCTGACTTACTACTTGACTAGTGACATGGAGGATCTTTTCCCCACTGTAGCCTCTGTATTGGATGAGATTCCCTGTTTATTGTGTCTCGGCTCTGAGTTGGTGACAAAACTTACCTGTGGTGAGTTGGAGTTCCTTGTGAATTCCCCCTAGTCACTAAAGTTGTGTTGGCTAAACCTGAAACTTTTAGTGCTGCCATGAATACAAAATCTGGAAAAAGAAATGTTATATTTGGTGTGAAAAGCCCGTTCATGCAATGTGTTTTTCAACACATGAATGAAAGGCATGCCAAATGAAAATGGCCATGAAAATAAAATGTTATATCTTTTGAAAATGTAAATAACTAGGTAAACAAGTTGTCTGTGACACACCTAGAAGTGCTCAGGTAAACAAGTGCCTTAAAAGCACACCTGTAGCAGAAAGCCTCAAATAAATGTAAATCTATGCAATGTGTTTATAAACACACATAGATCAAAGGCTATGGAAACTTCAGGCCCAAAAAGCAATGGAACTTAAATGCGATATCTAAATAATTGCTGGCCTCATTTGTATTATGGATTGTGTGCATCTGTTAAAGGTGAATAAACCCTCTTTGAACAACTCATCCATTTGTGAGACACCACCATTCCCTGTGTTGTTGCTCATTCAGTATATACTATGTTGTGTATTCCCTTTTCCTTTTCCAAAGTGTCACAATGTTAAGTCAGTCAAGTCATCCTTAGCCTAGCCAGTGATTTTAGCCTTCACCCTTCATTAGCAAATTGATCACAGCTATGAAGTGAGTATGGTCTTGAAAGTCTAGTCTGAGTAATAATAATAATTAATGACATTATATTTGGATTTAGATTGCCAGTAAATGATTACTTTGTGTCATAATTTCTATTTGAATAAGTTGTAGAGCATGCATTAACCTTTGACACTTTGCAGTAGCTTCTGATGATGGTCTAAGTTACATTTGGTCATGTTGACTTGGTCAAACTAGTTTGACCAAGGTCAACCATAAGACATGAGATGGTTGGAACTTGTGATGATATGGATAGATGATATATGGTCTATGTACATGTACATGATGATACAGGTTTATGATGATGATTCACGGTTTTCAGCATTTATTGATCATTTACAGATTATTATTATTTGACCTCTTCCGGTATATTGGATATATTATATGATCATGCAGAGACTCATATGGTGTATGAGTACACATCTTGGATGGATTTGGAACTTCTGAGTCCAATGAGACAGTCTGTTTTCATTTCCGGGCACTTACAGTGATGATTGAGCCTCAGTAGGCTAACCCAGTGCAGTTTTGGTCTATCGGAGACCTTGTCAGAGCAGAGATGATTTTTATCTGGTTGACCTAGGGCGCTGTGCTTGGAGGGGGTGGTCCAGCCACTTGTTTTTACCATATTACCACTCTCTCGGACACACTGGTGCCCTCACCTTGACAGTGCAGGTACTCTAGGAGGCAGTTTGGGGTAGTTTCACGCTTCCCGAGGCATTTCAGGATTGGTAGAAATGGCTATTGAGGAATTCGATTTTGGCTACTGAGGCAATGTATTGGCATGGGATGATCAGTGATGATGGGTGGATGTTTTCCATACCTCCTCCATCAGTTTCAGCTTCATAGGGGCCTGCATCCATCACTTATGGCACTTTCTGATGATTTCTGAGGCCTCTTAAGGCCCACGATTTGTCCATAGAGGCACGATTTGGTATATGGATGACTATTTTATTATTATTGTGCTATGGGGATTGAACAAGGGTGGATAAAATTACCCCTTGGACCCACCATGAGCTTCTTATTATATTTTGTCATCATGATTTGGTGGGATTCCCCTATCCTAGGGTGATTTTGTCCACTTATGTTATATTTTATTAGTGATCCATGTATTTTATTGTTGAGCTCATCTCAACCATTGATTAGACATTTGTATCTTTTAATCTTAGCCACTCATTCAAAAAGTGGTTAGGGTTTTGGTGCCTCTCCTATCTATTTAAAGGAGAGAGCTTCTCATTGTAAAGGGGTCTTTGGCTCTTGGATTCTTGATATAGAAAAATTCTCTTGTGGAAATTCTTGTGGTCTCCTTTGCATCTGGTGTTCTTAGATGGTGATTGGGTAGTCTATTGCATCCTAGCATTCGTGGTAATTTTGGTAAAATCTATCTTTTGGATATCATTATCTTGTCTACAGGAGGGCGACTTCAACCTTGGGCGTTTTTGTAGGGCTTCCTCAACTCGCTTGGATCGGCATTCGTTTGTAACAGGGGGTTATCATTAGTATCATTGTGATCTATGCTATCTTTCTGTTATTTCTCTTGTAGCATTTGTCTTTATCTCTTGATGTAATAAATCTGATATTGTTGACGTTTATTATGCAGGAGGAAGGGCACATTGGTCTCCTTGGGAAAATCACACTTCATAGAGGTCTTCTCCAAATTGCTTCAAATTGATCGGGTTTGCATAGATCATCATCATCAAGGAATCTACAAGGTTATCCAGGTAAGATCCACAGGTGAGTTCTTCTCTTCTTGATTCCAATCCATTGGCACAACACATAATTAAAAACCAAATTAATTAAAACCCTCATTGTTACATTTTCTCAAATCTACTAAGATCTAGTGGGTTTTTGGGTGTAATATTGAAAACCCACCTCTATAGTATCCACGGCATCCCGGATCTATATTTTGGTGAGGATTGGCCTCCATTTGACCCTCTTCCCAAGCCAACTTAGCTTCTCCAAGCAAGGGCGCACTTCTTAGTTTAGGTGAGTTGACCTAGATCTAGTACATGGGTAGTTGAGATTTCACTTGATTCATGATCTACACATCTTAAAACCTACCCCTAGACTATCACCTTGGAAATTTCTGCCTTGTGGCCCTTATTCCACATTTTAAAGGATTTAATCCCCATTTTGGACCACTTGGTATCTTTAAACTCAGATATAGTAAGATCTAACCATTGGATTGCCTTGAAACTCTAGATCCACATTCTCGCTTGATTAACCTACTTGCATCTAAAGTTTGGATGCCATTGGACTGTCTTGATCCGTTTATCCCACATTTTACCCTCCTTGGGCAAAGTCGTACTTCCTTGGGAGATTGAGTTGGTCTACTTCTAGGATATGGGTACATGAGATTTTGGTGGATTTGGAACGAGCATAATTCAAAACCTAGGTCTAGTTGGTCACTTCATCAAATCTTGCCTTGGGGATAGCATTCCTTGTTTTAAGGGATTGTGGTCCAATTAGGTCCAGCCTTGAATCTCTAGATCTAGACCTATTCATCCATCAAACCTTTAATTTCCCACTTGTCTCATGCAATAGGAGTCATCAACCATAAGTTAGTTTCATTTGACTCCTGTTGACACTATATTTGAAAATACTCAAACCTTGAAAGATTTGTCAAAAAATATCCAAAAGAAGTGAATTTACTACTGATGGGTTGAAATAAAGGGTCATAATACAAAATTAACCAAGAAAAAACCTACATGTGCAATAGTATGAAAATAATTATTGAAGAGATTAAGTCTTGGTGAAGTTTCAACGACAGAGATGACAATAATAGAGATCAACGGCTGTCATGGTTTCCCGCACCGCCCAAAAGATCGTTTGCAAACGTGGGTGAGTGGTTGCAGACATAATACCGCTGGGTACGTGTCACATTCTCATTGATCCGCATCAACGTGATAGTGGTATCACAAACCACTACAACGTCGTGCGGAACCACCAAAGGATAATACGCGGCGGGCCATAGCACGTGGCAAGATGCAGAAGGCGCAAGGGAATATGCCACATGTTGATATAAATCAGAGGGATGATATACATTGGGACAAAATATACGGCCAAGTTTTTTTCGCATCATGGGAAGTGCGCACTCAATAGAAGAAAGAGCGGTTGCAGCAATTAAACCACTCTAACAGGTGTCAGAAAAGGTTTGATCCGCACACAGTAAAAACCGAAGAAGAAAATCGTTATTGGGATCGCGGATACCACCATGGGAAATAAAGGGACGCAAGATCTAACGGCTCAAATCAAAAGGCTCGTGATCAACGATTGGATATAAAGTATGTTTGGAAAGCTGCCAGAAACTTAAGAAAAATGGCTTATATAAAACAAAAGGGTTTCAAATAACGGTATTTTGTCTATGTGTCGTTGTTCCTGGAAGCTCTGAAGACTGGTGAACATCAGCAATTGCGAAAGAAGGATAAAGACATGTCTATACAGGTAGGGTCTGGTGACCTGGCCCACATTTTTAACGGAAATTTGTTTGTAGAAACGATTTAAATGGAAACTGTACATGATATAGATGTTTTTAAAGCTAAAGAAGCCCTAGAAGATAGAGATGGGGACATTCATGATACCCTAATCAGGTTACCAGTCGCTGAAGTTAAACTTAAGTTGTCTAAGTTATTAGAAGAAGGTATAGACATACACAGAGTCCACCAGTCATCCTTGTTAGCCTTCTTCCTGGACCAAATCCCATCTTTTCCAGAATTTGTGTCGTGGTGTGCTAAGAATTATTCCAGAGAAGAAAGAACTATTTTAGATAGTTGAAAACCAGAGTCGTTTGCAAAATAGAGCCTGCCGTCATAATACTGTAATGGTGGGGTTTAAAAGACCCATACAAGATGTAGTGAACATTGAAAGTGAAGGAGCAGAAAAAGGGAAAAAATTTAAAATGGATGAGCAACAAGAGTTAATGGCCGTTTCAGAAGAAGAAGGAAGAACCGAAGTCAAAATACCAGATGTCATGGTAAACGAGTACAGTATTAAAGAATCCTCGGTGGAAGATGATGTAAATAGACCACACAGTCTGATGGATGTATTTAATGAACAAAGTCAAAATAAATAGGAATCCTCTCGGAAAACCAGTCAGTTATTTCCAAGGGTTAGAAATATATCCAACACTGAAGTCAATTTGTTTACTAGCAGAAATGTCAAAGAAAATTCTTTAAAATTTTCAGTTGTTACTAAAGATAAGATCTCAGAGATGAAGGTGGATCTGACAAAAATCAATGCCCCAGATAAAATTTTATTGCACAGACAAACATGAGAGGTTATATATTCAGATTATTTGGGAGCAATATTAAAGGCAGACAAATTGAAAAATTTACTGGATAAATTGAATAACCAGTTCAGACAAGAGAAAGCAGAAAATAAGTCTCGACAACAACAAATAAAAAGATTGCAAATAGATTTGATAAACAAAGAGGGAGATGCAGCAGCAAAATTACTCAAAGAAAAAGATGATATGATTCTAATGTTAAGGCGAAAGCTAAAAATCCCAAACACTTTGCTTATCCAAGGAGCCGAACTAACAGTACTGGAAAAAGAAAAAGAAGAACTGTCAAATGAAGTAAAGGATATTACTGCAAAAATGTTGAAGCTCACCGAGGAAAATGTTCATTGGGAAAAAGAGAAAATTGGTTTGGAAGAGCAATTGGAGGAAATAAAGAAAAAGTTAGCAAAATTAGGTCAGCAACAGGTGCATGCAGATACAGATGAAGATAAAACTGGATTAGATGGTCTCTTACAAGCTATGTCCCAGGTGAGTTTGAAAGAGGTCGAAATTAAAGAATTGAAGATGGGAATACAGAAGCTCAAAGAAGAAAATGAGACTAAAGATAAGGAAATTAAAACTTTGCAAATAAGGAATCAGGAATTAACTGATAATAATAAAGGTTTGGCAGCTCATGTGACAGGACAGGTTGCAAACATATCGTATGGGATCAAATTATAAAGGAAGTTGAAAAAGTAAGACCTTATCTTGATTATATAAGAGTAAAAGAAAAAGTAGCCAAAGACGCCTTTGAGAGTTGTAGATCAGTCAGAGAGAATTTAAACAAAAAGCCAAAAGAAATAGCACAGAGGACAATAACTTTCTTAAACAGTTTAACTGAAGCAGACTTGACAGCAATGAATATAATGAATAGAATTTTAGTCATTACATGGGCCAGAAGAATCTTGGGAAAATATTCACATGTTGAAAATATTGAAGCTAAAGCTGGAGATATACGAGAGGAAGTAATAAAGTTTAAGAAGCGATTTGAAAAATTAATGAACAAAGGATTCCCTGCTTTTTGGGATGAAAAGAATGAATTGATTCCTCCCAATGAATATAAGAGGTTATTGTTTGACATAAGAATGGATCACAAAAAGTTTCAGCAGTTGGATCATATGCTTACAGGAAAGATTTTAATGGAGAAAATTGCGGAAGACTTTGAAATTTTAAATGTGTTAATCTCAACCTGTGAGAATCTTCCTCTTGTTTCTTATGCAGGTCACCTTGAAATGCGAGTCCTGGTGAAGGAAATGACCAGTTATGATTTACCCACGGCCGACCAATGGAACTATGTGGACAAATATGGAAGGACAAGATATTCTGTCCATTCATAGATACATTCAGAACTTTTGCCAAGTGGCAAAATGATGCTTTTATTTTAAATTTGTAATATTGTTTGAAGACAGTTATCTATTGTTTAAAGACAGTTATCTTTCGAGTTAAGACATTTTGAGTTACTAGTTAAAAGAAGCAGTTATGTTAAGCTTCTTTCAAATTCTGTATAAAAGACAATGAGAGTCATTTTTGAAAGGGTTGGAAACTCTTTGAGAGACGAGATGTTTTGAAGTCAAATTTTTGATAAATAAAAGGCCGTACAGTGGAAATACCTATCTTTTGAGACCAGAGATTCATGTGTTGACCGTTTTTACAGTATGTTTTTCCCTTATCTTTAACTGTGCATGTCTACTTTCTTTGTTATATATTCCATTATGTTATTCTTCTATACTTAAATGAACGTTTGAAATAAATCGGGATTCATACTGGTCATGCCTCATTTTATCGCATTTAAGTATCCACTATTTCTCCAAAGTTGAAAATGGATTCATCCTAGTTAGATGCCTGTTGTTGATGGACTGTCATTATTTCTTTCTATACCACCTGCGAAATCAAATTGACTGTGATATGGTTGCTATCTTGCCTCTGTGGAAATCTGTTTGGTATAAATCTCTTGCTGGCACGTTAAATATTTGAAAGTTGACTCCATGCCCAATGTTTCTTGTTTCCTTTTCAACCAAGTAAATCCTTTTGAGAAATTTTGAGCGTATTTCTATATATTTTTAGCCTTTACATATATCTTGTGAGAGAGCCCTCTCTGGTGGAAAAAATGGATAAGTTTTCTACCTAAAGTTTGGTTTGAAATAAGTCACCTTAGGTGTTATTCTTTTACAACCTGGATAAAATCTATAATAAGTTACCTTAGGTGTTATTCTTTTACAACCTGGATAAAATCTAAGTGCTAACATTTTGGCGTCGTTGCCAGGGAACGAAGGTGAAATTTTCCCTGGGAGAAACGACAAAGAAAGGTCAAATTTCTTGGGCAAGGAAGTTTGAAGTAAGTTGGTTGTAGATATTGGCCTGGCGACTTCACTTGTGAAAAATTTTCAAGGTTTTTTTAAGGTATTCAGAAATAGACATTGTGGCTACAAGAAGAAATCCCGGTTTACAGTTCTTCTCAGGCGTGGATAATCCAGAAAATCTCCTCAAGACGGATAAAGGCAAAGGCAAGACAAAAGAAGGTATTCCTCAGTTTTCGGATATATTCCCTTCTTATCAAAAAAATCTGTTTGAGGAAAAAAATATTAGTTCAAGTGAAAAAGTTTTGTTTAGAACTAAATCAGATTCTGATTTGAAAGAAACAAAGGTTGACCCAAAAAGTTTGTGGGACTATTCTTTAAAATCTGTTTGGGAAAAACTTACAAAAATCTGAAAGGGCTGGGTCCAGAATATCCAAGGCCCAAAGAATACATGTGCAAAGTCACAAACAACAGGTAGTGATTGTTCCACCTTATAATCTACCACCCATGGCTGCCAGATTTGCCCCATTGGTTTTGCCCGTTGCTTTACATGATTTGTCTCAAAATTATGGACAAAGAATCATTACTTTTGATAATGAGGGTAATTATACAGCACATCAACATGTTGATAACTTTAGTGATTTCATTGATTTGGAAGAAGTGGATCATGATGATGCAAAAATGAGGTTGTTTGCCCAAAGCTTGCGAGGCGAAGTCAAAAAATGGTTTAGAGCTTTAGCTACAGGATCAATTGCTAATTATAATGCTTTCACAACTCTTTTTATCGAAAGATGGGAAGACCAGAAAAATCCTTCACAGATGTTGACACAGTATAACAATCTGAAAAAAAGGAGGTTTTGAGTCGGTTCAAGAATTCTCTGCCAGATTTATGAAACTTTATAACTCTATCCCTATAGACATAAAACCTCCAGTAGGAGCAGCCAAGTTACATTATGCAGATGCTTCTGAAGGTGATTTTTCATGCACATTAAGAGAAAGAAGATCTACCACTTTGGCAATAATGATGAAAGATGCGGTGGAAGTTGAAGCTAATATGATGGCTTCTAGAAAGATGAGGCATAGAGATATAGACCGAAAGAAAAGTAAAGAAGATAATCAAAATACAGCTTCTTCTTCTTCTTCCACAGATGTAAAATTTGAAGCAATGATGAAAACCATGGAGAAGTTGTTAGACAGGTTAGTGGTGGATAACAAAGCTCCGAATAAAGAACAAATAGAACCTCAGATCAGAAATCCTAATTTTAGGAGACCCTTTGTCCCACCCATAAGGCCAAGAGATCAGAGGAACCCAAGGAATGCAGAAGAAGATCCAGTCATACCTCCTTTCCCTGAAAATTATATCGCCGGGGAAGTTGAAAATGAGGATGTGCCAAAAGTGATTTCAGATAACAAGAAAGATTCAGTGAAAGAAGGTGATAAAAATTTGGTTCCTTTAATATACAGAGTGAAATGTCAAAAGTCAAGATTTATGTACCTTTCAATGAGATATTAAAAAATAAGGAATACAAGGAACAAATTTTTAAGATGATGCAAGTAGAAAATCGAGTGGAAATAGATACTTTGGAATTAGATGATGATACTCCTAATATCTACTTGGGTTCAAGAATGGAAGATAATAGTTTTGGGGAAATTTCTCCTTTCTATGTAGATTTGAACGTTCATGATAAAGTTGTGCATAATTATATGTTAGACTCGGGAGCTTCTCATAATCTGATGCCGAAACTTGAAGTTGAATCTTTGGGATTGGAAATCACAAGACCATATGATGACCTATTTTATTTTGATTCAAGGAAAGTCAAATGTTTAGGGTTGATCAAAGATTTAACAGTCAATCTCAGTAAAATACCAGCCAAAGGTATTCTCATGGACGTGGTGGTTGTTGATATTCTAGCAAAATTTGGTATGCTATTGTCTAGATCATGGGCCTCGAAGTTAAAAGGAAATTTGCAGATGGATATGTCTTTTGCTACTATTCCAGTGTTGGGGGTACACAGAAGATTATATGCTGAAAAAATGGCTGCTTATTTGGTAAGTGACTTAAAAGAACCCGAAAAGCATACTATATATGCAGTAGACACAGATTTGGGGTCATGTATTTTGTATAATGATATTGAATCCAAAGAAAAGATGGATTTAATCGAACCTAAAGAAAATGAAAAAGAAAGACTGTTAAGAGAAAAAATTAGAAAAGAAGGAACTTGGACAATGCACTTTGATGGAGCTAGGAGCAGAGAAGGAGCTGGTGCGGGAGTATGGATAGTCACACCTGATCGATAATTCTTGATGTTTTCATATCAATTGAATTTTGAGTGTACAAACAATGTTGCAGAATATGAAGCTTTGATTCTGGGGTTGAATGTATTGAGAGATTTAAAAGCAAAAAGAATTGAAGTGTTTGGAGATTCTGAATTGGTAATAAATCAGGTAAAATCTATTTATCAGACCAAACATCCTAAAATGAGGTCATATAGGAATGAAGTATGGGATTTATTGGAAAAAAATTTCAATGAACATGATGTTGTTTCAATTCCCAGAGTTAATAACACCGTAGCAAATTCTTTGGCCACTGCCGGAGCTACGTTCAAAACCCCTATCTTTTCTAAAAAGAAATATGATATTGAGGTCATACACAGACCATCTATCCCAGACAATATCAAACACTGGCAGGTTTTTGAAGATGATCAACAGATTAAATGCTTTTTAGAGATGACAGATGAATTCAATTACAGGTCTATTGATGCAGAAGATGCTGGAGCTGGTCTAGATGAAAAAGATTCCCCTAAAGAAATAGAAAAAATCAAGCAAAGGATTGGAGGTAAGGATATAATTCAGCTGAAGAATAACGTTATCCCTAGAGGTTTGATTCCTTTAGAAAAATTGTTTGATAAAAATGACGTGGTAAAAAATCAAAAAGTAGAACCTAAACCTGAGGATGTAAAAGATTACAATTTAGGTTCCGAAGAAGATCCCAAATTGGTAAAGCTTTCAAAGAAATTACCAAGAAAGGAAGAGAATAAAAGTGTGGAAGTGATGAAAATATTTTCAAATGTTTTCTCCTGGAGTTATGAAGACCTGAAAGAATATGATGTTTCTGTTATACAGCATACAATTCCTATCAAACCTGATGAAAAGCCTTTTAAACAGAAATTGAGAAGAATAAATCCCAAGTTGCTTCCACTGATAGAAAAATAAGTGAGAAAGTTGTTTGATGCTAAGATAATTGTGTCCTTGATATTTTCTAAGTGGTTGGATAACCTGGTACCAGTAAGGAAAAAGAATGGCGAAATAAGGTTGTGCTTAGACTTTAGAAATTTGAACAAAGTCTCTTTGAAAGATAATTATTTACTCCCAAAAATGGATCAGATTTTGCAGAAAGTTGTGGGAGCCGAAAGAATTTCTATGTTAGATGGTTTCTCAGGTTACAATCAAATTAAAGTTCACCCAGAAGATCAGGAGAAAATTGCTTTTACTACTCCATGGGGAGCATTTATGCCAAAATGCCATTTGGTTTGATGAACGCAGGGACAACTTTTCAGAGAGCCATGGACATTGCATTGCAGCTGAAAGAGAAAAAATTGTGGTAGTATACATGGATGATATCACTGTTTATTCAAAGAATGCTGCTGATCACTGGAAACATATGGAAAGAGTTTTTCTGAAATGTAGAAGATTTGGGATCTCCTTAAATCCAAATAAATCTCATTTTTGCATGGAAGAAGGAAGATTGTTGGGACACATCATATCAAAAGAAGGCATCAAGATTGACCCGGAGAGAGTATCTTCCATACAGAAGGTCGGGATCCCTAGGAGTAAGAAGAAAATTCAGTCATTTATTGGAAGGGTAAATTGGTTAAGAAGGTTCATGTAATGTCCCTTATTAGGAATTTTATTAAAATTGCAATTTTCCACTTTTTTCCTTGGTTCGACCTTGGACTAGTTTCGATCTCTAGGTCCCAAATTTGCCCCAAATGATCCCAAATATTCTGAGAATGTATATGAATGATATTAGAACATAAATATGTGTTTCAGGGATGCCTTTGTACCTTTAAAACACTTCTGAAAATACTCTTTCGATTCTGGTAAATGTAGGTAACTTTACTAGTGATTTCCCTTTGACTAGTATTGGTCTCTAGGTCTCAAATTGACTCCAAATGCCTTCAAATCTTCAAGGAAGGTTTATGAATGATATTAGGAATTGAATATGATGTTCAGGGATAAAATATGGCCACCAAAATACCTCTTCAAACTCTCTTAAGATTCTGGACCAAGTATGCAATTTTACTAGTAATTTGGGGTTCAAATCCCCCTAAGGTAAGTACTGAAAATGGCTTCCCAAATGCCTCCAAACCCACTCAAATTTATGAACAGAGGTATGTAATGTGTTAAGTATGTTATTAATGTCTCATATGCACTATTAATGGTTTATTACAAGTGTTCTCACCCTCTCCCGTTCAACTTCAAAAATCCCCAATTCGACCCTTGGGGAAATGGCACTATTTCTTCTCCCAATGCAATTAAACTGAGTAAAAATGCTTCAAATGCTCAAGTACAGTACATGAAACTTTTATAAGACATCCATGGAAGTATATTTATCACAAATATATCAGAGAATCATCCATTCATTCGAAATCATCATCAATACATTGGCTCACAACAAGGTAGTGGGGAAATGGCATTGTTCTTCCATTAAAAATGAGATTTATACATTTCTACTTGGAATTTAGACCTGAAATTTTTTGGAGATGAAGAACAGAGTATTCAATTCATATTAAAAAATAAATGGGGCATTATAATCTCTCCCAAAGTGTACAATAGCTCACCAAAAACGTCCTCCCTCAAGGATCAAGAATATGCCATCAAAACTGGAAATGGTTGAAGGAGTGAGCTGCAATAGAAGAAACCATGAGCTTACCTATAGCTTAAAACTGCAAATAAAGACTCCATTAAAGCTCCAAATGAAAGGTCTGAATGGCATTTCCAATTGCCAACTTGGATGGGAATCTTTCACCCTCGAAATTGGCTAAGGCAAGAAACTAGTCATCCACTAGCTCTCCCTCTTCACAATTGCAATTGCAAATTCTACAAATGATCAAAAGATAGTTTCATTCTTTGTTATTGACATTTATAAACTTCTAATGTCCTCCATGGGTCGAATTCCTTCCAAGAGACTCATGCCAACTCATGTTGGGAAGAGATTCCAAAGAACGCCACTTGTACAACAATTTCTAGTCTCCCACTTCCACCAAATCACATGTGGAAGCATCTTAGCTGCCCTAACACCCTTGAGCGCCCTCTTGGAGTCTATTTTTAGCCCTGAAATTTCATATATGTCATATGTCAGCCTTCAGGTCTGATTTGTGTCATAGGTGTCATAGCATCTTCATTATTGTTGTCATAGAGCTAGGGAATCTAGCCCAAGTGTCTCACTAGCTCCAAATTGCCTCTTCCTCTTCCATGGGAGTTACTCTTCCTCTATATTTAGACCTTGGATGAGTCATGCAATGAATAATACCTTTTGGACTCCCCCAAGTATGTTACCATTCACCTTGATTTCGAATTGCTGAGAGAATGATGCCAAATGTAGTGGGGAAATCTAGCCATATGTGGGTCCCACTTCCTCCATGTGTCTTCATGATGAAATGCCACTTTGATTTTCACTTGTATATATTTATTTAGATCCTTTATTAAATATTTATGCCATTCTAATGTTCAAACATCATTTATTATCCCCATTATTCCAAATCCCAAAGCTTCCACCCCAAACCTAGGAAACTAGTAATTTTCCTCCTTGGCAATTATTTGACCTTTAGCATCAATTTGACAAACTCTAATGAATAGAGCCAATGTGATTAGGACATTGTGACCCAATACCAAATTTGGGACATGAAAAATCCTCCCTTCCAAATATTGCTTGTCCTCGAGCAATTTTAAATGTGGGTGTTGAAGAACCTGCTTTCTGTATAATTCTTTGATGTTGCCATTGAATTGCCCAACCTTGAGTCTTTGAGTTTCCATGAAGATTTTAGAGAGGAACCACCATGCTTGCTGCTGCACTACTCTGATTAAAATCACTTTATTAAGTGGGGAATCCATCTCCCCTGCTGCTTGCTTCCCCAAAAAATATGAAACCAATGAGATAAAAATTATTCCAGGGTCCCATTGCTTGTATTGCACCCCAACAATTAAAAGTGCTCTCCAACCCATACCATCAGATAAGAGGATTCCTGGATCCCATTTTCTTGTATGCATTCTTCCAAACATCATGAGTACAAAATATATATCATCAAAGTACATAACAACATAATGAAAATGTACATAAAGGAGATGCTTCATCAAAGAGTCATGAAAGTGCTTATACCTCCAAGCATGTAGACCACCATTTTCCAAGTGCATACAATTTTCAAGTGACCCATCAAATCTGCTCCAATGACATAGGTGAGGATCCCATGTCCAATAGTGCTGCTCCAAGAGAATGTGATATGCATCAAAATATTCAGCCATGCATTCTTTCATCCAAGAAGTGAATGAAGAATCTCCACTAAAATCTGAACCAAATAATGAGCAGGAAAAACAAGGAGAATTCAAAGGACTCAAAGAAGTCTCATCCATACATCCATGAGGATATGTATCATCATAAGGTAAATAAATATGCTGCTGCAATTCTAAATAATGAGGTGCTCTATTCATGTCATCATCAAAAGGAGAGGTAGGAGTTTCATACCCCTCATGTGGCACCACTAGGAAAAAACCTTTCACCCAATTTTCATCCCAGAATGATGTGGTTGGAAAAGAAGTGTGGGGTGAGGAATTATGAACCAAATTTAATTCTTTACAACTCTTACCCATTGAAATACTTAATTCATCTTCTCCATAATTGGTTGGTCCAACTATTGTGAGATCATGTACCTCTTCCAAGGCTTTGCAACTCTCTCCATGAGGCAACTCATAATCCCTTTGAACAAGGACAAGTGCTTGTCCTTCTTCTTGTTTTAGTGTAGTATCTTCAAGAACCTGCATATCAACATGTACCTCATGTTCCACAATTACCTTAGGTTCCTCTTTTGTGGCATAAATTGTTTCATCCTTTTCCTTGAAAAGAGAACCATTGCTCATTACTTTTTCCGAGTTGCTTCCAATTTCACTAAGCAACAATCTGAACTCTTGAAAGTATTGTCTCCACTTGTCTTCAAAGGATGGTTCAAGTAATTTCCTAAACTCCTCATTCTCCTTTAAGGTTCCTTTCTCATCCTTACTCATGGTGACCAATGAATGCACTTCTTCTCCTACTTATTCCCTTTCACCAAAGTACATCTAGTTTCAGTTTCTAAGGGTGGTGGCTTATTTCTTTGACTCCTGTTCTTCATTAATGTTCTACCACATCAGGTGCCAAGACCATGCTCTGATACCACTGTAATGTCCTTTATTAGGAATTTTATTAAAATTGCAATTTTCCACTTTTTTTTCCTAGTTCGACCTTTGACTAGTTTTGATCTCTAGGTCCCAAATTTGCTCCAAATGATCCCAAATATTCTGAGAAGGTATATGAATGATATTAGAACATAAATATGTGTTTCAGGGATGCCTTTGTACCTTTAAAACACTTCTACAAATAGTCTTTCGATTCTGGTCAATGTAGGTAACTTTACTAGTGATTTCCCTTTGACTAGTATTGGTCTCTAGGTCTCAAATTGACTCCAAATGCCTTCAAATATTCAAGGAAGGTTTATGAATGATATTAGGAATTGAATATGATGTTCAGGGATAACATATGGCCACCAAAATACCTCTTCAAACTCTCTTAAGATTCTGGACCAAGTATGCAATTTTACTAGTAATTTGGGGTTCAAATCCCCCTAAGGTAAGTACTGAAAATGGCTTCCCAAATGCCTCCAAACCCACTCAAATTTATGAACAGAGGTATGTAATGGGTTAATTATGTTATTAAGGTCTCATATGCACTATTAATGGTTTATTACAACTGTTCTCACCCTCTCCCATTCAACTTCAAAAATCCCCAATTCGACCCTTGGGGAAATGGCACTATTTCTTCTCCCAATGCAACTAAAGTGAGTAAAAATGCTTCAAATGCTCAAGTACAGTACATGAAAATTGTATAAGACATCCATGGCAGTATATTGATCACAAATATATCAGATAATCATCCATTCATTCGAAATCATCATCAACACATTGTCTCACAACAAGGTAGTGGGGAAATGGCATTGTTCTTCCATTAAAAATGAGATTTATACATTTCTACTTGGAATTTAGACCTGAAAATTTTTGGATATGAAGAAAAGAGTATTTAATTCATATTAAAAAATAAATGGGGCATTAAAATCTTCCCCAAAGAGTACAATAGCTCACCAAAAATGTCCTCCCTCAAGGATCAAGAATATGCCATCAAAACTGGAAATGGTTGAAGGAGTGAGCTGCAATAGAAGAAACCATGAGCTTCCCTATAGCTTACACCTGAAAAAAAAGACTCCATTAAAGCTCCAAATGAAATGTCTGAATGGCCTTTCCAATTACCAACTTGGATGGGAATCTTTCACCCTCGAAATTGGCTAAGGCAAGAAACTAGTCATCCACTAGCTCTCCCTCTTCACAATTGCAATTGCAAATTCTACAAATGATCAAAAGCTGGTTTCATTCTTTGTTATTGAAATTTATAAACTTCTAATGTCCTCCATGGGTCGAATTCCTTCCAGGATACTCATGCCAACTCATGTTGGGAAGAGATTCCAAAGAACGCCACTTGTACAACAATTCCTAGTCTCCCACTTCCACCAAATCACATGTGGAAGCATCTTAGCTGCCCTAACACCCTTGAGCGCCCTCTTGGAGTCTATGTTTAGCCCTGACATGTCATATATGTCATATGTCAGCCTTCAGGTCTGACTTGTGTCATAGGTGTCATAGCATCTTCATTATTGTTGTCATAGAGCTAGGGAATCTAGCCCAAGTGTCTCACTAGCTCCAAATTGCCTCTTCCTCTTCCATGGGAGTTACTCTTCCTCTATATTTCGATCTTGGATGAGTCATGCAATGAATAATACCTTTTGGACTCCCCCAAGTATGTTACCATTCACCTTGAATTCGAATTGCTGAGAGAATGATGCCAAATGTAGTGGGGAAATCTAGCCATATGTGGGTCCCACTTCCTCCATGTGTCTTCATGATGAAATGCCACTTTGATTTTCACTTGTATATATTTATTTATATCCTTTATTAAATATTTATGCCATTCTAATGTTCAAACATCATTTATTATCCCCATTATTCCAAATCCCAAAGCTTCCACCCCAAACCTAGGAAACTAGTAATTTTCCTCCTTGGCAATTATTTGACCTTTAGCATCAATTTGACAAACTCTAATGAATAGAGCCAATGTGATTAGGCCATTGTGACCCAATACCAAATTTGGGATATGACAGTTCATTCCTAGTTTTGCTGAGATTTTGAGAAACATATCTGAAATGCTAAGGAAAGACAAGGAAATTAAATGGACTGAAGAAGCAAGACAATCTTTTGATAATATCAAAAGGGCATTAACTGAAGCACCAGTGTTAATTAGTCCAGATTATTCAAAGGATTTCATTATGTTTACTTATGCATCAGAACACACAGTAGCTAGAGCATTGTTACAAAAGAACCAAGAAGGTGTGGAACAGCCAATTGCATTTTTCAATAAGATTCTAAGGGATGCAGAATTAAAATATAACATTATGAAGAAACAAGCTTATGCTTTAGTGAAAGCATTGAAGGATTTTAGGATATACATATTGCATTCTCATATAATAGCACATGTTCCATCAGCAGCAGTGAAAGATATTCTTACTCAGCCAGATCCTGAAGGAAAAAGAGCAAAGTGGATAGCAGTATTATTGGAATATGATCTCGACATTAAACCTACAAAGTTGATAAAAGGCCAAGGGCTAGCTAAAATGATGACAGAAACAAATTGGGATTCTCGAGGTATGAATTTTCTTTCCGAAATTTCAAAAGAAGACGTTCCAAATTTACAAGTAATTGAAGATTTCTCTTTATCTCCCTGGTACGCGGACATTGTGTATGTTCTGCAAAATCAACAAGCGCCTGTAAATATGGAAAAAACCAAAGCAAGATCATTAAAGTTGAAAGCAGCCAAGTTCTGCATATTAGATGGGAATTTATTTTGGAAAGATCCAGGAGGTATTCTGTTGAATTGTCTATTAGAGAATGAAGTCCAACATATTATGGGGGAATTTCATAAAGGCATGTGTGGAGGACATCATTCATGGAAGGCTACAGTGAACAAGATTCTTAGAGCTGGTTTTTATTGGCCCAGCATGTATTCTGATGTATATAAAGAAGTGACCAAATGTCATGAATGTCAAATTTTTGATGGGAAAAGAGAATTATTACCATTTCCTTTGAAACCCATTTCAGTTGAAACACATTTTCAACAGTGGGGGTTAGATTTTATTGGCGAAATTAACCCAAATTCTTCAGGGTAGAATAAGTGGATTCTGACTACTACAAATTACTTCACGAAATGGATTGAGGCCATTCCGACAAGAAATGCCACAGAAACAGTGATAATGAATTTTTTAGAAGAAAACATCTTATCCAGGTTTGGTTGTCCTAAAAGGATAGTGACAGATAATGCAACAGCGTTCAAATAAAAAAAGATGATAAATTTTTGTCACAAATATCACATACATTTAAATCATTCCACTGCTTATTATCCACAAGGAAATGGGTTGGCCGAATCTTCAAATAAAAGTTTAGTAAGGATCATAAAGAGGTTGCTAGAAGATAATAAGAGGGCTTGGCACAATAAATTAAAATATGCTCTGTGGGCAGATAGAATCGGTACAAAAAGAGCAATTGGCACTTCCCCTTTCCAGTTGGTGTATGGCACAGAGGTAATTTTTCCCGTTTCTTTAGGTTTGCCCGTTATGAAATTGTTACAAGAAGTCGAAGAAGAACCAAATCATATGCATAGGAGAATAAATCAAGTGATATAATTACATGAAGTTAGAGAAAAGGCATACAACAAAACCCAAATGCATCAGGAGAAAATGAAGAAAACTTTTGACAGAAAGGTTAAAGAAAAGAATTTTCAGATAAATGATTTAGTTTTGAAGTGGGACTCTAGAAATGAAGATCACCATGGGAAGTTTGAACATTTGTGGAAAGGTCCATATAGTGTAGCAGGATATCAAGGGGAAAATGCATTTACCCTAAAAAATTGCAATGGAGAATTCTTTCCTAAAGGACCAGTAAATGGTAGACACCTCAAACATTATCTCTCTTAAAAGGACAGAGGTGAAAGAGAATTTTGTACAGTGTAAATATTTTCCTTTATTACGAGGTAAAAAAAAAAATGATGATATGAACCTTGACTTCCAGATAAAATTTGAATGCAGCCCAATGGATCAGGCACTTGGTCTACGATGTTCTTTGCTACCTCACAGGGAGGATAGCATCCCCAACTGGAGCCAGTTGTTGACACTATATTTGAAAATACTCAAACCCTAAAAGATTTGTCAAAAAATATCCAAAAGAAGTGAATTTACTACTGATGGGTTGAAATAAAGGGTCATAATACAAAATTAACCAAGAAAAACCCTACATGTGCAATAGTCCGAAAATAATTATTGAAGAGGTTAAGTCTTGGTGAAGTTTCAACGGCGGAGATGACAATAATAGAGATCAACGGTTGTCATGGTTTCCCGCACCGCCCAAAAGATCGTTTGCAAACGTGGGTGAGTGGTTGAGGACATAATACCGCCGGGTACGTGTCACATTCTCATTGATCCGCATCAACGTGATAGTGGTATCACAAACCACTACAACGTCGTGCGGAACCACCAAAGGATAATATGCGGCGGGCCATAACACGTGGCAAGATGCAGAAGGCGCAAGGGAATACACCACATGTTGATATAAATCGGAGGGACGATATACATTGGGACAAAATCTACGGCCAAGATTTTTCCGCATCATGGGAAGTGCGCACTCAATATAAGAAAGAGCAGTTGCAGCAATTAAACCACTCTAACAGGTGTCAGAAAAGGGTTGATCCGCACACAGTAAAAATCGGAGAAGAAAACCGTTATTGGGATCGCGGATACCACCATGGGAAATAAAGGGACGCAATATCTAACGGCTCAAATCAAAAGGCTCGTGATCAACGGTTGGATATAAAGTATGTTTGGAAAGCTTCCAGAACGTTGAGAAAAAGGGCTTATATAAAACAAAAGGGTTTCAAATAACGGCATTTTGTCTATGTGTCGCTGTTCCTGGAAGCTCTGAAGATTGGTGGAGATCAACACTTGCGACAGAAGGATAAAGACATGTCTATACAGGTAGGGTCTGGTGACCTGGCCCACATTTTTAATGGAAATTTGTTTGTAGAAATTATTTAAATGGAAACTGTACATGATATAGATGTTTTTAAAGCTAAAGAAGCCCTAGAAGATAGAGATGGGGACATTCATGATACCCTAATCAGGTTACCAGTCGTTGAAGTTAAACTTAAGTTGTCTAAGTTATTAGAAGAAGGTATAGACATACACAGAGTCCACCAGTCATCCTTGTTAGCCTTCTGCCCGGACCAAATCCCATCTTTTCCAAAATTTGTGTCGTAGTGTGCTGAGAATTATTCCAGAGAAGAAAGAACTGTTTTAGATAGTCGAAAAACCAGAGTCGTTTGCAAAATAGAGCCTGCCGTCATAATTAAAGCCCTAGAAATAGAATTTTCTCAAACCCTCGAGTCTGAAATTTTTTCTGAAATGTTTGTTATTGAATATTATCATCAAACCCTTCAAGATGATAGAGAAAAGTTTTTGTCTACGTGTCTTAAACCAGAAACCAACATTTAAGATATCCCATACCCTATAGATATCACTTTATTTGATGAAAATACCCAGCTGGTTCTGACATTGTTGGCTTTAATCCTAGGGTTTGATACAAACATGTATGTAACTGAGTTTCAGTTAATCCTTTTGTATAAAATGAGTACAATTCAGTCAGGGAATGATGAAAATCAAATTCCTCGACTTAATTTTGAAGAATTCTTGACCGAGAAGATTCATGACCAGATGGTCAATTTCCCTACTCTGAGGCATTTCAAATTTCAGTCTTTTTTGATGAAAATGATCATGGTGGCCAGTCATGAAGAGTTACAATTCCCTGAGATCATTTTCACAAAGTTATTAGAAAATAACATGTTTAATTACATAAATTATATGCTCTCTGAGATTTACAGAATGATTTTTGGTGAAAAATTGCCTAGAGTATTACCAGAAATGCAAGCATGTATGCAATTAAGTGCAGAATACGCTGTAGGAGATTGGTTCTTGTCAAAGGACAGTACAGTGATCAGATTATATGGTTTCAAGCATAAACCCTATGTTTTACCAGCATTTCTTACCTTAAGGGTTTTTGCTTTGGAGTTCCTGAGACACAAGTTAATTGTTGAGGATAATAATTTCTTGCTTTTCAAACAAGCAACAGATATCAAGTATCCGTTCACACTTGGCCCATTCACAGTGAAGAATAAAAATGCTGCTATTTATATAGAGAAATTATTGAAAGATATGGGTTTTGAGACAGACATGGCTATTGAGTATGATCCGTTAAACATAATATCAAAATGGAGAACGGATCATCGCATCAAAGCGTTGAATCATCAGATGATTGAGGGAATGTCTGACAGAGCCAATTGGATGGAGTATAAGGAATAAATCATTCCAGATTCACATGATAAGGAAATGATATTGATAGATGCAACAGCAGAGGCAGAAAGCACGATGAATACTGCAATGGTGGGGTTTAAAAGACCCATACAAGATGTAGTGAACATTGAAAGTGAAGGAGTAGAAAAAGGGAAAAAATTGAAAATGGATGAGCAACAAGAGTTAATGGCAGTTTCAGAAGAAGAAGGAAGAACCGAAGTCAAAATACCAGATGTCATGGTAAAGGAGTACAGTATTAAAGAATCCCTGGTGGAAGATGATGTAAATAGACCACACAGTCTGATGGATGTATTTAATGAACACAGTCAAAATAAACAGGAATCCTCTCGGCAAACCAGTCAGTTATTTCCAAGGGTTAGAAATATATCCAACACTGAAGTCAATTTGTTTACTAGCAGAAATGTCAAAGAAAATTCTTTAAAATTTTCAATTGTTAGTAAAGATAAGATCTCAGAGATGAAGGTGGATCTGACAAAAATCAATTCCCTAGATAAAATTTTATTGCACAGACAAACATGAGAGGTTATATATTCAGATTATTTGGGAGCAATATTAAAGGTAGACAAATTGAAAAATTTACTGGATAAATTGAATAACCAGTTGAGACAAGAGAAAGAAGAAAATAAGTCTCGACAACAACAAATAAAAAGATTGCAAATAGATTTGATAAACAAAGAGGGAGATGCAGCAGCAAAATTACTCAAAGAAAAAGATGATACGATTCTAATGTTAAGGCGAAAGCTAAAAATCCCAGACACTTTGCTTATCCAAGGAGCCGAACTAACAGTACTGGAAAAAGAAAAAGAAGAACTGTCAAATGAAGTAAAGGATATTACTGCAAAAATGTTGAAGCTCACCGAGGAAAATGTTCATTGGGAAAAAGAGAAAATTGGTTTGGAAGAGCAATTGGAGGAAATAAAGAAAAAGTTAGCAAAATTAGGTCAGCAACAGGTGCATGCAGATACAGATGAAGATAAAACTGGATTAGATGGTCTCTTACAAGCCATGTCCCAGGTGAGTTTGAAAGAGGTTGAAATTAAAGAATTGAAGATGGGAATACAGAAGCTCAAAGAAGAAAATGAGACTAAAGATAAGGACATTAAAACTTTGCAAATAAGGAATCAGGAATTAACTGATAATAATAAAGGTTTGGCAGCTCATGTGACAGGACAGATTGCAAACATATCGTATGGGATCAAATTATAAAGGAAGTTGAAAAAGTAAGACCTTATCTTGATTATATAAGAGTCAAAGAAAAAGTAGCCAAAGACGCCTTTGAGAGTTGTAGATCAGTCAGAGAGAATTTAAACAAAAAGCCAAAAGAAATAGCACAGAGGACAATAACTTTCTTAAACAGTTTAACTGAAGCAGACTTGACAGCAATGAATATAATGAATAGAATTTTAGTCATTACATGGGCCAGAAGAATCTTGGGAAAATATTCACATGTTGAAAATATTGAAGCGAAAGCTGGAGATATACGAGAGGAAGTAATAAATTTTAAGAAGCGATTTGAAAAATTAATAAACAAAGGATTCCCTGCTTTTTGGGATGAAAAGAATGAATTGATTCCTCCCAATGAATATAAGAGGTTATTGTTTGACATAAGAATGGATCACAAAAAGTTTTAGCAGTTGGATCATATGCTTACAGGAAAGATTTTAATGGAGAAAATTGCGGAAGACTTTGAAATTTTAAATGTGTTAATCTCAACCTGTGAGAATCTTCCTCTTGTTTCTTATGCAGGTCACCTTGAAATGCGAGTCCTGGTGAAGGAAATGACCAGTTATGATTTACCCACGGCCGACCAATGGAACTATGTGGACAAATATGGAAGGACAAGATATTCTGTCCATTCATAGATACATTCAGAACTTCTGCCAAGTGGCAAAATGATGCTTTTATTTTAAATTTGTAATATTGTTTGAAGACAGTTATCTATTGTTTAAAGACAGTTATCTTTCGAGTTAAGACATTTTGAGTTACTAGTTAAAAGAAGCAGTTATGTTAAGCTTCTTTCAAATTCTGTATAAAAGACAATGAGAGTCATTTTTGAAAGGGTTGGAAACTCTTTGAGAGACGAGATGTTTTGAAGTCAAATTTTTGATAAATAAAAGGCCGTACAGTGGAAATACCTATCTTTTGAGACCAAAGATTCATGTGTTGACCGTTTTTACAGTATGTTTTTCCCTTATCTTTAACTGTGCATGTCTACTTTCTTTGTTATATCTTCCATTATGTTATTCTTCTATACTTAAATGAACGTTTGAAATAAATCGGGATTCATACTGGTCATGCCTCATTTTATCGCATTTAAGTATCCACTATTTCTCCAAAGTTGACAATGGATTCATCCTAGTTAGATGCCTGTTGTTGATGGACTGTCATTATTTCTTTCTATACCACCTACGAAATCAAATTGACTGTGATATGGTTGCTATCTTGCCTCTGTGGAAATCTGTTTGGTATAAATCTCTTGCTGGCACGTTAAATATTTGAAAGTTGACTCCATGCCCAATGTTTCTTGTTTCCTTTTCAACCAAGTAAATCCTTTTGAGAAATTTTGAGCGTATTTCTATATATTTTTAGCCTTTACATATATCTTGTGAGAGAGCCCTCTCTGGTGGAAAAAATGGCTAAGTTTTCTACCTAAAGTTTGGTTTGAAATAAGTTACCTTAGGTGTTATTCTTTTACAACCTGGATAAAATCTATAATAAGTTACCTTAGGTGTTATTCTTTTACAACCTGGATAAAGTCTAAGTGCTAACATTTTGGCGACGTTGCCAGGGAACGAAGGTGAAATTTTCCCTGGGAGAAACGACAAAGAAAGGTCAAATTTCTTGGGCAAGGAAGTTTGAAGTAAGTTGGTTGTAGATATTGGCCTGGCGACTTCACTTGTGAAAAATTTTCAAGGTTTTTTTAAGGTATTCAGAAATAGACATTGTGGCTACAAGAAGAAATCCCGGTTTACAGTTCTTCTCAGGCGTGGATAATCCAGAAAAGCTCCTCAAGACGGATAAAGGCAAAGGCAAGACAAAAGAAGGTATTCCTCAGTTTTCAGATATATTCCCTTCTTATCAAAAAAATCTGTTTGAGGAAAAAAATATTAGTTCAAGTGAAAAAGTTTTGTTTAGAACTAAATCAAATTCTGATTTGAAAGAAACAAAGGTTGACCCAAAAAGTTTGTGGGACTATTCTTTAAAATCTGTTTGGGAAAACTTACAAAAATCTGAAAGGGCTGGGTCCAGAATATCCAAGGCCCAAAGAATACCTGTGCAAAGTCACAAACAACAGGTAGTGATTGTTCCACCTTATAATCTACCACCCATGGCTGCCAGATTTGCCCCATTGGTTTTGCCCGTTGCTTTACATGATTTGTCTCAAAATTATGGACAAAGAATCGTTACTTTTGATAATGAGGGTAATTATACAGCACATCAACATGTTGATAACTTTAGTGATTTCATTGATTTGGAAGAAGTGGATCATGATGATGCAAAAATGAGGTTGTTTGCCCAAAGCTTGCGAGGCGAAGTCAAAAAATGGTTTAGAGCTTTAGCTACAGGATCAATTGCTAATTATAATGCTTTCACAACTCTTTTTATCGAAAGATGGGAAGACCAGAAAAATCCTTCACAGATGTTGACACAGTATAACAATCTGAAAAAAAGGAGGTTTTGAGTTGGTTCAAGAATTCTCTGCCAGATTTATGAAAGTTTATAACTCTATCCCTATAGACATAAAACCTCCAGTAGGAGAAGCCAAGTTACATTATGCAGATGCTTCTGAAGGTGATTTTTCATGCACATTAAGAGAAAGAAGATCTACCACTTTGGCAATAATGATGAAAGATGCGGTGGAAGTTGAAGCTAATATGATGGCTTCTAGAAAGATGAGGCATAGAGATATAGACCGAAAGAAAAGTAAAGAAGATAATCAAAATGCAGCTTCTTCTTCTTCTTCCACAGATGTAAAATTTGAAGCAATGATGAAAACCATGGAGAAGTTGTTAGACAGGTTAGTGGTGGATAACAAAGCTCCGAATAAAGAACAAATAGAACCTCAAATCAGAAATCCTAATTTTAGGAGACCCTTTGTCCCACCCAGAAGGCCAAGAGATCAGAGGAACCCAAGGAATGCAGAAGAAGATCCAGTCATACCTCCTTTCCCTGAAAATTATATCGTCAGGGAAGTTGAAAATGAGGATGTGCCAAAAGTGATTTCAGATAACAAGAAAGATTCAGTGAAAGAAGGTGATAAAAATTTGGTTCCTTTAATATACAGAGTGAAATGTCAAAAGTCAAGATTTATGTACCTTTCATTGAGATATTAAAAAATAAGGAATACAAGGAACAAATTTTTAAGATGATGCAAGTAGAAAATCGAGTGGAAATAGATACTTTGGAATTAGATGATGATACTCCTAATATCTACTTGGGTTCATGAATGGAAGATAATAGTTTTGGGGAAATTTCTCCTTTCTATGTAGATTTGAACGTTCATGATAAAGTTGTGCATAATTATATGTTAGACTCGGGAGCTTCTCATAATCTGATGCCGAAACTTGAAGTTGAATCTTTGGGATTGGAAATCACAACACCATATGATGACCTATTTTCTTTTGATTCAAGGAAAGTCAAATGTTTAGGGTTGATCAAAGATTTAACAGTCAATCTCAGTAAAATACCATCCAAAGGTATTCTCATGGACGTGGTGGTTGTTGATATTCCAGCAAAATTTGGTATGCTATTGTCTAGATCATGGGCCTCGAAGTTAAAAGGAAATTTGCAGATGGATATGTCTTTTGCTACTATTCCAGTGTTGGGGGTACACAAAAGATTATATGCTGAAAAAATGGCTGCTTATTTGGTAAGTGACTTAAAAGAACCCGAAAAGCATACTATATATGCAGTAGACACAGATTTGGGGTCATGTATTTTGTATAATGATATTGAATCCAAAGAAAAGATGGATTTAATCGAACCTAAAGAAAATGAAAAAGAAAGACTGTTAAGAGAAAAAATTAGAAAAGAAGGAACTTGGACAATGCACTTTGATGGAGCTAGGAGCAGAGAAGGAGCTGGTGCGGGAGTATGGATAATCACACCTGATCGAGAATTCTTGATGTTTTCTTATCAATTGAATTTTGAGTGTACAAACAATGTTGCAGAATATGAAGCTTTGATTCTGGGGTTGAATGTATTGAGAGATTTAAAAGCAAAAAGAATTGAAGTGTTTGGAGATTCTGAATTGGTAATAAATCAGGTAAAAGCTATTTATCAGACCAAACATCCTAAAATGAGGTCATATAGGAATGAAGTATGGGATTTATTGGAAAAAAATTTCAATGAACATGATGTTGTTTCAATTCCCAGAGTTAATAACACCGTAGCAAATTCTTTGGCCACTGCCGGAGCTACGTTCAAAACCCCTATCTTTTCTAAAAAGAAATATGATATTGAGGTCATACACAGACCATCTATCCCAGACAATATCAAACACTGGCAGGTTTTTGAAGATGATCAACAGATTAAATGCTTTTTAGAGATGACAGATGAATTCAATTACAGGTCTATTGATGCAGAAGATGCTGGAGCTGGTCTAGATGAAAAAGATTCCCCTAAAGAAATAGAAAAAATCAAGCAAAGGATTGGAGGTAAGGATATAATTCAGCTGAAGAATAACGTTATCCCTAGAGGTTTGATTCCTTTAGAAAAATTGTTTGATAAAAATGACATGGTAAAAAATCAAAAAGTAGAACCTAAACCTGAGGATGTAAAAGATTACAATTTAGGTTCCGAAGAAGATCCCAAATTGGTAAAGCTTTCAAAGAAATTACCAAGAAAGGAAGAGAATAAAAGTGTGGAAGTGATGAAAATATTTTCAAATGTTTTCTCCTGGAGTTATGAAGACCTGAAAGAATATGATGTTTCTGTTATACAGCATACAATTCCTATCAAACCTGATGAAAAGCCTTTTAAACAGAAATTGAGAAGAATAAATCCCAAGTTGCTTCCACTGATAGAAAAATAAGTGAGAAAGTTGTTTGATGCTAAGATAATTGTGTAATTGATATTTTATAAGTGGTTGGCTAACCTGGTACCAGTAAGGAAAAAGAATGGCGAAATAAGGTTGTGCTTAGACTTTAGAAATTTGAACAAAGTCTCTTTGAAAGATAATTATTTACTCCCGAAAATGGATCAGATTTTGCAGAAAGTTGTGGGAGCCGAAAGAATTTCTATGTTAGATGGTTTCTCAGGTTACAATCAAATTAAAGTTCACCCAGAAGATTAGGAGAAAATTGCTTTTACTACTCCATGGGGATCATTTATGCCAAAATGCCATTTGGTTTGATGAACGCAGGGACAACTTTTCAGAGAGCCATGGACATTGCATTGCAGATGAAAGAGAAAAATTTGTGGTAGTATACATGGATGATATCACTGTTTATTCAAAGAATGCTGCTGATCACTGGAAACATATGGAAAGAGTTTTTCTGAAATGTAGAAGATTTGGGATCTCCTTAAATCCAAAGAAATCTCATTTTTGCATGGAAGAAGGAAGATTGTTGGGACACATCATATCAAAAGAAGGCATCAAGATTGACCCGGAGAGAGTATCTTCCATACAGAAGGTCGGGATCCCTAGGAGTAAGAAGGAAATTCAGTCATTTATTGGAAGGGTAAATTGGTTAAGAAGGTTCATGTAATGTCCCTTATTAGGAATTTTATTAAAATTGCAATTTTCCACTTTTTTCCTTGGTTCGACCTTGGACTAGTTTCGATTTCTAGGTCCCAAATTTGCCCCAAATGATCCCAAATATTCTGAGAATGTATATGAATGATATTAGAACATAAATATGTGTTTCAGGGATGCCTTTGTACCTTTAAAACACTTCTGCAAATACTCTTTCGATTCTGGTAAATGTAGGTAACTTTACTAGTGATTTCCCTTTGACTAGTATTGGTCTCTAGGTCTCAAATTGACTCCAAATGCCTTCAAATCTTCAAGGAAGGTTTATGAATGATATTAGGAATTGAATATGATGTTCAGGGATAAAATATGGCCACCAAAATACCTCTTCAAACTCTCTTAAGATTCTGGACCAAGTATGCAATTTTACTAGTAATTTGGGGTTCAAATCCCCCTAAGGTAAGTACTGAAAATGGCTTCCCAAATGCCTCCAAACCCACTCAAATTTATGAACAGAGGTATGTAATGTGTTAAGTATGTTATTAAGGTCTCATATGCACTATTAATGGTTTATTACAACTGTTCTCACCCTCTCCCATTCAACTTCAAAAATCCCCAATTCGACCCTTGGGGAAATGGCACTATTTCTTCTCCCAATGCAATTAAACTGAGTAAAAATGCTTCAAATGCTCAAGTACAGTACATGAAACTTGTATAAGACATCCATGGAAGTATATTTATCACAAATATATTAGAGAATCATCCATTCATTCGAAATCATCATCAATACATTGGCTCACAACAAGGTAGTGGGGAAATGGCATTGTTCTTCCATTAAAAATGAGATTTATACATTTCTACTTGGAATTTAGACCTGAAATTTTTGGAGATGAAGAACAGAGTATTCAATTCATATTAAAAAAGAAATGGGGCATTATAATCTCCCCCAAAGTGTACAATAGCTCACCAAAAACGTCCTCCCTCAAGGATCAAGAATATGCCATCAAAACTGGAAATGGTTGAAGGAGTGAGCTGAAATAGAAGAAACCATGAGCTTCCCTATAGCTTAAACCTGCAAATAAAGACTCCATTAAAGCTCCAAATGAAAGGTCTGAATGGCCTTTCCAATTGCCAACTTGGATGGGAATCTTTCACCCTCGAAATTGGCTAAGGCAAGAAACTAGTCATCCACTAGCTCTCCCTCTTCACAATTGCAATTGCAAATTCTACAAATGATCAAAAGATAGTTTCATTATTTGTTATTGAAATTTATAAACTTCTAATGTCCTCCATGGGTCGAATTCCTTCCAAGAGACTCATGCCAACTCATGTTGGGAAGAGATTCCAAAGAACGCCACTTGTACAACAATTCCTAGTCTCCCACTTCCACCAAATCACATGTGGAAGCATCTTAGCTGACCTAACACCCTTGAGCGCCCTCTTGGAGTCTATTTTTAGCCCTGAAATGTCATATATGTCATATGTCAGCCTTCAGGTCTGATTTGTGTCATAGGTGTCATAACATCTTCATTATTGTTGTCATAGAGCTAGGGAATCTAGCCCAAGTGTCTCACTAGCTCCAAATTGCCTCTTCCTCTTCCATGGGAGTTACTCTTCCTCTATATTTCGACCTTGGATGAGTCATGCAATGAATAATACCTTTTGGACTCCCCCAAGTCTGTTACCATTCACCTTGAATTCGAATTGCTGAGAGAATGATACCAAATGTAGTGGGGAAATCTAGCCATATGTGGGTCCCACTTCCTCCATGTGTCTTCATGATGAAATGCCACTTTGATTTTCACTTGTATATATTTATTTAGATCCTTTATTAAATATTTATGCCATTCTAATGTTCAAACATCATTTATTATCCCCATTATTCCAAATCCCAAAGCTTCCACCCCAAACCTAGGAAACTAGTAATTTTCCTCCTTGGCAATTATTTGACCTTTAGCATCAATTTGACAAACTCTAATGAATAGAGCCAATGTGATTAGGACATTGTGACCCAATACCAAATTTGGGACATGAAAAATCCTCCCTTCCAAATATTGCTTGTCCTCGAGCAATTTTAAATGTGGGTGTTGAAGAACCTACTTTCTGTATAATTCTTTGAAGTTGCCATTGAATTTCCCAACCTTGAGTCTTTGAGTTTCCATGAAGATTTTAGAGAGGAACCACCATGCTTGCTGCTACACTAATCTGATTAAAATCACTTTATTAAGTGGGGAATCCATCTCCCCTACTGCTTGCTTCCCCAAAAAATATGAAACCAATGAGATAAAAATTATTCCAGGGTCCCATTGCTTGTATTGCACCCCAACAATTAAAAGTGCTCTCCAACCCATACCATCAGATAAGAGGATTCCTGGATCCCATTTTCTTGTATGCATTCTTCCAAACATCATGAGTACAAAATATATATCATCAAAGTACATAACAACATAATGAAAATGTACATAAAGGAGATGCTTCATCAAAGAGTCATGAAAGTGCTTATACCTCCAAGCATGTAGACCACCATTTTCCAAGTGCATACAATTTTCAAGTGACCCATCAAATCTGATCCAATGACATAGGTGAGGATCCCATGTCCAATAGTGCTGCTCCAAGAGAATGTGATATGCATCAAAATATTCAGCCATGCATTCTTTCATCCAAGAAGTGAATGAAGAATCTCCACTAAAATCTGAACCAAATAATGAGCAGGAAAAACAAGGAGAATTCAAAGGACTCAAAGAAGTCTCATCCATACATCCATGAGGATATGTATCATCATAAGGTAAAGAAATATGCTGCTGCAATTCTAAATAATGAGGTGCTCTATTCATGTCATCATCAAAAGGAGAGGTAGGAGTTTCATACCCCTCATGTGGCACCACTAGGAAAAACCCTTTCACCCAATTTTCATCCCAGAATGATGTGGTTGGAAAAGAAGTGTGGGGTGAGGAATTATGAACCAAATTTAATTCTTTACAACTCTTACCCATTGAAATATTTAATTCATCTTCTCCATAATTGGTTGGTCCAACTATTGTGAGATCATGTACCTCTTCCAAGGCTTTGCAACTCTCTCCATGAGGCAACTCATAATCCCTTTGAACAAGGACAAGTGCTTGTCCTTCTTCTTGTTTTAGTGTAGTATCTTCAAGAACCTGCATATCAACATGTACCTCATGTTCCACAATTACATTAGGTTCCTCTTTTGTGGCATAAATTGTTTCATCCTTTTCCTTGAAAAGAGAACCATTGCTCATTACTTTTTCCGAGTTGCTTCCAATTTCACTAAGCAACAATCTGAACTCTTGAAAGTATTGTCTCCACTTGTCTTCAAAGGATGGTTCAAGTAATTTCCTAAACTCCTCATTCTCCTTTAAGGTTCCTTTCTCATCCTTACTCATGGTGACCAATGAATGCACTTCTTCTCCTACTTATTCCCTTTCACCAAAGTACATCCAGTTTCAGTTTCTAAGGGTGGTGGCTTATTTCTTTGACTCCTGTTCTTCATTAATGTTCTACCACATCAGGTGCCAAGACCATGCTCTGATACCACTGTAATGTCCTTTATTAGGAATTTTATTAAAATTGCAATTTCCACTTTTTTTCCCTAGTTCGACCTTTGACTAGTTTTGATCTCTAGGTCCCAAATTTGCCCCAAATGATCCCAAATATTCTGAGAAGGTATATGAATGATATTAGAACATAAATATGTGTTTCAGGGATGCCTTTGTACCTTTAAAACACTTCTGCAAATACTCTTTCGATTATGGTCAATGTAGGTAACTTTACTAGTGATTTCCCTTTGACTAGTATTGGTCTCTAGGTCTCAAATTGACTCCAAATGCCTTCAAATATTCAAGGAAGGTTTATGAATGATATTAGGAATTGAATATGCTGTTCAGGGATAACATATGGCCACCAAAAGACCTCTTCAAACTCTCTTAATATTCTGGACCAAGTATGCAATTTTACTAGTAATTTGGGGTTCAAATCCCCCTAAGGTAAGTACTGAAAATGGCTTCCCAAATGCCTCCAAACCCACTCAAATTTATGAACAGAGGTATGTAATGTGTTACGTATGTTATTAAGGTATCATATGCACTATTAATGGTTTATTACAACTGTTCTCACCCTCTCCCATTCAACTTCAAAAATCCCCAATTCGACCCTTGGGGAAATGGCACTATTGCTTCTCCCAATGCAACTAAAGTGAGTAAAAATGCTTCAAATGCTCAAGTACAGTACATGAAACTTGTATAAGACATCCATGGCAGTATATTTATCACAAATATATCAGAGAATCATCCATTCATTCGAAATCATCATCAACACATTGTCTCACAACAAGGTAGTGGGGAAATGGCATTGTTCTTCCATTAAAAATGAGATTTATACATTTCTACTTGGAATTTAGACCTGAAACTTTTTGGAGATGAAGAAAAGAGTATTTAATTCATATTAAAAAAGAAATGGGGCATTAAAAGCTTCCCCAAAGAGTACAATAGCTCACCAAAAATGCCCTCCCTCAAGGATCAAGAATATGCCATCAAAACTGGAAATGGTTGAAGGAGTGAGATGCAATAGAAGAAACCATGAGCTTCCCTGTAGCTTACACTTGAAAACAAAGACTCCATTAAATCTCCAAATGAAATTTCTGAATGGCCTTTCCAATTACCAACTTGGATGGGAATCTTTCACCCTCGAAATTGGCTAAGGCAAGAAACTAGTCATCCACTAGCTCTCCCTCTTCACAATTGCAATTGCAAATTCTACAAATGATCAAAAGCCGGTTTCATTCTTTGTTATTGAAATTTATAAACTTCTAATGTCCTCCATGGGTCTAATTCCTTCCAAGATACTCATGCCAACTCATGTTGGGAAGAGATTCCAAAGAACGCCACTTGTACAACAATTCCTAGTCTCCCACTTCCACCAAATCACATGTGGAAGCATCTTAGCTGCCCTAACACCCTTGAGCGCCCTCTTGGAGTCTATGTTTAGCCCTGACATGTCATATATGTCATATGTCAGCCTTCAGGTCTGATTTGTGTCATAGGTGTCATAGCATCTTCATTATTGTTGTCATAGAGCTAGGGAATCTAGCCCAAGTGTCTCACTAGCTCCAAATTGCCTCTTCCTCTTCCATGGGAGTTACTCTTCCTCTATATTTCGACCTTGGATGAGTCATGCAATGAATAATACCTTTTGGACTCCCCCAAGTATGTTACCATTCACCTTGAATTCGAATTGATGAGAGAATGATGCCAAATGTAGTGGGGAAATCTAGCCATATGTGGGTCCCACTTCCTCCATGTGTCTTCATGATGAAATGCCACTTTGATTTTCACTTGTATATATTTATTTAGATCCTTTATTAAATATTTATGCCATTCTAATGTTCAAACATCATTTATTATCCCCATTATTCCAAATCCCAAAGCTTCCACCCCAAACCTAGGAAACTAGTAATTTTTCTCCTTGGCAATTATTTGACCTTTAGCATCAATTTGACAAACTCTAATGAATAGAGCCAATGTGATTAGGCCATTGTGACCCAATACCAAATTTGGGACATGAAAGTTCATTCCTAGTTTTGCTGAGATTTTGAGAAACATATCTGAAATGCTAAGGAAAGACAAGGAAATTAAATGGACTGAAGAAGCAAGACAATCTTTTGATAATATCAAAAGGGCATTAACTGAAGCACCAGTGTTAATTAGTCCAGATTATTCAAAGGATTTCATTATGTTTACTTATGCATCATAACACACAGTAGCTAGAGCATTGTTACAAAAGAACCAAGAAGGTGTGGAACAGCCAATTGCATTTTTCAATAAGATTCTAAGGGATGCAGAATTAAAATATAACATTATGGAGAAACAAGCTTATGCTTTAGTGAAAGCATTGAAGGATTTTAGGATATACATATTGCATTCTCATATAATAGCACATGTTCCATCAACAGCTGGTTTTTATTGGCCCAGCATGTATTCAAATGTATATAAAGAAGTGACCAAATGTCATGAATGTCAAATTTTTGATGGGAAAAGAGAATTATTACCATTTCCTTTGAAACCCATTTCAGTTGAAACACCTTTTCAACAGTGGGGGTTAGATTTTATTGGCGAAATTAACCCAAATTCTTCAGGGTAGAATAAGTGGATTCTGACTACTACAAATTACTTCACGAAATGGATTGAGGCCATTCCGACAAGAAATGCCACAGAAACAGTGATAATGAATTTTTTAGAAGAAAACATCTTATCCAGGTTTGGTTGTCCTAAAAGGATAGTGACAGATAATGCAACAACGTTCAAATAAAAAAAGATGATAAATTTTTGTCTCAAATATCACATACATTTAAATCATTCCACTGCTTATTATCCATAAGGAAATGGGTTGGCTGAATCTTCGAATAAAAGTTTAGTAAGGATCATAAAGAGGTTTCTAGAAGATAATAAGAGGGCTTGGCACACTAAATTAAAATATGCTCTGTGGGCAGATAGAATCAGTACAAAAAGAGCAATTGGCACTTCCCCTTTCCAGTTGGTGTATGGCACAGAGGTAATTTTTCCCGTTTCTTTAGGTTTGCCCGTTATGAAATTGTTACAAGAAGTCGAAGAAGAACCAAATCATATGCATAGGAGAATAAATCAAATGATATAATTACATGAAGTTAGAGAAAAGGCATACAACAAAACCCAAATGCATCAGGAGAAAATGAAGAAAAATTTTGACAGAAAGGTTAAAGAAAAGAATTTTCAGATAAATGATTTAGTTTTGAAGTGGGACTCTAGAAATGAAGATCACCATGGGAAGTTTGAACATTTGTGGAAAGGTCCATATAGTGTAGCAGGATATCAAGGGGAAAATGCATTTACCCTAAAAAATTGCAATGGAGAATTCTTTCCTAAAGGACCAGTAAATGGTAGACACCTCAAACATTATCTCTCTTAAAAGGACAGAGGTGAAAGAGAATTTTGTACAGTGTAAATATTTTCCTTTATTACGAGGTAAAAAAAAAAAATGATGATATGAACCTTGACTTCCAGATAAAATTTGAATGCAGCCCAATGGATCAGGCACTTGGTCTACGATGTTCTTTGCTACCTCACAGGGAGGATAGCATCCCCAGTTGGAGCCAGTTGTTGACACTATATTTGAAAATACTCAAACCCTAAAAGATTTGTCAAAAAATATCCAAAAGAAGTGAATTTACTACTGATGGGTTGAAATAAAGGGTCATAATACAAAATTAACCAAGAAAAACCCTACATGTGAAATAGTCCGAAAATAATTATTGAAGAGGTTAAGTCTTGGTGAAGTTTCAACGGCGGAGATGACAATAATAGAGATCAACGGTTGTCATGGTTTCCCGCACCGCCCAAAAGATCGTTTGCAAACGTGGGTGAGTGGTTGCGGACATAATACCGCCGGGTACGTGTCACATTCTCATTGATCCGCATCAACGTGATAGTGGTATCACAAACCACTACAACGTCGTGCGGAACCACCAAAGGATAATATGCGGCGGGCCATAACACGTGGCAAGATGCAGAAGGCGCAAGGGAATACACCACATGTTGATATAAATCGGAGGGACGATATACATTGGGACAAAATCTACGGCCAATATTTTTCCGCATCATGGGAAGTGCGCACTCAATAGAAGAAAGAGCGGTTGCGGCAATTAAACCACTCTAACAGGTGTCAGAAAAGGGTTGATCCGCACACAGTAAAAATCGGAGAAGAAAACCGTTATTGGGATCGCGGATACCACCATGGGAAAAGGGACGCAATATCTAACGGCTCAAATCAAAAGGCTCGTGATCAACGGTTGGATATAAAGTATGTTTGGAAAGCTTCCAGAACGTTGAGAAAAATGGCTTATATAAAACAAAAGGGTTTCAAATAACGGCATTTTGTCTATGTGTCGCTGTTCCTGGAAGCTCTGAAGATTGGTGGAGATCAACACTTGCGACAGAAGGATAAAGACATGTCTATACAGGTAGGGTCTGGTGACCTGGCCCACATTTTTAATGGAAATTTGTTTGTAGAAATTATTTAAATGGAAACTGTACATGATATAGATGTTTTTAAAGCTAAAGAAGCCCTAGAAGATAGAGATGGGGACATTCATGATACCCTAATCAGGTTACCAGTCGCTGAAGTTAAACTTAAGTTGTCTAAGTTATTAGAAGAAGGTATAGACATACACAGAGTCCACCAGTCATCCTTGTTAGCCTTCTGCCCGGACCAAATCCCATCTTTTCCAAAATTTGTGTTGTAGTGTGCTGAGAATTATTCCAGAGAAGAAAGAACTGTTTTAGATAGTCGAAAAACCAGAGTCGTTTGCAAAATAGAGCCTGCCGTCATAATTAAAGCCCTAGAAATAGAATTTTCTCAAACCCTCGAGTCTGAAATTTTTTATGAAATGTTTGTTATTGAATATTATCATCAAACCCTTCAAGATGATAGAGAAAAGTTTTTGTCTACGTGTCTTAAACCAGAAACCAACATTTCAGATATCCCGTACCCTATAGATATCACTTTATTTGATGAAAATACCCAGCTGGTTCTGACATTGTTGGCTTTAATCCTAGGGTTTGATACAAACATGTATGTAACTGAGTTTCAGTTAATACTTTTGTATAAAATGAGTACAATTCAGTCAGGGATTGATGAAAATCAAATTCCTCGACTTAATTTTGAAGAATTCTTGACCGAGAAAATTCATGACCAGATGGTCAATTTCCCTACTCTGAGGCATTTCAGATTTCAGTTTTTTTTTATGAAAATGATCATGGTGGCCAGTCATGAAGAGTTACAATTCCCTGAGATCATTTTCACAAAGTTATTAGAAAATAACATGTTTAATTACATAAATTATATGCTCTCTGATATTTACAGAATGATTTTTGGTGAAAAATTGCCTAGAGTATTACCAGAAATGCAAGCATGTATGCAATTAAGTGCAGAATACGCTGTAGGAGATTGGTTCTTGTCAAAGGACAGTACAGTGATCAGATTATATGGTTTCAAACATAAACCCTATGTTTTACCAGCATTTCTTACCTTAAGGGTTTTCGCTTTGGAGTTCCTGAGACAGAAGTTAATTGTTGAGGATAATAATTTCTTGCTTTTCAAACAAGCAACAGATATCAAGTATCCGTTCACACTTGGCCCATTCACAGTGAAGAATAAAAACTCTGCTATTTATATAGAGAAATTATTGAAAGATATGGGTTTTGAGACAGACATGGCAATTGAGTATGATCCGTTAAACATAATATCAAAACGGAGAACGGATCATCGCATCAAAGCGTTGAATCATCAGATGATTGAGGGAATGTCTGACAGAGCCAATTGGATGGAGTATAAGGAAGAAATCATTCCAGATTCACATGATAAGGAAATGATATTGATAGATGCAATAGCAGAGGCAGAAAGCACGATGAATACTGCAATGGTGGGGTTTAAAAGACCCATACAAGATGTAGTGAACATTGAAAGTGAAGGAGTAGAAAAAGGGAAAAATTTGAAAATGGATGAGCAACAAGAGTTAATGGCAGTTTCAGAAGAAGAAGGAGGAACCGAAGTCAAAATACCAGATGTCATGGTAAAGGAGTACAGTATTAAAGAATCCCTGGTGGAAGATGATGTAAATAGACCACACAGTCTGATGGATGTATTTGATGAACACAGTCAAAATAAACAGGAATCCTCTCGGCAAACCAGTCAGTTATTTCCAACGGTTAGAAATATATCCAACACTGAAGTCAATTTGTTTACTAGCAGAAATGTCAAAGAAAATTCTTTAAAATTTTCAGTTGTTACTAAAGATAAGATCTCAGAGATGAAGGTGGATCTGACAAAAATCAATGCCCTAGATAAAATTTTATTGCACAGACAAACAGGAGAGGTTATATATTCAGATTATTTGGGAGCAATATTAAAGGCAGACAAATTGAAAAATTTACTGGATAAATTGAATAACCAGTTGAGACAAGAGAAAGCAGAAAATAAGTCTCGACAACAACAAATAAAAAGATTGCAAATAGATTTGATAAACAAAGGGGGAGATGCAACATCAAAATTACTCAAAGAAAAAGATGATACGATTCTAATGTTAAGGCGAAAGCTAAAAATCCCAAACACTTTACTTATCCAAGGAGCCGAACTAACAGTACTGGAAAAAGAAAAAGAAGAACTGTCAAATGAAGTAAAGGATATTACTGCAAAAATGTTGAAGCTCACCGAGGAAAATGTTCATTGGGAAAAAGAGAAAATTGGTTTGGAAGAGCAATTGGAGGAAATAAAGAAAAAGTTAGCAAAATTAGGTCAGCAACAGGTGCATGCAGATACAGATGAAGATAAAACTGGATTAGATGGTCTCTTACAAGCTATGTCCCAGGTGAGTTTGAAAGAGGTCGAAATTAAAGAATTGAAGATGGGAATACAGAAGCTCAAAGAAGAAAATGAGACTAAAGATAAGGAAATTAAAACTTTGCAAATAAGGAATCAGGAATTAACTGATAATAATAAAGGTTTGGCAGCTCATGTGACAGGACAGGTTGCAAACATATCGTATGGGATCAAATTATAAAGGAAGTTGAAAAAGTAAGACCTTATCTTGATTATATAAGAGTCAAAGAAAAAGTAGCCAAAGACGCCTTTGAGAGTTGTAGATCATTCAGAGAGAATTTAAACAAAAAGCCAAAAGAAATAGCACAGAGGACAATAACTTTCTTAAACAGTTTAACTGAAGCAGACTTGACAGCAATGAATATAATGAATAGAATTTTAGTCATTACATGGGCCAGAAGAATCTTGGGAAAATATTCACATGTTGAAAATATTGAAGCTAAAGCTCGAGATATACGAGAGGAAGTAATAAAGTTTAAGAAGCGATTTGAAAAATTAATAAACAAAGGATTCCCTGCTTTTTGGGATGAAAAGAATGAATTGATTCCTCCCAATGAATATAAGAGGTTATTGTTTGACATAAGAATGGATCACAAAAAGTTTCAGCAGTTGGATCATATGCTTACAGGAAAGATTTTAATGGAGAAAATTGCGGAAGACTTTGAAATTTTAAATGTGTTAATCTCAACCTGTGAGAATCTTCCTCTTGTTTCTTATGCAGGTCACCTTGAAATGCGAGTCCTGGTGAAGGAAATGACCAGTTATGATTTACCCACGGCCGACCAATGGAACTATGTGGACAAATATGGAAGGACAAGATATTCTGTCCATTCATAGATACATTCAGAACTTCTGCCAAGTGGCAAAATGATGCTTTTATTTTAAATTTGTAATATTGTTTGAAGACAGTTATCTATTGTTTAAAGACAGTTATCTTTCGAGTTAAGACATTTTGAGTTACTAGTTAAAAGAAGCAGTTATGTTAAGCTTCTTTCAAATTCTGTATAAAAGACAATGAGAGTCATTTTTGAAAGGGTTGGAAACTCTTTGAGAGACGAGATGTTTTGAAGTCAAATTTTTGATAAATAAAAGGCCGTACAGTAGAAATACCTATCTTTTGAGACCAGAGATTCATGTGTTGACCGTTTTTACAGTATGTTTTTCCCTTATCTTTAACTGTGCATGTCTACTTTCTTTGTTATATCTTCCATTATGTTATTCTTCTATACTTAAATGAACGTTTGAAATAAATCGGGATTCATACTGGTCATGCCTCATTTTATCGCATTTAAGTATCCACTATTTCTCCAAAGTTGACAATGGATTCATCCTAGTTAGATGCCTGTTGTTGATGGACTGTCATTATTTCTTTCTATACCACCTGCGAAATCAAATTGACTGTGATATGGTTGCTATCTTGCCTCTGTGGAAATCTGTTTGGTATAAATCTCTTGCTGGCACGTTAAATATTTGAAAGTTGACTCCATGCCCAATGTTTCTTGTTTCCTTTTCAACCAAGTAAATCCTTTTGAGAAATTTTGAGCGTATTTCCATATATTTTTAGCCTTTACATATATATTGTGAGAGAGCCCTCTCTGGTGGAAAAAATGGCTAAGTTTTCTACCTAAAGTTTGGTTTGAAATAAGTTACCTTAGGTGTTATTCTTTTACAACCTGGATAAAATCTATAATAAGTTACCTTAGGTGTTATTCTTTTACAACCTGGATAAAATCTAAGTGCTAACATTTCGGCGCTGTTGCCAAGGAACGAAGGTGAAATTTTCCCTGGGAGAAACGACAAAGAAAGGTCAAATTTCTTGGGCAAGGAAGTTTGAAGTAAGTTGGTTGTAGATATTGGCCTGGCGACTTCACTTGTGAAAAATTTTCAAGGTTTTTTTAAGGTATTCAGAAATAGACATTGTGGCTACAAGAAGAAATCCCGGTTTACAGTTCTTCTCAGGCGTGGATAATCCAGAAAAGCTCCTCAAGACGGATAAAGGCAAAGGCAAGACAAAAGAAGGTATTCCTCAGTTTTCGGATATATTCCCTTCTTATCAAAAAAATCTGTTTGAGGAAAAAAATATTAGTTCAAGTGAAAAAGTTTTGTTTAGAACTAAATCAGATTCTGATTTGAAAGAAACAAAGGTTGACCCAAAAAGTTTGTGGGACTATTCTTTAAAATCTGTTTGGGAAAACTTACAAAAATCTTAAAGGGCTGGGTCCAGAATATCCAAGGCCCAAAGAATACCTGTGCAAAGTCACAAACAACAGGTAGTGATTGTTCCACCTTATAATCTACCACCCATGGCTGCCAGATTTGCCCCATTGGTTTTTCCCGTTGCTTTACATGATTTGTCTCAAAATTATGGACAAAGAATCGTTACTTTTGATAATGAGGGTAATTATACAGCACATCAACATGTTGATAACTTTAGTGATTTCATTGATTTGGAAGAAGTGGATCATGATGATGCAAAAATGAGGTTGTTTGCCCAAAGCTTGCGACGCGAAGTCAAAAAATGGTTTAGAGCTTTAGCTACAGGATCAATTGCTAATTATAATGCTTTCACAACTCTTTTTATCGAAAGATGGGAAGACCAGAAAAATCCTTCACAGATGTTGACACAGTATAACAATCTGAAAAAAAGGAGGTTTTGAGTCGGTTCAAGAATTCTCTGCCAGATTTATGAAACTTTATAACTCTATCCCTATAGACATAAAACCTCCAGTAGGAGCAGCCAAGTTACATTATGCAGATGCTTCTGAAGGTGATTTTTCATGCACATTAAGAGAAAGAAGATCTACCACTTTGGCAATAATGATGAAAGATGCGGTGGAAGTTGAAGCTAATATGATGGCTTCTAGAAAGATGAGGCATAGAGATATAGACCGAAAGAAAAGTAAAGAAGATAATCAAAATACAGCTTCTTCTTCTTCTTCCACAGATGTAAAATTTGAAGCAATGATGAAAACCATGGAGAAGTTGTTAGACAGGTTAGTGGTGGATAACAAAGCTCCGAATAAAGAACAAATAGAACCTCAAATCAGAAATCCTAATTTTAGGAGACCCTTTGTCCCACCCATAAGGCCAAGAGATCAGAGGAACCCAAGGAATGCAGAAGAAGATCCGGTCATACCTCCTTTCCCTGAAAATTATATCGCTGGGGAAGTTGAAAATGAGGATGTGCCAAAAGTGATTTCAGATAACAAGAAAGATTCAGTGAAAGAAGGTGATAAAAATTTGGTTCCTTTAATATACAGAGTGAAATGTCAAAAGTCAAGATTTATGTACCTTTCAATGAGATATTAAAAAATTAAGGAATACAAGGAACAAATTTTTAAGATGATGCAAGTAGAAAATCGAGTGGAAATAGATACTTTGGAATTAGATGATGATACTCCTAATATCTACTTGGGTTCAAGAATGGAAGATAATAGTTTTGGGGAAATTTCTCCTTTCTATGTAGATTTGAACGTTCATGATAAAGTTGTGCATAATTATATGTTAGACTCGGGAGCTTCTCATAATCTGATGCCGAAACTTGAAGTTGAATCTTTGGGATTGGAAATCACAAGACCATATGATGACCTATTTTCTTTTGATTCAAGGAAAGTCAAATGTTTAGGGTTGATCAAAGATTTAACAGTCAATCTCAGTAAAATACCAGCCAAAGGTATTCTCATGGACGTGGTGGTTGTTGATATTCCAGCAAAATTTGGTATGCTATTTTCTAGATCATGGGCCTCGAAGTTAAAAGGAAATTTGCAGATGGATATGTCTTTTGCTACTATTCCAGTGTTGGGGGTACACAGAAGATTATATGCTGAAAAAATGGCTGCTTATTTGGTAAGTGACTTAAAAGAACCCGAAAAGCATACTATATATGCAATAGACACAGATTTGGGGTCATGTATTTTGTATAATGATATTGAATCCAAAGAAAAGATGGATTTAATCGAACCTAAAGAAAATGAAAAAGAAAGACTGTTAAGAGAAAAAATTAGAAAAGAAGGAACTTGGACAATGCACTTTGATGGAGCTAGGAGCAGAGAAGGAGCTGGTGCGGGAGTATGGATAATCACACCTGATCGAGAATTCTTGATGTTTTCTTATCAATTGAATTTTGAGTGTACAAACAATGTTGCAGAATATGAAGCTTTGATTCTGGGGTTGAATGTATTGAGAGATTTAAAAGCAAAAAGAATTGAAGTGTTTGGAGATTCTGAATTGGTAATAAATCAGGTAAAAGCTATTTATCAGACCAAACATCCTAAAATGAGGTCATATAGGAATGAAGTATGGGATTTATTGGAAAAAAATTTCAATGAGCATGATGTTGTTTCAATTCCCAGAGTTAATACACCGTAGCAAATTCTTTGGCCACTGTCGGAGCTACGTTCAAAACCCCTATCTTTTCTAAAAAGAAATATGATATTGAGGTCATACACAGACCATCTATCCCAGACAATATCAAACACTGGCAGGTTTTTGAAGATGATCAACAGATTAAATGCTTTTTAGAGATGACAGATGAATTCAATTACAGGTCTATTGATGCAGAAGATGCTGGAGCTGGTCTAGATGAAAAAGATTCCCCTAAAGAAATAGAAAAAATCAAGCAAAGGATTGGAGGTAAGGATATAATTTAGTTGAAGAATAACGTTATCCCTAGAGGTTTGATTCCTTTTAAAAAATTGTTTGATAAAAATGACGTGGTAAAAAATCAAAAAGTAGAACCTAAACCTGAGGATGTAAAAGATTACAATTTAGGTTCCGAAGAAGATCCCAAATTGGTAAGGCTTTCAAAGAAATTACCAAGAAAGGAAGAGAATAAAAGTGTGGAAGTGATGAAAATATTTTCAAATGTTTTCTCCTGGAGTTATGAAGACCTGAAAGAATATGATGTTTCTGTTATACAGCATACAATTCCTATCAAACCTGATGAAAAGCCTTTTAAACAGAAATTGCGAAGAATAAATCCCAAGTTGCTTCCACTGATAGAAAAATAAGTGAGAAAGTTGTTTGATGCTAAGATAATTGTGTCCTTGATATTTTCTAAGTGGTTGGATAACCTGGTACCAGTAAGGAAAAAGAATGGCGAAATAAGGTTGTGCTTAGACTTTAGAAATTTGAACAAAGTCTCTTTGAAAGATAATTATTTACTCCCGAAAATGGATCAGATTTTGCAGAAAGTTGTGGGAGCCGAAAGAATTTCTATGTTAGATGGTTTCTCAGGTTACAATCAAATTAAAGTTCACCCAGAAGATCAGGAAAAAATTTCTTTTACTACTCCATGGGGAGCATTTATGCCAAAATGCCATTTGGTTTGATGAACGCAGGGACAACTTTTCAGAGAGCCATGGACATTGCATTGCAGATGAAAGAGAAAAATTTGTGGTAGTATACATGGATGATATCACTGTTTATTCAAAGAATGCTGCTGATCACTGGAAACATATGGAAAGAGTTTTTCTGAAATGTAGAAGATTTGGGATCTCCTTAAATCCAAAGAAATCTCATTTTTGCATGGAAGAAGGAAGATTGTTGGGACACATCATATCAAAAGAAGGCATCAAGATTGACCTGGAGAGAGTATCTTCCATACAGAAGGTCGGGATCCCTAGGAGTAAGAAGGAAATTCAGTCATTTATTGGAAGGGTAAATTGGTTAAGAAGGTTCATGTAATGTCCCTTATTAGGAATTTTATTAAAATTGCAATTTTCCACTTTTTTCCTTGGTTCGACCTTGGACTAGTTTCGATCTCTAGGTCCCAAATTTGCCCCAAATGATCCCAAATATTCTGAGAATGTATATGAATGATATTAGAACATAAATATGTTTTTCATGGATGCCTTTGTACCTTTAAAACACTTCTGCAAATACTCTTTCGATTCTGGTCAATGTAGGTAACTTTACTAGTGATTTCCCTTTGACTAGTATTGGTCTCTAGGTCTCAAATTGACTCCAAATGCCTTCAAATTTTCAAGGAAGGTTTATGAATGATATTAGGAATTGAATATGATGTTCAGGGATAACATATGGCCACCAAAATACCTCTTCAAACTCTCTTAATATTCTGGACCAAGTATGCAATTTTACTAGTAATTTGGGGTTCAAATCCCCCTAAGGTAAGTACTGAAAATGGCTTCCCAAATGCCTCCAAACCCACTCAAATTTATGAACAGAGGTATTTAATGTGTTAAGTATGTTATTAAGGTATCATATGCACTATTAATGGTTTATTACAACTGTTCTCACCCTCTCCCATTCAACTTCAAAAATCCCCAATTCGACCCTTGGGGAAATGGCACTATTTCTTCTCCCAATGCAATTAAACTGAGTAAAAATGCTTCAAATGCTCAAGTACAGTACATGAAAATTGTATAATACATCCATGGAAGTATATTTATCACAAATATATCATAGAATCATCCATTCATTCGAAATCATCATCAATACATTGGCTCACAACAAGGTAGTGGGGAAATGGCATTGTTCTTCCATTAAAAATGAGATTTATACATTTCTACTTGGAATTTAGACCTGAAAATTTTTGGAGATGAAGAACAGATTATTCACTTCATATTAAAAAATAAATGGGGCATTATAATCTCCCCCAAAGTGTACAATAGCTCACCAAAAACGTCCTCCCTCAAGGATCAAGAATATGCCATCAAAACTGGAAATGGTTGAAGGAGTGAGCTGCAATAGAAGAAACCATGAGCTTCCCTATAGCTTAAACCTGCAAATAAAGACTCCATTAAAGCTCCAAATGAAAGGTCTGAATGGCCTTTCCAATTTCCAACTTGGATGGGAATCTTTCACCCTCGAAATTGGCTAAGGCAAGAAACTAGTCATCCACTAGCTCTCCCTCTTCACAATTGCAATTGCAAATTCTACAAATGATCAAAAGCTGGTTTCATTCTTTGTTATTGAAATTTATAAACTTCTAATGTCCTCCATGGGTCGAATTCCTTCCAAGAGACTCATGCCAACTCATGTTGGGAAGAGATTCCAAAGAACGCCACTTGTACAACAATTCCTAGTCTCCCACTTCCACCAAATCACATGTGGAAGCATCTTAGCTTCCCTAACAACCTTGAGCGCCCTCTTGGAGTCTATTTTTAGCCCTAAAATGTCATATATGTCATATGTCAGCCTTCAGGTCTGATTTGTGTCATAGGTGTCATAGCATCTTCATTATTGTTGTCATAGAGCTAGGGAATCTAGCCCAAGTGTCTCACTAGCTCCAAATTGTCTCTTCCTCTTCCATGGGAGTTACTCTTCCTCTATATTTAGACCTTGGATGAGTCATGCAATGAATAATACCTTTTGGACTCCCCCAAGTATGTTACCATTCACCTTGAATTCGAATTGCTGAGAGAATGATGCCAAATGTAGTGGGGAAATCTAGCCATATGTGGGTCCCACTTCCTCCATGTGTCTTCATGATGAAATGCCACTTTGATTTTCACTTGTATATATTTATTTAGATCCTTTATTAAATATTTATGCCATTCTAATGTTCAAACATCATTTATTATCCCCATTATTCCAAATCCCAAAGCTTCCACCCCAAACCTAGGAAACTAGTAATTTTTCTCCTTGGCAATTATTTGACCTTTAGCATCAATTTGACAAACTCTAATGAATAGAGCCAATGTGATTAGGACATTGTGACCCAATACCAAATTTGGGACATGAAAAATCCTCCCTTCCAAATATTGCTTGTCCTCGAGCAATTTTAAATGTGGGTGTTGAAGAACCTGCTTTCTGTATAATTCTTTGAAGTTGCCATTGAATTGCCCAACCTTGAGTCTTTGAGTTTCCATGAAGATTTTAGAGAGGAACCACCATGCTTGCTGCTGCACTACTCTGATTAAAATCACTTTATTAAGTGGGGAATCCATCTCCCCTACTGCTTGCTTCCCCAAAAAATATGAAACCAATGAGATAAAAATTATTCCAGGGTCCCATTGCTTGTATTGCACCCCAACAATTAAAAGTGCTCTCCAACCCATACCATCAGATAAGAGGATTCCTGGATCCCATTTTCTTGTATGCATTCTTCCAAACATCATGAGTACAAAATATATATCATCAAAGTACATAACAACATAATGAAAATGTACATAAAGGAGATGCTTCATCAAAGAGTCATGAAAGTGCTTATACCTCCAAGCATGTGGACCACCATTTTCCAAGTGCATACAATTTTCAAGTGACCCATCAAATCTGTTCCAATGACATAGGTGAGGATCCCATGTACAATAGTGCTGCTCCAAGAGAATGTGATATGCATCCCAATATTCAGCCATGCATTCTTTCATCCAAGAAGTGAATGAAGAATCTCCACTAAAATCTAAACCAAATAATGAGCAGGAAAAACAAGGAGAATTCAAAGGACTCAAAGAAGTCTCATCCATACATCCATGAGGATATGTATCATCATAAGGTAAAGAAATATGCTGCTGCAATTCTAAATAATGAGGTGCTCTATTCATGTCATCATCAAAAGGAGAGGTAGGAGTTTCATACCCCTCATGTGGCACCACTAGGAAAAAACCTTTCACCCAATTTTCATCCCAGAATGATGTGGTTGGAAAAGAAGTGTGGGGTGAGGAATTATGAACCAAATTTAATTCTTTACAACTCTTACCCATTGAAATATTTAATTCATCTTCTCCATAATTGGTTGGTCCAACTATTGTGAGATCATGTACCTCTTCCAAGGCTTTGCAACTCTCTCCATGAGGCAACTCATAATCCCTTTGAACAAGGACAAGTGCTTGTCCTTCTTCTTGTTTTAGTGTAGTATCTTCAAGAACCTGCATATCAACATGTACCTCATGTTCCACAATTACATTAGGTTCCTCTTTTGTGGCATAAATTGTTTCATCCTTTTCCTTGAAAAGAGAACCATTGCTCATTACTTTTTCCGAGTTGCTTCCAATTTCACTAAGCAACAATCTGAACTCTTGAAAGTATTGTCTCCACTTGTCTTCAAAGGATGGTTCAAGTAATTTCCTAAACTCCTCATTCTCCTTTAAGGTTCCTTTCTCATCCTTACTCATGGTGACCAATGAATGCACTTCTTCTCCTACTTATTCCCTTTCACCAAAGTACATCCAGTTTCAGTTTCTAAGGGTGGTGGCTTATTTCTTTGACTCCTGTTCTTCATTAATGTTCTACCACATCAGGTGCCAAGACCATGCTCTGATACCACTGTAATGTCCTTTATTAGGAATTTTATTAAAATTGCAATTTTCCACTTTTTTCCCTAGTTCGACCATTGACTAGTTTTGATCTCTAGGTCCCAAATTTGCCCCAAATGATCCCAAATATTCTGAGAAGGTATATGAATGATATTATAACATAAATATGTGTTTCAGGGATTCCTTTGTACCTTTAAAACACTTCTGCAAATACTCTTTCGATTCTGGTCAATGTAGGTAACTTTACTAGTGATTTCCCTTTGACTAGTATTGGTCTCTAGGTCTCAAATTGACTCCAAATGCCTTCAAATATTCAAGGAAGGTTTATGAATGATATTAGGAATTGAATATGATGTTCAGGGATAACATATTGCCACCAAAAGACCTTTTCAAACTCTCTTAAGATTCTGGACCAAGTATGCAATTTTACTAGTAATTTGGGGTTCAAATCCCCCTAAGGTAAGTACTGAAAATGGCTTCCCAAATGCCTCCAAACCCACTCAAATTTATGAACAGAGGTATGTAATGTGTTAATTATGTTATTAATGTCTCATATGCACTATTAATGGTTTATTACAACTGTTCTCACCCTCTCCCATTCAACTTCAAAAATCCCCAATTCGACCCTTGGGGAAATGGCACTATTTCTTCTCCCAATGCAACTAAAGTGAGTAAAAATGCTTCAAATGCTCAAGTACAGTACATGAAACTTGTATAAGACATCCATGGCAGTATATTTATCACAAATATACCAGAGAATCATCCATTCATTCGAAATCATCATCAACACGTTGTCTCACAACAAGGTAGTGGGGAAATGGCATTGTTCTTCCATTAAAAATGAGATTTATACATTTCTACTTGGAATTTAGACCTGAAACTTTTTGGAGATGAATAAAAGAGTATTTAATTCATATTAAAAAATAAATGGGGCATTAAAAGCTTCCCCAAAGAGTACAATAGCTCACCAAAAACGCCCTCCCTCAAGGATCAAGAATATGCCATCAAAACTGGAAATGGTTGAAGGAGTGAGCTGCAATAGAAGAAACCATGAGCTTCCCTGTAGCTTAAACCTGAAAACAAAGACTCCATTAAAGCTCCAAATGAAAGGTCTGAATGGCCTTTCCAATTACCAACTTGGATGGGAATCTTTCACCCTCGAAATTGGCTAAGGCAAGAAACTAGTCATCCACTAGCTCTCCCTCTTCACAATTGCAATTGCAAATTCTACAAATGATCAAAAGTTGTTTTCATTCCTTGTTATTGAAATTTATAAACTTCTAATGTCCTCCATGGGTCGAATTCCTTCCAAGATACTCATGCCAACTCATGTTGGGAAGAGATTCCAAAGAACGCCACTTGTACAACAATTCCTAGTCTCCCACTTCCACCAAATCACATGTGGAAGCATCTTAGCTTCCCTAACACCCTTGAGCGCCCTCTTGGAGTCTATGTTTAGCCCTGACATGTAATATATGTCATATGTCAGCCTTCAGGTCTGATTTGTGTCATAGGTGTCATAGCATCTTCATTATTGGTTTCATAGAGCTAGGGAATCTAGCCCAAGTGTCTTACTAGCTCCAAATTGCCTCTTCCTCTTCCATGGGAGTTACTCTTCCTCTATATTTCGACCTTGGATGAGTCATGCAATGAATAATGCCTTTTGGACTCCCCCAAGTATGTTACCATTCACCTTGAATTCGAATTGATGAGAGAATGATGCCAAATGTAGTGGGGAAATCTAGCCATATGTGGGTCCCACTTCCTCCATGTGTCTTCATGATGAAATGCCACTTTGATTTTTACTTGTATATATTTATTTAGATCCTTTATTAAATATTTATGCCATTCTAATTTTCAAACATCATTTATTATCCCCATTATTCCAAATCCCAAAGCTTCCACCCCAAACCTAGGAAACTAGTAATTTTCCTCCTTGGCAATTATTTGACCTTTAGCATCAATTTGACAAACTCTAATGAATAGAGCCAATGTGATTAGGCCATTGTGACCCAATACCAAATTTGGGACATGACAGTTCATTCCTAGTTTTGCTGAGATTTTGAGAAACATATCTGAAATGCTCAGGAAAGACAAGGAAATTAAATGGACTGAAGAAGCAAGACAATCTTTTGATAATATCAAAAGGGCATTAACTGAAGCACCAGTGTTAATTAGTCAAGATTATTCAAAGGATTTCATTATGTTTACTTATGCATCAGAACACACAGTAGCTAGAGCATTGTTACAAAAGAACCAAGAAGGTGTGGAACAACCAATTGCATTTTTCAATAAGATTCTAAGGGATGCAGAATTAAAATATAACATTATGGAGAAACAAGCTTATGCTTTAGTGAAAGAATTGAAGGATTTTAGGATATACATATTGCATTCTCATATAATAGCACATGTTCCATCAGCGGCAGTGAAAGATATTCTTACTCAGCCAGATCCTGAAGGAAAAAGAGCAAAGTGGATAGCAGTATTATTGGAATATGATCTCGACATTAAACCTACAAAGTTGATAAAAGGCCAAGGGCTAGCTAAAATGATGACAAAAACAAATTGGGATTCTCGAGGTATGAATTTTCTTTCCGAAATTTCAAAAGAAGACGTTCCAAATTTACAAGTAATTGAAGATTTCTCTTTATCTCCCTGGTACACGGACATTGTGTATGTTCTGCAAAATCTCCAAGCGCCTGTAAATATGGAAAAAACCAGAGCAAGATCAGTAAAGTTGAAAGCAGCCAAGTTCTGCATATTAGATGGGAATTTATTTTGGAAAGATCCAGGAGGTATTCTGTTGAATTGTCTATTAGAGAATGAAGTGCAACATATTATGGGGGAATTTCATAAAGGCATGTGTGGAGGACATCATTCATGGAAGGCTACAGTGAACAAGATTCTTAGAGCTGGTTTTTATTGGCCCAGCATGTATTCAGATGTATATAAAGAAGTGACCAAATGTCATGAATGTCAAATTTTTGATGGGAAAAGAGAATTATTACCATTTCCTTTGAAACCCATTTCAGTTGAAACACCTTTTCAACAGTGGGGGTTAGATTTTATTGGCGAAATTAACCCAAATTATTCAGGGTAGAATAAGTGGATTCTGACTACTACAAATTACTTCACAAAATGGATTGAGGCCATTCCGACAAGAAATGCCACAGAAACAGTGATAATGAATTTTTTAGAAGAAAACATCTTATCCAGGTTTGGTTGTCCTAAAAGGATAGTGACAGATAATGCAACAGCGTTCAAATAAAAAAAGATGATAAATTTTTGTCACAAATATCACATACAATTAAATCATTCCACTGCTTATTATCCACAAGGAAATGGGTTGGCCGAATCTTCGAATAAAAGTTTAGTAAGGATCATAAAGAGGTTGCTAGAAGATAATAAGAGGGCTTGGCACACTAAATTAAAATATGCTCTGTGGGCAGATAGAATCAGTACAAAAAGAGCAATTGGCACTTCCCCTTTCCAGTTGGTGTATGGCACAGAGGTAATTTTTCCCGTTTCTTTAGGTTTGCCCGTTATGAAATTGTTACAAGAAGTCGAAGAAGAACCAAATCATATGCATAGGAGAATAAATCAAATGATATAATTACATGAAGTTAGAGAAAAGGCATACAACAAAACCCAAATGCATCAGGAGAAAATGAAGAAAACTTTTGACATAAAGGTTAAAGAAAAGAATTTTCAGATAAATGATTTAGTTTTGAAGTGGGACTCTAGAAATGAAGATCACCATGGGAAGTTTGAACATTTGTGGAAAGGTCCATATAGTGTAGCAGGATATCAAGGGGAAAATGCATTTACCCTAAAAAATTGCAATGGAGAATTCTTTGCTAAAGGACCAGTAAATGGTAGACACCTCAAACATTATCTCTCTTAAAAGGACAGAGGTGAAAGAGAATTTTGTACAGTGTAAATATTTTCCTTTATTACGAGGTAAAAAAAAAATGATGATATGAACCTTGACTTCCAGATAAAATTTGAATGCAGCCCAATGGATCAGGCACTTGGTCTACGATGTTCTTTTCTACCTCACAGGGAGGATAGCATCCCCAGTTGGAGCCAGTTGTTGACACTATATTTGAAAATACTCAAACCCTAAAAGATTTGTCAAAAAATATCCAAAAGAAGTGAATTTACTACTGATGGGTTGAAATAAAGGGTCATAATACAAAATTAACCAAGAAAAACCCTACATGTGCAATAGTCCGAAAATAATTATTGAAGAGGTTAAGTCTTGGTGAAGTTTCAACGGCGGAGATGACAATAATAGAGATCAACGGTTGTCATGGTTTCCCGCACCGCCCAAAAGATCGTTTGCAAACGTGTGTGAGTGGTTGCGGACATAATACCGCCGGGTACGTGTCACATTCTCATTGATCCGCATCAACGTGATAGTGGTATCACAAACCACTACAACGTCGTGCGGAACCACCAAAGGATAATATGCGGCGGGCCATAACACGTGGCAAGATGCAGAAGGCGCAAGGGAATACACCACATGTTGATATAAATCGGAGGGACGATATACATTGGGACAAAATCTACGGCCAAGATTTTTCCGCATCATGGGAAGTGCGCACTCAATAGAAGAAAGAGCGGTTGCGGCAATTAAGCCACTCTAACAGGTGTCAGAAAAGGGTTGATCCGAACACAGTAAAAATCGGAGAAGAAAACCGTTATTGGGATCGCGGATACCACCATTGGAAATAAAGGGACGCAATATCTAACGGCTCAAATCAAAAGGCTCGTGATCAACGGTTGGATATAAAGTATGTTTGGAAAGTTTCCAGAACGTTGAGAAAAAGGGCTTATATAAAACAAAAGGGTTTCAAATAACGGCATTTTGTCTATGTGTCGCTGTTCCTGGAAGCTCTGAAGATTGGTGGAGATCAACACTTGCGACAGAAGGATAAAGACATGTCTATACAGGTAGGGTCTGGTGACCTGGCCCACATTTTTAATGGAAATTTGTTTGTAGAAATTATTTAAATGGAAACTGTACATGATATAGATGTTTTTAAAGCTAAAGAAGCCCTAGAAGATAGAGATGGGGACATTCATGATACCCTAATCAGGTTACCAGTCGCTGAAGTTAAACTTAAGTTGTCTAAGTTATTAGAAGAAGGTATAGACATACACAGAGTCCACCAGTCATCCTTGTTAGCCTTCTGCCCGGACCAAATCCCTTCTTTTCCAAAATTTGTGTCGTAGTGTGCTGAGAATTATTCTAGAGAAGAAAGAATTGTTTTAGATAGTCGAAAAACCAGAGTCGTTTGCAAAATAGAGCCTGCCGTCATAATTAAAGCCCTAGAAATAGAATTTTCTCAAACCCTCGAGTCTGAAATTTTTTCTGAAATGTTTGTTATTGAATATTATCATCAAACCCTTCAAGATGATAGAGAAAAGTTTTTGTCTACGTGTCTTAAACTAGAAACCAACATTTCAGATATCCCGTACCCTATAGATATCACTTTATTTGATGAAAATACCCAGCTGGTTCTGACAGTGTTGGCTTTAATCCTAGGGTTTGATACAAACATGTATGTAACTGAGTTTCAGTTAATCCTTTTGTATAAAATGAGTACAATTCAGTCAGGGATTGATGAAAATCAAATTCCTCGACTTAATTTTGAAGAATTCTTGACCGAGAAGATTCATGACCAGATGTTCAATTTCCCTACTCTGAGGCATTTCAGATATCAGTCTTTTTTGATGAAAATGATCATGGTGGCCAGTCATGAAGAGTTACAATTCCCTGAGATCATTTTCACAAAGTTATTAGAAAATAACATGTTTAATTACATAAATTATATGCTCTCTGAGATTTACAGAATGATTTTTGGTGAAAAATTGCCTAGAGTATTACCAGAAATGCAAGCATGTATGCAATTAAGTGCAGAATACGCTGTAGGAGATTGGTTCTTGTCAAAGGACAGTACAGTGATCAGATTATATGGTTTCAAACATAAACCCTATGTTTTACCAGCATTTCTTACCTTAAGGGTTTTTGCTTTGGAGTTCCTGAGACAGAAGTTAATTGTTGAGGATAATAATTTCTTGCTTTTCAAACAAGCAACAGATATCAAGTATCCGTTCACACTTGGCCCATTCACAGTGAAGAATAAAAACGCTGCTATTTATATAGAGAAATTATTGAAAGATATGGGTTTTGAGATAGACATGGCTATTGAGTATGATCCGTTAAACATAATATCAAAACGGAGAACGGATCATCGCATCAAAGCGTTGAATCATCAGATGATTGAGGGAATGTCTGACAGAGCCAATTGGATGGAGTATAAGGAAGAAATCATTCCAGATTCACATGATAAGGAAATGATATTGATAGATGCAACAGCAGAGGCAGAAAGCACGATGAATACTGCAATGGTGGGGTTTAAAAGACCCATACAAGATGTAGTGAACATTGAAAGTGAAGGAGTAGAAAAAGGGAAAAATTTGAAAATGGATGAGCAACAAGAGTTAATGGCAGTTTCAGAAGAAGAAGGAAGAACCGAAGTCAAAAACCAGATGTCATGGTAAAGGAGTACAGTATTAAAGAATCCCTGGTGGAAGATGATGTAAATAGACCACACAGTCTGATGGATGTATTTAATGAACACAGTCAAAATAAACAGGAATCCTCTCGGCAAACCAGTCAGTTATTTCCAAGGGTTAGAAATATATCCAACACTGAAGTCAATTTGTTTACTAGCATAAATGTCAAAGAAAATTCTTTAAAATTTTCAGTTGTTACTAAAGATAAGATCTCAGAGATGAAGGTGGATCTGACAAAAATCAATGCCCTAGATAAAATTTTATTGCACAGACAAACAGGAGAGGTTATATATTCAGATTATTTGGGAGCAATATTAAAGGCAGGCAAATTGAAAAATTTACTAGATAAATTGAATAACCAGTTGAGACAAGAGAAAGAAGAAAATAAGTCTCGACAACAACAAATAAAAAGATTGCAAATAGATTTGATAAACAAAGAGGGAGATGCAGCAGCAAAATTACTCAAAGAAAAAGATGATACGATTCTTATGTTAAGGCGAAAGCTAAAAATCCCAAACACTTTTCTTATCCAAGGAGCCGAACTAACAGTACTGGAAAAAGAAAAAGAAGAACTGTCAAATGAAGTAAAGGATATTACTGCAAAAATGTTGAAGCTCACCGAGGAAAATGTTCATTGGGAAAAAGAGAAAATTGGTTTGGAAGAGCAATTGGAGGAAATAAAGAAAAAGTTAGCAAAATTAGGTCAGCAACAGGTGCATGCAGATATAGATGAAGATAATACTGGATTAGATGGTCTCTTACAAGCTATGTCCCAGGTGAGTTTGAAAGAGGTCGAAATTAAAGAATTGAAGATGGGAATACAGAAGCTCAAAGAAGAAAATGAGACTAAAGATAAGGAAATTAAAACTTTGCAAATAAGGAATCAGGAATTAACTGATAATAATAAAGGTTTGGCAGCTCGTGTGACAGGACAAGCTGCAATGCAAGGTTGCAAACATATGGTATGGGATCAAATTATAAAGGAAGTTGAAAAAGTAAGACCTTATCTTGATTATATAAGAGTCAAAGAAAAAGTAGCCAAAGACGCCTTTGAGAGTTGTAGAGCAGTCAGAGAGAATTTAAACAAAAAGCCAAAAGAAATAGCACAGAGGTCAATAACTTTCTTAGACAGTTTAACTGAAGCAGACTTGACAGCAATGAATATAATGAATAGAATTTCAGTCATTACATGGGCCAGAAGAATCTTGGAAAAATATTCACATGTTGAAAATATTGAAGCTAAAGCTGGAGATATACGAGAGGAAGTAATAAAGTTTAAGAAGCGATTTGAAAAATTAATAAACAAAGGATTCCCTGCTTTTTGGGATGAAAAGAATGAATTGATTCCTCCCAATGAATATAAGAGGTTATTGTTTGACATAAGAATGGGTCACAAAAAGTTTCAGCAGTTGGATCATATGCTTACAGGAAAGATTTTAATGAAGAAAATTGTGGAAGACTTTGAAATTTTAAATATGTTGATCTCAACCTGTGAGAATCTTCCTCTTGTTTCTTATGCAGGTCACCTTGAAATGCGAGTCCTGGTGAAGGAAATGACCAGTTATGATTTACCCACGGCCGACCAATGGAACTATGTGGACAAATATGGAAGGACAAGATATTCTGTCCATTCATAGATACATTCAGAATTTTTGCGAAGTGGCAAAATGATGCTTTTATTTTAAATTTGTAATATTGTTTGAAGAGAGTTATCTATTGTTTAAAGACAGTTATCTTTTGAGTTAAGACATTTTCAGTTACTAGTTAAAAGAAGCAGTTATGTTAAGCTTCTTTCGAATTCTGTATAAAAGACAATGAGAGTCATTTTTTAAAGGATTGGAAACTCTTTGAGAGACAAGATGTTTTGAAATCAAATTTTTGATAAATAAAAGGCCGTACAGTGGAAATACCTATCTTTTGAGACCAGAGATTCATGTGTTGACCGTTTTTACAGTCTGTTTTTCCCTTATCTTTATATGTGCATGTCTACTTTCTTCGTTATATCTTCCATTATGTTATTCTTCTATACTTAAATGAACGTTTGAAATAAATCGGGATTCATACCGGTTATGCCTCGTTTTATCGCATTTAAGTATCCACTATTTCTCCAAAGTTGACAATGGATTCATCCTAGTTAGATGCCTGTTGTTGATGGACTGTCATTATTTCTTTCTATACCACCTGCAAAATCAAATTGACTGTGATATGGTTGCTATCTTGCCTCTGTGGAAATCTGTTTGGTATAAATCTCTTGCTGGCACGTTAAATATTTGAAAGTTGACTCCATGCCCAATGTTTCTTTCTTCCTTTTCAACCAAGTAAATCCTTTTGAGAAATTTTGAGCGTATTTCTATATATTTTTAGCCTTTACATATATCTTGTGAGAGAGCCCTCTCTGGTGCAAAAAATGGCTAAGTTTTCTACCTAAAGTTTGGTTTGAAATAAGTTACCTTAGGTGTTATTCTTTTACAACCAGGATAAAATCTAAGTGCTAACAACTCCATTATCCCAATTCCCAAGTCACTGATCTCTCTCCAAGTCAATTCGACTTTCCTAGATTGTTGGATTAACTTGTGGATTGATCCTTGTTTGGTGGAATAAACCCTTTGATGTCATCATACTTCGTGATCAAGCTTGTCACTTGTAGTAGTTAGCCCCAATTCAACCCCTAAACTACCCTGCATTGGACATGGTTCCCAAGGCAGTGGATTTTCTCACATTGACTAGTACTATAATCCTGGATCTTATTTTCAAATACTATAAGTCACTCACACATCAACAATGAACCAAAGCTAAACTCATTGAACCCCTCACTTATCTTGTGACTTCATCCTTAGGTCTAGGATAAACCATACACCTTCTTTCACTTAGTCTTAACTTGATTTGGTATCTTGGTTTGATCTCTCCTGTCGGGAGTAGATCGTGTCTCCCCTTTTGTTGTCTGGGCTAGATAACATAAAGCGAAGGTTGCCTCGACTGGCGTGACAACCATCTATTGGAGGTCGAGGTGATCGTGGTTGCACCTTTTGAGTTTCCCTTCCCTATTTCCATCCACTAATGGATACATCCATAGGGGTAACTACAGTTTAGGTGATAACATGCACAATTTACCCTTGGCTAATGGTGTGTTAATAACTAACAATCACACCATTAGCACTAGTGCGCCAAAAATAAAGCCTCTTCTTATTGATTCACTTTATAATATACATAAGCATTGGAAATGGTGCTTCCAAATACTAAATATCCATAGAAAAAAAAAAATGAACATTAGATCCACATTCTCACGGTGCGCTTGATAATATTAAAAATGCACTAATGTGTTATATTTCTTGCGGTGCACTGATGTTATTGGTGCGCCTAATTTTGAGATCACCAATAACAAGTATTAAAATTCCACAGATAATTAATGGTGCAATATAGTTTTTATGTCATTTTGTTGGCAGTGCACTTTATGTTAAGAAACGTCATCGCACCATGTACGATGTTCTTATTTTATTGAAGCACCACCATTGATGTGTTATATTTCTTGTGGAGCAGTGATGTGACTAGTGCACTTTATTACAAGAGCACACTAGTATACACCATTAATGATACAATATAGTTTTTATTCCACACCATAGACGGTGGGATTTATTTTAATAAGCATTGTCACATCATGTACAATGCTCTTATTATATTGAAGCACTACTATAAGTGCGTTACATTTCTTGTGAAGCATCGATGTTATCAATGCGCCTAATTACGAGAACAATGATGACAAGTAATTTTATTTCACACATTGTTAATGTTGTGGTATAGTTTTTATGTTTCACTGTTGATGGTGTGCTTTATGTTAATAAGCATCATCACACTATGTGCGGTGCTCTTATTTGATTGACGCACCACTATCGGTGCATTATATTTATTGCATAGCACTGATGTTACCAATGCACCTAATTGTGAGAGCATCAATAACAAGTATTAAAATTCCACATACCATTAATGGCATGGTATAGTTTTTATGTCACACTGTTGACAGTGCACTTTATGTTAATAAGCACAAGAAACGATGCTTTATAGTTTTAATGGTGCACTGGAGTTATTAAACAATTTTTTGGCAAAAAACATTTCAATGATTAATAAATAAAAATGGTAATTTAATATAAAATTTTATATATCTATGTGTGTCATGTCCCAAGTTTTGCATTGGGTCACAATGGCCTAATCCCATTGGCCATATTCATGAGAGTTTGTCAAATTGATGTTAAGGGTCAAATAATTGCAAAGGAAGAAAATTACTAGTTTCCTAGGTTGTGGGTGGAAGCATTAGGATTTGAAATAAGAAGGATAATAAATGATGTGTGGACATTAGAATAGCATAAATATTTAATAAATGAGATAAATAAATATATACAAGGGAAAATCAAAGTGGCATTTGACCATGAAGACACATGGAGGAAGTGGGACCCACACAAGCTAGATTTTCTATGCCACATGGCATCTTCCTCTTGTCAATTCGAATCCATGAGAAGTCCAATGTTATTGGGATGAGTTGGAAGGGAATAATAATTGGCATGAGTCAATGAGGTATAAATGTATAGGAAGAGTAACTCCCATGGAAGAGGAAGAGGAAATTTGGAGCTAGTGGGGCACTTGGGTTAGATTCCCTAGCTCTATAACAACAATGATGAAGATGTTATGAAAACTATGGCACAAATAAGACTTTAAGGCTGGAATCTGACATATATGACATGTTAGGGATAAAAATAGCCTCCAAGAGGGCGCTCAAGTGAGTTAGGGCAGCCAAAGAGACACCAATTCGAATTTGGAGAAGGAGACGGCTAGAATTGGAAGGACAAGTGGCATACTTGGGAATCTCTTCCCAACTTGAGTTAGCATGAAGCTCTTGGAAGGAATTCGACCCATGGAGGATCTTAGTGCTACTCTACTTGCCTTAGCACCAATTTTGAGGGTGAAAGATTCCCATCCTAGTTGGTAATTGGAAAGGCCATTCAGACCTTTCATTTGGAGCTTTAATGGATTTTTTTGTTACAAGATGAAGCTACAGGGAATATCATGGTCACATCTCTTTCAGCTTTCTTCTACAACCATTCTTCTATTTCTTGGCATATTCATGATCCTTGACGAATTGCGCCTTTGGTGAGATACTATTCTCTTTGGGGGAGCTTCTGATGCCCCATTATTTTGTAATCTGATTCATATGCTCTGTATTTCATTCTCAGAAGAGACACAAGTCAATATCCCAAGAAATACCATGCAAAATTGCTCATTAATGAACAAACAGTGCCATTTTCCCCACTACCTTGTTGCAAGTTAATGATATGTTGATAAATTTGACTGGTTAAGTGAATGAATGATGGATTACTAATAAATGGACTGTCATTTATGTGTTCAAATAGTTTCATGTTCATTACAAAATAATTTAGAGGCATTTGGTTTAGTTTCATAACATTTAGTGAAGATTGCCTAACATTCCCCCTTATATTGAAACTAGCAATTCTTTATTTGATTTTAGAGAGTTGTAGCAGATATTATAAGATGAATAATGATGCATATGAGAGCCCATTTATGTCCTTTATATGTCACCATCCTCTATTCATAATTTCGAGATTTTTCTATTGCATTTGGAGATCCAACTCTTCATTTACCCTAAGGGGATTTGAACCACAATTTGCTAGTAAAACTCCCTACATTGACCAGATTATCAAAGTGAGTTGAAAAAGTCATTTGAAGGTTGGAAGGCACCTATAAAAACCCTTATTATGTTTTAACATCATCCATACACCTTCTTGTACAATTTGAGATCATTTGGAGCTATTTGGATCCATCTACCCTTGGGGGTTTGAGCCTCAAAATTACTAGTAAATTCCTTGAATTCTCTTGGATACCTATTCGACCCCAAAACCACATATAATTCTGAAGGTATAATTTAATTAATGTCTAATAACAGATCCAATTCTCATACCCATCATTAATGAATGTTGTATAGTGTTTGGAAGAGTTTTGTTCCAAGACCTAGGGGGAATTTCCACTTCCCAAGTTGACTAGTCTTGTCCCGAAACTTCTTCCCTTGAAAATTGAAGACCATGGTTGGTTATATCATTTTATTATATGCCTAATATATGTGTTAATGTGTCCCATGACCCCTCATTACCTTCCTCACCAAGTTTGAAATTATTTGGAGGAGTTTGGAATCAGTTGTATACATATACCTAGAGTTGAAATTTGGTGAAATTGAGCACTTTGGGAAATTTATTCAGAAGGGACATTAAAATGTGTGTGTGTGCATGTAATGAAATTTTTAAGTGAATCATAGAGAGCAGTGGCAATAGTATCGTCAACAACAAGTTGACATGTACAACTTTGTACATAATGGGAGGCTCTAAAGAGGGAGAGGGATTTTGTACCCTTTCCCTATTACAATAGAGACTCGTCTCTTATTGAGTAATGTTATCCTAATCAAGTTTTATGAGGAGGTTACATCCCTTAGGGGATACTTATGCTTATTAATGCAGTTGATCCAATATTGGGATCATGCGAGGTAGTCATTTAGGGTTGGTCCTATTATGTGGTTCTATCCCATAGAGGAGGACATATATTTCGTTATTGGTCTATCCAAGAGAGGGGAGGATTTTCCCCATTTTCCCAATATCCTACTTGGTTTTACATGAGCGAGCCATATTTCATATGTTCAATGGTATATTAGTGAGGACATCACTGCCCCTAGTGACTTCTAGATTACTGGTGGTTAGTTTCATGTTTGTACATTCGATGCAGAGGAGGTTATATGCCTCTCTCTTATGGTTAGGACAGTGGCCCAGTACACCTAGAATGGGAAACACATTAGGTTCCCTCTATTTTACTATGTAAATTATTTAATGTAGAGACCCATATTGATTAGGTGGTCTACTATTTTTTTGTGACAGTTTTGTCTGGATTTCGATTGTTGTCATTTTGTGTTTAATGGGAGGGTGGCCTTTCCATTTTGTTCAAATTTATTTTGTTTAATTTTTTAGAAGTTTATGGTCACTAAAAGATCATTTGAGTGCCTACCTCCTAGGTTAATTATTGATGCACACAGGCACATGTGGGGCAAATAATGCCTAAGAGGAGTTATCTAGGGTTCCCTTGGAGGATTAGTCTAGATGTACTGGAGATGCTTTTCAATCAGGATGATCATACCATGGATCTTGTGGAGTACCCATGTGTAGGGATGGATAGACAAGGATGTGTGAACATCCTATTTACCCAAAATGAGCCACTAGATGATGGATGTAATATTAGAGTTATGCTTTGATTAATCTAGTTTCATTTCTTGTCTTGTTTAATGCACATGTAATTTATTGTAACATTTTTTTTTAATTGTCTAATTCTTGATCAAATTGTGTAATTATTATTGTTTACTATTTTTCAGATATCGACATGTATGCTGGGGAGGTTCCTCCCCAACATCATGAGGAGATTTTTTAGGTTGATGAGAAACATTTGATTCAGAGACCCTACCCATGACATAGGCCAGATCATGCATTTCATAAAAATTTGATGAATTAGTCATATGCCTAGGGAACTAGTAGATTGGTGGAATTTTCCCTTCTATTTCTTTATTTGGATGGGGACATTACAATCCTCCCCACCCATGATTGCTTGCCCTCAAGCAATTCTAAATCAGGATTCTTAAAAAAAAATCATCTTCCCATGTGGAATCCTCACTTGGCAAATCTTTCCATTGTACCAAATATTCTCTTATGGTTATGCTCCTCAATTTCCTTTCCCTTGTCTTCAAATTTTTTTCTGGAATAAGTATGAGTTGTCCTTCAGCATCTAATGGAGGGAGTGTTTCTAAAATAGAAATTTGCTGACCAATAGCCTTCTTAAGGCATGAGACATGAAATACATTGTGGATTTTTCTACCTTCTGGAAGTTCTAACTCATAAGCTACCTCCCCAACTTTTCAAACTATCTTGTATGGACCATAATACCTTGGTATGATCTTTTCTGATCCTTTCCATTTCAAGTAGGTTTGTTTATATGGTTGAAGCCTCAAATAAACCAAATCATTCACTTGAAAATTTGTTTCTTCCCTATGTTTATCCACATACCATTTTTGTTGATTTTGGGCTACCCGCAAATTTTCTTTTAGAAGCTTGAAAATCTCTTGACTTTCCTCCACCCAATCCTTAGATTTTGGGGCTCTAATATCACCAAATATGCTCTCAACAAATGTGACCGCTTCATAACCATAAAGTGCTTTGAAAGGAGACATGCCAATGGACATATGGAAAGTAGTATTGTAGCAAAACTCACCCAAATGTAGCCATTTAACCCATGCTTTCTGTTGCTCACCGACATAGTTCCTCAAGTACCCCTCCAACCATTGGTTCACTCTTTCTATTTTTCCATCAGTTTGAGGATGATATCTTGCAATTGGATTCAATTGAGTGCACACCAAATTGAAAAGTTCTTGCCAAAATGCACTCATAAATCTCCTATCTCTATCACTCACAATGTTATTGGGAAGTCCATGCAATCTGAAAATTTCTCTAAAGAATAGATCAACCACTTGTGCAATAGTAAAATATGATGTAACATCAAATAAATGAGCAAATTTGGTGAGTCTATCCACCACAACATAAATACAATCCTTACCCAAAGCTTTGGGAAAACCTATGATGAAATCCATTGAGATACTCTCCCATTTCTGTTTTGGAATGGGAAATGGTTGTAATAGACCAGCAAGATGTGTGTGTTCAAATTTGTTTTGCTGACATATCTTAAATTCATTCACATACTTTAGAACATCTTCCTTCAACCCTTTCCAAGAGAACCTTTGCCTTAGTTTCCTATATGTTTTGAAGAAACCGGGATGGCCTGCTAAAGGAGAATCACGAGCTTCCTTCAAAATAGTGTGCTTTAGATTCGAACCATGAACCAAGTATATTCATTCCTTATAGTAGATTAGGCCATTCAAAATCTTGTATCTATCATCTCCTTTGACCCCATCTAACACATCACAAGCAAAACTATCTTTGGCATACTCAACCATTAGCATATATTTCCAATCTTTCGAAATGTCCATAAGGGAAAATGAAGGTCTCCTAGATAATGCATATGCTACAATATTATGTTTCCCTTTTACATATTCAATTTCAAAATCAAAATCTTGTACCTTACTTACCCACTTTTGTTTCCTTTCATCGATATCCTTTTTTGTGAGAAAATGCTTTAAACTGTTATCATCAGTTTTGACCACAAACTTGTTCCCCGCCAGATATTGTCTAAAATTTTCCAAGGCATACATGATGGCTAACATTTATTTGTCATATATGGAGTAGATGTTCTCATGTGGCTGCAATTTTATGCACTCAAAATCTATGGGGTGTTGATTTTTCTTTAGGACCGCCCCTATTCCTTCTCCCTATGACGGTATTTCTGAAGGGCAAATACCATACCTAATGCTTCCCTTTTTGTCGTAGAATAATTTCTTTAAGCTTTATTCAATTTTTGACTGCTGAATGCATTAGGATAATCTATGTCATCGTCTCTGGGTTGTGTTAGAAAGGCTCCCACTGCTATTCCAGATGCATCAATATGTACATGAAATTTCTTTGACCAATCTGGGAATCGAAGAATTGGTGCTTCGACCATTTTTCTTTTCAATGTGCTGAATGAAATGTCGCATTCCTCTGTCCATCTATAATCTCAATCATCTTTTAGCAATTCTTCGAGAGGATAAGTCATATCGGAATAGTGTCTGATAAAATTCCTGTAATATCTGGTATGGCCCAACAGGATTCGTACTTATTTCGAATTAACTGGAGGCTTTAGGTCGAGGATAATTTTGATCTTCGCATAGTCGACCTTGATTCCTTCTTTGCAAACTACATGGCCAAGTAATATGCCGATAGGTGTCACGAAGATGCACATTTTAATGTTCAGGGACAATTGTATCTTGTTCAGCTCCCGAAAGTCGACACGGATTCTCAATCGTGTCAGATCTTGTTTCTTTGGTTGAACGACCATAGGAATTTCCCACTCTGACTAGTCGATAGGATATATGATTCCTGCAGCACGCATGTTATCGATCTCCTTTTTGACAATATCCTTATATTTGTGAGCAAGTTTGTAGGGTCTTTTCTTTACGGGTCTGGCGTCAAGTTTAATATAAATTTTCATCTCGCTCATTTACTTTACAAGTCCTTTCAAGTCTTTGTAGTCTCGAGCAAAAACGTCTTGAAATTCTTTGAGAATACTGGAGATTTCTGTTGTTTGTTCCTCATTCCAGTAATCGCCAATCTTTGCCATTTTCGGTCGGTCGTCGTTTGAAATATCTACTTCCTTTGTTTTAATCTTCGTGTCCATCCATTCTGGTGCACGACTGTTACTTATCTGTCTTTCACCTTCTTTGATTTGTGTGAAATTTGGTGGAAAGTCTTTTTATGATAACCTTTCGGGTTCATCTTTTTCTACAATCTCTATGCTTAAGATTGTTCTTACAGGCTTCGACATACTGGGATGATTCTTTCTCCATTGAAAACTTTTTCCTACTGACATCTCTGTTTCTAGACTCAGTCTTGTCGAGTGTTGTTTTTCTGTCGTCTTTATATTGTAGCAGGTGTTAGGTGGGTGCATACTCTTCTGTTTGTCTCCAAGTGTTAATGTTTCTATTGGATGCATAAATTCTTTAATGCTTTTTCTTGCTTCGACCATTCTTTCATCCTATGGATAAAACTGGAAATCCTTAATAAAATTTTCTTTTAGGTCTTTCCAAAAGAAAGTTTCTCCTCTTGCTTCTTCCATCTTGTACCATTTGTTAGGCAGATCATCGAGTGTTCTGGGGAAGAGGTGAGGCCATTTTCTTTCATCTTTATAGCCTAATTTTCTCCATTCTTTTTCACAATAGTCAATGTGAGCTTCAGGGTTTTGTCCTTGTGTAAACAAGTGAATGTCAGCCTGAGTTGTCAATTTTCTTCTTCCAAACCTTTCTATGAAATATGTTGATGCGGTATTCCAATTTTGTAGTTTCGATTGATGAGTGTCCCACCATCTCACAGCTTGACCAGTGAATGTCTCTACCAAACTTTGTAGTCGGCCTTGCTCTCCGACATGTTTTGATACCTGTTCGACATGAACATCAGGTGAATCACGTTCTTTATATCTTAATGTTGAGCTACCGTATTGTACATTTTTATTTGGAACAAGTGTTGGATATGCTCGCATTTTTCGTTCGAAAATATTCGGTGTGTAAGATACTGAGAGACACTTATTTATTTGCTTCCTTGAGATGGCTTCCACAGTCCAACATTCTTTTGCATGTAAATCATAATTCTCTATTTGCCATTCATAGAGTTATGCATCTGAATTGTATCTGAGCGAGATAGGATCTTCGAGATGAAGTTCTCCTTGGGTGTTTGGCTCAATGCGATCTTCATTATTGTCTATTCGGTAAAGCTGTCGGACATCATTATCGACTTCTGTAGGTTCTGACCAAGGTTCTCCCTGAGATGGGAAGATTGGTGCGATCACCTTCTGACCATTGCCTTTCAACTTGATACGGCTTTTATCTAAGGAAATTGAAGCCTTCATCTTTCGTCCCATTCTCGACCGACCAATGCAGGGAATGAGATTGCGTCATCTTTTGGGATGATGATTTTGAAGTCTATTGTCGAAGTGATACCTTTAATGGAAGTTTCGACTCCTTTCCATACTCCAATCGGCTCAATTAATCCTTGATCTGCGAGCTTTAAGTAGATGCCTGATTCCTGTAGTTGAGGTCGACCGAGTTGGTCCCAGGTATCACGAGTCATGATATTCACTTGGGATCCAAAATCTAGTACGACTTGTCGTACATGATATCCATTGATGTCGAGATCGACTAATGGGTCGGCATAATTTTTCTCTTTTTGTTTTAGTCATCAAATTTTTTTAGTTTGTCTTTGCTTGACATGTTTTAATTTATGTAACAGGTCAATCAATTTTCCTACAGCTTCTTCATTTGAAATTAATTTGAGCAATTCATTGAGGACATCTTCATGTGTTGTTAAGTCATGAAATATGTCGGATGCATCTTTGTACACAGATTTTTGTTTTATAGGATTTGGATAATCCTCCTTATCGACAATTCTAGTTATCTGAGGTTTATCTTGACCAATGTGAGTGCCTTGCCTTGTTACAATTTGCAAGTTTTCTGTACAAAGCACATCATTTTTTTTAATACATGATAAAACATGAACATTCTTTTTATTATTTATTTTCTCGATCATGGTAGGGAAATCCTCTAAATAGTGATTGCCTACCCCACACTTTGTACAAAATTTAAGATCAGTTCTTTCCTTATAAGGGCATTCTGCATGCCGGTGATTCTCGCTGAAACATGTAAAACATGCACCAGGTCGACCAGATTGAATGCCTCGACCTCTACTGCCACCACTGCGACTCTGGTATCCACCGCATCTATTGTAGCCGTAGTATCGTCTATCATTATACCTTGGGTATCTGTCATTCCTGTTTTGATTGTACTGGTTATTTCTTCCATCATTCCATCATTTTTCTCAAATCTGTCATTTGCTAGATTTCTGTCTTGGTTCTGTTCGACAAAATTTGTCTGGTACACTGCATGATTATTTTGCCGATTTTCAGGTTCAAATGACATTCTTTAATTGTATGTGTATTCACTTCACAAATTTGACACCATCTTTCCTTCTTATTTTTTAGATTGTATGAACAATCATTTGTGGTATGTGAATCATACTCTTTGCATAGATCGCAGAAACATCTGGATTGAATGAGTTTTACTTCTTATCGCCAATCCTCAATTCGACAAGAATCTTTGGTATGTCCTGAACCTCGACAAGTTGTACACCATAGTTCTGGTCCTTTTAATGTCATATTTATTATAGCTTGTTCCATACTTTCAAGGCGTTCGTCGACGTGTCTATCCATGGATACTAGAGGGTATTCATCATCCATTTCGATTTCTAGTGCTACTCTTAGTGCATCTGCATATGTATTAACATTTTGTCGACGGACATGTATTATGATTTTATTGATTAAACCAGCAATAAACCATTTGATTAATAGTTTTTCTTCGATTTCATAGTCTAATTTGCTCAGGAGGTATTTAAACCTCTTGTCGTACTCCTTGACAGTTTTGGTCGGCTTTTGGAATGTCATCTTCAGTCGTTCTGCCACTAGGTATGTTGCATCTTCAATCATAAAAAAGGCCAGAAAGCTTTGTTTGATTTGTGCTTTTGTTGCATTTGGCGATTTTGCTATGTACCCCATGTACCATGTCAGTGCTCTTTTTCTTAACGAACCAACAAATTGAGCAATCTGTCTTTCTTCATTGGTAATTTGATTGGCTGTCCATATTGCTTCGCACACAAACCAATGTCTTCTTGGGTCTTCATCTCCTTCATAGAATGGAAGGTGTGCCGTTGTGTGTGCCATGTCTGCTGATGTATTATTCTGAGAATTTGATGGAGGTGTGGGTGGGTATTTTCCACAATCAACACTTGGTGCTTCATTAATTTGGATTAGCTGTCTTTCTGAACTTAGTTCTCTATCTTCAAAATCAGTAACTATATCTTCTTCGATATCGCTAGATCTTCCTTCTTCGACCACTTCTGTCAAAATCCAGTTAAAGTTTTGTTCGAACGGGATTTCACTAAATCTCGGGCTTTCCGACGTGCTTATGGAGTCGCTCAAACTTGGTATTGGCAGGGGGGTGCGCTTCCTCATGCTCTGAGTACACTAGATGAAAACTTCTATTTGAAAATTTGGGTTGAAAAGATACCCAATTTCCTTCCTCTGGTCGATGAATCAATAGTCTATTAATATCATCTCCTTCTATGCTTTGACGACTCCAAATCCCCGACTGACCAGCATGGACACCTAGATTTTCTTCGACAATTTCTTCCACCCGAATGCTTTGTGTTAAACGAAATGGAGACGGAGGTGCTACCGTTTTACGTATTTGAACTTGGAGAGCTCTACCACGATCTATCCACAAGTCTTCATCCATCGGCGACAGTTACTCTTCGACACGTCGATCATCTCGGGCTCGCCTTAATTCTGGCAGATTTTCTTCTGCATCTGTTGCGACATTTGATCCTTGCGTCCTCCGGAGCAAAATTGCCTGCTCCCGCAGCTCTTCACATTGCTGCCTCCTCTTTTCTCTTTCGATTTTCTGAATATCTGGGGTGCTTTTGTGACTCAAGAGTCCGTCTTTGTTGGATTTTCTTCCACTGCTGGTCATGTCGTTTTTCATATGTAGAGTTTCATCAAACTAGGTACATAAGAGCATGCTTCATCACCCCCCCGATGCCGGCCTGAAGGTTTCTAGACTATTGGGGAAGTGCAGACCATCATTTGTTCAAGAAAAATTCTCATTCGCGTTCCTTTACAAATTTTTCCCACTTACGTTCTTTCTCCTCCCAATTAGAGTTTGGAAGGGGCGAAAGTAGCAACGGTCTTGTTTCGACAATATGTGCGACACCTTTGTCAATAAAAAATTTAAACAATAATGTCGCAGAGAACACATAAATTGATCAGCTAGTTCAGTGAAGAACTTTCTTCTTATTTCGTCTACCGAGACTCGATTTTCGATCGCCTGTTCTTCACAGAAATCTTCTACAATCTTTTTTCACCACTCCGATAGATTTGTACGTCCTCCATTCATCAGCTTCGACAATAGCTTCTGTTCTGTTTCATCAACTGGTTTGTTCATCTAGAATTTTCTTCAATGCGGTCGGTACGAACTCTACAAATCGCTCGTGGGTCTCGGAGAAGAATCGATCTCTCGCTTGGATAATCGTCAGCTTGTTATGTCACGCATAGTTCTATAGGTAATTCATGATTTTCTTCTCCCACCATTCTCTAATCTCTTGTTCTGAAATCATAGGTCATGCTGCTAGTAATTTTTCATGTATCAACCGGAAACGGAACCAGATGTTGTAGTCCCAAGGTTCATAAGGTTATCATGGATACACTACATAATATAAGCAAGCATATACAATGATACAGATACAAGAGACGAGATAGAGAGAGAGACAAGCCTTTATATTAACCAACAAGAGCAAAATACAGTCATAGAACCAATCTCTCTATTACATCGGCTCACGAGCCTAGATACATATATATGCAAATACAGTTGCATAACCATCTGTCAGTTTATCCAACTGACCCGACCTATACTAGTCGACGCGACTTGTCAACATGTGCTACAGAGTGGTCCGGTGGAGGGCCTAGTCGACAGGCCGACCTAGGCCCCTCCAACACATTCCAAAACAAAAGGTTTAGAAAAATCTAGTAATGTAAGTACTGGGTAGCTACTCATTACCTCTTTCATTCTTTGGAAACCATTTTCAGCCTCTTCATCCCATTTGAAAGCATCCTTCTTGGACAAATCAGTAAGTGGAGAAGTTAATTTGGAGAACCCCTTCACAAACTTCCTATCGTAAGTGCATATTCCAATGAAGCCTCTCAATTATGTGATGTTTTTGGGTGATGGCCATTCAAGAATAGCCTTTATTTTTTCCATGTGAAACTTTAATCCATCTTTCCAAATGATATTACCAAGATACAAAACTTCTTTCAACCCAAATTCACACTTGGACAACTTAGCATCCAAAGATTGTTCATGCGATATTTTCAATACAACTTCTAAATGGTGCAAATGTTCATCCCATGTCATACTGTAAATCAAAATATCATCAGAAAAAACCAAAACAAACTTATGGAGATGCTTGCAAAATATTTTGTTCATGCATGATTGGAATGTGGTTGGAGCATTGGTCAAACCAAAAGGCATGACAAGAAATTCGAAATGCCCATAGTGACATCTGAAAGCAATTTTCTGCACATCCTCCTCCTTTATTCGAATTTGATGGTAACCAGATCTGAGATCAATTTTGGAGAATAATTTTGCTCCAAATAGATCATCCATGAGCTCATATATTCTAGGGATGGGATATCTATTCTTAATTGTCTTCTTGTTTAGAGCTCTAAAATCAATGTGCATCCTTAAGGTTCCATCCTTTTTCTTCACCAAAACAACTAAAGAGGCATAGGGACTAGAGCTTGGTCTAATGAGTCCCAATTCCAGGAGCTCTTGAATAGCCTTATCAATATCATCTATGAACCTTTTTGGGTGTCTATATGGTGGTATCTATATAGGTGAATTTCCCACCTCCAAAACAATGTTGTGCTCAACTCCTCTATCAGGTGGCCTTCTAGGATGAAGGTCTCCAAAAACCCTTTCATATTTTTGTAGTAGTTGCTTTATCTCCCTTGGATGTTCTAAAATATTTATGTTTGGCTTGGGGAAGTTATGAAACATTCAACAACCGATTCAATATCCCCATGCCTAATATGGAACTCATACTATGGGAAGACGCCACTTGATTCAGATAGGTGTGCATTCCTCTCACCACTTGTAATATCCCGAGTTTGACCCCATTGCATTAAAATATAAATGATGTAATATTGTTATAAAATCGTGGTGAGGAGCTCAAGGCCAATGCCCCGCAATCAATTTAATGTTGCATATGGTTTATGTGCTAGCCAGGCACAATGGAATTGCAAATATAATGTAAAAATGCATTTTAAAAACATACCCACAACTAGCTATGCAATGCAACAAGAGATGGGGGCATGATTTTATAAGGATTTGGGAGGGAAACATTCAAACCCTTGGAGCCATGTTACAACGTAATTTTCCACCTTGTGAGCATCAACACTCTTTGGCCTTTAGGATCCATTTCATTGACTTAGAGGCACTTTATGTCCTTTAGACACACTATTTTCCTATTTTTTCTTCCTGTATGCTAGTTGTTCCACTTTAGCCAGCGTACCCGTAAGCTGCACCACTATAGCCCGCGGGTGACAAGTAAAATGGTAAAAATCACTAGTAAATGACTTTTTACTCCCCAAAAGCAGTCTTAGGGTGACCTTTGGCCCTCCATTTTTCCCGAAATGCCTCGATGTGTCCTTTCACTTACCTTTGGAAGGACTATATATTGAGCACATATGGCATATGGAAGGGAGGAGAAAGAGAGAGCAAGATAACTCTAGTGGATTTTTGCCATATCTTGAGTCTACACTCATTGATCCTTGTTGTTGTGAACCTCTTATGTTCACCTTCCAAACTCCTATCATAGTTTGAGTTTTCCATTCCATGGAGGATTGAAGTGGTGGAGGCACAAGTGGAGAGACCTAGTTCTTGGTTCATATTGGTTGATGACAAGAGGTCGTATCACATTGTACTTCTTGTTATTTATTAATAGAAATACTCATATTATCGTCCATTAATGTTGTGAATGTTGTTTATATTACATTGGGTTGCATTTACTTATGATATCATGGACCATTGCTATTGATGATGCTAATGTCTCTCATATATTATATGCGCTTGTTGTATATTGGCTGTGAAGACTAATTTGCAGGTTCAAGTGCACGAATTGAAAGCTCCAACGGGGATCTACATCGAACGTCCGGATCGAGGTTGGTTATATTCTTCATTATCTTAGCATTATCATTTGTATAGCATAGCATTGAGAATTGAGTTAATTTCTGTTAGTAAGTTGTTTGTTGTGGTCTACCCCAAGCCATAGGAAGTTTTCTCCGTAAAAGAAATGGCGACTCCGCTGGGGAGAACATCCATTTTTGGGGATTTTTAGGCATTAGTCCTTGTTTAGAGTTGTTGTGTGTCGAGTCTCTATGTCATTGATTGGCCGTTAGGATACACTATATAAAACACCCTTTTTCTGAGCCATTGGACTCTTTTTCTACTCATTTGATTTTCCCTGTACGCGGGTGAGTCTAGTTCTACCCGCGTCTACCCGCCTCTGTCTGCACTATAGCTCGCGGGTACCCACAGTTATTCCTTCGACAATAGCGTACAACTCCGAGGGTGATCGGTTTATGGCCTTTGGTTGTTGCTGGGTTGGTTTTGAATGTTCCTGAGTCTTCTTTGGCCTTGTTCCTGACTGTTCCAAGCCTTGTTCATGACCAGAACTCCTCTTTTCTCTTGGTTTCGAGCCTTGTTGGTTTTTACCCATTTTTAATTTTTTAGCTCATTACATTGGCTGAGTCTTACTGTTTGGGATTTGTTAGGTTGTCTGAGTGATCTCCTTTGCATTTCTGTAACTAAATAGTGAGATTTTGCTTGCATTTTTCATTTCATTATATTGAAAAATAAAAAAAATATAGTTTTGCATTTTCCTTTTGCTTATAAGTGAAAATACAAAATTATATATATATATGTACTGCATTTTGCATCTGAGTGCTTGTGCTTTCATTTAGGTTCTGCTTGTGCATTGAAAATATAAAAGAGTTTCATTTTTATTTCGAAACCGTTGGCTTGATTTTCATTCTAGTGGCATTGTTTTTATTGGATAGACGAGTCTAGAGTTTGACGATTTTGCATACTTTTGAGTCATATACATCACTATTTTCACGACCATATCCTTTTGAGTAACCACAGCCATTAAAATTAACGCTTAATCTTAAAATTGATTAGAACAATTTTTATTTATAGGGTACACCAACTAGCATAGGTTTAGAGTCTTGGAATAGATCATTGTGAGTTAACAATCCAAGACTACTAGATGAAACATTATGTGTCTGACCAGGGAGTGGTGAAATCCATGTTATACATCGGTGTTCTCAGGAAGCTCTACTCAAACCAGAGTTAAGCATGAGGTCATGGGAGGTTGGTTGCGGAGATATCCCTCCAATACCAGCTGAACGTGGGAGATATTTCCAGGATTTGTTCGTATCTGGGGACTCTTGCGGGATTTGACCCTCTTGAGTTTCAGGCTTAGCTACCCTGCCCATATGACGGATCCCACCTGTGATTGTCCCCCTGAGCATTGGTTATACTGCGGTGACCATAGTTTCCTTACCTAGGTATCGCATAGGGTACTTGCAGTGGTTATACTATTTGTGTCTTGAGTCAGATAGGGGTTGGACAACACAGTTGTTTGTTGCCGAGGGTTCCAGCCCTTTGCACGCAGTGAATCCTGGGAACTTTTATAACTGATTCTGTTACCTTCAGCTACAGTTTGGGAGTCTCAATCCTCTCTTAGGTGAGACATATCGTCTCTAGTGTCGGGAGCTCATTTAGCCACTCTGTTTGTCTGCTCTTGGCTGTAGTTTCTCTAGGTGTGTGCTCTTGATTTTATGTTTTTGATCGATAGTTTGGCCGTTAGGGGACTCTTTGATTTTATAGTCTTTCTGGATATATCGTGGCGCGGAGTCCTGCTCTCTACCGATCTCGTCGGTTGGCTGCTTTACCAACTGCCGATATTACACGCCATATTGATAGGGGACGCCGGAAGGCCCCATCCGAGTCTTTAGATTCTTACGAACCATATATCACCGATGTCATGACTACATGTTCTGGCACGGGATAAATCCCTACGACTCCATCGGGTAGATTCGAACACACTTCAGACACCCCTACTCCTAGAGAGGCGTGGGGGGGTGATCCACCTAAGACCCAACCTAGTTTGTTTGGTCCGAATCCACCCGAGACCCAACCTAGTTTGTTTGGTCCAGATCCACCCGAGGACAACCCGTTCAATCCTTCGAACCCACATGATTTCCATTATGGGATGCAAGATTTACAAGATGACACAGGTCCTACGACCAACACTACCCCCTTCTCTTTTGGTATGCCTAATTACAATATAGTTGATCCTTCCACTGCATTTGGTAGTCATGCTGGCACTAGTCATGGTGTTAGCAACACTGCACCCACTGGAGGCAATACCCTCGCCGGGGGCACCACTTTTTCCACTCACACACATAGTATGGGGGTCGGTCACATTCCTCCTAACAATGCAAATGTTGGAAGACGGACACCTCCTAGGACTACCCATCCTAATAGGAACATTGTTCGTAACACGACTCACCATCCATAGTTCAATACACATGCATCTACTCGTCAACCAAGGACCACTTTTGCGAATGTTAACATTCCTCCCAATCACGGGGGTGGACATATACCGTATACTTTTACGTCTGTTTTAGCTACTAGTAATGCTAATGTAGGAGGTGGGAATATACATTATACTCATGGTCACCACGCCACCATTCCTGCTACTAGTAACTACCAATGTTGGGGTTGGAAATACATCTCATACTTATGGTCACCACACAACTGCTCATGCTACTAATAATGCTTACGTAGGGAGTGGGAACATACCTTATAACCATGGTCATTACAACACGGTTCCCGCTACGAATAGTACATATATGCCCCATAATTATGGTGGCAACCCTTACTACAATACAATCGGTGTTGGCCATCAGTACAACCCACCTCAATATGGTGCTCAAAATGCATATATACCTTCTTACTCTCACACGGGTCAGGTTGGAGGAGGTTATCAACCTTATGGCCATGGTCAAAATTATGGTCAGTCAGGTCCATATAATCAACATTTTACTGGTCATGGTCAAGCTTATGGTCCTTCTTATACTTCGGTTCCATACAACCAACCTTTTATGGGAGCTTACAATCAAGCTTTCCAGTCGCAGCTCCCATTCATTGCACGACTGAATCTTCTGGATCTTTTGAAGCTCACGAATGATCCAGTGTGTCACGATCCCAATTGGCCTCTGGTCCCTACCAAGATCCCTTTGCACATTCCCAAATTTGAGGGGAAGAGTGGTGAGGATCCGAGTGACCATGTCACAACCTTTCACCTTTGGTGCTCATCCAACTCATTGAATCACAACTCCGTTCGATTGCGACTATTTCAATGCACCCTCATGGGGGCAGCCACGAAGTGGTATGTTGAGTTGCCTGGGGGCACTTATAGGGGTTTCAATGAGATCACTTTGGTTTTCTTGGATAATTTCCAGTTTCTAGTTCGTTATGATATTAGTACTGAAATTTTGTCTACCTTCCGTCAGAATAAGGCCACACATATTTCTGACCACGTTCAAGAATGGCGTCGATGGAAGAGATTAGTGAAAGCCAACATTCCTCTAGAGTTTCTGTTGGAATGGTTTCTCAAGTCTTTGCTTCCATATATTTCTAAGGATGTTTCGATGTTCGACATTGTGACTGAGGAACAAACCATCTTAAAAGTCCAGCAGTTAGATTTATTATATTCTCAGTCTGGCATTTTGTATGACATTATTCCTGACGCATCGCGAACACGACATGAGCCCAAGTCAGTTCATGTACCACATGCCGATGGCATTGTGGGATCCGCAAGTACTCTCCCTATAGATTTGGTTTCTAATAAAATGCAAAATTTGTCGCTTAACTAGTCTACTCCCAGACAGGTTCACACCTTGTCCACTTCCACCCCGTTGTCCGATGTACACATTGTGCAATCGACGAACCCATCGGGTAACCAACAGCCTGGTGGTAAGAAGAAGGGGAGAAACAATCATAAGGGTGGAAACAATGGGAACAATAATAGTAATCGCAATACCCCTCGTAAGGAAAATGACAACCCTCCTTGGGAAAGCGGAAATGCTGGCGAGGACCATAAACCTAGGCGTAAAGTGAAATTCCCTTGCAAGCTTTGTGGGGAAGATCATCTTACTCACTTATGTCCTTGAATCGAAGAAGCATCGAAGCATTTGGAACAAATCCCATCTGTGTTGAAAGATCCCCTTCCTCATCATCAGAACATGGCTTTGCATGCTCCCACTACTGGTTATGGACCTAATGAGACTGCAATGTCTTCCTCCAATACTAGTGGCTATGGATGTGTGAATATGGTCCAATTGGAGGTTAATGTTTCCACTCGTCAACGCAATTATGGTGCACCACAAACGAATTTGGGGAATGAGCCTCCCCCTCCTCCTGATAATTCCTTGCATATCGACCTCTATTATGCCATGGATACCGAAAGGTGTTCTCAAGCACTCTATGCATAATCCCAATGCTCGAGCCACCTAGAACTACTCCATCGTAGAATATTTGGTCCAAACTCTATGTGCCATGTCGACTCTTGAAGTTTTACAGGTGTTTCCTTCTCAAAGGCATGCCATTTTGGGTGATTTAGGAGTTTAGGATGGGGCGAGTCCCAATGTTATCAAGTTTGACACTACCGATGTTCAACCTCGCTTACCTTACCACGTGGATTTTCAAATCCAGGTGGAGAGCCTTCAGAATTTCATCAAGAGAATGGTGGTTGATGAAGGTGCTTCTGCGTTAGTGATGTATTTATCTTGTTGGAAAGCTCTGGGATCTCCTCCTCTACTCACATCTAGGACCATGGTCACTGCATTTGACGGTCGGTCATTTAAGCTGCATGGGATTATCCCTTCCCTTGTTGTCTGCTTGGGAGGTAAACCTGTGCCTATTGAAGTCGAGGTGGTTGATGCGCCCATTGACTACAACCTTCTCCTGAGTAGGAATTGTATTTACGCTATGAAAGCTATCGCATCTACTGTATTCAGAGTTATTTGCTTTCCACACAAAGGCAAGATTGTGACAATCGATCAGCTAGATTTCGTTAATCCTTCTCCCATAGCATCCATGCGATCAGTAGTCCCCCAAGTTACAGATTCTCAGCTGGAAACTGGGAACATGGGTGTCAGATTGTACCCCTCATTGATGGGATCTTATGATTTCCCTTCACCCATTGATTTTATTGGAACCATTTCCGACAATGCGTCTCCTCCATTGCATAATGTACTGTTCCAGACTTCATATTTTGATGATCCATGGATTTTACCATCCACGAGTTCCCCGTCCAAAGACATTGCACACGTCAGGATGTCTATGCCACTGTCTGCTGCTGAGCTTGCTTATCAAGATATTCAACAAGCCATGGTAGAGTCGGATCTCCCCTCTTCCCGGACATAAGAGAAAGATCTTGTTATGCTGCCGGTTTGGGTAGCCAACTCGTCTTGTTCGCACGATTGCCTTGATGGTATTTTACCTTCGGATGAAGCTATTATCGATGCCATGTGTGCTAGTGACAAACCTTGGGAGGATATGCATCATCACTCTTATTTCCTTCCCAACCTCGATCTCGCCGAGCAAGAAGAGTTTAGGACGACTCTTGCCGAGATGGTTGGTCACCCTGTGGCTCTTTTGGGCTCACGTGAGATTTATGAGGAGGGGAACATGGCTAATATTTCCCCGACTATACCGATCAACATCTCTCGCACTCCCGAAAATATTGAGAACGTTTACGTCGGTGATGATTTCTCTTTTGAAGAGGTTGCCATTTACATCGAATTGTTTACAGAACTTCAGGAAGCTTTCGCCTGGTCATATGAGGAGATGTCAGGAATAGACCCCAGTATTGTTGAACATGAGATTAGAACGTATCCTCATGCTAAACCGGTTCGATAACGTCTTTGTGTTGTTAACCCTAGGAAGGAAGCCACTATCAAGGAAAAGGTGGAGAAACTTCTCAAGGATGGTTTTATCTACCCCGTTCCCCTTACCGAATGGGTGTCAAACCCCGTTCCTGTGGATAAGAAGTAGGGAACAATCTGTGTATGGACTGATTTTAGAAACTTGAACTGTGCATGTCCGAAGGACAATTTCCCCACTCCATTCATTGATCAGGTCTTGGATGCATGTGTGGGAAGTGATATTTTTTCGTTCATGGATGGATTTTCGGGGTATAATCAGATCCAAATCAAACCCGAGGACCAACATAAGACTGCTTTCATTTATCCTTGGGATACATTTGTGTACTGAAAAATTCCCTTCGGCCTTAAAAACGCTAGAGCTACGTTTCAGCAAGCTATGACCTATTCCTTTCACAACCTTAAACGTATAATGGAGGTTTTCTTGGATGATCTTGCTGGCCATTCTCACAAGAGAGTGGATCACCCCAAGCATCTCTGTTTGATTCTCGAATGATATATACGCTACAAAACTAGATTGAATTCCAATAAATGCATCTTTGCTGTAAGGACAGGTCGCCTTCTAGGATTCATAGTTTTGAAAGAGGGTATTAGAGTCGATCCTCTTAAAGTTGAGGCAACACTTTGGTTTCCTCCTCCGTGCAACTTGTTTCAAATTCAGATCCTCCAAGGGAGAGATACTTTTCTAAGTCGCTTTGTAGTAAATTATGCTAGTCTTACCAAAGGTTTCGCACGCTTGTTGAAGAAAGACACACCATTTATCTAGGATGAGCGAGCCTAGCATTCTTTTGATGCCCTTAAGAAAGCTTTGGTATCAACGCCTGTGCTTAGTCCACCCGACTTCGCACAAGATTTTATACTTTATGTGGCTGCGTCTCAAGAGACGATTGGCATGGTCTTAGTTCAGGTTGATGATGTGCTCGTCGAGCATGTGATCTATTACCTTAGTCGAAATCTAGTAGACAATGAACTGAGATATACTCACGTGGAAAAGTTGGCACTTGCGACTGTTCATGAAGTCCAACGGTTACGACACTATATCATGCTTAGAACTACCACAGTTATAGCTCATACCAATCCATTTCAGTTCGTGCTATCATGACGTCTTACAGGGGGGAAATACAATAAATGGATTGTGATCCTTCAGGAGTTTGATCTCGATTTTGCTTCGGCGAAATCCTTGGTTTTTGCTGAGTTTATGTTGGACCTTCCGTGGCTTGATGAGGACGTTGTCCATGAAGATTCCTTTATGGATGAGCACTTATTTCTTATCTCGTTAGAGGACCCTTGGTATGGGGATATCATTGTATATATCCAAACTTTGAAGTTTCCTTCGCACTATTCGCGAGATGAGCGACGGCGTGTGAAACACCATGATAAATATTATACTATCATCGGTGACACTTTGTATCGTCGAGGAAAGGATTCTATTCTCCGTCGTTATTTGACTCACGAATAAGCGAAGCGTTTGCTTAATGATTTCCATGCTGGGGTGTGTGGCGGTCACTTATCCGGTCTTGTTACAACCCAACGCATTATGCGAGCTGGTTACTTTTGGCCTTCGATCTTTAAAGATTGTATAAGCGCTGTGAAGAGATGTCACCCTTGCCAGGTGTTTTCTCGAAATATACACTCACATCCAACGCCCCTTCATCCGGTCATCACTGTTGATCCCTTCACCAAGTGGGGGGTGGATTTCATGGATTGCAAACCAGCTTCGGTTAGGGGGCATCACCATATCATAGTGGTTGTGGACTACTTTTCCAAATGGGCTGAGGCCATGCCTACCGTAAAAGATGATGGTGCTATAATATCCCATTTCGTATTCAATCAGATTATTACTCAGTTCGGTATTCCTAAAGAGATTGTCACTGACCATGGCAGTCACTTTCAGAACAAAATGATGGAGGATTTGTCACTCAAGCTTGGGTTTCATCAAGAACACTCATCTTTTTACTACCCCAAGCGAATGGCCAGGTTGAAGCAATCAATAAGTCTTTAAAGACCATTCTCCAACATACCATCCAACAAAGCAAGAACAACTGGCATATTATGTTATATCCTGCTTTGTGGGCGTATCGAACCATAGTCAAGAATGCCACCGGGTTCTCACTGTTTCAGCTGGTACACGGTGTGGAGTTGATTTTACTGATTGAATGCGAAATCCCTTAGCTAAAAATAGCCATAGAGATCCTCCCTGATACGTCGAGTATTGAGCAACGTTTTGTTCAGGTACATAGGGTACTCCCAAAAGACCGAACACTTAGAACAACCACTTCACACAAACAGATCACAGATCGATACACGATGTTTTGACATGGTTTAAACCCTCGTGAGGGAAACACTCCATAGCCCCGGACAAATAACTTCTACGGGACAATTTATTATGCAAAGAAAGAAAGTTACAAATGAGCTTTTCATAATCGATCAACTTTCCAATGACCCTCCATGCTCTTTAAATAGAGATCATGGACCAATCGGGTGTTAAGCCACGGATCAAGGGTAGGTATGATCTAAGAGAAGTTGAGCCGTCGGATCACTCTATGTCGAGAACATATCGTGACCGTCAGATTAAATATTTACAAATGCATACTAATGCATACTAAGAAAACACACTTTTCCTAATGGATATATTACACAAGTTGATCTTAACTAACTCCTAAGTATCTAAATATCCTAACATCCCCCCTTAAGAACAACTTGGGATAGGATTGAAGGATTTACAAAAGTGACACTATTAGGAGAAGGAAGGAGGCATTAGAGCCTATCCCCCCTTAATGACAAGTTCCTGAACTCCTAACATAGATCAAAGTTTAGAAAACTTCACTTCTGTAAGAGACTTGGTGAAGATGTCTGCAACTTGATCATCTGTAGGACAAAAGAGCACTTCAAGAACAGGATCATGAACAAGATTTCTGATGAAGTGCATATGTAGCTCAATGTGTTTGCTGCATTGATGTAGAACTGGATCTTTGGCGACCTTGATGGCACTTTGATTGTCGCACCAAAGTGGAGTAGGTTGCTGCTGCTCGAATCCAAACTTTGAAAGGATCTATCGAAGCCATAAAGCTTCTTGACTCGCATTAACTGCAGCTCAATATTCTGCCTTTGCTGAAGAAAGAGAAAGAGCTTGTTGTTTCTTACAAGCCCAAGTGATAGGTCCAGATCCTAGACTAAAAGCATAACCTGCAGTAGACTTTCGATCATCAGGATCGCCGGCCCAATCTGAATCAGTGAAACCAACCAACAAAGGTTCCCCCCCTGTACTGTAACGAATCCCAAACTAAATTGCACCTCGAATATATTGAAGTATTCTTTTAGCTACTTTCTAGTGACTTTCATGAGGTGTCTGCATATAACGGGCAAGACGACCAATGACAAAGGAAAGGTCAGGACGGGAATGAGTCAAGTATAACAGACTACCAACAAGCTGACGATACAAGGTGGCATCGACTTCAGGTGAAGTACAAGTGGCAAAAATTTTGACTCCAGACTGGAAGGGAGAAGGGGCTGTTGTACAATCATCCATGTGAAAGCGACGAAGAAGGTCACAAGCATACTTAGACTAAGAAATAAATATTCCTTCTTTGGTTTGCGGGACTTGGAGACCAAGAAAATAATGCAAATGTCCTAAGTCTGACATTTCAAAATTTTGCTTAAGACTGGATTTCACATGGGTTATAAGCTTAGGGTCACTACCAGTAAGAATAAGGTCATCAACATATAGAACAAGTATGATGAGATGGTTTCCTACTTTCTTGGTATAGACATTGGGGTCAGAATGACATCTAGAAAAACCAGTGTCAAGGAGAAAGCTATCCATTTTGGCATACCAAGCTCTAGGAGCTTGCTTAAGGCCATATAAGGATTTCTTAAGGTGGAATACAAGGCTAGAGTTGTTCTCAACATATCCAGGAGGTTGTTCCATGTAAATTTCCTCCTGTAAATCACCATGTAAGAAGGCAGACTTGACATCCATTTGATGGACTTCCCAGTTATGTAAGGCTACAAGGGAAAGAACAAGGCAGATGGAGTTCATTTTTGCGACAGGAGCAAAGGTTTCATTGTAGTCAATCCCTTCAACTTGGGAAAAATATTTGGCAACTAGCCTTGCCTTAAGTCTTTTGACACTTCCATCTGATGCATACTTAGTTCTGTAGAACCATTTACATCTGACAATTTTTCTTCCTTTTGGAAGAGGTACAAGATCCCAAGTATCGTTTGCCATTAAGGAACGATATTCTTCATCCATAGCTACATCCCAATCTGGATTTCCTGAAGCTTCTGCAAAGGTTTCTAGATCAGGATTCTCGGAAACTTGAGCCAAAAGAGAAGAGGCTCGCTGAAACTGAGAACGTGTTCAACGTTGATCTCTAGGATCACCAGCAAGATCACCAGTTGCTTCACATGTTGAACGGACCCATCGAGGAAGCACTTGTGCTGGTGCAACTAGAGGAACATGAGCAAGCGGAGGTGGATTTTCATCCTCACTGTCATCATCAAAAACTGGAGTTGGAAACCTGTCAAAGAAGTTGGAAGAAGAAGAAGAATGCATAATCGTCAAATCAGGCTCGCAGGCCAAAGATGGCACAATCACCGAGTTAGGCTCGTAGGACAAGAGGTTTTCATCAAATTTAACATCTCTTCTAATGATTACATCATGAGAATGTGGTTGAAGAAGTCTATAACCTTTGACATCTTCAGAATATCCAACAAATATGCACTTTTCACTTTTGGGCTGCAATGCTTTCCATTTTTCATCCGGAATGTGAGCCCATGCTTCACTACCAAACACACGGAAGTGACTTACATCTAGTTTAATTTTATTCCATGCTTCTTCCGGTGTGATACCTTGTAATGCTTTAGTGGGGGTGCGATTAACTATCTAATTTGCACAATTAATGGCTTCAGCCCAAAATTGAAGACTTAGTCCCTTAGATTGGATCATGCAATTAGCCATTTCTTTTAAAGTGCGGTTCTTTTGTTCAGCTACACCATTTTGTTGTGGTGTATATGGAACAGTGTGTTGTTGTTGGATTCCTTGTTCAGTGCAGAAAGTAGTGAACTTTTTGTTAACATATTCTCCTCCATTGTCAGATCTTAACTTAATAATTTGATGACCAGATTGTTTTTCAACAAGGGCCTTGTAGGCCAAGAACATGTTAAATTCTTCGCTCTTAATTTTTAGGAAATAAACCCAAGTGTGTCTGGTGTAATCATCAATGAAAGTTAAGAAATATTTGAAACTAGAAAAGGAAGCATATGGAAGAGGACCACACAAGTCACTATGCACAAGCTCCAAGAGAACCGAGGCATGCCAAGAGGCACGTTTGTCAAAATTGTCCTGATGATGTTTTCCAAGTACACAATCGGAACAAACACCATCCTTGTAAGATACCATCGGAAGACCTGTCACCATATTGTCTTTGCATAGTTGTTGCAATGAGCGATAATTTAAGTGACCAAATCGCTCATGCCAAAGTTTGCTCAAGTTATCACTATGAGCAACAAAAACTGAAGGAAAAGGTGATGACCCAAAGTTGTTAAACTTGTACAACCTGGTAATATCATCAACAATTCCGATAGCTAGGACTTGTTGAGGACCTTTAAAATCCTTGATTACAACTTGGTGAAGTGTAAACGTCACAGTTTTACCTTCACCAGAATGAGTGATTTGATAGATTGATAACAAATTGCAAGAAATTCTTGGAACACATAGTACATCACTAAAATGACCATTATCTATTGAAACTGTTCCAGCTCCTACAACACTTAGAGATCTATCATCACCAAAAAATATTTGTTTGGTGTTACATTCATGCATAGTAGAAAAGATGGCTTGATCCTTAGCCATATGATAAGATGCTCCAGAATCAATGAGCCATTCATTTGAAGTAGAAGAAGACAATACATTATAAGAATAACCAGAAGCACAAAGTGCATGTCCATGAGAGGTAGATTTTGAAGACAAATCTAGGCTGATGTGGTGCTTCTTCATTGCTACTTCCAAGGCTGCCATATTTTTGAAACACTTAGATTCATCATGATTATCTTTCTCACAATATTTGCAATGATGCTTAGTTTTATTGCCTTTTGGCTTGGATCCTTTGTCATTTTTTAAAGAAGGAGTTAACTGAGAGGGTTTGGGACCCTTGTTTGACTTATTATTGCGAAAATTTTGTTTCTCGGGAGGCTTGGACTTTTCTTTCTTTTGGGACAATAAGGCTTTCCCAGATGTATCTGCATTGTTGATTATTCCAGGATGGATGAGTTTATCTTGCTCTCTAATCAAGGAATCACAAAAGGCTTCAAGACTAGGCTCTTGATAGCTAGCTGCATTCAATTATTCTTTCATGGAGTAAAATGTAGATACAAAAACATAATATGCAAGTCCAAGTTTGGAAAGAATATGATAAATGCATTGTTTATCTTCCCTCTTAATCTTTGGATTTAAAGAAATCAACTCATTTTCGAGTCGATGACCTCGAACTTCATTGTGTTTACCAAACACATATTCCAACTTGTCCCAAGCAGCATCAAGTTCATCAATTCCAGATATGTGGAATCGCAAATCAATAGAGATTGACATCCCAATCAATCCACGAGCTTCGTCACATCTATTTGCCCATTTGATTTTCTTATCATCATCAGTGAGTTCTTTTTCTTTCCCTAAGGTAATTCTGAAAGTCCCCTACTTCATAGAACATCCTCCATACGAGATTTCCATGAGAAATAGTTGGAACTGGTAAGTAGAATATCACAAGGGGCGGCCATATTTGTAAATTAATGGCCGTAAAAGCAGAAACCAATAATCGAGATACAAAGAGATCAAAAAAATAAGCGATTTAAAAAAAACAACACTAAAAACTGACTCTGTATGATGAAGTTATGCTTGATCAAAGAAAATGTTGAAGATGTCCCCAATAGTGACATGGCAGATAGAGAATGACCAGCTAAAAAAAAGAACCCCCTCTTCCCAAGATGAACCTTTGACGATCACTTTACAATAAAGTTGCTTTAAATGAATCACTTTTCACTTTTACAATGATTTACTTTAAATAGTGCAGCAATAAAAATGAACTTAAGTGACTCACTTTGTATTTTTATTTTTTATTATTTAAGTGAGATGCACTTTTACAATAAAGTAACTTGAAAATAGAAATTGCATGCACTTTGCCTTTTAAAAGTAATTTCCTAAGACTTGAACTCAAGACCTATTAAGGAATAAAGCAACTTTGAACCAAGTGAGCTAGATTAAAAGGTATGTAAAATATGGGAATGAGGAAGGGGGCTTTTTTTTTTTTTTACTCTTCTTGCTCGGTTTCCATGCTTACCTTTTTTCCTACAAATCACACCACAAATCGAAACAAAAAAAACTTTTCCACACTTGTGGAGTTAGATCTCGTTAGCTTTCCCGGAAAGTCTACGTTTTCTCTCTGTTTTTTATTTGCCGAGATCCCGCAAGGTGCACGGCAAAGAGCATATGCAACCGAGAAAAACCCTTTCCCTTTCTGTTTCTGATTCGCTGAGATCGCTCAAGGTGCACGACAAAGAGTATACGCAGATAGGGAAAGCAACGATCCGAAACTAAAAAAATCTAATGATAAAAACTGATAAAATATGAGATATTTTTTCTTTTTAAAACAAAAAATAAAAAAACGTCACTGTAACATTATACCTTCAGATCTGATGAAAAACACGTTTCTGAAGCAACCAGGAACTGTTTTCGATCAAACAAAAACTATTTCCCGATGGAAACGGTGCTCCGGACACAATGGAACACCTTCCATAGCCCATAAATGTACAAAAATACCAGAACTAGAAACCCTTTCAAGTTTCGGCAACAACAGTTCAAAATCTAGATCACAACCGGAAGCGGCTCTTCATAAAAGCTCTGATACCATGTTCGGGTACACAGGGTAATCCCAAAAGACCAAACACCTAGAGCAACAACTTTACACAAACAGATCATAGATCGATACATGATGTTTTGACGTGGTTAAACCCTCGTGAGGGAAACACTCCACGGCCCTGGCCAAATAGCTTCTACGGAACAATTTATTATGTAAAGAAAGAAAGTTACAAATGAGCTTCTCATAATCGATCAACTTTCCAATGACCCTCCATGCTCTTTAAATAGAAATCATGGACTAATTGGGTGTTAAGCCATGGATCAAGGGTAGGTATGATCTAAGAGAAGTTGAGCCGTCGGATCACTCTATATCAGGAACATATCGTGACCGTCGGATTAAGTATTTACAAATGCATACTAATGCATACTAAGAAAACACACTTTTCCTAATGGATATATTACACAAGTTGATCTTAACTAACTCCTAAGTGTTTAAATATCGTAACACATTTAATCCACCTTGAGCAGCGTCGAGATGTCACCATGGCTATAGATGCCAATAAACGTCGTGTCAAGGTTCAGTACGATAGGTCTGTCCATCCCCGGCAATATGTTGAAGGTGACTTGGTCCTCTTATATGACCAAGCTAAAGAACCCCTAGGGGCAGGCAAGTTTAACCCCGTGTGGCACGATCCTTACATCGTGAGGTGTGTCCCAGAAAAAGGAGCCTATGAATTAGAGGATTATGAGGGGAACGTCTTGAAGGATCCTAGAAATGGGCTCTACCTTAAGCGGTATTATGCTTGAAATTCTAGTTCGAGCTAATACTTTTGTATACTATTGTATAGTTTCTTTTGTACATAGTTTAGTTTTCTTTTGGTTTTCGGGTTTGTTGATTCGCTTCCGTTTGATTGATAGATGTCACCGGAATCTCCTGCGTTCTTAGGATTTGTGGATGGTGCTAGCCGTCATACGCAACAACTTACTTTTGCTTCCTGGGTTATTTATTCACCGGACCACGTAGTTGTGTCCTCAGGAGGTGCTTGTCTTGGTCCTACATCTAACAATGTGGCTGAGTATAGTGTCGTGATTGAGCTACTTCAGGATGTTATTTCACATGGTATCTAGTTTTTAGAAGTTTTCCTAGATTCACAATTAGTTGTGTCTCAGTTGAATGGTCAGTTCCGTGTGAGGGATCCTACGTTACTACGGAAATTCTTAAGGGTAAGACTCTTGGAACGACATTTTGTTTCCATTACATACATTCATGTTCCGAGAAGTTTTAATCATATATCTGATGCATATGCTAACTACGTGCTAGATTAGCATTTGTCACATTCATAATAAAACACACAAATAAAAGATACATTCATACATTTGTACATATACACATATAGTAGAACCGGAGAACCATAGTTTTTATAAATAATATGTCCAAAATGGTAGTGTCATAATACAAAACTGGAGCCCGTAGCTCTAAAAAATATACATATAAATACAAAAATGGGACTCTGAGATGTCTAAGCCCTCTTAGGAGGCCTAGCTTCTGCCTCGGCAGGATGCATCTGATAGTAATAATGTATTGCGTTCGCTATACGTTGTAGTAGTCCTACCCAGTTTCTCGGTACCCCCACCACATGGCGCTGCATATTCTCTGGTAGCTGCACTATCTCTATAACTAGTACCCTGTTGGTCATCCGTGACAGGTTGACTCGCACAGCATGTAGTGTACGCTTTACTGCAGTACCCACTACTTAATTACCCCTGCCCCATCGACGATGTCTCGAGAAGCCATGTGGTCTAACTGGACCCTTGTCTGCGAGCAAACAGTGAAACATTAATATATGATACTACCCCCAAAAATATTTTTTCATTTACATTTATAATAAAAAATCCAAAAAAAAAATTAATACATAAAAAACATAAAAATAGTACTCACCAATGTCTCCAAATGCTACTCCTGGCGGAAGCGGCATGTCACGATTCTGACGGAAGTCTATTCCTTCATAGGGGTAGTCATCTATAGCTATGACATGTCGGTCCCACCAGTGAAAGAACTCCTCTGTGTATGGTGATGCTTGATGGCCACCACCCTGTCGCGTCAAGACCTCTGCCCACCGGGTCAGGGCTGGGTCATGGAGACTATGAGGAGGGACTTCAACCCTCGGACTAAGCCCCGAAACTCGCTCAAAGAAGAAACTGCATAAGATACTGCCATTTCCAAAGTTTTTTGCCTCCCCTTGCTTGCACTTCGTTAACTGAGTCTTCATGGACCCCTATAACATTGTGCACCAGTCATATACCATGGGCCGCATACACTATGAGGCATAGATCATCACCGGCCTTGATGCCTGGTGAAGAGCTGTTGAACCTATAATCTGCACTAGGGTAGCCACTATAACCTTCATGCTCAGATCGACTATGGCTCTGATGGGCACCTGACTGCCCACTATCCGAGTATTGGGAACACAGTACCGCTCTATATAGTCGAGAATGGTGATCCCACCACCCACAGAACAAGATCGAAGGCTTGCCACTTCACCTCGGGGGGACAAACCAGTAATGAAATAGATATCATCGACCTCCAAGGAAAGTATTTGCCCGTCCAAGTTGAAGTTTTGTGCATCTATTCCCTAGTAGTCTATCAAACGGCGGAGCAATAGGTTTTGGGCTCTCAAACCCCCTATGTTCCAAAATTTGTAAATCCCACACACTTGTAAAGCTTGTTGTGCAGAAAAATCATTGCGGACAGCCTCATACACAAGGTCATGTTCCCTCTCTCTCCACTCTACAACCATCCTGGGGGAAGAGAAAGCAAGAGTTTAGTCAATACCATTTAAAAAACAAACTCCACGGCCATACCTGCGAGCTAATTAGCTCACAGAGGTGGGTACCCGTGGTCAACGCATGCGTTGACCGCACGTACCTTGCCCTACCCGCTACCCGTATGCTAGTAGCCCGCAGGTACCGCCGTGACCATTTAGGGCTTGGCCATTTAAAATTGTTAACCAATGAAAATTCAAATAAAAACATTCAAATGAAAGATATGGATGAGACAACTAACCTCCTCCAGACGGCTCGACGAACGGATGCCCGTAGCTCCCAGAATCAACGACTGAACTTCGAGGTGAAAACTAACCAAAAACTCCAAATTGGGTGAATAGTGAAAGTGAATTGTAAATTGTAATTTTTTGTTACTATTTATAATTTTGAAAACCCACTTGTCTATAGTTTTTGTCATTTTAAGTTGTTTTGGACTAATATAATGTCTTGGAGTAACATTTTTTTTCACCAGATTTCTTCGGCGAGAGTTTTTTTTTATCGTTTTGCACCCACGACAGGTATATTTCACACCTGGCATATAGGTTATATGTCATTTTCACATGCATTGTGCATTTGACCTTTTGACTATTTACATAAACCCTAGGTTCGACCCTGCTTCTTAACCGACATGGAACCTTCACATTATTATAGAAGTGTCGTTATGTGGTGGTAGGGCCTTTCCGAACATGGGTACCCTAGTTAGAACCCCTTTTGCATTTTGGTGCCCATGCCTTTGCTTGTCCTTAAGATCAGGAGTCCTTTGTAGCTACGCCATGAATTTGCGATAAAGACTCATACTCTACTTTGTCTTAGGCTAGCCATATCTCATAAGGACTCCCTCAGTTATATAAGATTGTGATTGCATTGCATCATCCTGCTTGCCGCTTGAGCCTTCTGTCGACTCCCACTTACTTAGTTGTTAGCCTGGTGCCTGAGCACTTTTCCCTGTCGAGCCCTGCAGAGCTTCCATTTTCCCTTCGCAATTTGATGACCTTTTGACCCTAAGGGAACACCCACCTGAGTGTCCACATCCTGCACATGCTTCCTTGCATTGATGATAGGTATGTTCCACTGCTTGGGACTAGTCTGCTCACTATTTGACACTCGTTCCCTCAATTGTTGTACTGTAAGAAATTTTATTCTTTTTCAAGATTTTCCAAATATGAAAAAGACCAAAAAAAATCAAATATTCCAAAAAGTCGGATGGGATTATGGTTACTACTTCTAGTTGGTAGCTGTTGTGTCTCCTTTGAACAGAGCATTCATTCCACTCCATACATTATGAGTCGAGACTATAGTTGGACCTTAGGAGTTGTACTTGTTTCTCAGTTTACTCCACCGATTGGTTAAGCTTCCAGTCACTATGGAGACTTTGTTGATGCATCCTGCATCACACAGTTTTATGTCAAGTCTATGTTGCCTGAGTCTATCCATTTGCTCATGCTCTTGTTCAAAGGAAGTCCTGAAACCAGAGTCGGCCACTCCTCATATCTCTTGACTATTGCATGTAGGCCATCCTATTGAGTCAGTCCATTTCACCTGATTTCTTCCAAATATTTCAGCGTAGCTGGTACCTCGTGCTGGTTGATGGGGGATGCCTTAATTCCCTCCTTCCAGCGAGTTTTGTTCCGTCGACTTCAACCCATTTATTCCGGAATTTGAGACTTAGAGTTCGGTTGAGTACCTTGAGGCTTGTAGTCATTAGTGGTAGGTTCTCTCGCCATCGACAGTTTTGGGAATACATCAATGTCCCCTGATAGATGGATTCATCTTAGTGTTCGACTTCGACACATATATTCACACTTTGATGATTGTACTCTTTGCCTTGATGCCCATTTTCATTATTGGTGGGTTATCTCGCGTCTGTTAATGGTATACATCATTGATTGGTAATCAAATGATGTCACATCAGGTTCGACCTCAAGTCCTTTATTCACTTGATGGGACTTGCACCGTAGATTATTTGTGTAGAAGACCCCAGGAGATAGTGGCATTCAGTATGCTACTTATGATCATGACTTTACATCTGAGATATCACCTCTCAGATATCAGCAGTTTGCACCTCCAATTTACAACAGTTGTTTCCTTTTCAGCAGGAGACCATATCTTACTCTAGAGGGATCATGGCTATGATCGCTTATGACACGTATTCACTATGTACTTCCTATTCATAGCCATTATATCAGATTGTTGTACTATACCGACATGTATTATGAGATACTATTGTATTATGACGAGTGAGCCGCTCCTTCCACTTGTGTTTCCATCACTCCACTTCTAAGATTTATAATGTATTTCGGCCATCGTAGCACCATTCTCTGACCTCACACATTAGGGGGCATCTGTTACAACGTAATTTTCCACCTTGTGAGCATCCGCACTCTTTGGCCTTTAGGATCCATTTCACTGACTCAGAGGCACTTTATGTCCTTCAGACACACTATTTTCCTATTTTTTCTTCCTGTACGATAGTTGTTCCACTTTAGCCAGCGTGCACGCGAGCTACACCACTATAGCCCGCGGGTGACAAGTAAAATGGTAAAAATCACTAGTAAATGACTTTTTACTCCCAAAAAATGGTCTCAGGGTGACCTTTGGCCCTCCATTTTCCCCGAAACGCCTCGATGTGTCCTTTCACTTACCTTTGGAAGGACTATATATTGAGCACATATGGCATATGGAAGGGAGGAGAAAGAGAGAGCAAGATAACTCTTGTGTATTTTTTCCATATCTTGAGTCTACACTCATTGATCCTTGTTGTTGTGAACCTCTTATGTTCACCTTCCAAACTCCTATCATAGTTTGAGTTTTCCATTCCATGGAGGATTGAAGTGGTGGAGGCACAAGTGGAGAGACCCAGTTCTTGGTTTAGATTGGTTTCCGACAAGAGGTCGTATCACATTGTACTTCTTGTTATTTATTAATAGAAATACTCATATTCTCGTCCATTAATGTTGTGAATGTTGTTTATATTACATTGGGTTGCATTTACTTATGATATCATGGACCATTTCTATTGATGATGCTAATGTCTCTCATATATTATATGCGCTTGTTGTATATTGGCTGTTAAGACTAATTTGTAGGTTCAAGTGCATAAATTGAAAGCTCAAACGGGGATCTACATCGAACGTCCGGATCGAGGTTGGTTATATTCTTCATTATCTTAGCATTTTCATTTGTATAGCATAGCATTGAGAATTGAGTTAATTTCTGGTAGTCAGCTGTTTGTTGTGGTCTATCCCAAGCCATAGGAATTTTTCTCCGTAACAGAAATGGTGACTCCGTTGGGGAGAACATCCATTTTTGGGGATTTTTAGGCATTATTCCTTGTTTAGAGTTGTTGTGTGTCAAGTCTCCGTGTCATTGATTGGCCATTAGGATACACTATAGAAAACACCCTTTTTCTGAGCCATTGGACTCTTTTTCTGCTCATTTGCTTTTCTCTGTACACGGGTGAGCCTAGTTCTGCCCGCGTCTACCCGCCTCTGTCTGCACTATAGCCCGCGGATACCCACAGTTATTCCTTCGACAGTAGCGTACAACTCCGGGGGTGATTGGTTTATGGCCTTTGGTTGTTGATGGGTTGGTTTTGAGTGTTTCTGAGTCTTCTTTGGCCTTGTTCCTGACTGTTCCAAGCCTTGTTTGTGACCAGAACTCTTCTTTTCTCTTGGTTTTGAGCCTTGTTGGTTTTTACCCATTTTTAATTTTTTAGGTCATTACATTGGCTGAGTCTTACTTTTTGGGATCTGCTAGGTTGTCTGAGTGATCTCCTTGGAATTTATGTAACTAAATAGTGATATTTTGCTTGCATTTTTCATTTCATTATATTGAAAAATACAAAAATATAGTTTTGCATTTTCCTTTTGCTTATAAGCGAAAATATAGTTTTGCATTTTCCTTTTGTTGGTGAGTTGTAGCTTTGGAATCCATGTTTTGCACTCCATAGAATTGTGACCTGGAATGATAAATGTGAACCCATAGAATGGTTTAGTAGGTAACTTTATCCTCTCCGCCATGGCTGCATAAATGAAGTTATGAGTTGCTCCTCCATCTACCAATACCAAAACTCTTTGTCGTTGTACCACTCCCTTGCATCGAATAATGTGAAAACGAGGCACTCCTGAAAGCACTGCCATTATCCCTTTCTCAAGTGATGGATTATCTTCTTCTGCAGTTTCATATCCCTCTTCTTGGGCTGAAATATGTTCTTCTTCCTCCATGTCCCTTTCACCTTCATCATCATCAGAAAATACTTCAATGCATTGTTCTTTCTCCTTAGCACATTTATGCCCTGGTACCCATGGTTGGAAGCATGTGTAACATAGTCTCTTTCTTCTAAGTTATTCCTTTCTTGGTCCCTCTTTCTTATCCTTTCCAAATGCATATTTTTTCCATGTCTTCTTGTCAAATATGAACTTGGAAGGAAATTTAGTCTTGGGGGGATACCTTGTCTTGGGTAGCACATTTTGCAAATCTCTTGCCAAGTTCGTGGCATCTTTCAATGAAGTAGGTTTGTGGGATTTAACTAAAACTTTCAAAGGTTCATACAAACCTTCAATAAATATCAATAATAATCTGACCATAGATATATCAACCACCTTAACTGATAGTTTTTGAAATTCCAACATGTACTCATCAGGGGTTCCGATTTTCTTCAACTGTGCCAATTCCTTGAAAGGAATTTCAGGGTCTTTTTGCTCAAATATTTCCAACACCCTGTTAAGAAATTCTTCATATGTTGTAACCTGATCATGTGCCAAATTTTTAATTCCATGGAACCTTCAATCATTGGCTTCTCCCTCAAGATGCAAAATAGCCATTTTTAGAGCATCCTCACCAACCATTGGATTCATCTTGAAATACACATCTAACTTTTGTATCCAAGTATTTGAAGAACTTTGAGTTGAGCCATCAAAGGTAGGAAGGGAAATTTTACCTATGGCATAATTCAATTATTTATTTTGAAAGGGAGTCCTATTACCTCCTCTCATTTTGAGCTTGTTAGAGACAATAAAGAATTCATCAAATGGTAGAGTCCTACAATCTTCACTCAATTGCTGCCATTGCTAGAACTTCATTCATGCCATATTGGGTGTTAGGATATTATTTGGGTTCAAGAAAATTAGGTTTTTTATCTCTTGTTGAGATCTTAAATTCATGAGGTCGATTGTGAGGCCTGAATTTGAGAAAATACTTTCACCCATTGCCTTCTTTTCCTCGAAAGGAGAACTATTGTTGCCTCCTAATGCCAATTTGCTTCCAATTTGACTAGCCATCAATTCGAACCCTTGCATTATCTCAATTTTCATGTCTTCAAAGAATGGTTTCATGAATTTCCTAAACTTCTATTTCTCCTCCATCTTTGAGGTTCCTTTCTCATCCTTCGTCATGGTTAAAAATAATGCACTTCTTCTCCTACTTCTTCCCTTTCACCAACAGTACTTTTAGTTTTAGTTTCTAAGGGTGGGGGATGATTTCTATGACTTCTTGCCCTCATGAATGGTCATACACATCAGGTTCAAGGACCATGCTCTGATACCACTTGTAGTGTCCCTTTTTAATAAAATTTGAAAAATTGGGAAAAATTGCAAATTTTGGCCAATTCGACCCTTAGACTAGTGATGACTCAAATGCTTCCCAATGGCTCCAAATGATTCCGAATTGGGTCTGAAGGTGTTTGAAAGGTATTAAGACATAAATTAAGTTTATGGATGCTTGGAAACTCTCAAAATAGTTCTGCAACTTTTTGAGGGGCCTAGGTCGGCCTGTCAACTAGGCCCTCCGCCCGACCACTCTGCAGCACATGTCGACAGGTCGCGTCGACTAGTATAGGTCGGGTCGTTTGGATAAACTGACAGACAATTATGTAACTGTATTTGCATATATATATATATATATATATCTAGGATGGTGAGCCGATGTATTAGAGAGATTAGTTCTATGATTGTATTCTGCTAATGTTGGTTAATATAAAGGCTTGTTTCTCTCTCTATCTCGTCTCTTGTATCTGTATCATTATATATGCTTGCTTATAGTATGTAGTGTATCCATGATAACCTTATGAACCTTGTGAAGTGAATACACATACAATTGAAGAGTGTCATCTGAACTTGAAAAATTGACAAAATTATCATGCAGTGTACCAGACAAATTTTGTCGAATAGAACCAAGACAGAAATCCAACAAACAACAGATTCAAGAGAAATGATGGAAGAAATAACCAGTACAATAAAAACAGGAATGACAGATACCCAAGGTATAATGATCGACGGTACAATCGGCGATATGCCGACTATAATAGATGCGGTGGATACCAGAGTCGCGGTCGTGGCAGTAGAGGTCGAGGCATTGGATCTGGTCAACCTGGTGCATGTTTTACATGTTTCAGCAAGAATCATCAGCATGCAGAATTCCCTTATAAGGAAAGAACTGATCTTAAATGTTGTACAAAGTGTGGGGTAGGCGATCACTATTTAGAGGATTTCCCTACCATGATTGAGAAAATAAATAATAAAAAGAATGTTCATGTTTTATCTTGTATTCAAAAAAATGATGTGCTTCATAGACAAAACTTGTAAATTGTAACAAGGCAAGGCACTCACATTGGTCAAGATAAACCTCAGATAACTAGAATTGTCGATAAGGAGGATTATCCAAATCCTATAAAACAAAAATCTGTGTACAAAGATGCATCCGACATATTTCATGACTTAGCAACACATGAAGATGTTCTCAATGAATTGCTCAAATTAATTTCAAATGAAGAAGCTGTAGGAAAAATGATTGACCTATTACATAAATTAAAAAATGTTGAGCAAAGACAAACTAAAAACATTTGCCAACTAAAACAAAAAGAGAAAAATGATGCCGACCCATTAGTCGATCTCGACATAAATGGATATCATGTATGACAAGTCATACTATATTTTGGATCCCAAGTGAATATCATGACTCGTGATACCTGGGACCAACTAGGTCGACCTCAACTACGGGAATCAGGAATCTACTTAAAGCTCACAAATCAAGGATTAATTGAACCGATTGGAGTATGGAAAGGAGTCGAAACTTCCATTAAACGTATCACGACGACAATAGACTTCGAAATCATCATCCCAAAAGATGATTCAAGCTCATTCCCTACATTGGTCGGTCAACCATGGGGACAAAAGATGAAGGCTTCAATTTCCTTAGATAAAAGCCGTATCAAGTTGAAAGGCAACGGTCAGAAGGTTATCGTACCAATCTTCCCATCTCAGGGAGAACCTTGGTCAAAACCTACAGAAGTCGATAATGATGTCCAACAACTTTACCGAATAGACAATAATGAAGATCGCATTGAGCCAACACCCAAGGAGAACTTCATCTCGGAGATCCTATCTCGCTCGGATACAATTCTGATGTAGAACTCTATGACTGGAAATTAGAGAATTATGATTTACATGCAAAAGAATTCTAGACTGTGGAAGCCTTCTCAAGGAAGCAAATAAAGAAGTGTCTCTCAGTATCTTACACACCGAATATTTTCGAACGAAAAATGCGAGCATATCCAACACTTGTTCCAGATAAAAATGTACAATACGGTAGCTCGACATTAAGATATAAAGAACGTGATTCACCTGATGTTCATGTCGAATAGGTATCAAAACATGTCGAAGAGCAAGGCCAACTACAAATTTTGGTAGAGACATTCACTGGTCAAGCTACGAGATGGTGGGACACTCATCAGTCGAAACTCCAAAATTGGAATACCGCATCAACATCTTTCATAGAAAGGTTTGGAGGAAGAAAATTGACAACTCAAGCTGACATTCCCTTGTTTACACAAGGACAAAACCCTGAAGCTCACATTGACTGTTACGAAAAAGAATGGAGAAAATTAGGCTATAAAGATGAAAGAAAATGGCCTCACCTCTTCCCCAGAACACTCGATGATCTACCTAACAAATGGTACAAGATGGAAGAAGCAGGAGGAGAAACTTTCTTTTGGAAAGACCTAAAAGAAAATTTTATTAAGGATTTCCAGTTTTCTCGACAGGATGAAAGAATGGTCGAAGCAAGCAAAAGCATTAAATAATTTATGCATCCAACAAAAACATTAACACTTCGAGACATACAGAAGAGTATGCACCCACCTAACACCTGCTACAACATAAAGACAACAGAAAAACAACACTCGACAAGACTGAGTCTAGAAACAGAGATGTCAGTAGGAAAAAGTTTTCAATGGAGAAAGGATCATCCCAGTGTGTCGAAGCCCGTAAGAACAATCTTAAGCACAGATATTGTAGAAAAAGATGAACCCGAAAGGTTATCAGAAAAAAGACTTTCCACCAACTTTCACACAAATCAAAGAAGGTGAAAGACAGATAAGTAACTGTCGTGCACCAGAATGGATGGACGCGAAGATTAAAACAAAGAAAGTAAATATTTCAAACGACGACTGACCAAAAATAGAAAAGATTGGTGATTACTGGAATGAGGAACAAACAGCAGAAATCTCCAGTATTCTCAAATAATTTCAAGACATTTTTGCTCGAGACTACAAAGACTTGAAAGGACTTGTAAAGGAAATGGGTGAGATGAAAATTGGTATTAAAATTGACGCCAAACCCGTAAAGAAAAGACCCTACAAACTTGCTCAAAAATATAAGGATATTGTCAAAAAGGAGATCGATAGAATGCTTGCTGCAGGACTAATATATCCTATCGACCAGTCAAAGTGGGCAAGTACTATGGTCGTTCAGCCAAAGAAACAAGATCCGACACGACTGAGCATCTGTGTCGACTTTCGGGAGCTGAACAAGGTAACACTAACAGATCCCTTCCCTACCCCTTTTGCAGATGAAATTATTAATGAAGTTGCAGGGCATGAGTGTTACTCTTTCACGGATGGATTCTCGGGGTACAACCAAGTACCTATAGCAAAAGAAGATCAGAAAAAAGACAACATTCGTGTGCGAATTTGGGTCATTCGCGTATAAAGTTATGCCTTTCGGTTTGAAGAACGCACCTGCGGTCTTCTCAAGAATTGTCGTCAAAGCATTTCAAGAATATATTTACAAAACCATGGCTGTATACTTTGATGATTGGACAATTTACACAATGATGAAAGATCACTGCAAGTGGCTCAGACTAATGTTGGAAAGATGTCGACAGATACAACTTTCCCTGAACATTAAAAAGTGCATCTTCGCGACACCTATCGGCATATTACTTGGCCATGTAGTTTGCAAATAAGGAATCAAGGTCGACTACGTGAAGATCAAAATTATCCTCGACCTAAAGCCTCCAGTTAATTCGAAACAAGTATGAATCCTCTTGGGTCATACCGGATATTACAGGAAGTTTATCAGACACTACTCCGATATGACTTATCCTCTCGAAGAATTGCTAAAAGATGATTGAGATTATAGATGGATGGAGGAATGCGAGATTTCATTCAACACATTGAAAAGAAAAATGGTCAAAGCACCGATTCTCCGATTTCCGGATTGGTCAAAGAAATTTCATGTACATATTGATGCATCTGGAATAGCAGTGGGAGCTATTCTAACACAACCCAGAGACGATGATATGGATTATCCTAATGCATTCAGTAGTCAGAAATTGAATAAAGATGAAAGAAATTATTCAATGACCGAAAGAGAAGCATTAGGTATGGTATTTTCCCTTCAAAAATACCATCATTATTTATTAGATAATTCCTTTGTATTTTATACAAATCACCAAACTTTAAAATACTTAGTCAATAAACCATTGCATCACGGGAGACTATGTCGCTGGTTATTACTGTTTCAAGAATTCGAATTCGAAGTAATCATTCAACCTGGAAAAGCTAATGTTGGACCAGACCATCTGTCGAGAGTCGACACAGGAGAAGAACCGACGGGAATTGAATACGACTTACTGGACGCAGACTTGTTTCTCAATCAAGCAGTACCTTCAGAACTTACGGAAATTGCACAATTTCTTGAAAATGGGCAAGCTCCGGAGGGAATGAATGAGAAAAAGAGGAAGATATTAGCAATGAAAGCAGCCCCCTACACTTTAATCAATGGATTCCTTTGTAAACTTGGCCTGGATGATATACTACACCGATGTACGCTTGAGCATGAACGATAGGATATAATTATAGAAGCCCATGCTGGACTAGAGGGAGGACATTATCATGCAGACATAACAGCTAGAAAAATCCTGCAGATAGGACTTTGGTGGTCGATAGTTCATAAAGACTATCGAGATTCGAGAGTTTGTATCTAAGTGTGATAAATGTCAGTGCATGGGCCGACCACTACCAAGAACAAAAATGCCATTGATCCCAATTAAACCTAGCCAAACATTTGAAATTTGGGCTATCGATTTTATTGGACCATTTCCAGTAGTAGGAAGACAAATAGGTGCTTGGTATATTATCACCGTTGTCGAATACGTTACCAAGTGGGCAGAAGCAGAACCAATCAAAACATGTTCAAGTGAAATTGCCACTAAATTTATTTATGAAAACATCATAACGCGTTTTGGATGCCCCATAACATTGATAAGTGACCAAGGTGCGGACTTTGTATGTAAAACCATTAAAACATTGACTAAGGAATTTGCAGTTGATCATAGAATAAGCACAGCATATCATCCTCAGTCAAAGGACATAGTAGAATCATTCAATAAAACACTTACAAAAGGACTGACGAAAATTTACAACATAGAGAAAGATGACTGGGACGATAAAGTGCCTGTTGTCCTTTTGGGCATATAGAACAACATATAAGAGAACGACAGGATAGACACCATTCTCACTTGTCTATGGGCAAGAGGTTGTCGTTCCATTACATTTTCGACGACAAGCACCGACCATTGCAACAACTCTACATATCGACATCGAAGACACTCGACATGAACGGCTATTACAGCTGTCGAAGCTGGATGAAAGTCGACAGTTAGCAATAGAAAATAAGAGAGTGCAAAAACAGCAACAGAAAGCATGGCATGATAGAAATATCAAACAAAAGAATCTGTCAGTTAGAGATTTAGCACTCCTCTATAATAACCGAGTAAAAGGGAAACCAAAGAAGTTGCATACAGAATGGATGGGACCCTATATCATCGAAACGTTAAATCCTAATGGCCCAATCCGACTGAAAACGTTGCAAGGAAACATTTTCAAGAAAGTAGTAAATGACGCTCGACTTAAAAGGTATAAATCATGAATATTCGGACGAAAGAAAAAAAAAAAAAAAAAAACACACGAATGAGAGTACTATAAGAAATCAAGCAAATATAGAAGAACACGGAAAAAGCAGAAATGAAGAGAGAATGGCAGAAGAAGGAGGGAAAAAGCAGATAAAGAAGTCCGGTGCACAACCATCGATATTACATGCACCGACAAGAACATCGATGGTTTGCAGAAGAAAATCCGACATGACAGAAGCATTGGAGCTTGGACCGACCAAACATAATTGGCGAAGCTCGTTGACATAACACAATGAACGAGCTGTCGCAGCGCCATGATGAAAAAGCAATAAAGGCTAAAGATAACCGCGGTGCCAGAAGTAATGCATCTGACGAAGTGCCGATATCCAGCCAGTCTAATTTAATAGCCCTATCAAATCAACCATTAATACAGGCCTCTACATCTCGTTCACCCGTGCCGAGTAACTCCACCATAAATTCAGAGCTCGAGGATTCTTGGTTACTCTTTTGCCGAGAACTTGATCTCCAAGAAACAGAATTCCCTAACTCCGATGAAGGTAATTTCACAACCTCACACCCTGAATCCACCATGGCTCCCCGAAAAACTTTAACAGATAGCAGATTCGCGGCAACGTTAGTTAGAGAACTGGAGAAAGAACAAACACCACTGGAAACTAGACTCCAGTTGATCCGGAATGCAAAGGAATTAGAACCCACCTGGAAGAAATCATGGAGGAGCGTTGAAGATTAGGGGAAGGAATCAAACGGTCACTGGAGAGAGGAAGCACGACGTTTGCAGACAGCCACAATTCTGCATTACCTGAAGGCACCTTTAGTGGATAATTTTAGAGGATTGAAAGAAGTCATTGCACAATTCATTGTTAGCAGATATCACAACGGCAAGCTTTACTTTGATGTTCCGGTCGAAATCAAGGGTGAAATCATCCACAAAATAATTGGCCTTTCACATAAAGGAGATGTTGTACCAACAAGTTCACGTGCAGACTTGATTGATGAGTTTGTCGATTCTCCTGCTGGAAAGAATTCACGAGGTATAACCGTCTATATAACTCTTTTTGAAATTTTGATCTCTCCATTTCTTCGGGATGAAGAAATATTTTGAGGTGGGGGAGATGTTGGAGGGGCCTAGGTCGGCCTGTCGACTAGGCCCTCCACCCGACCACTCTGCAGCACATGTCGACAGGTCACATCGACTAGTATAGGTCGGGTCGATTGGATAAACCGACAGACGATTATGTAACTATATTTGCATATATATATATAGATATATCTAGGCTGGTGAGCTAATGTATTAGAGAGATTAGTTCTATGATTGTATTCTGCTATTGTTGGTTAATATAAAGGCTTGTTTCTCTCTCTATCTCGTCTCTTGTATATGTATCATTGTATATGCTTGCTTATATTATGTAGTGTATCCATGATAACCACATGAACCTTGGGACTACAACAGCAACATTCATTTACAATCAGTATAAATTAGGGAATTTTACTAGTAATTTTGAGGTTCAAACCCCCAAGGGTAGAGGACACTAATGGCTTCCGAAATGCAGTACAAAACTCCCAAATATCATAATAGAGACATGGAATAGTTATAGGACTTCAATGCACTACCAAATTCATCTTTAATCAGTTCCTAAAGGCTGCTTCAACTCCCATAAATCAGATATTTGTAAACATGTTTTCACATAGGGGGGAGTGATAGAAAAACCCCACAACTCGCTATGAATTTTGAGATAATTGTTCCAATGAATTGTATAATGTGTATGAAACTTCTTCAGTACATTAATGGATCTCCATACAACAATAAAATTACAAATTCTGACTGAAAAAAAATCAAAACTAAGTAACTTCAAGCTATCATAACAAGATATAGGGGAAAATGGCACCATTCATACATAGTTTGGCATTTTTACATAGTTTCACTTGGAGTTTCGACCTGAGGTTCTTCTGAGAATCAAATACAGATTAAATAAATAATATTACAAATAAATGGGGCCCCAATATCTCCCCCAAAGAGATCATCATTTCACCAAGTGCGCCCTTCCTCCAAGAGCCAAAATATGAAGAGAAATGTGAGAGAGATGTGGGAGCAAGTTGAAGAAGAGAAGATCACGAGCAGCTCTATAGCTTCAAACTGCAAAAAATGACTCCATTGTAGCTCCAAATGAAATTTTTGAATGGCCTCTCCAATTTCTAATTAGTATGGGAATCTTGCACCCTTGAAATTGGTACTAAGGCAAGTAGAGTAAACACTCCACTAGCATGGACAAGCTATGCTCTCCAATTTGCAAAATGAGAAATGATCAAAATCCCATATAATTCTTTGTTCTTGTCTTTTATAAACTTCCCAAGTCCTCCATGGTTCGAAATCCTTCCAAAATATTCATTCCAACTCGATTTGGGAAGAGATTCCAATGTATGCCACTTGTCCAACAATTCCTAGTCTCCATCTTCCGTCAATTCAAATGGGGAAGCTTCTTGGCTGCCATAACTCCCTTGTGCACCCTCTTGGAGGCTATTTTTATCCTTGACATGTCATATTGGTCATATGTCAACAATCAAGTTTGATCCTTTTCATAAGTGTCATAGCATATTCATCATTGTTGTCACAGAAGCTAGGGAATCTAGCCCAAGTGTCTCAATATCTCTATGATGCCTCTTCCTCTTCCATGGGAGTTACTCTTCCACTCCAATTCGAACTTCATTGATTCATTCCAAGTATAATGAATTTCCAACTCCCCCAAGAAAATTAGACTCCACCTTGAATTCAAATGGCTGAGAATAGGATTCCATGTGGCATGATGAATCTTGCTTTGTGTGGGTCCCACACCACCAATGTGCCTTCATGACCAAGTGCCACCTTATTTTACTATTGTAAATGTTTATTTATCCCCTTTTAATACATTTATGTCAAGCTAATGTCCATTTGGGGTTTATTAGCTCCCTTATTCCAAATCCAAATGTTTCCACTCCAACCTAGGGAACTAGTAGATTGGTGGAATTTTCCTCTTAGTGATTTATTTGGATGGGGACATTACATTTAGAAAGTATTTGGATAAGTGCATGATTATTTTCCTAGATGACATTCTTATTTACTCTAAGACAAAGGAAGAACATGAAAGACACTTAATATTAGTAATGCAAGTACTCAGAGAACATCAACTTTATGCTAAGTTAAGTAACTGCTCTTTTTACCATAATAAGATTCACAACTTAGGACACATTCTATAGGAAGAAGGTATCTCGGTAGATCCATTAAAGATAGAAGCAATTATGAATTGGCTAGCACCTAAGAATGTGTCAGAGGTAAGATATTTTATGGGATTAGCATGTTATTAATGCAAGTTTATTGGCGGATTTTCAAAGATAACACATACACTAACTTCATTACAAAAGAAAGGTATAAAATTTGAATGGACAACTAAGTGTGAAGAAAGTTTTCAGAAACTTAAGGAAATTCTCACTAGTGCACAAGTTCTAAAAATTGTGAATCCAGATAAAAGTTTTGTGGTATGTACAGATGCATGTAAAAAGGGTATAGGTGGAGTGTTAACTCATAATGGACAGGTTATTTGTTATGAATCTAGAATGTTAAAGGAAGATGAACGAAACTATGCCACTCATGACTTAGAATTAGCAACAATTGTACACGCCTTAAAAATGTGGAGACACTATTTGATGGGAAATAAATTCAAACTAAGGACTAATAATAATGGATTAAAGTATTTGTTTGAACAACCTGATTTAAATGCAAGACAAATAAGATGGATGGAATTATTGTATTAAGCATATCAAAGTAAAAGAAAATAAGGTAGCAGATGCACTTAGTAGAAAAATGCATGTGATGCATGTAGCTATTAATACCAGTACCTCATATTTACAGGGTAGAATAAAAGAAGCCAATAGTACAGATGAATTCTTTCAACAGGAAATTACAACAACAGGAAATTACACCTAAATTTGAAAACTATAAGTTGGAAAATGGACTACTTAAGTATAAGGATAGAGTTTATGTTCCTAACTCTGAAAACATAAGGAAAATGGTTTTAAAAGAAATGCATGATGTTCCTTATGTGGGTCACTCAGGTTATCAAAAGACAATAGCAACAACTAAGAAAGAATATTATTGGCCAAGAATGAAAAAGGAAAATGTGGAATACATAGCTAGATGTTTGGAATGTCAGAAAGTTAAGTTTGAACACAGACACCCCACAGGATTGTTACAACCTTTACAAATGCTAGAGTGGAAATGGGATGTATTTACTATGGATTTCATCACAAAATTACCTAAGATAAGATCACAACATGATGTCATTATGGTAGTAGTAGTAGACAAGTTAACTAAAGCAGCTCATTTCATTCTAGTTAAGACAAATCATAAAGCAACTGAAATTGCATATATCTACATGAAAGAAGTAGCTAGACTACATGGTATTCCAAAAGAAACAGTGTCGGATAGAGATTTGAAATTCACAGGTAATTTTTGGAAAGGTTTGTTTAAAAGTTTCAATACATATTTGAACATGAGTACTTCATATCATTCATAGACAGATGGACAGACAGAGAGGGTAAATTAGGTAATTGAAGATATGTTAAGAATGTATGTAATGCATCAACCTACTCAATGGGAAAATTATTTACACCCAGTGGAATTTGCTTACAATAATGGGTATCATTCTTCCTTGAAAGTAAGTCCCTTTGAAGCAATGTATGGAAGAAAGTGTAACACTCCTATCAGTTGGGACAATCCGACAGACAGAGTTATTATTGGGCCATGACTATTAAAGGATATGGAAGATCAGATGGTTAAGATTAAACGGAATTTGAAAGCAGCACGGGATAGACATAAAAGTTATGTAGATTAGAACATGATTGATAGATAGTTTGAGGTTGGGGAGCATGTATTTTTGAAGGTTAAACCAAAGAAGAGTACTTTAAACTTGGGAAACTGTTCTAAACTTGCATCTAGATATTGTGGACCCTTTGAAATCTTGGAAAAGATAGGACCAGTTGCTTATGAACTTGTTTTTCCTCCTAACATAAAAGTGCATAATGTGTTTCATGTGTCTCCGTTGAAAAAGTATGTGCATGATGCTAGGCATGTAATTGACTGGAATATGATACATGTAAAATGTGATATAGATGTTTTTATTTTGCATTAGATGATGTATATGATATTATTATTGGTTATCTATCATATTTTGTTACTAATCACATTATCTATGTTTAGCATGTTGGTATATATATATTGTTGGAAGTTATACATGATGTTGATTACGTTTATATATATATATTGGATTAGGTGGAACCATAAGGAGATTTTCCAATGGAGCTCATTTCCATCATAAGAAGGGAAATCAAGTTGCTCAAGAACAAAGAAATACAACAAGTTAAGGTCCAATGAACCCATTATAAACCTAAAGATGAAACTTCAGAAATGGAAGATGTGATGAGGGAGGCATACCCTCATATGTTTTGAAAAGTTTTGAAATTTTGCGGCATGTATAAATAAGTATGCATCGAGGACGATGCATGGTTTAAGGGGAGGGTGATGTAATACCCTCTGGTTTAGCCCTTGGACATTATTATTATTAATTAATAAAATAAAATAGTTGGTATCGACCGATGCCGCATAAAAGAGTATGAGGAACCATGATATTACAAGAAAGGGGAATTGGGAAAGTGTGTTCCTAAGTGTTTGTGTCTATGTTGGTGGACACTATTGACTTATGCACCATCTTATGTTGTGTTTATCCTTGATTTTATTATTCCGTGATGGTTTTTATTAAAATTGGAGTCACTCTCTCTCCTAGTGTGCCCCCTTGAGTGCCACTTGTTGTTTCCCCTTATGAAAGTTGTAACTCCTCCTTAGTGGTTTTCTATTCTGGGAAAGTAAATCCTCTTGTGACTCTCTCTCTCCCCCAACTCGAGTTCTCCATGAGGAATTCAAATTGGTTGGCATGTGCTTCATTTTTTCTTGATTTTTGCTTCTTAGTTCTTGTTCTTGGTTCTGGGCTTCATTCTCTTTGTTCGTGGTTCACTCACTCATGTGCATTGTTATTTGGCACTTGGGAGTTTGATTTTCTTCCCTTGGAATGTGTGAGATCCTGTGATCGAGTGGTATTTTTGGATGGTTGGCGAGCCCTTGCTGAGCTTGTTCCCAAGCAGAGAGACTTGATTGCTACTAGTCTATCTATCCTGGAAGCTGCTTGTCCTGGATTGGAAGTGATGTGGAGGTTGGAATATTCTCACCATCATTTTTATATTTGCATGCCTGCATGCAAATCTACATGCATCCATTCATCATGCATGCATCCAGTCATTAGTATGGTAGTCTCCCAGCACCTAGTCCCCAGTTTTTCAGCCCCGGGAGTCTGTTTCTGCTAAGTTCTAGCCCTCCTAGACAAATGTTCCTTTGTTTTCATCATTGAGTACAAGTGCGCCCCCTTCCACCTATTTAGGAGATTCTTTAGTTAGTTCCATGATTAGTGGATCTGTTCCTTGATTTGAGGACTGATTACTATTTTAACTGACTGAACCACTTAGATAGACCTCCAAAGAGACTAGATTAGCTATACTGACTACTGACAACTCCTCATGCGCCCACATTGGAGTCTCCTTCCCTACATTTGTGCCACATGCACCAGTTAGACTCAGTTAGACTCGTTTGACTAATGTTTGACCACTTGTGACCACTATTACTGATTGGATGATGTCTCCAATGTCATCCAAGCCACACATTGAGGAGAATTCGAATGACCTTAGGAGGTATTCAAATTCATTTGATTGTATTCATTTATTATTCACTATTCAGAGTGCTAGCTCATAGCTGATGTATGATACAACAGTTTTTGTCATTTATTGTGTATGAGTGATTATTGAATCAACAATTCTTCTTCTTTCTGTACTTCTTGAGTGATTTTTAGTGAGGTCTGCTACAATTGAGTGATCCTACTTCTAAAATATCACAGTGGAATCCACTTTCCATTGGATGCAGTTGGAACGATGGTATATTAGTGTTTTATTGAGTCTATATGTCCTGGATTTGTATGTATTGTATTGGAAATAGTGGGATCTATTTTCCACTGGAATACAGTTGGACCGATGGTAGACTTGTGACTATCTATCTTGGATCTATTATCCTATATTGGAAGTGATTTGGAATCGAATTGCCATTGGAATTGTGGTTGGACCGATGATAGTTGGTTTTTATGGTTGAGTGCACTCTTGCTTGTGGAATCATGGTTCCAGCTTGGGGGTGACCTGTACAAATAAATATTTGGCTTGTACAGTGTCTATGGCTGGGTGGATTGTGGCACGATCGATTTCAGTTGCGAGAATTTGCAAGATAAGTGGTTGTCTTTTATTTATATGGGTTATTTGTTTCTGATCTGATATATATATGTATGTATGTATGTATGTATTCATTTGAAATATTTGATGGAATGTGTGAATCAAATCTGAAAAAGTCCTTTTATATGATTCTGGTTGTTTTTCCATTACTAGTTCTTTTGGAAAAAGTGCGAAAGCTAGTTTTGGGACTTTGCAAGAGAAATGTCATGTTAAAATAAATGTCTTGGACTCCTATGCTATAGATCTGATTTTGCTAGAATTTTGTATTTGAATGTGGAATAATTTTAGAAAGGTCTATGTAATCCATTTGCAATGAATCCAGTTGTTTTTCAATTACTAGTTTTCCAGAAAATTAGTTTTATCTAGATTCGAGCCTTTGAGAGAGAAGTGTTTGTTAAAATGTCCATATGATTTATTTGATCAAAATACGATATTTTCATCCGATATGTTTGACTAAATGTGTGATATTCCAATATATTCTATAAAAATTTGTTACCGCGATCCTAGTCTATTTCTTGAACTATTATTCTTTTCAGAGAGGTTGCCATAGCTAGATTTGAGATTTGAAATGTGGACTGTATATGGGTATTAATCTATAGACATATGAATTTATATGATATCTAATATTCTCATCCTAACCTCCTATCGATGGTTCCTTCTTGTTTATTTGCTTTTGAAAACTAAAATTGGAAACTAGCTTCGAAACGGTGAAATTGGTAACTAGTTTTTGTATTTGAATCTTCGTTTTTGGTAAAAAGATGAATGTACAGACATGTGATATGTTTTTGGTAATTTACTTTTGTTGTAGAATTTTATTTTCCATATCTATACCTTCACCTATGTGTCCCTCGGAACTCAATACGATTGGTTTGATTGGATTCCTAGTAGTGTTTATTAACTAGTTGTATTGATTAAACTTGAAAGATTATTTGTTTATATACTCGGATCAGAGCTGCAAATGTACTTTTATTTTGTTTTACATGCACACTTATTTATGCTCATAATGGATGTAGTTTCACTTTTTGGATAGTTGGTATTTTTGTGCATCAAAAATGCACAAGGCTAGTTTTTTGCATACTGAAACTAGTTGGCTAGTCAGGGTATCTCATTTTCGTGTATATTATGTTTAATTATTTAAAAATGGTTATTTTGGTCATATTTGCATGGATTTAGGTGTTAATTAACCATTGGTATTGATAAATTGCATTAATTAGTTGAATAAATTATTGTATGCTAAGTATCGTCATTTGTAAGTTAAGTGTTGTAATTAGCACATTAATTACTTTAATTAACTAGTTTATAATGAGATATTGTTGGAAATTACCTTTTTGGGTGCAAGTAACCTATGTTATGGATTGGGATGGATGTATAATGATGTTATAAAGTGTTGTATAATATTTCTCGGCCTTGGTTTAGTTGTGTGCTCAGATGTAAATTTTATTTTAATTAATTTGCAACTATCGATATTTTGTCGTAATTAATTTGTGAAAAATGAAATTAAGTATTTATTCTATTTCTTCGTTGTGCTTAAACTTTGTAATTAGCCTATTAGAGCTAATGATATGTACGTAAGTCCATTTGATTTCCCCAGGGGACATTATAGCTCATCCGTCTCAATCATATAAATACATGAAAGAAAACTAAGTCATATACACATCATAAGCATATCAAAACATAAACTATGACAATGAACCAATCATAGTAAGGGATAGAGAATATTCCCTCTTAATATCTGCCTCCATGTAGAAGTCACTGTCATGAAAGTATGTGTCTTTGAGATTTTTTTATTCTATACCATTGTCCTTTAGTCTTGAGCTTGTGATTGTATTGGACATGCACCTCTTAAGTGTGCATTAGTATAATTATTATTTCATCCTCAAGATCTCATATATCATCACGCATTCATTAGTACAATCTCAATAATATCAAAATATCATAACCCTAGATATGAGAATTTCATACACAAATGTAATCTAGCATAGGTACTCAAGTAACTAATCATAAGCATTAGAATTCTACACTTTCATTTATATTCAACATATTTATTACAAGGGTTTCATGGAACACTTCTTTACACATGCATACTCTGATCACATTGCTCAATGAATCACATAAATCTTCTAAATTTTCAAACACGTACTATTATTGTCAATCATAAAATAATCAAGCTAGAAGGTATAATGATCATGTAAACCTTTGATTATTTAAATTATAACTTCAAGAATGATCATGACAATATTAATCATAAGAAGATAAACTTGCCAATATCTCAAGCATATGATAAGTTAAGCAAGCTTTTAATCATAACATAAGAAGACATACATGTGTCTTTTCAAGTCATACTTGTTGTGCTTGCTAGTTGTGCTTGACATACCTCTTCTAGGGGTCATCATCCTCTTTTGTTCTCTTCCTTTGATGCACATGTTCTCCTTTGGAAATCATCAGCTAAGATCAAGATGAATCCTTTCATTTCCATGCACATCATTCTTTTTTCATCTGGCATTTTGAATCCCTTAAGGATGTACTTCAAAACTATAATCCCTTGCTCAAAATATTGTGGATTGTGGCCCAAAAGATGTCTCATTCTTCCCCGTTACAAATAGATCTTTACCGGGTCTCTTGGGTCATTTACATAGTATCACCAACTGTTTTCCATCCTCCCATTTTCTAACTTATAAAAACATATTGTCAAAGAAACATTCCATTTTCCACAATTATTTCAATACTCCTAGAAGACTTATCATAGATCTCCATATACACTTTCTCTCCACATAAGAAGGTTTCCAAAGAGTGTGATCTTCATTCATGAAAGTAACCGTGTAATTAAACCCTCATCAACCAAGGCACATAATCAAATGAAGGAGTCTTAGCCTCCAAAGGCTCATCCAAAGGGAGGGTGGAGGAGTTGGCTCATCTATCCATGCACAAGAATTCAACCATGTGCTAAGTCCTCAAAAAATAATGTTAGTCTTGTATCTAGGATTTAGCTACCCTAGAATTTCGACCTGCAATTTCGATCTGTAAACTTCAACTTGCAACTTCGGCCCGTAAAATTCGGGAGCTAGGAAGGATTTCTGCTTCTTCTTGTAAATTTATCTTCTTGACTAAACTTGCTCTGATACCATGTTAAGTTTGTGTATATTTCAATCTCTTATAAATACTTCTTATTAATTATGTGTACGTATTCAATCACATGACATTTATCGTCAAATATTCAACCATAGAAATATACAGGATCTAGAGCAAGAAGGTCAAACCACAAGAACACAATATATATCTTGGGAAACCCTCTATGGGAAGAAAACCTAGCATAACTTCTTTAGTATGGATTCATCAACCAAGTACAATGTCAATACAATACTCACCTAGAGAGAGATAACCCAAGAACATAAGATATGCCAAATACAAGATAGAACCCAAGTACAAGAGATAAAACCCTTCTTCCCCTCCTTTGTTGGTCTTGTCTTCTCCCTTCACTATACCCAGAAATCATGAGAAGAGCGCAGGACATGATGTCTACAAATGAGGTAGCATGGTGCCCTATTTATAGTAGTCAATTTTTAATTTTAAGTGGGACGACCTGTCAAACTAATTGGGGCCGAACTCATATTTCAAATATAAAATACATATAATAATTGAGCCGACATCACATATATGCTTTATGGTTTTTAAATTAGGGTTTGATAATACAAGAATATCTTTCGAAGCTACATATAACTTCAACAGGTTGTGATATAGTTTTAGGGGAATAATGTATATGTACATTGGGTCTAGTTACCATGGACTTCAAGGAATTATACTTGAGATTTACTCGGGAGTCTCATACTCACACCCTCAAAGGGCTCCAAGTAAGCTCCCCTAAAATCATAAGTTCTCATCAGATGGAAAAATTATTGAAGAAAGGTCACTCTAGAATTATTGCTCACTTCCATGACATCCAAGCTCTGGATAACACCACACTTGAAATCCATACTGCCTTTCAAAGGGTTTTGAACAAACATCAAAGTATTTGAGACACCAAAGGGTTTACCTCCATCTAGAGGAGAGCATGGTCATGTTCTTCCCTTGATTCTGGGAAATCAATCACGAAATGTACGACCATATAGGCATCCATTTTCATTAAAATATGAAATTGAAAAGATTATTCATGAGCTACTAGAGGCAGGAGTCATACATCCCAACACTAGACCATATTCATACCCAGTGGTCATGGTTTTAAAGAAAGAAGGCGATTGGAACATGTGTCCTGATTTTTGTGCCCTCAATAAGTTGACCATCAAAGAAATTTCCCGTCCCAGTAGTTAATGATATTTTGGTTGAGCTCCATGGGGCTAATTTTTTCTCCAAACTTGACCTTTGTTACCACCAAATCAGGATGAAAGAGACTAACATTCCAAAGACAACTTTATGGACACATGAAGGCCATTATGAGTTCTTGCTAATGCCCTTTGGACTTTGTAATGCCCCCTCTAGTTTTCAAGGCCTCGTGAATAAAATTATGAGGCCATATCTTCGTCATTTTGTGCTAGTTTTCTTTGATGACATTTTGATTTACAATCAAAATTGGGATTCCCTTGTACAAAATGGTTATAATTACTTACAACTCCTTCAGGGCCATCAATTTTTCATAAAATGCTTCAAATGTGCCTTTGGGGTCTCATAGGTCGAATACTTGGGTGACATTGTTGGACAAGATGGGGTGAAAGTAGACCCCAAGAAGATTGCATCAATGAAAGAATGGCCCCACCCTAAAACCTTAAAGAGCTTACATGGGTTCTTAGGCCTTACATGCTACTATAGAAAGTTTGTGAAGTACTATGGTAAAATTGTAGCCCCATTGACAACCCCGCTCAAGAAAAATGTCTTTGCATGGAACGAAGTGGCAGAACAAGCATTCTCAATTCTAAAGCAATCCATGTGCATCGCACCAATCTTAGCTATGTCTGATTTTTCTAAGACTTTTGTATTGGAATGTGATTCCTCCAGAAAATGATTGGGTGCAGTTTTAATGCAAGAAGGAAGAACCTTCGCATTCACAAGTAATAATTTGTTTGACAATAACTTGGGAAAGTTTACCTATGAGAAAGAAATGATGGCCATCCTACATGTAGTTGAAACATGGTGATCGTATCTAATAGGGTGATACTTCTAGATCAATACATAGCACCATAGCCTAAAATATTTTTTAGAGAAAATGTTGTCATCCCTAGAAAAACAAAAATCGGTCACCAAAATGCTTGGATATGATTATGAGATCATCTACGAAAAGTGAAAAGAGAATGTTGTGTCATATGCCTTGTCAAGGAAACATGAGGAAGAGGAATCACTCTTTTCCTTACCCTCTCTACTACCTAAATGGTTAGAGGAAGCATGACAAGGATGGCTAACAAATGCTACTACATCTCACCTCATTAAGCGCCTCTAGGAGGATCCCAACCCTCCCAAGCGTTACACTTGGCAGAAAGATACATTGTGTTATAAATGTTGTCTTTTCCTATTACCTAAATATGTATTAAAACATACAATATTAACAGAGTTGCATTCATCTCCTCTAGTAGGTCACTTGGTATTTTAGAAAACTTATGCATGTTCCAGGCTCTCATTCTATGCCATGATCATCGCCATAATCACCATAACATTTCTATGTAAAGATAATCACCACCATAATAACCAGAACATTTATATGCAAAGATAATCACCATGATATATCTAATATCATCACCATAATCACAATAACATATCTATGCAAGATCACCAAAGAAAAGGATCTAACACATACTCAAGATCCATACCATTTTCAAGACAACAAGATGGACCCTAGTCCATGAGAAGCATAACCATCACAAGGGAGACCCATGTACAAGAACCATACCTTTTCCAAGATGAGAAATGCGAAAGAAACCCTTCACCAAAATAAGTTCAAGATCATGTCATCACATATCCCTTGCAACAAGATTTCCAATGAGCCAAGAATTTTGTGATTCTGATATTGTATGAGAAAGTTATGCAAATCTTAATATTATAAAAAAGTATCTTCTTGTGCCTTCGCTTATCTATCCTTGTACCTTCGCTTTTCCCTCTTGTATTGGTGCCTTAGAGATGATGAACTTGGATGAATCAAATGAATTTTTTTCATCTCTTATTTATACATGTCCAAAGTCACTTTTTTTAGTTCACTTTATGGTTAGGTCGGCCCTATAGCTTATTATTAATTTTGTCTTCCACATTTTAGGTTAGGTCGGCCCTAACTTATTATTAATTCTGTCTTCCAAAATTTAGAGGCTTCTTTAAATGGGTCAATGATCATTGCATGGCTTCATCAAGGGGATTTGGGGATTCTTCACGTCATCATGATTATTTGGACACATCATCATTACTTTAGGGGCTTATTTTCACTTCACATGGTCATGTGGACCCTATACCATTATTCTAGGGGTTTCTTCACCTTTCTCACCAAAATTTCTTAGGGGAAACCTTAGGGACTTCTTTAGGTGTTTTCCCCATATGTGTACAACCCAAAGTGTCTTCACGTGAGGGCCATGCTTAAAGATACACCATAAGGGGATCGCTTTGGAGTTATATACACTAGGACTTTGAAATCAATGAAAACCTTATTCAACAACACCCAGTTGCAAATGAGAAAATATTAACATCCACAAATAGATGGTCGGACAGAAGCAGTCAATAAGCACCTTGAAACCTATTTGCGATGTATTGCATCCAAAAAGCAACACCAATGGGCACAATGGTTACTATTAGCATAACAATGGTATAATACCACTTATCACAAGGCTACAAAAATGACACCATATGAAGCAGTCTATGGCCAAAAACCACCCTCAATGGTTTCTATCTACCAACTACTTCCAAAGTACATGCAATTGATAATTTGCTTCATAACAATGATGTCACTCTTTGCACACTCAAGGAAAATTTGGCAATGGCTCAAAATTGCTTGAAGCAACAAGCAGACAAGCACCACTCAAAGTGTTCATTTGTAGAAGGTGACCAGATGTTCCTTCACATAAGAAAACCTCTCTCAAAGTTAAAGTCCATCAATAGCTCGCACCAATTTTTTATGGCCCATATCAGATTGTTCAACACATTGACCAAGTGCCCTACAAATTTGCACTCCAAAAAACACTCCAAGATTCACCCAGTATTTCATGTCTCTTGTTTGAAGAAGGTAGTGGGTCGGGATTGTTTATTTCAAACTTCCTTACCTGAACTAGATGAAGAAGGCTCCATTTGGCTCCAACCAGAAGCAGTTTTGGACACTAGGGAGCATCAACTACGTCAACGTACTATCCGTGAAGTTTTAATTTAGTGGAAGGATACCTCACTAGAAGATGCTACTTGGGAACCATCAACAATTTTGTAGTAGTTTCCCCATCTCTAGCATTGAGCATAATGTTTCTTTTGAAGGGGGAAGGCATGTTAGGGCCCTACCCTAACCCCCCTACTCTATCTATGTACAAGGATACAAGGCCCATTAGTTATTTAGTGGGTAGTTGTTTAATGGAAAATAGCCTTATTGATTAAAGGCCCTTAGATGGTCGACCACCATTAATAGCGGGACCATAAATAGTTAGAATTGGGCTATTGAAGTACTATATATAGAGTAGTAAGATATGTAATGTGAAGTCAATAATTGTCATTGTATTTGGAGCTAGTGCTCTTGGAGGTTTCCCCCATGAAGAGGCAAGTGAACATTGTCATTTATTCCATCTATTTTTCTTGTATTTTCTATCTTTTCTATGGTTTTCTGGGTTTAAGCATATTACAATTATTCATCCTCTTCCAAAGCTTATAGATCCTTTTTAAGCATATTACAATTATTCGATATTGTTCGTCTTCAAATGCTCCACTTCCAAGAAAACCCAATTGGAATTCTTCTAAGCCTTGATCTATTAAAACTTCATCCACTTCCTTCAAGTATTTATGGTTTTCTTTAGACTTTTCCTTAGACAAAGCAACTATGTATTTTTTTTAACTTGGATCAAGTTCTTTGAAGACTAAATCATCATAGAATCACCAGATGTATCATCAATTTTTTTTCACTTTTTCAAAACAAGATCTTTGAAGCTTTGCTCGTTTAACCAACAATGGTTAAATTTAAAAGGAATAGGTGCCTTTTGATCTGATTCATCCATTTGAAACAAAATTGGCATGTGGTCCTAAATTCATCCTATGCAAACCCATGACTTATACCTATTGTTTCCTCAAGTATCCATTAAGCAACCAAGAAATGATCCAATCTTTTCAATATCCTAACACTTCCTCTTCTGGCATTTATCATGTAGGAACAATTTTCTTTAACTCAACACCCACCAAACTCAAGTCTTAGAAGAGTCGATAAGAGTAATTGGTCAGGGGATCAGGCCTAATAGTATCACTCCAAATTTCCCTTGAATTCAAGGTCATATTCAAGTCACCATCGACAATCACATTAACTCTTGTCAATATATGATGATATTTCAAAGAATCCCATAACATATTTTTTTCATTTTAAGGGAAATACATATTTACAACCCTGAAAATTTTCCCAATCCTTTAGACTTACCTTCTAATATAATATCTACAGTAAAACACAGAGAATTAATAGCTTCAAAACTTTAACTCCATTCTATCACCAACCCACTAGATAGACCTTGCACATCAACAAAATAAAAATCCCACTCCTTCAATATGGAAGAGAGGATTAACATGGTATTTTTTAAGGATGATAAAAGTATACTTAAGTGTAGTATTCTAGGCGATTATTTTGGATTGAAAAAAAGATATACATAGATTGGTAGGAGAATAGAAAATAAGAAACATACAGTTTAATATTGAAACTTGTAAAATTTGGCAAATATTATGATAAAAAAACGTATTTTATGTAAATATAGGCGATATTAGAGACTAAAAATGAACAAATAACGAATTTATTTTTTGAAAAAAAGCCCAAAAATAGCCAATTGGAAAAAATTTGCCCTTGAAAATTTCCCTAGAGGATATCTATGACATGAGACCCTAAACACATTGTTTCTTGGAAAAGGGTAATGTTAGATTTATACAATGAGAGCATTCTCTTGAGGGATAAATGTTAGAGGGAAACCCTTAAGCCTTTAAATTGAGAAAGAGAACAATCATGGAGGAACCACCTTTGAGGACTTATCTGCTCTAAGGACCCCTTTTATTGTAAGTTGATTTCCTTCTTTCACTTCCTTTGTTGCTTTGGACTGAGATTAAGATATAAGTGAATTTATACCGATTAAAATGGGCCTTGAGATGACCAGTACTAAGACACCCTTAACCTCCACTCCTCCATCCACACAAATAGGATTTCTAGGGCCTATATTATAAGAGGGGAGGTGTAATGGCCCTTTTTCGAAATTTTATTAAAATGCCAATTTTTCCACTTTTTCCCCAATTTCGACCTTTGACTAGTTTTACTGTTTTGACCTCCAAATCAACCCAAATGCTCCCAAATCTTCTGTAGGAGTGTATGAATGGTATTTAGACTTGAATATTAGGTTCAGGGATGTTTTATGGCCCTCCAAATGCTGCTTCAAACTTGATTTGTATTCTGATCAATATAGGTAATTTTGACTAGTAATTTGTGCATTAAATCCCCCCCGGGTAACACTGCAAATGGCCTTCCAAATGCCTCCAAACTCCCACAAATTTATGAACAGAGGTATATAATGTGTTAAGTATGTGATTAAGGTCTCATATGAACCATTAATTGATTTTTACTACTGTTCTAACTCTCTCACATTCAACAGCAAAAACCCCCAATTCGACCCTTGGGGAAATGGCACTATTTCACCTCCCAATACAACTAAACTGAGTAAAAATGCTTCAAATGCTCAAGTACAGTACATGAAACTTGTAGAAGACATCCATGGCAGTATATTGATCACAAATATATCAGAGAATCATCCATCCATTCGAAATAATCAATATTATAGTGTCATACATCAATGCATTGGGGAAATGGACATTGTTTGCTCATTAATCAATAGTTTTGCATACAACCAGTGGGTATTTCGACCGGATACTTTCTGAATATCAATAACAGAGGATATGAATCTATTACAATCAGAAATATATAATGAGAAGCTCTCTCAAGAAGCACAAGTGCTCACCAAAAACGCCCTCCCTCAAGGAGCACGAATATGCCTTCAAAACTGGAAACGGTGGAGAGAAAGTGCTGCACTAAACCAAACCATGAAACTTCCTATAGCTTCTACCTGCAAATAAAACTCCATTAAAGCACCATGAAAGACCTGAGTGGCCTCTCCAAACACCAACTTGGATGGGAATCTTTCACCCTCGAAATTGGCTAAGGCAGGGAACTAGTCATCCACTAGTTCTCTCTTCACAAATGCAATTTTTCTCAAATCATCAAAAGCCATTCTCATACTTGATTTCTACATTTTATAACCAACATTAGCCTTGAAGGGGTCGAAATCCTCTCAATAGATTCAATAATTTTCCATTTAGAAAATATTCCTCATTTGCCACTTGTCTCCTAGTTCCAACCTTCCATCTTCTCCCAAATTCGAATTTGAGTCTCTTTGGATTCCTCCAACTCCATGAGTGCCTTCCTTGAGCCTATTTTTGGGGCTGACATGTCATAATGGTCAGGTGTAAGAAGTCAGGTCTGAATTTTGTCATAAATGTCATAGATGCTTCATTATTGTTGTCATAAAACTAGGGAATCTAGCCCAAGTGTCCACTAGTCTCCAATTTGACTCTTCCTCTCCCATGGAGGTTACTATTCCATCCCATTTAGACCTAAGATGCTCAATGCCATGTGTTATGACTTACCAACTCACCCAAGAGTGTTCACCTTCCCATGAATTCGAATTGGCAAGAGAGAGCTGCCATGTGTCATTGAAAAATCAAGCTAGTGTGGGTCCCACCACCTCCATATGTCTCCAAAACCACTTGCCACCTAGAATTTCTCTTGAATTTATTTATTCATCATATTTATTAAATTATTTAACCCTTCTAATGTCTAAATATCATTTATTAGCTTCCTTATTACCATCCCACATGTGCCCATCCAACCTAGGAAACTAGTAGGATTGATGGGATTGTCTTACTATGCACTTATTTGAATGGGGACATTACAGTCCTCCCCACCCAAGATTGCTTGTCCTCAAGCAATTTCAAATTTGGATGCTGCAAAATCTTCTCCTCTTCCCATGTGGCATCTTCATTTGGTAAGTCCTTCCATTGCACTAAATATTCTTTGATGATTCTACTCCTCAACCTTCTTTCCCGTGTCTTCAAAATCTTTTCCGGAACAAGTGTGAGCTGACCTTCATCATCCAAAGGAGGAAGTATTTCTGAAGTGATGATTTGCTGACCAAGAGCTTTCTTAAGACAAGAAACATGAAATACATTGTGGATTTTACTCCCTTCCGGAAGTTCTAGTTCATATGCTACTTCTCCAACCTTCCGCACTACCTTGTATGGCCCATAGTACCTTGGTTTTAATTTTTCTGCTCCATTCTTTTTGAGAGATGTTTGTTTATAGGGCTGCAACCTTAAATATACTAAATCATTGACTTTAAAGGTTCTCTCTTCTCTATGTCTATCAGCATATTGTTTTTGCTGATTTTGAGCAACCTGCAAATTGTCTTTCAAGAGCTTTAAAATTTCTTGGCTCTCTTCCACCCAATCTTTAGCCTTTGGGGCTCTACTATCACCAAATATAACGTCAGCAAATGTAAGTGCATCATAACCATATAATGCTTTGAAAGGAGACATTCCTATTGACATATGATAAGTGGTGTTGTAGCAAAACTCACCCAAGTGTAGCCATTTTGCCCATGCTTTTTGCTGCCCTCCCACATAGTTTCTTAGGTATCCTTCCAACCATTGGTTTACCCTCTCTGTTTGTCCATCAGTTTGTGGATGATAGCTGGTACTTGGAGTCAATTGAGTGCCTACCAATCTAAAAATTTCTTTCCAAAAAGCACTCATGAATCTACTATCTCTATCACTGACAATGCTCTTGGGAAGACCATGCAATCTGAAGATTTCTTTGAAAAAAATATCAGCCACTTGTGCAGCACTAAAAGATGATGTAACAGCAAAAAAATGAGCAAATTTTGTCAACCTATCAACTACCACATAGATACAATCCTTACCCAAGGATTTAGGCAATCCGGTGATGAAATCCATGGAAATACTGTCCCATTTTTGCTCCGGAATGGGCAATGGTTGTAATAGGCCGGCTGGACATGTAAGTTCTGATTTGTTTTGTTGACATGCTTTACATTCATTCACATACTTCTGAACATCTTCCTTCATCCCCTTCCAAAAAAATCTTTGCCTCAACTGTCTATAAGTTTTGAAGATCCCCGGATGGCCCGCTAGTGGGGAATCATGTGCTTCTTGCAAAATTTGGTACTTGAGCTTGGAATTATGAACTAAATAAATCCTTCCCTTATAATATATCAGCCCATTCAAAATCCTATAATTATCATCCCCTTTGATTCCATCCAACACATCACAAGCAAATTTGTCTTTGGCATATTCAACTAGTAGCATGTTTTTCCAATCCTTGGCAATATCCATGAGAGAAAAAGAAGGCCTTCTTGACAAAGCATCTGCTACTATATTATTCTTTCCTTTGACATATTCAATATCAAAATCATAAGCTTGAATCTTGCTTACCCACTTTTGTTGCCTTTCATTTAGATCTTTTTGGGTGAGAAAGTGTCTTAGACTATTGTGGTCAGTTTTCACCACAAACTTGCTGCCCACCAAGTATTGTCTGAATTTGGCCAATGCATGCATAATGGCCAGCATTTCTTTATCATAGATGGAGTAAAGTTTTTCATGAGGCTGCAACTTTCTGCTCTCAAAGGCTATGGGGTGTTGGCCTTGCTTTAGGACAGCCCCTATTCCTCCACCTGAAGCATCACATTCCACAACAAAAGGTTTAGTAAAATCAGGAATTGCAAGTATGGGACAACTACTCATTACCTCTTTCATTTTTTGGAAGGCCTTTTCAGCCTCTTCATCCCACTTGAAAGCATCCTTCTTAGTCAAATCAGTGAGTGGAGAAGTCAACTTGGAGAACCCTTTCACAAATTTTCTGTAGTAGGTGCATATGACAATAAAGCCTCTCAATTCGGTAATATTTTTTGGTGATGGCCATTCCAAGATAGCCCTGATTTTTTCCATGTGTACCTTCACTCCTTCTTGCCCAATAATGTGCCCAAGATACAGTAGTTCTTTCATTCCAAATTCACATTTTGATAATTTAGCAAATAAGGACTCTTCTTGCAAGATTTTCAACACAATCTCTAACTGCTGCAAATGCTCTTCCCATGTTTTACTGTAAATGAGAATATCATCAAAGAAAACCAAAACAAACCTTCTTAGTTGCTTGCAAAATATCCTATTCATACATGCTTGAAAGGTGGCTGGAGCATTGGTTAACCCAAAAGGCATGACAAGAAATTCAAAGTGGCCAAAATGACATCGAAAAGCGGTCTTTTGCACATCTTCATCTTTCATTCGAATTTGGTGATACCCTGATCTAAGGTCAATTTTTGAGAAGTATTTGGCCCCATGCAGCTCATCCATGAGCTCATCAATCCTAGGAATAGGATACCTATTCTTTATAGTCTTTTTGTTCAAGGCTCTAAAATCTATGCACATTCTCAATGTTCCATCTTTTTTCTTCACTAGCACAACTGAAGAAGCATAAGGGCTAGAGCTTGGTTTAATGAGTCCCAACTCTAGGAGTTCTTGGATAGCTTTTTCAATCTCATCTCTAAACCTTTTAGGATGTCTATAAGGTGGTATCTGAATGGGTGAAGTACCCTCCTCCAAAACAATACTGTGCTCAACCCCCCTATCCGGTGGCCTACCATGTGGAAGGTCTCTAAAAACCTTTTCATATTTTTGCAAAAGTCTCTCTATCTCCTTTGGGTGTTTGACAATATTTATAGTTGGCTTGGGAGATGTAATATGACATTCAGCAGCCCATTCTATATCCCCATGCCTCAATATAGATCTCATGCTATTGCAAGTCACTACTTGATTTGGATAAGTGTGTTGCCCTCTCACAACTCTTTGTACTCCTTTTGAATCTTGGAATTTCATTTCGGGAATTTGATAATTTACTGTATGCTCTCCTATTGAATACAACCATTGCACTCCCAAAACCACATTAGTATCAGCAACATCAACCACATAAAAACTATCAACAAAACTATAGTTACCTACGGTGACTTGCAGCTTTGGAACCCATGTTTTGCATTGCATTGTGTTGTGACCGGGAATGACAACTGTGAAGCCATCAAATGGTTCAATAGGTATCTTTCTTTTCTCTACCATCTCTGCATCAATGAAGTTATGAGTGGCTCCTCCATCTACCAAAACTGAAGTTCTTTGTCCTTGTACCACACCTTTGCATCGGATAGTATGATAGCGAGGTACTGCTGAAAGCACTGCCATTCTTGCTTTGTCCGGTGAAGGCTGATTTTCTTCTTGTCTTTCCTCTTCTACTGCTGTCTCATATGCCTCTTCTTGATCTGAAATATGTCCATCTTCATCCATGCCCCCATCATACCCCTCATTATCAGAAAATACTTCTATGTATTGAGCCTTTCCTTTGGTACATTTGTGCCCCGGTGTCCATGGTTGGAAGCATGTGAAGCATAGTTTCTTTTTTCTAAGTTCATCCCTGTTTAATCCCTCTTTTTTATTCCTCTCAAATGACTCTCTTTGCCAAGGTTTCTTATCATATCCATCCCTTTGCCAAGGTTTCTTTTCAAATTTATAGCTAGGCTTAGGAGGAAATCTCGTTCTAGGAAGCACATTTTGGAGATCCCTAGTCAAGCTCATTGCATCTTTTAATGTAGTTGGCTTGTGGGCTTTGACCAAACCTCTTAAGGGTTCAGCCAAACCTTCAGTGAACAGCAATACTAATCTTCCCATAGATACATCAGCCACCTTGACTGATAATTTTTGAAAGTCCATCATATATTCAGTAGGGGACCCAGTTTGCTTCAATTGAGCTAGTTCTTTGAAAGGCAATTCTGGATCTTTTTGTTCAAATCTTTCTAGTACCCTGTCAACAAATTCTCCATATGTTTTAACCTGATTATGACCCAAGGTTTTCAGCCCATGAAACCACCATTCATTGGCATCTCCTTCCAAATGCAAAATGGCCATTTTTAATGCATCCTCTTCCAACATAGGATTCAGCTGAAAATATACATCCAATTTTTGCACCCAAGTGTTAGCAGAATTTTGAGAAGAACCATCAAAAGTAGGAAGTGACATTTTTCCAATAGCACTATTTAATTCTTTGTTTTGGAATGGACTCCTATTGTCTCCCTTCCTATTAATCTTTTTCATAGCATCAATGTAGTCACTGAGTGGTACACCTCTTTTACACTCTTCATTCAAATCATTCCAATCATTTACTAGTTTCTTGTAATCCAATTCAAGATTGGGCTCTTCTTTGGGTGTGAGAAATTTAGGTGCAGTAGGCCTTTGTGTGCTTTGAAATTCATCAGGTCTATTATGAGGTCCTGTACTTGAGAAAATATGCTCATTCCCTTTCATCTTTTCCCCTGAGTGTGAACCACTATTATCTCCTATTATCCCTTTGCTTTGAAGCTGGCTAATCAACAATTCGAATCCTTGCAACAATTTATCACCTATCCTATCCATGTTTGCTGAAAGTTTAGAGAAACATGGATCTAAGGTTGCAATAAGTTCCTCCTTATGTTTTAATTTGTCATCCTCCTCTCTACCCATGGTTTCAGTGAAAGACTCCTCTTCTTCTACTACCTTTTCTTCAACAAAAATCTCTTCAACTACTGGTTCAAAGGGTGGTGGATTATTCTTTTGACTTCTTGTTAAGACCATCAGGTGCCAAGAACATGCTCTGATACCACTTGTAATGGCCCTTTTTCAAAATTTTATTAAAATGCCAATTTTTCCACTTTTTCCCCAATTTCGACCTTTGACTAGTTTTACTGTTTTGACCTCCAAATCAACCCAAATGCTCCCAAATCTTCTGTAGGAGTGTATGAATGGTATTTAGACTTGAATATTAGGTTCAGGGATGTTTTATGGCCCTCCAAATGCTGCTGCAAACTTGATTTGTATTCTGATCAATATAGGTAATTTTGACTAGTAATTTGTGCATTAAATCCCCCCCGGGTAACACTGCAAATGGCCTTCCAAATGCCTCCAAACTCCCACAAATTTATGAACAGAGGTATATAATGTGTTAAGTATGTGATTAAGGTCTCATATGAACCATTAATTGATTTTTACTACTGTTCTAACTCTCTCACATTCAACAGCAAAAACCCCCAATTCGACCCTTGGGGAAATGGCACTATTTCACCTCCCAATACAACTAAACTGAGTAAAAATGCTTCAAATGCTCAAGTACAGTACATGAAACTTGTAGAAGACATCCATGGCAGTATATTGATCACAAATATATCAGAGAATCATCCATCCATTCGAAATAATCAACATTATAGTGTCATACATCAATGCATTGGGGAAATGGACATTGTTTGCTCATTAATCAATAGTTTTGCATACAACCAGTGGGTATTTCGACCGGAGACTTTCTGAATATCAATAACAGAGGATATGAAGCTATTACAATCAGAAATATATAATGAGAATCTCTCTCAAGAAGCACAAGTGCTCACCAAAAACGCCCTCCCTCAAGGAGCACGAATATGCCTTCAAAACTGGAAATGGTGGAGAGAAAGTGCTGCACTAAACCAAACCATGAAACTTCCTGTAGCTGCTACCTGCAAATAAAACTCCATTAAAGCACCATGAAAGACCTGAGTGGCCTCTCCAAACACCAACTTGGATGGGAATCTTTCACCCTCGAAATTGGCTAAGGCAAGGAACTAGTCATCCACTAGTTCTCTCTTCACAAATGCAATTTTTCTCAAATCATCAAAAGCCATTCTCATACTTGATTTCTACATTTTATAACCAACATTAGCCTTCAAGGGGTCGAAATCCTCTCAATAGATTCAATAATTTTCCATTTAGAAAATATTCCTCATTTGCCACTTGTCTCCTAGTTCCAACCTTCCATCTTCTCCCAAATTCGAATTTGAGTCTCTTTGGATTCCTCCAACTCCATGAGTGCCTTCCTTGAGCCTATTTTTGGGGCTGACATGTCATAATGGTCAGGTGTAAGAAGTCAGGTCTGAATTTTGTCATAAATGTCATAGATGCTTCATTATTGTTGTCATAAAACTAGGGAATCTAGCCCAAGTGTCCACTAGTCTCCAATTTGACTCTTCCTCTCCCATGGAGGTTACTATTCCATCCCATTTCGACCTAAGATGCTCAATGCCATGTGTTATGACTTACCAACTCACCCAAGAGTGTTCACCTTCCCATGAATTCGAATTGGCAAGAGAGAGCTGCCATGTGTCATTGAAAAATCAAGCTAGTGTGGGTCCCACCACCTCCATATGTCTCCAAAACCACTTGCCACCTAGAATTTCTCTTGAATTTATTTATTCATCATATTTATTAAATTCTTGAACCCTTCTAATGTCTAAATATCATTTATTAGCTTCCTTATTACCATCCCACATGTGCCCATCCAACCTAGGAAACTAGTAGGATTGATGGGATTGTCTTACTATGCACTTATTTGAATGGGGACATTACAGGAGGATGGAGGATTACCTCTCAAATTATAATCTACACCCTGATCACTTACTATAGTTTTTAACCCCCCCAGGATTTTGAGAAACACCCTAAACAACAGACAAATCAAAGGGAAAGAGGGCCTCTTTTGAGATAGAACGAACTGAGAAAGGGGAAGAATCCTCCAATGCCCTAGCTAGGATTTGACTTGCCATAATAAGAGCTTCTTTAACATTATCATTCAAAGAATTCAAGTCAAGGATTAATAAAAAATTACATTTTTCTACCATTACCTGGGAATGCAACCAAGGGTTTATCCTTCTTCAAATCCAAAGGAGGGCCTGTGGGATATAGTTGTTGCGGGATTGAATCCATGTGCATGCTTTAAAACTAATATTTTTCAATCCTTCCAACCTCTTTCTATGTATGTAATGAACACAAATTTTGATGACCTCCTTCTTCTTAACCCAATTTTTTTCTTGATTTTCCAATGAGGTCTATGAGAAAAGAAATCCCTCCAAAAATGGCCAACCTCATGGCACTTCGAGAAACAAAAAAGAATGTTCCAATAATTCAAATATTGAATCAATAGTGAATATACTCTTACTATTTTTATTTTATTCATCAATCCATCCCTAATATCCACTTTAACTAGTATTATTTCCATTTTTTAATCGACCAAATCCCATTAGTTCTCCTCTAAGGCTATAAGCTTACCAATATGCCTGCCAATAGAAGCTAGAATTTATTCACACCAGAATTTGAGTGGAATGCCTGGAGGAATCATCCAAATATGTTGCAATTTCACCAACTCTTTGTATGGATAGAAACATGGCTTCTATCAATTAAGAACTTGGCTCAAAGAACCCCACAACCAATCTAGCTAAAGGATTCAGTCTACATATTCTTCACTTTTAAATTCATAACAAATTCAACTTCTAATCAAAAGATGAAATAGAGGAAGATATCCTAGAGCCTTTTTCCAACCTGCATCCAACCATAATATCATAGATTCCCCATAAACAATTTTATCATGAATATTACAACTAGTTCCTATTTACATAAAACCTCAACCCTATCCATTCCAACATCAATCTCCAAGACCATTTTGACCCTTTCCTTCTTAAAACTTATACACTTTATGTTGACCCTGGCTCTGGACACTTTTTGGTCTCCCTACACCTTTGATGGTTATTACACGAGAATTTTCTCAGTGACTAGTTCGGAAACAAGACCTTTATGCTTCAAATCATCCATAAAAAGTCTAGGAGAAAGGGTAATCATCCCTTCCTTCCTTCATCCAAGGAGTAAAGTCCATCACCCATATAATTAACACCTTAGATCAAGAAGTGATCCACCCTATGGAATGTGCCGCCATCTAGCACTAGAGATAAGTAATCATAATGGTGTACGAAAATAATCACATCACCCTTAAATACCCTAGAAGAGTGCAAAATTTCCAATAGCTTGTCCTAGGTTTGAAATATATTTGACAGACTAGTGAGGCCATTCTCACTATAATTCAACAAATGTAGTCCAGGATCCATACCTAAAAAGTTCAATGAGTATACATCAACACCACCCTTTATCACACCTTGAATTTTGTCATTTGTTCCATCATATAGGTATGATGAATCCCAATAAGCATATATTAATGTTCATCACTTAGTGAATAAGCCATTCAAGAATTGGAAGTGATGGTTTTGTCTACTCAAAATTTGCCTTGGCTTGCCATGACCGATAAATAAAAAGAATTTGCATCTTTTATGATTGAATTTTAGGTACTACAATTGTTATTCTCTACGGAAGCATGAAGCTTATCATCTTCTTCTGGACTCCAGGCTAGTGTATTCACTCTTTTGTGGTGTGCTCCAAGTTCCATTCTTTAGATCCTATGTGTTAACTTACTTGTAGAAACCCTTTTCATTGCATTCAAGTCTCCTTGGTATACATATAGGATACAAAGGGTAAAATTACAACTCTAGTTTACCATACAATTACAATTAGGTCCTAGCCGATCAATAAATATGATACTAATATAATAATAGAATTGTAATGTGACAACCTATACAACTTAAGATGCCCCTCTCCTTTAAACAATTTTTTTCCTCAACACTTGATTAACTTTGGATGTTTCTACATGAATAAATTATCTTCCCATGTTGCTTATTCTATTGGAAAGTTCTTCTACTTTATGAGGTATTCAAAAATTACTCAATTTCGTAGTTGCTTGATCCTTGTGTCAAGGATTATTTCAGATTCTACTATCAATTTCCCTTCTTCATTAATCTCCGGTAGGGTCTTGTCGCCAATTAACTTTTTTGGGAAAGAAACATGGAAGACTTGATGTACACATGAAGATGGAAGAAACTCTAACTTGTAAGCCATACTTATAATCCTTTGCAACACCTTTTATGGACCATATTACTTGGGTGCAATTTATTGTCCTTCCTTTGCTACGTGAGGGGCATCTGTTTGTATGGTTGTAGCCTAAAAAATACCCAATCTCCCACCTCAAATTTCCTTTTACTACAATGTTGATCTGCTTGTTTTTTCATCTTATTTTGTGCTATAGCCAAGTTATCTTTCAATTGTTGGAGAACCTATTGTTGGTGATCTATGTGATCCTCCACTGCTTGAACCTTAACTTTATATTTCAAGGATGATGTGATTAAAGGAGGATGATTGCCATAACGTGCCATAAATTGCGACAGTTTTAATCAAGTATGGAAACATGTGTTGTACCACCATTCTGCTATGGGAAACCACTTAACCCATTGTATTTGTTTATCAGATGTAGAGTAACAAATATACCCTTCTAGGAATTTATTCATAATCTCATTTTTCCCATTAGATTGAGGATGGTAAGAGGAGATATGAGCTACCTGAGTGCCCAAACAAGAAAATATTTCCTTTAAAAAATTACCAATGAAAATTGTATCTCTATTGCTTACAATAATGTTGGGGATTCCATGCAACTTCTAATCATTTCCATGAGTGTCGCAACTATTGTACTTGCTTTAAAAGGATGAGAAAGAGAGTGGAAATGGGAATACTCTATGAATCAATCCACTACTACCATGATGACAATGTTTCGTTTTGACTTTGGTAGACCTGTGATAAAATCCATTGAGACCTCTTCCCAATGTTGGCTTGGTATGGCTAATTGCTTGAAAAGAACTAGTGTCTGGATTGTCTCTCCTTTGTTTCGTTGGAAAACCAAACAATCTTCCATAAAATTTTGGACATAAGTTTTAAGACCTTCCCAAAAAAATCCTTCTTGATCCTATGGTGAGTTTTCAAGAACCTTGAACGTCCTCCTATAGAAGAAGTGTACAATTCCAAAAGGACCTTCTGTTTGATTTGAGGATTCTTACATAAATATAGGCAATCCTTGTAAAATAATGAATCACTCTTCCACACAAATTTCTTGTAGTTGTTGGAATATCTTGCATACGTCTTTATCCTATTTCCATTATGTCCTTGCTTCTTCCACCCGATCAAACTACATGATGGAAATAACACATAGTAAGCCCTCTATATAATATTCCTTTTTTGAAATTGCATCTGCCACCACATTCTGTTTTCCTTTTTTGTAGATAATTTCTAATGTATATCCTATTATATTTATAACCCATTTTTTTCTCTTCTAAAGATAATCATTGTTCTGAGGTGTACTTAAGACTGTCATGATATGTTCTTACCTTTAAGTGTCTTCCTATTAGGTAAGGGTTCCATTTCTTAATTACATGTAGAGTGGCCAACATTTTCTTTTCATAAATTGGTTTGAGTAGTGTGGCCTTCCTTCTTGCAATAAAACTGCACCAATACCATGCCCTAAGGCATCACATTCCACAATAAATGTTTTTGTGAAGTTAGTCGTGGCTAATACATGATTTTTACACATAACCACTTTAAGTTTGTCAAAAGCTTTGGTTTCTACTTGAGTCCAAGAGAATGCCTCTTTTTCAATAACCTTGTTAGAGGTTCCGCTATTTGACTATTATTCTTAACGAAATCATGGTAGGATCTTTTCAATCTTGAAAATCCTCTAAGATTCTTCAAGGTTTTAGGAATTGGAAATTCCATTATAGGATTAATTTTTCTAGGGCCCACTTTGACACCTTCATTAGATACAATATGACCCAAACATTCCATTTCCTAAACATTAAAGGCACACTTAATAGCCTTGGCATATAGTTGGCACTCCTTCAATAGTTTTAGGACCCTACCAACATGTTGTACATGCACTTCCAAAGATTTTCTATATATTAGCATATCATCAAAAAATACTAGCACAAATATCTAGCTTTGAAAATTATGTGGAAGGTGCATTGATAGGGCTTAATGGAATCACCAAAAAATCATAATTACCTACTTGTGTTATGAAGGTTGTTTTTGGAATGTCTTCTTTCCTCATTCTGATTTGATGATATCCAGAATGGAGATCCAATTTGGTAAAGGAAATTGCTCCCTATAATTCATATAATAATTCATTAATGGTGGGAATATGAAATTTAGCTTTCATGGTCATCTTATTGAGATCTTTATAATTTGGTCACCACTGGTATAGAGAAAGCACTTTTTCTAGGTTGAATGATGCCTGCATCTAACATTTCTTGAACCATATTTTTTATCTAGATCTCTCTTTTTCACATGAGTACATGTAGGGTCTAATGTTATGTGGGACACTTCTTGGTTGTAAGTGAATAATATGGTCATGATATTGAGTAGGTGGAATACCTTTAGTCATCTCTCCAAATGCCTTGGAATTATTGTCAATAACTTGTCGGAGATCCACTGGAATGGAGGGTATAGTGTCTTGAACATATAGTTAGCACAATTGTACAATTACTCCATGGTGTCCCTAGTTTAGCAATTTTGTAATTCTGTTAGAGCTTATCACTATAGAGATTTTCCCTAGAATATCTATGACATAAATTTTATATCCTTTTAAAGAGAATTTCTTGAAAAGTTCCTGAAAATTAAGAGCTACTATGCCCAATGATTATATCCATTTGACCCCTAGTACAACATCAACACCACCCATTTGGATTGCAATCCTTGGACTATCCAATAAATACTCCCCCACAATAATCTTAATACTATGGCACTTACCTAGACAATTTATGGTACCTCCATATGCAATCATTAATTGAAATTCTGGTGTTGGATATACGAAGCATTTGAGAAGTTTGGCGGGTTCGCAATTAATGAAGTTATGGGTACTACTAGAATCAATCAACAATGTTACCTTTTTATTTTTGATATATCCTTCTATCCTGAGAGTTTGAGGAGTTCTAATGCAGACCAATGCATGGAAAGATATGGTTGGATTAGTATCTTCTAGATATACCCTTTGAGAATGTTCTAGTTTTGGATCTTCTTCCTCTTCACAACCTATGTATAATAATTTATTCTCACTACACTTATTCCCCTTACTGTACTTGCTTCCACAATTGAAACATATTCCCTTTGATCATATTTCCTCTACTTGTTGAGGTGTCAACCTTGTTGGTTAAGTGAGGTTGGGGAAGGAAACAATTATTTATCTATAGGTGTTAGTAGAATCCCTTGTAGTAGCCATTATTTTACTGTAACACATATTTCATTAAATTTGGAAAAAAACTATTACAAGGACCTCATCCACATTGAGTTTTTTTGTAACTCTCTAAATATATATTCTATTAAATCTAGAAAAATTAACTCAAAGAACTATTCCATTAAATTTGGAAGAATTAATCTAGTGAACTATTTCCTCCATTAATGTTTTTTAATTAGTTCAAGTAAAACTTTAGTATTCAAGCATTCAAAAGGAAATATTAAATATCAATTAGAACTAGATGGGCAGGACATAAATCATGACGAATCTATGAATATCACTAATTTTCTAAATGTTAAGATCTTTGAGACATTAAAATATATTATATAGGAATAATCCAATGAAGTTGCACACATAATTGCATACTATAATACTGCAAGAAATTTGTTGTCTATATTTGAGGTGACTGAAGTAGTAGAAAGATTTCTACTATCAAATTATGTTTTATAGGAAAATAAGATAGCGCAAATGGAAGGTAAAACATGAGGACTTCATCAGCATTGAGTTATTTGTAAATAACCATATTAGGTTAAGATAAGATAACATAAAAACACTTTTAGTAATGTCTTGAAACCAACAAGTGACCATGAACAATGTCAAACATGGGACTGCTAAGTACAACAGTATCAATACACAATAGGAGTGTGAAAGCAACTATTATAAGTAATCAATCAGAGCTAAAGTCATATTAGTAATAATGTTTGATAGCCAACTATGATATTATAGTTGTATATAATAGACCAAACTCAACGTTTGAATTTGATGCCCGACCACTCCAAGTTCCCCCTTTCCCACAACCTTGAGGTGTGTCATTGATGATCAAACTGTGGTGTTGCGAGGATCTCATAAGTGGAGGGAGGGTGCCTCATTTGCATTGTCTAAGTTGAAAAATGTCTACTAGAATATTAGTAATATGTTTTTGTGTTAAATTTCCTACCTCTTAGGGACTTAAATAGGAAGCAAAAGGGATGAAGTGATCATTCAATAGTGGTGTTCGATGGTGGAGGTGGTCTAAGAAAGAAGATATGAGCCTGAATCCTAAATATTTTGTGTATATTAATGTTAGGCATCGTTAATTTGGGTATTTAAAGAAGGTTGGGTTCCATTCATCTATCTCCACTCAAAGCCAAGTTCATCAACTAAGAGTGCTTAAATGAAGATTCAAGCCAATCCATTATGATGGGCAATGTCATGAACTGAAATAAACAAGTGGCCTCTAAGAACCAACTAACCTAGACAAGTGAGCATTGGAGGCAACTAGGTCTTCAAAGAATGGTACATAAGGAAGCATGGGACTATCAATCTCTCATTGTCAACATTTTTGATTTTCCAAAACCAATACATTGATGTAATAGTGCCAACCAATCATAGAAAAAAACATGTTTGAGCATTACTTTCACCAAGAGGAGAAAATGATTATGAATTTTAAATGTATTGGATAAGAGATAGATGTTGAAACACATTTTTCATGGATTTTAGTCGAACTTTGTATATGTCCCCATGTTCATTGATTATTAATGATTTAAAGTAACTACAAATAAACTATCAATTAAGATATTGATATTCAAGGTTAAGTGTGTATTAAAATTCATCCATCTATGACACATGATTCTCACATGTATCATGATTAATCCAACCTCTGTTATGCCTTCATATGAGGCCATTATTGAAGTTATGTATTTAGGAGAGAGACCTTGGAGAGATAAGCATTGACACGCATCATTTATTCCTCGGGACCACGAGGTTAGAATATTAGAATGTAACTACTAAACCAAGGTCAATGGAGTGGTATGGGATCAGTATCGCTACATCACAAGTGTATGTGGAAGGAAACATGGAAATCATTTCACCAACCTGTTACAGCGTATTTTGCCACCTTGTGAGCATTTATACTCTTTGGCCTCTGTTATTCATTTGACTGACTCAAAACCACTTTTTGTCCTCCAGGATTCCTTGTTCCCCTATTTTTGTTCCTGTATGCTAGCTGCTTGACTGCAACTCGCGCATACATAGGTTGTGCCACTATAGCGCGTGTACATCAAGTTAAATGGTAAATAATAGTAAAGACTCTATTTTCTTACTCCAAAAAGAGGCCATGGTGACCTTTGGCCCTCCATGTATCCCGAAACGACTCGATTCGACCTTTCACCTACCTTTGGAGGGTTATATATTGAGCTCTTATGGTACATGGAAGGAGGAGAAAGGGAGAGCATCGAAACTCTATTGGATTTTTTCCATAGCTTGAGTCTACATCCATTGATCCTAGTTGTTGTGAACCCTTTATGTTCACCTACCAAACTCTTCCCTATTTTGATTTTTCCATTGCATAGGAGATTGAAGTGGTGGAGACAAAAGTGGAGGGACCTAGTTCTCGTTTCAGATGAGTTGCCGGCAAGAGGTTGTATCATGTAATTCTTGTTTATATTAATAGAAATACTCATTTTCTCATCCAATTGATGTTGTGAATGGTTTGTTATCATTGGTTACATTTGCTTATTATATCATGGACTATGCTATTGGTTATGCTAACATCTTTCATATATTATATGCACTTGCTTGTGTTTATTGTTGAGACTAAGCTGCAGGTTCAAGTGTAGAGATTTGAAAGCTCAACGGGGATCTACATCAAACGTTCGGTTGAAGGTTGGTCTTTTATTCCACATATTAGCATTTACATTTATATAGCATGCATTGGGATTTGAGTTGATTTCTGGTAGTCATCTATCTTTTGTGGTCTACCCCAAGCCATAGGAAGTTTTTCTCTGTAACACAACCATCCCCATTAATATCTCCAAGACCTCAGGCATGGTAGAAAATGTATTTATCGGTGCAAATTGTCCACCAAAATAAATAACAATATATACTGCAATATTCAAATAATATATATACATTTTCACTTAGTCCTATGAATAAGGCCTGGGAATAGACCCTATTATTGTCGTACATGAGATTAAGACATATCCTAATGATAAGCTAGTTTGACATAAATTAAGACCAGTGAACCCTAGGAAAGTTGTTGCTACAAAAGCAGAAGTAGAGAAACTTCTCTGGGAAAACTTCATTTATCGTGTCCCTTTAACTAAATGGGTGTCCAATTTGGTACCCGTGGATAAGAAACAAAGGAATATTAGAGTTTGTACTGATTTTCAAGACCTGAAATTAGCATGTCCTAAGGATAATTATCCTACCCCACTCATTGATCGAATTATCGATGAATGTGTTTTCTTTATACAATCATATTAAAATCCGACCTGAAGATAAACACAAAACCAATTTTGTATGCCCTTGGGGGGCCTTTGCATATAGGAAGATGTCGTTTGGCTTAAAGAATGTCGAAGAAACTTTCCAATGTGTTATGTATTATGCTTTTCATGACATTAAGAAAATTGTAGAGGCCTATCTAGATGACCTTACAGGAAAGTATGGGAAGAGGGTGGATCATCCCAACACCTTAGGGATATCTGTTATAGATGCCATTATTATAGGATTATCCTTAATCCTCATAAATGAATTTTTTTATGTCACATTGGGTCGATTACTGGGTTCTATTATTTTGAAGGATGGGATAATGGTATATCCAATCAAGTTGAGTCAATAGTACAATTTCCTCCCCCTTGTAACTTGCATTGGTTACAAATCCTTCAAGGGAAGGCCAATTTCTTGCAACAATTCATTGCTAATTATGCTGAAATCACAAAATATTCCTTAAGAACCAATTCAAGAAGCTCCAGGCCGAATCAATATCTTCATCATCCAAGTCGAAGGCAGCTGCTACCGCAGCTCAGCCTTCTTCCTAATTTCTCTTTGTTTTGCTCAGTGCGACCTGGCATATCTCCGGTTTGGGGGAATGTTGGTGTCCATTTTGTCATTATTTTTTATTATCAAATCTACTCTGAATGGCGTTAATTTCATTATTTTTGATATAATAAGTTATTCTTTCTGCCATTCATCCCGTCAAATAGACCAGGTATGCATGTATTCGTTTATCATATGAATTTTGGTCAAATCTCGTTATATCATGATTTATTAATGATTAAATTAACAATTCCAGTCATGCATGGAATTTAGTTTTGATTTACAGGCTGCGATTTCTCAAACGACCTTCCATTCAAACTACATGTTTATATTGCCAATGTTCAGTCGTGTCCATCTCGTCATTCAGCCTTGCATTTAGCCTGCGAAATCCACGGTTGGCATGTTTCGGGCCATTAAAGACAAGATCGGGCACGTGGGTTATGTTTTCCACGCAAGGGTCACAGCTGGTGAGCTTTCGTTCTGGAAGATTCATCCCCAAGCCTACTAAACTCGAAAGCACACCATGCTTCCACATCAACACTCTACACACCAGTTCTCTCGTTCGTTCAGCCTAAAATCACGCATGCCCATTCATGCAGGTGTTCTGGAAGACTTCGCCCGTCCATGCTCAGCCTGCCAACACAACGTTTCTCCCACGTCAATGCTCCATCAGCCCTCTCCTCCGTTTGTTCAGTTCGCCAACACATTATCTCTTTGCCCACGTCAAGGGAAGATCGACGTTGCAGCTGCCTCGTGAAGGAATCGGCCCCGTGAAGTCTGGTGTATGCTCCTTGTGTTGTCAGGCATCACTTAAAGAAGCCAGTTACAGCCATAAACACCTCTGTTATTAGAGAGGTCGACTATGTCGACCTTCTCATCCATTTGCAAATGTATAAATAGACGCTTTACATAGAAGAATAGAGTCAGTATGTTAGAAGTTAGTCGGTAGACAAAGACAGAGTTAGAGTTAGAGACTATCAAGAGAAGATAGCAGACATTTTGTAATCTTCTCAAGTTAATGGAAGTTCCAGTTTGTTGAAGTTATGAGTAACTAATCAGTTTAGTTTTCCATCTCTGATTGTTGCGAAGGGCCCCTCATCAACTGGAGGTTTTGTCTTTGTTTTCTGTATTTTCTTTTCTGCAAATAATTAGTTCATTTTCCTATATATGTAATTAATTTTGTTTTCCTGTACATGATATTTATTTCTTCTCTGTAATTTATATTGTGCTGCTAACATAGTTTGTGTTTACAGAATTAGCAAATCGTCGACCAAAAGTATAGTTTTGATAGTTTCATTTCAATCTTTGGTAATTAGATAGTTTGTTTTCTAATCTCTTGCAATTAGATAGGATTTAGTTAGTTGTTGTTTCCAGCTTAGTTTATAATTAGAATTAGTTTCATTAGCTTCTTCTCTGTAGCTGCAGGTTAATTCTATCTCTCATCTCAATCTTGCTTTAGTATAGAATAGGAATAGTTTATCTCTCCAACAATGATTAGAATAGGTTGCTTTCTATTATCTTAGCTTCTCAACAAGTCTTCTCACTGATTTCTCTGCATTGTAGGTTCATCTGCATTCGCCAGCTAACGTTAAGATCATCAAAACTCTCATTTTCCTTAGTTTAATTCGTTTTTCCTCCATTCGGACTGTCATTCGGACTGTCGTTCAGACTGTCATTCGGATTGTTGTTCGGATTTTCACTCTTTCTGCACTGTTTTATGCTTATTTGAATTCAGTTTCTTAGTTTTCTTAACTGTAATATTTCCTGCTCTTAGTTAGTATTCTTAATCGTAATTAGGCCCTTGTTTTACATTCTATAAAGTTTTAATTAAAGTCTTGTTATCATTCTTAGTTTGCTTTAACTGTCTTTTAAATTATATCTTTCATACTTAATTTGCTAATATGTTGTTGTTTCAGAACTTATCAGTCTTATTCCTAGTCTAGTTTATAACATACTCTTAAGACTTAGTTAGAGTAGAGTTAATAATTTCATTTTTCAAGTATTTTAGTTTTGATCATTTCCTTCATTAAGATTCAGATCAGTTTCTTATTTAGATAAATAATGAAGATGTTCATGGAATAGAATTTGGATTCAGAAATTAATATCTTTATCAAGTTTTCTACTTGCTTCTATATAAATATCTTTATCAAGTTTTCTACTTGCTTCCAAATCAAGTTCAGCAGTAAATATCTTTATTAAGTTTTCTACTTGCTTCTAGTTTTCTACTTGCTTCTAGTTTTCTACTCATGGATAGTAGATAGATCATAATGTTTAAAGTTAATTGTAATTGGTCTCTTTGTAGTTTACATCTCTTTGTTGAAGTTAGATTAGATTTACTTCCATTTTGTTTTGTTATTACATTTGAAATCCATTATGATACATTCACTCCATTTCCTGTTACTTGGGAATAGATGTTTTTCTTGAATTAGTTGGTGAAATTATTTAATAGTTTGTAATTTGTTTCGATCAGCATAGCTCTCTGCTTATGTAATTTATCATTAAATTAATCCATTTCATAGATAGGTCTCTAATTTATTTACAGTTGTTTTCTAATTCTAAGATAGAATTTGAAATTGTATAGTTTCCATTTTCATAGTTCATAGTTGCTTTTCAATCAGTTTCTATTATTCAATTATAAGATAGAGTAGTATGATTTGATACTATTCTAGTTTATTTGCTTAACTAAGTTTGATTTAATTATTTTTATTGTTTTTTTTAAGTTTGACTCGGTTTTTCATTTTGAAAGATCTTTCGATCTTTTCTTTATTAAATATTTTTAAGGTCTGACAAGCCGAAAATCTTAGGTGCCATTCTACCTTAGCATATACTTTGCCTCAACTCTAAGATTATCAACCCCGGTCGATAATTAAATATTAAGTGTTTTCTTTGAGATAGCTCACACACCCAACAAAGGAATAACATATTTCAATAATGCATGCAAAGAGGCTCAAGAGCTTGAAAAATACTTGAAAAGGTATCCTTTAGACTGTTTCTCTCATTTTGTTTCATATGATGTTGAAACTGTTGAAGAAGAACTAAATGCTTCACAAATTGTTCAATTAAACACACAAATTGTTCAATTAAACACACAAATTAATGATTTGTACAATGAAGTCCTGTCCATTAAAAAGGAAAGAAATATTAAAAAAGCTTTACATGATTTGAAACAAATAGTTTTTGCATCTAAAAAACAATCTTCCTCATACACAAAAGAAAAATTAGTTACAAATTTTGATCCTACTCTTTCTCTTTCAAATGGATGTGAGTACGATGAATGCTACACATTTTCCCTTCATTGTTTGGAATCTCAATCTGAAACTATTGAAGAAAATCTTAATCCTAATACTTCGAATCTATGTAATGAACAATTTGGTCAATCAAATTTTGAACATTTGTCTTTTTTTCAATTTGATCATAATGACCCAACTATCAATGAAAATGAAGACTTTGAGAATTATGAAGAGGATTTTTCATCCATCTCTAATGATTTTTAAAGTCCTTCTTTTCTAAATGATATTCATTATTCTTCATTTAATCAAACGATGGATCTTAGAATAAAAAGTTTTGAAGATGCTAATTACACTTCAGATTTTGAAGAACATGTTGATTCTACTCATTTTACGAGATCTTAAAATTCTTTTTCTTCGTCCTTCAATTTTGATTGTTATGAACAAAATGAGAATCATAAGTCTTTAGAGGATGAGTTGGCTGAAATTGAGATCGAATTTCAAAATATTTGTTTCAAATATACTTTTCTATAAATCAAATTTTAAATGAAAAGTCATTTTGATCAAATGCTTTGAAATCAAATAAATATGATGCACTTGACAAGAATGAATATCTAAAGGAATATTAAGAAGACAAAGTTGATCATTCACAAGATTCAAATTCCGATATTTTCTTTCAATACAATAACGATGATATATTGCTAAAGAAAATATTCTCCACTCTCCATTTTAATGAAATTCTTTTGAATCATGATCTTAATAATTTCCAACCCACTTTTTATGATTCAATTTATTTATGGTTGGAACAATCATTTTTTAACCGTTTTCCATGTCATTTTCATTTCTTTGTAAATAAGAAGCTTAGTTTAGTTTTTCCAATTTTTGGATCTCAATTTTTAAGGTTTTTATTGCTGATGCATCACTTGTTTTTTCTTGCAGGTTTAAATTTATTTAATTGGTTCCATTAGAAATTCGATTATACTTAGTTTTTGTTTACTTTTAGAATAGTGTAGGAGTAGGTGTATAATACATTAGTTTTGTTCATTTCTTTAGTAACTAGATTACTCTTTTGGTTTTCTTCAATAAAATATTTGCGACGACAAGCCAAGTCAAAGTTGGAAACAACGTGTTTTGAGATGCATTCAGGGAAGTATTTTTATCATTTTTCACTTTCTATTATTTATGCTCTCGCTCATTATTTTTTCAAGGCATTCATGATTGAATTATGTCTTTAGTTTTAAATCATAATGATCTTGTCATGAAATGTTTTGAATTAATTATTTTTCAAGTTTTAAGAGCAAGAACATTTTGACATGAGACGTAGTAATTAAAATTAGAACATCTTCATGTCACGCGAATATTGATCCTTCCTGGATATGCACTAGAAAAAAAAGGGGGGTTTTATATATTTTGTTGCTGCAAATTGAACACAATTTAGTTTAGTTTCTTTCTGTACATAATCTTTAATAAAGGAGGCCTCATTGTCCTAAACAATTTTATGTGACAAATATCAATGTTGATCATAATTCTTCAACTGAAAGGCAATAAATTTATTTTAAGAGTTTTATTATAATCAATTCAATTTACCGATTCAATACATTTCCATATATGAATTGATATAGTTACTCTCTTTACAATAAAAAATTCCTTCGATTTTACAAACACAACAAACAAATCTTTCTTTTTCGCGTAAGGCAATTTGTTAAGGCCTATTTTTGCAATTATTTTACATTTTAGTTTTCTAAATAAAAGACTTCAATTGGCTCGATATCTCACGTGGTGAATAATACTATCAATCAAAGATTATTTTCTACTACGAAAACTTAAACACATATTCTTCCACATGATTTGTTAGTCAACCTCGTTTGCTTTAGTTTTATTTTGATTAGATTGCTTTTCATTTCATTTTCAATTTGTTTTATTAGGCTTGGATTTTCTTATTTTGATAATCATTTGAATTTGGGTGAAAGGTTGAAATGTTAATTATCGAAAATTGATTCCAATTATTCTAGCATTCTTTATTTTGAATCATGTTTTATTTATCAAACCTTTTCAAAAAATTCATTGATAGGGGATTGTTGATCCTTAGTTAATGAGACTATGGGACATGTTAGTGATTCCAATAAAAGAAGTTTTGTATGTGAAGGAATATTTTCAAGGTGATTTTCAAGAAGAGACTATCCCTTTCCCCGTGGTGGACCACTTTCCAAGTTTTACCTTAATATATAAACTTAGTTGCATTGATTATCTTTCTCCTTTTAATTATCGCAAATCAATATGCAAAGCTATATTAACTAATTTCTGCATTATGTTCTAATTGGATCCTTCTTTAGGAGCAAATGAGTGAGACTTGCGTTGTTATCATCTCAAACCTCTTGACGCCATCCCGCTCTCTTTAGGAGTATAGTCGCTTCCCCGTCCATTAAGTAATCTCTTATGAGATTAATATTAAACATAGCCCAATCCTTTTCTTTAACATATCTGGGACTAAGTTGGGAAACAAGAGGTCTTATCATAAGCCGACCTGCTCATCGTCATGCCTTCTTATGTACTGACTTTATCAATATCTGGTCACCAAGCTAGGATACTGGCTTGTAGCCACAAAACGGTTACAATATGGGGGGTCTCATAATGAGCCAGCCCGCTCATTATCTATAAGTTGGTGTGAATGACACTGTCACAATCTGATTACCAAGTCAAGACAGTGGTTTCCAGCTTCTTTCCAAGGATGCAAAATATTTAACATGGATTGATAAGCTTTGTATATTTAAATAGTGGATGGGATAAAAGAAACTTATTGGGTTAAAAGGTAACTCTATCGAGGATATAGATGCTTGTTGGCAGCAGGTCCATGCCTGTGGTATTAGAGGTAAAACATTAAGATATCATCTTCTTGTCATCACAAATTGCTCATTTAGAGCATGTTTTAATGGAGAACATATTTCATTGGAACTCTAATCAATTAGTATTTTCCTTTGCATTCCAACCGATAGTTAGAAGGATATCATTAAAATCAATTGCAGCTGAGTAGATCTATAAAAGGTTGACTTGTTAATGTGGTGCACATGTTTTAGGGAAAGCTTTCTTCTTGTTAAGAGCCTCATATTTCATCTCCTTATACATGTACAACTCCTATTTTTTCAAGGCAGAGATAACTGCTTCGTCCCAGCGTGTCGCCATTTATTGTAGATACAATAGATCTCATGTTTTCAATAAAACATGGGAGCCCCCAATTTTATATGCAAAGGTAATGATTAAATTCCTTAGTCATTTTGAGGTTTTTCATCCTACTTTTCATGCTTTGATGTCCTTGTCATGATTTGATTTAGTTAATAAATTTCTCTTTGAGATTTCATTCATTGTTTGTGTGTTTTTGTGAGTTGTGGAAATAGTTAATTTTCTCTTAAAATTTGTTCCTTCCGCAACTCGCAACCCGCAACCCACAACCCACAATGCGGATTGCGGGAACACATTTTAAATTAATTTTGCACTTTGCGAACCCACAACCCACAACCCACAATGCGGATTGCAGGAACACATTTTAAATTAATTTTGCGCTTTGCGAACCCATAATTGCGGATTGCAGATTGCGGGAACTTCTTATTTGATAATGTTTAGAGTTGCGATCCCGCATCTCGCAATTGCGGATTGCGGATTGCGGGATGAATGTACATATTTGCAAGAATAAAACTTTCGCATGTTTAATCTTGACCACCGATTTGTCTTGATCCTACGGATGAGACTACACTGCGTGATTTGAATAATTATTTGGATTGTTTCCATTCTTATTGATTTCTAGTTTGTAATTGATTTTTTTTTACCCATTTGAGTTGGTTCCATAATCTCGGTGGTTAACTTACCACGTTGTCTTTCACATTCCCCACCTGGATTTAGTCTTCACTGCAATTATTCGAGATGATGGCTGGTTATTAGCTTCGTTTTGGGATTTTGATTGATCTTATGGTTTTTTCTCTCATGATTTTAGATATTGCATTAGTTTGATATTTGATCTTGATGGGGTTTTATTCTCACTTTTGCATGTCTAGAATCATAATATAAATATTGTAAATAATCAAATTCTTTGGGTTTGTTTGCTTATATTAGTTTAACATTTTTAATGTTTAGTTTAAGCTTATTGAAATCTTTTAAATATTCATGATTATGCTTTGACTTTCATTAACTTAATTTGTGTATTTTATTAAATCCATATATTAAATTTATACACAATTTGATGTTATGAAAATTAAAAGAACACATGTTTTAATTTGTTTAGGTTCTAATTTCTCTAATTTCTATGAGATTTGGTTTTATGATTATTTGGAAATTAGTGGGATTAAAATTCAACATTCACGAATGTGGAATTAGTTTGATCATGGATAAGTATTTTATTTTCAATAAGCTAATTTGATTTTGAATATATAACTTCTATTTTTTCATTTTGCAATTTAAAAGGATTTTCATTTATTATTGTGCAAAATAAAATATTATTATTCTTTTCTTGGTTTTTTATTCTTGGAAAATGATTATGTTAGAAAAACCTATTTATGGAATTCATTAACTCTCCTATATTATAGGAGTGATTCTTCTCTTATATACTTTCCAACATTTATTTTCTTAAGAATTAACTTGTAAATAGCTTCATTTTTTACTTCTAAGTTTTATGTTTTAATGATATTTTTTCAATAATGGATTCTAGTTTACTTTGTAAATATTTCTAGATTTTTCTTAATCTTTTATCCATTGTTAGTTCCTTACTTCATTCAATACTTCAAAAATAAATAAATAAATTTACATTTTTCCAAGCTTTCGATCATTTTTATGCATTTTTGCCAATTGCCAAAATTGTATTTTTGCTCAAATTTCAACATTTCCGCAATCCGCAATTGCGGGTTGCGGAAACATTGTTTTTGGTTGTTAAATTTGTATATTTCCACAACCCACAATCTGCAAAGGCGGAATGCGGATTGCGGAATTTGGGGTTTTTCTTATTTCAAATTAATGTTCCTGCAACCCGTAATCGGCAATTGCGGGATGCAGAAACTTTGGTTTTATTTTTTAGATTTTTGACATTCCTGCAATCGGCAGAATGCGGAAATGCGAGTGGAATGCGGATTGCGGAAATCACTTTTTTACATTTCCATTCCCGCATTTTTCCGTACCCTAAGTTTATCTTAAGTTATATTTTAATTTAATTTCGAGTCCGTAATTTTCGGTAATTTCATTTTTTTTACTTAGGGTTTTAATTTGGTTTTAATTTTTGGTTTTTCGAGATTTTGATTTGTTTAAATGAATTTTTTTAAATTCAAAATTTCCTTTCGGCATTTGATTTCCGATTTTGTTGGCAATATTGTTTTTGGATTTTTGTTTTGGTTATATTCATTTGGAAAAATAATTAATATGGATAATAGATTTAATTCTTAAGATCAATGGCCATAATTCACCCAAACAAAGAAATCAACGGTTGCTAAGCCTTAACTTCCAAGAGCAATATCTTGAGATTTATAAGTCAAAATCAAGCCCATGATAGCTCATTGGAAAGCTGGAAGGATGAGGAACGATTTGGGAAGATTAATTTTTCCATTTGAATAGATTAAACACCCCGAAAATCTGCTTGAACAGTCAATTTCGGATTTGCATAAGATTTGTTCATTTTCATTATTTTTTATTTGCAAATGAATTGTTACTTGTTTTAGATTTATGTCATTAGCTTTGGAATTGTGTTTTAATTTCTCTTTTGAATTGTACAGGTGTGGATTTGGATTTGGAGGAATCAAATTGAAGAATTACATCTCGAATTTGGATTGATTAAAACGTGTCAAGTGGAAATCAATGATCTTTGGACGCGATTTCTAGAGTGATGAAGATGAATCTGGAAAATATGAGACATGGGTTTTGTGCAGAATATGCCCAATTAGTTTTCCAATGAGAAGAATCCACAGAAAGTTCTTCATTTGGGAGATCTGACTGGTTTTCCAAAACGGAATTTCTTAGATTTTTCTCATGAATGGATTTGTTAAATGGAACAACTCAGCTAGTTAGCTCAATAATTCAGGAAACTGATCTTATCTTCTCCTGTCATTTGTTTTGTATAAATACCTACCTTCTATGATTTGAGAGGGGGGGAAGCGCTCGACAAAGCTGGAAAAGATTTCTCTTTCAAAGCTCTGTAATTTTCTGACTTTCAATTGTTTAAAGATAGAGGATAGGAGACGTTGTTGCCAAGGAGGAAAAATCAGCATAAGAGACTGGAGACACTCTGTTTGATGCTAAGCTTGTAATTTCTTACAGACTTTCCATTATATAGTAAAGTTATTTTCAGATCTTCTTTTGTCTATTGATCAAGTTTCTTTGATGAATGTTGATTTTAACTCCAGATTGCTTATGAATGTTGTCAAATCTTTTGCAATTTATTAAACACAATGATCTATAGTTCTGGTTTATCTTTGCTAATGATCTGTGTGTTCATGATGTTTGAAAGAGTTTATTTAATTAAAATAATATTTATTTCTGCAAATGGTTTCATAGTAAAGTGTAATTGATGTTAATTTTTTAATTAATATATCAGTTACAGGTTGATCTTGAATGCATGTAACTCTCAATCTGTTGTTGATTAATTTTAATTGATTAATAGTAATGTGGGCAGATAAGTAATTGACCTTTTAACATTTCTATTAAGTTGATAAATGTACTTATCTATTTCTACATCAAGTTGACCTGCACATACACAAGCCACCTTCTTAGAATAGTTCTAACTTAGCTTAGATTTCCTTCTAGGTAGATCTGTTGTTTTGCAGACATATAATATCTTATTTTCTTTCATAGGAAGACTGATCCTTTTGGATCAGAACTCACTGACTCAAAGAGTGCCAGCGGAGGCCGAATATCCATGGGTGTTAACCACACCAAACAGCTTGAGGATAGGATAATACTTGCGTAGGATTAACTGAAGCCTTTGGTTGGGTTTTCATCCCCTGTTGTTTTCCTTGGACACCAATCCATCACCTGCGCAACCGAGGCATCAACAAGAAGTTATCAGTTTCACTCTGAAATGGATCGGTGTAAATTTCAAAGTCTGCCGAAATGTTCGCTGACAAAAAAATAAATTCTCTGAAACTTTCACAGCACGAATTAGATCGGCGTAAAGTCAAAAAGACGTTGAAATGCATCAATGCCAAAGGGAAACAAATACCAAAACCAGATTGGCATAAAAGGGGAAAAGACGTTGAAACGCATCAATGTCAAAGTGAAGAGACGCTGAAACTTTCATTTCGCAAAAGGGATCTGCATAAATTTGAAAGAGACGTCGAAACGAATCGCTGCCAACAGAAAATTGGGCCGACGCAAGTCGCTATCAAATAGAAAATGCTCCGATACAATTTTTCCCAAAACGGTTAAAGGGCCCATTTTGCATGAACACCTAAATGCATTAAATGCTAGGTCTGCCAAGTTATATGTATAAGTTTTTTTAACCCTGTTTACAAACATTTACAATGGCATTATGGAGCACTCACGGATGCTAAAGGAACCCCATTGGTTTTTTCTTTCAACCATTCGCACACTGTCAGGTAGGTACCTCCCATTCCTTGGTACATGCTTTGGAGATGTCTTTTATGATTCCATTTATTGTTTCTATCTTTTTTCCCTAGGGTTAAAACAACGTTAAGCCCCACCGTGTCTATATATTATTGTTGTGAAAAGGTTTTCTACCCATATTTATTTAAGCAGGTGGAGATTGGTCGGCCATTGGTTGGTTAGTCTCCATGCTTATGGTGTACCCTAGTTCAAATGATAAGCCCCGACTCATTTCGAAAATGTAGGCATATTGGTAGCAAATAAGTAGACAAACCAGGAAAAACCCGAAAACCTAGGTGAACCTCGCCTCCTTGGTCTAGATAAAGGTTAAGATGCAAGAATAGAAAAATTAAGTAAATTTTCAAGGTCGAGAAGGGTAATTTTGACCAGGGTATCATAGGGTAAAATTTCAATACAGAGCTTCAAACCTCACTGGGGATGGGTAACCGTAAGTTGTCGCGCTCTAGAGTTTTTCAACTCTTGGACCTTTTTAAATACCTTTAGAATGAGTGGCAGGGGTCATTAGGCCAGATATAGATGTAACTGTGACCAACAGTGTGAAAAAGTGAGGTATCAAGATGGACATTTTTGTTAGAATGTAGACTAGATGAATTGTTCATCGCCCTCGTCATTGGAATTTTGGTCGATCCCTCACTTTTCCCTTATCCAATAAAATTTCATTGGGATGTTGGAAATCCAAATACATCAGTTATCCTGCTAAATTAATGGACAATAGTGTTCAAACTGGTAGCTAGTATAACATAGAAAATTTTGGGAGACAACAACCAAGTGGTGATAGCATAATTCCAATGGTAAAATAATAACAGCATTTCAGAAAACCGAACATATCCAGCCTTAAGCGAAGAATTTTTTTTATGTTAGAACACCAAGATTAGTAACATTGATTTTGGGAATACTCATGAAAAAATATTCAAAACCAAACACAGTTGACATCATGGAAGTATGAATCTCCTAAATTTTGGTTTCTTGTAAATAATATTGATGAATTATAACTCTGTATATGGCTTGAAATTAGTTGCTTTAACATGGAATTATTCTTATACATTGACTATGTACTTTTCGTAGGACTCAAAGATGCAAAAGAGAGCTACCAAGCGAAAGCCGAAAGTAGCAGAATCAGATTCTGACATTGAAATTGTTACAGAAACTCCCATGGAGATGTTATTTGAAGACACCAAAGCAGTGATGGGGATCATACCCAAGTATAAATGGGGTGAACTATACCACATCATCCGAGATATGAATGTGCCAGATGCACTCATTGAGGAGATGATGGTATATCAAAATATCAAAAGGTCCGGTCTCCATAAAGCTACCACCTGACCAGATATTTTCCCATGCTCTGAAGTCATTGGATGGATTCTACCTCATGTGGACGTCGGCACAAGGATCATAGTTGGGGCAGGTGGGGAAGGATTTGCTTCATTCCAAACCAGTCATATTGCTGCAGCATATAAGTTACCCTCTCCCAAATTCATTTTGACAGATGAATGGATAAGAGGAGTCAACATATATCACTTTGAGTACGCCAAGAAGATGTTGATTCCAGGAAAGCAACTAAGACAAAGGGCAAGTGGGGAACATGGCAGCCAAAATCTAAAGACACCATTCAGAATCATATCCTTAATGTTGAGAAGAATATTCGGCAGAGTGAATGGTAATATCTATAAGCTCAGTTGGGTGCCCCTCATGTATCAAATCACCTCCCACAGTACCATATTCAATTGGGAGGACATTATATCAGAAAGTATGGTGTCAACAATAGCAGCAACCCAAGGAGGGATCACCCATAAGAAGGTTGAGTTCTATACGTCTTCCTACCGGATTGACTGTATCCTGGTTAGACACCCATTCCCTAAGATGGGGTGTTTTTGGATCCATAATGAGACCCCAATTTATGTGGCTTACCAAATCACATGGGCTCACAAGTATGCAAGCTATTACAAGCTCATCTGTGAAGAATTCATCATCCCTCTGTATTGGAAAATATTTAATGAAGAACCTAATTGTTTGTCAGATAACGCCATGGCTATTATCAGTGAGTATGGGGATTTTTACTTCACCCCGGAAGGTACTTATATCAGGATGTATGGACGTACCAAGGCCCCGTCACTAATGTCGAAGTATGTAACTGATTATATGGTGCACAAAGAGGCAGTAAGACAAGTCTTCATCAACAGAGTAGGTAATTTTTTGAATGAACATAAGAAATCCTCCTATCCACCATTTCCCTTTGTCATTGGGGCGTATAAATTCCCCAAGTTGAAAGAAGCAGAAGATTTTACAAAATACTTAGAGGCATTTCATTTTGGGGAAAAGATCTTTGTAAGGAATGATAAACTACAGAAGGCCGCCCAACATTGTGCGTCATGCAAAATTCACTTTGAATACACAGACCACTTCCTTACGGATGAGGAAGTGTATCAGAGGGTGAATAACATGACAGATTTAAATAAACATTTTGGTCTGAAGAGTGGCGTAGGCCCTAGTCATGTTATGGATACTTCCAAAGAATTCGAATTGCAGAAGTCAAGAGAAGAAGTAGAAAGGCTGCAAGCAGAGGAAGCAGAAAGACAACGATTAGAGGAAGCAGAAAGACAGAGAAGAGAATAAGAATATAAAAGAAAAGAAGAAGAATCAAGAAAAGAGAAAGAAGAGCAAGAATCAGCAGAGAAAACACCAGAGTTGGAAAAGCAAAGGGAAGAAGAAGACAGGATCAAGAAAGTTGTGGAAGAAAAAGAAGTCCAAGATGGAGATTTAAATCTCCAATACATGGACATAGACCCACCAGATGTGTTTGGAATCACACTTACAGGTGGACATCTCTCGTTTGTCGAACTCAGGCTCACTCCTTTCACTCCATCAAAGAAACACTCAATAGTAAAGCTAGATACGGTAGTCTTTGACTCCTAAAGGAAGACAATAATAAGGAGAACAGAGAAAAGACGTAAAATGGGCACACAGCCAGATGTGGTGACCATTCAAGAAAGCACCATAGTGGAACGCACCCATAAAGATCCCAAGTTCACGGCATCATTAAATATAACATCTTCTCAAGCAAGTGTTGACAGTGTTGATAAGATTATGAATGACCTAGAATGCAACAAGGAAAAAATGCTAAAGCTGAAAGACAACCTAGTAAAAGCGAGAGGTGAAGGGATAGAATTGAAAAGAAAACATGATGCAGTAATAGCTGAAAAAAGAATAGATTACTGTCTGATTATCGAAATCTAGAGAACGAAAATGATGTTTTGAACGTAGAGCTTGTAATTATGGAAGGTGAAAGAAGTTATTTATACTCTCGCATTAAGGAATTGGAAGGAAAAGAAATGATTTCAAATCAACAAGTGGAAGCTGTGCAATCTCAGATGGACGAGCTGGTCAAAGAGAAGGAATATCTATTGGAACAGTTCAATGTGTCTCATAATCAAAAGCAAGATATGACTCCTTTTCATAAGCAGGCATGTAAGGTATAGGAACAAATCTGTTGCTCACGGGAATTATTAATTGAAGAAATTTATAAAATGAAACAGATGATAGATAGGATGAAAGAGATCTCTACATATGCTTTGTCAATGAGACAAAAGTTAGTCGATACTTATAAAAAGCTGAAAAGGGTGATGGCCTGGAAGGGAGAACATCCATATTTCCCTGATCATCTACCAAACAAGACAGTTGTTGAACTCAAGCTGGATATAACACTCCTTGAAAGTTGCAGGAGGGCTTCTAGGTGTTGGAATATTCTCACCATCATTTTTATATTTGCATGCATGCATACTGCATGCATCCAATCATCAGTGTGGTAGTCTCTCCAGCACCTAGAGCTTATTTTCATCCCCTTGGAGCCTATTTTTAGCCCTTATTATCCCTCCTACCTACCTAGTGTGCCTTATTTTCCTCACCTGGATGACAAATGCACCCTACTACACACTCTTGGATTCCAACAGTTAGTTATTGCATTGATTGCACAATTTATGCATTGATTTCTTAGTTTAACTGCTTGTAGCTTCCAGTTGTCTATATCGGAGTGCCACTTGACTACTAACAATCTCTCATGCGCCCACCTTGGAGTCTCCTTCCTTAGATTAGTGCCACATGCATCAGTTAGACTCATTTGACTGACATTTGACTATTTGTGACTACTACCACTGATTGGGTGATGTCTCCAATGCTGTCCAAGCCACACATTGAAGAGAATTCGAATGAACTTAGGTGTATTCGAATTCATTTGATTGCATTGAGTTATTATTCAGTTTCACAGTTCCAACTTACAGCTGATGTATGATTATATTGCAGATTTCACCATTTCTGAGTTTATGAGTGAATATTGATTCAATTCTTCTTCTTCTTCTCTGCAATTCTTGAGTGAGATTAGTGCGATTTACTCTAGCTGTGTGATCTATCCTGTAAAATATCACACCAGGAAAATGCATGTAGAAATACCAAAATCCATCACAAAGTGTGAGGAATTTAATACATGAGAAATTTCATATCGCAATGACTCCAGATATGTACGAGTTGCCCACAAAGGATTAGCGCTTAATGGAATTGAAAAATGGATTAAAAGAATATCTAGAATATATCATGAAATTAGATGTGTTAAATGAAGAAGACCTCAACCAGTACATTAGATAGGCGTCTATAGATGCTTATTTCATGGAAGAAAGCCACAAAGCTGCTACTGAAGGAGTGATAAGTGTGGAAAAGGAATTATCCATTCATGAAGTGTCTTTAAAATTATTAGAGATTGTACAAAGTAATATCATATTTCAGGAGACATATTTGTGGGATAATTGTATTTCCAACCTGGAGGACCCACCAGAAAGTTAAATTTTAATTGTAATTAATTACTTTGATGTGCAAACACAAAAGGACAAATTTTGGCAATCCCCAGGGCAGGGGTAGCTGAAGTGATTAGTCATGTAGAGACAAACTCTATTGTAATATAAATATAAGGGGAGGGATACTAGAGAGAAGAATTTTGCTATCATAATAGAGGCTAGACACATTTTGTAAGAGAATTATTTTTCTGCTAATGAGAAGGACCTGTTTGCTAGGAAAAGCTTGCATAGAATTTTTGCATGGAATGTGTTGGATAACAAACCGGAACTATTTCCTCTTATATTCATAACTCATGTTGTGAGATATTTCTAACTTGGTTGAACTATTTCAATGGTGATGAATGATTTTACTTTTCTATGCAAATGTTTTCTGTGGTAACAGAGTAATAAATCGATTTAGTTGTGATCAAATCTATCTTTGTATTTTTTTCTGTTGTGATTGTGCATACTTTATCTTAATGGCTATCTGTTAGATTTGTATAAAAATTATAATATTATTACTCTCATTTAAACTCGCTCCTTGCAAGGATAGATTAGTTAGTTTAGAATAGGGTTAGTGAATTGATAAGGTAGAAGTGATAAGATGAGAGGTAAGAACCTGCGCATCACTTGTGAGGCTTTTGCCTGTCAGTTCTAGGTTAGATGCATTAGTTAGATTAGAAGCACTTGCATATTCATACTTTAAACATAAAAAAATATAAATGGCGGGTTGGACCGAAACCGGTACAAATATTCAATAAACATACCTACGGTAGACGGATCGTTAACCGGATGGATTCCCCACACCAAACAGTGAATGATCTAATTGGGATTATTCATCGAGGAGAATCCCTATTGTCGATGCTAGAATTTTACAGGCATCAACACCACTGAAATACAACCTTGCATCTGGAAACTCCTTAATAGCTGGAAGTTGTCTAGCCCACCATCTGAGGTACTCATCTCCAAAAGAATTAGTTGTTGACCCTTTCCAAACGATGCAATACAGTAGTCCATCAGGTCATTTGTGTCTCTCGTGGAGGATAGGGTGGAAATGAAACTTGTGGGCTTAGTAAAGGAATCCTCTCAAAGAAAAATGATACTAGAATGCTTACATAGCCAAACCTAGTGGCAATGAAACTTGTGGGATTAGTAAAGGAATCCTCTCAAAGAAAAATGCTACTAGAATTATTCCATAGCCAAACCTATTTTTCTTCTTGATCCTGCAATCGGTAAGTTGACTCTTCATACTATCCAACAAATGGGTGCACCAGTCAAACAGTGTTGGCCTCAAGCAGTCCGGCCCAATGGACATGAAATTCCTTGAAGCTAGGTGTGATGATATAGAACCTGTCACTCTAGTAATTGTGGTCAATATTAATTTTAAAGGGAAACTTGCAATACTCGATATGGGCATTGAAGTACCTAAATTTTGTGTCCCTGCTACACAGTAAGTGTTCACATAATCTTGGATCGATACAGCATCCTCCCTTCAATCTTGAAGGTTCATTGATGCTCCTATTTTAATAAAATATATGTCACCCACAATGAGCTCTAACATTTCCCCTTTAATAATGAATACACCTAAGTCTGGATACCAGTAGCAAATGAGCATTTGAAGTAATTCCTTTTGGGATCTCATATTAGGAACACGGAAAAACTTGAGCAACCTGCACTAATGGAGAGCATCTAGAGTCAAAGGATATCCTAGAGATTCACATTGAAGGTCTTCATTTTCACGCTCTACCCACACAATAGGAATCACTACAAGGATAGAAAGAAAGGGTGAGAGATATGAAGATACCTGAAACAGACATAAGTTCAAATGGTAACCCGATGACCCTATAATCAACAATTGAAGAACTAGGGCACATTTAAAGCTACAAGAGGTAAAATGATGGTAAGTGAGTCATTTATTTATATCAAAATTCTTAACTACTTCTGTACACTTTTTAACCCAAGCTTGACAATTCTCATTTAACACTAATGCCATGTTTCCCTAGTGTTCGACTTAATTGGACAGGAAGATGAGAGTGAAGGTTTATCTTATTCATATGATGGTTTGTTTAAAAAGGTTTGTGTCCCTAAACTGGCATATAGGGTAGGTCATCTACACCATGCATTATTTGCACCAACCTCACCTTTATGTTCACAACTTAGGATCACAACACATGGAGGTTTGAAATTATCCCTTTGTTCTTAGAAAATTCATAACTCTCCATGTTAGATCTTACCAACTCATGGGTACCTTACTTAGAACCTTGTTGTCTTATGGTGCCCATGCTGAAGTTTGTGTTAGGATCAAGAGTCCCTAAGTATACCCCCCATGTCATCGAGATGAATCCTCATGACCCTCTCTAACTCTTATTCTAGCCATTTTCCTAGAGGACTCTCAAACTTTTTGCATTTTTTGATATTGCATTTGCATACAATTGCTTGCACATTTGAGTCTAATACCCGTTGTAGTTTTCCTTTAGTCACTTATTGTCAATGCATTCTCCTAAGAACACTTTCCTTTGTTACCTATTGCAATCACATTTTGCTACCTTGATCATAAAAGGCATGTCTCAAGGGCGTCCACATCCTACACATCCCTTTTTTGCATTTTTTTTGCATAGGTATTTTCCGTGTGCTTGGAACGTAGTTGCACACCCATGCGATGCTCGTCCTCTTCATTGTACTATATCAATCTTTTTTTTTCTTTTTTTTCGGGATTTATAATATTAAAAAGACAAAAACATTAAATATTCCAAAATCAAAAAGAGGGGAGGGAAAGATCTCAAATATCTATTTGTATAGTGGAAGCAAGTCAAGTCATCCTTGAGCAAAGCAACAGTCTTGAGTCTCTCAACAAGTTGGGTTCTATTTTTTGGCCTTAGCTTTTGAACCTTCATCTCAAAGTTATTACTCCTCTAGTTGGTTACTCTTCCAATCATATGGAGAATCTGACAATGTCTACTACATTGCAGATTTGTATCGTTTTTCCATTTGTGTCAAAATATTCCCAAGTCACTACAGTGTCCTGCTCAATGTTCAAGTATATAGCCAATGTCATCCATTATGTAGTTTCCTTTAACTCATGTATACATTAATGACTGATAATCAAATAATATCCATCATGTTCATCTTCATCTCATCTATTCACATGGGTGGGATTCATACCTATAGGAGGTTTGGATAGAAGACCTTGGGCCAACAATAGCATCATTGAGAGACCAATACCATTGGGAGAACCATTACTCAGATCAATTATACATTTTTATCCTAATGCATGATGAGACATTGATCCACTATGTATTATTTTATGGATATGATCTCCAGATTGACATAGATCCACAGTGTCTATCTATTTGTGGCTATGATCTTCTAACTGGAATGGATCCACCATGTATCTTCTTCGTGGCCATGACCCACTTATATATATCACAAGGATCCATTGTGTATTCTTTTGTAGCCATGATTACTACATTAATTTATGTCATGGATCTACAATGTATAATATTTGGTGGCCATGTTTTATTACTTTTAGCATGGGTATCTTCATACTAAGGAAAATATTGTGTGAAACCTATTTTACGTTTTAGGTACCTTGATGGAACTAAGAATCTTGGAATATCGATCATGTTTCTCTGCATTTCACTCCACATTTGGTTATAATGTATTTCGGCCATCTTGTTCCCTTCTTACCTCACACTTTAGGGGGCATCTGTTATAGATCAAATCGACACTTCTTGATCTATGACGACAACTCAAAAGACGACATTCAAAGTGTCATTGTACGTTCACAAAAAAGGACATTTATGGATGGAAGAGCCTATGATTTGACTCTTATTTGGTGTCCCTAAGCATTAGAATTGAAACCCCATCTCACTCCCATTCATTTTGAAGAGTTTCAACCTTAAAAAGAGCAATCCACGCCCTTCTAGCTCATTGGGAGCGAATTCCCCAATAATTCACATCCTGCTAGTTCATTGGGCATGAATCATTCACACTCTGTTGGAGTGAATGTATAAAAAACTAACAGTTCCCATCTTTCACACTTACAAGAAGCGAATCATTTCCATTTTTCCTATGAATAAAGTGTGAATTCCCTCAAAAAATCATAAATAAATAAATAAAAATTCATAAATGAGGGAAGTTAGGAGGTTATGCAAACTAGCTTGCTCAGTTGTAACTCCTCCAACCACTTGGTAACCATCCTCAACTTCTTCCTTTAATAATAAAAAATGAATGGAATGGACCAATAGGGGGAGACACCCAAGATAGTAAAGTCATGTTGGAGGAATCACTCGTTGTCATGCCCATTTTTCCCTTTCATTAGTAACCATTGCTTTTGAACCCTTGTATCCCTGCATACTAAAACTACTGCCCTTAAGTAGTTTCTCCCTTTTATGTGTTCAGTGGATTGGAGTGGAATTGTGGGAGTGCATGAGCAGGAGATACTGGAATCTTCATGTTTGTTAAGGTGTCGGAGTAGAGAAGACATATATATTGTACTTTATTTCATTGTTTCAATAGAGATTTGACATATTTCCCTTCCCCAAATTTTGAATGAATTTAGTAATTGATATTTGTCATAACGAAATAGTTGTCTTTCATATTGAAGTTGATTAGTAATTGTATGTTCTTTTCATTCTTAAATTCAGTAATATTATTTTATTTTGTCAAATTGGTTTGAGGAAGGTTTCTTTCCTCTATTTGTTTTACATGTTGAGGGTTGGGAAATCAAGAGAAGATTTGGAAAGAAGAAGGAGCAACTTGGATCAACCATCATAAAAAGGTGCACAAAATTTATTCTTCCCATATCTCATCAATTTAGATTTTCTTATTATTAGTTTGTATATGGTCGTATGCCTGAGTATGAGTATTTTATGCTTTCCAATAGAGCCTTGTATTTAAATCTCCTTTTATTCAGAATGTTGGTAATATCACCCTAATCGTGGGATTAATTTCCATACAACAAGGAGACAAGCCTAATTTCCCTTGTAAGCTTTGCAAGGAATATCACCTTACTCACATGTTCCCTGTTATTTCGTAGGTACAAAGAGTGTGGTCCATGTTCAAAGGATCATTTTCTCATGAGTTGTCTATAATTTCCCAACATCATGTTCAACCTTTGGTTGATAAAGTGGTCAAACCAATGCAACCTTGGAGACTAACAAGATTCAAGTGGTCAAATCGATGCAATCTTTAGTCAACCCCACTCTTCCTTTGGAGAATGATGTGGCTATCGCTCAAGTATTCCTCACTACCCATTCAGAAATTTCTAGACAAGGGGGCACTCCATTCGCTATGAATATGCCCACAAGGATTTAGGATTGTTTCCTTTTATTGGAATGGTCTAGTTGTGTTATACACCAAATTGTAAAACTTAACACCATTCTTAAGTGTCACACTTTGTCACCATGGAAGTGTGTTTGTTTTGCTCCCTTGGAATGGTAAGAAGGGTGATTTAGTGATTGGTCCACTCCCTAATCATGTTTGGGATTCAAATCCATGAGTTGGAGGTCGAAACCCAATCCCTAAACCATGATTTATGCCTCTTTGTGAGGATTAACACCCCCTCTACCTTATCTAGGGAGTGTTGAACTCTAGAGGCTAGTCCTGGGGGAGAGTTGATCTCCCATATCAATTCTTTTTAGTTAGTTATAAGGGGTTGTTGATCTTGGTCTAATGGGTCAAACATGGATGTAGGATCTAGATTTGTATCAGAACCTTCCCTTCGAATCCTCTCTCCTTTCCATTCCAAGTATCCTAATCCTCCATGATCCACCATATCCTCCCTTGATCCATTCTATTCTCCATGGAGGTTGTACCTCCAAATCCTATAAATTGAATTCATTCCATGGGAGGATAAAAAAGAGGGTAGTAAGCTTGAAGGCATCAAACGTATGGTTGTGTGACTCTCAAGGGGCTAGAGTGAAAGCTTGGAAGGAGCTACGATAGGATCAAGATGATGGATGTAAGTGATTCTCTATTGCTTTCCAATTAATATTAAACTTGGCCTATTTCTCCCATATTTGTCTTTTTCATGACGTTTATGTCTATATTGTTGCATTCAAAATAGATAAATCCATTAGTATGCTTAACAATATCTTGTAGGAAGAAAGAATGTTTTGTCTCTGTTATTGTAGGTCTCTCTAGCATTTGGACTTTGGACATTAGGCTCAAAGGTTGGAGCAGTTAGGACAACCATCCGGAAAGAGGTAGGTTATCTATCATTCATATGTTCTTCCATTATTTCTTTATTGTGTACAATTAGGGTAGATCTCGGAGAAAGTTAGTCACCACTTGTTAGTCTTTGTATTGGATCAGAGAAGTATTGGTCCAAGAGAAGTTTCACCTGTCCGCAAGGGGGATTTTCTACCACAAGTTGGGCCTTTCCTTCCTTCTTCTTCACCCTTATAGATAAGGGTTGAAGTAAAAAACAATAATGTTTATCGATGTATTATATATGAAGGAGCCTCGGTTAGTATCTTATATGCATATCTTGGAGAGGTGTGGGTTCTCCCAACCTCATGTCGGCTATCAATCGACCATTGGATTTTGATAGAAGACCTAGTGAGCCTTTGGGGTTCCTTCCTCGGTTCTCTATTACATTAAGCTCAAAGGTTGGAGTAGCTAGGACAACCGATCCAGAAAGATGTAAGTTATATATCATTTCTTTGTTCTTCCATTCTTTCTTTATTTTGTGCATTTAGGGTAGATCTAGGAGAAATTTAGTCACCACTTGTTAGTCTTTGTCTTGGATCAAAGAAGTATTGGTCCAAGAGAAGTTTCACCTGTCCACGGGGGGAATTTTCTACCACAAGTTGGGCCTTGCCTCCTTCTTCTTCACCCTACTAGATAAGGGTTGAAGTCGAAAACAATAATGTTTATTGATGAATTATAGATGAAGGAGCCTTAGTTAGTATCTTATATGCATATCTTGGAGAGGTGTGGATTCTCCCAACCATTCAAATGAACCAAAATTGTTATTTTGGTTTGAAATTGAAGACTTGAATTCAGAATTGCTCAAGGTAAAAATGCCATATCTATTGTTCAAGGATTGATTTGGTATGGAGATGTTATGATCATATTTATTGATTGAATCTACAGTTATTTCTCTCTCAAGTGTTGAAATCTCGATAGGTACTTCAAGGGAATCAGGTTCTGAACAAACCTCAACTTCAACAAAAGGAAAATTGTGAAATGAAATTAATCCCAATTCAAGGTTAATGGCATTTAAAGCAGGGTCAATGAATTGTGAACTAATTTTCATGTTCAAAACAAAGTTGATCAGAATGAATATTTGATGCATGATATTCAATAGAATTTGAATTACGATCTCCCTCAAAGGTTTCTGATGTAGATTCAAAACAATAGGAAACTGAAGTAAGGCATTCCTCATACATAGGTATTCTAGGAGAAAGAAAATCATGTTCAACTTTATGAAATGCATTTACAAGTAAGCTTTGATTTTCATGCAAACATATTGGTGTGATATGCATGGGTGTAGTTTTTTTTCTAATGCATAATTGATTTATTGCTTTGATTATGTAAAGACATAAGTTCATTATGCAAAATTTTAAGTTGGCCTTCCAACCTAGAAATTTTAGATTCCACGGATTTATTATTTTCATCTTTTGTATTATCAAGAAATAGAGGAGATAAAGGGTCAAAGGAACACCTCTCAGTATCCTTCTCAAGAGCTTGTGCCTCCTCACATGCTTCATGAAAATCGATTATACATTTTCGCAAAATAAACATAGCCATAATTATGGGTAAAGCACTCACATACCATCCATGAAGAACTTCACATGTAAGTTTATGGTTTTTTTTTAGTCGATGATAAGTTTTTTGAAAGCGTGTTTTAAAATTGCGTATGTACTCACCATCTTCAACCTGTAATTTCAGCCAATTCTTGATATATATGTCATCCACATTATAAATATCATAAGCATTTTAAAATATATTTTTAAAATCAAACCAACCATGAATCGTGCTAATGGGAAAAAATCATAGTAGTATGAAGCCTTACCTTCAAAAGTAAAGGGGAAAAGCATGCATACTATATCTTTATGTGTAATATCAAGCAAGAGTAATACATATTCATATTTTCTAATATGTTCACAAGTTGTGGTATTCCCTTCACCGTTAAACTTCAGCAATAGAAAAACTACCTTTCTTGGGAGTTCATGCAATGGACCTTGCAGGATCAATGAGGTGTTGGACCCCCATGCAAGGATTTGAGGCAGAGTCATAAATTAAAATGTGGAAATGAAATGCAGCTCTACTATAGTGAAACTTTTCGAAGTGGCCCTCCTTCTAGCGCCATTTGTTCACGGGCAAAACTACATGCTCGCCAACCTAAAGGAAATAATCCAATCCAAGGGTTTTCTATGTCGCCAACCATTTGGTGTGACTATTTCTGATGGGATTATGCTAGCCTGGTTGTCAATAATGGGATTTTCTCCTGGAAAGGAGACTTTTGAGAATGCTTAAATAAATTTTAAAAGCAGTTTTTATCTAAGATGCAAATATAATTTTAATCTAGGATGCATACATTTTTCTGGTTTATAAACATAGATGTGATTTACACTAATGTAGCCCTATATAACTAATTCTAACCAAACATTATTGTTAGAATGATTACAAAGAAGTAATTCACTACTAGAAGGTAAAAAGATATATCCTTTATTCTTTCAGCATGAATTACATTACAGTATTTATTCCAACAACATAAATAAGAAGAAATTCCACAAACAACTCTTATTAGGATATATCCATGCAATCAACACAAACTTACTGAAGATCAGATACAAGACCATATAATTTATTATGGAAAACCAGGAAATAGTTCACTTAATCCATAATACATTAAGCACATGTACAGATACAAGCATTTTCTGGATAAAAAGTTATTAAAAATTACAATAAAAGCACCTCTTGTATCTACATATGATCAAATAGAAAAATTTAAATAAATTGTGCAAATAATTCACAATAAAGCATGCACAATAAGTTTGTATAATCCCTAGAAATGCAGAAAAATACAACCTTACTCTTAATGTGCGTGTTTCTCCAATAAGATCGAAGTTTTAACTTTATTATCTAAACTATGTAAAAATATACAATCTTAATTAGAAAGCTATGAACTTCTACTGAGGACTCTCACAGACCGGAATTTTTGATAGCAAGAAATTATACTGTGTTCATGAAACCCTAACACGCATTTGATACTCCTCTGTATAAAAATATACAATTCCAATTAGCTGCCTTCATGAAACCCTAACACGCATTTGATGGCATGGAATCCCTTTATTATCTGCATAGACTTTCAGATCCCGTGATTTAGTGTGATCTCGGCAAATCGTTGCTCTGTTAATATGCGGTTCCCATGTAATTGTTTTAATTGTGTGTCAACAGCTTCTCATAACATAATTCTTTGGCAACACAATTCTTTATCAGCGTTTTGATAATATCTTGCACAACGATCCAACAATAAAAAACCAAATCTCTGGATTCTTGCACCGTGGTGATGTGTTTCCGGCAGTTTAGGCAAGAAGGTAGCCTTTTACCATGGTTTTGATGACGTGGAAACACTCTTCTGCCACTTCATGTTTAATGTATTTTAATCACTATCAAGTGCTTATTTCATGATCTCGAGGATTGATTGACAGCAAACCCTAAACATTGAGTTCTGACTGAGTGATGCAATGTGGCAGATTAATTTGATGCAAATCTTGCATATATGTTAATGTGACGATCCAGTGAATCTGTGACATGATGGCTCAGTTCGTTTCTAGAAGCTATACAAGTGGAGACCAAAACACGTAGATAGTGTTTTTGGGCTTTTCTTGGACGGTGTTGACACATTGTAATTACAACCTCAAATCAATATCTAAAACAAGTGAAATTAGCAGCAAAGCTGCTTATACCTGCTTCTTAAATATGTTTTAATGCAATAGTTTATAAATGTTTTAATATAGTAATGTAATAGTTTAGAGATGTTTTAATATAGTAGTGTATGGGAATAATAGTAAAGAAAATTAAGATAATTTAAGAGATAAAGAGTATTATCCCCTTAAATATGTTTTAATGTAATAGTTTATAAATGTTTTAATATAGTAATGTAATAGTTTAGAGATGTTTTAATATAGTAGTTTATGGGAGTAATGGTAAAAAAAATTAAGATAATCTAAGAGATAAAGATTATGGAAAGAGTGCAAGGGCTTAGTTTTAAAAAAAAATGGAAGGTGGAGCCTATGGATTTTATTGGCAAATGGATAGAGGATAGAAGAATATGAAAGATGCATCTAAAAAGTTGGTTCATGTTCTATCAAATTTAAAAATGATCTATATGTTTAATTTAAATTTAGAAATGATCTAAATGAAAAAGAAATTGATAAACCTCATGTTTCAAGGTTAGACATAATTTGTATAATTTAGTTTAAGAAAAAAAAACATATTGGAAAGTCTATGTTCAGTTCCAAGAAAAAGAAATTAATAAACCTCATGTTCCAAAGTTAGACATGATTTGTGTGATTTAGTCTATAAAAAAATACATACTGGAAATAAAAAAATACATATTGGAAAGTTAATAAGCCTCATGTTTCAAGGTTACACAAGATTTGTATGATTTAGTTTAGGAAAAAAAAACTTGGGTGATAGAATAATTGGCAATAAACCTTAAGTAATAGGCTAATTAATTATCTTACTTTCAAATAAAGTATAGCAAAAGACAATACCAACTTTGAGTGATAGAATAACTCTTTGAGGATTATTAAAGTTTGCACTTGACAAAGGATTTAGGTCCTTACAGGTCTTTGGAGACTCAAGGGTTGTTGTGGACTCACCTATTAATAATGCCTCTTTACAAGTTGCTTTGTTGGATGAGTGGAGCTATAGACTCATAAGCTCATAGATTCCTGAACTATTGCATGTTTATAGGGAACAAAATTCTTTGATAGATACTCTATCTAAAAAGACTATTGGTTCGGATAAAGGAATTATATATTTTGAAGAATTCAAGGATTTCTCTTTGGGAGTAGTTATAAAGTTGATAGTATTATCTTTCTTAGTATTGTGCTTCTAGAACACTTTCTTTTAAAACTATTGGACTATAAATATACATGATTGTAATGGGTATTATAACTTTAATTTTTCATGAATATTAGGTTATACTATTGGACTATAAATATACATGATTGTAATGGGTGTTATAACTTTGATTTTTTATGAATATTAAGTTATAAGTTTTTTCTATAGAAAAATATTTCCTATTTCTTCTTCAAACATCCATAATATTTTAATAATCCATTTAAAACCATAAATAAACAAAACTCATTATAAATTTTAAAATATACATAATATTTTAATAATCCATTTAAAACCATAAATAAATAAAAGTCATAATAAATTTTAAAATATAAAATACTAGTACTAAATTTTAAAATATAAAATACTAGTAATAAATTTCAAAATATAAAATAACCGACCTTTAATTGTCAATTGTCATTTACCTCGAGGAAGAAGTTTTTTCGTGCCTATTTTGGATATAGAAAATATTTTATAAAAAACTATATAATTTTAAAACTTTGATTTTTTTTATAGGGAATTTTTTAAAAACTAATATATAAATAAAAAAATTTAATGTTATAATATTACCTAATTTTAAAATTTAAAACCTATTTTCAAAATTTAAAACTATTTTTTTTTATTAAAATACGTTTTAAACACAAATGTAGAAATGCAAAGAGTGAAATGTTACAACAAATTTCGTATATGCAAAAAATTTAGCATGTTAAATACTAAAACCTATATTCAAAACTATATATGATTCACGATATATAAAAGTGCTAACACAAAAATAATTTATATTTGCATTATTTATTTCCTGTGAAAACGTCACTGCTAAAACAAAAATAATTCATATTGCATGTTTGATTTACACTGGTTGAAAAACATGTTTACGGAGTGGTCAATCCATGTATTATCATATATTTGGATCGAGCCCGGGCAATCGCATCAAAATCTTTTACAACAATTTTCTCAATTATTAACTTCTTCGGGACATGGACTCAACTGAATATAATTCCTTCTACATAACTGAGCAAGACGAACTGAATTTAATGTAAACGTCAGGCACCTTGATTTAAATGGATGGTAGCAAATGGTTGGTAATAAATCTTTTAAAACTTAATTGTCCATTTGATGCATACAGAGTACGTAGCGGTCGAACCGTACAACAGATTGAATGCACCGTGGAAACAGCTTAACGTGATGACATGAGAAGTGAGAACAGCAGAAAGCATTAGTACTTAACTCTCATAACAAAATGCTTACTTAGTTTTTGTGGTTTGGTAACCATTGTATTTATGTTAATAAATGATGGTGGTACAGTGAAATGATAGATGATATAGATGTTTAATATTAAATAAGACATTCAAAATTATTAAATTATATTTTAAATATTTTTTAATTAAAATTATCTAATTATATCATGTCAATGATATTAATGATAATAATTTATAAGACACTTGGCAATATAATGTATTTTTTATTTTTTATTATTTTTAATTGATTTTTTATATGTGATAATTATTTTGCACACCACACCAAATTAGTCAAATCACTAACATTAACCAATAAAAAACAGAAAAATGTATTTTAAAAAATAAAAATAAAAAATATATTTTAAATTTTAAAAAATTTAAATTAATACAGAAATTTTACAAAACTTAAGTAAAACTTTAGGAAAAAGAAAAAACTAATTAAAGTCAAAGCTGTAAGCATACCAAGTGATTGTTATATAACCTGCCGGAAGCAGGGATAACAATCTCTATAACTGATGATTTCTCAGGTGACACACTCATCTATGTGGTTCAGGTTTCCATATTTGCGATTTGATGATGTAGTGGATTCTGGTGATCTCTTGATTTTATTTTGTTTGATCCAATGACATCGTGGCGGCCAAGGGTTTCTTATAGTTTCCATTTCCTGCGGACTGGCCGTGAAACAAACTCGGCGATTTCCTTTAGTAAATACTAATCTCCATCTTTCAATTTTGATCATTTGTCAGACCCAAAGCTATTACACAAATGCCAAAAATTTATATCTGATCCGTCTCTTTAGACCTCGGACATTAGAAGAGTTAGGCTTCTTTATCAACTCAAAAAACATTTAATATTTGCTATTATGTTTTGACTGTTCCGTTTTTTTTTTCTATTTTTGTTATTCATTCGAATTAGTTTAAATTAGTAGCATATTTCGAGTATGAATACGGATATGAATATGATTAGGTACAAAAGAATCCAATACGGATATGAATACGATTAGGTACGAAAAAATCCAATACAAATAAAATAAGGAAGTAAATTTCTTATATGAATAATAATTTTAATGAAATATACACAAATATATCATAAATGTACTTTTAAAATCATTGGTTTATTTCTCGACATATTATTTACAATCAAAATTACTATTTAAAAACAAAAATATAAAATTTCAATGAACTTGGATAGAGAGTGTAGGAGATAACAACTAGTTAGTAATAATTCTTTTTATAAGAAAGCATGAAATTGAATGTTAGTTATATTTTATAGTGATTAAATAATTAAAATGTGGCATTTAAAAATTGTTTTTCAAAATTGAATTTTCCAATGTATTAGTATTACGTCTACAAAACTAACTGCCCTCATAAAAACAACCCAACAATCACTGTCAACAATCAACGCCATCCATCTATAGGAGGAAGACAGCAGCTATATCCTGGAAGCATCTAATCCCAAATATTCAATCAAAGAAACAGTTTTGGATTTCAAGCCAAGCTTTTTTTAATAAAATATCAACATCAATATTTTGCTCTCTGTAAATATGATCAAATGATAAATTATTAAAAAAACCAAACAAATTCTTGATGGGCTTACTCCAATGTAATAAGGAAATAACTTAGGGATTACAGAGATTCGTGGCCCAATTAATGATCATGGAATCACCAAATCTTCAAAGATGAATATTCATCGTCCTGACAAGTTATAAGGCACCACAGAGCAAGCATCTCACCTTTAGTAATAGTACCTCGGCTTTAACACTTCGACAGAACTCCAATGACGTGGTGCATTCCGAAAACATCATGTATATGCGCTCTATTTGAAAGCTTGACTTCGATTCCATCTTATCGATCTGCATTTCCTTTCACGTGAAGGAAAAATAACAATTTAAAGAGTAATATTCGATTAAATCTCATGTGAAAGAAATATTAAAACCATCTCCTTTTTTTTTTTGGTCATTCGAAATACCAACGAGAATACCATAGTTCATATGCCATTTTATAAGCCTAGCATCTTTTAGGTAAAGTTTGGCTATAAATAATAACAAAATTATGAAAAATAAAGTTATAGTCTTAATAATAATAAAAGAACTTATAAAATCTAATTAAACCAGTATAGATTTATCTTAAACTCGTATCTATTAAGTATCGAGAGAGATCCAATTTCTTGAGGTGTATTTCTTTTTTAAAATTTAAACTAAAGAAATTTGATAGATCTGGGTTTAAGTTTTAAGTTTTTTATTTTATAATTGAACATCTATTTTTTAATTACTTTTCATAATATTTTATTTTATGAACCAACATGGACTTTTTAAAAATACTTTCCATAATTTTTTATTTTATGAGCCGACATGAATTTTTTTAATTATTTTGTTACATCACAAACGTTACAACATCTCTCCCATACTGAGATGTAGAGCACCTCATTTCACTCGATGCAATTAGATCTTATAAAAACATTTTGTGTTTCAAAGTTCTTGCTTTATAACCATATTGGTGTAACCCAAAATATACTTTAATGCATTTTCTCAATTGCAAAGACTCATTAAATTCATCTCCAAACAAAATAGAGTAAAGTTCCTTTTTTGTTTTTATCAAAAACAAGGGCTTCGTATTCATCTCCAAACAAAATAGAGTAAAGTAGAGTATTCAAATTGAGCAAAAAATAGATTTTGGATTCGATAGATGTCGGAAAGCATGCACAAGGAAAACCTTCAACCCGATATTGAAAACCCGTGGGGATGTCAGGATCGCAAACATAAGAAACAATCTTAGCAAACATACTCAATGTAACCAACCTAAAAAACGGATCTGAAAACAAATCATATGAAATTTAACAATGATTTCAGATCTATTTTACGTGGGAGAGCGAATTAAGCCTTTGAAACTAATATTTTTGAAGCAAATCAAACCATCTACCAATGAAAATTGAAAAATTAAATAAATTAAAGTGATTAATGACCAAATCGGGATTTTTTTTACAGGGGTCCCATTCTTTTTAAGGAAAAATGATGGGATCTGTTTTGGCTACAACATGACTTCAACTCATCATGCTCTGGGAACGAGATCTAGAGTTTTGGTAGTATCTTGGGGTTTGTAGTCATCAATGCCATGTTTCCTCACTTTTGGGTAGTGGGAATACATCAATGTCTCTTACTCGATAGATTCTCCAAGTGTTCAACTCCAAGACACATCTCCATAGTTGCTAGAATGTACTAGGTTGTCTCGCGTTTGTTAACAGTATGCATCAATGACCACAAATGAAACGTTAACCTCCATGTTCGACTTCAATTAATCTATTCACATGGGTAGGTTTGTACCTCTCGATGATTTGGATGGAATACCTTGGGCTAATAGTAACATCCTCACATTTTGTTATTGCCTGAGTTGTGCAAGACTGTACCAGACCTCATATGAGACTGGTAGCATTGGGAGAACCATTGCTCAGGTCAATTACATATTATTGTCCTTTCATGATTGAGACATAGATCCACTGTGTATTTATTTATGGCTATGATCTCCGCCACGATCTCCAAATCGACATAGATCCACTGTGTATCTATTTGTGGCTATGATCTCTTTATTGGCATGGATCCATTGTGTATCATCTTTATGGCCATGATCCACTTATATATATCATAGGGATTCGTTGTGTATTATTTCATGGCCATGATCACTACATCATTCATATATGTCATGGATCCGCAGTGTATACAATTTGGCGCTCATGTTCTATCATGTTTTAACATGGATATGCCCAACTTAGGGAAAATAATGCCTAACACCTATCTCTCTATTGCAGGTACTTTGCCGAAACTAAGAGTCTCAAACTCTCGACCTTGTATACTCTGCATCCCATTCCACCACTTATTATAATGTATTTCATCAATCATGTTCCCTTCTGACCTCACACATTACGGAGCACCTGTTATAGCTCAAATCATCACTACTTCATCTGTGACAACATTTCAAAAGACGACACTCAAGTGCAATTGTCCACTCACAAAAAGGAAACTTATGGATGGAAGAGCCTATGATTTGACACTCATTGATGGTCGTGATCATTGAAAGTGATACCTCAACACTTTCTCTTTGCATTTGGGATTTGCAACCACGTAAAAGGGAAAATATACACCTTTCACACTAGTAGGGCACAAATCATTCACATGCTCTTCTTGACAAAGGTGTGAACACGTCAACAACTACCCATTCGCACCTTACACACTGGCAAGAGAAGAATCATTCGCATGTTTCCTTTGTATAGGGTGTGAATTAGCCATAATTTTATGAAAAAATATAAAAATTCAAAATAAATAACTTATGGAAGTTTACAAACCGGTTTTCCCAGTTGCAACTCCCGAAACCACTTGGTAATCATTTCCAACTATTTCGTTCAAACTTAAAAGGGAAATGAAATGGACCAAAGGGGGACACCTTAACACCTAAGTTATCAAAAGAATGATGGAGTAACCCCTCTGTTGATGCCTCGGATATCGTAGCATCAATCAAAAAGGGATTCTCCCCGATAGATTATCCCAATTAGATTATCTACCGTTTGGTATAGGAAATCCGTCCGGTTAGCGGTTCCGGCAACCGTGGGTTTGGAGTTTTATTCCAATTATACCGGTTATGGCCCGATCCACCGTTCTTTTGATTTTATATGTTTTATAATGATATGCAAGTGCCTAGTCTAAGTTTAATCTAAATGCAAGACTGGAAAATAGATCTAAGTTTAAGACTGAAATAAATCTAACTATCCCTGCAAGGAGCGAATTTCAAGCATGAGCAATGAGTTGTAACAGTGATCTTAAAGAAAGAACAGATAGCCGTTAAATCTGAAAGAGAAAGCTACAGCAGAGATAAAAGATATCAGAAGATAGCTTCTAATTTAATATAAAACACATTCATTACTCATGAAACAGAGGATTCGTTTGCACAGAAAGGAGTAAAATCATTTGTTACAAAGAAATAATTCAGACAGCAAGAAAGATCTCACAGTAAAGTATGGAAGTCACCAGAATAATCCAATATACATCCATTCTTCATTCCCATGCAAAACGTCATCTCCAGGCTCTTAATAGAAGATTTTATTTTCTTAGAACATATACAAGGTAGCTCGTACAAGTCTGAAAATAATTCCCTGCCAAAAGTCTCTTTTCTATTCTTTCCTAACTTCTATTTATAATGTTACAATCATGCCCTTTGGGCTGCCACCTGGCCCTTTTACACTTGTCACCTACAGAAATTTTCTTCTATAACAGACAAAAATGTGACTCCTTCTCTTACAGAAATTATTTTAAAAAGGAAAAGGACAGCTGTCCCCTAACTTCCACGTTTTACACATATGAAAAGCCCAAAATACAAAAATACAAAATTAATGCTCTCAGCGCTTTTATTCCTGGGCATGCGCTTCAGTTGGAAGAGAAGCACTCGATCCAACTGTTGTTGTTGCTGCTGCTTTAGGAGAGGCACTCGAACCCACTGCTGCTGCTGCTGCTGCCTGGGAAGAAGGAATCGAGCCAGGTGGAGTTTCTGTCACTGCTGGGAAAGAGGAAATCGAGCTAGCTGCCACAGCTGTTGCTGCTGGGAGAGAAGAGTCTGGATTTGCTGTCACAGCTGCTACTTCTGCCTTCTTCTCCTCTTCTGCAATGTAGCTATATCATACACCAGTGTCCCTTATGACTACATTTGCGGAAGCAGGGAGCAAGATTTTCTGAGAAGTTACATTTTTCCTAAGCTCTGCTCCAATGCCTTAAATTTCTGTCACTGCAGCTTGATGCACTTCTTTAAGCAAATGGCTGTGGATTGATGACATTCCAATATAATGTTGGAGGTCATCAATTGCTAGGACATCAATTTTCTTCACATATTCAGTTTGGATGCCCAGTTCTTCCTTCAGTTCAGCCAAACGTTGTTCTTCACCTGGGAAATCATCGAGGGATTGCGGGAAACTCAATTTGCACCTGTCATGCACTCCCTGGATTCTTTGATACAGACCGTTAATCCTATCCATTGTCACTTGTACACTGGCCATTAGCTTACTGCCACAGTTTCTGCAGAAGTCCAAAAGGGCTATGTCTTCATTAAAACCCTCCACAGACTTGAATGGGAGATGTGTGGGGAAATCCACCTTTCCTTCTCGCCATTCTATCTGGCTCAGGATATTTGCCTTAACCCGAGTATGCTTAGCTTTAATCCTATGGGCCTCTGCGTTAACTTCTTTTAATCTGATCACCATGGCCTTGAGCTTGCAAACTTCTTTAGTGATTAGCTCCTGAGTGTCATGCATTTGCTTCAGGATGCTGCAGGACAGCTCATGGAAGGGAGACATGTCTATCGTTCTGCCCTCAGCCTGTTCTAATTGCTCGGTTAATGACAGCTTGTCTGCTTCTAGCTGGGACACTCTGGTTCCTGCATCGTTCTTTTCTGCTTCCACAATCATCATCAGGACTGATAGCTGCTCCTTTTCTTCTTCTAGCTGGTTATACTTGTCTAATAGCTCTTTATGCTCAGCAGACAGGCGATTATACCTGTTCACCACGAGATCCCTGTAGGCTTGCTCCTTAGCCATAGTATGTTGTAGCATACGAGCTCTCTTCTTTGTCAATTCATTTTCTCTAACTATATCACCTACATTGTTCAGTGATGCTTTTGCTGTCTCTACAGCGGCGAAGGCCATATCTAAGGGATCCTTATCTGTGTTCCGCATTACAGTGATCTCCCGGTGGGTAATGATATCCTCCTGGAAGAGTCTTTTGATCCTCTCTTCCGATTTAAGGACCATTGCCTTCCTCTTCTTATCATAGACAAACTCATCCCATCTGGACACGGTATGTTCTCCTGATGGAGTGTACGGGACGATTGGGATATCCATAATGTCTATTTCTACTTCCGCTGGTGGGGTCTGGGCTACCTGAGCTGGATCTGTTCCTACATTCTGGGTACCAGAGACACTTGCGTGTGATGGGTCCACCTCCACATTTTGAGAGCCAGAGACGTTCATTTGAGGTACATCTATTTCCATGTCCTGGGTGCCGGGGTCTCCTACTTAGGCATTTTCAACGGCTTTGAGTTCTTCTTCAGCTTTTTGCTCTATTTCAGCTCGTTGCCCTTTCTCTTCTTCTTCAGCTTTCTGTTGTCTTTCATCTTCAGCTTCCTTTTGCTGCTGGGCTTCCTCAGCCTCTTTCCGTAGCCTCTCACTTTCTGCTTCTTGCTGCAATCTGACAACTTCAACCTCTTGCAGCAACCTCGCTTCCTCAGCTTCCTGCTGTGCCTTTGCTTCCTCTTTTAACCTTTGTTCTTCTTGGGCTCGGGCATCATCAGCTTCTTTCTCCTTCTGCTGGCTAGTTTTCTGGGTCCTGGTAGAGTTAGAACTTGCTCCACTGCCTTGGCGAAAGGTTCGCAGCTCAGCCATGTTGCTGATGCCTCTGAATACTTCTTCCTCGGCATCATGATAGTGAGCGTACTCAAAATGAGCATAAATTTCTTTACAATGCTCGGCCACTTTTTCCCTTCCTGTCATTCCTATGGAAGATCACCTCACCGAAGTGGAAGGCTTTCAGCTCCTGAACAAACTCCTTGGCTGAGGCAACCCCTGAGAATTTGTATGCTCCTACGCAGAAGGGCAAAGGCGGGAAAGAAGCCTTATGCTGTTTGTTGAGCATTGCTCCAATTCCATCCAGGAAGATTTTTCTTACTGCCTCCTTAAGGACCACATAATCTGTAGCATATCTTGGCAAAATATATGGAGCTTTAGTCCCTCCAAACATTCTGAGGTAGGTGCCTTGCTCCGAGAAATAAAAATCTCCATAATTTTCAAGGACTTCCATGGCATTCTCCGACAGGAAGTTGGGCTCTTCCTTGAATAGCTGCTCATATAGGGGCATGATGAACCCCTCACAGATGAGCTTATAGCTGGGTTTGTAATTCTGAGCCCACAACATCCTGAAAGCGGTATAAACCGGGTTGTTGGCCTTATCCCATGTGCAGCCTAATTTGGGAGAAGATAACTTGGCCAAAACACAATCAATAAGATATGAGGACATGAAAAATTCTGCCTTCTTTAAGGCCAGTCCTTCTCTTGCAGCAACTACCATTGAGGCTAAACTGTCTGACAGGAGAGTGGCCCAGTCAAACACAGTTCCTTTAAATGCCACGAATTGGATGATGGGGACCCACTGAATCTTGTACACGGTGCCATCGGGCATGCCAAAGATTCTGCACAACATCAAGGCGATCAACCTGAAAGGAGGTCTCAGATTCTGGACGTCATATTCATCATTACCTTTCTTTCTCAAATGCTTGCCTGCGACTAGTAGTTTTTTGGCCATTTCAATGTTGTTCATCTGGCCCAGCCATTCATCAGTCAGAGATTGCTGGGGGCGGGGAAATTTATAGGCTGCGGCAAGATATGCGGGGTGGAATGAGGCGATGGCTATTTTCCCGTTGTCATTTATTACTCTTGCCTCCGCATCAGTGTGTTGGAGGATCCATCCGATTACTTCAGAACATGGGAACAGTTCAGGGCGGGTAGAATCCCTGGCTATGCCTGAAGTTCTGATATTGAGATAAATCTGCTCCTCTTCTAGCAACATATCCGGGATATTTTGGTCTCGGATCATCCTGTAGATGTCACCCCAGCGGATTTCTGGAGGAATACCGGTGGTGCACCTAGTATCCTGGAGTGTGGTCTTAGTTTTAAGTGGTGTAGGCTGTTTTTCTGTCATTTTAGCCTTCTTCCTACCACCTTTTGGCATTTTGACTTATCCCTGATAGCAACCAAATACAAGTCATTATAAAAATGTGCAACATACTGTGAGATTTTAACAAAGAGCATCGCCATTTTAATATGTCAATGAGATAAATAAAATGTGAAGCTGCATGTTGGGAAGCAAAATACACCATTTCAACATGAAACATAGTTCTGATATTTGGCTATCTTAAGGGGACACAGCTTAGAAAGTTCCCGAAAGGATAAGTATACGTCGAGGCAACAACCTGCTCTCGGTCTAACCCTAAGAGAGATGGTATCCTTCGTCATTGTGCTTTTAATGATTAGTGGCGGGCGAGTCTAGGGGCGAACAAGCCTATGACGAAATAAGGGGTTGCTTTCCCCACTTACAAACAGGTGAGTAAGGGGCCGCTTTCCATACTCAGGAACAGGCGAGGGCTTCGACCGCCATGGTTAGTTATGGCACTTTGACGAGGCTACGGTAGGCTGGGAAACTTGAACGACGCCGGGAATATGGCTGATGGAAAAGCTCGGGTGGCTATGGCCTTGGTTTTTTCGGCTGGTGGAACGAGAAACCCATGGGGCCTCGGTGGCTTTAAGGACGAAAAAAAAAATGAAGTATGCAACCGGTGCCTATCAGCTACGTCTTGGACGAAACAGAAAACGGAAAGGTAATCTAACGTGTAAAGAAGACAAAATTAACGATTAGAAATCCTACCTGGCACCTTGAAGATGGCTGGACGAGGAGGACACGGACGTGGACGAGAGAGCTGAGCTGTCTGGCGCGGCGAGGTCTTTAGCGGTGTTAGTTAATAAAAAAAAATCACAATGTAATGGGTCCAACACCAATCGTTTATTTAAACGAATTGGGCACATGCGGCGTTTAATGTGGTTGGTGGCGCCATTAAAACGCTTTTTTAAAACGTTGTACGTTGTGGTCACATCGTTGTCTCGATATGCGTGCGCGACCGCCACCCACGGGATGAACGCGTGAATTTCAACCGCCATTACGGAGGGTTATGCTGAACTCCTTCGACGTTTCGGGAGCGATTGATGAATCTCTCCGCAATTTTTTAAACAAAGATGATGTTGGGTATGTTATATCTCTTCACATGGTCGCTGCGTGTACAACACGATCCCTACGGCACTAGTGATTCACCTGCGCCGGGCGCGTCCGGAGGGGGGGGGTTTAGAGGGGGGGGTAGCCCGACAGGGCCCACCCCCTTCGTTTCGGACCGTTAGATTCCGAAACGACACGGAGGGGGCCGTTAGGCCCCCGGAGTCCGCGCGGAGCGCAAAATTTTTTGGGTTGCTTTTTGCTTTTTCGCGATTTTCGACCCATTGTACTCTATCTAATTCCGGTAAAAGGAATTAGGGTTGTAACCTAATTCGGGTAAACGAATTAGGGTTTTAGATGCTGCAGAATACCATTTATTGTATTGTACATGTAAAATAAACATATAATGAAAAAGGAGCTATGCGGCTCTAAGTTTTGCTGGTTTTTTTCCCGGTTAAGGGTTTCCAGGTGAAAATCTCTGTGTAATGTGTGTGCCATTGTGTATTTTCTGTAAATGCTTAAGAATCGATATATGTTTGTACTTCACTGTTAAGGTTTAAAACTTACATTTGGTATCAGAGCATTTTTTGGGTTCAGAGGGACGCCTTTGTTTCCAAGGGTTTGGCTCGATCTTGGATTTGTGATAAACCTGGTTTCAGTGGGACCTTTGCAGCGGTGATTTATTTATTTTTTCTTTAAAGAATGGCGAGCAGTTCTAGATTCGAGATTGAGAAATTTAATGGTCAGAGCTTTGAGCTATGGAAGCTCAAGATGGAAGATCTTCTGGTAGATAGAGAACAATGGATCGCAGTAGATCCAGGTACCATGCCCTATGGTGCGGTAAAAGAAGAATGGGAAAAGCTAGAAAGGAAAGCAAGGAGCACCATTCGTCTTTGCCTTGCAGATTCGGTATTGGTAAACGTATCTGGAGAAGACACTGCAAAGAAGCTATGGGATAAACTGGGAAGTCTGTATCAGTCAAAGTCCCTGGTAAATAAGTTATTTCTGTGAAAGAAATTGTACCTTCTGAGGATGACTGATGGAGACTCTGTTTCAGAGCATCTAAACGCCTTCAATACTCTGGTAAGTCAGTTGACATCTGTTGGTATTACACTTGATGATGATGAAAAGTGTATTAGTCTGTTGTGCTCTTTGCCAGATTCATGGGATAATCTGGTCATAGCTATTGGGAGTAATGCAACCACGCTAAACTTCGATGATGTGGTTGCATCCCTACTATCGGAGGAAATGAGGCGGAAATCCATAGATAGTTCAGCCAAGGATGCCTTATTTGTAAGAGGTCGCCCTGGAGACAGATCTAAAAATAAGTCTTCAGGTGGTAGATCTAAATCTAGAGGGAGATCTAAATCTCCAGGACCTTCTGTAAGAAAATGCTGGAAGTGCGGAAAAGCTGGGCATTACAAGAAGGATTGTAAATCGAAAATTACTGATAAAAGTAGAGGACCTAATGACGCTCCATCCGCAAATGGGAAAGAATCTACAGAGGAAGGAGGAGATGTGTATCTGGCATCTTCAAGTACACATGCAGAGCATGATTCGTGGTTGATTGACTCAGGTGCGTCTTATCATATGACTCCCCACAGGGAGTGGTTTTCTGAATACGAAAAGTATGATGGAGGAGATGTATTTCTGGGAGACAACTCGGTAGCGAAAATCATAGGTCGAGGAAAGGTCAAGCTACTGCTCAAAGATGGAAGGGTTAAAACTCTTCCCGGGGTTCTGCACATTCCAAAGTTGGCTAGAAACCTTATATCTGTAAGTAAAATGGATGATGCAGGTGTGAAAACTCTATTTGAAAAGAACACATGCAAAATGGTTCGAGAGTCATTGGTGCTGATGAGGGGAGTTCGGATTGGAACTCTATACAAGTTGTTGGGAAGCACCTTCAAAAATGGATGTAACAGCACTATTGTTTCTGAGGGTAAAAATGAAGGAGACAGAGTCCTTACTGTCTCTAGTGAGAAGACATCGCTATGGCATCGAAGGCTGGGACATATTGGAGAAAAGGGTCTTCGACTATTACAAGGTAAAAGTATGGCTGAAGGCATGTCTGATTTCACATTAGATTTTGATTTCTGTGAACATTGCTTATATGGTAAACAGAATCGAGTAAGATTCTCATCTGGTGTTGTAAGAGCTAAAGGAATCTTAGAGTTAATACACAGTGATGTTTTTGGACCTGTGCATGTTCCATCACTTGGTAAATCTGTGTATTATGTTTCATTTATAGATGATTTCTCAAGGAAAACTTGGATTTATTTCCTGCGTAAGAAATCTGAGGTTTTTAATAGATTCAAAGAATTTAAGGCTCTTGTAGAGAATCAAACTGAGAAGAAAATAAAAGTACTCAGAACAGATAACGGTGGAGAATTCTGTGAAAGTGAATTTGAGGAGTTCTGTAAAACGTGTGGAATAGCAAGGCAAAAGACTACTCCATACACACCTCAACAGAATGGGGTTGCAGAAAGGATGAACAGGACATTGATGGAAAAGGCAAGGAGTATGCTCAGTGGTGCAGGGCTAGCACAACAATTCTGGGCAGAAGCTGTTGACACTGCGTGTTACCTAGTGAATAGGACACCCACATCAGCGTTGGTTGACAAGACACCTCATGAGGTTTGGACTGGTAAGAAACCCTCTCTCTCTCATCTCAGAGTGTTTGGGTGTGATGCTTTTGTACATGTTCCAAAGGAGAAAAGGAGCAAGTTGGATAATAAGGCGGAAAAATGTATCTTCATTGGTTACAAGGATGGAGTGAAAGGTTACAAGCTGTGGAACCCAGTAAAAAGGCAAACAGTTTACAGTCGAGATGTGATCTTCAGAGAAGTTGAAAGCACTTCCAGGATTGAGGATGTACCAAAGGAAAAGGATTCAGAGAAGCTACACTTTCATATCAAGGATGAAAGAGGTGACTCTTTTGAGGAACCAGATTCGTCTGAATCAGATGAGGAGGCAGAATCGTCTGAATCAGATGAAGAGGCGGATCCACAGACTCCGGTATTGAGGAGATCTGACCGAGAAAGAAGGCAAGTTGAAAGGTACAGTCCCCCTGATTTTCGTTCTAATTTTGTGTTATCTATTATTGATGATGATCCTAGAACTGTTAAAGAGGCAATGGATTCAGAAGATTGTAAACTATGGAAGAAGGCCATGATAGAAGAAATGGATGCCTTGGACAAAAATGAGGCATGGGATCTGGTTGAGTTGCCAGAAGGAAGAAAGCCTATTGGAAGCAAATGGGTATTCAAGAAGAAGTTAAATGCAGCAGGTAAAGTGGAGAAGTACAAGGCTCAACTAGTTGCGAAAGGTTACTCCCAAATTGAGGGCATCGATTTTGGTGAGATTTTTTCACCTGTTGCAAAATTGACTTCTATTAGATTTCTTTTATCTATTTCTGCTGCTTTTGATCTTGAAGTAGAACAGATGGATGTAAAGACGGCTTTCCTACATGGAAATCTTAATGAAGAGATCTATATGAAGCAACCAGAACGGTTTGTGGTGAAAGGAAGAAAGGAGCTTGTCTGTAAGCTGAAAAAGTCTCTCTACGGTTTGAAACAATCTCCCAGAATGTGGTATCAAAAATTTGATACTTATATACTGGGACTTGGTTTCTCAAGAAGCAAAGCTGATCACTGTGTTTATTTTAAGCTAATTGGTGATCATTTTATTTATGTAATATTGTATGTTGATGATATGTTGCTAATTGGAAACAACAAAGAAATCATCAAGGATGTCAAGAATCAGCTGTCATCTGAATTTGACATGAAAGATCTTGGTGCTGCAAATTTCATTTTGGGCATGGAAATAAAAAGAGATCGTGAAAACAGGAAACTCTGGTTAAATCAGAGGAAATATGTTGAAACGATATTGAAGAGATTTAATATGCAGGAAAGCAAACCAGTGAAGGTGCCCATTCCTGTAGGTGTAAGGTTATCTGCAGAACAGTGTCCCACTACACAAGAAGAGGTAGAGGACATGTCTCATGTTCCATATGCTAGTGCAGTTGGCAGTCTGATGTATGCCATGGTTTGTACTAGACCAGATATAGCCCATGCAGTGGGAGTTTTGAGTAGATACATGTCAAAACCAGGAAATGAACATTGGACTGCAGTAAAAAGGGTCTTCAGGTATTTGCGTGGCACTACAGATTCTGCAATCTGCTACCAAGGAAGACCCGGTCTAAACAGAGAGATAAATATACAAGGATTTGCTGATGCTGACTGGGCTGGAGATCTTGATCACAGAAGATCTACAAGTGGCTACGTTTTTAATCTATTTGGAGGAGCAATCAGTTGGATGAGTAGAAGACAAGCTGTAGTTGCACTCTCAACTACAGAAGCTAAAAACATGGCAGCTACCCATGCAAGTAAGGAATCTGTATGGTTGCAAAGATTGTGTTCAGGTATTGGATTTGTTCAGAATGCAGTAAAGATTGGCTGTGATAGCTCAAGTGCAATATTTCTAGCAAAGAACCCTGCTTATCACTCAAGGACAAAGCACATTGATGTGCAGTACCATTTCGTCAGAGACATGGTTGAACAAAACAAAGTGTTGCTGGAGAAGGTTGATACTTTGGTAAATGTTGCAGACTCTTTGACAAAGTCTGTGAGTACTCAGAAGTTCTCTTGGTGTAAAGAGAACATGGCAATTGTTGCCCTGAATTGTTGAAGTCATAAATTTCTCCTGTATGTGAAGAGAACAACAAGTGGGAGAATGTTGGGTATGTTATATCTCTTCACATGGTCGATGCGTGTACAACATGATCCCTACGGCACTAGTGATTCACCTGCGCCGGGCGCGTCCGGAGGGGGGGGGTTTAGAGGGGGGGGGTAGCCCGACAGGGCCCACCCCCTTCGTTTCGGACCGTTAGGTTCCGAAACGACACGGAGGGGGCCGTTAGGCCCCCGGAGTCCGCGCGGAGCGCAAAATTTTTTGGGTTGCTTTTTGCTTTTTCGCGATTTTCGACCCATTGTACTCTATCTAATTCCGGTAAAATGAATTAGGGTTGTAACCTAATTCGGGTAAACGAATTAGGGTTTTAGATGCTGCAGAATACCATTTATTGTATTGTACATGTAAAATAAACATATAATGAAAAAGGAGCTATGCGGCTCTAAGTTTTGCTGGTTTTTTTCCCGGTTAAGGGTTTCCAGGTGAAAATCTCTATGTAATGTGTGTGCCATTGTGTATTTTCTGTAAATGCTTAAGAATCGATATATGTTTGTACTTCACTGTTAAGGTTTAAAACTTACAGATGAGTCGGTCGCTTCCGCCATTGCGGAACCATTCCGCGAAGGTTCCCCGCCATTTTGGAAGGAATTGGCGAACGGCTTCCGCAACATGAACGTGAACGTTTAAGTATTTTGGCGGGTTTTCGGGATGATAACGTGAAGGCTTCCGAAATTGCGGAAGGCTTTCGCAGTTTCGGAAGGCTTCCGCGAATGCTTCCGCAAAAGGCTCCCGCAAACTTGAGAATTTTTTTCTAAGTCTCGGCCGGGCTTCGAGAGCGCTTCCGTAGCTGCGGAAAGATTTTGCAATTAGCTTCCACCGTTTCGGAACGGATTGGCGAATGGCTCCGCTGTTTCGGAGCGATAACTTGAAAGCTTCCGCAGTTGCGGACGGCTTTTGCGAACGGTTCCGAAAAGGTCTAAGTGTTTCGGCATTTCGGAAAGTTAATGTGAAGGCTTCCGCAACTGCGAGAGGAAAAGCCAAATGGTTCCGCAAATTTCAAAGAAAATTTCTAAGTTCTTTTCGGAGTTTCGGGGAGATTTGGCGAATGGCGCCCGTCGTTTCGGGACGAAAACTCGAATGCTTCCGCAAATTTCAAAGAAAATTTCTAAGTTCTTTTCGGAGTTTCGGGGAGATTTGGCGAATGGCGCCCGTCGTTTTGGGAGGAAAACTCGAATGGTTCCGCAAATTTCAAAGAAAATTTCTAAGTTCTTTTCGGAGTTTCGGGGAGATTTGGCGAATGGCGCCCGTCGTTTCGGGACGAAAACTCGAATGCTTCCGCAACTTTCCCACAATAATTTCTAAGACTTTTTCGAGAGGCCTATACAAATGGCTTCCACCGTTTCGGGAGGGAAAGTTGAATGGTTCCGCGGGGCTTTCTTCAATCGTTCCGCAAACTCTCGAAAAGTTTCTAAGTCCCTTTTCGAGAAGTTTATGCAAAAGTATCCCGCCGTTTCGAGAGACTAACCCGAGTGACTTCCGCTTGTTTCGGAGAGATAACTCGAAAACTTCTGCATCTTCGAGAAGCTTCCACGAATTCTGTCTTTTGGAAGGAAACTTGGAAAGGTTCATAGCAAGATTTTTTGTTGAAAACAAAGTTAAAAGATGGAAATGGCCTCTTAAGGCAGCCTTTCTAAAAAATAAAAGGAGGGGCCCCAATATGTACAAAAAAATTTGGGGGGGGGATGTTGCTGCAACAACACCCTCACACGCCCTTCATCCCTATCCATCAATAATCTCTATTGTTGACCCTTACATCCTTAAATATTGAAGTTGTCGCCCTCAGGTAGCTTCACCCCTCATATATATCTAGTGGACCCAAGTGGGATCATCGAAGTGCATGAGTAGAGATGCCAAAATCTCTAGGTTCGATAAGGTGCCAAGCACTGAGAAGGTATATCTTGTACTTGTTTCATTGCTATAATTGAGATTTGACATATTTCCCTCCCCTTATCAAGTGTCTTTTATGATTTTTATTTGACATGAAGAATGTTTTGTCATTAATATTGAAATTGATTAGATAGTTGATGTTCTTATCATATTTCAATTTCTTTACATTCTTTATTAAGTGTCAAATTGGCTTGAGAAAGGTTGGCTTTGTTGGTTTTGCAGGTTGACATTGAGCAACAAAGATCGGGTTTGGAGAAAGACAAAGGAGCATCTAGGACAACCTTCGAAAAAGGTATATACATCTCTTCTCCCTAATATTTTCTCTAGTTTATATTTTCCTTTTGAAGTTTTTGTGTGGTGTTATGCGTGAATAAGAGTCTAATTTTCCTGTAAACAGAGTCATTTAGGTCGATCTCAACCTAATCAGTACATTGGTGATCTTTCCCTAGTCATAGGATTTAATTCCGAACAACACCATTACTGTACGTATTGTTACAATTGAAACATAGTCCCTTTGCTCTTATTCCTGAGTCCACTTGTTGAGACGTTAAACATTAAACTTGTAGGCTGAGTGAGATGGGGGAGGAAACATTTTCCTCTCTATCGATGTTAGTAGAAGCCCTTCTAGTAGCCATATTTTTACTTTCAACTTTCCTTTCCAAACCAAAATCATTCTCCAATTATTAAGGTTCAAAGAGACGTACCTCATCTTGAATGATCTCCTTTAAAGTCACATAAAGAGATCCAACAAATTATCTTCTAGCATGTTCTTCAATCTAAGAATAAACTTCTGAAACTACTTAATGTGCTATGTAACTGGACCTTTTTGCTCGAGATTTATCAATTGACTAAAGAAGGTGTTTCTCTTGATTTTGCCATAATGTGTTATCAATTCATCTATAAATATAGACCAAGAGACAATAGAGTCCCTTTTACAATCATAAATCCATTGGTCCCATACAAATTGATTAGGTTCTAAATACAAGGATGCAAAGTTACCTTTTGTAAAGTTGGCACTAGGTGTACATCAAAGAATTGTTTCATCTAGAATATGCATGTTTTTGGATCATTGCCATCAAAAAATTTCATATCAATCTTGGGATTGAAGTAGTTCCTTGGTCCTACGTTGAACCAATGATTATGTGGATTTTGGAGTACTAAGCCATCAGGTTTATGGGGCTCGAGGCTCTTGTTCTAAATATAATACAATTTCCTCCTTGGATGAATGGGACTCCACCATCTTGTTCTCCTTATCCTCTTCTTGAGGAGTTGAGTTTTGGGTAAGTAGGTTCCTTGTATCCTTCACAAGTTCCCCCCTCATGATTTCAAGGTTCTTCTTGAGGTCAACTTGCATATCCCCTTTAAATGTTTGGAACTCAACATGCACATTCCCTTTGAATATTTAGAATTCAACTTGCATATCCCCTTTGAATGTTTGGAATTGATATTTATTTTCCATATTCATTATGTCCACCTTTCTCAGAATTTTGTTTTCCATCTTTGCTACTCTATCGGTAAACTTGGACACCACACAGTTCACATCATCATGATCATCTTGTGTTATGGATGAGCCTTCAAGAGATTCAATGGGTTTATAAATGTTTGTTCCACCTCTAGCCATTTGAACCCACTTGTATTTATTATAGTTCTTCTCTATTTTCTCTTTATACACATTTAAAATCAACCAAATAGATATCCCAATCAAAATTTATGCAAGTTTCAAGTTAACATACATTTAAAAACCTTGGTTTGTAGGCTTTCTTGCCAACCAACCTTTCGAGTTTCAAATTATATATGAAATTTTAGCCACCCCGAGTTTGAAATTTCCCCTCATAGTATCCTAGTATGTCTTCTCTCCAATCCCATGAGTTTGACCGAATTATGATATGCCAAGAGAAAGTAATGGTAACTTTCCCAAAACTTGTTCTTTGTGTCCCTCTTAGGAGAGCAAACTTGTATAGAATGGCACATGTTTGATTTTTCTTCTCTACTTTCATTTTTTTACCGTAACTACTATGTATTGTCTTTCTTATGATGCAATAGATGGCACTCAATTTGGATCTCCCAAGCTTCAATATAACATTTTTAGCTCTGAACTTATAATGAACCATGACCTGAAATTTTTACCATAAGTACTTCTCTATGTCTTTTGAGGCTCCTAAAAATTTAACTATCTAAGACATCCCCAAAAAAATTTATACAAAAAATGGCTCTGATACCAAATGTTAGGCACCAAATTCCCAAAATTACATAAAAATAAAAAAGATTAAAGAGTAACTCAAAGCCTTGAGAACGAATTAAAGAGATGAATAAGAAGCCTCTTTGAGGGGGCAACCTCCTTATATAATAAATCATATGCTCAAGACAAGATGAGATGCTCCTAAAACTAGGTCTCCTTGGTATATATATAGGAGATAAGGGTTACAATTATAATTCTAGCCAACCATACAATTACTATTAAGGTCATAGCCAACCAAAAAAGAAAATACTAATATAATAATATAAATGTGTTGTCGTGATATATAGGGCTTAATAGATTGCATTTTGTGATAGATAGTTCTCAAAATTTCTGCCCACAAATTCACCACCATTGTCTGATCTCAAATTTTCATAGGTCAACTACATTGTTTTTCAGCTAATGGACTAAAGTCCTTGAACTTCTCAAAGAAATGACTCTTATTCTTCAATAAATATACCCAAGTGTACCTAGAAAATTTATTGATGAAGATTAAAATATACCTCGCACCTGCTAGTGATGGTTTGTTCATGTATTAACAAAAATCATTGTGTATAAGTTCCAGCTAAGTTTATGATATCCATGCCTTTTCGATCTCAAATGGATCCTGTTGATGCTCACCAAGCAAACACCCTTTACATACTCCATCAGGGGGGACAATCCATGGTAGTCCAACAACCATGTCATGTTTCACCATCAGTTTTAAGCTTTATAAATTGAAGTGTCCAAGTCGTTCATGCCAAATTCTATTGTGGTCGTCAACCTAAGATGTGAGTGTTGTCGCTCTTGTATATCACATTGCAGTACTTGTATAGTCCACGTATAGTCCATGTTTGTGATCAAGGAACCCTTCAGTGAAAACTTCTCGACCATGTACATCCTTCACAACAAACCAATCTATCCATAATTCAACATTCTTGCTAGTTTGGGTAAGTTGTGGTACATCCAATAGATTTTCAATCACGTTGGGTACATGATACACATTTGTGATCACACCATTTTGACAATCAATATTACCAAAACCAATGCTAGAAAGTGCATAGTCATTTTCCACAAACAAATTGTTTTATGCAACTTCACTTAAGGAATAAAATAGATAAGCATCTTTAGCCATATCATGGATACAACCATAGTCTACTATCCACTCACTCTGAGTAGTGTGGGCATGTAGAGCATGAGAAGTACGAACAAAAAATGTATGATTATCTACCATACCCTATGTAAGATTGTGTTAAGCAATGGTCAACCATCTAGTTGACACATTTGCTTTAAGTTTGTTGACCTTCTCTTTTAGATCATTGGTCTTCTTCTAGCAATCCTTCTATATATGTCCTAATTTGTCACAACAATGGTAGTTCAACTGCTTCTTGTCCCTCTTATTTGTATCATCGTGCTTTTTCCTCTATCTGGTTAATGCATTCTTGACTTTTCTCTGGCTTACCATGTCAACCTCTTTCTCTATAGTTCTTTAACCTTTTCCCTTCAATAGATGGACCTACTACCTAATTTTTAATTTAGCTTGATTGAGCAATTTTTCTTGTGCCCTTATCAACAAACGACAAAATGAATCAAGGGCATAGTCCTTACCATATTCTTTCTAGGATTCCCAAATAGCATGAAACATCGAAAATAATACATCAGAAGGAGTTTTTAGTTTCATGAGGATCAACTCAATTGTTTTTCCATCATTCTTCATAAGTACTTCTCGCATTCACCCAATTTCAACTACAATTCCTTGACAAAATCTAAGTAGTCCTCAATCCTTTCAAAGGAAAGAGAATCTAGAGAGATCAACTCTTTCTCAATCTGCATGACCTAATTTTTGTCAATTTGGTCAAACAAACCCTTTATCCTCTTCTAAACCAAATGAGCGCAATTTATCTCACTTGTATGAAATCAAATCTCCCTTGAAATGTAGGTGGTAATTGCTCCTACATCCTCATCATTCTTTCCATCAAGAATGAAATTCTATTGATTATCATTTATATATGAGATCATGGCCTTGGTAAATTTCCATAGAGACTTACTTTTCCACAAGGTCTCCATATATTGTGCCCACATTCCATAATTGTGGCCATTTAAGATCACAGGCTCTTACTTGGAACTCATAACACTAATCTGCTAGTCCAACCCCTAATACAATCTGCAAGTCAAAACCCAGACTCAATCATAAATAGATTTTACTCAATAGAATGTGTCCAAGTAACACCTCAAAATACCTGTAGACAATGGAGTATGTCTCAAATTGTTAAGGTACTACCCTAACTCCCCTACTTTATCTATGTACAAGGTCATGAGGCCCAATAGTGGGTAGTTGCTTAATGTAAAAGGGCCTTCCTTATTGAGTAAAGGCCCTTAGGTGGTCATCCCTCATTAACAGTGGGACCACAAGTAGTTGGAATTGGGCTATTAAAGAACTATATATAGAGTAGTAAGATATGTAATGCAAAGTCAAGAATTGTCATTTTATTTGGAGCTAGTGTTCTTGGAGGTTGCCCCCTTGAAGAGACAAGTGAACATTGTTATCTACTTCATCTATTTTATTTGTATTTTCTATATTTTCTACAAACTTATTGGTTTAAGCATATTACAATTGGTATTAGAGCTCTTACTTGGGCCAGAAGGGAAGAATTTTCTAACATTTGGCTCTTTCAAACAAGTCATCTTGGAATTTTCTCTTCAATTTTTTGTGTGTGTCGTTTCAAGATCTAAAACTCACAGGGTACATTAAATACATAAGGAGGTAACTTGTATCCAAGTTTCATCTTTTGGGTCGCTATACTTTTGGAGATATACTCGGTCAAAGTTAAGGGAATTTTCCCTAGGGTTTGGCTCTTTCAAATGAGTCATTTAGGAATTTTCACTCCCATTTTTTTTCTATGACACCTCAGGGTCCAAAAATTTTAGGGTACAGAAAGGACATAGGGAAATAACTTGTATTCAAGTTTCAATTTATGGGTCAATACCATTTTGGAGATATTGATCCGCACGTGGCCAGGAAGCACGAGGGGGACAATCGTTCGACTGAATGAGTCGGCTCTGTTATGGAGAAAGCATAAGAAATAGAATAAGCAAAGAAGGAATACACTACACAGATAAACACAAATACACATAGACAATATGCAGGAATGCAAACTGATCTTCTCTATTACTGGATATGAGATCATCGATTGATGTATGTTACAATATTATGCATGCTTATATAGAGTGCTAAGACGCTTGGGTGCCTTCCCGTTACGTTCAGTTACAAGAGAAGTTAGAACGGTTCATAATTTCAACCATTATAGTTGACTGAAAGACAGAGAGACAGTCTATTGTAGTTCGACAATCGCAAGTAGACATTGCATGTCGACGTCGCGAAACTGTTGAGGTCGTTGAACTTGTCGAAGCTGCTGAGTTTGTCGAAGTTGTGTCGAATTCGAAACTTGTCGAAGTTGTGTTGAAGTTAGAATCGGACAATAATTCCAACTGCGATGTGGATCAGATACACATAGTGTAAGTCAAGCGAATTGAATACCCCAAAAATTGTCCCTAAATAGGTGTATGAGGTAAAACTGGTATATCTAAAGTTTCAGAACTCCAAATTGAGTGCCACCAAGTGCATTGAAAATAATACATAACAAAGTAATTGTGGTATCAATCTCATATTTTAACTGAAAAATTGGACACATGGTATTCCATACAAGTTCTCCCTTCCAAGAAATCCAAAATCAACAAAAACTACCCTATTTTTTGCTTAGCACATCAAAATTCAATGAAACCTATGGAATCACAGAGTAGACATATCAAGATACTATAAAAAAAATTATACTTAGAGACACATAAATTTCAAGGTTACAAAAGTCTCCATATCGTCTCACCCTCAAGGTTTTATGAGGAGTTGTGCTTATTTCAAAATTTTGGACTCAAACACTACTTTGAAAAAGATTTGTAGTTCAGTGTGTAAACCTCACTCTCACATAACCATCCCATGGTAGAAGGTAATTCTCCCTATAGAGCACCTATCAAAACCCCAAGCAACAAGAACACACTCTAATGCCAAAGGTTTGATGCTCTAGAAGAAAAATACAACTCTCTTCGAGAAAGCATCCAAGACAATCAAGGGTAGATGAAGGAAGTTTAGGATGAAGTAAGAAACCTAGATCAGAAGTTGGATTAGAAGTTGGAAAATCTAACTGAATCCCTGAATTGAGTGACATGTCATCGCCTGTCAGAAGACATCCTTTGGGATACACTACGAATGATCCACACCAAGAAGGAACATCTCACTCGAGACTATTTAGCCACCAACAACACTCTTCGAGGCTTCACAACCCTAACCCACACTCCATGGATAATAACACATGGAAATACTTTCCTAAGGTATACTTGAACAATTTTGATGGTTCTAACCCTTCATGATGGATTACACAAATGGAACATTACTCCACACTTCATGGAATTACAAATGATATGATGAAACATGGGGTGGGGTTTTTGTATTTGGATCTAGAACGATGGAAATGGTGGGAGTGGAATAAAAAAGCATATGGGAACCTCATTCCATGGAGCTTATTTTTTAAAGCTCTCCATGATCGTTACAAGTGAGATACTCATTATTTGGAATGACTTACCAAGTCATGTCAAACAGGCTCAATCGTAGACTTTATCTCTACCTTTGAGCAATTATCCATCCGCACATGTAACTTAACAGGTTATTTCTAAAAATAATGTTTCATTGGTGTCCGCAAGGAGGCAATTCAAGCACAAGTCAAAATGCAGTAGCCTACTACCTGGTTAGAAGCATCTCAAAGGGATCTAGAAGCAGAGACGATGATCAATGTGCATACCAACAAACCACCATTCATCTCCCGCTCACACCCTATGTAGGTCAATTCCTCAAGCACAATTCGTTCTTCTCCCTTGAAAGTACAGAAGTTATCTCCAATAGAAATGGCAGAATGAGAAAGACAAGGACTTCGCTATTCTTGTGATGAAAAGTATGCTCTGGGTCATAGATGTAAAGAACATAAGTTATTTCAAATTGATGTGACTACTCCTACCCATTCTAAAGACATCATTGTTGAAGATACTCCTACATTTTAGGATGTTGATCAAACACCCTCTATGCAAGAAGAATTGGATCCTAAAGTCAATCAAGAAGAAACACTAGTCTTTCTTCATGCTTTATTTGGTATTTCATCCCTACAAACATTTAAACTTTGGGGTTACATCAAGCACCGCAAAGTGGTAGTTTTGGTTGATAGTGGAAGCACCCACAACTTTATTCACGGGAGAGTGGATGAAGAACTCCACTGTTATGTCCACCCAGTTCCCAACCTTCAAATTATGATAGACAATGGCAGGATAATGAAATGTGGGGGGTGTTGTGAAAATGTGAAACTCCAATTGGGTGACTATAATCTCTCTCATATGTTGTCCATACATATGGGTGGTTGTGATATAGTTTTAGGGGCGGAATGGATATGCACATTGGGTCTAGTGACGATGGACTTCAATGAATTATACTTTATTTTTACCCAAGACTCTCATACTCACATCCTTAAAGGTCTCCAAGTAGGATCCCCTGAAATCATAAGTTCTCATCAAATAGAAAACTTATTGAAGAAAGGGCACTTTGGAATTATTACTCAATTCCATGCCATATAAGCTCTAGATAACATTGCACCATAAATTCGACATGACTTACATAGGTTTTTGGACAAACATCAACAGGTCTTTGAGACACCGAATGGTTTACCCCATCTAGAAGTGAGCATGATCATGGTATTCCCTTTATTCTAGGAAGTCAACCACTAAATGTACAGACATATAGGCACCCATTTGCACAAAAGAATGAAATTGAAAAGATCATTTAGGAGTTATTGGAGATAGGAGCCATTCGTCCGAGCACTAGCCCATATTCAACCCTAATGGTCATGGTTTTAAAAAAAGAATACGAGTGGCATACGTGTCTTGATTTTTGAGTGCTCAACAAGTTAACAATAAAGGATAAATTTCCCATCCCAGTGATTGATTATCTTCTAGACGAACTCAATGGTGCTAAATTTTTCGACAAACTTGACCTTTGTTTAGGATACCATCAAATCAGGATGAAAGAGGTCAACATTCCAAAGACAGCTTTTCGGACACATGAAGACCATTATGAGTTCTTGGCAATTCCCTTTGGACTTTGTAATGCCCCTCTACTTTTCAAATCCTCGTGAATAAAATTTTGAGGCCATATCTTCATGATTTTGTGCTGGTTTTCTTTGATGACATTTTGATTTATAGTAAAACTTGGGATTCCCATGTATAACATGTTGATAAAACATTCCAACTCCTTCGAGACCATCAGTTATTCATCAAATGCTACAAATGTGATTTTGGGGTCTCATAGGTCAAATGCTTGGGTCACATTGCTGGACAAGATGGCGTGAAAGTGTACCCCGAGAAGATTTCAGCAATACAAGAATGGCCTCGCCCCAAAAATTTAAAGAGCTTACGTGGGATTTTAGGCCTTACAGGCTACTATAGGAAGTTTATGAAGAACTGTGGTAAAATTGCAGCCCCATTGCCAACCCTTCCCAAGAAAAATGCTTTTGCATGGAACAAAGTGGTAGAACAAGCATTTGCAGTTCTAAAGCAAGCCATGTGCAGAAAAACCAGTCTTAGCTAGATGCTCGATTTTACTAAGACTTTTATATTGGAATGTGATCCCCCCGGAAAAGGATTGGGTGTAGTTTTAATGCAAGAAGGAAGATACTTAGCATTCACAAGTAAGCAATTATGTGACAAGAACTTCGGGAAGTCTACCTATGAGAAAGAAATGATAGCCATCCTACGTGAAGTTGACACAATGCGTTTGTATCTCATATGGAGACTCTTCTAGATCAAGAGAGGTCATCGTAGCCTAAATTAGTTTTTGGAGCAAAGGTTGTCATCCATAAAAAATAAAAATAAAAATGGGTCACCAAAATGCTTGGCTATGATTTGTTGGAATATTGGTCAATACTGAGAGGGGGGGTGAATCAGTATTGTTATCTTTTTAACAATTTAAACCACTTTTTAATATTAATTAAAACATGGAATCAACAAGATACACATAACACATATTTTTATCGTGGAAGCCCAATTGGGAAAACCACAAACTCTTTCTATACTGCAAACTTATATTTACAATAGTTTTTGCAAGCTACAACTTGCTGGAGACTTCAATCCCCAAGTTTCTCAGCATCAACTGAAGGATGCTACAACACCCTGATTTCTACTTGCTACAACAGACAAGGATGCTACTACACCCTATTTACCAGCTACTACTGGAAGGAAGCTACGACCCCCTGGTTTATCAGCTACTACTGAAAGAATGCTTCGACACCCTATTTACCAGCTACTACTGGAAGGAGGCTACAACCCCCTTGCAGGCATGTAGCCTGCTCTAGCACCACCCTACCTCCCTAATATTATTGTATAGCTTCAATGGGATATACATCGGTTTATACTTTCTTTGTCCTCTCTTTCTGATCTTCAATCCAAGCTCCAAAAGACTGCCTCTATTCCTTTTATTCTTTCTATGAAATCTGTATTGCTTCAGATTTTCATTTAAACACACAACAAACACTCTCATCTACTTTCTACCTTCTCTGGCATCTACGTTGCTTTAGATCTTCATGTTAAAACGCGGAGACATTCTATTATGATTTTTCCTTCTCTAGCCTATGTTCTGTGCTCCCTTAGATGCTCATATTCAATAACCAAAGTTTCCCTTCTTTATCTTTTCAGATTTCCATAAATTTTGTTACTTCAATTCAGTATCTTCATTTCATTGGTCTCTGTCTTGATCTTTCTTCTTCTTTAATCTGGGCTATTGAGACATCTTCCTTCAATCTCGAATGCTTGTATACATATTATCATATTATTCTTCAATCATTGCATCTCTTCAAAATGGCTCGTGTCTTTTCATACTCACGCCTCTTCAAAAAGAATCAATTTTCTGTTTATTAAATAATAAACTTTGTTTTTTAATTAAAGATCAATTATGTTTTTAATTAAAAATCAATTATGTTTTTAATTAAAATAAAATTTGTTTTATTTAATAAACTTTGCCTCATTTAGTTTATTCCTGTAGCTTATCATCATGCCTTTTCAGCATCACACCCTTTCCATAATTGTGTCCTTCAAATCTGGAAATTGCCTTTTTATCAAACACACCACTTCAAAAAAATACTTCTTGGATTAATTAATTTGCTTTGATAACTAGTTGGTAATTAATTTCCTCTATTTCATAACATCTTAATCATTCCTTATTTTTATTAAATTGACTTAGCTGGGAAATTTAAATAAAAACTTGTTAACATATATTTTCAGGCTTATTGCTGCCATATTCACATACTGTGTAACAATGATTTTTCCTCAACTTGGCAACTCAATTTTTCACACATGTGACTACCAAAGAGGAATATGACACCATGGCTAGATGTCCAGTTCATCATGGAACATACCCATGCCATCTGGAGGATTTATCAGCACAAGGACAATTTATGGTGGACATTTCCAAATGGCCCTTCAAATTTTATTTAGACAGAAAGACAAACTTTTTCTCAATTTGGCAGGCTTGTATTTCGCACGTATAACCTCCAGAGAGAAATCTGAGCCCATGACTAGATGACCATACCATCAAAGAACAAGCCCATGCCAACTGATGAATTTATCACCACAAGGACAGTTTATGGCAGACATTTCCAAATGGCCCCTTAACCTCCAGTTTTCAACACGGACAAATTTCATTTGTTCTTAATATGCAAAACAAGATTTTTCTCACTTTGGCAGATTGATTTCTTGCACATGTGACCATCATAAGGAAAACTGAAAAATTTAATGGATAACCACTTCAACAAGGAACAGATCCATGTCACCTTTTGAATTTGTTGATACACACACATCATTTTTTGGGCATTTGAAAATGGCCTTTTAAACTATTGATTTGACACTTAGTCAAAATTATCAAAAACTAGGTTAACATGAGGAGAATTTTATTTTCATCAAATTTGAAGTATGAGAAATCCAATGGATAGAGGCCAACAAGGTGATTCCATCCATACCAATTTCATCATTTGAAACCTCTTTCTCTCTCCTCGGTGGACATTTTTTTGGAGCAGTGCAAATCAAGCCAGGAGGCACTTTTGGCAGATCAATATCTTCACCTATAGAGTCGTTTTGGACAAAACAATGATATGGTTGGATGCACCAATCAACATTCTAGAGACTCATACCATCAAAGTACTTTAATACATCAACCACAGAAAATGGCGGACATTTTACTGAGGTCACTTAGGCATTTTTACCCATAATTTTATACTTCGACAATTTGTGCAATCTCCAAGGTGGATTTTTTATTTCACCAAAATCCTGAACCAATGGTACTAGATGATGTAGTACATCTCACTGAGCACAACCATACTGATTTCACCTTCAAACTCATCTTCCTCTGACTTAGGTGGACATTTTACTGGACTAGTGCAAAACTGCCTAAAACCCTGTTTTGGCATACCTAAACTTCCTCCTCAGACACTCTCAAGACAAACTAAGACCATGGTCAGGTAGATAGATTGTCATGTCCCAAATTTGGTATTGGGTCAAAATGGCCTAATCACATTGGCCCTATTCATTAGAGTTTTTCAAATTGATGCTAAAGGTCAAATAATTGCCAAGGAGGAAAATTACTAGTTTCCTAGGTTTGGGGTGGAAGCTTTGGGATTTGGAATAATGGGGATAATAAATGATGTTTGAACATTAGAATGGCATAAATATTTAATAAAGGAGATAAATAAATATATACAAGTGAAAATCAAAGTGGCATTTCATCATGAAGACACATGGAGGAAGTGGGACCCACATATGGCTAGATTTCCCCACTACACTTGGCATCATTCTCTCACCAATTCGAATTCAAGGTGAATGGTAACATACTTGGGGGAGTCCAAAAGGTATTATTCATTGCATGACTCATCCAAGGTCGAAATATAGAGGAAGAGTAACTCCCATGGAAGAGGAAGAGGCAATTTGGAGCTAGTGAGACACTTGGGCTAGATTCTCTAGCTCTATGACAACAATGATGAAGATGCTATGACACCTATGACACAAATCAGAACTGAAGGTTGACATATGACATATATGACATGTCAGGGCTAAAAATAGACTCCAAGAGGGCGCTCAAGGGTGTTAGGGCAGCTAAGATGCTTCCACATGTGATTTGGTGGAAGTGGGAGACTAGGAATTGTTGTACAAGTGGCGATCTTTGGAATATCTTTCCAACTTGAGTTGGCATGAGTCTCTTGGAAGGAATTCGACCCATAGAGGACATTAGAAGTTTATAAATGTCAATAACAAAGAATGAAACCAGCTTTTGATCATTTGTAGAATTTGCAATTGCATTTGTGAAGAGGGAGAGCTAGTGGATGACTAGTTTCTTGCCTTAGCCAATTTCGAGGGTGAAAGATTCCCATCCAAGTTGGCAATTGGAAAGGCCATTCAGACCTTTCATTTGGAGCTTTAATGGAGTCTTTATTTGCAGGTGTAAGCTACAAGTCATCTCATGGTTTCTTCTATTGCAGCTCGCTCCTTCAACCATTTCCAGTTTTGATGGCATATTCTTGATCCTTGAGGGAGGGCGTTTTTGGTGAGCTATTGTACTCTTTGGGGGAGCTTCCAATGCCCCATTTCTTTTGTAATATGAATTAAATACTCTGTTCTTCATCTCCAGAAAGTTTCAGGTCGAAATTCCAAGTAGAAGTGTATAAATCTCATTTTTAATGGAAGAACAATGCCATTTCCCCACTACCTTGTTGTGAACCAATGTATTGATGATGATTTCGAATGAATGGATGATTCTATGATGAATTGGTGATTAATGGACTGCCATGGATGTATTTGACAAGTTTCATGTACTGTACTTGAGCATTTGAAGTATTTTTACTCAGTTTAATTGCATTGGGAGAAGAAATAGTGCCATTTTCCCAAGGGTCGAATTGGTGATTTTTGCAGTTGAATGGGAGAGGGTGAGAACAGTTGTAATAAACCATTAATGGTGAATATGAGACCTTAATAACATATTTAACACATTACATACCTCTGTTCATAAATTTGAGTGGGTTTGGAGGCATTTGGGAAGCCATTTTCAGTACTTACCTTAGGGGGATTTGAACCCCAAATTACTAGTAAAATTGCATACTTGGTCCAGAATATTAAGAGAGTTTGTAGAGGTCTTTTGGTGGACATATTTTATCCCTGAACATCATATTCAATCCCTAATATCATTCATACACCTTCCTTGAAGATTTGAAGGCATTTGGAGTCAATTTGAGACCTAGAGACCAATACTAGTCAAAGGGAAATCACTAGTAAAGTTACCTACATTGACCAGAATTGAAAGAGTATTTGCATAAGTTTTTTAAAGGTACAAAGGCATCCCTGAAACACATATTTATGTTCTAATATCATTCATATACCTTCTCAGAAGATTTGGGATCATTTGGGGCAAATTTGGGACCTAGAGATCGAAACTAGTCAAAGGTCGAACCAAGGAAAAAAGTGGAAAATTGCAATTTTAATAAAATTCCTAACAAGGGACATTACATAGATCAACAAGCTACAACCTGGTGACATGGGGCGGACATTTACTTTAACCTATGAGGTATGGCGGACATTTTCCCAAGGCCACTTGGACCAATTTTCCAACACTTAGCCATTTTCCAGAATTTCTCCAAACTGACAAATCTCTATATAATTAGGTCAAATTGTAATAATGACATCATGAAGGTACTAGAGCACCATTAGGTGTATTTTCATCTTCATCAACCATGCCACATCATCATACATGCCATGTCATCACTTCCTTTGTTATTCCTTTGTCTTCCACTAAGTTTGCCCTGCCATCATGTCCTTGGTTATTCCTTTGTCGTTACTAAACTCCTTTTTTGGAGCAAAGGTTGTCATCCCTAAAATGCTTGGCTATGATTGTGAGATCATCTACAAAAATGGAAAAGACAATGTTGTGATTGATGCCTTGTTAAGGAAACATGAGGAAGAGGAATCACTCTTTGCATTATCCTCTCCAATACCTAAACGGTTAGAGGAAGCATGACAAGAATGGAAAAAAAATGTTGCTACATCTATAACAAATAAAATAATATATAAACATATCAATAAACAAAAAAGTAAATAATAAAAGAAAATTAATTAAACAAATATTAAATAAAATTGACATGTAATTAATCGAATAGATAGAGACGTACATTTCCATTGAAAAGGCACATAAGATCATATTTAAATGGTCCATCAAACTGTAATGTAATCATCTCTCATCAATTCATATTCAATATTATTTATTCTTTCCAAATGGAGTTATTTTCTATTGGTTGACTATTCACTTGAATAGTCTTATTGTGATTCGGACACGATCACAACATGAGAATATCCGAATACGGATATTGCATTGGTATCAGAGCCCATTCTTGGGCTTGATTCCATCCTTTGTCCACAAACCATTCTCAAAGGTTCTCTGGTTAAGGATCTTTGATCCACATTAGCTTTTGGCCATCATTTTTTTGTTTCCAAAAAATCTAGGACCTTGTCCAAAAGTAGGCTTTTGGCCCAAAGAAGATTCACTCACAACTTTAAGCAAATCAAGTTAATCAAAAATATATATTATTCCGCTGCAAAATTCAAAGACGATCGTAAATCAAGAATACAAGAAGGGAAATTAAAAAAAGAAAAGAAAAGAAGTAATTATTTATGTTGCAAATAAGAAGAGGACGAGAAGTAAGAAAAAAAAATATTACAAAGAAGAAGTGGAAAAAAAGAATTATCCGCAAGAGAGAAAAAAAATGAGTAAAAAAAACGAAGTTAAACAATAGCATTAATGAAACCACACATGGTTTTATGAAACCACACATGGTTTTATGAAACTACACATGGTTTTACTTAGTATATTAAAATTATAAACAAATTGTATAAGGTATATACAAAGAAAGATGTGACACCTTCATCATTAATACTTTGAGGACAAAGCATTCTGAAGAGGAAGGCCATGTGACAAATAAAATAATATATAAACAAATAATTAAATAATTAAATAAAAGTAATTAATCAAATATTAAATAAAATTGATATGTAATTAATCGAATAGATAGAGACGTACCTTTCCATTGAAAAGGCACATAAGACCATATTTAAATGGTCCATCAAATTGTAATGTAATCATCTCTCATCAATTCATATTCAATATTATTTATTCTTTCCAAATTGAGTTATTTTCTATTGGTTGACTATTCACTTGAATAGTTTTATTGTGATTCGGACACGATCAAAACATGAGAATATCTGGATACGGATATTACGACATCTCATCTCATCAAGCGCCTGCACGAGGATCCCAACACTCCTCAAGGTTACACTTGGCAGCAAGATACATTGTTATATAAAGGTTGTATTTTTCTATTACCTAATATGCCTTGAAACAAACAATACTTATAGAGTTGCATTCATGTCCTCTAGTAGGTCACTCAGGATTTTAGAAAACTTATGCACGCACCAGGCACTCATTCTTTTGGGAAGGCATGAAAAAGGATATTCTTAATTGTGTAGCAGAATGTGACACTTGCTAAAGGAACAAAGGTGAGATAGTAAAGACTCCAAGGGCATTGAACCATTACCAATCCTATGAATCCACTATTTGGACCAATATTTCCATGGATTTTATTATTGGTCTTTCGAAAGAAGGTAACAAATCAGTCATCATGGTGCTAGTTTATCGACTTTCCAAATATGCTCATTTTTGGGCTCTCCAACATCCATTTACCTCGACAATGGTTGCCCAAATTTTTTGAGACAAGATTTTCAAACTCCATGGCATGCCTACCTCCATTGTGCCAAATCGTAATCCCACATTCATAAGCAAATTTTGGCAAGAACTATTTAAACTGTAGGGCACCCAATTGCAAATGAGCACCTCTTATCATCCTCAAACAGATGGCCAGACAGAATTAGTTAACAAGTGTCTTGAAACCTATTTGAGATGTTTTGCATCCGAAAAGCAATATCAGTGGGCACAGTGGCTACCTTTGGCAGAAAGGTGGTATAATACCACTTACCATGAGGCTAAAAAAAAGATACCATATGAAGCAATCTATGGCCAACAACCACCCTCTCTGGTTTCTTATCTACCAGGTACTTCCAAGATACATGCAGCTGATAATCTACTTCATAATCGAAATGTCACTCTTTGCACACTTAAGGAAAATTTAGCAATGGCTCAAAACAACATGAAGCAACAAGTAGGCCAACACCGCTCATAGTGTTCATTTGTAAAATGCGACTAGGTGTCCCTTCATCTCCAACTTTATAAGCATGCCTCTCTTAAAGTTAAAGGCATTCAGAAGCTTGCACCAAGGTTGTATGGCCCATATCAGATTGTTCAATGCATTGGTCAAGTGCCCTACAAATTAGCGCTACCGACACACTCCAAAATCCACCCATTATTTCATGTGTCATGTTTGAAGAAGATAGTGGGTCAAAATTATCGAGTTCAAAATACATTACCATAACTGGATGAAGAAGACTCCATTTGGCTCCAACCAGAAGTAGTTTTGGACACTCAGGAGCACCAATGCATTATTCATGAAGTTTTGATTCAATGGAAGGATACCTCACTAGAAGATGCTACTTGGGAACCATCAACAATTTTGCAGTAGTTTCTCCATCTCCAGCATTGAGGACAATGCTCTTTTTGAAGGGGGAGGACATGTCAGAGTCCAACCCTAACCCGCCTACTTTATCTATGTATATGACCATAAGGCCCATTAGTTAGTGAGTGGGTAGTTGTTTAACGTAAAAGGATCTTCCTTATTGAGTAAAGGCCCTTAGGTGGTCATCCCTCATTAATAGCGAGACCACAAGTAGTTATACTTGGGATATTAAAGTACTATATATAGCCGTAGTAAGATATGTATTATGTAAATTTGAATTATTATTGTATTTAGAGCTAGTGCTCTTGGAGGTTGCCCCCTTAAAGAATTAAGTGAACATTGTTATCTATTTCATCTATTTTCTTTGTATTTTCTATCTTTTCTACAAATTTATGGGGTTTAAGCATATTATAAAAACCAATAGCTATAATACCATGTTGGAGAAAACAATGGAATTGGAAGAAAACAAAAATCAACAAGTTAATAAATTCCAAGAAGAGGTGGTGTCTAAAGACATTGTTTCAACACTTAAGCACAAAGTAACAATACATCAAAATGCATTACTCTCACATCATTTTCACTTCTTTCACACAAGTTACATGAGCCATAGGATCATCCTTTATATCCCCAAGATGTGACTAACTCCCTTAAATTAAGGAATAATGTGTCCTCATACTTGGTCCACGACACATAGCAACCCCCTTAAAATTTGCCATGTTTGTGCCATAGTCGATGGTTCTGTTCTAACTACACAACTTGTTGGTCAGTCAGCCAATTCCTCCATTAGTCAATCAGTGTGACTAGTCAAGAGCCTAGTCAACCAACTAATCAACCACTCAGTTGACTCTTCTAATCGACCATCACATATCGACTATCTATCTCAAAAAGATATAGAGATGTGATAAACTAGCAAGGCTTGATGTTCCAACAATAAAATGTTACATTGTTGATTAAATATATGGAATGTGTAATCCAATGGTATAACGCGTTAATGCAATCATTATATCCAAGCGTAATAATTAAAATTCAAAAATCAATATTATTATAATACAATAAAATTAAAAAAATCTTCTTTCGATGATTAATTGGAAAAAAAAACAATTAATTAAAATATGAACATATTGGTGCATTGTATTTTTTTAACTAACTAAAGAATTGAGGGCATTCATAAATAATAAATGATGCATTTGAATTCCTATTACACACTCATGCTTTTATATTGTATAACAACACCAGTGCAAATACATTTTATAAATGCACAACTTACTCTATCGGCAATAGCAACGTTTCAATTAATGATATTGTTAGTGTTATAGTTACAATATATTTTTGTTCGTAAAGTAGTATACACACCAGTGCTTTAGTCAAATTTTAAACATTGATGCATTTATAAATATTGACACATGGGTTTCAATTCAATGCACCGAGAGTAGCGATGTGCTCTACAGCCAAGTATTGGAGAGATGTTGTAACGCGTAAAGTTGTGTAACGTTATGTAACATGTTATTCCCATAAAAAAAGAAATAAAAATGTTGGCTTAAACAAAAAACATTAAATTATATTGATTTCACCATAAACTAAACTTAGATATATCAAGTATTGGGAAGATGTTGAAATGTGTAACGTTGAGTAATGTTATGTAACATGTCGTTCCCATAAAAAAGGAAATAAAATTGCAAATGATGTCGACTTAAAGAAAAAACATTAAATTATATTGATTTCATCATAAACTAAAGTTAGATATATCAAGCATGAGATCAAATATCTTGAGGTGTAAATTTTTTCTCAATGTGTAAAAAATTTAAGATTAAAAAAAAAAAACTACACCTCAAAAACCTGGATCCCTCTCGGTGCTTGATAGATTTGGGTGTAAAATGGATCTATGATGATATAACAAAAACACTATTGTCAACAACAATATCATCAATAGTACAAAACAATTTCAATATGTATGACAATATATACACTAGTATTTTCGAAAAACTTTAAGCATCAGTACTTTTATAAATAAAATGCACCAGTGCTAATACATATAACAACAACACCATTATCAACCAAAAAACATAGTCAATGATCCATAACATTTCGGTGTGGATGGTTATATAGGCACCAATGTGTATTGGTATAGAATATGCAAAAGGTAGTTTTTGCTAAATTGTGTGCATCAAGCTTCAAAAGACATATATGCACGTCAATGCATTCGTAAGGATTATCATCATCGAGGCCTTGAATACATAACATATGCATCAGGTTGACATTGCTATATTTTAAACATCAATTCTTCTTCTTTTAATGATATGCACTAATGCATCCTATTGTGAGTGCAACGGTTTGTATTTTGGAAATATGTGCATTGCTTTAAAAACTTTTGCTATAACCTTTGCCCACCAAATTATGTTTAGTTATAGTGAACATATTTTACAAGCTTTGCCAAAAACCTCTATTACTTATGGCAAAGGTGGAAGCTTTTTAGAAAAAAAAAATTGTCCAATCCTTTAACACTAAAAACATTTGTCAAAGGGTGTGTAGTGTGGTATTTAAAAAGCTTGCAAAACTATAGTTTGCCACACAGATTTTTTAGATGATACCGCATTTCTTCAAAAAAGGATTTGTGGATGTATATGGAAAAACCCCTTCATCTTAATATTTAAAATATGACTTCAATAATCTCACATTTCAAAAAAAGGGATCAAGTACATGAGCCTTTGTTCCAGTATATTGTTTATATGATCCTGGTAGTAAAATATGTTATTTTTAGTAGAGATTATATTCATAGGTCCACAATAGATGTCCATTATTTTTCTTAAGATGATTCTTCCATGGTTGAGTATTGGCCTTTTACATTGGATCCCTTCCTTTGACACCTTGATGTTGGTCTATTTATGAATATCCTACATTCGATCACTTGAGTCTCAAGGACAACTAGTGCCTCTCTTTGTAAGTTTAGTTAAAAATGGATTTTTTTATGGATCAACTTGTGAAACTATGTTGGTGTGGGAGATATGGCATTCAATGGAGATTATATCTTTACTATATGGCATATATTCAAGCTTAAGGGGGGAGGTGTAATGTAATGACTTCTCTCAAAGGCTTGTCCAAATTAAGGGAGGGTGTTGTGAATGATGTCAACCCTATTTTGATTTGGGTATTTATAAACACACTCAATTGTGTATCATGGTTAAGTCTAACTTATTTAAATTGGGTATCCATACACCCACTCTCAAATGTATTTGGGCAAGTTACATATGAGAGGTATGCATAAATCCACTCTCCATTGTACTTCAATTGGGCATCCATACATCTACTCCCAAAATTCAAGCTTCCTCATATGTATCCAAATCATCATTAATAAATGCACTCACTTTTGTATACCAACCACAATGAACTCTATTGAGTTAGGTATCCATAAATCCACTCACATCAATTATGATATTCAAACACTTAGGAGTTAGATAAGATCAACTTGTTCTGATCTTTCTTTTGAGTAAAGTGTGTTTCTTTAGTATGCATTTGTATTATGTAATATGATAGTCATGATATGTTCCAGACATAAAGTGATATGATAGTTCATATTCTCCTTGATACTAATGCCTATATTGATATGTGGGTTAGCACCCAATTCGTCCATGATCTCTATTTAAAGAGAATAGGGGATCATTTGTTGATGATTGATTGTGAGAAACTTATAGGTAAAATATTTTCCTTTTGCATTGATATATTGCCTCAAGTGGTCATGTTGGCTAGAGCTATGGATTGTTTCCCTCTCTGAGATTTTTAACCACCTAATACATTGATGTACTAATCTTTGATATGTTTGTATAAGCGGCTGCCTTAAGGTGATCGACTTGTATGGAATACCCTATTTTGTCAAACATGGTATCAAAGCACTTATGAAGACTCACTCTTGTTGTTGATCAAGATCCTAAACTTGTGTTGCTGCATGCATCAAATAATTTAAAAATTCCACTTTTTAAGACATTTATGGGTTGAGAGAGTTGTTGCACTATCTTTGGAGCGTTGCTTTTAGTTGGAAACACTTTCCAACCCAAAAAGGTTTCAGTTTCCCCAAGATACGACCATTTTATCATATCTGGAGCTATAATTTTTTCACCATACTTTTTAGATATTTCTCATATTGTTTTCCTCTTTTAGTTTTAATTTTTTCGTTTTGGATTTTGCTATCTTTCTAGTCTATGTATGCTCTTTTTCATGCGCTTTATTTGAACTCGACAAGTTGAAAACACAATGGAAAGTATTTTATTTTCTACATATGCTCCTTGTCTAGTGCCTTGTGTGAACTTGACAAATCAGAAACAAAAAGAAAATGTGCAGTTTTCAAATAAGCTAACCCAAAACTAACCTAGAGCCTATAAAGTTTTAGATTCAAAATTTAGTTTCTTTTTGTATGCTATCGTGTTGATTTTTGTTTGTGAGGCAAAAAAACAAGGGTTTTGAGGCATAAGCACAAACTTTTAAAAATAAAAATAAAACATAAGCAAAAACGAGGTGCCTCTATAAGCCAATATGGGAGATATGAGCCAATATGGGAGATATGTTTTCATGTGGCTAACATTAACGTCACCATATGCAAGCTTGAGAACAAAATTGCAATGCTTATATATGTCTTTTTCCTATAAGAGTGTTGACGGGACAATCTGATGTACTCGCCAAGGAAGGAGAAGCAACCCGAAAAGGGTCCTTAAGGTAGTTCCTGGTTTGTTTGGGATAATTGCTTCTCGGGAGAACAAAGGCCTCGCTGCCACTAATGTAGATTTACTCCTTAAAAGGAACTTGCAATCAGATTGATCTAAGTTCCTAAATGCAAAGCTATTCTAAAATGGAATACATAGTTAATCTATAATGAAATTTTCTATAGCTGAGAAAAAACAATTTTAGTAGCTGCTAAAACTGAAAACTGTTTTGAAAACTGTTTTAGTAGCTGCTAAAAAAACCTGTAACTTTCACTTTCACTACTGAAAATCTGCTAACAATTCTATATTCTTTATCCTATCATGCGTTAAGACACTAATATTTTCTAAAAAAAACTATAACTTTCACTACTAAAAATCTGCTAACAATTCTATATTCTTTATCCTATCATGCGTTAAGACACCAATATTTTCAGAATCAAGAAAGAGTATGCTTATGATTCTAAAGATATAGTTTACACATCAAGTTCTGCAACCATTTTTAGCAGACAAGGAATTGCATAAAAATGAATAAACTTATATGTCTACATTAAATTAAGTGAGTAAATATTACAAAACATAATCAAATGTTGGAAATGGTTGCAACAACGAAGCTGATTTCTATTTGCTCCATGATAAAAATATTACAGAGCTCAGTCGATTTCAACTAAACCTGATGGTGAAGACTCCTAATCTCCTGTTCTGAAATACAAAGATTACAAGACAGTAAATACGAGCCTTCTGGAATACAAAGATTACAAGAGAGTAAATACAAGCTACAGTGATATGGTGAAATCCTTGAGTATTTGTGGAGACCTTCCCCCCTCTTGCAGTCGGATTACTACTGTTATATATAGGAAATGGAAAAATAACAAAACTCCTAAAAAGCAGTTAATCAATTAATTTCTTCAATAAAGTGGCAAACCGAATCTCCAATCCCTCATACTTTTGGTTACAACTTCAACCTGCATTCTCGTGGATTGATTATCAACATCTTCGTAGACTGAAGATTGGTGCAACCAACTGATGATCCCTCTAATCTGATACACAAGAAAACACCAGAACGTCCCTTCAAATTCTGCGATAAGTCAGGATCCTGCTGAATATTTCCTTTGTCCACGAGCTTCTTTAGTCACGTCTGTTCCAACTATGGCGAGTGCATTGAATCCTTCATTATCCACCTTCAAGTCAATGTTTGCGTGGAATAATCTTTCAATTGAACTCATTGAACTCGGGTTGAATTCTTTGTTAACTGGAGCAACTGTCTTTGAGGGATTTACTTAGTCTTCTTAACATACCGGCTGCCTGGAATCTGGTAAGAAGGATATCTAACAAAAAAAGATTTACGTTAGTCCCTTCAACTGAATACGTCAAAATATTATGCCCCATAGATAAAAATAGATTTTGTGGTGAATTCCTTATTCATCAAAATTCTCCACAATGACTTTGTTTCCTTTGCATGATGTCATAATAATCATGCATAGTGAAGAATCCAAGACCTCGGAAAAGTTAAAGTATTTTAAGAAGAAAATTAAGTGTGAACTACAATAAAACCTTGATCTCAAAAAGTGAACTGCATTAACCAATCTCAAGATTTGTTTTAATACAAATGATTAAAACCAAAGCATTCACAAGAATTTCAAATTCAAGTTAATTTTAGTAAGTTCATGTAAATGTAAATCATTAACCATACTTAATCAAAAATATTAGTAAAGTCTTCATCTCATGGATGGAGCAACGTGACCCCTTAAGAACAAGACAAGACCTTATATCATCCCATTTATTTATCTTATATAAATTAAAGCTATAACTAAAATATATTAGTAATAGTATGAGTTCATGCTTAATATAATGGGTTAGAGATGCCTTAACATTATTTCTTATTGAAATCATTTAATTTTATAAAATTGTCAAGAAAGCTTTTTACTCCCATGGAGTATTAATGTTTAGAACGATATTCCCTCCATAAGACTTTCATTATTTAAGTATATAAGGTTTTTATGAAAATCATTTAACTGAAGCACTAAAGTTTACATAATGTTACTACTACAAAAATAATTAAGCCAATAAATATCATTTGGTCTTATTTTATGATAATTTAGAGTCATAAAAACTTGTTAAATAAGAGTTTGTTATTAATGTTTTCTCACCTTCAATAAGTTTTAAAGTGAGAAAATACAAACACTGTAAAAGTCAAAGTAAAAATGGATCCAATTAGCTTTTACGTTATTGAAACAAATGCTTGGTTCTAAAACCGCTTAATGATGTATTTATGGGTATTGAATTATTTCAATACGCCAAAATTACAAAGATGAAAAGATTTTTAATGAAAGTTTAATGTTTACAAAATTTGACGTGTTATCCAAATTCAAAAATAGTAAACTCAATCCCATTCCTCAATATGGATTTTTACAGGACCTGAGTTAAAATCCCAAAATTAACTTTTCAATTCATATATTTTGATCTGCTAATGTACATCATTAATTCATCTATGCATCGAATAATCGAAACTTCCTAAAATTGTCCAATGATCAAATTAATCCAATTCAAGTGATCAAATTAATCCAATTCAAGTGAATGAAGGCATAAAAACCAAAAACCAGGAAACCAACAAAGTCAAATGACCAAAATCACCAAATCCTTAAAGCCATGAAAACCAAGCCAAAGAACAAGCAGTGCAAAGATCAAAGAAAGGATCAAATGAAGAAAACCATGCAATGAGCTAACGAATCAAGAAAGTAAAAGAAAACCAAAAACTAAATATTTACAAAATTAACATGAGGGGCCCTTTATTTTGCAAAATCAAGGGGAAGTTGTTGGGGGGCCAACAAAGAGATAGATACAAATTGACACATATATCAAAACATTGTTTTTACCATAGTAAAAAATATATATATAAGGACCATAATAATTATAAAAATCTATTAAAAAAATAAACCAACATAGATCCATCTTAAACCCATATTTGTAAGCATATAAAGAATTGCGTCTTTATTTCTTTTGATCCCTCACAATGCTTATTAGATATGCATTTAAGATGGACCTATACGAGTTATTAATAAACCCACTCCCTTTTGTACATTGACAATGGTTGAATCTATTGAGTAGGGTATCCATAAACCCACTCACATCTGTTTGTCATCATTCTTCTCGGTGCATTTTGTTCGACTTAAGAGTGGGTGTTGAGAATGGTGAAATATTTGGATATGATAGACCCTTGTTATATCATTAATGTATATGGCTAAGGCCAACTTATGTTCATTGATTGTAAGATTAGGTTACAATTAAGATCGACATAGTCAATTTTTGTGTCGGTCCTCTTAAGTAGGGCACTCTACTTCTTTAGATGGGTATAAATATAGACTCAAGTATCATTTGTAAATTAGTATCATGAGCTATTGCACCTTTTTGTTGTCTTGTGTGATATTTTTGCTTGGTTATCTCTCCACAACACTCTTATGATTTCTTGCTCTAGCCCACGTATGGTTCAACTCTATTGCACTTGCTTACAATTTATCAAGTGTTGTTCCCTTATTTTTTGTAGTTTTTAGGGTTTGTTGGTTATTTAATTAGATCATTCCTTTCTATTGTGATTTAAACGTGGCATTGGAGTGGGTGTGAACCTCCTTCTATTCATTTATTTGTTAAGTAGGGTTTTGCTTTGATTTTCATGTTGGTAATTTATGGGTATAAGACCTTGCACGTGGAAGAAACCCTACTCATGGAGTATTAGGGTTGCTTTTTATTGTGTTATTATTATTGAAGAAGGGCACCTCTTTTAGGGTTATTTTTTAGCTTGTTTTATGTTTTTTAAAGATGTTTTTTGCACATGATTTAAGTAACCAACATTAGGGATTCCCTATTGTTTTATTTTAGGTCCTTTCATAGATTTGGAAATTTCTTAATTGGTTGCATCGTGTATAGGTTTTTGCTATGTTTTTTACAAACCATTATTTTCGGGGTTTTATTGTCCTGATTTATTGTTGGTGATTCCATCACTGGTCTAGAGTAGTTTTAATATGTTTCACCCTCAAAATTGTGCCTTGGCACCATATTAGTCAAAAACCTTTTCACTTTGCTTTTGTGCATATCCATATATATTTTCCTGGTGACATTACCCTTGGGGATACAAAACTAGGGTTTTCGTATCTTTTTTATCAACAATTGATTTAAATATTTTTAGCTGGTGGATTATGTTTTGGGGGTATAGAACCAGATTTTTCAAATCTTTTTCTACATTTGGTCTTGATATATTTTGCTAGTGATGTTGCCTCGGGGGCTACAAAACTAGGGTTTTTAGATCTAATCTTTTTCAACAATTGATCTACATATTTTTGGCCTGTGGCATTAGCCATGAACCCTCTTAGGGAGAGCACCCTACTTCTTGAGATGTGTATAAATATACACTCAAGTATAATTTGTATATCATTATTGCCAACTATTGATCTCCCTAAAAGTGTTTTAGGTTACAACCACAATATATTATTACACTCACTTGTTGTCTTATTGTGATATTTGTTCTTTGTTATCTCTCTATAATGCTTTTACGGTCTCCTAGTTTAGAGCACCTATGATTCAACTCTAATTCACTTTCTGATTGTTTATCTAGTGACATTCTCTCCTTTTTATTGCAAGTGTTAGGATTTGTTGTTGGTTCCATCCAATCCTTGTCTTCTCTTGTGATCTCACCTCCGGCTTTTGATGATTATAGGTATCCCACTCTACCCAAGATTAGGGCCTTAGTTAGAGAAGTTTGGGAACCCTTTGGGTGGGATTGCAGGTCACTAGGAGTATGACAAAAGGATTCTTCCAGTTTACATTTAAGCAAGACAAACATGACAAAATGTTGTTATGTAGGGAATTTGGATGTGTCATCATATTCTTGTCGTCTTCTCTACATAGTATGAAGTTTTTTTTTTTATTATCGAGTCTCTCCAATTGAAATGCTCTATTTGGTTTGATTTATGGGTCATTCTATTCAATTATGGGATTTCTTAGAATGTGTTTAGGTCCCCATCATAGGTTTATTTTCCATGAGACCCAATGCTTTTTTAACCCATGCCAAGACCTAAAAGAGCACGTCTTTGTAAAAGTTAGCAATAAGGTCATTTGGTAAAATGTAAGTGCAGTAACCTATCAAACACTTTCCTTCAATGCCAAATCCCCAACCATAGGATTAGGGATCACCTGCATCTCTCCAAAGAATACCATCCCAATGACAAATTCAATTTCACAAACCCAAAAGGTGTTGACTTTTGTTAATGGTAGTTAATGGACTCAAGTGACCAATAAGGATAGTAACAACAACATGGTGCACAAAATTTAGCTAAGGGCATGCCTAGTTCTAGGTTGATACCCTCAAATCTAACCACTTCATCCTTAGAGAAAGACCCCACTAGATTCTCTCCGGCCACTTCTCCCATTGGGGGGGTGTCAAAAGTCTCATTCTCCTCCTCTAAGACTAGATGGGAAACTCTTTAGTAAACCAAATGCTAAACACAAACATATGAAGGAAAAAATACCCTTGATGGTTGGGTTACACATGCATTGGCTAAGAAGTAGTTTATATCCTTGAGCCCGACTTGATCAATCGCTTAGTGATACAAATAGAGAGGATATGGAAATTATTATTGAATGTTTACTATGAAACACAACTCATGGAAAGTAAAGGTCTCACCAACCCAATTAAGAAGACCACGATTATAAGATATCATTCAATAGTTTCCAATTTAGATGTATTGTTTTTATAAGAAGTTAAAGTCATTGTGTTTTCCTTAACCTTGGCATCACGCAATATTTGGCATGGTGTGGACATTTTCAATACCCAACATGAAGATGAGCATCTGGAGTAGCTACCTTCCTCTCCCTTAAATTTGTTTCAAACATTAATGACCAAGACCATAACCTGACTAATCGAGTATTATGGGTTCTCCTCGATTTAGAGGGTCAGATTTGGGCCTTTACCAATTTGTATTTACCAAATGATGTTGATGCCAAAGTTGAGTTGTTTGAATGGTTTGAAAAATACCTCCTCAAGGTAGATCCACTTATGTGTGGAGATTTCAACAATGTAGAGTCTTGGGATGACAAATTGGACACTAACCCTATGTGTATGCCATAGATAAAATGGAGGCCATGGAATGGCATCAAATCCAAATTTGGCATGTATGATCTTGACAAGTATTATATAGTTGGTTCCCTCAAGCTATGGTTTATCCCTTGTTGAATTTTAGGGTTGGCAACAACCAAGTCTTAAAATGGCTAACCAGAGCCATGTTTTATTAACATAACACTTCCTTTTTGTATTACGAGGTTGGGTGAGAGTTTAGATGTTAGGGATACCACAATTTATGATCATCAAAACCTTACCTTTCATTCTCATGGGGAGCAAATAAATCAAGGCTCCCATATAGTGTATTCAAATTCATTGCTTCTTATCTTCAACACCCATCATATGTTCAAGTCATTCTTTGGATCCAAAACCTGCTGACTTGACCTTGGGAAGAATATGAGTGTACTATCTAGAGAAATGATGTGATAGGTTGAATAACAACTTTTATTTGAAGTTTTATCCCATAGTTATCAGTTTTCGAACACTCATATAATAAAGCCACCAAGGTAAAATTTGAAGAGGCCTCTCATTGTTTTCATACCAAATGGGTTTACTTTGTTCTTCAAGTGTGAATGGCCAAATTCCCCTATTTGTTTAAGATGGATGAAGTTCAATGCACCTAAGGTGCCCAAAATTGATCTTGGTTACATTGGCTCAAAGTTGGGGATTGAGGGCCCACATAATGTTTTTTTCAAAAAATTAGTTGTTAAGATTTCCTCTAAGAATCTATATGCACTGAATGGATTCTAAAAGGGATAACAATTTTAAGAACATTGAGTAATAATTTTTGGTATACTGTCATATTATTTTTCAGTTCCATGTATGATTGATGCATACAATCTAGCGATGAAAATGTGCATTGATATTGTATAGATTAAGGTTTCTTTTGAGTAGAGAAATAATATGTGACTAAGGATTGACCATCGCTAGTTGACATCATGCCTACTGGTGATAGTTGATGATAAGCCCTAGGTCCTGAAGGGTTTCCATGCGAATTATTCTAAATCACTTAGGCTTGTGTTGGACCTAATCTTCTCCATGTCAACAAGGAAATTGTCTAGAAAAAATTATCTTGGGGTCACCATTAACCGAGGTTTTATTGAGTTTATACTAAAGGTTAGGGACCATGAACTCATTACTAGTTGACGACTAACGACGTTGCTTAATGACCCTATAATATCTTTATCAAGGACTTGAATCTTATAATTTGGGATATTCTCCCCTTGGATCATCAAACCACATATCAGATTTATCCAAGGTTGGTTCATCTTAGATAATGTCATTGTGGTATAGGAAAGGATGGTGTGGGCCTATTGTCTTGGGATCAAACTACTCTTCATAAAGTCAAACTTTGAGAAGGCCTACAACCAAGTAGAACGTTTCTTCATTTATGGCTATGCTTGATGCGTTAGTTTTGGTCTAGGACATGTGTAAGTAATCGAGATCCTTTTTGTTGACACCTCAACCTGGTTTTCTATTAATCACATAAAGTCTGAGGGAATGAGTGTCTTCCACTCAATCATAAAAGGCTACCCTTTGGACCCTCCTATTTATGTTAGGGTTGTTAAAGCTTTGGGCTGCCTGCTCCACCACATAACTACTCAAGGGTTGATTTTGGGCACTCCTCTTCTTGGGCCAGATGTCTGTCAAATAGCTTGTTATCACTCCAGGAAGCTCTCCTAGGTTGTAATTCAGAGATGCCTGGTAACTTAAACTTATCTTGAAAGAAGGGGTTTATTTGGATCAAGTTGGGCGACAGAGATCAAAATTTACATGCTCAAAACATACATAGAGACGTTCAGACAGACAAGGCTTTGACCACGGCTGTTCAGAGGGTTGATAAAAGATAAAGGGAGTGAATCCTTATCGTGTTTAGCAGACTCATACACAGAAGTATGTATATAAATGGCCAAGCACAACAAATAAATGACATATATGTTCAGTTCTCAAATACAAAGACAGGATTACAGCTCTCTAGCATAGACAAATGAACATACACAAAATAAACCATCCACTGCGAGTACAGAAACATGAGGAAAAGAAATCTGAAAAGCAAATAGTAAAAGAAGCTTGTATATCTGAGAAGTCACTGAAAGTCTGAGAATACAAATATCAATAAGTCTCTCCAAAATCGAACCATTGTTCTACAGACTTCATGGGCTTTATAGCCTTTACAAACTTTTTTGGATCCTGAAAAGATGGATCGAATCTGCTAAAAATAACAACTAAGAACAATTTTATGAAAGATATGGCAGTGTATTATGATCAAAGTAACTGATATCTGGCTGATATGCCTATACTTGACAGCTGAAACGAGCCTCTGAGGGCTGGAGGACGAGTTTGAAACCGCTGTCTGCAAAAACCTGTAGGTGTCTTTTTCTAAAAATAGACAGGAATATTCCTCTGTTTACCTTGCTGGCGTCCTCAGTCTGGAACCAACGGTGCTCATGATGCCTTGAACGTTTATCAATCCCCTGGAAAACGCCTTTAAGGTGCTTGGACTAACAAAAAAAATGGTTTTAATGCCCAAAGACAGACCTCTGCGTTTTCTGTGTTTTCGGTAGCTAGCAAAACTGGGCTCGAAGGTGATAAGCTACGGAAAACCCCTCATTCGGTGGTTAATGAATTAACTTTAACATTTCGCCTAAACCACTGAATCGCCCTCAGGTGTTTGAAACTTGCCTCTACTTCCGGTAGCTAGGGGAGTCCTACCTGTACATCGTAAACTGCCGAATCTGGGTTTCAGCAGCTAATGAACAATTTCTATGTTTGCCTAAGCCACCGAGACCTTCTCATAAATTTGGAAATTTGTTTCTAGCAGCTGCACAATAAAGTGTTGCCGACATTTGATATTTGAATCTCAGGTGACCTGCAATGCTTGATTTAAGAATCAATGTGCTAAGCAAGTCAGGAAAAATTAGAGATATTGAAATAATTTAAGCAATGATACCACAGCTGCAGAGCATACAAAAAGAAATCCAAGTACACAACTGCTGTTATCTATGGATGAAATTTTAATAGCAGTGCAAGAAGGACCTCCTTGCTAGGGCATGTGGGTATTCCCATCATTATCTTGATCAACTTCTTTGATCATTTCCTCAAGCTCAACAATACTAAATTCCTGGCATATTGACTGAAGCTCATCCAGAGTAATTTGACTGCTTCCATCGTTGTCAAAATAAGGAAAAAGCAAAAAAGAGATGCTCCTCGCGTTCCATCTTGTTTAAATGCAATGTAGCTGTAACGAACCCCCATAAGTCTTCAAATTTCTAACTCCATAAGATTAGCACCCACTCTGTAGTTCTTTGAAATCATCATCACGAATGTGCTTCAACATAATCATGTCCATTTCTTCTATCAAATGAAAGTTATAGATCTGCAAAGACTATCCATGACCGTCATAGAAGATTATATGTAGATCAAATGACAAGGTTGCTGGTATTTTATTGTCATCATTTCCTCATAATGTAACAGAGGCAAAGGGAAACCCGATTTTGTAGTTATCAATACCCTTCAAAATCTGCGAATACTGAAACAACAACTCATGTATTTATAATACATGATTCTCCATATCTGCAAATGTATTATATGGTAATCTAAATCATATAAACGCTGCGAACTAAGAAAACCATCGAAACAGGGCCATACTGGTACACGGATTTGGATAAATCATTCGATGACAGAAATGAAGAGGAACTCCAGTGTTTGCGCTTGATGAATGTATCGACATGTAACCAAGTTGAAGCTTGACTCATGGCATGTGCCTGTGACTTGAGACTGTGGGTGAATCCATGGCTTGGACCTGTGCGTTGTGTGTTATGACTCATAGCTAGAAAACTTTAAGGCTTGATTCGTGGCCTAGCTTTGACTTAGTTAATTGCGTGATTAACATGTAGGATGGTGTGACATATGGACATGACACGAGAGCTTGGCAGGTTGATAGCTGGATTCATGGAATGGCTTATGAGTTAACTCATGGCTTGGGCTTGTGGTTCCCCCAAAAGTTTGGTCAAATCTTCAAAACCCGAAAGGCCTTATTTAGCTTGAAAAACTCCATATGCACATTTTGTAGACCTTGGCATAGATTTATACTTAGGACGATGGCTAGATTTGGGATTAGCACTTTAGATTTAGTCTAGGATAAAGCCATTTAAAAGCGTGCTCCTCTTTAATAAAAATCTAAAATAAAAGAAACCATGAATATATCAAACTCCATAATAGATTGTGCAGAGTTCAAATGAGATTTCTAACCATTTATTCGCAGGTCAAGATGATGAAGCCAAAGGATTTTTGGGCAAAGTAATCAATCGGAAACTTGATAAAAAATATGGAGGTTAAGACACTGGCTAATTGGATGAAGAAAACAATAAATCAAGTGAAGAGTGATGAAAACACTCTCAAAATACTAGTGCATTTTGATCGCTAACATAGCTAATGGATACTTTGTAAATGAATCCTCTCTCACCTTGTTATAGGGTAAGGAATGCCTGGACAACAAGATGGGGTGCATTCATATTTTCAATGAAGCCTTAGGTTCTAAGCTTTAGGTAGCCAAAATCCAATTCTATCATCTTTCCCCCGAGGCTTCTCTCGAGTGGTTAACAAGACAAGGTTGGTCTTGGCACTAGCTAGTTCAAGGGTTTAAATTCCTTAAGATTAGTTTTTCCTTTTAAGCCTTGTTGAAAGTTTTGTGGGATATTTTGCTTCTAAAGAATTCCAAGAAGGTAAACAAATGGCTTTATCGACATTTATTGTTGGCAATGAGGTTTTGAATCTACTTCAAAGTTATTGTTGCAACTCATGTTTTTTATTCATTATGTGGGATCCTTCCCGAGAGCCCTACCAATGGCTGGATAAGCTCTTATGTGAATTTCTTTGGGTTTACCTACAAGGGAAAGGAGTTTTCATCAAGTTAAATAGGAGATGTGTTACTTCAAAGGAATATAGAGTAATGGGGATGATCAACTATTCTTGTCAAGCTTAAGCTCTATGGGCTAAGTGGGTTATCAAAGAAGTGGATTGTCATGAAAATATAAAGGTTATGCTACATAACTATATTCTTTGAGGATCCATGTTGGAGATAATAGCTGGTCAAATATTAACTACTACACATTGTTGGTTACCCTTACCAAAGTTGATGTCAAGGGTATTGTTGTAGCCTAGAGCATTTGGAAAGCAAGGGAATATGTTAAAGGGAAATTAAGTTGTTATGTGGATTCCTTGTGTACTACCCTTTCCTTTAATGATCAACACCTTTCATGGTCACCCTTGGTTCTTTATAAAGGAAACCATTAGCAGAGTCCTCAAGATATTCAACAAACTGAATCTTTAGGGAGGGTGTATCTTGTTTCAAAGACATTTCTATAAGGGTTCATCCCTATAAGTTGTGGCCAACTCTCATGGCTAGACTCGAGCTCGTGAGATCTAACTGAGCTATAATTGAAAAAAATGCAAGACCTTATCATGGATGCACTATTCCTCGAGTTGTGTATAGGTAACCCAACAATTTTGTGGAGACATTGAAAATGAAATTGCTCTAAGCCTTTTAAGAACTGCAAACAAGTAGATCATCACTACAAATGGTTAAGAATTCAACCTAGAATTGGTGCCAAGCTTAATAAATTGTAAAATATTGTTCTTGGACCCTCTAAGTGGCTAGTTAGGTTGTATTTAGTGTGTAAATATTTCATCAAGCCTAAGAAGAATGAATTTTCTTTTTATTTGATTATATGTGACCTTTCTATAGGAATTGTTCAACCTAAATGCCCCTTTTGTCACATAAATGAGATTATCAAGCACATTTTGGGTTTGTGTGCATATACTATATTACCTCGGCCTTGGGTCTCTAACATGTGTGGTCATTTTCTCTCTAGTAAAGTTACTTGGATTCTACTCTCTTTGGTGACAAAATCCCATGGGTTGAAGAGTTTCATGTAGCATGGCAACTTGTTAGAATAAAGATGTTACCTTTTATATGAAAAAAATGAAATGAATTTGTCTTTCAAAATGCGTAGTTCACTCATTTCACCTGGTTTGATGACACTCTAATTGTTGCCAATTTTTAATTGCAAGTTTAGATTCAATTCTATAAGTCCAAGCTAGAGCTAGCACATCTCCGGTGGTTGACGTATTTTATTGCTCCATGAGTCAACTGCCCTCAAAATTTCACTTCCCGCGTGGTTTGGATATTTTGCATTCATATGGCAACATGCCATTGCATGAGATGAGTAGCCTAGTATAGGAGCATAATAAATGATGAAGCTGGAGCCTGAGCTAACAACACCATAGCTACTCACCTTATTCTCAACCCTTGAATGACAAGTTCACTCAACTATACTTCATCATTTTTATAAAGAAGTAAGTAGAACCACATTTAGACAATGGATGTGGCACTCCCCAACTTGTCGATGATCCACCATTTACTAGGTGGATCACAACCCCCAATGATCACGACCACACTTTGATCTTCGATCCATTGCAACTATCTAACTTTGTGACTACCTTCATTGTGTCAATTTAGCCACCACACTTGTTTTTATGTTTTTGGTCATATGAATATTCATTTTGTTATCCATTTGCAATATAAACTATTCTATTCCAACATGCCCATTGGATAATTATGTTTTTGATAGACCTTCGAGGTGAGACTAAGTTTTGCTTGAATCAACTAAGAGAAACCCATTTTTATATATAAAATACAAATATATTATTTAATAATATAATCTAAATGAGCATTTTATTTTAAAAAAACTTAGGGATGAAGTGCTTCGATAATGGAAAACAAGGAATGTAGAAATAGAACATGTAAATCATGGAGGCGTTCCAATGTTATGACTGTTCTCCATCACAAATATGTGACTTTTAAGTCATCAAAAGGATTCATTCACCATTGTTGAACAATCACTTCCCTTAGTTTAAGACATTTAGTACCTAGTTAGATGGTAGGGTGGTCCTACCCACCTTTTTTAGGGCAAGTAATGCACAACCCATCTCCTTGGAAAACAATTGCTTATATGTATTTCAACATTGTCTATTATACTTTCACTATTATTTTGGAATTTGTCATGTCATTAATATTTCATGATATATGTTTATTCTAGGCTTATCTGGTTATGATCATAGTTTATGTTGAATTTGAAGCATAACAAGTGGTTGTGGAGGGTAATATGTGTCTTTCTTAGCAGGTGAAGGCATGGGCATTAATTAGAGTATATGTACTAGAGATCGTGGACTTGTTAGGGCCAAACCTTTTGGGTTGCAACAAACTCATTACTGTGTGAATTCTTGTGAATAACATGAGCCTAATCATCATTGGTGCCAATTTAGTAGTTAGAGTAATCGGTTGAGTTCAAGTTGAAGAAATTTATTATATGGGTCTTGGGGTGAATTTGGTCGAACCGGGAGTGTGTGATCACAAATATTATGGTATGGGTTTTGGAATCTAAAGGAAGTGCTATGAAAATTAATGTATTGGACTAGTTGTTTTATCACACTATTCCTTGCCCTAATTGAGATAAGTTATTTTAAATAATTAGACATGTCAATTTGAGATAGACCATTTTATGGGCCCTTGGGTGAAGAATCTATTTTGGTCATCGCATGCAAAGTCACATAACAACTCATATATGCATTTGAGGATGTGACAAAACTACGTGGAAACGCCATTAAATTCCACCCACACAAGGTAGTGGGGTTGAGTGCCTTGCTTAACCAATAAATTCTTAAATTAGCTAGAAAGAATGACAACATTTTTTCATCATACCGAAGGACCATGAGCAACTATGGCATCATAATGAGACTCTTTGCCTCCACAAAAAATCAAGCCTTTGGTTAGGTTGTGGGTAGATTGGTAATGATAACCATGCAACTTCATTGCTGCCTTGATTTAGGCTTGAATAATGTCCTTTAGAGGCACATGACAAATATAATACCTAAGTAGTTTGTCCCTTCTATATATTTCACGAACAATTTTATATTCAAAAGCATACATTTTAGTAGGAATATTCTTAACAACACTATCATTAGTGCGTGGTAGTTTTTTTATTGAACTTTCATGGTTTATTTAAGTGAACTATCATTCTACTTTCTTCGAGTGGTAACATTGTTGTGAATTACTAGAGTCAAGCTCACATCAAATGATTTGTCCTTGGGCCTTAACTGAACCATAAATGAATCTTAGAAGTCATGTGGAGAGACGATTTAGTAGAATCCAACACATGGCAACTAATTAAACTAGACAAAAATGCTGATGAGGATATTACAAGACTAAAAGATGCATTCACCTCAAGCTCAAACATGAGCGTGATCTTGCCATTCATTTTTTGTTTAAATTACAATTAAGTGTTTTTTCTTCGTGGTAGTAATCTCTTTGATTGGATGCTCAACATCCCCATGATTGTCTTTATCTATAGATGATGGTTGATGCATGTTAGATTGTCGATATGTCCATGGGCCAAACTTATGGAACTACAGAGGATTTAGGTTATTAAAACCCTACCAAATGATGGTGATCTTGTTACAATCATTGCATCCTGAAAAACCTATTGTATCCTGAAAAACCTATTGATTTGTGTCATACAACTTAATTTTATTGATGTTAATCAATTACAATAGGGTCATTATGCACCACATAAGTGACAAGTTATCTTCAATTTAGTTACATTTGATGCCAGTGGTTGCATCAAGCCATTGATGTCAAATACACGTGGAATCAACATATTGGCCTTTGGGTAATTGGAAAAAAACACGAGTATTTGGCATTATAGGCTATAATTATTGTTAGAGATTCCATGGATGAGAAAACAAGAATATAAATGCTTGTTGCTTGGATTGCATGAGATAGAGCTTATGAAGGACAATAATGACATTATAACAAATAAATTCTCTTTGATCGTGGGATGAAATGGAGAAACATAGTACAATAACAAAGGAATGGATGATTGTAAACGGAAGTGACAAGCATAAGTGGAAGGAGAATTGCCTTATGTTGACACCTGCATGGTTCTTCTACGAAGTAGTTATATTTACAAATCCTAAAACATGTGGAGATGCAAATGTGTGATTTGTTTTTTTTTCTAAATATTTCATGTAAACACATTCACATGACAAAAGTGAGTATGCGATATGTTTAATTTCGATGGTCAAACTCGATTGATGCACCCATAGTCATATATTTTCCAATGAGATGTAGACATTGCATTCATAATCGTAGAGCTTAAGAAACAACCTTATCAATGCCTTCATTGTTATCTCGAAAATGTTGCAGTTGTGATTGAGAACCTCTATAAAGAAATTAGAGAATTAAGTTTGATAACACCCTTTATTAGATAATGAATTTGCTTCAATGCCACTTACAGAAGGAATCACCCTTCCACCATCATAACTCCATTGTGCAAAAATATACATTGATTGATGGAACTAATCTTGTTCTTTATGAAGTTGTCCAAGCTTGACATGGACTTAGTGGCTAACCATTATACTTCTTCTTAATAACTCATAAGATAATACTTACATTGATCAATATCAATGGACATAGTTATGAAGATAAAAATTAACATTGAATCAAATTTTAAAATCAATTAATGGAATAAGTTTCATGTCTTAGAAGCCTTATGTGTTTGTGCTCACATTTTTATTTTCCAAAGAAATCCTCGTGGAAAATCCTCCAAGTACTTCCTTGTGATCCATGGATAGTAAACATGGTAAATTAATGATGCCTAAATTCCAAGCTCCTAATCTCGAGGGGATAAAGAGAGACGAACCCATGGCCTCCCTAACTTGGGCAGAGATCTCACTTCCGATTCATGACCACTTGAGACAACCTTCAAGACTATGTGCGTGCTTACTTGTGATGGCTTGTTGTTTGGATAACAAAAATAAAAGAAATGTTGAACTATTTATTTTAGTTTAGAAAAAAAACTAAGCAATTACCACCTTTGTTGCTCTCGACAAACATTTGTTTTAATGGAAAGAAGTGAAGTACTATACTCCAACATTGTAGCATAAAGTATATGAAGTTGTGTAACACATGAACTTGTCCATCTTGGATGGATGATTTTCACAGGGGAGGTTTTAGCTTATTTGGAAAATAGATCAAATATCCATGAAAAAGTTTTTTCAATTATTAAAGTTGACAAGGTAATGAATTAGACTTTTACCATTGAAATATACTCACCATGATCTCTTTGTTTGTAAAATACAAATTGATTTTTTGTCTAACTTATATGAAAATGATTTTTTACCTCCCAAGCCACTTCATGAATTGTGTTGTAATATATTGAAGAATAATAACCTAGATCATTAAGTACAATTAGTTAAATTCATAATCAGATTGTTCATATTTTCTTTGTGGTGAATTATAAAATGATGAAATCCAATTTTCCTAAATTTATAAAGACTATATTTAATTATAATTAAAATTAAAAATATTATAATTATTAATGTTATTAAAGCCAATAATCCCAATCCATAGAATTTGATCATCCCCTTTACAAGAATCATACTTCTTAACCTCTAAGGGATTTATTAACCTTCCTTAGGACACCCCTTGAAATTTATTTTATGTTAAAATATCTCGAACTTGAGACATCCCAAGAAACTCAAATTAGTTCGACCTTTTAGTAAAAGATCAACTGTTTTGCAATTTCAATGATAGCCACCACCTACTGAAGCTCAACGATCCAAGCTATATGACAATGGCACCTGGAACAAGTTATACCGTTGCCTTCCATCTCCAATTTGTTTCATAGAGATAAGTCCAATAAACATAACTTGACCTAAAATTTAAAAAAGTAGACAACGGAAGGAAAAACAGCAGGCTCAAATTATGGGCGCCCGCTTCGTCAGAGCTTAAAACTCAACTTCTTGACATTAGCGAGGCGCCGGCCCTGAAAATCCATCATCTCTCTTGACTGTTTGATGAAGTCATCCACATTGTTCGCTTTGCTTCAAAGCAGCGGGTGGGTTTTCTCGGGGCAGCCGGCCTTGAACTGAAGACCGCAGGGACATGCTCTGCTCTGCTTGATTTGGAGGGTTTTTGTCTGTTCAAATGAATAGGATGAGCTGGGAAGATGACAGCATTGGCCCCGACGTGGCTGCCGCGGGTCGTTTGGTGAGCGATTACATTGGCAGAGACGCCGGCTGCTTTGGCACTTCTTCTGATTTGGAGGAAGCTCTCGAAGCCTCTCGTTACTCCAGTCATCCTTACTCTTCTCCTCCTAAAGAGGTAAAAAAATCATTCTTTGTTTCTTAGGCTTTTAACTTCTCACAAATGGAAATTCCTTTTCAAAAAAATGATTTCTGCAGTGCACATTTAGAGGAAAGAGAATTTTAGGTCTGTTCGTAAGGATTCTAATAATTGGCTGTCGGGGAATACCATCCAGGCTCCTGCTTAAACCCCTTCTTTTTCCATCAACAAACCAACTGATACTTTAAATACTATATAGATAATAAATTGGCACTGATACATCGACAGTGTAGTGCTTGGCCTAAGTTACTCCACCCTTAAACTCTCTATCTCAATACTACGGTGAAAAGATAAACACAGGAACAACTGGGCTCCGAATGAGCTCACGAGGAGGGAAAATACTTAGAACACTGAAGATTTTTATTTGGGGTTTTATCCAAACCTCCAGTTTCTTTATATTTATCCTCTTTTTTGCCTTTTTTTTACAAGCTATTCACTTGCAAAAATCTTCAACTTTTCTTTAAATTTCAAATTTGTACTTCAACCATATATCACACAGCTCCTTTCTTGTCTTTATGAGCATAAGTGAAACTTCCACTATAGTGTTTCTTAGTTCTTATATCTCCCATTCTATACATATTATTATTCTTGTCCAATCCGACCTGGAGTTTGAACGAGTTTGAAGTTGATGGCTCGTTCCGGATATGAAGTTGATGGGTCGTTCCAAAGTGTAAATTTTGGGCGTCCACTCCTGTCACACCTCAAGAGAAGGTGTCTTAAGAGGAGCATGCTGCCTCTTGTCTAGCGGGCAAAGGTATGGGCTTAATTGGAGTAGATGCACTGGAGTTCATCGACTGGTTTGGCCAAGTGGGAAAGGGTATGGGCTTAATGGGAATCGATGCATTAGAGGTCATTGCCTGGTTAGGCTTAACCTTTTGGGTTGCAACAATCCTATTACCCTTTGAACTCTCGTGAACAACATGAACTGTGTTGTCTTTGGAATCAATAATACCTTGAGAAGTCAATTGAGCTTGAGCTTGAGCTTGGCGATCTTGGTTAGTTGGGGTGTGTCTGGCTTAACCATAAGTGGGAAATCATAGATCTCATGGTTTGGGTTTTGGCATCTAATGCAAGTGTTAGGCACATTTTTTGAGCATTGCATCCTCATCATGGCCAAGTGAGCTCTTTTAAATCTTTGGACATGTCAACTTTGAGACAAACTCTTGTATGTCCCCTAGGGTTTAAGAACCTACTTGGCTCATGGCACATAAACGCTACGCAACAAATCAGAGATGCATGTGAAGAAGTGGCAAAATTGTGCATGGAAGCCATGAAATTCCACCCACATAGGGTTGTATAGATGAGTACCATGCTTGACCAAATAATTCCAAAATTAGCTAGAAGAAATGATGGGTTTTTGGACGTACCCAAGGACCATGACTGTTTATGGAAACACAATGAGACTTGTCAAAAATGAAAATATTCAAGCCTTTGGTTAGCTTCTGGACACCTTGGCAATGCCAGCCTTTCAACTCTAACACTTCCTTCATCTAGGCATGAATCATGGCCTTTGAAGGTACACAATTGATAAAATGCCTAGACAGTTTGTGTTTTGTATATATGTCACAAACTATTCTAGTACCATGGCCTTTGAAGGTACACAATTGATAAAATGCCTACACAGATTGTGTTTTGTATATATGTCACAAACTATTCTAGTATTCCTATTCAAAAGTAGGAATGCTGTCATTTCTAGAGCTGAGTTCATATCAAATGTTTTGTCATTTGGCCCCAGTGAATTCCTTTTTGAAATAATTATTTCTGCATGTGCATTGTTATTGCCTGAAAATGCAAGTCCAGTTTGCATTTTCAGAGGCATCTTTTCAACAGCATTGCACCAACACATGAACTTTGAGCATTGTATGAGTCATTTGAGAGGCTGTGACGAAGATCCATGCATTTGCCTTTTGTTTCACATTTTGAGGGATATTCATGTATTTCAAGGCATGATGTATTTTGAGTCATGTTTTGTTGTTGAGTACACATGTTTGGAGGCAAGGTTGCACACTTAGCAGACTTTCACCTTTTGGCATACTTATCTACATATTTTCATGTATATTTCTCCATTGGAAGGTGTCTTTGGGGTGTCTTCACAATTTTCAAGGCAAAAGTTACATATTGAAGGCATTTCTCACCACTTGGGGTTCATCTCACATCACACGAGGCATTTCTACATATGTTTAGCCACGACTCATCATTCTAGTGGCTTTGGGCGTCATCTACAAGACCACAAATAGGTTTCTAGAGAATGCCCCTTATGAAGATTGACATGTGTCACAGGTCACCTATAAACCCTCTCACAGTGGTCAAAGGATCTTTAAGGAAGGGAACACCCATCATTTTGAGGGATATCTAGGGGTTTTCAGGGCATAATCAAGGATTACATGTAGAGAAGAAGAGGAACGCCATAGTCAAGATGACACTTTGCATTCATATCACATGTGGCATAAAGGAAAAGGACATTTTTGAGGAGTGCTCTATTTCCTCTTTCCAAAGAAGAGCAGATATCTTTCAATAGAGTGACCAGATTGCACTAGACCAATGCTACTGGATGCAAAATGGTTGTGGCATTTACAAATTGTAGTCATATTAGAGATTTCTATAAATATTGAGGGAGTTATGATGATTTCAAATTTGTTGCCTCAAAACCCTAGTTGCATTTGACCGTTTCTAATGCATATCTTCACCTTTCTTGAGTTCTATTGCTATTTTGGGAAGAGGAAGCTATTAGATGGTCGTTATTGGAGAGTGCCCAAGCTAGGAAGGTGACATATGTGGCAGCAAAGACTAAATCAAGCCCTATTTTGTGCATTTTTCACCCTTAATGAGGAGCACCTAGGTTGAAGGAGGCTTCTAGACTTTCTTTATGTAGTTTAATATTATTTTTTCTAGAAAGTTCATGGATCTATAAACTACTCAATATTTTATTGTAAAATGTTTGAGGAAAAGCTCGATAAAAGGAAGAGATCTCTCATTTGCAAAGGCATGGTTGGATGAACGGGATTTCTTCCCTAAACTTAGTTGAAGATCTCTTTGGAGGAGGAAGTTAAGGGTCAAGCTCAATGTAAGGTTTCTCCATTTCTCCTTTCTCTTGCATGGATGACCAGGGTTTTGCAAGGATTTCCATTGTATTTTGTTGCTGAAATAATCTTTGTAAAAGGGCATTATCGCTCCAATAAGAAGATGTTAGGGCTAACGTAAAATCCTCCCTAGCTCTTGATTTAACCTTGGATAATTGAAGAATTTTGTTGTTGGAATTTTTTGGTTATAGTTATTCATTCAATGTTTGAAGTCTCTTGTACCTAAGAAAGAAGTTTAAGTGTGGTATGTTATGGCTCCTTGATCTCATGGTGGGATCAAATTTGAAGATATGATATGTTGATGGCTAATTATTCAGTTAGAAGGATATCATGCATAATCTACTTCATCTAGGGTTTCATATGTGGTGATTTCTCTATTGTTCATGGTCGCATGTTATTACTTGGTAGTGATCTCATGGTTGTGTCAGTGCATCTTACATAAGGGCCCTCATCGATTCTTGCACAATTTGAAAATTTGTTTTGGTCTAATTATAGCCTATCAATGGATGTCTTAATTACATCCCTCCATCATACTCAACCCTTCATGTGCTCTCAACTTGATTCCATTCCCTAATGGATAGAAACTAGTTTTGATAATCCACTGTCACTTTATTACTTAAACCTAAAAGGATCTTCATTCTACAAATCTGATTCTTATATCAAGCTTTGCAAGGACATATTTGTAATCTTATTAGGGAATCTTCCTTTGTGTCGAAGAAGAGTCAACCTAAAGAGAGGAGGACGATCATTGAGGTGATGGTGGTGTTCTGAAGTTGCCCTAGGGTTTGTGCTTGGTGATTGGACTTATTGTTTGTGCAGATCTTAGAACTAATACACATTCATAAGGATTTTAGTAATTGGTGGTTTGTGAATACCACCTAGACTTTTACTTAAGTCTTAATAGTATAATACCCTTCTTCTTTTATCAACAAACCAACTGAAACATTAAAATTTATAGCGAATACTCTCACCACTGATACATTGACGGTGAAGAGCAGCCTAACATACACAACACATTAACTCTTTATCTCATTAATGTGGTGAAAAGATCAATAGGAATACCCATGTCACTAATGCGCTTGTGAGCAAAACTAGTTAGGACATACTGTGAAGTATGAATGTTAATTTTTCTGATTTTGGCACTAGATAAAATAGTTCCTTGTGGTTTTCCTTGCTTAAAAATTAAATTTCAGCCCACTGATTATTTTACACTTGCTAAGATCTATCAACAGTAAACAAAAATAGCGGAATCAAATAGGAAACAGATCACATAAAAACACAAACAGATTTATGCCTTCAAATCAGCTTTTCATTAAATAATAATCCAATGTTACAAGGTCTCCCTTCCTGGGAAAATGGCCCCAAGAGATTACACAGCAAACCTGGCAAATTCTGCCCTGTTGAAGATGAAACTTCACTTGCAAAATTGCCCCTGAAAAATGCAACAAACCGCGATTTTCTGCCCTGCAAACTGCTGGCTGTATGGTTTGTACAGTCCATACACTTGTACAGATTTTGTATGACACAGTCCGAACACATGCACATATTTCGTACGACACAGTCCGTACACTGTCCATATGTATGTCTGTACAGTCTAATCCGTATGACTGTACTGATATGTATGGCATGCTTGTACGACTGTACAAACATGTCCATACACTTATGTTCGTACGGTACCCCTACACATAAAAATCTGCCTTTGTTCAGCGGTCTGCTCCTCCTGCTTGTTGTCCTTCTCTCTTTTGCCCAAGAGACTGAAAAACCAGAAATTCCTTCTTCTAATTCTCTACTCAATGCTTCAGTTTGTCTCTTGGATGAATGTGTCTTTTCTCCTCTCCCCTTAGCTCCCTTTTATACTTTTGGGTTAAACCAAAACCCTAACTTCAACGATCAAGATTAGATCTCATCCACTTGAGATCAAGGGCTAAGATTCATTTGATTAGCTTAAATCACTAAAGTCCCAAAATTTGGGCTTTTCTTCAAATTACCCCCAATTGATTATAAAAGAGTGTTCAGTTTAATAAGTCCTTTAATTAAAGTCACTTTTCTAAAATTAAAGTGAATTTTCTAAGTGCATGAGAGGTCATGGTGACGATTTCCATGGGTAAGACACGCACCCCATGGAAATACCTGTCCATGCCACAAAACATCAACAATGAAGAAATTCAATTTGGGGTTTTATGCACTCTTCCAATTTTTTCATAATGTATAATTTTTTCATCTTTTTTGTGTCCAATCACCATCTCTTCACTTACAAAAGTTACCTTATATCATGCAACTCCCCTCTAGTCTCTATGAACATAAATGAAAATTCTAGTATAATGTTTCTTAGTTCCCATATCTCCTGCTATAATTATCACTTTTCCACTACCCTTGGACTTCATTACTATTTTCCTCTTTAGCTTGTGCACGTTCTTTACCATTAATAGGAAATTGACTTTTTGGTATTTGCTTGAAAATTATAGTTACAGATGTCATCATAGAGGATAATAATATAAGATACGATACGATAAGATAATTTTATGAATGTCCAATGAATGACCAAAAATAGGTTAAAGGGACTGCTAAGTACATTAGGATCAATACACACCCAGTGGGAGTGCACTGCAATTCATAAAAGTAGATATATACTATGAAATATAACATCTAAAATCACAAGTTTATCATCCAGTAGTGATACAAAGTTTGGAAGCACTTAGAAGAAAGAAAGAATCTCTGTCAAGAGCTCAAGAGCCTGGAAGAATGTCTTGATTGAAGATACTTTGGGGGAGTGCTTAATGTTTCTTAGTGCCATCACCTATTGATGAGGAGGCGTTGACCTCTAATTCAGTGTTTGCAGTAAGTGGAGTTCTCCTACTATACAAGGTTGAAACAAAAAAGTTCTTGTTGGAGAACTATTTGTATGAATTAGAGATAGAAGATCTGGAAGAGTGGGTATATATTATATCATAATCACATTGCCTCGAAGAGGCCACCCTTTGCTAAGATCTAGTGGAGGAGGAGGAACAGTAATTTTTATCGTGATCACAAGACTTGTCTTGTGCTTGAACACGACACCGCCATGAAGGTCTACTTTGATCTCATAGGTCTAGAAGCTGAAATGAAGTCGCTCTTTGTTTGTCTCTTGGTGCCTTTATTTGTAAGCTCTGGGAAGAAGGAGGTGATTAATTTTGGTAGTGGCCAGTGGTGGGGGTGGTTTGAGTGAAGAAGATGTAAGTCCTAGAGCCTCCTTGGGTCTCTCTCATGTATAAGGCCAAGCAATGCTAGTCCAGATATCTGAAGAAGATGGAGAGGGAGTTCTGGGACCCTTGAAAACGCAACGATACCGACCTTAGATCTCATAGTAGATGGCGCAATTAGAAATTAAATGCTCCTCTATCTTAGTCTCTTGTAAATGGTGAGTAGTTAGATTATGTTTGTTAGCATTTTGTAGCTCGGAGGCACTCCTGCATCAGGTGCCTAGGTGCAGGGGTCCAAGAACTATGAAGTCTCATTAAATATTCATAAAATGACTTTATGAGCTTTTATTAAAGTTATTTTATGATGTGACTTTTAATTTAAAAGTGAGATGTACTTTTTAATTATAAAGTGACTTTTATAAAGTTACTTTAAGTTATAAAGTGACTTTTTATATTATTTAGGGAAAAGTGACTTTTCGAATAGAAAAGATTTAGAGTATAGTTCACTTAGGAAACTTAAGTGAACTTGAGATTAGATCCCAGCCATGGATCTTGAGATCAAGATTTGATCTCAGCCATAGAATTCGAAAAGTCATGGGAGTTACCCTAATGAGGTAAATAAAAAGGGTTTTTGAGACTTCATTCACACAATATCCAAGAGAGAGCCATGCATTCCTTTTGCACAAGGAGAGTAGCACGAATTCCAAGAGATAGTCTTGGAGGGAAGAGGGAGCAGCTCGAATCCCTAGGAGAGAGAGGTTTGTGAGCAGCAGAAGTGAAGCAAGGCAGCAGCAGAGGTGGGGGCTCAAATTCCTAAGTGGAGGACTCGAATCCCAAGGAGGGGCACGTTTTCCAGTGCTTTGTACAGCCATTAAGAGAGCAGTTCGTACAACAGATTGAAGGGGCCATACTGCTGAGTTGAGTCTGCACACAGAATGAGGAGCCAGTGACACGAGTTTTGAGGCAGTTTCATGACAGCTGAGTGGAGGCTGTGATTGAAGAGGTTGGGCACAAAAATAGAGAGAAGACTGCTGTAGCAGATTCTGTACTGTTCTGTACAGTCTGAAGTTCCTGTAGGATGTGTTTTCCTAGACTGCTGATACACAGTTTTCAAGGTGACATTTTTTGCACAGATTTCAAGAAGTTTTTCTGTCTGTACTAGTGCTTTAAAGACTGGACCGTACTGCTGTAATACTGCTGCTCCATTAATATAATTCTCTCCTGCTGGTTTTCCCCAAGGTGTGGGGTTTTTCTAGGGTCTTATTTGACCAAAAACGTTGTGTTCATGTGTTTTTTACAGTCTGCTGAAAGTGTGTTTAATTTCTGCTGCAAATGATGCTTCATGAAAAGTATATTCACTTACAGTATCATTTTATTTAAGCATGATAAGTATGTAATTATTTTCTACTGTTGAGGTTAATATCGGAGTTTTCTGAAGCATTTGACATCAGATTACAGTTGGCTGCTAAGTGGGCAGATTTCTGATTTTTTTGTCATTTTCTAATAATGTTCGCTTATTGAATGTGGTGGTCAACTTCCACTTGAAGCTGGTGAGAACTAACCCTAAATTGGTTGAGAGGAATCCTTAGTGTGTGCATCTAGTGGTGAAGTGTGTAGGTTTACTTGACAACGAGGTTGTCCCTCAACTCCATGAAATACTTTGCATAGAAGGGCATCTTAGGTTTGAGCCCGTTGGGTGGATCTACCAAAGTGACCTGGATGTACTAATTACAAATATCTTCTCGATGGTGCAATTAAAAATTAAATGCTCCTCTATCTTAGTCTCTTGTAAATGGTGAGTAGGTAGATTTCGTTCACTTATGGAATGTGGTGGTCAACTTCCACTTGAAGCTGATGCGAACTAACGCTAAATTGGTTGAGAGGAATCCTTAGTGTGTGGATCTACTGGCGAAGCGTGTAGGTTGGCTTGACAATGAGGTTGTCCCTCAACTCCATGAAATACTTCAACAAATATCTTCTTGAATGATCTTGTTCAACTTTTGCTTGTTCGATAGTAGTTGATCAGGGGCATCTAGAGAGTATATGAATGGAGAAGTCTATCCATTGAGATGCCCATAAACTATAATAAGCGTGTAACCTCAACAAACTAACAATCGGCTTGTTGGAAGGGTTTAGTCAAGACTCTGACCTATGAGGAATGATATGCAACATAATGATATTGATCTCTACTAGCGGCTAATTCAACAAAGCTCTGAACCTGATGAAGTAATGCAATCAATCTAAAAATGGTCTTGATCTTGAAGGTGTGAGCTGCGAATTCTACCTAAATAATGTGCTGGGGAATTGATATCTTGCATTTGATGATGTGATTAAGCACGATAACCTAAATGCTTTCCATCCTAGTCCAATCCTCCTCTAATAAACTAGGTCCCCAAACCTTAGAGTCGTATAAGATCATGGGCCTGATAATTCTATTTAAAAGGTCTCTCTTGGATGGAATGTCTTGGAAGTGGTGTTGAAAATATTGTCACTTAAGAAGGGTTAGGGAACCATAACCCTTATTAATTAAAGGTTGGAGAGCTTGTCTAAAACCAAAACAAGATATTGAAAATTGAACACCTAGGTAGGTGTAAGTTGTGTTGATCTTGTTCTCCTCACATCGGAAGTAGAAGTGGTAATATGATAGGGCACTCTTTGAGTTGTTGAAGATCATAACCGTGGTTTCCCCAAGGTTGATCCTCAACTGTCGAAGGTCACAAAGTCTAGATAAGTTGTTCAATTGTCTCTGAAGATCCTCTATGGTGGATGCCAAGAGGACCACATCGTCAACAAAGAGGAGGATGGAGATCATGATATGGTGAAGAAGGAAACTATCCTCGGGTTGGATATGCTCCTGCAAGAAGGATTCTAGCTCATTGATATAAATCTCGAACAGTGTGGGTGAGAGATGGAGATGATATTCAAGATCAGAGTTAAAGGTGCTCTTGATAAATCTAACAGTCCATGTGCTTTGTGGAGGTGTCCAAGAACAAAGTCATAGAGATGCATAATAGTAGTAATGAAGGCCTTTGAAACACCAATGTCTTTAAGTCTCTGGAAAAAGGGTTCCCTTGACTTTCAAAGAACAATGTTTTACCTCCTTAATGATGGCTTGGAAAGTGAGGATATGTTCGATGGTTTGGTATTGAGGTTGAAAGCCAACCTAACCCTTGGCTAGAAGAAGTCTCTTGTCAAGTCTCTCTAGTAGTATTTAATGGAGGGTAGTAGCATATGACTTGGAGAATGTGTGACCCACCAATATTCTTTGATAGTTATTCGAATCGAGTTTGGAACCGAATTTGTGGATTGGGTCTATGATATGGCGGGAACCTTGAGCGGACAAGATGGTGTAAAAAACTACTAATATAGTGAATTGGTGAATCAATACTATGCTTGAAAAACAATTCTTGAAGACCCTCCTCATTTGTTGCTTTTGTAATCGACCCAAAATCCTCGTCACATTCTAGAAGAATTGGGGTGAAATTTTTGTTTTTACTTAACATACTTGGTAAGTATCATTCCTTCTAGAATTGACCTCTTGCATTCCGTGAGTAGATGAAACATTAGTCTCATTATGGTGACATAGAATTTGCACATGACAACCGTCGGTTAAAGAGAAAACCTTCATATGTCTTAAACCATTCTCTGGTAGAATCAAGTATATCCATCTTATGCAAAGGTCCTTAGTTATTCATTTTGATATTTTTGGAACATCAATTTAATTACTCTAAATTGAGTAACATCTAGACGATTTATAACACATCTATAATGCAAAGCCTTTTCGAGCATAGAAGCAAGTAAAACAAGTTTCCCTTTATAGTATTTGTAAAGTAGGATTTAGGTGGAAATCGTTCTCAACCTCATATGCAAAGTTGGGTAAGAATTAACCACACGAAGCTTCGAACAAGGTAACACATAGAAGATAATTTCTTCTACACAATGAGTTGGGTCCACAAAACATCTAAAGCATGCATATGTACCATTAATCTCACCATAGGTCTAATGTAGACAAGGATATACACTTATCATCCATATGATGACATGTCATAGTTTTCCTCTTACACCCATTAAATATTATATTAACAACATATTATAACGGATGGTGCAAGTTATAACTCAAGAGGATCTAGCTATGCTATAATAACTGCCCTCCTTTACATTTTTCACAAAATGAATACAATCATGACTGTTCAACATGTCCCTTTTTTCACACATTCTCTTACATATGTCAACATTGATATAAACTTATGGTAAGAGACCCTTCTATGTAACCATTGTAACAGGCCATGCCATTAGTTAATTCTTTCAACTCGGATAATATCTTACTCTTTATCCGTACAAGTTTTAAACATTGAACATAGAGGACATGTAAGTGCACCATGTTACTTTGCCACAAGCTCATTCATTCTTCTATTGCACCCATAACTATAGATACACACAAATACATCATATAGATAATGAAGTAGTGAAAACATAAGCACACGTATGCTACTATTCATCTGTAAGGTTAATACCATATTAAAGTCTCTTTTCCAAACTAAATGCAAGAGTTTTATTCCATTTGACTATCTACCAATCAGCTTTACATAGATACATGGAGAGGTAATCATAAGAAAATATACTCTTCACTTATATTTACCAGGATACTATTAGAGATAAAATCAATTGAGTCAAGATATATCCAGGGTTATGATAACTTTACAGTGCATACTTTTCTTACCAATTTAGTAGAGCTGAAAGAGAGCTTCCTCCCTACTTTCTTCTACCTGGTTTCATCATACTTGAAACATTTATTAGTAACACTAAGTCTAACTCAATGCTCTAAAACTCTTAGATGCTTTTCCCTATTTAAAAGAATTTTCAAAGTGACCACTTAATTTATAAGCTATATTCGTAACCACTTCATGAATAGTTTATTTCATCATCCACTTAATTATTCATAAACAAGATACTCATAACACTTATTTTAATTAAGGACATAACTCATCTTATGAGACTTTAAGGTTTTATCAATCCTACTATAATAGTATGGAAACACTGATGCATGAATCAAATTCACCGAAATGACATATGAGGATTTATTTCTTTATATGACATTATGAACAACTTCCTAGATACATCAATTTCACAAAGGTCTAAAATATTCGACTTCCAAGTACTTCCACAAGTATTGAGCTTATATATGAACCCTATATCACATCGGTTTACATTATAATGATACACGATACCTGAATAATCATGGTAGATACCTTCTACAAGAAATAGCACACCTATAATATACAATCTTCATAGGTCTATACTAAAATTGATATATCCGAATTTCTACACATGGAAGTGAATCATCAAGCACCCAGGATGAATATCCATCTATATTTATAATTTGACATCATCAATTCGAATGTATGTATTTCATAAGACAAAACACTATCATTATAATCATGCAAAACTCACAAGCCATTCGATTATACATACATGTATTATAACCCTATCAAATTGGTATGAATATACATCTTTTTAAAAGTAAACCACTTTCAATATAACTAAGCAAACTGTAACAAACCCAAACTTATACAACATGAATAACCTCTCTATCTCTTTATGAAATACTTACTCCATAACATAAAATAACTTTGAATATCAAAAGAAACTTAAGGTTAGATGCATCTAATTTACACCACGAACACGTAAACACATAAGCAGTGGCCATATATACGTGGTTCACCCAATCTATGGGCTACGTCCACAAGGAATGTTGCATTATAAATTATTGATAAAAAACCAGATGTTTACATCTGCAACACAATCGTTGCCTGATCCAATTTCCACTTTCCACAACCTCTCTCATCGAGAGTATTTTAGGACATTCAACTTTTCATCGAAATGATTACAGAGTTATATCTTTGGTAATTAATAACTAAACAGAGTTCCTTTCAGGTTTTCTACCCTTCATCGAAGGCCCAATTTTACCGACTTCTCCCCAAAGAGAAGATGCAGAAATTCATAAGTGTATATTATATGATTGCAACTGAGGAGATCCACTATCAGGGTACTTTACATGGGCAAGGATCTGATTGAAGTCGAGCATCCAGAAACGAGGTAAAAGTGTATGCAGCTCTTAAGCTGAGATCATCGACAATCAAGCCGAGATCGATTAACCAGATGTGAAATATTATTAAAACAGAGAGCTAGTACACCAAAATTATCTTAAAAGACCCATCATGCGTGCATCAATAATTAATTATTATCATAATTGCTTAACATAAAAAGGTATTCAGCAAAACCTTAACAATCGATATCCTCGATCTAGACAGAGTTCCACTCTGTCCTCGGTCGTGAAGTAAAACTTTTCATACAGGAGTAAAACCAGTATATCGTATACCCATACATTAACCAAAGGGAGAAACGCATCAGTGAATCACCTTTGAGGAGCGATGTGATCGATCTAGAACAGAGTTCCATTCTGTTCTGGTTGTGAGGTAAAAATGTCTCACGCAGAGATGAAACCAGCATAAATATATACACAGAGACCTACCTGGAGTTAAAGCGTTTGCTCCTAGATCACAGGAAATTCCAAAATCGTCGAGATGCATGTAAACAACCCTCCTCAGGGTTCAGGCCTGCAACCCAAGCCTCCTCTTCTTGCATGAATCAAATAGAAAAATAACCAGGTTCAAAGTTTTAAATGCAGAATATAAAGAAATGCAAGCACGATCTAAATCAAGGCGCTGCTCCCTTTTTACAGGAATCATCCCAATTCCAGGGCGGCGTATAATATAACAAAAGAAGCTTGACATAGACCACCACACTATCTGTGTTTTCACGGACTCTTGTGTTACAGAGATTTCTTCCTACGAATTTGACGAGCAGTTAGAAACATAAATGATACCAATGCTATGCATAGCTTGGAATCAAGCCTAGCTTCTGCCGAACATTTAAAAATATAAAAATGAGGACCACGCAGAGCTTGGGGTTGAGCCCAGCTTTTGCAAAGCCTTTGAAAACTAAACATGAGGAAGATGCCCACTGATAAAAAAAACGTGACGCAGGGTTAAGATCCCCACTGATGGATTATGCAGAGATCGGGGCAGCATAAAGATAGACCACAGGGATCATTCGAATGCCATGGAAGCCTAAAAAAGATGGAGATCACAGGGATTTCAGTTTGCTCTCGGGAAGCATATATATATTTATTAAATAGAAATCCTAGCCGGAAAATCCTGAAACGTTTTTGCGCAGCATATAGGTAATATAAAAAAATACAGAAACCAACAGGTTTCAATCAGATCCTTGGCAACATACCACATAAAATATATCAGGAATACCACATATGAAGGGCATCATTGCCTTCGGCAACCTTCATGGAACTCATACAACAGTCCCAAGGAAGAACGCTCTCTCCTCTGGAAACTCGCGCAGTCATATCAGGAAGAAAAACTGAGACACAAACCTCAACTAGCTATCACACATTTCCCATCAAAATCACAATTAAACGATACAGAACAGCATGCAAACGAATTACTTCAACAGGGTCCGTGTGTGGCATTTTTGCATAGATGAAATATTAATCCTTGGGATCGGGCTGATCCAACCGTCCCACCCCCAACCAATAGCACACTTTAATAATGTAACAGAGAAACAGAAACAGATGCAAATACAAACTGAAACAGAGGCAAGGCCGGAGGTAAGCTCCCCCCCTCTATCCCTCTCTCCCCTTCATCTTTATATCCCTTTTTGTTTCTTCCTCAAGTGATAAATCATGGTCCAACCACCGACTTCATCAAGGGGCAAGTGGCACACTTGGCAGGAGTTTGGCGCTCCATGAGGGAGACAACTCACGGCAATAACTCCATGAGTAGTAGTGCGCCAAAGTTGGGTATAAGGTAAAACTACACTTATTTAAGGTAGTTGGATTACTAGTAATATATATATATATATATATATATTCTCTAGCATGTTTTGGGTATATAGAGTTGTCATTTATGCTTACAACACTTTGCATAATACATTTATGCATTATTTTAATTATATAAATCTAATAAATTCTGTAATACAATTAAAATGCCCAAAACATAAAGTTTGTACTTTATCTCCATGCCTTAATACATATGAATGTATATGTATAGGGCTAGGGTATTCTCTTTCTTTATTTCAATACCTTCTTAGTGCCACTAGTGTGTATTCATTGTAGGCTTAAGTGGTACCACTCATTTACCAGAATGAGGATAAATTATCAATGTCTATCCTACTTGCATTCTTAGGTGAGTAGGCAATGCTCTATTGGTCATTAAAGAGTGTGTTGCTACTACTTTTGACATTCTGCCAAAGTGATAGAATTTGTAATTCATCCTTTCGGTATCCTATATACCAATAATGACACCTAGTCATTATTATTAGTTCCACAAGATGTCTCCTACATCTCCTACATTTAACCTCTCCCCCTAGTTGGACTCATGCCTTGTCGTTTTTGTTGCGTCATAGTTATTTGTCTTCTAACTTTACAATTTGCAACTTAGGAATTAAACACATAATTTACAAGGTTTTTACTGGTGGGGCCTTGGCCTTGAGCTCCTCACCAGAAAAACAAGTACAATTACATTTGCATTTACAAAATAGCAGGGGTGTAAAAGAGGGATATTACAGCTTTGTTGTTGTTCATCTCTCAAATTGCATGTTGGATATACAAGTTGTTAGTTTTTGTACCTAGGAAGTGTTCCCTAGGTGACTTTATTCCCTAAGTCACTTAAGTGGGGAAATAAAGTGACCCTTGCATTAAATGACTTGAGATGAACATTTAATGTGACTTTATAACTTAAAGTCACGTTTGATAAATTTAAGTGGGTGAGTAAAAGTGAATTTATGAGAATTAAATTAGGCAATTTATTCTCATCAAATCTCAACCATTGGATTTCATCTAATCTCCACCGTTGGATGAAAACTCACTTAGGGTTTAGTAAAAAAGAGTAAGGGAGGCATTATGCATCCACTTTTAGAAAAAGGGGAGTGAAGAGAGAAGAGACCAAGGGCACGATTTTCGAGGCAAGGAAGAGGGAGTTTTTCCAGCAGCACGAAAACTGAGACAACACAAATTTTGAGGCACAGATTTCTAGCAGCATCATGCATCCTGAGGCACTCCGTACAGTACGGATTTTTGGGCACGAGTTTCAAGAGAAAATTCTGGGCACGAGTTTCGAGGAGCAGTGCACTTTTCAAGACAGCTAACTGGCAAAGAAACCGAGACAGATTGCACAGAAAACGAGGTGATCTCCTACACGGATTTCGAGGACAGCTTTGGGCACGAATTTCGAGAGCCATGCAGTCGGTACGGACTGTATTTTTCCAGCACAGAAAACAAGGATTGTTTCTGCACAATTTTTGAGGCAGGCACAGAAAATGAGGTTGATATTTTTTGTGCACATAATTCGAGGTGGCTTGGCACAATTTTCGAGACAACCAGCTGGGTGCATTTAATGGTGGAGATAAGTTGTATTTCTCACTGTAATGCTGTTCTATCATTTTTGCTGAAGAAATAAGAATCTCTCTCTCTCTGACTGGTTTTCTCCGTGGGGGTTTTTCCAGGGCTTTTGGCCAAAAATCTGAGTCTGAAATATTTTATGGCGTGCATGTGAAATTATGTTTTCTGCCTGTTAATGTGTTTTTACAGCGTGTTTAAATGTCTGAAATTTTTATAATTAATTTCTAGTAGTAACATAAATTGTTGAGCATGAAAAACTATGAAAACTTGACATAAACCAGCAAGCTGAAATAACACATAAAATCTACATGTATCAGAGCTTGGGGGCAGAAAACATCAAAAATTTGCAGACAGTAAAAATTTCCAGATTTGAGTATTTTCTTCTGTTAGTGAACAACACCTTGTTGGGTTGACAAAGATGGCTACAAGACTTAGGTTGGAGGATAGGCTAGATGGGACAGGAAACTTTGTGCCATGGAAGGCTAGGATTTTGCTGATTTTAGAGGAGAATGAACTGTGGGAGGAGGTGGTAAGAAACACTACGACAAACCCTGTTCAGATTCCTGCTGCTACAGATGCAGCAACATTATCAGCCTTCAACAATAAGGACTGTAAAGCTAGAAGAATAATCCTTGATGTAGTTAAAGACCATATCATCCCTCACATTTCAGGTAAAGATAGGGCACATTTGATGTGGAGTGCTTTAACCAGTTTATACGAGAGTACCAATGAGAACCGGAAGATGGTTCTCAAGGAGAAACTGGAGAGTATAAAGATGAATGGTGGAGAGGGAGTGAAATCTTACCTTACTAGGATATCTGCTGTTAGAGATGAGCTAGCAGCAGTTGGGGAGGTGGTCACTGCTACTGAGCTTGTGCCTACAACAATGAATGGGTCTTCCAAGCCCTGGGGTGCATTTGTGCAGGCTATAGTGGGCAGAGAGAACCTACCTTCATGGGAGAGATTGTGGGATGATTTTGTGCAGGAGGAGACCAGGAGGGGTCTCGTACAAGGCAGTTCTTCACAGGGTAGAGAAGATGAGGAGAATGTGGCTTTGACAACAAATGGGAAGAAGAAGGGTGGGGCCAAGTAGCAGCAGCAGGGTGGGCAGAAGAAGGACTTGAGTAAAATCAAGTGTTATGGTTGTCAGACATTTGGGCACTAGCTTCACAGTGTCCAACCAAGAAGAAAAAGAGACAGCAGACGGCAGCTTCAGCGGAGGTTGATGACTTTGGAGATAGATTTCAGAGAGAGTTTTCTCTGTGTGCTGGACAAATTGAGAGAGAGAGAGAGCTTCTTTAGTTACTAGCACTGATGTGGATATGGAGATGGAGTATTCCTTATTGACAGGCCATTAGATGAGTGCATCCACCACTGGCACTTGGTATATATTGACAGTGGAGCTTCGAGCCACATGACAGGTGCTCGAGAGATGTTCTCCGAGCTTTCACAGACATGTACAGATGTGGAGGTTGTACTAGGCGATGACACCATTGTTAGAGCAGTTGGTCGGGGGACCATTACATTTCAGAGGGAGTCTGTGAGTCCCATGACTATGAGGGATGTGTTATTTGTCCCTGGGCTGAAGAAGAACCTTGTATCAGTTTCCACCATTGAGGACAGGGGTCTTGGGGTTTGTTTCTTGGATGGGCGAGTGCAGGTATTCCCCAAGACCACAGGATTATCTACCGCCATGGACATTGGGGTTAGATGTGGAAAACTATTCAAGCTCTTGTTTCAACCGCAGCACGCTCTGGCACACAGCAGCAGTAGTGAGCTTTGTGAGCTATGGGATCGGAGGATGGCTCACTTTCATCACCCAGCTCTGAGATTGTTGAGGAGCATGGTTACAGGTTTACCCGAGTTTAGCACAGAGCAGAGTGATGTGTGCAGGGGGTGTGCTTTGGGAAAGTACACCAAGATTGCTTTTCCAAGCAGTGACAGTAGAGCAGCAGGAGTACTTGACTTGATCCATACTGATATTTGTGGTCCTATGTCATCAGTTTCTTTGACTGGATTTGAGTACTATATCTCTTTTCATTGATGACTACTCTAGGAAGACCTGGATCTACTTCTTGAGAAGCAAGAAGTCACCCTTAGTATTGAGTGTCTTCCAAGGGTTCAAAGCCCTTGTGGAGAAGCAGACAGGGAGGAAGATTCGGATGTTGAGATCACACAAAGGGGGTGAGTATACCTCCAAGGAGTTCGATGGGTTTTGCACATAGGAGGGTATACAGAGACAGCTGGCAGTTCCCTACACTCCTGAGCAGAATGGAGTAGCAGAGAGGAAGAACAGGTCGATTGTGGGAGCAACGAAAGCAATGCTTCATGATCAGAGTTTACTGTTCTTTCTATGGGCCGAGGTATGCAGTACTGCAGTTTATCTACAGAACAAGAGTCCCCATCGTGCCTTGAGGAGGAAGACTCCTGAGGAGATGTTTACAGGCAAGAAGCCTGAGGTTGGCCATTTCCGCGTATTTGGCAGCTTGACTTACTCTCATGTCCCTTCTAAGAAGAGGATGAAGCTCCTACTGCAGAGAGAGGCATCTTTGTGGGATATGATGAGACTTCGAAGGCTTACCGGATTTACCTTCCTGGCCAGAAGAAGGTTGTTGTTAAGCGGGAAGTGAAGTTTGATGAGGAGAGAGCCTTCAGAAAGTCCAGAGAGTTAGAGCAGAGGAAGCCACCGGCTTCCACACCTCAGGTGACTCATGCTTTTTCGATACAGATCTCAGGTCCACAGGTTTCCGGAGTGACTGGATCACAGGGTACAGGAAAAACTTCTACAAGTTCAGTGGTTCAGGTGACAGGTACTTTAGGGACAGGTTCAGGTTCTGGTTCTCAGGTTACAGGTTCTTTAGGGACTAGTTCATTAGTCACTGGTCTTCGGGTAGTTGGATCTTCTGCTTCTGGGAGTTCTTCAGATGAGGATAGACTAGTATGGGAGGAGCCTTCAAGGAAGAGGAAGCCTAAATGGCTTCAGGAGACCTTGAAGGAAGCAAAGGCATTTGGTAGGCCACAGGAGGAGGTCAGGACAGTTGTGATGCCGGATAGATTGGGGATGGCTCTTGTTGCGAGTCTTCATGATTTAGAGCCTTCCACATTTGAGGAGGCCTCTCAGCATTAGGTTTGGAGAGATGCCATGATGGAAGAGTACCATTCCATCATGAAGATTGATGCAAGGGAGATAGTACCGAGACCAGAGGGGAAGTCTGTTGTGACTTCCAAGTGGACCTACAACGTGAAGCATGTTGCGGATGGCAGTGTGGAGAAGTACATGGCTTGATTTGTGGCACGGGGGTTTTCACAGGTTGAGGGAGTTGATTATGATGAGACCTTTGCGCCAGTTGCTCGTTATTCTTCCATTAGAGTAGTGATTTCTATAGCAGTAGAGATGGGTTGGAAGATCCACCAGATGGATGTGAAGACCGCATTTCTCAATGGTCTTCTGCAGGAGGAGGTTTACTTGGAGCGGCCACAAGGATTCGAGATTCATGGGAGAGATTCTCATGTGTGCAAGCTGAGGAAAGCTATGTATGGATTGAAGCAAGCCCCTAGAGCTTGGTACTCCAGGATTGATGCGTATTTGACATCGATGGGATTTCAAAAGAGTGAGGCTGATCCCAACCTTTACTACATTGTGGTTGGTGGAGATCCTCTCATTCTTTTGTTATATGTTGATGACTTGTTTATCACTGGGGAGGAGCGTCTCATTGCACATTGCAAGAGAGACCTTGCTGCAGAGTACGAGATGACTGACATTGGGTTGATGCATTATTATTTGGGGATGGAGGTTTGGCAGGAGCCTGGACATATTTTCCTGGGACAGGGGAAGGGGAAGTATGCAGTTGATATTCTAAGGAGATTTCAGATGGAGGATTGTAGGCCGATGTCCACACCTATGATCACCAACTGGAAGCAGCTTCATGCTTATGAGGGTAAGTTGGTGGATCCTACACTTTATCGTCAGCTCATTGGGTCGTTGATGTATCTAGTCAACACTAGGCCAGACTTGTGTTTTGCGGTGAACACTCTTAGACAGTTCATGGTGGAGCGTAGGAGTGTACACTGGACTGCCGCAAAACATGTGCTGAGATATCTTGCAAGTACAGTGGACTATGGTTTGGATTAGAGGGGTTGGGGTGGAGTCAGTTTGGTTGGTTTCACAGATTCAGACTGGGCAGGCAGTGTGATGGATTGGAAGAGCACTTGCGGTTGTTGTTTCAGTTTGGGCTCGGCAGTAGTGTCGTGGTTCAGTCAGAAACAGAAGTCTGTTGCATTGAGTTCCGTCGAGGCTGAGTATATGGTAGCCAGTCAGGCTACTTGCGAGGCACTGTGGCTTCGTAAGCTGTTGGTAGATTTGTTTGATCAGGAGCTTAGGCCTACGGTGATCTACTGTGACAATCAGAGTTGCATTCAACTCTCTGAGAATCCAGTGTTCCATGACAGGTCAAAGCATATTGAGATTAGGTACCATTTCATCCGTGACTACATTCAGAGAGGAGCTCTAGAGTTGCATTATATATCCATTGATGAGCAGGTAGCAGATATCTTGACGAAATCTTTGGGGAGGGGCAAGTTTGTTTTCTTCAAGGACAAGTTGGGAGTGGTGCAGAACACTTTCCTCGGTAAGAGGGAGTGTTAGTTTTTGTACCTAGGAAGTGTTCCTTAGGTGACTTTATTGCCTAAGTCACTTAAGTGTGGAAATAAAGTGACCCTTGCATTAAATGACTTGAGATGAGCATTTAATGTGACTTTATAACTTAAAGTCACTTTTGATAAATTTAAGTGGGTGAGTAAAAGTGAATTTATGAGAATTAAATTAGGCAATTTATTCTCATCAAATATCAACCATTGGATTTCATCTAATCTCCATCGTTGGATGAAAACTCACTTAGGGTTTAGTCAGAAAGGGCAAGGGAGGCATTATGCATCCACTTTTAGAGAAAAGGGGAGTGAAGAGAGAAGAGACCAAGGAACAATTGTCGAGGCAAGGAAGAGGGAGTTTTTCCAGCAGCACGAAAACTGAGACAACACAAATTTCGAGGCACAGATTTCTAGCAGTAGCACGCATCCCGAGGCACTCTGTACAGTATGGATTTTTGAGCACGAGTTTCAAGAGAAAATTCTGTGCATGGGTTTCGAGGAGCAGCACACTTTTCGAGGCAGCTAACTGGCAAAGAAACTGAGACAGATTGCACAGAAAACGAGGTGATCTACATGGATTTCGAGGACAGTTTTGGGCACGAATTTCGAGAGCCATACAGTCTGTATGGACTGTATTTTTCCAGCACAGAAAACGAGGACTATTTCTGCACAGTTTTCGAGGCAGGCACAGAAAATGAGGTTGATATTTTTTGTGCATGAAATTTGAGGTGGCTTGGCACAGTTTTCGAGACAGCCAGCTGGGTGCATTTAATGGTGGAGATAAGTTGTATTTCTCACTGTAATGCTGTTCTATAATTTTTGCTGAAGAAATAAAAATCTCTCTCTCTAACTGGTTTTCCTCGTGGGGGTTTTTCCAGGGCTATTGGCCAAAAATCTGAGTCTGAAATATTTTATGGCGTGCATGTGAAATTATGTTTTCTGTCTGTTAATGTGTTTTTACAGCGTGTTTAAATATCTAAAATTTTTATAATTAATTTCCAGCAGTAACATAAATTGTTGAGCATGAAAAACTATGAAAACTTAACATAAACCAGCAAGCTGAAATAACACAGAAAATCTACACAAGTCCCATAAGATGTGACAAGAAGATGGGAGGGAAGTGTTTAGGACATGTTGTTGCTTGAAAACATTATAAAAGATGACCATATTAGTGAACATGGATTGGGTATTGAGGTTGAAGGGTAGACTAGAATGTTTGGGGAAGAGGGTGCACCAAAAGGTTTTGGGAAAGTGGCAAAAGGAAACAGACAATTCTCGTCTCCTTTGAAAGATGAAGAGGCATTTCTTGGGGCGAAGAAAGTAACAGTATGATTTACGAAAGTAGTGGTAGGATGTAGGGTCATGGAAGAAGATGTGACAAAGCTCTCCGTGGTAAGCTTTGCACTCATTGTCATACCATTGATTCATGGCTAGATTTGGATTTTGGGGAGCACCTAGGAATTTGGTAATATGGAGATAGGGGTTAAGGGTTGCTTCCCAAATAACCGAAGAGAGCAAGGTGTATTTGGTAGACATTAACCCAAGTAACGAGAAGCGAGAAAAGTTGGGAAGTACTTGGTGGATATTGCAAGAGTAGGCATTGAATGGAAAAGTGGTTTTAGTGGGACTTTGGGGGTGGGTGGGTTTGAGGTAGGGGATTGGCATGGAGTCAGAGGGAGAGAAGGGCATGCTATGCTATAGGAATTTGGAAGATTGAGAAGTGTTAGATATATGAAAGTAGGTCTTGATTGGTCAAGACATAATCGATGACGCTAGCTCCCTTGCTGTGAGGAAAACATGTAAATTTGTTGGAGTTCGAACATAGGATAGGAGATGAAGGATCAATAACTTGTGAGACTCACCCAAGTGTAGGAGGTGACTATCGTATGTTGAAGTGGTCCCAACACATTAGTCCAATCCCTGTGAAGATCCACTAAGTTAGGATCTATCTCAAGAAGATAGAATGCATCATCATATCTGCCATTGAACAAAATTTGCAAGTCTCTAGTACGTGTATTGAAGTCCCCTAGAAGGATGACATTGCCATAGGTTGTGTATTGGACAATGCTAGCATATAAGTCCAAGTAGGGATCCTTGCCTGAATCTTGTGGAGAGCATAATTCAAAATAGGGAAATAATAGACAACAATGAAGATGTCTCAAGGCAAGGGTGACATGCCATTGACCAAGACCTACATGAAGTGAGCAACATTGTTGGAGGTGACCATGGTGATTCCATCTTGGAAAGAGTCTCTAATATAGCAGAAAACGCCTCCGAAGCTCAACACCCTACCAGAACTCTAAGTGTCTAGTTCGCAAATTCAGAAACAATGATAGCCTGGGTAGTATCGTATTGCTTTGATAATACTTGCATGAGTCTCGATCACAAACTTAATATCTCAGGGTTTGAGTGCATCAAAAAGAGAGCTTAGGGAGGACAAGAAGGCCCCATTATATTTTAGCATCTAATAGACAAGAAGTCCCCATTATATTTTAGCATTTGATAGACAAGAAAGCCCCAATGATGTCCTTGCTAGGGCATCATTTGGTAAGTTCGGGATGGGTCCACCTTGTGGGGGGGGGGGGTGGGTTATCTTGAATGATTTTCCATTTCCTTGCCTTTCTTGCTCCTGCTACTTATTCCTTGGATTTTTTAAGCTCAACAACTAAAAGTAAGAAGTGATCCTTCAGGAAGCCTTAGGTAAAGGTGGGGCCTGTAAAGACTCGGGTCTGTGTTTGAGCATTTCTCTCAAGAAAAGAGCAAGACAACTCTGGTCGGGGTATCGAAAGAAAGTGGAGAGGGAGCCTCTCAATTCTCGATAAATGTGGTGGTAATGATCACAAGTATCATAGTAGAAAGGGCACCTGAAAATGAGATGGATCCCCATGTCTAGCTCATGTGGGTTGCAACGATGGCAAGTCCAATTGAGGTGTCGTATGCGGGATCAGTTTCTATTTAGAGTCTATGGAATCCGACTTGAAACAACCCTAGGGGTATCATGAGAATGTGCATCTAATGTCTCTATGTATGGGGGGTGGGCTATGAGGTCATATTGCAACTACGAAATGCTCCAAATAAAAAGCACCATCTTGTTAAATTTTTGGTTAGGGTTAGGGTTTGATGCAGAAGAATAAAAAAAGGTTACTAGATGGTCAGCAGTTAGACAAATACGAAGGGCAGTTTTGTAACCACTGTCCAACAGGTCATCACTCTTCAAGTTCAGATGCACAGTGAGTTTCAGGAATCATTTACTATGTATTTGTCCAATTAAACCAAGGAAAAAACAACATATCTGATGTCTAAGTCCTAGGAAAGCCAAGTCTTTTAGAAAAAAGTCATCATGCTACGTCAACTTATTATAATATCCCCAAGGGGAATGAACATGCAAAAATTTGAAAAAAGGGTCAAAGTGGCCTACTAGACTTCTGAATACTTGATGATGAACAAGGGACTTGTTCAATGCTTTGGCGGCTCATCGAAAATCCAACGAAGTACAACATAGGTGGTAACAAGTCCCAAATTTGTTGATGATTATAGCTCGGACATGAGCTTCTGCATAGGCTAGATATCAAGCATGCAAGAGTTGTCCATTTACTCTCTAGGTACTTGCTTAATTATTGAGTAAGTGACTTCTATATGTCTTTTCTAAGTTTAACTTAGGAGAAGCGCATTATTAACTTAATTTTGGCTAATGACTAAAAAATGAACTTAAGATTTAGTCACAACCGTTGATCTTAAGTGAGGCTCAAGATCTAATCTTGGTCTTCCATCACTTTGGAGATTGGGGGTTAGGGTTTTTGTCATTGAGATGCTATAAAAGAAAGCCTAAGGAGAGGAGAAAGAAACACAAGATCATAAGATCATTTCAAAGAGATATTTTTTGAAGAGAAGAGTGAGAGACTTAGTGGCTGAAGAAAAGAGTGAGAGAGCATTGAATGCTAGTTTTTCCCCATTGGAGTTTTCCAGGGTAAATAACTGTGTCAAATGTGTGAATGATTTCATGTTTCTTTGCGCTGCATTATTGGTTAAAATATCCAGGATTTCTGTAATTTTTGAGTATTAAAATTATCGAGAGCAAAGATTAGAATTTGGTATTGAGGAAAATTTAGCAAAATTAAACCATTCCTCTTGACTATGCCAATGAAGTTGGTTAGGTGTGTGTTGGAGGAAAGCATGTGTATTGCTCTTAATATCATTAAGAATGGTATTGGCAATATGCTCAATATCATATGCATAATCCTTGGTATGGATACCGAGAGATTGTTTTGTAAGTTCCGCTGACTTGATGGCTTGCAATAATTTGTCCATTGTCCTTTTGCATTGTTCAAGTTCCCTTTTTAACTTATGATTCTCACCCCTCAATTTTTTTTTGACTCAACAATGTGTGGAAATGCATATATTTGAAGTGACGACTATGAAGTGTTTGCAATGAGAGTGATTTACCTCTTTGTTTTTTATTGGATATACCTTTGACTAGACTATTGCTTTGTTACGACCCTTTGATTGATGTCATGATCTTCTTGTGCATTATATTCGCATGCATGTGTGGAGGAAGGCCATGATGCCTACTTGGTGTTTATGGGGCTCCTCCTTATTTGGTGCCATCTCAATGACGTAGGTTGCAGACCACACATCTTGTTAAGTTGTTGTATACCTGTGCTTGCCTTACTAATCTAATGCCTTCGTCTTTGTTTCCATCTCACACATGTGGATGGTCACTTGGGATCCACATAGGAGCCAATTATCTATTATTCAAGTCTTGATTGGTCATGGTGGTTGTGTTAGTTACATTAGGGTTCGACTTTCTTTGTCAACAATCACGCTTTCATTGATCTTCCTCCTTGATGACCATGCTCTGTCGATGAATCTACGCTGTTAAAGATCACCTCTTTGTTGATGATTCTGTTGTACTTGAAGATCATGTGCCTTGTCGGTCCACCTCCATGACATTGATTTGACTTGTTGGTGATTACCTTATCACTTTGTCCTCCCATTGTTGGTGAATGCCTTGTCAATGATCCCCTTGTTGATCACCCCCTGTGTTGGTTATGGTGGTGGTGCTAGTTAGCTTAGGGATTGGCTATCTTGTCAACAACCATGCTTTCATTGATCTTCCTTGTTGATGACCATGCTTTGTCAATGACTATACTCTCTTAAAGATCACCTCTCTGTTGATGATTCTATTGTCCTTGAAGATCATGTGACTTGTTGGTTAGCCATCTTGACAATGATTTTACTTGTTGGTGAATGCCTTGTTAATGATCCCTTGGCTGATAATCCCTTGTGGGCCACGAGCCTTGTTAGTCATTTGCTTGTAGGTGAACAACGTGTTGGCAACAACTGAAAGTTTTAGACGGTTTCAAGTTTTAAAACTTCTTTGCATGTAGTTTAATGCCCAAACCCCAACATGCATAGACTTCACATATATACAAATTGTTTTTGCTTGAAAGAATTTCATGTGTTTCAAGCAAAACAATTTTTATATATGTGAATTATATGCATGGTTGGGTTTGGGCATTAAACTACATGCAGAGAAGTTTTAAAACTTGAAATCGGGTTGGGGTTCTAAAACTTTCATGGTATCAAAGTGTTGGTAAAGAACACAAATAAAACACTCAAAAAAATTTCAGATTTGAGAAAGAAGAGGGTTTGTGAAGAAAGCAGGTTCTTGAACAGGTGGTAGTCATGGTCACTGGACTTAGACTAGAGGACAGGTTGGATGGGGCTGCAATTTTAGCCCATGGAAGGCTAAGATAATGTTGATACTGGAGGAGAATGAACTATGGGAAATAATGCACAGTACAACAGCAAACCCAATCACAGTTCCTATGGATGCTACAGATAGGGCTGCCTTTATGAAAAAGGATGTGAAAGCAAGAAGGATCATTCTTGATGCCGTGAAGGATCATGTGATCCCACATATTTCAGCGAAGGCTCATGCCTTTCAGATGTGGACAACTTCAACTAATCTTCACCAAAGTTCGAATGAAAACAGGACGATGGTGTTGAGGAAAAAGTTGAAGAGTGTTCACATGAGTAAGGGTGAAGGCATGGCTTTCTACCTTACTAGGATCACACAGGTGAGAGATGAACTTGCAGCTGTTGGGGAGGTTGTACAGGGCAGTCAGTTGGTGCAGACAACCTTAAATGGCATGACACTACCATGGGGTGTCTTCGTACAAACTGTGGTTGCTCGTGAGCATATGCCTTCTTGGGATCATCTTTGGGACGACTTCATACAGGAGGAGACTGGGAGAGGATATATACAGGGTAGTTCATCACATAAAAGGGAGGATGAGGACAATGTAGCATTGGTAGCAAAGGGAAAGAAGAAGAAGTTCAAGAAGTGTCCTAAGTGTGGGGCCAAACAGCACACTGGCGAGCAAAAGAGAGACATGAGCAAAGTCAAGTGCTTTGCTTGCCAAAAGTTTGGACACTATGATGGATAGTGTCCGAACAAGAAGAAGAAGGGACAACAAACGACAACAACAACTGATATTGATAGTGGGGCTTTGAGCCATATGAAAGGTGTTCGAGATGTGTTCACCGAGATGACTGAGATCGGCTTGAGTCTAGAGGTAGTGTTGGGTGATGACACGGTTGTGAGAGCAGTTGGGCGAGGGGCTGTTACCTTTCAGAGGGAGTCCATGTAGTCTACGACATAGAGGGATGTTTTGTATGTCCCCGCGCTGAAGAAGAACCTTGTTTCAGTTTCCACTATTGAGGACAGGGGTTTTGGAGTATGTGTCCTAGATGGGAAAGTGTATATTTTTCCCAGAGCAACAGGACCATCTACTTCATATGCTATTGGAGTTAGATGTGGGAAATTGTAGAAGCTTCTCTTCCAGCCTCATCATGCATTAGCCCATACTAGTAGTAGCAGCGAGATGTGCGAGTTATGGCACAGGAGGATGGCCCACCTTCATCATTCATCCCCGAGATTGTTGAGGGAGATGTCTACAGGTTTGACGCAGTTCAACATAGAGCAGGGTGGTGTGTGCAGAGGGTGTGCTTTGGGAAAGTACACCAAGATTGCTTTTCCGAGCAGTGATACCAGATCAGGTGTAGTACTGGATTTGATACATTCTGATTTATGTGCACCCATGTCTTCTGCTTCGTTGACAGGTTTTGAGTATTATATCAGTTTCATTGTTGATCACTCTAGAAAGACCTCGATCTACTTCCTGAGAAACAAGAAGTCCGAGGAAGTATTGAAGAGGTTCCAAGAGTTCAAAGCTGTTGTGGAGGACCAAACAGGGAGGAAGATTCGGGCACTCAGGTTAGACAATGGGGGTGAGTATACCTCCAAGGATTTTGATGAGTTTTGTAGACAGGAGGGCATCAGGAGGCAGTTGATTGTTCCATATACTCCGTAGTAGAATGGAGTTGCCGAAAGGAAGAACCGAGCTATAGTGGGAGCAACTAGAGCCATGCTGCATGATCATAGTCTTCCTTTCTTTCTATGGGCAGAGGCCTGTAGTACTATTATTTATGTGCAGAACAGGAGTCCACACCGTGCATTGGGGTGTAAAACTCTTGAGGAGATGTTCACCGGGAAGAGCCCGGAGATAGGTCACTTCCGTATATTTGGATGCCTTACATATTCTCATGTCCCTTCTGAGAAGACAAAGTTAGAGCCCATGACAGAGAAAGGCATCTTTGTTGGTTATGATGAGACTTCGAAGGCCTTCCGCTTATACCTTCCTGCACATAGGAGAGTTGTGGTGAGGAGGGAGGTGAGATTTGAGGAGCGGGCCTTCGAGAAGTCTTGTGATTAAGAGATGGTGGAGCAGCATGTTGTGACTCCACAAGTGACAGCATCTCAGAGTTCAGTGAGTCAGGGCATAGGATCACAGGTCTCAGGGGTGACTGGGTCACATGTACTTCTGGTATAGGGACAGGTTCATGGATCACAGGTTCACAGGTTTCACCTTCATGTGATTCGGGCACACATGGTACAGGTTCAGGTTCACCAGGTACAAGATCTCAGGTCACAAGTACTTCTTCAAGGAGATAGTTGTTAAATGAGGAGGTTCATGAGGAGGGCCTACTAGATGAAGCTACTTCCAAGAAACGAAAGCCAAGTTGGCTTAAGGATCTTGTGAAGGAAACTGGGGAGTCTGTGGGGCCACCTAGGAGGGAGGTCAGAGAGCAGGGCACCTGAGAGGTTTTCCAGTTACATGGCAATGGTGACAGCTTGCATGAGTCCAAGCCACTACTTCTGAGGAGTGATCCACACATCAGGTTTGGAGAGATGCCATGATGGAAGAGTACAATTCCATCATGAAGAATGGTGTGTGGGAGATTGTTCCGAGACCGGAGGGGAAGTTAGTTGTGACTTCCAAGTGGCTCTATAAAATCAAGCATGCTGTGAATGGCAACATCGAGAAGTACAAAGCTCGGTTTGTAGCACGAGGGTTCTCACATGTAGAGGGAGTTGATTATGAAGAGACCTTTGTGCTGGTTGCTATATTTTCTTTGCTCAGAGCAATGATCTCCATTGTTGCAAAGATGGGTTGTAGGATTCATTAGATAGATGTGAAAACCACGTTCCTGAATGGTTTTTTACAGGAGGAGGTATATTTGGAGCAATCACAAGGCTTTGAGATACATGAGAGGGAGTCTCATGTGTGTAGGATGGAAAAGGCCTTGTATGGTTTGATGCAAGTCCCTTGGGCTTGGTACTCGAGGATTGGTTCATATTTGCTTTCGATTGGGTTCCAAAAGAGTGAGGCTGATCCCAACCTATACTTCATTGTGGTTGGAGGTTATCCGCTCATTCTTCTGCTGTATGTTGATTATTTATTCATTACAGGAGGAGAGCACCTGATTTAAGCATGCAAGAAAGATCTTGCTTCAGAGTTTGAGATGACTGACCTTGGGATGATGCATTACTATTTGGGGACGGAGATTTGGCAGGAGGATGGACATGTTTTCCTGGGGCAAGGAAAATATACTGCAGATGTTTTGAAGAGATTTCAGATGGAGGAGTGCAGACCCATGTCCTCACCCATGATCACCAACTATAAGAGGCTTCATGCTTTTGAGGGAGAGTTGGTTGATCCTACTTTGTATCGTCAATTTATAGGCTCGTTGATGTATTTGGTCAACACCACACTAGATTTGAGTTTTGCGGTGAACACTCTTAATTAGTTCATGGTGGAGCCTAGGAGAGTGCATTGGATTGCCGCAAAACATATTTTGTGATATCTTGCAGGGACATTAGATTATGGTCTGGAGTACAGGAGGTCAAATGGAGTGGGCTTGGTTGGTTTCACGGATTCAAATCTAAGTTACTAGAAACGGCTAAGTGGCACCCGGGAAACGCTGTTCCCCGTTTCAGATACGGAAACGGAGTCGAAACGGGTGGGATTCTGCGCAGATACGTTTCTAACTGAGCTAATACGGATCAACAGTTTTGGAAACGGATCCACGGGATTTGGATACGGATTAGACTGTTCTGGAGACAGATCTCGCGAAAGGTGAAACTAATCCGCATAAAGGTGAAACGGATCAGCCGAAAGGTGAAACGGATCCGCCCTTTGAAAAAAAATCGCGATCTGGCACGTGTAAACTCGTTTTCGATTTTTAATTTTTTTATTGAACCTGGGTTTGCCCTAGTGGGCCCGATACGGATATACCTCCGGCTACCCTAAAACATACCTCGGATACCCGATACATTATGCTCCTGTGCCGGTTTGAAGGTCGAAACTTGCTCGCTGTGCCGACGGTTTGAAAGTTGTGTTCAAACTCGCTCGCTATTACTGTTTACAATGCTGAGTGAAGGTTTCAGCGGCCAGCCTGAAGGTAGCTCGCTATTACAGTGACGAGTAAAGGTTCCAAAGTTCCAGCCATCGAGTGAAGATTCCGACAGCATACATCCAAACTCAGGTATGTCAATTTTTAATTTTAGTTATTTTAGGTAAAAGTTAAAAATTTAAAAGTAAAAGTTATTTATTTTTTTAATTCTAAATCAGCCAATATAAAGTATGATACTATGAAGTTATAAATATAAATTATTAAATAGAAACATAAAATTATAAATTATTAAATAGAAAATTATAAATTATAAATTATTATTAAATAGAAATAGAAAAGAAATAAATTTTAAATTATAAATTATTATTAATAAATAGAAATCAATTATTAAACAAAAAACTGAAAATACTATGAAGTTTGAAAATTGAAATTGCAAAAAGTTATAAATTATTAAATTATTATATATATATTATTATATTATATATATAAGCTGTTTCCCTGCCGTATTGTATCCAGATTTTTTGAAAATTGGCTGTATCCGTGTCCCCCCCCGTATCCGTATCCGTTTCCGTATCCGTTTCAGTGCAACTTAGATTCAGATTGGGCAGGTAGTGCTTCGGACCGGAAAAGCACCTCCGGTTGTTGTTTCAGTTTGGGCTCGGTAGTTGTGTCGTGGTTCAATCGGAAGTAAAAGTCCGTTGCTTTGAGTTCTGCAGAGGTTGAGTGCATGGTAGCTAGTCAGGCTAGTTGCAAGGCATTGTGGCTTTGCAAGTTGATGGTAGACTTATTTGGTCAGGAGCTGAGGCCTACAATTATACATTGTGATAATCAGACTTGCATCAGGCTCTCTGAGAATCCAGTATTTCATGACAGGTCAAAGCATATTGAGATTAGATATCACTTCATCAGGGACTATGTTCAGAGAGGAGCTGTTGAGTTGTAGTACATTTCTACTGATGAGCAGGTGGCATACATTCTCACAAAGCCTTTGGGAAGAGGGAAGCATAATTATTTCAGAGACAAGATGGGAGTGGTGATGAACACCTTCCTCGGTAAGAGGGAGTGTTGAAAAGCTACCTAGGAAGTGTTTGTCCGTTCATTAGTGCCTTGGGGCAATGTCACAGGGTTCGGGTTCAGTGACCTTCAGGTTCGAATTTTCCGATGAGGTTCGGCAATATATATTTTTCAAAAAAATAAAAAATAATATATATATGTTTATTTTTAATTGTTATGTATAATATATATAATTTAATTGGTATATATATATAGTTATAAATTAAATTATATATATATAACTTATATATATTTATGTATAATATATATAATTTAATTGGCATATATATAGTTATAAATTAAATTATATATATATATTTATGTATATATATATATAAGTTATATATATATATATATAAAACATATATATATATATATATATAACTTATATATATATATACATAAATATATATATATAATTTAATTTATAACTATATATATGCCAATTAAATTATATATATTATACATAACAATTAAAAATAAACATAGACTAGCCTTTTATAATATCGTAGGCCGAAATCGTAGGGGGCTAGTGTCCACGAACTCGTCCACACTCGGCTGTCCAAAATTGTGTTGGACTCCACCGTTTAGAGTCGGGACTCCGCCGTCCAGGGTCGAGGGTCAAGCGTCGATTCCGCCGTCCAGGGTCGAGGGTAGAAGGTCGACTCCGCCGTCCAGGGTCGAGGGTCGAAGGTCAAGCGCCGTTGGCTATGCTGGGTCGAAGCCCAATACGTCACCTGCGAGCGAGGGTTCCAACTCTGCATTGTGGGGTGTGCCTGTCAGAGACTCAAACGGCAACATTGGATATAGATCGTGGTTGGAGACTCGGAGCGTGAGGGCAAAAAGAAAACAAAAGAAAACAAAAATAACCCTCAAAACTGTGAATTCGACGATCTTAAAAAAATTTAATCTGCCTTTAAAATCCGACAAGTTATGTTGTTATGAGGTTCGACGAACCCAAACGGACTTGAATATTTTTTTGAGGTTCGACGAACTTCGAACCTGATGCTTGAAGTTCTCCAAACCCTGTGACATAGCCTTGGGGTGGACAAGAACAGTTTAAATGTGGTCCCTAGCATATTTTTATAAAGTGAGATTGACTTTATAATTAGAAAGTCACTTTATAAAATAAAGTTGAGTTATAAAGTTTTAAATGTACAGATTTTTAGAAGATTGTACAGCAGAAATTAAGCACAAATTTCAAGTACAGGCACAGATTTTGAGGCAGCCGTACTGCATTTATTACAGTCTGTACATGCACATATTTTGAGGCAGCAGGTACAGATTTTTAGAAGTCCGTACAGGCACATATTTCAAGGCAGAAGGTACAGTATTTATGCAGTCCGTACAGGCACATAAATCGAGGAAACAGATCGCATGTGTGAGGCCGTACAGCACAGTTTTCAAGGCAGCAGGACAGCACAGTTTTCGAGGAATCCGTACAGCAGTTTGCTAGTGAGATGCTGGCACAGCTTTTGAGATGGAAATAAGAGATAAGTACTGCTGTTGTAATTTGTAAAATTTCACTGAAAAATAAAATCTCTCTCAGAGAACATGTTCTCCCTTGGGGTTTATCCTGGACCATTTTGGTCAAAAATACCGAGTCAAAATTTTATGTGTATGGCTGTTATATTTTTCTGAGTAAGAAAAGTTAGGCTGCAAATTAATTTTCTGAGTTGTTTAGATTGAAAGAATTTCATGTGTTTCAAGCAAAAACAATTTTTATATACGTGAAGTATATGCATGTTGGGGTTTGGGCATTAAACTACATGCATAGAAGTTTTAAAACTTGACACCAGGTTGGGGTTCTAAAATTTCAAGCCCTTGTAACTAGTTAATAAGATTGAAAGGTGAAACCCCTGATCATATTTGGGTACTCCTTTTGTAACGTGTAGATAAGATTGAAGGGGTAAACTCCTGATCATATTTGGGCACTCATTTCACGACTCAAGTTATGGTCTTTTGTCTAGCCGTTCCTTTTATTTTCTTCATAGATGCATTTCAGATCATCTTGGAAATGACCAGATTGAATGGGTGGGGTTAGATAATCCTAGGTGCAACGAGTATCTATTGGTGGGAGCTTTTCTAACATCCAATACCAATGGGAGAAATCGAATGATGGACAACTGATTACTTGATTTCAACTGGGGGGCAGTACCGCACTAGAGATGTGAGTTGGAATGGGTATATCTTGAATGTCCCCTAATTATATGGTCAGTTTCTCAACAAAATGAGAGAGTGGGCACCATCTCTTCGACCTATTTCTCGTTGTGTCCATGGTTGGAGTATTTGCAAGGCGCTTGATGCTTCCACTTGTGTAAATATATTGGAAGAATGAAGTGATCAACCTGGTGGAATTGGGCATAGAAAAGTTTTGTGATGCTTGCTATATGAGAGTAACTTCCTCTCAAAGATAGAGAGCCGAGCAATGCTAGTCTGGCTAACAAAAAATGTAGCAAGTGACCTTGCTGTCTCTGTATAAACAATGAAATCTCCTCGGGATCTCAAGATATATGAGACATTTGATAAGGATGTACTCTTTAGTTTCAGCCATCAGCATCTTGGGGAGGACAATGCTGACATATCATGTCCTTAATTGTACATTTTAGATTTGGTTAGGAGATTTGCAAGGCACTCCTCATTGTTGTTGTGAAAGGTTGTTCTTCCTAATCCCATTAATATCATATAATATAATATAATTTCATTTGCGGGGATGTTTTGATGGACTTAACATGTAACTGGTGAAAGTAATCCTTCAATTGATTGAGGGGAATCCTAAAGCGAGTCTGACTAGAGAAGGCAAAGGATCTTGTCTATGCCCATTTGGACATTCACCTCATGTCCTACAAGAGAATGGGATGTTTATCCTGAAACTTTTGTCTTGGACCACTCCTCTGCTGCTCTAACTCTTGTAGAGTCATCTTCCATTCATGTTCTACTACTGTGATTGAGTCTTGTTCATCGTTTGCTAGTATTTTGATGAATTTGAGATTTAAGTGGATCTTATTTTGTATTTTGGCATATATATCAATGTTGTGAGACTTGGACTGGGTAAAACCTCAGCCAGTTTGGTACCTGACAAAGCTCGGCAACTCAACATAACCTAGTTCAAGAGTTTGTAAAATTTGGCAAAGATAAAAAACACTCAAAATACAGGATTTTTTGTGCAGAAAAATAAATAATCACATTTCCATCCATAAAAGTTGTAAGAACAGCATCCATCAATCAATGCATCTCATGAAATATAATGGGCAAGTTTACCGAGTTTGGTGAGTTAGGCCGAGTTTTGTGTTTGCCAGTTTTTGAGGCGGTTTTTGGACAGTTACCTGTTTCAGGGCTGACGTAGCAAAACCTGGAAAACCCATCAGGTCCCTGCTGGGGCTCACAATGCTGATATATAATATATATAGCCTAATCTTAAAGGCTAATTTTGGTTGCATAGTGTAACAGTGTAATGTTTTAAAGGAGTTAATATATAAATGAAATTTCTATCAAACTGATGTTTATGCCTACCCATACTAATTTTCTTGATAATTTGCTTTTTGAAAAGGTATCCCTTTTTTTAATTATTTATATATATTTTACCTTTTAATTACCCTGTTTCCCCATTTCTAAAAATTTCGGGGGTCATGTTTCCTTCCGCCCTCTTTTTGGAAACCGTACTGGTTTCCATGTTTATTGCAACTTAGATTACAATGTGTTGGTTATTTATGCATTTTATGTTATGCCTCTTAACAGATGTTTATTTTGGTGTTATGCTTATTTTTTAGTTTGTAAATGTACTGCATACCCAGGGTTATAACAAACTTGAGGAATGTTTACACTAGGAAGTAATTGTACTATTGTTCTTCCATTGCAGTTTCTTCTGTTGTGGTGAAATTTATGGAAGCATGTTTGAACTGTTTTGTTGCAGTGGCCTCATCCTATTGAAGTGGTTAATGCTAGAGAGCTGCCTCCAGTTCTGGTAGACCGTTACAATGAAGCTGGAGGCGAAGGGACAGCACTTTGTGGTATATTTCCTGAAATTCGAAGGGCCTGGGCTTCTGTTGACAACTCTCTGTTTCTTTGGCGGTTTGATAAATGGTAAAGTTCTCTTACAATAATTTGGCAGTCTTACAAGGGAAACTTATCTGAATGTTTTTTTTTCAGTATTTTTTCTTCTTAGATGAGATAGAACTGGGTTTTCTAGTTCCATTTCCCCTTTTCTGCAGTATTTTCATCTGTTTAAGTTCTTTTATTCATTGTTTTTGTTCTGGTGTTTGGCATTATGAGAAACTTTATTGTATGAAAGCCAGTTGGATACTTCGTTTTGAATAAAGTCCACATCTGAATGACAGTTGCAAGATGAATAATGGGTATTGACAAAGCATGGTTTTTGCAAAATAAATAGTAACCTATTGGGTTATTATGACATACTGCATAGGGTTAAGATAGCAAATTTCCATTGATTTTGTATTTTACATGACTTGCCATTCAATGGAAGTATTGTGTTGTTTTGTTAAAAACATTTCTAACTTCCTAGCATTGATGTTATGTCCCTTATTATGTCTAGTTTGTGTAGTATTGTATCAATTTTCGTTAAAGCATTGCTTTGGTTTGCATTTTAGTATAAATGAGACATTTTTAATTATAAAGCAATATGACATCTTGTTTATCATTGAACCTGTTATCAGCTAAGTTGCACTTAGGTGATTTCAAGTGAGCCTGTGAAGATAGAACACGTTACTTGTTCATAATCAGAAGATCAAAAGTCCTAGCAGGTCACCCTGGCCCATTTTTTATAATTTTTTAATAAAATCACATGTCCATGCCCTGTGGGCAAATTGTAAAAATATCATAGCATGATGGTTTTTGTAAAGGACTCGGCTTTCCTAGGACTTAGTTATTAGTCCGAGTAGCCCAAAGTGTTTTTTCCCTTGTCAATTATATGTTGTTGAATAAATGACATATAATTTTTCGAGTTTTTCACTCATACCTCCAAAGTTGTGGTGGTCGGCATGATTTCTCGGTCTTAGGAGGTTATTAGAGTTCAAGTGTCAATGTATATTACCATGCTAGATATTAAAATTGAGTTATATGGACATGTGCTAGGTCCCCCTAAGTTTTTCTTGTTTTGTTTTTTATTTCTGAAGAAAATAATTTTTTTCATAAAACTAGACCATTTTTTAATGGTTTAAATGGAAAAATTCAAATTGTAATAAAAGTGTGGTCTGGAGGCGGAATTTGGCATGGGGATGCTCGTTTTGAGTCTTTGACACTCAGATCGTCCTCTTTACCCTAGGACCCACTTTCTCCATGTTTCAGGTGACTATGTCGTCTCTGGGAGCATTATTCCTCAAGGATGCGACAAATTGGCAAACAAATGCTAAAAAGGCCAAAATGCACCAAAGGAAAAATAAAAAATATATTAAAAAAGAGTCATTTGGCATGCCATGTCATGTGAGGGCGACTCTTTGAAGTGATTTACGAATTAGAGGGAAGTCAAACCATGAGGTGGTGTTGTATTATATTTTAGTAAGTGCACCATCCACCATATCTTCACGTGAAAGTGTGCTGGGCGATTTGCATTGGTGGGTGGAGAAAACAAGGAGAGGGGGTGCACCTCCCTTTGAGGTGGCTCCCACCTCATCAACCAAATCCCAATCAAATAAAGAAAGGGATGTGCGAGTTATATCATTTAGAGAGCGACGCACTTCTACTTCACGTGGACGCTCCCTTTGATAGTGCGCCCCTCCAAGCTTTGGCGTCATCCTCATGAGGCATCTCCTTATTGGCTTGTGATAATTCCAAAGTGGGGGCGCCTACCTCATTGTGAGGTGGCACAACCCCATTGCTTTGGATTTTAATCAACACCATAATCCTTCAATCGATGGAGCAACTCAACGTTAACTCCCTCATCAAGCCAATTCGCCCTCTCTTCATGAAGGTTGCGCTCTAGCTCTTGGCCTTTGCTATAAGAACAAGCTCTCTTCTCCATTCAAGCTAGTGAGAGTCAAGGAGTGAAACGCTTGTCCATTGTAATGTTGTATTATTTCATTTGCTCGATAAAGAGAAGCTTTGGAGTCTAAGTGTGTGGTGCCATTGTGTTGGATGAACATTGTCATGGTTATACTGAGGTAACTTGTGAATTTTTTACATTTCATGTGTATGTATCTTGTGAATCCGATCTTGATAGGGCTGTTATCAGTTGATAGAAAAGAGATAGTTAGTAAGCTTACTTTCTATTTCTTCTTAGATATATGTGATTAGAGATCTATATTTTACATGCTTATAAGTTTATATGCATGTTTATTTGTTCTCTTTTATTTCTACTATCGGATCTCATGGGTATGTGTTCAAGTGTATGATTAGATTGCAGGTAACCTAAGATTGGAAGAAGGCATGATCTAGCTTGCTTCTTCTCATCTCCAAGTACTCTTTAGACATAGTCCTTCGACATCCCACCAAAAAGCCTCTTGGTTAATCTTTTCGGCACAAGCAAAACTTCTCCTCTCTTCCTCCTTCAAACTTCTAAGAACTTCGTTTTTTCATTTTTTTTAAAGCAAGCATTTAAATCTATAGCTTAGATCTATATCATAAGTAGATTTGATGTGAGTTTCTAGATCTAGATCTTCAAGAAAAAGTTTCATTTTACAAGTTAGATCTAGTTTTGTGTAGTTTTCCTTTTTGCAAGTCATTCTATTGAATTTTAGTTTAAGGCTTGAAGTAGAAGTGGTTTATCCTTTCAAAAGTTTTAGTTGGCAAAGTGAAAGTGCTTCATTGGCTGCCCTCAAAAGCAAGCCAAGATCCTCAAAAGGACTTGTCCTTTTGAGTCATTTTAGTTAATTTTTTGCAAGTAGATAACTTACAATTTTTTCATAATTTTTGTAGTTTCCCAAATCACTTTTAAAAGTGATTTTGGGCATTTTCTAACACTAATTTGTTCGCTGTCCTAAAATTATTTTTAGCAGGTTTTTGGATGTTAGTGGCAAAAAATCAAGTTTGAAGCCAATCGCTTCTCGGAGTTTCCTGGTTTCATTGGGCAGTTTGTACTTGCATTTTTGTAAGCTTTTTGGATCTAGATCTGTAAAGATCCAAAGCATTTCTTTTCTGAAGTTAATTGTAAATCATAAATAAAAGAAGAGCAGGTGGGCTACCCAACACCCACACCCCATCTCCCCCACCCACACCCCATCTCCCCTTGGGGGATTCACATTTTTTTTTATGGCGTGATTTTTTCTGACCAGTTTTATTTCCTGTTTAAATAAACCAATTTAAAGTTAAAACTTAACGTTTGAAGTGCCCGATACAAATATTGACCTTCAAACTCATTCAGGATGTAGGAACACCTAATATCTTATTTTGCAGGCAACATACTTGCATATCAAGTAGATCTCATTATTTCAAGTAATTTTTGCCAAAAGAATAAATACTAACCCACCACGCTCTATCGAAGTACCGAAAGGGAAAAGATATTCGTGGTGTAGTAATTAGTTCAAACAACTTGCTTTCAGTCTTTGCTTTCGGTATTGAACTTGGCATTGCTCTCCCGAAGTATGCTCTTGCTGTCACATAAAGGGCTTTGCCCGAGTACATGATCAGATGATCAGAAAAGAGACTTCTTGCCTGTAGTAATTGAAATTTTTAGAACCCCAACCCGGTTTCAAGTTTTGCAACTTCTTTGCATATGGTTTAATGCCAAACCCCAACATGCATTTATTTTCTCAAATAAAATTGCTCTTCTTGAAACACATGAAATTCTTTTCTTAAATAATAACTCAGAAATTTTCACGTTCAACCTAAATTTTCGAACTCAGAAAATTATAACAGTCATTCACACATTAAAATTGACTTAGTATTTTTAACCAAATTGGTCCAGGATAAAACCCCTAAGAGAAAACCTGTTTGAGAGAGATTTTATTTCTCCAGACAAATTCTACAAAAAACACAGCAGTACTTATCTCCTTGGTTTTCTTCTCGAAAATTGTGCCAAAACTTCACTAACAGAATTACTGTACGGACTGAACTGACTCCTTGAAAGCTATGCTGTACGACCCTCACACGTGCGGCTGATATCTCCTTCCTACATTCTTAGAGAAGTGCACACTCTTGATGGCATGTTCTAGTGGAGATAGCAAACATCTAGATAGTTATCATATGTGTTTGGGAGACATGTTTATGATTGTTGTGCTAAAGCATTAACTAAGATGCCTACATACCTGTGTAAACTATTGCCATTGCATTGAAATAGAAATTGGTTAAATTTGTTTATGCAATGTCACTAATCATCTGACAGGATTTGACTTGTAGGGAAAAAACCATATGATATGGCCTATAAGAGAAGGATGACGAGACTTGTTTCGATGAACAAGTGATGGACACATCAATCCCGTTAATGTTTAGATTAATCAAAAGCATGAAGCTTCTAGGAACATGACCCACATGCCTAGAGGAGCTGATAGATCCTAAGGAGATGAGATCATTTCCCCCTCCAGCAGTTCAAAGGGAGTTAGTCCTCAAGTTGAGGATCTTGGCCTATTAATGATGTGTTGAGATCTTCCTAGGATAAGGAAGAACACAGCTGAGAACCTGAGTAGATCCAACATGATGAGTGCGAGTACCTGGCTACACTAATAATGTTGCTGGTAGATTCAGACTGACAGTTGAGAGGATCCTTGATGTACCTGGTCGTTAGTAGGATGGCTACTTACATTTTAGTAAGCAACTGTGCTCTTCTGATCTGTGAAAGCTGGTGCTCAGATTGGCCCCCCAAGTGAGAGGGAGCAGTACGTTCTGTGGATAGCTCTAGAGAGGGAGCAGGATGCTCAAATGTAGAGGGAGCAAGATACTCCAGCACATAAGGAGTTGATTATGCTTGCCTCTGAATTTGAAATGAAGGATCTTGGATTGATGTAGTACTTCTTGGGATTAGAAGTATGGTAAAGGCATAATGAGATTTTCCTAAGTCAAGAAAAGTACATCATTGACATACTGAAGAGATTCAGAATGTTGGACTGCAAATCCATGGCCACACCGATGGATGCAAATTTGAAGAAGCCGAGAGACTTTGCTTCCGATTCATATTTGATTGATCCCACTATGTATCGCCAACTGATTGGATCTTTGATGTACCTGACAAATACCGGAGCAGATATATATTTTGTAGTGAATGCCCTCAACCAGGTCATGTGCAACCCGAGACAAAATCAATGGGTTGCTGCAAAACATGTGCTGAGGTACTTGTGTGGTTCTGTGGGATACGACATGAGATATGCTTTAGAATTTGACTTCAGATTGCAGGGATTTTGGGATTCAGATTGGGCCGGATGTGTTGCAGATAGGAAGAGCACCTCCGGGTGTTGCTTCAGCCTGGGTTCTGTAGCGGTTTCCTGGTGCAGCAGGAAGCAGACCTCAGTAGCACTTAGTACTACAGAGGTCGAGTACATGGTTGCTAGCATTGCAGCGCGGGAAGCTGCGTGGCTTCGGAAACTCCTCGCGGGATTGTTTGGATAGATTCCAGAGGCAACTGTGATTCATTGTGATAACCAGAGCTGTGTGCCGATGTCATTGAATCCCGATAAGTCAAAGCATATAGAGATTCAATATCACTACATTTGTGATATGGTGCAGAAAGGTGCGGTCGAGCTACAGTATGTTCCAAGTCTCCGACAGATGACCAGACTGCAGATATTCTTACCAAGCCTCTTCCCAGGATAAAGTTTGTATACTTCGTGGAATACTTGGTGTGGAAGAGAACGTGTCCCTCCTTGAGAGGGAAAGATGATACAAAGACCAAGCATTCTCCGGATCACTCTAGGATAGAGTGAGGAGATCTCTCGGACATCCTATTAGGATGGAGACGCCACTGTATTCTCTAGATTACTCTGGGATAGAGTGAGGATATCTTTCGGACATCCTGATAGGATGGAGAGGCCACTGCATTCTCCGGATCACTTTGGGATAGAGTGAGGAGATCTCTCGGACATCCTGATTGGATGGAGAGACCACTGCATTCTCCGGATCACTCTGGGATAGAGTGAGGAGATCTCTCAGACATCCTGATGGGATGGAGAGGTCAGCGCACACTCCTGGACACTCTGTAGAGTGGGGAGATCTCTCGGACATGATGGGACATGATGGAGAGATTTAGTGCATTCTCCAGATCACTCTAAAAAGAGTGAGGAGATCTCTCAGACATCCTGGGACGGGATGGAGAGGTTGGTGCACACGGGTACTCTTGGACTCACCGAAGGACTAGTTGAGTTGGTGCATGCTCCCCGAAGGATTAGGTTGAGCTGAGGCGTGTTGTCCTTGTGCATGTTCCCCGATGGACTGGGTTGAGATGAGGCACATTGTATTGGTCCCCAATGGATTGGGTTGAGATGATGCATGTTGGACTGTCCGATGGACTGTGTAGAGTTGCTGAGTTGATGTATGGATCCACCGATGGACTGTGTGGAGCAGATGCACAATGACACTTCTCGATGGACTGAGACTGTGTTGACAACCTTCAGTATGTATAGAGATTATCGCGATAGATGTGATGTACAAAGGAGATCCAGATGATCGTGGTGCTGATGATGACTATGTTCGAAGAATACCTTCCTTGTTGAGAGGGAGTGTTGGAAATAGTGCAACTTCGAAAGCTATTCTTATTGTACTTTATTATATTATTTTTGTACCTCCTACGAGAGAAGATATTGATGTAATTGATCATGTAAAACCCTTGAAAGAATCAATGTAAACCTTGGGGTGAAAATACTCAAAGAAAAGATTTTTTAAATGTTATTTTATCTTCCCCCAAGACAAGTCGGCCCAGTGGGTAAATTGCCCCAAAATAGTGGGCAGTCTGCCCCAAACAACGGGCAAAACTGCCCCAGATAGGTCGACCCAGTTTGGGAAAGTTAGGTCGGCCTAGTAAGAGAAAAAGTTATTTTTTCATGTGTATAAATAGAGAGGTCGTGTGCCTCATTTGGTCACTCTCTCAACTCAAGCAAGTTCGCACTAGATGAGAGAGAAGTTCGCATCTACAACTAGAGAAGTGATTTTTGGGGTTTTCACTTGGACAAATTTTCTATTTCTCTCTCTTGTATTTGTACTTTGCTCTCTAGACTGATTATCTCTATATGAAGGTTGTTGGGTTTTCTCCCTGTTGGGTTTCCCAAGATAAAATTATTGTTTTCATTGTTTCTGTGCTTGGTTATTCTTTTAGTGATCCTATTGTTTATCTGCAATTAAATTATACTGCTATAATTGTATAAATCTAACATTTGGGAGTCATTCCTATGCTGTTGGGAGCGAGGAGCGGGAGGGGGAAGCAGGGAGTGGGAGCGGAGCGAAAAGTGAAATTTTCAAAAGCTCCCATTTTGGGAGCGTTTTTTATATTTATATATTTTGATGGATTTATATCTAAAAAACATGTAGGATGTTGAATTAGCTATAGAAAATATGGATTAAACCATATAACATCAATCATCTAGTAGTTATAACTTATAACATTGTCATCAAAGGATCAACTATAACAACTTTTATATGAGCTTGGCAAAGAAGGGAGGTACCATAACATTGTCATTAAATGATCAACCTAGGATAGGGGCTTTTAGTGTAGGAGAGGTAGGGAGTGTCTCGAGAGTGCGGTCCCAAAATTGGGAGCGTTTTGCAAGCGAGCTTTCGAAGGAAGTGAGATTCGGGAGCGGGAGTGACGGGGTGGGGGGCGCTACCCCGCAACAGAGAGTCATTCTATTTTCATTTTGGAAGAAGGAATCTTGAAGACTTCACGGATGTGGAAGAAGATTTGCACAAGCTTTGTAGATTGAAGAAACCTTTGTACATGTAACCAAGCATTTGGAATAAAGGATCGACCTCTTACTGGAGAAGGACCCAGAGACGTAGCCCATTTACTGGGTGAACTCCATCAATTCTGAGTTTGTGTCTTCTTTCCTTTTTTTTGTTGTGCATTTGCTATTTCAAATTTATTAATTTCTTTTTTATGCATTTTAATTTATTGAATATGCAATTCTATAAAAAGGAATTAATAATTAGACTTTATAAAAAAATAATTATCATTTATTTCATAGAGGAAATCAAGTTGAAATAATTTATTCTTCTTAATTCTGATTTGTTTATCATTTTTAAGTTCGGGACTGTACACCAATAATAAATATAAGAATTGTATTTATTATTTCAACGTTAATAATCATTTCCTCTCTCATTATTATATTAAATTTGTTTTTAAAAATTGTTCGTTAATACAATTTGATTAGTTTCGTTGTTTTCAATTTTGATGTTTTATAACCAATATAGATCCATCCTAAATGCGAATCTATCAGGCATCGAGAGGCATCCAATTTCTTGAGGTGTTATTTTTTAATGACTTTTTATATTGTTTTAAATTTTTATTTTATTAGCGGATATGGACTTTTTAAAATTTTTTATTTGGTTTTCATCTTTTATTTGACATAAATTTTCTTAATTACTTTTTATTTTTGGTACATAACGTGACATCGTTACACATCTCCCTCATACTGGGTTGTAAGCACTTTGCTACTCTCGGTGCAATCAAAGATAATTTGAATTTGCATTGAACGAATAAAAATAATTACAATTTGTAATTAGTATTTACTTAATGATTAATTAATTTTAAAATTATTAAATTTTCATTATGCAATTAAATATTAATTAATCTTTGTATTAATGGAATAAACAAAATAAAATATTACATTCACATTTTACTTGCACTTAAAGTTTAGATCCCACAGATCAATTGTATTCAAAACATCACTGGTGTTTTCTAGTGTTCTGTTGTGATTTGCACTGCATTTGACACTGTTGCATACTTTGTTGTTTGTTGGAGCTATTTTGCCCAAGTATGCAAGTTCTCCATTGTAGCTCTCATGTAATATCCGTATCCGGATATTCTCATGTTGTGATCGTGTTCGAATCACAATAAAACTATTCAAGGGAATAGTTAACCGATAGAAAATAACTCCATTTGGAAATAATAAATAATATTGAATATATATTGATGAGAGATGATTACATTACAATTTGATGGACCATTTAAATATGGTCTTATGTGTCTTTTCAATGGAAAGGTACATCTCTATCTATTTGATTAATTACTTATCAATTTTATTTAATATTTGTTTAATTACTTTTCTTTTATTATGTAATTTTTTGTTTATTGATATGTTTATATGTTATTTTATTTGTTACATGGTCTTCCTCTTCAGAATGCTTTGTCCTCAAAGCACTAGTGATGAAGGTCGCATTTTTCTTTGTATATACCTTATAAATTTGTTTATAATTTTAATATACTAAGTAAAACCATGTGCAGTTTTATAAAACCATGTGTGGTTTCATAAAACCATGTGCTGTTTCATGAATGCTTTCTCTTGCGGATAATTCTATTTTTCCACTTCTTCTTTGTAATATATCTTTGATTTTTTCTTACTTCTTGTTCTCTTCTTCTTATTTGCAACGGAAATGATTATTATTATTTTTTTTTAAATTTCCCTTCTTTTATTCTTGATTTACGGTTTTCTTTGAATTTTGCAGCGGAATAATATATATATGTTTGATTAACTTGATTTGCTTCAAAGTTGTCACTAAATCTTCTTTGGGCCAAAAGCCTACTTTTGGACAAGGTTCTAGATTTTTGGGAAAACCAAAAAATGATGGCCAAAAACCAATGTGGATCAAAGATCCTTAATTAGAGAAGCTCTGAGAATGGTTTGTGGCCAAAGGCTGGAATCAAGCCCAATAAGGGGCTTTGATACCAATGTAATATTCGTATCCAGATATTCTAATGTTGTGATAGTGTCTGAATCGCAATAAGATTATTCAAGTGAATAGTCAAGCAATAGAAAATAACTCCATTTGGAAAGAATAAATAATATTGAATATATATTGATGAGAGATGATTACATTACAATTTGATGGACCATTTAAATATGGTCTTTTGTGCCTTTTCAATGGAAAAGTACGTCTCTATCTATTCGATTAATTACTTATCGATTTGATTTAATATTTGTTTAATTACTTTTCTTTTATTATATAATTATTTGTTTATTGGTATGTTTATTTATTATTTTATTTGTTACATCTTACATTTTAAATTTTAGTGTGTATACAGTATATGTAATCTAACGTGTGTACATGAATTGTTATCATTTTAAATTCAATATAAAAAATTCAATGATTTTACATTCTTAAATTTGTTCAAATCTTCAAACATGTGTTACAAATATCTCCGATTTCTCCTAGTTTTTTTTCAATTTTTTTCCAGTTTTTCAGATTGATGATATTTTTGCGATTTTCTGACTTTGTCAGGTCCAAGTTTATGCTTACCGATATTTTCTCCAATATACCTTTGGCAATGTATACCCCAATACTGTAATTAAAATATTGGTTCAACTATGTCGTTGAAACAACTTTCCATTCGGTAGTTTAGATGAAGTGATGGGATATTGTCTATACTGTTATTGACTTGCATACAGGGGTAATCAATTTCAATCTGTGGGTGCTTCATAATATGCTGATGAAATGCTTGCTTTTTTGCGACTGTAAATGGGAGTGGATGGCAATTGATGAGAAAGAAGCATAATTTTCTGCAAATTGCAGAAACATTATATAGTAAGGAAAACGATCTTTAAAATGTTCAAACTAATTAAATATAGTAAGAATAACAATCTTTAAAATGTTCAAACTAATTAATTTGAAAGCTATTGCCACATATTTATCAAGAACTGGGACAGATAGCTAGAATGCTGTTGAATGGCAATAGAAAAAATGCTTGGTACTAGTAATGAAATTTAATGAGAAAAGAAAAAGGCTGATTTTTTACAGTAGATGCCATTACGAGGATATGGAAACATTCCTTCAAAGGCCACTTTGTTTTTGCTTTAGTTTATGTATTGCATGGTAGAAAACTTCAATCCATAGCTTTAACCTTCAGACCTCGTTGAATACTTACTTAAAAATCAATCCATGCCAATATCGACAGATGGTGAACATCATTCTGCAGGCTAAAAAACAATGGATGAGATATTGCATAAAATGAAGCTTGTATGAACAAATGTGGGATGAGATATTGCATAAAATGAAGCTTGTACGAACAAATGTGGGATGAGATATTGCATAAAATATGTGTGAACATACTAATAAGGTTCTTTTGGTTCAGGGATGGACAGTGCCCAGAATATAGTGGTGAGGAGCAACCCATTTGTGCTGTTGGTCTTGCCAAAGCTAAGCCTGGAATTTTTGTTGAAGCCATACAGTATCTTTTGGTGCTAGCTACTCCTGTTGAGGTAAGCACGACTCTATTTCTGTCATTTTCCTTCCATGTGTTTATTTTCTCAACATATACCGAGAAGTCAATTGAACCTGTATCCTCATCATAAAAAGCTTATCACTTTGTCAAATACTGTAGCATGCATTTGCTTAGTAAAGATTCCTTCAATATCTAGGACTGTGTTTGTGGCATGCTTTTTATTGTTCCTGCAATATAAATATTTTTTATTTTTTATTTTTCAAAGAAAAAATCTTTGAATTTGACATTTCTTATGAGAAATCAAAATGCACACTGACTGGCCTTTCTGCTCATATTCATGTTTCCATAAAAGTGTTCAACCCAAACCTAAGACACAGACTTATTTTCAAAATAAAACGGATCTGGATTCACACCAGACAGTAGACGTACTTCCAACCTGACTAACTATAGCTCAGAATAAGAACAACTGCTGCATCAAAAACTATTGGATCATGAAAAAAGTGGCTTTTGAATCTCATTCATAGGGATATTATCCCTGATCTCCTGCTCAATGAGCAAACCTTCCTACAAATTGAGGGCTTCTTTTGAAAGTTAATCTGCTTTGAAATTGAATTCCCTATAAACATGTCTAAAGTAGATTTCTTTGAAGAGAGTTTTTTTCTCCAAACAAAGTTCCATAAATGGGCTTAAGGCCATGTTGGTTATTTGATTTTTCCCATTTGCCCAATCCATTAATAACTCTGAATTACCTAAAACCTGCAATCTGCTTACATTCTTATTCCTAGCTTGTTGATGTTTCTTCACAGGCAGCAGCGGGCAGTCATTCCCCCACCAGTTAGTCATGTCATGGCACATGACTCAGTACAGCATGAGGCTGTGAATGTATTCCCCCCACCGGTAAGTCATGTAGTGATACATGGCTCAGATGCCAGTGTTGATTTTTGGGTTAGGTTAGGGTTTGAGGCAGAAAATTAAAAGTTTTTCATACTTTAATGCAAAAATAAATTGCTAAACTTATACTAGAGACAAAATAGTACAACTGTAGCAATACAAGATTTATATGTAGAAAACAAAACGTAATTTTTATCTCTTTCAACTTTAACACTGCCAAAGAGGTCCCTGTGTTAAAGTTGAAATATGCAGTAACAATGATCTAATTAAAAATCAAAAGAACAAGTCTAACAACTTACTTGAAGAGATAGGACCTTCCTTTGTACTCAGAAAACTAACTTTCACAACAGACTGTGCCTGTCAGAGGCAAGTCAATCAGTGGGAACAATCTGACCCTTACCGGAGGGTTAGTACAAACTTGAGAGAGAGAGATGAAAGAGGCTGTAGGATAACCAAGACAGTCAAACAGAGAAGGACACAAGGGCAGCCTCAAACACAGTTTAAAGTGGCAGCCCTCAAACAAAGCAAAGGTGGTCACTTACAGTCAAATCACAGTAGCAGCCCAGGCAGTCACCCAACAAAACATATCGGACTTCAAATATGATCTAAACAAGTTTCCAACCGGTAGAGACTTCCACAGGTGACTATAAGGCAGCCCTAAGCAAGTAGATCTGAAATAACTAATAAGCAAATATTAACACAAGTCTGAAATTTCCACAAGCAGTAGTCCCCACACTCACAAAACATATCTGACTATAACACAGTAGATCTGACCCAAACACAAAAGATCTGATCCAAACACAATAGATCTGACCCTAACACAGTAGGTCTCCACAATCAGCCCCAAAACAGTCCACAAAAGTTTGTGGCCTCTACAAAACCCAGGCTGCCCTAGATCAGCCCACAAGAGGTCACGGCCTCCACAATTTGCCCTCACACAGGCTGCTGCTCCCACGGCTCAGTCAAACAACCCACAAACAGGCTGCGGCCTTGACAACTAGTCCTCAACAGGACTCACGACATCTTCAACTAGGGCAGCAGCAGCTGTGGCCCCTTCCAATGTTGAAAAAGATAACTCTGAAGGTCCACGCTCATGTTTTTGGTGTGAGTGTGATTAGGGGGACCTAAAAGTTTTGTTCCTTGTGTACATTTATATAAAAAGTGACCTTTATATAAATAAAGTTATGTTTTGTACTTTATAAAGTGGATCACATTTTGAGTGATGTATTTAATAATTAATGAGTTTAATTGTTAAAAGTGAATTTAATGTAGACCTTTGATTTTGTAATTAATTCTCAACCTTAGATTGGGTAGTTAGAAGTTAGTTACAAAAAACAAAGTATAAAACAAAGTGAAAGGGACAAATGAAACACTAACCATCAGAGAGAGAGGAAGAGGGAGATTGAAGAGAAAGAAGAGTACCCAAGCAAGAAGGGCACGATTTCCAAGAGAAGAACAGCAACACGATTCCCTAGGCAGTCTGTGCAGGCCGTACAGAAGCATTAAAGACAGCCGCACATGTGGGCTCGATTCCCTAGAAGATTGGCTCGAATCCCAAGGAAGTTGGCTGAGCAATTAATGCAGATCGTACAACAATAAATGCAGGCATGTGAGGGCACAGAAATCGAGGCAGAAAAGTATAGTTCCATACAATGGTCCATACAACAACCTTTTGGCATGATTTTCGAGGTTGGCACAGATTTCTGATATAAATTGCTGTTTGTGGAAATTTTGTCAGTTAGGGTTGAAACAGAATAATTCTGTGTTTTTAGCAGTGTTACAAACATCGGCGATATATCGCCAACATCGCGATGTTCCCAGCTCACCGATAATATTGGGGCAAAAATTGGCAAAAATTGCTATTTTTGAAAAAATCGTAAAAAATCGTCAAATATCACCAAAAATCGGGAAATATCAACCGAGTCAAAAAATTAATATTTTTGTATTTTTTAATTTCGCCAATTTATTGCTGATGTTTGCCAACATCTTCCCCGATAAATCCGATATTTTCTTTTTGGACCCTTGGCGATATATTTGCTGACACGATATTTGTAACATTGGTTTTTAGAGTTTTTCTGTACTCTTGTTAATGAAAATTTTTCTTAGGGTTTTCCCCAAGTTTAGGGTTTTGCCCGTTCATGTTTGACCAAAAACATATGTGTTCAATGTGCTTGTAATCATTTCAGTATTTGATGGGATCTTGAAGTGGTGGTTTTACTTTCAAAGAATTCTAAGTTAAAACCCTAGATGTTGAAGTGTTTGACATAATGCATGAATGAGAAAATTTGTATTTATGTCAATTTTCTTCATGGTATGATGGCGATACTGAAGTAGGAAGCAAACAATTGTTCTTTTGAAGTGCAAAAGAGTGTTGTGGTTGTATTTCAACTGTTTTTTAGTTGTAGGTGATTTCCATGATGAGTATCAGGTATGAGGATAGGTTGGATGGAGTATCCAACTATATCGCATGGAAAGTAAGAATCACTGCAGTGTTAAAAGAATTGAAAATTTGGAGGTTTGCTAACAATACCGTGACTAAACCAACAGATGCATCTGATCAACATGTTATTTGACGAGAGTGAATCTCTCCAAAGCACTGGCAAAAGTCTCAGCCAGTCAGGTGATGGTGATGAGCAGGTTGATGAGGTTCAGGTAGAATCTCAAGAGTCAGAGTTTTATTTCAGTGGTGGGTACTTGTCTTTGAGAGGCATTCCAAAGCAGGAGGGAGCTGCGTCAGGAGTCAGTGGTGGAGATTTGGATGGTGTCCGAAGGACCTCCCTCGTTATGAGGGAGTGTTGAAAAAGATAACTCTGAAGGTCCTCCCTCATGTTTTTGGTGTGAGTGTGATGAGGGGGACCTGAAAGTTTTGTTCCTTGTGTACATTTATGTAAAAAGTGACTTTTATATAAATAAAGTTATGTTTTGTACTTTATAAAGTGGGTCACATTTTAAGTGATGTATTTAATAATTAACGAGTTTAATTATTAAAAGTGAATTTAATGTAGACCTTGATTTTGTAATTAATTCTCAATCCTAGATTGGGTAGTTAGAAGTTAGTTACAAAAAGTAAAGTATAAAACAAAGTGAAAGGGACAAATGAAACACTAACCATCAGAAAGGAAGAGGGAGATTAAAGAGAAAGAAGAGTACCCAAGTAAGAAGGGCGCAATTTCCAAGAGAAGAACAACAACATGATTCCCTAGGCAACCTGTGCAGGCCGTACAACAACATTATAGACAGCCACACATGTGGGCTCGATTCCCTAGAAGACTGGCTTGAATCCCAAGGAAGTTGGTTGAGCAATTAATGTAGATCATACAACAATAAATGCATGCTCATGAGGGCACACAAATCGAGGTAGAAAAGTACAGTTCTGTACAACAGTCTGTAATGCAGCTTTTTTGGCACAATTTTTGAGGTTGGCATAGATTTCGAGGTTGGGTCTGATTTCTGAAATAATTTGCTGTTTGTGGAAATTTTGTTAGTTAGGGTTGGAAGAGAAAAATTCTGTGTTTTTAGAATTTTTCTGTACTCTTCTTAATGAAATTTTTTTCCTAGGGTTTTCCTCAAGTTTGGGGTTTTGCATGTTAGTTTTTCAGAATTTTCAATCTGATCTAAGATCTTAACTGAGAGAATAACATGTACAACATATCTACAACATATCAATCATGGACACAATATTGCAAGTACAAAAGAGACACAGAGTTTCACCTGGGAAAACCAAGAAGGTGAAAAACCCCGCAACTTCCTCAGAGATAGATAGAGCAATGATACAACCCAAGCATAAGATATAGTCTTCTCCTAGCAGCAGCTTCTCCTCCTCCACAAGTGCGCCACTCTCTCCAATGAGAGTATGACTGAGAAAAGTGAATGATCAAATAGAGTGCCTCCCGCACTCTATTTATACATGACTTGACTTGCCTAATAACCTTTACTAGGTCGGCCTTAACTTAACCACATAACATAATTCTGACAGGGCCGACCCCCACTAGGGTGGTCTAAGAACCCTTTTACCCACATGTCTTATACAGGGCCGACCCCAACAAGGTGGTCTAATAACCCATCAAGTATAAGTTACGACACTTACAATATAAATGATGACACTTCCGTATAGAGGAATAATAACATCTCTATAGGAATACAATATACATATATGTGAAATACATTCCGAAGTTTCATATACATCAACATTTGGTTTGTTCCCTTTGTCATTTTTGGAAGAATAAGCTGATTGAGAGGGTTTGGGACCTTTGTTTGGTTGATTATTGCAAATATTTTGCTTCTTGGGATGCTTGGACTTCTCTTTCTGTGTGACAAAGTGCCAGCTAAAGAGAGAAACAAATACAAGATGGAAGAAGAGGCCACTCAAAACAATTCCAAGAGATCAAGGGTTGAATCTGAATCCTCACAGAGAATGTTTAGTAGTGGAACTGGATCATCATTGGCTTGATCGGGACCCTCATCTCCCCATGGTAGTGGAATCTCGCCTATGCGAAGAACATTATCGGATTTCCTTGACTAAGGTTGTAGAGATGATGTGGTTTCAAAAGTTTAAAGGTTTCTATATGCATGTGGTGTGCCATTCAATGTTCTTCGCTCACCCTATTGGCATGAAATGGTACAAGCCATCAATGGTGCCCCGAAAGGATACAGAAGCCCTAGGTATGACAAAGCTAGAACCGTGGGACTTGACAGGGAAAGAGCCAAAATCAATGGTGCTCTTGGAAAGTTTACAAATGATTGGTCCAACTATGGGGTATCCATTGTATCTGATGGGTGGACAAATGTTAAAGGCAAGCCATTGATAAATATTCTTGGCGTTTCTGCTAGCGGCGCGATCTTCCTTTCAACCCACGACTACTCAAATTGCTACAAGACCGGTATTAATATTGCACAACCTTTACTTAAAACCATTCAGGAGATTGGGCCATACAATGTCATTCAAGTCATCACTGATAATGCTGCTAATTGTAAGGAAGCAAGAGCAATCATTGAGGATAAGTATCCCAACATATTTTGGTCGGGGTGTTTGGTTCACACATTGAACCTTTTGATGCATGATATTGTTAAGATGAAGGACCCTAATTACCGATGGATTGGTGCCTTGTACAAGAGAGGTAAGAAAATGATCAAATTTATTACCAATCATAGCATGGCCCACCACATTTTTCGCAATCACTCTAGGTTGGAGTTATTGAAGATTGCAAAGACTAGATTTGCTAGCTACTACCTCACCTTCAAGAGGCTTTTGAAGGTAAGAGAGGCATTGGCTAGTATGGTCTCAAGTGATCCATGGCAAGAATTAAAAGACATACCTGCAAGCACAACTAATAGACATGACTTTCAGGAGGTGGAGGACATCGTTCTTGATGGTCATTTTTGGTCACAGGTTAGGTATGTTCTGCAGTTCACCAAGCCAGTTTATAACATGATTCGTTTTGCAGATACAGATCAGCCGGTGATTGGGGAGGTATATGAGCAGATGGATAGCATGCTTGGTCAAATCAAAGACATTGTTGAGCAAAGAGATGCAATCTTGTATGACCATATTCATAAACATGTGGTCAAAAGGTGGGATAATCTAAATGTTCCACTCCATGCCCTTGCATATGTCCTTACCCCAAAATACTATTCTCTGATTTGGTTGGCCCAACCCGCACCTGGGGGTGGAGTTAGGAAAAAACCCCACACAAATCCAGAGGTGCAAAATGGGTATATGCTTGCATTAGACAAGTTGGTCCCTGATGAGGATGAGTGTTCTCAAGTACGGAGTGAATTGAGCAAACACATCAGTGAGCATGGAGTCTTTGGTACCCTGCAAGCAATCGAAGATCGAGATAGATTGGATCCTATCCGTTGGTGGAACATGTATGGCTCTGGAGCTTCATATTTGCATAAATTAGCGGTGAGGGTGCTTTCACAGGTTGTTAATAGCTCTTATGCAGAGAGGTGTTGGAGCACCTACAACTTCATCCACAATGTAAAGAGAAATAGTCTGAATGTAGAAGAGTGTAGAAAGCTTGGTTTATGTGCACTACAACTTGAGGTTGTTGTCCCATTATTGTGAGGCGGGCAAGAATGATAGAACATTTTTGACTTGGGACAACAATCCAGAGGAGGCTAATGTGGAGGATGGAGCCATAGCCTTAGAGCGCTTGGAGGTTGAACTATTGGGTGATCAAGATGATCCAATTCATACTACAGGTACTCGTACAGAGATGCCACCCCCAAGCAGCAACAACTTTTCAGATGCAGGAGTTTTGCCTTTAGCTTCACAACGTCCAACAATCCGTGGGGGCCATTCATCTTCTTCTCATGTTCCACGATCACTTCCAACAGCTCCTATTCCACCTAGACCATGCGAAAATAAATTGGAAGTTTCTCGTGGCAAGCGGAAAGCTTAGTAGATAGTATCATAGATTCATAGTACTTTGTATCTCATTTTCATGTTTATTTTGGCTTATTTTGTAAACATTATGGCCTAGTTTGATGGCAAATATTATATGTTGAAATTTGAAGGTTGATGTTGTTGATGATTGATGATTGATGATTTGATCATTTAATGACAATGTTATAAGCTATAGCTCCTAGATGATTGATGTTATATCAATGTGTACTAAATGGTTATATGAATATTTATGTTTTCATGTTTTCTATAACTAATTTGGCATAATACATGTTTTTTTTAATATATATCCATCAAAATATATTAAAATATATATGTTTTTTTTAATATATATCCATCAAAATATATTAAAATATATATTATATAAAAAACGCTCTCGAAACTCTCCCAAAACGGAAGCTTTTGAAAATTTCGTTTTTCGCCCCTGCTCCCGCTCTCACTTCCCGCTCTCGCTCCACGCTCCCAACAGCCTTGTTGCAGGAAACAACCATTCACAAAAAGGATAAATGAAGTTCCCTTAATTGTTGAAGCAGCCGACAAGAGAGAAAGCCTTGGAACCTTGGCCAAAATGTTTGACATGGGAGGGAGGAATGAGACAGATAACAGGGTTGCAAGGGCCGTATTTGCAAATGGATTACCCCTCAATGTAGTGCAGTCTCCTTATTGGAAAGACATGCTTATGGTAGTTAATGAGGCTTGTAGGGGCTACAAGGAGCCAAAATTTTAGAAAGTGTACACTATCCTTCTAAAAAAGTAGAAATTGATTGTGCAGAATGCCAGAAAGTGTTGGAACCGGGTCATTCTAGTTGGAGTGGCAATGGTGTCTCTATTATCTCTGATGGTTGGATTGATATGCCCAATAGGCCATTGCTAAACATTATTGTATTGTCTCCTTTAGGCCCATACTTCTTGAGTGCAGTAGATGCTTTAGGGGAAGAGAAGAATGCTAAATGGATTGGTTTAAAAATTTCAGAAGCAATAGAAATCGTGGGCCCTTCAAATGTTGTTCAAGTCATTACAGATAATGCATGTTCATGCAAAGCAACTAGGGCAATTATTGAGGGATTGCATGACCATATTTTTTGGACACCTTGTGTGGTGCATGGTTTAAATCTTGCTTTTAAATCCATTGTTGCTGAAGTTGAATGGATGAAAAAACCACATGAAGAAGCAAGATAATTCAAATTTTTATCGCTAACCACCAACATGCACAAGCTATGTATAAGGAATTTGCTTGACTCCAACTTTTTAAGGTTGGAGAAGTTAGATTTGGTCACATTATATAATGAGCAGGCGGTTAGTAGACATGAGGGAAGCTTTGTTCTCAATGATTGTTAATCAACGATGACAAACATGGAATCAAAGCAACACTGAAAAAGCAATGTGGGTTAGAGGTACATTCTTGATGAGGCTTGGTCGGTTAAGTTGAGTTTTTCTTTCCATAAAGAAGCCACTTGTTGATTTGTTGAAACTTTGTGATTCCGATGTGCCTATGTTGGGTGACATCTATGAGGGAACTGGCCATATGATGGAAATAATTTGACTTCTTCTTGAAGAGAAGGACCCTCTTTTGTTTGGCCCCATAAAGGCCATAATCATTAACAAGTGGAACAAATACAATGCCCCTGTACATGCTTTAGCCTATGTCTTAAATACAAAGTACTATGATGTGGTGTACTGGGCTAAATTTGAGGGTAGGAGGAATGCCCCAAACAAAGACAGTGAGGTGGCCAATGGTTTTAGAACAACAATTTCAAAGATTTGCTCTGATTTAATGGAGCTTGCAGAGCTAAAGAACCAATTTACTTCATTCATCACCAAAAGTGGTGCATTTGGAAATGTAATTGCACTAGTTGACATGGGAGTTATGACACCTATTGCTTGGTGGGGATATTATGGTGGCCAATTTCCAGAGTTACAAACCCTTGCATTTAGAGTTATTTCACAGATTTGTATCTCTTCAGCAACAAAGAGAAATCAGAGCACTTATGGGTTCATCCATTCGGTCAAGAGATACAAACTTCAATCGACAAATGGAGAAGATCTTGTGTACAATCACTCAAATCTTTTCCTCATCTCTCGATTGAAGCTAGATTATAACGATGGTCCTTCGAAGCTATGGGATGTGAATCCCAATGATATAGACTTGGATACTCTTAGTTGCTTGATGGCTAACCTCTCTTTGGCTAATTCTATATATCCTTTCAGTGTTGGAGATTTAGATCAGGCATCGATGCCTAGGTCTAGCTCGGTTTTGGCAGGGTCTTCTGCCTTTGTTGTTTTTGGGCAGAGTGGTATTTTTATTGCATCTTCTTCTTGTGTTGCTTCATATCGTTGGTCTGGGGAGTTAGGTGTTGTTCCATTAGAGGATGTGGAGGGTAATCACTGTCTAATAGATTAGTGTATCTCACTCCAGATTTTCATATTTTCGATTTCTCATTTCAGACTTGTGGAGCTTTCTAGATAAGCTCAATTTTTGTTATTTTGAAGAACTTTAGTCTTCAGTCTTAGTGGTGAGAGGTAAGTGTCCGTTTGTTCCATAAATAAATAAATCAATAAATAAAAAATGGAAAAAAAGAATGCATGCATCAATGTGTTGTAGCATATTATTTGGAGGGAAGTGTTTGTCTATCACATAAAAATAAAAAATAAAAAATAAGAATGGATGCATCAGTGTGCTGAAGCATAGTGGTGAGAGGGAGGTGTGTTGTAGTTTAGTGGTGAAAGGTTTGTAGATTTGATCCCTATTGGTTCTTTGTAGAGCCGAAGTTAGATGGGTCTATACTAGTGTATAATTGTATGATGTATGCATGATGTATTTCAGTATTTGATAAGTGATATCACTATGATCATTGATGTTATGAATCATTTGACATTTGACAATGAGCATTGAAAAATTCAAATTTAGAATCCATGATGTTATATGAATAATGGATATCTTATTATTGATGAATCATTTCAGTTTTAGATTTTTAAAAAATTTTCATTATAAAATTAAAGATTTAAATATATAATATATAAAAATCAGGGTTAGGGTCTAGAATACTCGATTTCTAATTTCAAGGTGAGTGTTGCATATGCACTGGATTCTTCAGCCGATTTCGATCACACCCATGGTTCTAGTAACCTTGTACATAAGGGTTTATCCTCTCATTCATTCTTCATAGTTGGATTTTTGGAGTTCTCTCTTTTTGGAGCCTAATTGACACATTTTTCTTGGAGCAAATTTTGTTATAACGTTTCCCTTCTTTCTCATGTGTTGCACACTTCTCTGGCTTGGAGCTTCATGGTTGTAAGATTGTTAGGTATTTTACATTGTTAAATCATTTCTATGCTTTGCTTGGACCATTGAAAGGGTAATACTACCCGGTTGGAGAAGGATGTTTTAAGTTAATCTCTATTTCATTCTTTCTTGCATTTTATTTATATGGGATTTATGTGTAGTATCTGTGCCTTAATTTGGATATTGCAGCCATAAACCTTTATTTATAGGGTGCACCCAGTAGAGCTTGAAAGGAAGTGAGTACTTCGTTCAATCCCTTCCCTGGTAAACCCTAGTTCATTTTCATTCTTTTGGAAATAATGTAACTTCGGGAGTTATCCTTAATGTACTTTATTATATTATTGTTGTACCTTCTTCGGGAGAAGATATTGATGTAATTGATCATGTAAAGACCTTGAAAGAATCAATGTAAACCATGGGTTGGAATCACCCAAAGAAAACATTTATTAAATGTAATTTTTGTATTCCCCAAAGACAAGTCGACCCGGTGGTAAACTGCCCCAAATAGTGGGCAGTCTGACCCAAATAATGGGTAGAACTGCCCCAGTCAGGTCGACCCAGTTAGGGAAAGTATGGTCGGCCCAATTAAGTAAAAATTCATTTTTTGACTGGTAGAAATAGAGAGGTCGCACCTCTCATTTGTTCACTCAGTTAACACAAGCTAATTCGCTCAAGGAGAAGAGAAGTTCGCTGCTGTAGTTAGAGAAGGCTTTCTTGGGGTTGCTACTATTGGAGAAGTTTCTTTCCTCTCTTATTCGTGATATTTGGATGTACTTTGATCTTTGAAATGATTATCTCTATACGAAGGATGCTGGGTTTTCTCCCTATTGGGTTTCCCAGGATAAAAAATTGTGTCTATTATTTTTGTACTTGGTTATTCTTTTAAGTGATCTTGTTTTATTATTTGCAATTAATTATACTTTTAGAATTGTATAAAATCTATCATGGTATTAGAGTAGTGCTAAAAGAAGCCATTGTCGGAAACTAGGGTTTCATATTCCGAAGCCTTCCCACCTCAGTTTGGCTTGAAAAGAGCATTGGGAATTTTGCCCTAGGGAAGGCGCATCTTTCTGTGAAGGAAAATTCCAGTTCTGAGAATTTTCAAATTTTGACCTAATTTTGCAGAATTTGCAGCAACTGCAGAAATTAGGGTTTCCAATTTTTAGCCCTTCTGCCCACCATTTTGGTTTGTTCTTATCTTTCTCCAACTCGCCTTGGTAGGGCGCAAGTATCTGTGGAAACATATTTTAGATCCATAAATTTTCATTTTTGAACTATTCTCTACCAGAGTCGAGAAACTAGGGTTTCCAGTTTTGAGTTGTTCTGTCCACAGATCTGGGAGAAAAGGTCTTTTCAACTCGCCCTAGGAGGGTGCATTTACATGTGGAATCAGTTTTGCAAAAGTCCAAACTTCAATTTCGACCTAGCTCTTGTTAGAGTTTCTGGTCCATCACCACAATCAGGACGATTGGAATGAAGGTTGAAGATAGGTTGGATGGGGCTTCCAACTTCAGCTCTTGGAAGCCTAGAGTTCTTCTAATTCTTGAAGAAAATGACCTATTGAAGTTTGTAAATGAGAAGGTTCCAGAACCAGAAGAAGAAACAAGAAAGAACCAGTGGAGAAAGAATCATGCCAATGTAAGAAGAATCTTGGTAGACTCAATTAAAGATCATTTGGTTCCTCAGATCTCACAGAAGAAGACAACTAGGAAGATGTTCAAAACCCCGAAGAAGTTATTTGAACATAGTAGCATCAACGTCACTCTTACATTGAGGAATCAACGTGTCAATGTCAGAATCAATTGCTTCTTACTTCATGAGGATCTCTGAACTAAGGGACAAACTAAGAACTAGTGGAGAATCCCTTGAATATAGAGAACTTGTTATAAATACTCTTAATGGTCTCCCTCCCTCTTGGGAACCATTCATCCAAAGTCTAAGTGGACGAACCAAGTTGCCCAAATTTGATAGATTATGGGCTGATTGCATCCAGGAGGAAACAATAATTGCAACACAGAATAAACTACATGGTACTCAACCTGAAGAGAATCAATTATTTACATCTCATGCCAGGAGAGTCAAAGGAAAAGGAAGAAAGTTTCATAATAATGGAAACAAAGATAGAAGATCATGCCTGCCACTAGATCAAAAGAAATATTTCCCTCATATTCAATGCTTCAAATGCAATAACTATGGCTACCATGCCATATATTGTCGAAGTTCAAATAAAAAGAAGCATGAAGCCTCAACTGCGGATATTGATGAAATTACTTCTCACAAGAAGTCAAGGAATGATGATCATACATAGTTCTTCTTCTAGTGTTCCCTATGTTGAGGTGATGATATGAAGATTCAGATTGCGATGGACTCCTAGCAAGAAAAATGAAGAACAAAGGACTCTCATGATTCCCACAAGGAGGCAGTGGGAGCCCACACACAAAGACAATAAAAGATAAGTATTTGGATTTATTGCTCACATAGATCTGTTATGTCTTATATGTTTTCATAACCAATTGTATGTAGATCTATTAGGAAGTTTGTTGAGCATTTGATATAGTTCACTTATTGATGTACCGTAGGTAGTTGTTGTACTTATGAACTACACAACATTCCATGAACACCTGATGGAGTTAGTCTACATGATATCTCCTTCTTACATGCTTAGAGTAGTGCACACTCTTGATGGCATGTTCTAGTGGAGATAGCAGACATCTAGATAGTTACCATATGTTTATGATTGTTATGCTGAAGCATTAGCTGAAATGCTTACTGTTATCGGGCAAATTAACAGAGCTAATTCCTAGTAAGCACAAATAAGAATAGTCACCCAATGTCACCTCGGTCATCATTCTAACTTCTTCGGAAGTCGAAACCTCCAAGGAGAAGTGTCCTTGTGGAACCCTGTAAGACACTAGAACAAACACCAAACTATATTTTCTATGCAAGTGTTAGTTAGACCAGTGCCTAATGGAGTCAACTTCAGTCAATGAGCCAACGAAATGTAAGAATACATACACGTATATCAAGATAATCAATATTGGATCAAAAGACTATATTGCCAATACACTAATGGCAGTAAAAAACAAATTATCTCAACATGTAATCCATCAAGTAGTACTAAGAGAAGAAAATCCTTTCACTTCAAATATGCTCCATAAGATATAACAATTAGGCTGCAAAAAGAGATATCTCATAATCCAACCATGATGAATGAGGGAGAGAGCAAATCCTTATATAGCTTTAAGCTCCTCAACCTCTTACAAATAAAATAATCATAAATCCCTAAGATCTAGTGTAGGGAGGGGTAAAATATTAAAAAACTTCACTACTTTCAAACTAACTCCAACAAACTTTATAATAAATTATCATTGCCACAAATACATTGTTAAAAGATACATAGGGACCCCTTTTTAAGTTTTTTGCTGTAAACAATCTTGGCAAAATAATAAAATAATCAATTCTGAAAAATGATGAGAGTGGTTAGCATAAGAAGAAAAAATGCCAAGCCTCCAACAAATATCCTCGTGAGGCTCCCAAAATAGCACTAACCAACTCACCAAAAGGTAAAATGACCTTAACCAACCTTTAACCCTTTAAAAGTGGTTAGATCCACTTTATTTCCTTAATGTATGTGCCAAAAGCGACAAATGCCAAACGCTAAAACCCAAGTAAACAAAAAATCCACAAAATAAGCATTACAAGGGTAGCACTTTAATGAGATAGGGCATAGAGCCATGCGCAAAGGAGCCTTCCACCAAATTGTCCACATATCAATTAAATTGCTAACCTCCAAAGGGAGCACTCCAAAAGAGAATCCAAGCCTTGTGTGGTACCTTGAAGCAGTTAATTTTTTTTTTAAAGGAGATCTGAGTCTCATGATGAATAAACTGCTCCATGACTCAAAACAGCTCCGATTCAAGGGTAAATGCCAAGTGGGATGACCAGTCATGTCACATGCCAAAAGGACTGGCCCCTTCAAGAATAAACGCATTCGTTGCCACAAAAAATATAGAGGGCGGTCCCTCACACGATTAAGTTACCTCTATTGGCAGCAGTTGATTTTAGTCTCCAGACTGAGTTAATTTCTGGTTTATGGAAAGCTGGGAGCATCTTCTAGTGATTGTTAGAAGAACCTCCATGAAATTGGCCTACTTAAAAAAGGCTAGCGGTCCTCACGAAATGTGTATCAGCCATCACAAATGGCAACTCCAAGGCTGCGGCTCTTCACAGATCTGGGCGAAATATAACCTCGCAAACTTTGCTGTAGTGAGTTCTCCTTGAATTATATTGGGTTCCAATAGACAAAGTTTTACGTGAAGGTTTCACTTGGCATCTCGTTTGGCTTCTCATACCATACTGAAAGGAAGTGGTGCACCAGAATTTAGTCTTTTGGAGAAGACTGCTCGTCAAGACTCATGAAATTGAATGATAGTGAATGAAGGGCACCATTTTTTAAATTTTCTTTCCCAATCCTCTAAAATATAATCTGGTCAAATAATGAAATTGGGACCTGGATCTCTGTCCAAATGTTCAAGCAGAGATAAAAATATGATAGCCTGCACAGTCTCCTTGGGATATTTCTGGTTTAATATTTTCTCAAAATCTGTTGTGCTCATGTCCTGAGTGTTCCTTATTTGTGCTTCTACCATTCATCATATCGTAAAACCTTTAGATTAATTAATCAAATGGTGCTTGTATTATGCTGTAGCTGGGACTGAAACCAGAACGGAAAAGCATAGGAAACATTCAGAACAGCCATTCATAAATGATGGATCCACCAGCAGGAAGAGTTTATAATCATCATGTGACATAAATCAAACCCCATATATGTGTCTTCTTCATATTTTGCCCTTACTGCAATCAATGAGCTCTGATATTTTCCTTGCAAACTTCAAATATGTCTGATCTGTTCCATGGAAATATTGGGGCCAAGAGCCTAGCTCTTGCTTACCTTTCTTATATATTTTGCCAGAAATATGTTGTTACGCCCATAATGCATCAATACTTGCTGCCATTCAGTTATTCATGCTGAGAATGAGCTTAAATTGCATCCAGATTTTAAATTGAACCATTTCACTGCTGTTCCAAACCTGTAGATTTCTCATCAAATATCTTTGTAATTGGCAAGAAGTCTTCCATTGACTTTCTCCTTCACAGGCATGTATACAGCTACAAATCTATATCCAACATGAATTTATCAAAAAGCTTCACTAGCTGAAAGCACTGCCTATGGAATCACCTTCTGTGGACTGGAAGTAAAAATTAATATACTGCGTGCTGGTGTGACAGAATAAATTGCATTTCAAACAACAAACCTTTGTCATTGCCTCATGATATGCTCAGAATACCTCTGCACATGACTACTGAATCATGGCTACATAATGGAGAGGCTATGCCCAGGAGCAGCGGATTTGCTGCCCAGAACTACTACTATGACCTTAACAGTGCTCAGAAATGCTCCCAAAGTGCCCAGAATTCTCATATTTGTCCTTCAGCTGGAACCCAAAGTGCTCAGGAGAAACTCCAGAAACCTTCATGAAACACCCCTTCAAATAGGGAGTTAACACTGTCATTTTCTAAATTGTCATACATCCATAGAATTGAAGCTTCATGGGGCTCACTACTACTTTTTTCTGACTGAAGAATGAGACCATTTTATAGATATGCCAACAGGAGTTAACACTTCCATTTTACACTGGTCTGGATCACTTTAATAGAACTTTTTGGAAAAATGATAACTCAATTGTTTTCAAGCCATTATCTACTATGGGTTTATATTTTACCTAAGGTAATTTGATTGCTAATCACACTGAGTTTAATTTATTTTACATTAGAAATTACTTCGAAATGCCTCTAGTGATATTGTTTTTAGTGAATGCGGGTATAATAAAGGATATATCACCATGTGCCAATTATTAGGAAATCTACTTCATGGCTGTTCTGTAAGGTATATGGGTATGCTTGATGTATTTCATCCTAATGGAAGTATAGAATCTAGATATTTGTATTTTGTACAGGTGAAGTTTAGGTGTACCGTGTAGCCAATAATCTATCTGAAGGCATTTTATTAACTTAGATGATAGATCTCTACTGGTTGGAGCAAAGAAGAGGCCTTATTGAGCTAGTGCCTTTTCATTTTTGGCAGATCTTGTGTAAATTGCTGTATTTCCTAATTTCAGTTGGTAGGTAGTGCTTACTCAGTACTGTTGTCCAAGGTGGAAAGGCATTGATATTGCATGTGGACATATGAATACATGTTGTACCACTTTAAGGACATACTACATAGCTGAAGCTCTGCATATATTTTGTTCATAATCTTGTAATTTTAAACATTTCAAGAAAATTCTTTGCATGCGTTTTTTTCTAGAGAAGTTTTAATTGTAGGCTTGTATTTTTCCTTTGCCCAAGGGTGGGAACTGGGAAGTATGAGTAAGGTTGATGAGGGAAACTGATTTTATTACATGCATGGAATATATTAATATTTTTCAATTTTAGAATTGCTTCCTAATACTGCGTCACTGTGTCTACAGTTCTCTTGAACATCTGCATATTGTGGCTAACTTAAACTTGTGTGGTTGAACAGTTGATTTTGCTGGGTGTATGCTGCAGTAGTAGTGGTGATGGAACAGATCCATATGCCGAACTTTCTTTGCAATCATTGCCTGAGTATACGATACCATCTGATGGTGTAACCATGACTTGTGTAGCATGCACAGACAATGGTCACATCTTTATTGCCGGGCGAGATAGCCACATATATGAATTACAGTACTCAACCCGATCAGGCTGGCATAGACGTTGTCGCAAAGTTTGTCTCACAGGGGGGCTCAGCAACTTGATTTCAAGGTGTTTTTAGTAGTGGATAGTATATCACTATATTTGTACTTTTTTATAATTTCTTTCCATTAGAAGGCATTGCCACGTTGAATCTTTGATTTCAAACTTAAAAGTACTCTGTCAAAGCAGGTGGGTATTGCCTAATGTGCTGAAGTTTGGAGCTGTGGATCCAATTGTTGAATTGGTGATTGATAATGAGAGGTATATTTTGTATGCACGGACTCAGGAGTCTAAGATTCAAGTATTTGATCTTGGGAAAAATGGAAATGGCCCACTTAAAAAAGTTGCTGAAGAAAGAAATTTGAGTGATCAGAGGGATGGGCGCTATGGAGGTGGTCGGTCAACAGGGGGCAGAGCAGCTTCTAGGATGTCTAAGACATCTATAGTCTCAATTGCAATTGTGTCTACGATGGAGTCAAAATGGCTACATCTAGTTGCTGTTGCTTCAGATGGTCGACGGATGTACCTCACTACTTCTCCTAGCATTGGAACTGGTGGCCCTGTTCGAGGATTGACTGGACTGAGCACCATTCATCACAGACCATCGGTTTTAAAAGTAGTAACAACACGGCCTTCTCCTTCAATTGGAATTGGCAGTGGTATTACATTTGGAAGCCTTGCAATCAGTGGCCGTCCACAAGCTGAAAGCTTGGTGATGAAAGTTGAAACTGCTTACTATTCTGGTGGTCTGCTGTTGCTTTCTGAATCATCACCTGCAACCACGTCCAGGCTGGTAATTGTTAATAGGGACTTGACTGTACCATTGATGACATCTGGCGGCTTTGCCTTGGGTGGAGTAGGAGCCACAGGTAGAGGTCCCCGCCCATTACGAGAAACAGTATCTCCTTTGTCAGTTGAGGGTAGAACACTTTCTATATCTGATGTCTTGCCCCCTGCAGAGAGAGAAGCTGCTGTTCAAGCTTCTGTTCTGGAGCCATGTGACTCTGGAAACATTGGAGAGTCAAGTGAAATGACAAGAGCCAAGAAATTATGGGCTCGTGGTGATTTGGCTACACAGCATCTTCTTCCCAGGAGGAGAGCTGTCGTTTTTGGTACAATGGGTCTGATGGAAATTGTATTTAATCGGCCTGTAGATATATTGCAAAGATTGCTGGATTCCAATGCACCGAGGTCTTTACTAGAGGACTTCTTTCAGCGTTTTGGATCAGGAGAAGCTGCAGCAATGTGCCTTCTTTTGGCTGCACGACTTATATGTGATGAAGAGAACATAGTGTCAAATGCTGTGGCGGAAAGGGCTGCTGAAGCATTCGAGGATCCAAGGGTGGTAGGCATGCCTCAAATGCAGGGTGGTAGTGCATTAACTAATACTATAAGTACTGCTGGAGTAGGATTTAACATGGGACAAGTGGTTCAAGATGCTGAACCAGTTTTCTCTGGTGCTCATGAGGGTCTCTGTTTATGTGCATCAAGGTTGCTTTGGCCTGTGTGGGAACATCCAGTTATGGTTGTTAAGGGAGAGTCCAGTGATGATATGGCAATAGACAACGGAGTTATTGTTTGCAGACTTCCTATTGAAGCTATGCAGATTCTTGAAAATAAAATCAGGTCATTGGAACAATTCTTAAGGTCTAGGAGAAACCAGAGAAGAGGGCTATATGGTCGTGTTGTCGGTCTAGGAGACATGGCTGGTTCAATTCTGTATAGTGCAAATGGAAACTTTGGGATAAATGACCAGGGTGCTGGAAGAAATTTATTTAATACAGCTGTTCGAGGTGGGGATCAAGGAAGTATTCCAACAGCCTCCAACAAGAGGCAGAGGGTTCCTTATAATCCAGCAGAGTTGGCTGCTATGGAGGTGCTAAAAACAACTTTTGTAGATTCCTGATCGTATTTCTGACATTTAATTTTAATTGTGTGAATATGTATGCATTGACTTGTTATGCATGGCTTTTTTGGCTGTAGAAGCAAGTTTTCAGTATACTGGAATTAATCTTTAAATTAAACATATTTTAGAGCATCCTCTATTTCAGTATACTTGAAGAGAGTCTGTTCTATAGGTTGTACGTCTTAGTTTGTGTATTGTAAGTCTTAGGATGTGGTTCCTGACTGGATTCTGAGGAAGACAAACACAGGGGCCTGATGGAATCTCTTAATGGATACTCAAAGGAAAGCAAAATAAGAACTAAAAGAAAGAAAAGAACATTTAGAATTACCTCTAAACACCAGGACCCTAAAAGAAGCTTCTGGAAGACTATTGTTTTGCTTCAATATATTTTTTCTTACATCTTTTATTTTTGTCATAAATATTGTACTTTTTTATTTGTTTTCTTGTATCTCTTTATAGTTTCCAAATTCATGGTCTTGGTGAATCTTCGAGTCCTAAAATTTTGAGAACCTGCTGCTCCCCAATTCCAATTGAGACCTGCATCCTCTCCTGCACCCACACTTCTAAGAACTTCATATTAAACTTTGATGAAAATCTTATGCTTTGTACTCCATTGGAACTTGCTTCCAGGTCAGAGGTATGGAGTGCATCAGGCGATTGCTAAGGAGGTCTGGTGAGGCACTTTTACTTCTTCAACTTCTTTCTCAGCACCATGTGGCTCGACTAGCTCAGAGCTTGGATAGTAACTTGCGACGGAAACTGGCTCAATTGACGTTTCATCAGGTTGTCTGTTCAGATGAGGGTGACCAGATTGCCACCAGGCTGGTTGCTGCGTTGATGGAGGTAAATTATGCTGTTTCGAAGCGGCTCTTAGTTTTGTAATTTTTTATTTCTTCAATTTTTATCAGATTAATTTTACATCATTGATTATAAATGCATGGACCTCCTCTTATCCTGATAATTCAGCATACTTTCTGCTACTTCTCTTCAGTGTAAAAGCTTTCAATAATGGCTGTTTTCTTAACAATCTTCAATTTGTTGGATTAATTTTGGAAGATGCTTTTGTATTTCAGTTTTGATGTTTGTTTACTACTGGCTGCTATCCATATGGTACTGTCCTTGGTTCACTGATTATGAGCAGCATGCCACTTTGACTGGAATGCTTTAATTTCCAGTTTTATTATTGTAATATCCAATTTCCCTGTGTCATGGAGGTTGTCATTTTCATATATTTCTGGGCTTAAATTGGCGATTGATTTTCTGCAGTACTATATAGGGCCAGATGGTAGAGGCACCGTGGATGACATCAGTGCCAAATTGCGGGAAGGATGTCCAAGCTACTACAATGAATCGGATTACAGATTTTTTCAAGCTGTTGAGTGCCTGGAAAGAGCTGTTGTTACTATGGATTCTGAAGAGAAAGAGAGGTTGGCAAAAGAAGCTCTGGACCTCTTGGTTAAAGTTCCAGAAACTGCTGACCTGCTGACTGTATGCCAGCGGTTTGAAGATTTGAGGTGAGTCTTATCTGTTAGGGTTTCTCACAAGACCAGTGTTGTGTTCCTATGTTTTTGATACAAATTTTTAATAACTTTTTTCTAGTGGAATGTGATGAAAAATGTTGCATATTACTGACAGTTGCTTATATTCACCTGTATGGAAGATTGGGAGATCATATTTTGATGCTTATATTCATGAGTTGGCATCCGGCCCTCGAAAGTTGTGATGAAAAAGAACATCTACAATGAATTTTTATCTTTATTGTGCATATTGCCACATATAGTTTTCATATTTAATTTTAACATGCAACCTGTAATCTGGTTATGCATAGATTTTTCTTCCAGGGGTTTGCATTGGTATTGAATTTTTGAGATTTCCAGTTTTTGAAGGGAGCTCTTTTCCCAGACAAAATCTCTAAAGCTGCATGACCTGAATTAAACAATTACATATCCCAGCATTTGTCATCTATCAAAAGCATTTGCCTGATTGTCCTGCTTTTCCTCAGTACTTTAAATTCCAATGGCATGGTTGAAGTTGAAATGAGCTCCCTAAGCATTTGTCAATAATTGTTCATTTCTTCACATTTGATATGGGTAGGATTGCCACAGTTGGACTGAATTTATTGCTTTGCATTGTTGGATAGCTGTGACATTGTTTGTCTGCATCTGCGGAGAATCTATTGTGTTTGCAAATAATTGAAAATTCAGCAATTTCCTTCGATTTCTCTTATCGATAAGCTGACGTTTTAATCAATATAGTCTTCGCAGATTAATTGAGTGCTACTACTCATAACTTCTGTTACCTTATTGGAAATGTAGAATCTACGTAGAGTGGCCAGTGGCCCAGTAAATGTCAGGTTTGTTCAAAATTCAAATACCAGGGACATGTTAATATTATAAAGGGTTCTTTTACTTGCTTCCTGTTTAGGATAAAAGGGTTGTCATAAACTCTATGGAAATTGGGAATGCCCCTATTTTCCAATAGGCTATCTGGCAATATTATTAATGATCAGTCCAGGTCACTCTCTACCATAGTTACAAATATCGGCCGAAAAATCGGCGACTCGCGATAAATCGCGATTTTTGCAGAGGCCCGATTTTTTCCCCAAAAATCGGCCCGATTTTTGGCCGATTTTACCCCGATTTTGCGGCGATTTTTCGCGAGCCGACCGATTTTTTGACTGGGCGGAAAGTTGTGTTTTAAAATTTTAATTTTTAAAGGTCGCGGAAAGTTCTGCTATGGACGATTTTTTGTTCTTGGCGAGTCGACGATTTTAGAGGCAAATAACCATGCGGCTCGTGGTTAAACCCTAGTCGATGAACAGAACTATGCTCGCGTTACCTCATTGCCCATTGCACGAGTGAGCCACCATTGTGAATCATTCCGTGAGTGAAGATTCGAGTCTGGAGGCCGCCGTAGTTTGGAGCTGTCGTTCCTGGAATCGCTGGAATCGCAGAGGGATCATGACTACGACTACTGGTTCGAATACCCTTGGCTACTGGTTCAAATACCGCTCCACTTTGATATTTGCGAAACACACGATTTTGTTGCTGGTTAGGTCAATTTTATTTTTATTTTTATATTTTTATATTTTGATTAATAAATATATAAGCTTTTCTCTTTGGATTAGTTAATATAAATGTTATTTCGTGTCTAAATAATATTTTTTATTTTCATTTTTTCTAAATTGATTTTATATTTATCTATTTATTTAAAAAATATATAAAATTAATGTTTATTTATTTTATTTTATTAATATTATTTATATGATATGATTTTTTTTACTGTAGTACAACTTAGTTTAATAATTTATGTTAATATTTGCATTTAAAGTTGAAAGGATGTTATGTGATTTGGTAAGAATAAGCTAATAATTCATTATCTAATTAGGAAAACTGTAGACGCAATTTGTGAGTTTGTAGGTTAATGGGATAGTGGAGTTGTTGTAGGTTATCTCTTGTTCCATGTCAATGTTGGTCTCTCATTGTCAAAAATGTAAAAATGGATTTTGTCCATTCTAGTTTTTTTATCCTTCTCTTATTTAAATTTTAAACTTTAAAGAATGTGCAATGTTACTAAATGAAACCAACTTATATTTTTGATGATTCAGTATTCACTATTTAGGAGTAGGATTGGGACACGATCCATTTTGATGTGTGATGTATCTCTAGACATCTTATATATCTTATATATCGGTTTTCTTTCCATATTCATGTGGCAATGTGTTTATTTGATGTTATCGTTGCTTTAGATGTTTAAAAATTTGAAAAAAAATGAATATTTTTGTGTTTTTTTAAGTTTGCCGATTTTTTGCCGATTTTTGCCGATGTTTTGCCGAGATATCCCGAAACGATGTTTCCAGGACCCTGCCGATTTCCGCGCCGCGCCGATATTTGTAACTTTGCTCTCTACAGTCTCTAGAGGACATTACGAGATACCATTCCTGGGTCTGATTATTATAGTAACTGATCCTCTTCTCTTATGGCCTATTTTTCGTCTACTTGTGTTTGTATGTATAGCTGGGTCTATTTGTTATATAGGGATTTCGTTTTTCTTTCTTAGCGTTAGGTTTTTTATTTTACTTTTGGGAGATGTCTGTTACAATCCCGTTATTGCCATTTTGCTATGTCGGTCTTTACAGCCCCTTTGACCTATTTTGGTCATTAGTGGACATCAATATAGTTTCATTTCATTTCACCTCTTGAGCAAATTATAAGTCTTTGAGGTTGTGCTTGTCATTTCATGGCAATTTCTACAATGACAATGATTTGGGCAATATGATTTATTGGGAATTTTGAAGTTGAAAGTTAGCTTGATCTATTGCTTTGATTTTGTATTTGAAATTTCCGTTAAGTTTGTTTTCCTCTTGATTTCATAGGCAAGTTTATGTTATTAAATTTGATACATTCTTGTTTGTTGATTGAAGTTAACAAAGTTCAGTAAATTATGTGGTTGATATTCCTGGTTGTAGATTCTACGAAGCAGTCGTGGAACTTCCCCTCCAAAAAGCCCGGGCTCTAGATCCTGCAGAGGATGCAATTAATGAACAAATTGATCCGAATCGTCGACAGGCTGCACTTGCCCTGCGAGAACAATGTTATGAGGTTGTGATGAATGCTCTTCGATCTTTAAAAGGTGAACCGAGTCATAAAAGACTTCATACAGAGTTTGGATCTCCTGTCCGACATACTGCAAGCCGGCCTTTGCTTGACCAAGCATCCCAAGACCGATATATACGCCAAATTATTCAGCTTAGCATTCGATGGCCTGATAAAGCTTTTCATGAATATTTGTACCGAACAATGATTGAACTTGGGCTTGAGAATGAACTATTGGAGCTTGCAGGACCAGATCTGGTACCTTTCTTGCAGAGTGCAAGTCGGGAGCAGTCAAAGGTTTGGACATTTCTTTAGAAACTGACATTTAAATTATAGAACTGTGCTGTTTGGCATGCTGTTCACTTTCCCTTGGTTCTGTTAGTTTTTTAATCCTTTGGAAACACTCAAAAGACGTGTCCAGTGGCATGTTATTGACTATTTGCTTTATTAATATTTTCCTTCTGGGGATACTGTATTATAATCTTCTTAGTGACTTGTTCGGCACTATAGTTTCTAATGTAATCAAAATTGTATGCTAATTTGTGTTTTTATCTCAACCTATTTGTTCAGTCTGATGTAGTTATCTAAGATCTAGGGTCAAAGTTAGTCTGCATACATCAATGATTAAACAGGTATATATCACCAATGATTTCTTACTAAGTACTGATGTCTTTTGATTTGCCTCTGGCAGTCTGGCAATTTAACATTCAAATCAACAGTACCTTCTGCTCCTTTCATGACACGTACACGACAAGCTGTGAATCTTGAGCAAGCGAAATACCTGGAGCTTCTTGCTCGTTATTATGTATACAAAAGGCAACATGTGCTTGCAGCACATGTACTCTTAAGGCTATCAGAAAGGAGGCAAGTAGAAGGTGGTGAAATGTTGACACTAGAGCAAAGGTTAGTTTGCCATGATTCCTAAACTCCTCCCTCTCCCATTCCACATTTTCAAAATAGAGAAAAGGGGGAATAAATCCATAGTGCTTCTTTCAATAGTGAGTGGATGAGATTTATTTAATATTTTTCCGTTTTTGTGAAAACTGAGTTATATTTTACATAGAACCAATAAGATTGTAGAATTAGGTGCATGGTAAATGTTTGTTTGCTCTTCCTACCCAGCAAGCATTTTGTATTGAGGACCTACGTCAGTTAAAACTTAACTCTAGATATTTCCTAAACCATCCATAAAACAATGGACAATGTACTTGAAATATCTTTATGAACATCATTAAAATTCAATCTATATTAAGTAGTTATTATATTTGGTAATCTCACACTGCATTCATTTGATATAACTGTTTAATCTCTTTGTGAATACTTTCCACTAGCTTTTTAATGATTTCATTCCATTGTTTTGCAGATATCAGTATCTCAGTAACGCTGTACTCCAAGCAAGGAGTGCATGCAGCACTGGTGCTACAATGAACTCTATGGTTGATCAATGTGACAATGGATTGCTGGAGCTTCTGGAAGGAAAACTTGCTGTACTCCGTTTCCAAATGAAAATTAAGGAAGAATTAGAACAAATAGCATCAAGAGTTGAAACTATGGGAACAGGTGATGCCTCACCTTCCAATGACCCATTTCCTGCAAGGAACATTATAGCGGAAGATACTCTTGCACAATCTGCAAGAGAAAAGGCTACAGAGATATCTCTAGAGCTAAAAAGTATTACACAACTGTATAACGAGTATGCAGTTCCTTTTGAACTTTGGGAGGTAATGTCTGTTCTTTCTTGTTCATTATAAATATTTTGGACCTTGTCTATTTGCATTTGTAACTTGTTTCTCTTAAACATGCATAAGAGCATTTATAAGGTGAAAAGGAAGATCCCCCTTTTCGATAGAAGCCAATTCAATGAAGAACTAGCTCTTTCAGCTCCATTGCTGAACGATCCAAACCTATCATCATCATGAAACATTGAAATGTGAATTGTACTATTTGAACTTAAAGTTCAAATCAAACCTTCAAATTCAAATTCTTAAGCCTTAAATTAAATGAGCGAAGTCATGCATTTCTCACAGATTAACACAAAAGCGCTTAAATGACCTATTTGTATTTTCCCAAGCACGTTCAAATTGCATTCGCAACAGGTATGGTTTAAGATTCAATTGGAAAATCTCTTAAGATATGGCATATCACTACGAAAGATTTGGCACCAAAGACCTAGCAAGTTGCAAGGGTTCAAGGCTCCAACTCAAAGATGCTAAAAAGATTATAAAGTTTAATAAAACAAACAAGATAGAGAAAATACAATGAATTGATCAAGCCTTCAAGGGTACTTGGCAACATATTCTTCCTTTTGTGCATAGCATTGGTGTAAATTTATTTCAATGCTTTGATATCTCAGACCCCAAACAGGTTTCAAGTTTCAATAAATCATATGTTTAATGCCCAACCCAATTCTGCTGCACTGGAGAATATATATCAGCATAAACAATTATCTATAACAAGAAATACATGAGATCTTTACTCTTTTAAATCAGCAATACACACACATAAATTGACACAGATTTTGGTCAATATGACCCTGGAAAAATCCTTGCAGGAAAACCAGTGAGAGAGTAGAAGTTCTTTATTATCTTTCAGAAGAAATACACAGATCTATTACAGTATTCACACATACATATCTTAGAAATCCCAGCCATGGATTTCCTGCCTGATGACTGCTGAAGATGCCTTGGCATGTGCGCCTCTCTTCCTTCTGACTATCTTGGGATTCCCTCCCTCTTCCATTGTTGGCTACTCGCCCTCTCTGTCTCTGCTGGCGAATTTGATCTCTCTCAGGATCAAACTCAGCCCCTGTTGAATTCGTCCTCTCCTCTAGATGAAGTGTGCCCCTCTCTCTCAGATATGCACCTGTCTCTCTCTCTGAAGTGCGCTGCCCTCTCTCTGAAGTGCGTCCCCTGTCTTGTCTTCTTGAGTGTCTCACTTGTGTGCCCCCTCTACCCTTTTGCTCTCTTTTATAACACTTGGGTTCCTTTTAGGGTTCCAGAACCCTAATTCACTTTTCATGCAAAATTACACTTTCGCATTAAAAAATGAATGCATGCAAAATTACACTTATGCGTTAAAGGAGTTTGACTTCTGCATTAATAAAAATCTCTTTTATCAAATATGAAGTAAGGGTAAGGTCCAAACACTTGTCCTTGTTAACTTTTTCAACAATTGGCAGAGGGGAAACAATTTTGTGGGCATCCTATAATCTTGTAATTGGGTAATGGCATGCATTTGGATTTCTTGATCAGGGAAACACAATTGAATGCACGTCATAAGGCCTCTATCGACCTCCCGAACCTCATTAAATCTGGTCTTAATATCTTATCATAAAAATATGCACGATTAAAAAATTACCTAGCAACATATAAGGGGGAATGCAACTGCCTATCCCAACGCTCATCAATAATATTTGAAAGAATCATATACTTGGCTCTCATCCTGATATCTTCTTTTGATGGCCTCCTTGGTGAGATCCATCGCCTTTTGAATGTAACCCATCATGGATTTGTCACCATCAACCATCCTAAAATTTCAAAGTCAATTGTCAAGTATTATAATTATTAAATAAAAGAAATTTGAAAATGAAATGAAGTTTGACTTCGAACATTGAAAAAGTTGAAGTATCTAAGCATTTTGACAAGTGACTCTGTCTCAACATAATGTCTTTGACATCTTTCCAGAAGCCATCCTTAAACAAAAGAGCAGCGAAATCCATTTGTGGTTAAAAGTAATAATTGGGGTTTAATTAAAAATAAACTGGCATACTTTAACTCAAGATTGGATTTTAAAGAAATTTACATGGTATCAGAGCTCTTCTGAGTAGATCTAGAAAAAGCAGCAGTTGTTGGATAGATCAGGGGCAGATCTATTCCAAGGTATACAGGTACACTTCATTATGGCCGTACAGTTGAGAGTTGAGGATAGACTCCAGGGGGCACAAAACTTTCCTACTTGGAAAGAGAGGATCAGCAGGATCCTGGATGTTAGTGATGCAAAGGAGCACATTGATGACCAGAAGGTTGCTCCCACAAATCCGATAGAGTTGGCTAGATGGAAGAAGGTAGAGTCTAGAGCTATGTTGATTATCTTGGATGGGGTGAAGGACCACATAGTTCCTCACCTTTCCGGGAAGAAGACCGCATTGGAAATGTGGAAGGCTTTGGAAAGTCTTTACCAGAGTAAGAATGAAAACCGGAAGATGGTGCTACAAGAGAGGCTACGTAGTACCAAGATGGCCAAGGGTGAAGGAGTGGTGCCTTATCTCACAAGGCTCACACAAATCAAGGATGTACTTGGAGCAGTGGGCTCTAAGACCGATGATTAGGAGCTAGTTCAGATAGCGCTCAATGGATTTTCTAAGCCATGAGGTGTCTTTGTTAAAGACGTGGTGGCTAGGGCTCCCTGATTGGCAAAGATTTTGTACAAGAAGAGATCCGTATAGGTCAAGGTTCAGGTTCATCCAGCGGTGCCCCACAGATCGTGGATGAAGAGGCTCTAGCCCTAGCTAGCAAAGGCAAGGGGAAAACAAAGAAGAAGGGTGGTAAGAAGAACATTGACATGTCAAAGGTCAAGTGTTTCATCTGCCAAAAGCATGGACACTTTTCCTCCCAGTGCCCAGATAGGAAGAAGAAGAACAACACACAGATGGCAGGTTCAGTAGAGGTGGATGAGTTCAACAAGAGTTCCAATGAGGACTTTTGTTTGATAGCTTGCATGGAAAGCTCCATCAACAACATCATGGTACGTTGACAACGGTGCATCTTGTCATATGACAGGGCATAGATCATTCTTCAAGAGCTTGCAGGAGGGTGGAGTGAATCTCTACATTGAGTTGGGAGATGATACGCGATATCAGGCGCAGGGAGTTGGTATTGTTTCCTTTCAGAGGGAGTCTGGCAAGCCCATCAGTGTTGTTGATTTATTATATGTTTCGAGGATGACAAAGAATCTCATATCTGTTTCCACACTTTAGGACAAGGGTTTTCTAGTGACTTTCCGGGATAGGAAAGTATATATCATGCCCAAAGGTTGGATCAGATGATTAGGGTCCAGAGCGAGAAGGTGTACAAATTACAGTTTGAGCCTGCAAAGGCTCTGGTCAGTAGCAACAACAGTGAGAGTGAGTTGTGGCATAGGAGGATAGCACACTAACATCATGGAGCACCGAGGCATCTGAGACAGGCAGTTATTGGAGTTCCTCCAGTACAGGAGGAGAAGCATAACCACTGCAAAGGTTATGCATTGGTGAAGAACATCATGAGACCTTTCCCACAGAGTCAGCGCAAGTCTAAGGAGACCTTGGACTTGGTGCATTCGAATGTATGCGGATCGATGAGTGTCCATTCTTTCAGTTATTGTGTCACATTCATTGATGACTATTCCAGGAAGACCTCAATCTATTTCTTGAAGGCCAAGTCAAAGGTCTTCGAACGGTTCTGAGAGTTCAAGACTCTAGTGGAGAACTAGACAGGAAGGAGGATTTAGATATTGAGGACAAACAACAGGGGTGAGTACACCTCCAAGGAGTTCTTGGAGTTTTGCTCATCAGAGGGGATCAAGAAGGAGCATGCAGTTCCTCACATCCCACAACAGAATGGAGTGGCAGAGAGGAAGGACAAGACACTAGTGAGTGCATCCAAGGCCATGTTGTTTGATCAGGGATTTCCACTATTCCTATGGGTCGAGGCAGTGCGAACTGCAGTATATGTCCATAATAGGTTTTCTCACTCAGCTTTGGGGAGGAAAACACCTGAGGAGGTATTCATAGGTACTAGACTAGATGTGAGTCATTTACGCATATTTGGAAGTATCTGCTATTGTCACATTCATGCTAACACTAGGAAGAAGCTGGACCCTTCTGGTGAGAAGGGGCTTCGATGGTTACAATGAGACTTCTAAGGCATACAAAGTTTATGTCTCGGCTTGCAAGAGGATCATTGTGAGCAGGGATGTCTAGTTTGATGAGGGCAGAGCCTTGGGAAGATTTATGGACTTACCAGCACAGGAGCAACCAACACAGGACTCGAGAGTCAAGTTGGAGGAACCATAGGTACAGGTACAGACACAGGGAACTTGTTCTGGTAGTAAGAGGGAGTCAGGTGGACAGGATCTTCCTATCATTGATTTGGAGGATGAGCCGTAGCACGAGGAGGATATCCAACAGCCACAACAGGTAGACACTAGGCCATGACCTAGGTGGTACAGGTCCACAATTTAAGATTCTAGGCAGGTGAGTCTTCCACAAAGCTCCATGAGGCGGAGCAAACCACCAGATAGACTGAGTTATATGGCACTGATGACGTAGTTGATTAACTCCGAGCCTTCCAGTTTCAAGGAGGCTGCACAACATGATGTGTGGCAAGAGGCTATGGTTGAGGAGTATGACTCAATTATGAAGAACCAGGTATGGGAGGTTGTGCCAAGGCCAGAAGGCAAATGGGTGGTAGGATCCAGGTGGATCTACAAGGTAAAGCATGCAACAGACAGAAGTGTGGAGAAGTATAAGGCACGCTTCGTGGAAAAATGGTATTCATAGAAGGAAGGTATTGACTATGAGGAGACCTTCGCCCCCGTTGCCAGGTATTCTTCTATTAGAACTATTCTCTCATTTGTAGAAGAGATGGGTTGGCACGTTCATCAGATGGACGTAAAGATTGCCTTCCTCAACTGAGTGATAGAGGCAGAGGTATTTATTGAGCAGCTAGAGGGGTTCGAGGTGGAGAACATGGATTCCCATGTATGCAGGTTACAAAGAGTTCTTTATGGGCTCAAGCAAGCACCTTGGGCATGGTACTCGAGGATCGACAACTATCTACGGGATATGGGATTCCAGCGGAGTGAGGCAGACCAAAACCTGTACTTCTTGTCAGGGGAAGTACCTCTCATACTGGTGTTATATTAAGATGATCTCTTTCTTACAGGAGGTGAGAGGCTGATTGGGGACTGCAAGTCCAACCTTGCAGTAGAGTTTGAGATGAAAGACCTTGGGTTGATGCATTACTTCCTAGGTCTGGAGGTTTGGCAGAGAGATGGGTGCTTCTTCATTGGTAAAGGGAAGTATGTAGTGGAGATCTTGAGGAGATTTAGGATGGAGGACTGTAGACCCATTTCCACGCCTCTAGTCACCAATTGGAGGAAGATTGATCCATTAGGGTCAGAGGAGTTTGATCCTACATTGTATCGTCAGCTTATCGGGTCACTTATGTATTTGGTCAACACTCGACCATACATTAGCTTTGCAGTTAACTCTTTGAGTTAGTTCATGGTGGACCCTCGGAGAGTGCATTGGACAACTGTGAAGCATGTGCTTCGCTACATCAGAGGCACAATGGAGTATGTATTGGTTTACGGGCGCAGTGGGAGTATATAGTTAGCAGGCTTCACAGATGCTGACTGGGCAGGCTGTGTAGAAGACCGAAAAAGCACTTCAGGTTGTTGCTTCAACATTGGGTCAGGGGTTGTCTCTTGGTTCAATAGGAAGCATAAGTTAGTTGCATTGAGCTCGGCAGAGGCTGAGTACATGGAAGCCAGTATGGCAGCATGTGAGGGGATGTGGCGGAGGAAGATGCTCTCAGGGTTATTCTAGAGTGAGCTGGAGACTACGATTGTTCACCGTGACAATCAGAGTGGCATTAACCTTTCTGAGAATCCAGTGTTCCATGACAGGAGCAAACATATAGACATCCGGTATCACTTCCTGAGAGATTGTGTTCAAAGAGAACCATTCAGTTGGAGTATATTCAAATAGATGAGCAGGTGGCGAACATATTCACCAAGGCACTTTGCAGGCACAAGTTTGTGAAGCTCAGACGCAAGTTGGGGTTGCTATCGAATCCCTTCCTCGTTGAGAGGGAGTGTTAGAAAGTGGCAACAAGGAAGGTCTTCTATCATTGTATGTGTCTTTGCATGCTAGAAGACATAAAACAAGACGCCAAATGTATTAATGTCTTTTCTAAAGTTTAGACTTAGGAAATGTGCATTAAGTGATCTAATTATTAATTGACTTAATGTAGTCAGTTTTATAAAGTTCAAGTGAAAATAATTTAAGTGATGGCTAATCTAATCTTGGCCATTGATCTCACCGGAGGATCTCATCCATTGATCCATAGTGAGAAGTTAGGGTTTTCGCTTGGCCATTGAGTTAAAAGGAGTATTGATTTGGTGGAAAGCACACACATACACACAAACATATAGAGAGATTTCTTAGTCATAGCTTTCAGCCGGAGAGTGAAAAAGACAGTTTGCAAAAGAATTTTACAGAGAGGAAGACAAAGGAACTTTCATCCGGATGATTGACAGGGCGACTTGAGAAAAGGAGAGAGAGGGCCGTACAAATTCGCAGAGGGGCCGTACAAACACTCAGGGGCCGTACAGACATGCATAGGCCGTACAACAGTCATAGAGGGCCGTGCAGATCTGTCCATACGTTGACGCAGAGGCCGTATGGATTCCATACAGTGACGCAGAGTGCCGTACAGTGACGTAGGAGGGCCTTACGTTTTGTGGGGTTGTCTTAGTGGAGTTCAGTGGTTCGATTTTGCCAGGTTCGGTAAAAATCGATTTTCTGGATGGTATTGTTCTATATCTTCATAATAAAATATCTTCTCAGACTGCTGCACCGGTTTTCCCATCTTGGATTTTTTCGGGGTTTTATACCCAAAAATATTGGTGTCTCTATTGATGTGATTGATGTTATATTTCTCTTTGTATTTATTTTTTGCTGCATTGTTAAGAAATCCATTTGTGGTTAAAAGTAATAATTGTGGTTTAATTAAAAATAAACTGGCATACTTTAACTCAAGATTGGATTTTAAGGAAATTTACAGATGCTCTTTCCAAGGTGCACATACAAGGGATTCATTGATGAAACATTCCATATCATTCTTGTCATCATGCCATTTCTCAAGAAAAATCCCAAAGAAACTTGACATAGAACCAATACCCAACATCCTCATCCAGTGTACATATCAAAATATGCATCCAATTATCTTCATGTAATATATTGAACTTGGTTATGACTTCGATAAAGGACGTAATGTGAAGGATGGCTGAATCACACCTTCCGCGAAAGCTGGGAAGATGATCATCTATATCTGACATAGGTTCATCATGTGGGAAGCCAGGGATGTTTCTAGAGTCAACCAGAGAGTAAATGTCTTCTTGATAATGGTCCATAACAATGCACTATGTTCACACCAAGTCTTTCCGGTAGAGAAATCGAATAATGAGCTTTAAATATTTTCAACTGCATTGTATGGGCTTATCTACACACAACAAGTCTCAACAAATTTATGAGAAACAAGGGTTTTATCCCTTCAACGGAGTCGCCATGTGAGAATAAAAATATGCATTAAAATCCACACTAAAATTCTATTTTTTATTTTAAAACTTTTTTATATAAAAAAGAAAAAGAAAAAGGTTAGCGGAGTCGCTAGATGAAAAACTAAAGATTAGATCTAAAGATTCACCAAACAAAGCAAAAACAAAAAAGGTAAGAAATCAAAAAGTAAGTCGAACCAAGAACAAAAAGATTTGTCTCGGCAATGGCACCAAAAATGTTGCCACCGAAACGCATACCTGGGGGAAACGCAGCATAAATCTTTCGAAGCTGGTAGGTGCATCCTTGGGGCAAGTCGCGAGTCATGTTTAGGAAAACTCCTAACGGAAGCCAAGGGGGGTAGACCCTATCAAAGAGTTTTCTAAGGCTCTTTAGATTGTGTTAAGTTGTTACGGATGGAAATGAGTGTTGTTTAGGAGTTTTTAGATGAAAATGTAAATAATGACCAAGTTTATTGCAAATTGTTTAAACAAATCAGCAGCATAACATCAGCATAAGTGAAACAACAATTGTGAATCATAATAAGCAAATAAAAGATTGTTACTGTAAAGTAAAGACAAGTGCCAATGGAGTCACAGATTGTAATAGTGCTGTTGTGGGATGTTTTGCAAGTGGTACTTGGTTTATTTTAAATTAGATGAAAGGATGAGTTAATTAAGGGGAAAAATGGGAATTCTCGATATACCTTGGGGTACGGGGAATATTTCCGGATTTTGGTTTAAGTGTCTCCGCACAAGAACATATGGGCTGGAATGGAGTCTCGGTGGGGTGTGGGCTGGAATGCAGAATTAGAACTTATGCAAGATTATCAGCATCATTTAAACATACCAAAGTTTGCATTTCATATTTAAATTTTAAACAGTATGAACCATTTAACTCATAGTCTGATAAGAAAAAAAAGGTCTGTAGGTTGTCGTTCATTTGCAGCAGTCACTGCAGATATCAGTCTTTAGCAAATAATTTCAGCTTCTGTAGATGATTATAATGTGAACAAGGGCGAGGCTGCATACTAATCAAATCTGCAATGTGAGGTCTGCTACAGCAGTCAAATCTGCCATTTAAGATCAGTTGTAGCAGCCTATAGCATACACATTTAACTTGGCACTAAATGGAAGTTTGGAGACCCCACAAACATTTGCTCAAGTGAAGGAGAAAACCAGAAGTGTTAGATGGAAATTCACTGTACCAAGCAAATCTGGAACTTCGCTGCCCTAAGACAGTCAACAACTAACAACATGCCCTTAAAGGGTGCTCAAACGACCTCTGATAACTTCGTTTTGGATATGAGACTAACCCCACACTCAAGGCAAACGTATTTGACCATTGAAGTTATCTCAGTACGGCCCTAATCAGGTTTTGACAGTCTGTAAAAAATCAGTCTGCAATTTTTAACAGTGAACAGTGAAACATGCTTGACCTTTTTTCGCCACCACAAAAGATGATGCCTGTTGATTTTTGTACCGAGGGAAGTGTTCCTCTAGTGACTTTTGCCTAAGTCACTTAAAAGGGGGGAAAAGTGACCCTTGCATTAAATGAATTGAGATGAGCATTTAGTTGACTTTATAACTTAAAGTCACTTTTTGATAAATTTAAGTGAGTGAGTGAAATTAATATTAATGAGAATTAAATAGGAGCATTTAATCTCATCCATTGATTTCATCTAATCTCATTCCTTGGATTTGGAGAACCCAAGGGTTTAGTCAAAAAGAGAAAGGGAGGCAAATATTCAATTCATTCTTGAGAAGAGATTGAGCAAGAGAGAGCAAGAGAGCATTGGCACGAATTTCAATGAGGCATTTGGGCAAGTTTCAGTTGGCACGCATTTCGAGGCTGCTAGCTGTGCATTAAATGCACCGTACGGATTTCTGAACAGTACCTTTTCTTCAGTACAACACACATCCCGAGTAGAAACTGGGCATGGGTTTCGAGGAGAAACTGGGCACTAGTTTCGAGATTGCCTGCACGCATCCCGAGGAGATTCTGGGCACATATCTTGAGAATATCAGCACTGTTTTTGAGAAAGTTTATTGGGCACAGAAACCGAGTTGTTGCACTCATTTCGAGGCAGATTTAGGGCACAGAAATCAAGATAGGCTGCACGTTTTTCAAGGAGGACCATAAAGTACGGATTCTGTACATTCAGCACAATTTTCGAGGTTCCTTCTGGCACTGAAATCGAGGCAGCAGTTTGACACTGATTTTGAGATATTTTCTGGGTGAAATTTCATGGTGGAGATGAATACATTTCTGCTGTAGAATTTATGTATTGAGATTTACTGAAGAAATAATAAACTCTCTCTGAGACTGCTTTTCCCCGTGGGGGTATTTCCAGGGCTATTGGCCAAAATTTCTGAGTCTGATTTTTTATGGTGTGCATGGTTAAATTAATTTTCTGCCTATTAAAAGTGTATTTCCAGCTTGTTTAATTGTTTGAATTTTTTCATAAGTAATTTCTAGCCAATGCAAAACCGGTTGGGGATGAAAACCACGAAAACTTGACATAAACCAGCAAGCTGAAATAACACAGAAAATTTACATGGTATCAGAGCTTGGGGGCAGAAAACAATAAATTTTGCAGACACAGAAATTTCCAGATTTGGGTATTTTCTTTTGTTAGTGAACAACACCTTGTTGGGTTGACAGTAGAGATGGTTACAAGACTTGGGTTGGAGGATAGGCTGGATGGGACAGGAAACTTTGTGCCATGGAAGGCTAGGATTTTGCTGGTTTTAGAGGAAAATGAAATGTGGGAGGAGGTGGTTAGAAATACTACAGCAAACCCTGTTAAGATTCCCGCTGCTACAGATGCAACAGCATTATCAGCCTTCAACAAGAAGGACTGTAAAGCTAGAAGAACAATCCTTGATGCAGTTAAAGATCAAATCATCCCTCACATTTCTGGTAAAGCTGGGGCACATATGATGTGGAGTGCTTTGACCAGTTTATACGAGAGTACCAATGAGAACCGGAAAATGGTTTTCAAGGAGAAACTGAAAAGGGTAAAGATGAATGGTGGAGAGGGAGTGACTTCATACCTTACCAGGATATCTGCAGTTAGAGATGAGCTAGCAGCAGTTGGGGAGGTGGTCACTGCTACTGAGCTTGTGCGTACAACAGTGAATGGGGCTTCCAAGCCCTGGGGTGCATTTGTGCAGGCTATAGTGGGCAGAGAGAACCTACCTTCATGGGAGAGACTATGGGATGACTTTGTGCAGGAGGAGACCAAGAGAGGTCTCGTACAGGGCAGTTCGTCACAGGGTAGGGAAGATGAGGAGAATGTGGCTTTGACAGCAAAGGGGAAGAAGAAGAAGAAGGGTCCCAAGAAGGGTGGGGCCAAGCAGCAGCAGTAGGGTGGGCAGAAGAAGGACTTGAGTAAAATCAAGTGTTATGCATGTCAGGCATTTGGGCACAATGCTTCACAATGTCCAAACAAGAAGAGGAAGGGACAGCAGACTGCAGCTTCAGCGGACGTTGATGACTTTGGAGACAAATTTCAGAGAGAGTTTTCTCTGTGTGCTGGACAGATTGAGAGAGAAAGAGCCTCTTTAGTTACCAACACTGATGTGGATATGGAGATAGAGTATTCCTTATTGACAGGGCATTAGATGAATGCATCCACCATTGGCACCTAGTATATTGACAGCGGAGCCTCGAGCCACATGACAGGTGCTCGAGAGATGTTCTCCGAGCTTTCACAGACAGGTACAAATGTGGAGGTTGTACTAGGCGATGACACCATTGTTAGAGCAGTTGGTCGAGGGACCATTGCATTTCAGAGGGAGTCTATGAGTCCCATGACTCTGAGGGATGTGTTATATGTCCCCAGGCTGAAGAAGAACCTTGTATCAATTTCGACCATTGAGGACAGGGGTCTTGGGGCTTGTTTCTTGGATTGGCGAGTGTAGGTATTCCTCAAGGCTACAGGATTATCTACTTCCATGGACATTGGGGTTAGATGTGGAAAGCTGTACAAGCTCTTGTTTAAGCCACAACACGCTCTAGCACACAGCAGCAGTAGTGAGCTATGGCATCGGAGGATGGCCCATTTACATCACCCATCTTTGAGATTGTTGAGGAGCATGGTTACAGGTTTACCCGAGTTCAGCACTGAGCAAAGTTATGTATGCAGGGTGTGTGCTTTGGGAAAGTACACCAAGACTGCTTTTCCAAGCAGGGACACCAGAGCAGCAGGTGTACTTGACTTGATCCATGCTGATATTTGTGGCCCTATGTCATCAGTCTCTTTGACTGGATTTGAGTACTATATCACTTTCATTGATGATTACTCCAGGAAGACCTGGATCTATTTCTTGAGAAGCAAGAAGTCACCCTTAGTATTGAGTGTCTTCCAAGGGTTCAAAGCCCTTGTGGAGAAGCAGACAGGGAGGAAGATTCGGATGTTGAGATCGGACAATGGGGCTGAGTATACCTCCAAGGAGTTCGATGGATTTTGCACACAGGAGAGTATACAGAGACAACTGACAGCTCCCTACACTCCCGAGCATAATGGATTAGCAGAGAGGAAGAACAGGTTGATTGTGGGAGCAGCGAGAGCGATGCTCCATGATCAGAGTTTATCGTTCTTTCTATGGGTAGAGGCATGCAGCACTGCAGTTTATCCGTAGATTAGGAGTCCTTATTGTGCTTTGGGGAGGAAGACTCCTGAGGAGATATACACAGGCAAGAAGTCTTAGGTGAGCCATTTTCGCATATTTGGTTTTTTGACTTACTCTCACGTCCCTTCTAAGAAGAGGACGAAGTTTGATCCCACTGTAGAGAGAGAGGCATCTTTGTGGGATATGATGTGACTTCGAAGGCTTATCGGATTTACCTTCCCGTCCAGAAGAAGGTTGTTGTTAGGGGAGAGGTGAAGTTTGATGAGGAGAGAGTCTTCAGGAAGTCCAGAGAGCTAGAGCAGGGGGAGCCACCGACTTCCACACCTCAGGTGACTCATGCTTCTTCGATACAGATATCAGGTCCACAGGTTTCCGGAGTGACTGGATCATAGAGTGCATGCACAACTTCTACAGCTTCAGTGGTTCAGGTGACAGGTACTTCAGGGACAGGTTCTGGTTCTGGTTCTTTGGTTAGAGGTTCTTCAGGGACTGGTTCATCAGTCATTGGTCCTCGGGGTGTTGGACCTTCTGCTTCTGGGAGTTCTTCAGATGAAGATAGACCAGTATGGGAGGAGCCTTCAAGGAAGAGGAAGCCTAAATGGCTTCAGGAGACCTTGAAGGAGGCAGAGGCATTTGGTAGACCCCAGGATGAGATCAGGACAGTAGTGATGCCAGATAGACTGGGTATGGCTCTTGTTGCGAGTGTTTGTGATTAAGAGCCTTCCACATTTGAGGAGGCTTCTCAGCATCAGGTTTGGAGAGATGCCATGATGGAAGAGTACCATTCCATCATGAAGAATGATGCTTGGGAGATAGCGCCGAGTTTAGAGGGGAAGTCTGTTGTGACTTCCAAGTGGATCTACAAGGTGAAGCATGTTGCGGATGGCAGTGTGGAGAAGTACAAGGCTCGATTTGTGGCACAGGGGTTTTCACAGGTTGAGGGAGTTGACTATTATGAGACCTTTGCGCCAGTTGCTCGGTATTCTTCCATCAGAGCAGTGATTTCTATAGCAGCAAAGATGGGTTGGAAGATCCACCAGATGGATGTGAAGACCGCATTTCTCAATGGTCTTCTGCAGGAGGAGGTTTACTTAGAGCAGCCATAGGGATTCGACATTCATGGGAGAGATTCACATGTGTGTAGGTTGAGGAAAGCCTTGTATGGACTGAAGCAAGCTCCTAGAGCTTGGTACTCCAGGATCGATGCGTACTTGACTTCGATGGGTTTTCAGAAGAGTGAGGCTGATCCCAACCTTTACTACATTGTGGTTGGTGGAGATCCTCTCATTCTTTTGTTATATGTTGATGACTTGTTTATCACTGGAGAGGAGCGTCTCATTGCACATTGCAAGAGAGACCTTGCTACTGAGTATGAGATGACCGACATTGGGTTGATGCATTACTATCTGGGGATGGAGGTTTGGCAGGAGCCTAGACATATTTTCCTGGGATAGGGGAAGTATGCAGTTGATATTCTGAGGAGATTTTGGATGGAGGATTGCAGGCCGATGTCTACACTTATGATCACCAACTGGAAGCAACTTCATGCTTCTGAGGGGAAGTTGGTGGATCCTACACTTTATCGTCAGCTCGTTGGGTCGTTGATGTATATGGTTAACACCAGACCAGACTTGTGTTTTGCAGTGAACACTCTTAGCCAGTTCATGGTGGAGCCTAGGAGTGTACATTGGACTGCCGCAAAACATGTGCTGAGATACCTAGCAGGTACAGTGGACTATGGTTTGGATTACAGGGGTTCAGGTGGAGTTTGATTGGTTTCACAGATTTAGACTGGGCAGGCAGTGTGAGGGGTCGGAAGAGCACTTCTGATTGTTGTCTCAGTTTGGGCTCGACAGCAGTGTCGTGGTTCAGTCGGTAACATAAGTCCGTTGCATTGAGTTCCGTCGAGGCTGAGTATATGGCAGCCAGTCAGGCTACTTGCGAGGCATTGTGGCTTCGTAAGTTGTTGGTAGATTTATTTGATCAAGAGCTTAGACCTACGGTGATCTAGTGTGACAATCAGAGTTGCATTCAACTCTCTGAGAATGCAGTGTTCCATGACAGGTCAAACCATATTGAGATCAGGTACCATTTCATCCGTGACTACGTTCAGAGAGGAGCATTTGAGTTGCAGTACATATCCACCAATGAGTAGGTAGCATATATCCTGAAGAAATCTTTGGGGAGGGGCAAGTTTGTTTTCTTCAGAGAGAAGTTGGGAGTGGAGCGGAACACCTTCCTTGGTAAGAGAGAGTGTTGATTTTTGTACATAGGGAATTGTTCCGCTAGTGACTTTTGCCTAAGCCAGTTAAAAGGGGGGAAAATTGACCCTTGCATTAAATGACTTGAGATCGGCATTTAATTGACTTTATAACTTAAAGTCACTTTTTGATAAATTTAAGTGGGTGAGTGAAATTAATATTAATGAGAATTAAATAGGAGCATTTAATCTCATCCATTGATTTCATCTAATCTCATCCCTTTGATTTGGAGAACCCTAGGGTTTATTCAAAAAGAGAAAGGGAGGCAAATATTCAATTCATTCTTGAGAAGAGATTGAGCAAGAGAGCATTGGCACGAATTTCAATGAGGCATTTGGGCAAGTTTCAGTTGGCATGCATTTCGAGGCTACTAGCTATGCATTAAATGCATCATATGGATTTCTGAACAATACCTTTGCTTCAGTACAACACGCATCTCGAGGAGAAACTAGGCATGGGTTTCGAGGAGAAACTGGGCACTAGTTTTGAGATTGCTTGCACTCATCCCGAGGAGATTTTGGGCACATATCTCGAGAATATCATCACTGTTTTCGAGAAAGTTTATTAGGCACATAAACCGAGAATTGTTGCACACATTTTGAGGCAGATTTAGGGCACATAAATTGAGACGGACTGCACGTTTTTCAAGGAGGATCTTACAGTACAGATTTTGTACCTTCAGCACGGTTTTCGAGGTTCCTTCTGGCATTGAAATGGAGGCAGCAATTTGGCATTGATTTCAAGATATTTTCTGGGTGAAATTTCATGGTGGAGATAAGTACATTTCTGCTGTAAAATTTATGTACTGAGATTTACTGAAGAAATAATAAACTCTCTCTGACTGGTTTTCCCCGTGGGGGTTTTTCCAGGGCTATTGGCCAAAATTTATGAGTCTGATTTTTTTGTGATGTGCATGGTTAAATTAATTTTTTGCATATTAAAAGTGTATTTCCAGCATGTTTAATTGTCTGAATTTTTTCATAAGTAATTTCTAGCCAATGCAAAACCAGTTGGGGATGAAAATCACGAAAACTTGACATAAACCAGCAAGCTGAAATAACATAGAAAATTTACAACACCCTTCAAGATTTATGGGAGAGTTGGGTAGGACGCAGCTTTCTGTGGCCTTGGATTTTGGAAATTTTAGATATTTGTAAGATTTTGAATTTTTGTAAATTTTTAGTGTTTCTGATTTTTATGATTTTTAGGGCTTTTTATGGGTTAAAAATGCAAATTTAACGTAATCTAAGCTAATATAGAATGCAACAATATAATACCAATGTTCCCCCAAGGTTCCGGGATGGCGGGACACGGGAGCGGGTAGACGCACATTTGGGCCGCGTGGAGACCACCCCCAAATTTTAGGAAAATTCGGGGGGACGTCGGGGTCACAAAAATTCTAAAAATATAAAAAATATGGAAAATATAAATCCCAACAACAACAATTCATCCCATGCAAATTAGTAAATACTACATTCATCATTTTGTAGTCATGCAATGTAATTTAGAATCTGATAAATTAATAATGCAAACACATTACATGATTCATCATGATTATATATGATTATCCAGACACCTAGAAGGTTCGTTGAAGGTTCGGAGTTTCGTGCGGGACGCCCAGAAGGTTCGCCGGAGTTTCGTGCGGGATGCCAAGAAGTTCCCCCCAAGTTTCATCATGGAGAAACGAGTTTTGCCACAGACCTAAATGTTTCGCATGGAGTTTCGCCGTGTTTCGCCCAAAGAGAAACGTCCCGAAACGTTTCGCCGTCCCCGGGACGCAGGGAAATGTAGAAATGCGTCCCTGACCCCGTGGGACACGTCCCCGTGGAACACTGTATAATACACATGAGATATTTTAAAAATTGAATAAAAATGACACGACAATGGGGTTTTAAGGTGCCACCTCAAACCCTAGGCCATGATGGATGAGTAACCAACCTCCCTCCTGGAATACTTCTCCAAAGCCTACAAATTAGGGCATCCAACAACAATCACCAAGGTCTGTTGGAGGAGCCTAATTAGGGAAAAAATTAGAGATCCAAGGTCCTACAAGGAAAAACGCCTTCAAGAGGTCATTTTCCACCACACAAAGTTGACAAAAAACTGGTAAGAAGCTCTAAATCAGAAAAAATGCAGCATTCCACCACCATTCAATCCACAAAAAGCTTAAAACTCACCAACCTTTAACAAAGAGTGACCAAAGAAGAAGCCCTAGAACCTCCTTGTGCTTGTGTTAGTCGAACAATACTTGCATCAACTTTGCATGTGTATGAAACCCTAAATTCATCTGTCATTTCACCATCAAGCAAAAGTGAAAGAGCTCCAAGAGGTGCGCATGACTTTATGAGGCCATAGAGTAAGACAAAAAGTAGCATAATGATTTTGATCCGAAGTCTTGTGATTTACAAATGAGTGGAAGAGGTTTTATTTATAGTCTTCCATCCTCACTTATTTAATTTATCAGTCCGACAAGCCTTAATTTGTCAATTTCAAATTATAAAATAAAATAGACTAAAATAATCTAAAATAATATTATCTTGGGGTAATTTACCCCAAGGCAAGGCATCTAAGTCTAAAAATGCCTAAAACTCAAACTAAAAGGCATCACTTGGCTGTAGGAGTGAGCCATAGGGGGAAAACCCAAAGTGCTGAAAAACCCTCAATGTCCCCCTTGCAATAAGGCTTGAAGGGGTACAAAGATGACGTCATTCGTGCGACTTGGCCAAAGAGGGGGAATTTGCTGCTGAAAGGGGTCCAAGTAGGGTGTGTGAGGTGTGCTAGGAAGGGGACAACAACCCTTCAATATAGTACAATCACTTCCATGAGAAAAACCAAGGTGCTCATGTGACCTAGTGACCCGCCATCAGAAGCCTTGAACACCAACCTCAGGGCTACAAGCCCTATAAAGAGGCAGTCAACAATGCCACTAAGCCACAGTATTTCTAAAGGTGAAATCAAAGGGTCCTGCCATAACTAACCCTATAATAGTGTAACAAAACCTCATACTTGCCCTTGAGAAAAGATTCTGCCCCTTTCTTTGCCAGGTAATCTGTAGGTACACTGGGTGTTGGTGCAGCGTAACGCACTGAAATGATACATGACGTGTCTCACGATACAGCCTGATATGCTTGCCTTCTTTTTGATTTTTTTAATACTAATTCAACCTCAATATGATATTCATGAGTAACTATTTGAAATCGGACTGTTAGTTTTCTCTTCGCCACAAATGTCTCAAAGCCTTGATTACGATCAATTCCTGATTCTTCAAGTACATGGCGACGGAAAGGCCTCAGACAACGATCGTCAAAATAGACATTCCCATCTGAAGCTCGGCTGTAACATGCAATCTCACAAGGTTCTTGAAAGGTTGGGAGGTTCTTTGATAAAGTTTCTTCATTCATCGAAAGTTTTAATTCAGCAACAAGTCGTTTTGGGTGTCTACCTCCTTTCATAGAACCCACAGAGCCATAACCTTAAAGGCTCCTTTGTTGGTAAGATTCAGTGGAAGTAGTGGAGGACCCCTATCATTTGCATGACCAGATTGCAACCAACTGTGCCCAAAATTTGAAAGGTTTGAGTTGTTGGGATGACGTGCAATAGCGGGATAGTTAGGTATGGCCATAAGGCTGACGGTTAAAGTCTGCTGATAGTCCCCATTATCAGAGCTGAAGAGATCCGCTTCGTCCTCCCCATCACAATTGTAATCTTCCTCCTCGTCAATTAACACAACTGCTTGTTGTTCTGCATCCACTATAAACTAGGTCTCGTCTCTCATCTCCCAGCGGTCTTCGACGTTCACTCACCTTCATTAGGCATATTTGAAGTTGCTTGGTTGAATCGATTATTGGGCTGTAAATGTTTGATTTGGTCTTTCCACATGATTGCCTTCGGAATTTCAAAATGGATGATCTAATGGTCTGATTATTGTATCGTATTAATATCATCGATTCCCAACAATGAGCACTCTTGAGTTTCTTCTCTGACTTGATGAGGGTTCCCACGCATTTCACCTCTGCTGAAATCGATTGTCTTGTCGTTGAAATTCTTGGAAAAACCCTTCTTGCGATAAGGGATGCTGACTGTCAGAGACTTCACGTGGAAGAGAGGGCCGCCATTGTCATTGGGTATCGCTGAAGGAGATAATCCGCATGAGGTATTTCCATTGCCCGTGATGTCATCCAAGGAAGCTGTGAAGGCTGTTGCATAACATATGAAAGCAAATTCTCTGTTCTTCTGAGATGCATGATTCTTAGACATCAGTATTTCTTTGATTTCACCAACTACCCCAAAATCTTTCTTAAAATCTTCTTCATCAGCTTCTTTATCAAGGCCACCTACAAATATTTCGAATTCCTTTTGCTTTCGCCTATGTTTTAAGGGAGCAGGAATGCCATTAATTTGATGTTCTTCATCTTCATAAGATTTATCCACGCCCTCGATGTTATGGGCCACTAACTCTATCAATTCGTTGTCATGGATGGAAGAACTCGCCCTATCTTGATAGGAGTGGTCATCACCGATAAGATACTGTGAGTAGTCAGAATCTTCATTTGATGAATCAAGTGAGTTAAATGAAGAAACGTCAGTAAAATTACTGCGGTCTTCACTGCGACGCTTGGTTGGTAGTTCTGAATTTTTAGACACATTGAATGTTGCACGATCCTTCACCATCAGTTCACGTTTTTGCTTTTCCCTACGATCGTGACAAATATTTATCATGTTCTTAATAATTTTCCTTGTCTCTTTTATTAGTTCAAGAGCTTCGCTTATTGTTTTCTTCGATTTATGGTACCTTTCATGGTCTCTTTCGATTGCACAGTTATTTATTTTTATTAATTCTTCTACTAAACTTTGGATCTCTTGTATTACTCCCATTGGAATTTTCACGCTCTGATACTAGTGTAACGCATATAATTGCAGAAGCTTATAAATATTAAATATTTATTGTGTAAAAGGCAATATGAAAATATATATAAATGTTGATAATAATGAATGAATGATAAGATGAATTGTACAATAATGAAATGGCCTTAGTATATATAGGCCTCTAAGGTAACATTTCACGTAAGGTCATGTCTTTACGTAATAGCACCTTTTCATAATATCCTAGATTATATAATTAAAATATTATTAATAATATCTTCTTTTATGTTCATATATATATATATACTGTAGACTTTGCATACTTTCTTTGGAATCAGTTTGAAGTCTTTAATATATATTTTTAATTAAAATTGTAAAATTTTATGTATTTTTTAGTAGTCAGAGTCGTTGTAATCAAATCGCTCCGAGTCATATATATATATATATATATATATATATATGAGTAGAGTTTGCATGCTTTCTTTGGAATCATAGCTTGGCTTTAATATATTTTTTCAATAAAATTGTAAAATTTTATGTATGTTTTAGTAGTCAAAGTCATTAAAATCAAATCGCTCCGAGTCATTGCCGGTTCTGAGTTCGAGCCAAGTTGACCCTCGACCGATTCAGAGTTCAGTTCCGAGTTTTAAAATATTGGTCACATCCCAACAAAAGGCAACTCTCCACCACCTATAGTCCTTGCTGTTAGCCAACATCATTCTCTCTAGAAAGTAGGGAAGAAAGAGGGGAATGCACCAGCTCAACAACTTAACAAATACAAATCGAAACCTTCTTCCTTACGCTTCATACACCATACAATATAGCTTCTCCAAGTAATTTGACCTCTTTCTCAATAATAGATACATGCATTGTAAACCCTAAACACCTCTACTATGAAATAGGTCAAATCTACATGAATTAAGGCACACACATGATAAAGAAGCTTCCAAACAAAGTCGATTTCTTTGGAGAGGATTAATTCCCAAAATAAGCCCCCAAAATAACTCATGCGACTGCTTAAAAATAGGCTCTAAAATCAGGTTCTAAATAGACTCCACAGTTTCTCAAAGTTAGAAAACCTAATTCCTCACTAAGGTGCATGGCTTTAAGATGAGTTAGCATGGCTTCAAGATGAGTTGGATTCGAAAAAAATCAAAGATTAATTTAGAGCCATAATTTTAGGGTTATGAAATAACAAATTAGGTTAGCTTATTTTTGGAAAAAAAGATAAGGCATAAAGGTAGGGATATGGGTGGCCTTATCCAAGATAGTAAAGATACCAAACCCTAATCCTAAGCAAGGTGCATTACCTAATCAATGGCTTAGGACGATCCAAGGTCGAATTAGGTCAAATAAAGGGTCATCAGGTAGGTCACACCAACTAAGGTCATATGCAAGCCTAGTAGGGCTCAAAACAATCTAAAAATATGCAATGTCCCTTTCTGATCCCATCAAGCCATATAGAACATGCGAAAGTATAACCGGTCACTGAAAATGAAAAGTGCTCGGAATGGCTTGAAATCTGACATTGGTGCTTTTCACCATACTAAGCCCGCATACATCCAGTCACCTGCCAAAATAGTGCTGCTAAAAATAGATTGTCCTCAGAAACTGATGAAATTCAAAACATACGCAAATCTTCCAACTAGGTCGTTAAATAAGAAATTGGATCGTCAATTGGACTAGTCTTCAAAAACTGCTAAAAATTGCAGTCACTAAATATAGTTTGTCAGATTTGCATAAACACTGTGCCCCATGCATATCTCCCCAAAGGGTTTCCAAAAACATGATCAGATCATATAAATATAACACTGCAACTCACCTTCAGCACACCTTGTGGGGGTCTTCGACCTCCCCTACTTTACTTTGAATACTGCATTGAATTTGTAAGTATGGGGCACCTGCTGTTGCTGTCTCATCACCTAAGATGTATGCTTTGCCTATCCCTGTATAAAAGGAACCTATCCAAACTCTGTTCAAGCATCTGTTCTTTGATAATAAAGACTTGCGACCATGTGCCAAGTTTGAAAAGTACACTTTGCAAACCGTTGATGCTGTGTCAGTGGTCCGACCAACCAATGCACCCTGTAATGTACACATGAGCTGTCGATGCTGAATGGGGATCTTTAACTCTGAGCTCGCCTTGAATGATATCTATGAATATGTACTTTAGATTAACACTAGGATTTATAAGGTCAAATCTGGTGTTAACAGGTTATTAGATTGTGGTTAAATTTTCTCAATTTTGCTCATTTCTTGTGTCAATGCAATGCCTTAAAGTTGTTTTACTCACTGTGAAGTTGTAAGCAGTTAACTGTATTATTAGATTATAGTTAAAGTCTTTCAAATGGGATGCATTCATATTTTAAGAACATTGCTCCTTTATTCCTGTTTGGGTGTAAATCTCTAAAAGCTTCTCTAGCATTAGCCAAAGGCCAACAAGGGATCCAATTGCTATGGCACTATGTTCTCAAGCGATATCTACATAGATTTATTACTTAAATGGGTTTTCTAAATGTTTTTCTCTGATTTAGAGTGTGCATGATCTCAGATTTGTTTGGAAATTCTCCACTTCTCAAATTATGCTGGAGATGCTGATAGTGGCATTATGCGCGAGACATGGGCGAGATTACTTGATCAAGCTCTCACTAGAGGTGGCGTAGCAGAAGGTTGCTCAGTGCTAAGGAGAGTTGGATCTAAGTTGTACCCAGGAGATGGGGTTAGCTTGCCTTTAGATACAATATGTCTTCATCTTGAAAAAGCAGCATTGGTGAGCATTTGACATTACTTTTAAGACTCAATCTTTTGTTTAGTTTTGTGGTGTTCTTCCAAAAATATATTCCTGTTTCATTGCAATGCATACAAATGTTTAGCTGATGTCTGGAAAAAGTTATAAGCAACCAAATCAGTTATACATGACAAACTACTGGTATTTATCCATTGTTCAGGTCATATAAATTTGCAAGATGAGCAAATAAGACTAGTAATGATTATTTTCAAGAAATATTTTAATGTCGTTCCATTCTGCAACATGTTGAGAATGATGTAATTATCACATGTGGCTATGGCAGACCCATATTAATCGTTAATGTATGTGGTTAAGGAAAACTTATGATCTGTTATTATGATGCCAGGTTTTGGAAGGCTGGCCTAGTCAACTTGTTATGTGGGCCCATAACCCGTCTTGGGGAGGGTGTTCTACCTCTTGGATTGTGTATAAATAGTAAATGCACACGCAATAATCATTTTAAATCTCATTTGTGATCGATCTTGATCATTCTTTAGCCCATGGGCATCATTCTTTATCAAAATGATTTTGGTCTAAGGGCACCTATATATTTGGTGTTTTCTATTGTTCACGAGTTAATCTCTTTCGTGCTTGGCGATTCTCTCTCTAGTGCACTTGGCTTATTTTGGTTATTATTACATAGCTCTCTCCAATGCACTTGTGCCAGGCATCTTTTCTCTCTAAGGAATGTGCTGCCCTAATGTTGTTACTTTCTCCATTTAATACAGGTTTTAGGGTTTGCTGGTGGTTCCATTTGATTATTGTCTCTTATGGATCATAACACAACATATGTTCTTGTTAGTGCAAATTGATGTGGATTTGTCTTCTGTGATTACACAAATATTCAAAGTAGATCAAAAGGTCTCTAGGAATGTATATAAATGGAATGCATACTACAATCTGACATGTATGCAATATCCTACTTAGTTGTCTGCTATTTCTGGTTTAAACTGAAAAGACCAGTTTGATATGTGCAGAAGCTGAACACACTTGAAGAAAATGAGTGGAGTTTGATCTACTGATCATTGAAAATAATTTCTATCATGGCCAATCACCACCTTTTTGCTTTAATATTCTATTGCTTTATTCTTCTCCTCTTCTGGTGATTGATTGGTCTTCAAGGGTCCCTTGCTTGGCTTTGAATTTCAAATTTTCAACCATATGTAAATTTTTATCATTTTCATTGCCATACATCTCATTTATGTGTCATCATGGACTAATTGTATAATATCCTTGTAAAACTATATTTCTAAATACCTTTGTTTCCCTTGTTAATTTATTCTAGACTGAGCATGGTTTCCTAGATTATTTCATCCCATCTTGGTCGATATGTGCCTAATGTGATGGAATGCATTTTGTTTAGCATGCTATTCTGCCAAAAAGGCCGTCTGTGAAGTGAATTCTGATATGTTTGTGATAACAGCATTTTAAAAGGTAGCTAGATTCTGGCACTGGAAAGACCAAAGCCCATAATTTCATGCTATCTCTATATTTTTGTCTTTCTATCCATATATCTATCTTGATAACTAGATAGATAACTCTTGAAGTGGAACTTCGGAGATTGTTTTTTGATTGTACTGGATTTCAGAAGACTACAAATCTCCATCAAAATGACATCAGATATCCCGTTTTTACCATCACAATGATGGTTGATGGAATTATTAATAGCATGCCCCCGGATTTGAATCTGACCCATTTGTGGTATTCCATTCACTGCTGAGCACTAGGCTCCAGACTGTATGAGGATCAGAATAACAGCACTGACTAAATAATGGAGCTATGCAGGACATCTTTGTCTCCTTACCTGTAAAATTATTTTGTTTAGAGTTGTTTCCTGGAAGTTTCAAATTTGCTCTGATGGTTTACCGCAAGGTTTATGCATTTAATTTCATGAATAAAGTCAACTTACTTTGTGATTATGATGCTTCTCATTCTGTAGGAAAGGTCAACTTCAGGACTTGAACCTGTTGGAGACGAGGATATTGCAAGGGCATTACTTATTGCATGCAAAGGTGCAGCAGAGCCTGTTCATCGTGCATATGATCGCTTATTATCTAGTGGAGCCATCTTGCCATCTCCAGCACTTCGTTTGCGACTTCTTCGATCTGTATTAACAGTCCTTCGTGAGTGGACACTCGCAGCCCTTGCACAGAGGATGGGCACTAGTGCCAGTGGTGCTTCTCTTATTCTTGGAGGGGTGTTAACCTCTGAGCAAACTGCTTCCATTAATCAAGGGATTAAAGACAAGATAATAAGTGCAGCAACCAGGTTAGTATAAATATGTTACATGTATTTTTTTTCATATTTTATTGCCATATAACTCTTTGATTGCAATTCATTGGTTCTGTTAAGGTTAGGTTTAGTGATGGGTTACTTTTGCAGGTATATGACAGATGTTCGTAGATTAGCACTCTCACAGGGGCTTACTGAACCTGTATATCGTGGCTTCAAAGAGCTAGAAGAAATGCTGCTAGGGTCATCCACTTTCTAGTTTGTGAGTGTAAAATATTGTTTTCGTGGAATTGGATAAGCTTATCTTGTTTGAATATTCCTTTTGTAGATTTTTAGTCTTCTACAACCTTTTCGTCATATTCTTATTTTCATAGGAAAAATGAATTTTCTCATAATTATTGATTCTTGTGTAGAGGCGGACTCTTGTAATTCTGGAGTACTTGTGTATCAGGTAGTGGTCATTGTTTGTGTATCAGGCTAGTGCTCATTGTATGGCTATAATGTTAAGATTATATGCTACTAAAGACGAAATTCTAACTTCATGAGCATTTAATACATTTTCACAATAGCAGCATAACTAGGATCTCTGAAAGATACACAATCACAAGGTACACAACAATATATCCTAAATATAGATAACCAAAGTACAATGCCCAAAATAAGGTCTCACAAATAAGAGAGATAAACCCAAACTCTAGAGCCAAGCCAATCCTCCTCCTCCTTCGCAGACTTCTCTCTCTCCTCTAATGTGCAATGCATGAATGAGTGAATGGTACAAATGAGAGGAAGCCACGCTCTATTTATACTTTACTTTTCACTTGACAAATAACTTAACTAGGTGGGCCTCACTTTAACTTAAGCCGACCTCTCCTAGAAAGACTCAAATAATATTATATTACATTCTTTTGGGTACTAACGACCTGGCTTACAATGCAGGTTCTACCTCATGACTTTTACATGACCAAATATAATAATGACATCCCCGAACGGAGGTAAAACATCCCCGACAGAGTTACAATAATAAAATACAAGTAGAATATTCTTTGAAGTTACATTAATTTAACAGATTAGTTGCTAACAATGGTAGTTTCCATGTTCCCTACACATGGAAGTCGTCAGTTGTGAAAATAAATCATTAGCACGCCTTTGAGTCAGCATTTTTAACTGTTCCTGAATTTCGAAGTCTTGTTTTATTTGCTGGGTACATCTCCATGTATTGTTTTCTTTGCTTGGTATATCTTCAGTTTCACTAACAAATAATATTATTTCTTACTCTTGCTATTAAGCACTGAGATATCTTTGTTAGGGTTATCTGCATAATGATATTATCTGTTTTGCTTATGATAACATCTCTCGTAGCCCTAGATGGATCTGAAGATTTTCTGCGTTTTACTATCTGCTGGTTTATGTCAACATTTCGTGGTTTTCACTTACAACCGGTTTTGCATTGGTTGTAAGTTACTTATGAAATTTTCAGTAACAATTAAACACACAGTAAATCACACTAACAGGCTGAAATACACATTTAACAATCACACCATAAAATGATAGACTCAGAAATTTTTGGCCAAAATCAAGCGCTGGAAAAACCCCCACGGGGAAAACCAGTTAGAGAGAGAGAGAGATTTTATTATCTTCAGCAAAATATCAGAACAGAAAATACAGTGAAAAGTCAACTTATCTCCACCATAGATTTCATCTCGAAATTCTCGAAAACTGTGCCCAGCTTATTCCTCGAAATATGTGCCAAAACAAGACCTCTAGATCCGTCCCAGCAGCCTCGAACTGTGTGCAGGCCATACCTCGGTTTCTGTGCAGAAATTTAATGCAGTCCATACAGCAGTACAACCCTCGAATTTCGTGCCATAAATAATCTTGAAAACTGTGCAGAGTTAATGCCTCGAAATCTGTGCCAAAACTTGCCTCGGTTACTGTGCAGACTCCTCGATTTCTGTGCACAAAACAGTGCCCAAATCCGTACTGTACGGAATCCGTACTGTACGGAATCCGTACACCTCGAAAATCGTGCAGCAATAAAGTGCTGTACCTTGCATCGATTTCCGTGCCTGTAATAAATGCTGTCCGTACTTCCTCGATATTTGTGCAGCAATAAATGAGACTGTACCTTACCTTGAAAATCGTGCCAATGGAAAAGACCAAACCCTTGCCTCGATTTCAGCGCCCTTCTTCTCTGCTCTCTCTTCTCACTTTCCAAAAGTAAAAGTGAAGTGAAATGTGCCTCCCTCATGCTTTTTGTCTAACCCTTAGTGGGTTCTAATCCAACGGTGGAAAAAGATCCAAATCCAATGGCTAAGATTCAATGAGAGTGAAAAGTCACTTTTATTTAAATCATTTAAATAAAAAATCACTCACCCACTTAACTTTAGCAAAAAGTGACTTTAATGTTATAAAGTCTCATTAATGACTATTAATGTGAGGGTCACCCCTTTTCCCCCTTTTAAGTGACATTAGGCTATTGTCACTTGGGGAACACTTCCCTAGGTACAAAACTAACACTCCCTCTTACCGAGGAAGGTGTTCCGCACCACTCCCAACTTATCTCTGAAGAAGACAAACTTCCCCCTCCCCAAAGACTTCGTCAGGACATCTGCTACCTGCTCCTCAGTGGAAATATACTGCAACTCAACGTCCCCTCTCTGGACGTAGTCCCGAATGAAATGGTACCTGATCTCAATGTGCTTCCACCTATCATGGAACACCGGATTCTCAGAGAGCTGAATGCAACTCTGATTGTCGCAATAGATCACCGTAGGTCTCAGCTGCTGATCAAATAAATCTACCAATAACTTACAAAGCCACAGTGCTTCGCAAGTCGCCTGACTGGCTGCCATATACTCATCCTCAACAGAACTCAATGCAGCGGACTTCTGTTTCCTGCTGAACCACGACATTGCTGCCGAGCCCAAGCTGAAACAACAAACGGAAGTGCTCTTCCGGTCCCTCACACAACCTGCCCAGTCTGAATCTGTGAACCCAACCAAGCTAACTCCACCTGAACCCCTGTAGTCCAGACCATAATCCACAGTCTCTGCTAGGTATCTCAGAATGTGCTTTGCGGCCGTCCAATGCACACTCCTAGGCTGCACCATGAACTGGCTAAGAGTGTTGACCGCAAAGCACAAGTCTGTCCTGGTGTTGACCAGATACATCAACGATCCGATGAGCTGACGATATAGTGTGGCATCCACCAACTTACCCTCTGAAGCATGGAGTTGCTTCAAGTTGGTGATCATAGGTGTATACATAGGCCTGCAGTCCTCCATCCGATAACTCTTAAGAATCTCCGCTGCATACTTCCCCTGCCCTAGGAAAATATGTCCACGCTCCTGCCAAACCTCCATCCCCAAATAGTAATGCATCAACCCAATATCAATCATCTTATACTCAGCTGCAAGATCTCTCTTGCACTGTGCAATAAGATGCTCATCTCCAGTGATAAATAAGTCATCAACATATAACAGAAGAATGAGTGGATCTCCACCAACCATAATGTAGTATAGGTTGGGATCAGCCTCACTCTTCTGAAATCCCATCGAAGTCAAATATGCATCGATCCTGGAGTACCAATCTCTAGGAGCTTGCTTCAGACAGTACAAGGCTTTCCTAAGCCTGCACACATGAGAATCTCTCCCATGTATCTCGAATCCTTGTGGCTGCTCCAAATACACCTCCTCCTGCAGAAGACCATTGAGAAACGCGGTCTTCACATCCATCTGGTGGATCTTCCAACCCATCTCTGCTGCTATAGATATCACTGCCCTGATAGAGGAATACCGAGCAACTGGAGCAAATGTCTCATCATAGTAAACTCCCTCAACCTGTGAGAACCCCCTAGCCACAAACCGAGCCTTGAATTTCTCCACACTGCCATCTGCAGCATGCTTGATATTGTAAAGCCACTTGGAAGTCACCACTGACTTCCCCTCAGGTCTTGGCACAATCTCCCAAGCATCATTCTTCATGATGGAATGGTACTCTTCCATCATGGCATCTCTCCATACCTGATGCTGAGAAGCCTCCTCAAATGTAGAAGGAGCAGAGTCACGAAGACTCGCAACAAGGGCCATCCCATATATGTCTGGCTCAACCACTGATCTGATCACCTCCTGAGGTCTACCAAATGCTTCTGCTTCCTTCAAGGTGTCCTGAAGCCACTTAGGCTTCTTCTTCCTTGAAGGCTCCTCCCAAACTGGTCTATCCCCATCCGAGGAACTCCCAGAAGCAGAAGGTCTAGCACCCCGAGGACCAGTGACTGATGAACCAGTCCCTGAAGACCCTGTAACCTGTGAGCCTAAAACCTGTGATCTTGAACCTGTGCCTGTCCTTGAACCTGTCCCTGAAGTACCTGTAATCTGAACCACTGATCCTGTAGAAGTTGTGCCTGTACCCTGTGATCCAGTCACCCCAGAAACCTGCGGACCTGAAACCTGTATCGAAGAAGCCTGTATCAACTGAGGTGTGGGAGCTGGTGGCTCCCCCTGCTCCATCTCTCTCGACCAAGGTTTTAAAAATCGGAATCGGACTCGGAATCGGTCGAGGGTCAACTCGGAATCGGAATCGGAATCGGTAATGAATCGGTAATAAATCGGTCGATTTGAATTTAATGAATCGGTTTGCTCAAAAATACATAAAATATTTAATTTTTTTAAGAAAAACAATATTTTCAAGATTCTTATTCATGATTCCATAGCATTAGAAACAAAATATTCCCCTAGACATATCAAACTGGAAGAAAGGATTGGAACCTATATAATCAATTGCATCTGTTCATAAACTGTTGCTTTGGTGTGTAAACAATGAACACAGAGCTCCATCGAGTAGGTCTTACACATGCATCTACATAGAGTCAACTCTACTTGAAAACACTTTGTTTTCATAAAGTGGACATGATTTAATTTTAATTAGGTATATAGTTTAAAATAAATATTAGTGTAAATTAATGTCCAGAGATGGCCTATATGAAAATAAATGTACAATGGTCAAAATTTACTTTGGGAATGGCTAAAGGATCTTTGCCAAAAAGCATAATTGGAAAGATTACAAGAGTTGTAAGTTCTTTTTGAAATATTGTTCAATTTTTCATTGAATAAAATAATTAAGAGTATAGAAGCATATTACAAAAAAACTAGACTTGTCGTCACAAACACAGATTGAAGGTTTATAACAGTAAACCCTAAATTGAGAACTGGACTTGTAAAGACCCTGAATTTTGAAAAACAAAAACAAAAGTAAGGCACTAAGCTAGAATTCCTTTATTCAGTAGCTGATAATGATGTGCTGAATACAATGTCACCTGATAACTCTTTTAACATCCAAGATTAAGAAAAGTGAGTGATGAAATTCACTCTAAGAAATGCCGAGTATCTTTGTGGTTTACATCACATGGTGTATCTGACAGTGGGAATTTGACCACCATGCCCCTTGTAGTGTGACCATTCAGAGCTTGAAAACAGGAAGTGACGAGTTTGGAGCTGTGAATATGGGAAGATCTATTATTGAAAATTTTAAACTGAAGATGTAGCATCTTTCTCAGGTTAAGGCAATGCATTTTCTTCCTTTCATTGTATAACTATAAAATTCTTCAAGTATCCTTAAGAATCTATGAATATACCATGGTACTAACCCACACGCAAAAAATCGGTCCGATTTTTTACTTGAATCGGTCAAACCGGTTTTTTCAGATGAATCGGTCCGATTTATTGGTTAAATCGGTCCAACAAACCGGTTTGGAGGCCGATTTGAACCGGGCAGGGGATAAATCGGTGAATCGGCCGATTTACTAACCGATTTCACTGATTTTTAAATCACAGCTCTCGACTTCCTGAAGGCCCTCTCCTCATCAAACTTCACTTCCCGCCTAACTACAACTCTCCTCTGGCCAGGAATGTAAAGTCGATATGCCTTCGAAGTCTCATCGTAACCCACAAAGATACCTCTCTCTACAGTGGGCTCGAACTTCGTCCTCTTCTCAGAAGGGACGTGAGAGTAAGTCAGAGAGCCAAATATCCGAAAATGGCTCACCTCAGGCTTCTTGCCTGAATACATCTCTCCTCTAGAGTCATCCTCCCCAAAGCACGGTGAGGACTCCTGTTCAGTAGATACACTGCAGTGTTGCATGCCTCTGCCCATAGAAAGAACGGTAACCCCTGATCACGAAGCATGGCTCTCGCTGCTCCAACGATCGACTTGTTCTTTCTCTCTGCTACTCCATTCTGTTCAGGAGTGTAGGGAACTGTCAACTGTCGCTGTATACTCTTCTCACTGCAGAAAGCATTGAACTCCTTGGAGGTATACTCACCCCCATTATCTGATCTCAACATCCTGATCTTCCTCCCCGTCTGCTTCTCCACAAGGGCTTTGAACCCTTGGAAGACACTCAACACTAGTGGGGACTTCTTGTTCCTCAAGAAGTAGATCCAGGTCTTCCTGGAGTAGTCATCAATGAAGCTGATATAGTACTCGTGACCAGTCAAAGATACTGAAGACATAGGACCGCAAATGTCAGAATGAATCAAGTCAAGCACTCCTGCTGCTCTCGTGTCACTGCCAGGAAAAGCAATCTTGGTGTACTTTCCCAAAGCACACCCTTTGCACACATCACTCTGCTCGGTGTCGAACTCAGGTAAACATGTGACCATGCTCCTCAACAATCTCAGAGCGGGGTGATGTAAATGGGCCATCCTCCTGTGCCATAGCTCACATAGCTCACTGCTGCTGCTGTGTGCTAGAGCATGCTGCGGCCGAAACAATAACTTGTACAGTCGTCCACATTTGACTCCAATATCCATGGGAGTAGATACACCTGTAGTCTTGGGGAACACCTGCACTCTCCCATCTGAGAAACACACCCCAAGACCCCTGTCCTCAATAGTGGAAACTGAAACAAGGTTCTTTTTCAGCCCAGGGACGTACAACACATCCCTCAAAGTCATGGGACTCATGGACTCCCTCTCAAATGTAATGGTCCCCTGACCCACTGCTCTAACAATGGTGTTGTCACCAAGTACCACCTCCACATCTCTAGCTGTCTGTGATAGCTCGGAGAACAACTCCCGAGTACCTGTCATGTGTCTCGAGGCTCCGCTGTCAATGTACCACGTACTAGTGGTGGATGGACCTGTCTGATGCCCTGTCAACAATGAATGCTCACTCTCCATATCCATATCTGTGATGGTGGCTAAGGAGACTCTCTCTCTCTCAATCTGTCCAGCATATAGGGAAAACTCCCTCTGAAACCTGTCACCAAAATCATCAACCTCTGCTGAGGCTGCTGTCTGCTGTCCCTGTCCCTTCTTCTTCTTTTTGCTTGGACACTGTGATGCATAGTGCCCAAATGTCTGACAACAATAGCACTTGATTTTACTCAAGTCCTTCTGTCCACCCCGTGGTTGCTGTTGTTGCTGCCTCTTGGCCCCATTCTTCTTGGGACCCTTCTTCTTCTTACCCTTGGTTGTCAGTGCCACGTTCTCATCATCTGCCCCTTTATGTGATGAACTGCCCTGTACGAGACCCCTCCTGGTCTCCTCCTGCACAAAGTCGTCCCACAGTCTCTCCCAAGACGGTAGGTTCTCTCTACCCACTATGGCCTGCACAAATACACTCCAGGACTTTGAAGCCCCGTTCACTGCTGTGCGTACTAGCTCAGTAGGAGATACCACTTCACCAACTGCTGCCAGTTCATCCCAAACTGCAGAAATCTTAGTGAGGTAAGCTGTGACTCCCTCTCCTCCATTCATCTTGATACTCTTGAGTTTCTCTTTGAGAACCATCTTTCTATTCTCATTGGAACTCTCATACACGCTGGTCAAGGCACTCCACATCTCATGTGCTCTGGTTTTCCCTAAAATGTGAGGGATTATGTGGTCTTTTACTGCGTCAAGGATAATCCTCCTAGCCTTACAGTCCTTCTTATTGAAGGCTGAAAGAGCTGTTGCATCTGTGCCATCTGGAATGGCAATGGGGTTGGCAGCAGTGCTCTTAACCGCCTCCACCCATAGCTCATTCTTCTCCAAAATCAACGAGATTCTGGCCTTCCAAGGCACAAAATTTTCTGTCCCATTCAGCCTATCCTCAATCCTCAGACCTGTAGCCATCTCAACACCAACCCAAGAAGGTGCTGCCCACTAACAGAAGATAAAAATACTGAAATTTTTGAGATCTGAAAATTTTTGTGTGTCTGCAAACTATCACTGTTTTCTGCCCCCTTGCTCTGATACCATGAAGATTTTCTGCGTTTTACTGTCTGCTGGTTTATGTCAACATTTCGTGGTTTTCACTTACAACCAGTTTTGCATTGGCTGTAAGTTACTTATGAAATTTTCAGTAACAATTAAACACATAGTAAATCACACTAACAGGCTGAAATACACATTTAACAATCACACCATAAAATGATAGACTCAGAAATTTTTGGCCAAAATCAAGCCTTGGAAAAACCCCCATGGGGAAAACCAGTTAGAGAGAGAGAGAGATTTTATTATCTTCAGCAAAATATTAGAACAGAAAATACAGTGAAAAATCAACTTATCTCCACCATAGATTTCATCTCAAAATTCTAGAAAACTGTGCCCAGCTTATTCCTTGAAATATGTGCCAAAGCACGACCTCGAGATTCGTGCGAGCAGCCTTGAACCGTGTGCAGGCCGTACCTCGGTTTCTGTGCAGAAATTTAATGCAGTTTGTACCACAGTACGACCCTCGAATTTCGTGCCAGAAATAATCTTGAAAACTGTGCAGAGTTAATGCCTCGAAATTTGTACCAAAACTTGCCTCGACTACTGTGCAGACTCCTCGATTTCTGTGCACAAAACAATGCCCAAATCCGCACTGTATGGAATCCGCACACCTCGAAAATCGTGCAGCAATAAAGTGTCGTACATTGCCTCGATTTCTGTGCATGTAATAAATGTCGTCCCTACTTCCTTGATATTTGTGCAGCAATAAATGAGACTGTACCTTGCCTTGAAAATCGTGCCAATGGAAAAGACCAAACCCTTGCCTCGATTTCAGCGCCCTTCTTCTCTGCTCTCTCTTCTCACTTTCCAAAAGTAAAAGTGAAGTGAAATGTGCCTCCCTCATGCTTTTTGTTTAACCCTAAGTGGGTTCTAATCCAACGGTGGAAAAAGATCCAAATCCAATGGCTAAGATTCAATGAGAGTGAAAAGTCACTTTTATTTAAATCACTTAAATAAAAAATCACACACCCACTTAACTTTAGCAAAAAGTGACTTTAATGTTATAAAGTCTCATTAATGACTATTAATGTGAGGGCCACCCCTTTTCCCCCTTCTAAGTGACATTAGGCTATTGTCACTTGGGGAACACTTCCCTAGGTACAAAACTAACAGGATCAACCTACTTACTGGAGTCCAGCACTAGGTTGCGGGGAAGCGCTCCCCCCCCCCCCTCGCCCCCGCTCCGGAAGCTAGCTTCCGGCCGAAGCTAGCCGGAAGCTAAGTGGAATCGCGCTTCCGTTTCGCTTCCGTCCGGAAGCGAATTTCGGAAGCTCGCTTCCGCCCAATTTAAAACGCTTCCTGCCACTGTCATAAAGCGTTCGGAAGCGTCGCTTCCTGATCGCTTCCCTTCGCTTCCTAATCGCTTCCTAGATCGCTTCCCATCGCTTTCGGCCGCTTCCTAAATCACTTCCTGGCGCTTCCTAAATCGCTTCCTGGCGCTTCCTAAATCGCTTCCTGACGCTTCCTAAAACGCTTCCTGATGCTTCCTTGGACGTGTCATGGCCCATCCGTCTTGCCAACATGGATCTCCACTGTGGAATTAAAATTGTAAGGTCTCTGCAATTCTATGCCAAGCTGAGTCAAGCTTCTCATTCTCTGTCCAGGTCCGGTTTTGAAGGCTTGGTTTGTTTGCTTGTAGGCCAAGATCAATGCCAAACTCTGAACAAATACACGCTACAATTCTTTCATACCAGCTAAACAAGATTCTCCAAATACCACGCTCTGTTAACTACAATATTCAAACCCATCACTTCATTATGAACACAGCTGCCGTTCAATATACATTCATGCTTGCATATGTGGATAGCTCTTAGTTACACACTACACTAGCATAATATATGGCATATGCAACACTGTGGCCTCTAGATATTTCCTGTATAGATCCAAGGGCACTCTGATTCTATATGCCAACACAACAATGCACTCCGTGTTTTTTAACTCTACAAACACAGCACTTCATTCAACCATTGCTCTTCCCATTCAAAAGATACATACATATGTGTGTGTGTGTTCAAGCACTGTTCCAAAAAAACACAAACGCTACTCCTCATCGCTATCACTATTCATGATACAAATGTATATATTCATTTGTTTGGGAGTCTTTTAGCTTCAACCAATCATAGGGGATGGCTGTAGGTATAAGGAAAATGTGCAGGTTGGATGATGTATGGCTGTGGGATTTTTGAAAAGGCCACAAACAGGCTGTGAGCAGTTAGTCAACTATATATAGCTTGAGGGCAAATGCTGTAGGTATGCCATCACACAGAATTTAAACAGATTGGGCTGGTAATTTAAGGATTAAAAAGGAAGCCAACAAATTAATAATAGTGCTGTAGTTGCCTAGTAAAACAATGCACAAGCATTCTCTGCATGCTAGCGATCAAGCAATTGGAGGATTGAGCTGTGGGTTCCACCCAGTGATTCAATCAAACAGAAATTGGTGCCAAGGATGATCAATTTGGTAATTAAATGGGTGAATTCTGCTGAGATTTCAAATGGGCAAATTGCAAGTGTTGAATAGAGTATACAATGCGTTACCACCAAACCCTTACTGTTACCCCTTGTTACCTCCCATTTTGCATGTTTTTCACAATTTCAGTAGGGGTTTTATGTCTTGATGGAAATTTGGATGGCCTAATGCTGATCCTAGATTTTGTATGGTGCCTTGGGGTCTTGGTGATGATGTCTCAGCGTGTGGGGGTTGATAGATCTTCATGATGATGACTGCACTTCACTTATATTTGGCACATTCATCATTTTTCTTCATGATGCATTCTCAATGGGTGATTTTATGAGGGTTTGATGGTACATTCCATCCACATGTGTCATGTTACCACACAAACTAGCATCTCAAGATTCGACATAGTAGAAATACGGTTAATAGTTGATGACAAAATGTTTATATATTGAAAATTTGAAGCTTTAAGGTTGGATCTTGATGTTATAACTTATGGAATCATGGATACTGGAGTCTGGACCTATGGTTGATGAATTCACTAGTAAATGATTAATGATTGATGATTGATGAAATGATGTTATATGGTATTTACTATTAACTATTATTGTTTATTTCATGTTTTTATCCTTTCCATAACTAATTTAACATTCTACATGCATTTGTTGACATATATGCATCAAAATATATAAAAAATATATATTATATAAAAAACGCTTCCGGAACGCTTCCTAACCGGAAGCTTTTGAAAATTTCGCTTCTCGCTCCCGCTCCCGCTCCCGCTTCTCGCTCCCGCTCCCGCTCCCAAGTAACCTTGGTCCAGCACTAGTTTGGCTGCTGGCAATGTAGATTTAATTTCCAGGGTCATGCTAACCATTCATCTGTTCAAATAAGTTGACTGAGCTAGTGGACTTTGCAAACATTCTGGTCAGGACAGATTCTGAATTCATCATTTGATCTGTATTCCAGATAGTATGTACTTTTGTCATCATACCTATCCTTAGAAAGGTAATTTTTTATTACTTTCCTGCACAGTGTCAGAATTCTATGGCCTTGATGCCATACAAAAAATTCCACAGCTAAGGATCTAAGCACTCAATGCAATCTTCACTAAAAATATGCTACAGAGATTTAGCAGAGAATTGAGAGAAGAAGAGTGAATCAGAAACACATAGAAGAGAACTCATTTGCATAAAATTGCATCATCATATTAATGAATGATAAGATTACATTAAATATCTCATATGAAAGATTTGAATGCCTAAGAGGCAATTCAAAATTGTCACTATTGACAGGCTTAAGACTTAGTAAAAATCTCCCATTTAGGCAAAAGCACATTCCAAATCTAGGCTAGAGATCACGAATGGGCTAAAGCAGCCTTGGTAGGCCATGAGTGACTCAAAAGCAGCATGATGGAGGCTTTTCATGAGAAAAGGCAAGAAGAGGTGGTGGCAAAAAGCTTGCAAACTTGGCAAAAGCATGGTAGCGCCCTTACTCATCCTTATCCATTTGAAAAGCAGTACAAAGCTTGCTTTATATCAGAAAAGCTGGACAAAAGCTGGATGAGCACTCTAGGTGAGTAAACGCTGCTTTAAAAGTAGAAGTGGGTGCACTTGTGGATAAACACCACAAGATGTGGTCCACACTTGGGGTAGATATGATCAATCCCACTGCACCACAATATCATCAGCACTACTCCTCCTTTCGAGGGAAGCCCTTACGGACTACACCAAGCTTGTCATGGAAACGCTCAAACTTCACTCGAGACAGAGGCTTAGTCAACACATTTGCAACCTGCTCATCAATGGTCACATATTGGAGCTTTATAGCTCCCTTCTGCATCATATCACGAATGTAGAAATACCGTATTTCTATGTGCTTCGACTTATCATGGAACACAGGGTTCTCTATCATCTTTATACAACTTTGGTTATCACATATAATTAGTGTGGTCTCCAACTCCAGATCAAATAGACCTGATAACAACTTCCAAGCCATATGGGTTCACAACTAGCAGAACAGGCTGCAATATATTCTGCTTTTGCAGTGCTAAGAGCAACATTGGACTGCTTCCTGCTTAGCCATGAGATCATGGCTGACGCCAAACTGTAATATCCCGCCTAAAGTGCTCTTCCTGTCTGAGACACTTCTTGCTCAATCTGAATATGTGTAACCGAACAGTCTGAAGTCATGATCTCTAGTATAACTAAGACCATAGTCTATTGTACCTTTTAGGTACCTCATCACATGCTTTGCAGCTACAAGGTGAACACGTCTGGGCTCAACCAGATACTGACTCAAGGTGTTTACAACAAAGCATATATCTGGCTTGGTATTCGTCAGATACATCAATGACCCAATAATCTGCCTATATAGAGTCATATCAACCAATTCCGACGAAGCATCATATAGTAACTTCAAATTTGTATCCATGGGTGTGGCCATGGCTTTACACTCCATCATATCAAATCTTTTCAAGATTTCTACTGCATACTTCCCTTGGTGAAGGAAGATTCTCTCTGGGCTCTGCTATACTTCTAGACCTAGAAAATAATGCATCAAGCCAAGGTCTTTCATCTCGAATTCTGCAGCGAGCTTCTTCTTGCACTCTGAGATTTGCTTCTCATTTCCTGTTAGGAATAAGTAATCCACATATAGTAATAATATGACAGCTTCATCATCCATAACCTTGAAGTAAAGGTTAGGATCAACTTTACTCTTGGTAAAGCCCAAGCTCGTAAGAAAACTATCAATTCTTCCATACCAAGCTCTTGGAGCTTGCTTCAACCCATACAGAGCCTTTTTCAGTTTGCAGACATGCGTTTCTTTGTTTTCAACCTCAAATCCTCGTGGTTGTTCTATGTACACTTCCTCTTCAATGACACCATTCAGGAAAGCTGTTTTCACATCCATCTGGTGTAACTGCCATTTCATCATGGCTGTAAGTGCCATGATGGTTCCAATTGAAGTGTACCTTGCTACTGGTGCAAATGTTTCTTCATAGTCGATTCCTTCCTTTTGGGAGAATCCACGAGCCACAAATCTAGCTTTGTATTTTTCAATACTTCCATCCGCTGCATGTTTTATCTTGTATATCCATTTGGAAGATACCACACTTTTACCTTTAGGTTTGGGAACTATGTCCCATACATCATTCTTCATTATAGATTGGTATTCTTCCATCGTAGCTTCTACCCATTCTTTATTTTGAATGGATTCTTCAAAACAAGTAGGTTCTTTGTCTACAAGATCACACATCAAAGCCACATAACTGGAAAATGGCTTTGGCTTCTTGCTTTCTCTCAAGGAGCCTTCTGGAGCTCCATACTTTTCTGCATCTTGAATAAGTTCATGAGCCCAAGTTGGCTTTCTTTTGCGAGAGATAGTCATGGGTGGAGGTTCTTGGGGCTCCAATATATCATGATCTTCCAGATTCTCACCATCAGGAGAGGGTGCAACCTCTGCAACTCTAGGAGCTTCATCTTCTTCATATACTTCTTCACGCTGACACTTTCTGGATTTCTTGAGAGCTGCATCTTCATCAAATGTTACATACCTGCTAATCTCCATGTGATGGTAGCCTGGTATATAGATCCTGAATGCCTTGGAGACCTCACAGTATCCAACACAGATTCCTTTCTTTCTGGAAGGATCCAACTTGGTTCTTTTCTCTTTTGGAATATGAACAAAAATTGGACAACCAAATATCTCGAGATGACTTACCTCTGGTCTCTTTCCTGTGAACATCTCTTTGGGGGTTTTGAACCCAAGTGCACTACGGGATATTCTATTTTGGACATATACTGTTGTCCTTGCTGCTTCAACCCATAGTTGCATAAGAAGATCTTGATCATGGATCATTGTCTTCACTGCTTCCATAATAGTTCGATTCTTTCTTTCAACAACACCATTTTGTTGAGGATTGTAGGGCCTGGTAAGATCCCTCTTAATCCCAGCATCCTTGCAAAAGGATTCAAAATATTTAGAGGTATATTCTCCTCCATTATCTGACCTGAGTGTCTTGATCTTTCTTTCTGAAAGATTCTCTATCAAGGCTTTGAATTCCTTGAACTTTCCGAATACTTCATCTTTTGTCTTCAACAAGTAGACCCAAGTCTTTCTAGAATAGTCATCAATGAATGTGACATAATATACATACCCACTTAACGATGTTGAAGGCATTGGTCCACATACATCTGAATGAATAAGTTCCAATATCCCCTTCGTCTTGGTGTCTCTCTTCGGAAATGGATTATTTATGTTCTTTCATTTTGCACATCCTTTGCATATTCCTTCATGAGCAAGCCTTTGTAGCTTATGTGAGCAAGCCTTCTATGCCATAGTTCACATGGACTTGTAGTATCATGAATCAAGGCTGCTTCTGAATGTCCTTTTAGTTTGTATAGACCTCCTTCTTCTATTCCTCAAGGCTGCTTCTGAATGTCCTTTTAGTTTGTATAGACCTCCTTCTTCTATTCCAATAATGACTGCGTCTTCTATAGATCTTCTATAAAACATATTCTTCTACTTCCCTTGATAACTTCCTGGGAGGTTCTTCTTCTTCTTCTTCTTCGGCTAGGTGAGCATGATGTCTTTTGTTGCTCTTCTTCTTGTATTCCTCTTTTCTTTCTGGACAATCTTTGGCAATATGTCCCATCTTATCACAACACAAACATTGGTAAGAAGAGAAGTCTCTTCGCTTGTAGTTTCCCTTCTTATACTTTTGAAACTTCTTAGGAGGATGAAATTCCTTCTTGAAATGAGGTTTTCCCTTTCCTCTTCTAATATGGGTAGCTAAAGCTTGATCATCATCTCTGAGTAATGCTTCTCAATTTGCCACTCTAGCCTCCTCTTGGATACATTCTTCCCATACAACTTCAAATAGTAGACTTTCCTTTCTTGCACACATTGTTTGGATAAAAGAGTCCCAAGGTCTAGTAAGACCATTGAGAGCAGTCATCACTAATTCATCTTCATCAAGCTTGTCTCCAATTGCTTCTAGTTGTTCTTTGAATTGAGAAGCCTTAGTAAAGTAATCTTGGATAGATTCACTTGGATTCATCTTTGTGCTTTTGAGTTGGATTCTCAAATTCATCTTTCGATTTATGTTTCTCCCTTCATACATTCTTGATAGGGCATCAAACATCTCCTTTGGGGTTTTCTTGGAGGACACTTGTGGAATCAAATGATCCTTGATGGAATCTTATATGATTCTCTTGGCTCTAATCATTTCCTTCTTATGCTTTTCCTTAGCTTCAGCTTCTGTGGGTTCTGGTACAACTTCTTTAACACATTTTGAAAGATCATTCTCTTCTAGAATGAGTCCAAATTAGTCCAGAGATCCTTAGGGTATTTAGCAGAATCACTAAGGTAGCACATGCTTGGAGAAATAGCTACACACATGGCTCCAGATGATCTGTCACAATCATTTAGCCAACTATCTTTCTCTTCAAAGGATTCAGGGTCTGCAAAAAATCCCATAGACACATCAAAGAGCTCCAGTCTCTTCAGATGCTCATGCATCTTCAATTTACAAACAAAATAGTTTGAAGAAGATAGAGGAGGAACTAAATTCAAATCCATGAAGTTGTACCTACAAAAAACACTCTGAAGATCTATATGGAAGATTAATTGATCTAATGAGCTTTGCAATGGACAATAGGCACTTTTGGGAGTGTGTAACGCCTGAGTAGACTCCGAAGGATTGCTCCAATGGCTTCAAGGTGATTTCCCCAAGGACTGCTGTGGAACCTCCACGACTTCTGGTGTGCTACTGCTTGTAGATATGCTTCCTAGGCTTCCTAAGCTCACTAAGCTCCTTGAGTTCTGATACCATGCCAGAATTCTATGGCCTTGATGCCATGCAGTAAATTCCATAGCCAAGGATCTAAGCACTCGATGTAATCTTCTCTAAGAAAATGCTACAAAGATTTAGCAGAGAATTGAGATAAGAAGAGTGAATCAGAAACACATAGAAGAGAACTCAATTGCATAAAATTGCATCATCATATTAATGAATGATAAGATTACATTAAATAATTCATCTCATAAGAGAGATTCGAATGCCTAAGAGGCAATTCGAAATTGTCACATCGAAAAGCTTAGACTTTGTAAAAATCTCCCATCTAGGCAAAAGTAGATTCCAAATCTAGGCTAGAGGTCACGAATGGGCTAAAGCAGCCTCGGTAGGCCATGAGTGACTCAAAAGCAGCATGCTGGAGGCTTTTTAGGAAAAAAGGCAGGAAGAGGTGGTGGCATAAAGCGCATGCAAACTTGGCAAAAGCATGGTAGCGCCCTTACTCATTCTTATCCATCTGAAAAGCAATAGAAAGTTTGCTTTATATCAGAAAATATGGACAAAAGCTTGATGAGCGCTCTAGGTGAGTAAAACTGTTTTAAAAGCATAAGTGGGGCTCACTTGTGGATAAACACCACAAGATATGGTCCAAGTATGCAAAAGGGGCCACATGACTTAGTCTAACAACTAGGAACACAACTTAATGTTAAAATAAATTATATCCTAAGGTCTAGATGGTGTCATTTATTCCAACAACAAATATCACCCCCTGACCTTCATATTGTGGTATTATTGTATTTTACAGCTTTCTTTCACATGGTAGCACAAAAACGTTTTCTTGGGGCAGTTTTAATTGTTAGGTTCATGCTAGCTATTCATTTTGGTGAGGATAGATTCTGAACTCACCGTTGATCTGAAGTCCAGATAGCATATACGTTTGCCATTATACCTTTGTCCTTCAGTAATTTATCAATACTTCCATGGACGGATATCGCCCCCTCCTTATTGTGGTTTCGTTGTATTTTACTGCTTTCTTTCTCATGTTAGCACAAAAGCTTTTTCTTGGGGCATGTATAGTGAGGAAATCATACATGTTGGGAGGTTTTGTATCTTATAATGCTGATTTTGTGTCATTGAGCTACCAAAATAATATCCATTTGAATGTGTTTGTGGACATGTCATATTTAATAACCCAGATAAGTGAATTTTCTTGGCCTTTGCTGCCTTGTACTCATTGACATTTGAGGTAGAAAATAGCAATGTTCCACGGAGATGCATCCCCTAGGATGGGAAACATGGCCTTGTGCTCCCCCACATTTCTGGGACAGGGAAAGTGAGCAGAACAAACAGTTAGCTCACACAAAGATTACCAAAATATTTGGAATATCGGATAAGCCATGAGTAAAATATATGAGTAAGAGATAAGATATGATATTGATGATATTTGACAATTACAATGATATGGCCTTATATAAGCCTTATTGTGCCTTTTCAAGTATAATGGCACATCTCTTGATTTTTCTTAATTAATTAATTATTTATATATATTTATTAATTATTAATACTAATATTAATAATTAATATTGATATTTAATGTTTATATATATTTATATATCTTATTATGTTATAATATAACATTGCCTTCCTTTTAGAGATGCTTTGTCCTCAAAGCAAAATTATAGAAGATTCTTATATATATTAATATTAATAATTAATATTGATATTTAATGCTTATATATATTTATATATCTTATTATGATATATATTTTTATATAACACTCCCTTCCTTTTAGAGATGCTATGTCCTCAAAGCATAATTATAGAAGATTCTTATCCTTTGTTCTTATTCGTAACATCTTCTCATGATCTTCTGAACTTGTAACTCTGATACTTGGCGAAACAAGGTGATATGAGTTATGAATTCCAAAGAAAAAATGTTGCATCATTTGTGAAGTGGTCCATCAAAGATCTATTTTCATTGACGCTGTTTGTTGATCGCTTTGTTGGATGGAACTTCTTGTATTCCGCTTAGTTTGTTGATTTTGAGTTCTTTCTTTTCTGAATTCATAATTCTTTTGATTATGTTCATTTTGACCTTGTTGTTGGTCAAAGTGATTTTTATAATTTGGGTGTCGATAGGGCATTCTTGTTGTTTGTTCTTTTACTAAATTGGCTTCTTTTTCCTCAACTTGAATTTGTTTTTCAATGAGTTTAGGTGCTTCCTTTTGGATTTGTTCTAATTTGCAACTCTTTGTCCTCTGTTAACTTCTTGATTTGTTCTTCTAGTTCTTGATTAAGATTTCTTAGGTGTTGATTTTCTTCTTGCTTTTCTAATATTTTTCCTTTGAAGCCTTCATTAGAATGAACTATCTTCCGATTATTTTTCAATTTTTTTTATCTTTGTAACTAATGTTTTGTTATGATTCTTTAGTCGAAATATTTCTTCCGTATTTTTTGATAAGGTGTTATTGATTTTTGAGATTTCTAACTTGTGTGTCTTCTTAGTGTTGTCATATTTCTGCTAGATTTCTTTCTTCTGTCGCCGATGTCGACATGTCTCTAATTCTTGACTTTCTAACTTTCTCGGGACTTACGCCAATTTATTTTCTTTTCCCATGATGATTGCAGTTGTGATTGACCTTGATTGCCCTTCACAAAAAAGTATTTACTACATATTGGACATTAGCGATTGCAATTCTTAAAAACTGTCGCATATTGGAATTCCATTTCGCAATAAGGACACCTAGTCCAAAATTTGGTCTTATATATGGAATCCATAATTCACCACTCACTTCTTCAATAATCGCTTCAATGACTTCCTTCAATATATATATTTTTAATAATAATTGTAATAGATACAATTATTAAATAATAATAATAATTATTATTAAAAGTTAATAATAATATTATTATTAATAAATATAATGTTATAATTATTATGATAATAATTATCATAATGATAATAATGATAATAATTGTTTTTGGAGTGGAAGGATAATAAAAAATGGTGTGGATTGGGTGGTTGGGAGGAATGATTGTTATCTTCCCCACCCAAGTTCAATTCTCGCTTGCTTCTTGGTAGCCTTAAGATTTCTTATGCACTTCTAGCTTTTATGTTCTAACTTTATTATTAGCTTTCACAAAACCACCCTTAAGACTTCTTATGCACTTCTAGATTTTGAATATATTATTTTCACAAATGCTTCGAATATGGTTGGAAAATAAACCATCTACTCTTTTTAAGAAACCACGTGTGGTTTCTATATATTCTTTTCTTTTTACTTTTTTTTTTAATTTCTTTTACTTTGTTTTTACTTTTTTTTTTAATTTCTTTTACTTTGTTTTTACTTTTTTTTTTATACTTCTTTTACTTCTTTGTTTTTACTTTGTTTTTATACTTCTTTTACTTCTTTGTTTTTACTTTTCTTTTTACTTCTTTGTTTTTAATTTTCTTCTTTTTCTTTTCTTTTTCTTTTGCCTTTTTTATTTACTTCTTTCTTTTTTCCTTCTTAGTCAAAGACCACAATTTTAGGGAAACCCTAGGAGAATGGTTAAAAACTACAATATTGCCAAAGGCTTGGATCATGAACGTAGCTTTGATACCAAATGAGCCGAACAGAAAGTTAGCTCACGCAAAGATTACCAAAATATTTGGAATATCAGATAAGCCATGAGTAAAACATATGAATAAGAGATAAAATATGATATTGATGATGTTTTACAATTACAATGATAGGGCTTTATATAAGCCTTATCGTGCCTTTTCAGGTATAAGGGCATGTCTCTTGACTTTTTTTAATTATTTAATTATTAATATTCACATATATTAATATTAATAATAAATATTGATATTTAATGTTTGTATATATTTATTTTTTTTTCCTCGAAAAAAAAGCGTAATTTCATTTCATCCTTAAGAGTACGAAATTACATTGATCATCAACACTCAGAATGAGTGGAAGAAGGAGCCACAAAATCTAACTTTTTAAGCTTTTGTCTGAAAATAGCAGAGATGTTCTCACCACGTGAGCAATAACATCTATTACAAAAGGGTATTAAGATCCTGAAGAATATCGGTATAGTTAACAGAAATGTTTTAAGCCATCCTGTACATGTCTTTTAGGTGCAAATAAAAACTGAGAGTGTAATATTTACATCAACTTACTGTTCAGTTGAATTCATAAGAAGTGCATCAAGCTTCCAAAAATGCAAAAATGCAAAAATATCTAAAGATCATTCAATAAAGGGTCTGTGATATAGTTCCCTGCCAACCCCGTCTTTGAGTTCAATGACTTTCCAAATACCGGTTGCTAGCAGCAAACCTTCCTTCGAGGCTTTGTCCGCCTCTGAGTTATTTTCCCGAAAAACGTGCCTGCAATTAAAAGTATCAAAGGTGTAAGAGACATTCTGAATTTGTTCCAAAACATCTGCGTTTCTCCGGTTGTTGCACTGAAACAAACCATTAACCTAGTTTATCACATTCAATGAGTCCCCAAACACTGAAATATTATTGACAGAGTGTTCCAAAGCAAAGGAGAGTAAAAGCTTAAGGCTGAGAATCTCAGCCCAGTTATTGGTCCCTCTCCCAAATCCAAACGACATCACAAAAAAATGTGAAGAGGACAGAAATAGAAGAGCCCCTCCCCCACATTGTTCATTTTGACAAGCCCCGTCAAAGAAACCCCAAGGCTGAGTTCAATCGATATCCACCGGTTGAGTATTCCTAGGAGTAGTAACATGTCTGCTACGCCGGAGAGCTAAATGGATGCCGCAGCTGTTGATGGCCACTAAGGCTGGAAGTCCCAATTTGTCCGAGAACAAACAGTTGTTCCGGGATAGCCAGATTCCCCAAATAACAATAGGGGGAAGACCTTTGTAATTAACAAACACCAGGTTTTGTGTCCACCGACGCCAAGCCTCCACAAGGGAATTCCCTTCCCACAGAAAATTTACCTTTAAGATTCGAGACACAACCTTCCAAACCTCCTTGATGAAGCTACAATGGAGAAACAGATGTAGTACATTTTCCTCGTACTGATAACACAGGTAGCACCTACTTGGACCATGTAGGTTTCTTTTTTGCAGAAAATCCCATGTTGGGATCCTGTTAGCTAAGATACACCACATGAAGATTCTAGCCTTGAGAGGGCTCTTTAATCTCCAAATAGATTTCCACCACCACACCTGTTCTTATTATGTTATATATTAATTATATAACATAAAGCTCCCGAGGAAACGTTTCCCCACGTCGTCTTTTTGGGGGAAATGCATGGGGAATCCCCTGTGAATGAAATATTTTCCCTTTTAGTGAGGTGTATGCCCACCCCGATTTTCATCTTTTCATGCAAGGGACCAATTTTGTACGAAGCCGGTTGTTTTTGTACAAGTGACATTGAAGCCAACAATGTTAATTGGTAATATTAAATTCTTAAAGTGAAAGTGACATTATGTCACTTTTACCAAATTTTTAACATTACCATTAATTGTTTTAGGATGTTTGATATTGTTTCCAACCTCATTAGACTTCATATGCAAAAGGTAGAATTTTAGACTCCATTCAAAATTCAACAGACTTCACAATTTTCAGGATTTCAGGATTGCAACATTTCCACCAGAGTCTACGATGTATGAGGGTAAGGGATTGGAATTTTATCAAGCACATCAACCTCTCTGTACCCTTCAGTCAAGCAAAATCACTTATTAACCAAATGGAGCTTTTTCTACCTTATTTTAATGCTTGGATTAGGAAGTTTCATCAAAATTGTAGGGTGTTGACTAATGTCCTTGGAGGATCAACTTCGAGATTCGAGGTAGAGGCGAGGGCTAGAGCCTAGAGGAGGGGGGAATAGGGTGTTATTGATGAATAGGATCCCAATATAGGCAATGGTTTTGATGGTATGTAGTCTTTTGTTGTAGCATGAAGTTTTTTGGACTCTACAGGCCATTTAGAGCCTCTTTGTTTATGCATTTTGGGTCAGATGTGGATTGTGCTCGATGTTCTATATGAGTAGACCCCCCCCACCCTCTATTTGCCTCACACTATTGTCATTGAACATTTGTGAGCATTTGCAGGTTTTGGAGCAGAATTGCAGGTTGAGCAGTTAGAGATTTTGGAGCTTGTTGGGTAATCTTCTTGGACCGTTTGTAGTGGATTTGGCATCTGATTGAGGAAGCTATAACCTAGCTTGAAGGAGTTGTTGTCCATGTCATTGCCACTTGTGGCCATTGAGTTGTTTTGTTGGTTGTTTTCTCTGTTGGACACACCGAGCACATTGAGAGGGGGGGGGGTGAACAGTGTGTGTAGCTTTTATTACTTTAACTTTTAACAATTATTTATTACTTTTTCAACTTTAACAATTATTGGCAGCTTTTTCAATATTATGCAGAGTATGTAATTATCACATTATCATTATATCATCATCAACATTATTAACAACTACATCTCATCATCACATATCATCATCGCATAGGAAACATTGCAAAACACAGTACACAATATTTTTACGTGGAAATCCAAGTCCTGGGGGAAAAACCACAGAAGCCTTTATAATAATAATTTACCAGCAACAACTGGAAGGAGGCAACAACCGCCTTTGTTACAAAGACTTCAATTCTCCAACTACAATTGGAAGGAGGCTACACCCCCTGGTTTACAGGCTACAACCTGAAGGAAGCCTTAGCTCCCTAGATTTCCTTGCCCCATCCTGCCACCCTGATATGAAGATAGTAACTGAAATTACTGAACCACAAAATTCACTGATCCTACAGACCTGCTATCCAACACTTGTACGGTTACCCAATCTGTACCACACTGCACAACCACTGTCACTGCTCATCAACTAACCACTGCTCATAAACTGTCCACTGACCACTGCACCACAACTGCTCCACACTACTCATCAACTGACCAATCAATCTGTCTGCACCAATCAATCTGTTGTTCACATATCCGACTTAGTCAATCTGGTTCTAACCAACTGCACACCAAACCCTGAATCTGCTGTTGATAACCTCTGCACTCTTATCACTGCCAAATCATCCATGTATACCAACAAGTCATTTTATTGCCATACACTGCTCATGTACATCCTTGTACACCTCGTCATACACAGTCATTGAAGAAATAATCCTTCTCTGCTTCCACTGAACATAAGGCATGCATAGTCATGCATCATCATCATAGGTATGCATCATCGCCATAGGGTATGCATCATCATCATAAAATATGCATAATCGTCACTTCAGTGTGCACCGTGTATGCATCATCAACATCAGGTATACATCATAATGCATAGGAGAGCATCATCACACTATGGTATGCATGTACATCATATTGTATAGGAGTGCATCGACTTCATAGAGTGTACATCATTATCACATGCATTATCATCATAAAGTGTATAATATCATAGCATAAAGGTATGCAACATCATTATCATATCCTCCATAATGACTTCAAATATATATACCAATATATAGGCTCACATACTAATATCAAAGATGAACTCTATCCATGAGAGACATGTGCCATTACAAGAGAAACCTAGAAGCATGAGCCATACCTTTTTGAAGACCATAAGGTCAAGAAACAATAGACAAACCAAAAGAAACTCTATATCATGTCATCACATAGCCTCCGTAACAAGCTTTCCAACGAGCCAAGAATTTTGTAATTCCGATTCCGTATGAGAAAGTTATGCCAATTTTAGTGAAGATGCCCAAAAATTTCTCCTCCACAAAATTTCGCACTTTTCTCCAAGAGTTGCGAAATTCCAATTGATGAGCAAATGAAATGTTTGATATTCTATTTATATAGGTTGTAGAGGAAAGTTATTACCTCAAACTGAGCTGACATGCCATAAATTACAAATAATTAATTTTTCTTTTGTTTGGTCGGCTCACCCAAAAAGGTGGGGTACACCAACTTCAAAAATTCATATCTCTTCAACCGTAAGGAGTTAGAAGATGCTCCACATATCAATGGAAATGGCTTGACGAGGACTATCTCCCTATGATGGGTTTATTTGCAAATTTTTGGTCTAATACCCTTAAATGATTCAATATGTCCAGGACGTCAAAGACCCCACACATGAGGGTGCCAAAGACCATACCACCAACTACAAGAGTTTCAAAGTCTTCTTCAACATATCAAGGCACGTCCGTGGGATCTACCTCCATCTACATCCCAATAGCCATATAACCACAAAAAGGACCATACATCACCATGGTTCAAGACCCAAGGCACCACATGCAAGGGTTTCAAGGATTCTTTCAAGGATATCATATAATATTTAAACAAGATACTTTCTATGGACTTCAAGCCCATCACATAGGACTCCATCACCAAGTGATGAGGGCATCATGACCAAGGATTCTATCATATCAAAGGCTCCAACAATCATGCGCTTACAAACCACCATATGTATGGATTCCAAGGCCCAAATCATTTCCAAATGCACCATCAATGATCATATAGTGTCCAAGGGTCATCATGCTGCCATTTATGTGGGTGCCATACCTTCTCATGCATAATGACCATCTCCAAGGGTTCCATGACCCCAACAAGGGATACACGGGCATCAAGATCTTCATCAAGTCATTAATGACCACATCATCACCTTTAAGGGGACAAGGACCATTAAGCCATCAAATGTGGGTCCAAGGACTTCTTCAGGGCTTCTTCATCAAGGAAGGGGATTCATAGGCTTCTTCAACCACCTCAACCACACTAGGAGGCCTCCAAGGGTCAAGATCCATCATGACATCACCTGTGGGGTTGCTAGACCTTCTCATGGGGTACCATGACCTCAATAAACACAAATGACCACTGAAAGGGTCATTTGGACTCTTGCTACTTCTTCAACACCTTTGTAGTGTACTGGGGCATAAGTTGTGGTACTGGGGAACAAAAGAAACAACTGGGGAACCGCAAAATATCTTTGGGATACTTAAACACTCTACAGGGTGTTCAGGGCTTTTGTCATTGTCCCAATGGCTCCAAGGGCTTCAAACTTGGGCTTGGACAAGATCAAAAGGTCTCCTTAGACACTGACAATTACTTAACCCTGAGCAGTTAGAGATTTTGGAGCTTGTTGGGTAATCTTCTTGGACCGTTTGTAGTGGATTTGGCATCTGATTGAGGAAGCTACAACCTAGCTTGAAGGAGTTGTTGTCCATCTCATTGCCACTTGTGGCCATTGAGTTGTTTTGTTGGTTGTTTTCTCAACTTTCCACTATCCCAGTCCAACAGTTAACCTTCTAGGTATGCTAACAATCCGAAATGAGTCAAATCTGCCCTTGCCCCTGTGATGAGTTTGATCTTTGATGATTGATCATGTTGATCTTGCAGGCTTGTAGGCATATCATGTTGTTTTTTGGACTCTATAGGCCATTTAGAGCCTCGTTGATTATGTATTTTCAATTTTGATTCAGATATGTATTGCACTTTGTTTATTTATGTATTTTTTTAAAAAGCGAGTCATTGAAATCAAACCGGTCCGAGTCATTGTTGAGTCAAAGTCAAACCGAGTTGACCCTCGGGTGGTTTCGAGTCCCAGTCCGAGTTCTAAAACATTGCTAGATACTGATGATAGTCCTTGACTCTACTATCTTTTGAGAAATGTTATTTTACTACTAGACTTTAGTTTATTTCACTGTTTTAACTTCTGTGTGTTCACTGTCCAATGTCTATTTCAGACTTCAAAATCTATTGAATCATCTTTAACAAATTTGAAATTTGAATTACACTTCATAATGATAATGATGAATTTAATTTTTAGTTTTTACATGGTTATAGTTCAGTGTCATTTAGAAATTTGAAATTTGGCTATGTTACACGAATTTCCGGAGCGCAAGAACGTTGGGAACTCGGGTACGAGTGTCCGATACGGCTAGAAGTTTCCCCTAAATTTTCAGGAAACGAGGGGGGTTGGGAGCGGCAATAATATATGTTCAAAAAATATAAAAAATAATATAATTAAAAAACAAAATTAAACTTATATTGTATGATCTAAATCTTCTATTTAAGAATAGTCATTAGGAATGATCTAAAATAAAATTTGTAAAATTAAATTATTAATTTTAATTTACGAATGTTAGTATTGATGTAATTTTTTTTAAAAAATTACTTGTAATAATTACATGTAATTGATAAAAAAATAAAAAATAAAAAATAAAAATAAAAAATAAATTAATAATTTCAAAAATAAACTAATTTTAAAACTTTTAACTAATTTAATAACTGACAATTTAAAAACAATATGTAATTGATAAAAAAATTAAAATTATAACCTCTTGTGTCTTGTGGGGTCGTGTCAGACACAGACACGACCTCAACACGTGTCAGACATGTGTTTTTTCGTGTCCTAATTCCAGGACACGAAAAAACACGTGTCTGACACGTGTTGAGGTTGTGTCCTGACCCTGCATACCATATCGAGCTTGAGAGATTTCAATGTTTCATTGATGTAAAGATTGTACAACTCGATGGAGAAAGTAAATTTGCTACCCGTGTTTCTTGAACATTTGTTGATTACAATGTTTTTTATAGGGCTAAGGGTTTGGAGGGAGGCATCGAGTGTGATCGTTTTGTGCATTTGTTGAATATACAATGTATTATTGGCTGGTATTTGATGGGGACATTGTATTGCTTGGTGATGTGATAGACGATGGTTCTTGTGAGGAGTAAAAGTTGTGCATTGGGTGTAAACAAGCAACTCTCTACTTGGGTTGTGTCTTCGTTTGAAGGATGGGAATGGCAAACAACATCAGTTGGTCTTTCATCATATGCCAATGCGTTGGGCCGAGAAAATGAAGTTATGGAGTACTTGCTATCTCAGGATTTCTAATTAGTAATTTCTATTGAATATTTTTTAAATGTTCTAGTTTCTAAAAAAAATTGGATCTATATGTCTATATTTTTAATATATATAATTTTTAAAATATATATATATATATAAATAAAACGTGTCCTTCGTGTCCTGATTCCGAGGGTCACCGTGTCTGTGTCGGACACTCGTATTTTCGTGTCCTTCGTGTCCAGTGTCCTCGTGTCAGGTGACTTAAGATTATAACTAATAAATAAATTTAAAATTTCAAAAAATTAAATAAACAAATTTAAAATTTCAATATTCAAAACTAATAAGTAATTTAATATTAATAACTTAAAATTTATAAATTAAAATTTTAATAAATTGAAATTAAAAAATAAATATTAAAACTTTAAAATATATAATTTTTAAAACAATAAAATTTAAAATCATAAATAGAAATATTAATCATAAATAATAACATTTAATAATTAATAATTAAAAAAAGAAACATTTAACAAAAAAATTTAAAACTTTATAGAATAATATTATAATTTTTAAAATCTTACCTTGCAACCTTTAGGCCTGCCGAGCCACCAACACTGTTGAGCAGAACACTGTCGCCTCTACCCGACCAAAATGAAGCCGCAGCTAAGTCGCCAACACCGTTGCCGTTACCAAACTAGCAGGAAGCTGCAGCCGAGCCACCAACACCGTCGCCGTTACCCAAGCTCTGTGAACGCCACAAATGTAGCCACACCACTAGCAGCTCAGCTCTACCTTTGCACAGCTCGGTCGAGCAAGCTTTGCCTTTGCCTGAACAAGCTCTGTGAACTAGCTCGGCCTCGGGGTGTCAACTCGCGGCTCACAGATCGTAGGGCCTTGGGATGTCAAGAGCTCGTAGCCTCTACACATCTTGCTAGCGAGGGGGGCAGAGGACGGGAAAACTCAACACTGCGAACAATAAAACTCTCAAAGCCTCAAACACGGTTAACGTCGCGCCACGTGTTAGAATCCAATTTGTAACATGGTGAACATTCACGGTTTAGCTCCCACAAATCGTGGTTAACAGTTTGGCGGAAGAGATTACAATTTGGCTGGAGAAATTAACGTCGGGCCACGTGTTTGGTGACTGGTCAACGAGAAACGTGTGGGATTTCGAGGAACATGTGGGAGCCGCTGCAAGATCCCAACCGGCGGAATGCCAAAAAAACGGGTTCCCACGTTCCCGAATTTTTAAGCTGGAAGTTCTCGGAAAGTTCCAAACCTCTCGGAACCGTTCCGTCTGATTTTGGAACGTTTCGTTCCCGTTCCTAAGCTCCCTGGAATGCGGGAACTTCTGGAACGAGTTCCTTGAACTCCGGAAGCAGTTCCCGTGAAACAGAGAAATTTGGTAATAGTTCAGTATCATGTACAAATTTAATCGTTCAATATCATTTACAAATTTGAAATTTGAATTTAGATGTACATTGCATAATGATGAATTTAGTTTTTAGTTTTTACATGGTAATAGTTATTGTTGGGATTTATCATTTTATATTTTAAATTGTATTTTATGATTGATGTCCCGTTGTTCCCCTGGAATTTCCCTAAAATTTAGGGTGGCTTCCACACGTCCCCCTTGTGCGTTTCCCCGCTCCCACTCCTCCGTCCTGGAAACTCCGTGGAACATTGGAAAATAGCCTTTGTTAGAGTATACTTTTAAGTCATACGTTGATAGTCAATTATGGACCATGGGCTTATAGTTCAATACTGCCCTTACTTAAGGAATACCATGCTCATAATACTTATCCCAGTATTGTATATGCAGCTAACATCTGATATGATATTTGATATTGTTTTCTTGATGTCTTAACCATGGTCTAATATCTGGAGTTGGCTTCTTAGCCTTCTCATGTTGCATACATTTATATCTAGGGCATGTTTTAAAATTTAAATAAATTATGATCTAGTGCAAGAAAGTTAAATGTTTAATTACTAACTGAAGTTGTACAAGGCATAGCATTTTATTGACAGGCTCATAAAATGTGGCTTGATGTGTGACAAAACGCAAACACTGTTGTCAATGGCAGACACAATTTTGATCGAACTGAATCAACCCTGCATGTGAGATGTCTCAGTAGAAAATGCTTATAGTGTATAAGTTGGCCACAACTGCAACCTAGAGGCTTAAATTATGCTCATAGTGTCGCAGTTACAAACTATAGGGATAGATTATGGATTTTAGTGGTTAATGATTGTGATTAAACTCCTCTTATGATATTGACAATGTGCCATGTACTTATCATGGTATAAACTATAGTGAGCTTTTAAATGAAATAAATGATCATGTTACCTATATTTTCTTATATGTCACTTTATGGACGATGCAGCAATTAGTTAATTTTTGAGAAACCAAAACCTGTTTTTAATAGCTTACTGATGATGTGATTCTTATATTTTATTTTGAAACCAAAACCAATTAGATATTTTCCTATATTTTATTTTGAAATGGAGAGATGTGATTCTAAAACACAAGCTCTGTACTTGTTAGGTGCCTATGTTCTAACACGGCTTGGGGGATACACAAGTGAGATCTTGCTGGTGTAGGTGTCTTTGGAAATTCCCCAAACTGTCTGCACAAGCTTACTGTTGTTTGGTGGGTGCACTGGTATGGCATCTTGCACATAATTGTCTGTGCCTTGAGAGTAGAGGCAACCTTTACAAGTGCTAGCAAAGTGTGTAATATGTGGCTGTACTTGTGGTGGATGTTGCATTAGAGTTATACAAATAGTTGTGGAAGAGAAGGGAAAAAGCTTTGAAGAATGAACATATTAGTATAACATATTCAGTGGGAGAATCTTTCCGAGTTTAGAAAATGATGAGTGTGCATGATGGGCTTATGTTTGGGAAAATACGCAGTGTTTCTCTTTGATGAAGCTTTTGAATTACAACCATGGCAAGTATGCCCTCCATTATGTGAATATTAGAAGGCACTGAAGTTACAACAGGACTATGCAAACATTTTCCACACTCACAAGCACTTTGGCTGAGATTTTATGACTGGGGGTATCTATTCCTCTGAATTTGCTTAAGAGTTACAGATGTTCCCATCTGCAAGGAGCAACTGCTTATGTAGGCAAGATGAACAACGAGTGAACATGTTTTTGGGGGATTTCAGCCTTGTTGGGTGGGGGGTATGAAACACCCTCGTTTTAGCAACAAACCAAAACCTTGCCGACAAGAAAATGTATAGTTCATGAATGAGTCATACCTAAGTTTGGTCAATTTACCGGGACTGCACATTTGACCTTTTAAAAGATTGTCTAATCTTTTATGGATGACGGAATTATTAAGAAACTTGATGGCTAGGTAGAAAGTTATCCATTTGGTAAGTATGCAATAAAAAGGTTTACTTGGAGAAAGGTTATTTAGCTGAGATGGGTTTAGATTGAGGCAGTTTTTATGAAAATAAGGGATATATCCTATTTTTCATGATTCACCATCGCATTGCATATACTATGTGACACAAACACGTTGCATACATATTATCACATCTTTGGACAGCAAAGACCATGAATTGTTCTACTTTTCACAAACAAGTAGTACAAATCCTATTGGCATGTGACTAAAAACTAGTATTGACTTGGACAGAGAAAGACAACCACATTAGTTGATCACAATAACCTAATGAACAAAAGCTCGTGTTCTGTATGAAAATTAACAAATTTACATGTTCTTTTATATACATTAATCCTTGATTGCTTTTACCTCTAATCTCATGGCTTGATTGCTTGAATCACAATAGTTGTGTATGCTTTTGTTTCTTGGATTTTAATTCTAGTAAAATGGTGAACTGATGTGTGTGATGTGGTTGTATTGTAACCATAGGCATTTGGAGGCCGAAATAATGAGCTCTGATCTTTCTTAAATGGCATAAAGCTTATATCAAAGTTCTATTAGCAGAGCTTATATCATAATTTTATATTTAGGTATTTCAAGTTGTATGCATTTTTTTTTTATCACAGTTCTTGTTATTTTGATGGACACTTAATTATGGGTTGACGGGTAAGGGTGAACGTTAAATTTCAACATTGATTAAGATGGCGACAAGGCATCATTGCAATTTTGTTGTTAGTGATATTTCTTGTTTTTATTTTTATTTTGGCTAGTTACATATAGGTTTCTTTACCCATGGTTTGGACATGATCTCAAAAAAATTCTAGATTCAATTGGGTTGGTGGATGCCCCTTTTGATTTTTGGGATTGATATATCCTTGCATTTATTGTTTTTGTTTTTTTAAGCAAGAGTTGACTATTGTTTTTTAAACTATTGATTTTCTTGTCTTTGGTTGATGAGATATTGTAAAAAACTATTTTGACATGCTGCTTTTTTTGTGATTTGTTTTCATGGTGGATTACAATGTCTTGTGTAATTGACGTTAGATATATAACTTGCTCCTGTTGTGAGTTTGCATTACTTCGAATGATGTGGTTTGACATAGTGTATATCTTTCATTTAGGCTAATGGAAACCTTGTCTTTTTGTACTCTATGTACGTTTCAGACTACGCAATTGAGTGTATATCTTTTGTTGATGTTGTTTTAGTGCACTTTGCTGCAACGCCATGGAATGCTATTTTTTTTAAAAATATTAGTGTCAATTGATTGCTTGACAAAGATCTAAAAATTATAGCAAGTTTCCATGTATGGAGCTTAAGACCCTAAGGGGTAATTGTTGAACAATAAATTAAAGATGTTGAATTCGAAAGCCTTCATATCTAACACGTATACTTCATTAGTATTTTGTGTAAGTTTTTTCATTGAGTTTGCTAACTCAACATTAATAAAATTTTCAATATCTGATGGGTCGATATAGTAACCAAAGATTATTTTGTGGTTCTTTTCAATCACAAAAATTAAATAAGTGTATAATTAATTTTGCTATTTTCTTTTCTTTGTTTAAATGACATCCACCACTCAACCTATGGTTCTTTCAATCACACTAATTAAATCAGTGCATAATTAATTTTGCTAGAAATTTGATTATTTCTCTATATGTTGTTATTGGGATCCATTTTCTTTGTTTCAATGCAATCCACCACTCAACCTATGGAAAAGATGTTCAGCACTATACATATGGAAAAGATGTTCACGATGTTCACTTTAGTGAGGTTTTAATTAACACTCTTATGGGTTGGGTATGCTCTTTATAACTTTTTCCAAGCTATTGTAATAGTCCTTTCTAATTTTAATGGTTTTGAATTCTTGGTCTAATGGAAAATATTAATTTGCTTCCAATCATGTGAAAATATTTTGGATTAAAACGGGATTAAAGTGTAGTTGGAAGCTTCAAATTGGCTTGCCACTTTATATTTGAAAGATGGGCTCTAACACGATTGACTGTTGTGATGGTTAAAGCTTGGTTGGTAACAATTGTTTTTCAATGCTAGAGGTAATAATGTAGAGTCAGTTCATAGTCTTCTAATATGTTCGATGATGGATTTGACCAATTATATCTTAATAATAAGAATGGGCTAGCTTACCCCATTCCAGTGACAAATATATTAACAATCTTCTACGAACAACATTGTGTCAATTTATTTAACAACTTCTATGAACAACATTGTGTCAGTGGTATCATTTGCAAAAAACATAATCCACCTTGTAATATTTCTGAACTAGTTTTTATGATGGTTTTGGCGGTCCACACAAAAATATCTAACAGCTTTGTGAGAAGGAATTATGTTTATGTTGTGATTGCTATATGAGAAATTTAAAAGTAGTGACTATCTAGCCCAAAGTTCACTAAGAACAAAAAATACCTTAATACTTATTTTTCCACCCAATGCATGCCTCAAGGAACAATGATTGACACAAATGAAGAGCATATTTTGTTGCTATCCTTAAATTTTCCTAAGTAGGTTGATGTGCATTTTGTTATATTTTGACTCTTGATTTATGGCAATTATTTATTGATTGTTTTCAAAGGCCTAATCTTCGTATGGCCAAATTTATTGTGTCGAGAGGCACTATATAGACCAGTATGGGGGAGATGTTGTCACATAACGTAACGTTACGAAAATAATAAGAGCATGTAGATGGAAGAGCGAAATAAGAGTAAGTATTGAATTTATAGTGGTTTGTTAGGTTGGTGATCCGATCACTATGTTTGTTTGTAAGGAACTGTGTTTGTCTAAAGAGCAAAATCAGAGTCCAGGGTTTAAAGCAAATTGTTAGGTAATTTCTACATGTGAATTTCCCCACTAAAATTACAATTGAAATATTGTAATGGCGCGACATTATGTAGTCTATATTTTTGTGGAAACTTTCCTTTGCAACAAGAACTATGTGTGTGTTTACTCCGAAATCTTTTCCATGGATTTCATCGACTTTGAGGTCTCACAACTTGTACAAATACTAGGACATAATTATGAAATTAATTAGTCAATAATCTTAGTTCTAAAAAATTATAAGATATGGACACGTTGGCTTACATACATACATGTTATCATCAATATCAAAATAATAGTAAACCATTTTATGCTAATCGAGTCACTAAGTGATTGTTCAGGAGTAGTTGTGTAGATGGAAGACCAAAATACGAGTAAGTATTGAATTTATAGTTGGTTGTCAAGATGTTGATCCGATCACTATGTTTGGAAGGAACCGTGTTTGTCCAAAGAGCAAAATCGGAGTCCAAGGATTAAATTGAATTGTTAGGTAATTTCTCCATGTGAATTTCCACATTAAAATTACAGGTGAAAAATTGTAATGGCGCAACACTATGTAGTCTATATCTTTGTTGAAAATTTCCTTTGCAACAAAAACTATGTCTATGTTTACTTTGTAATCTTTTCCATGGATTTCTCTCTTAGATTACATCGACTTTAAGGTCTCCTAGGACCTAGTCCTTATTTTAGCTCCCCTAGAGCTTAATTTTGGTCATCATAAGCCATCTTATCCATTCAGAGCCCCTTGGTTACCACGCTGAAATCTAAAGGTGCCCTCGTGCATGATTTTACGAGTTAGCACAATTAATTCCATGATTAAGGGTGCCTTGTCCCCTTGATTGACTAGGTAATTGACTGTTACACCTAGTTTCACTGCCACTGAGTGTAGGAGTGCCTATTTTGATCACTGCAAGTCAGTATTTCACCCCCTTGGAGTCTCATTCCTTAATTTCTAGACCCAATGACTCAGTCATGCGGCAGTCCACCTCAGTTGACTAGCCATTCATCATCGATGGTCACTAGACCTTATTGGGAGATAGTTCCAATGCAAACTAAGCTTGCCACTTGTGTGGATTGCAACTACCTCTTTTGGCTCACGAATTTCTCCTTTGGAGATGTATTATTGATGTACACATTTACTGAATAATAATGTAATGGATGTTTTTCCAATTGTTCTTCATTCTCTTGTGTTGTAACAAACTTTTTTCTTCTCTATTTTTCCTGCTCAATTCGTTTGATCTTTGTTAGACTTAGTGTGAATTTTATCTTTGTCTCTAGATCTCTGTGAAAATTTCACAAAATCTCACATGGTATCACATCTTTGCTGAGCAAAGTACTCTTTCAAAGAGTTTTTTAGATTTTTTTGTGCAGGTATTCTACAACAGCTTCCATGAATCTGAAAGCAGTTCCAACTCTCTCCATTCAACTATGATGAGTGGAAACCAAATATGATAGCATTGATGATCAAGGTTGTCGTTGCACACCGAGCACACTGAGAGGGGGGGATGTGAACAATGTGTATAGCTTTTTATTACTTTTTCAACTTTAACAATCATCAGCAGCTGATTCAATACGTCATTCACTAATGTATTATCACATTATCAATATATCATCAACATCATTAACAATTACAACTCATCATCACATATCATATCATCATCACATAGGAAGCATAGCAAAACACAGTACATAAGATTTTTACGTGGAAACCCAAGTCCTGGGGAAAAACCATGAAAGCCTTTATAATAATAATTTACCAGTAACAACTAAGTAGAGGCAACAACTCTCTTTGTTACAACGACTTCAATTCTTTAGCTGCAACTGGAAGGAGGCTACAACCCCCTGGTTTACACGCTACAACTTGAAGGAAGCCTTAGCTCCCTAGACTTCCTTGCCCCGTCCTACCACCCTGATATAAAGATAGATATTGCTGAATCACAACCGCATTGATCCTAACCAACACCTGTACCACATTGCACAATATGTATCACACTGCACAACCATTGTCACTGCTCATCAATTGACCACTGCTCATCAGAACTGTGCCACACAATTCATCAATTTATTCAATCACTCTGTCCAATCTAGCTGTACCAAATCAACCTGTCTGATTTAGCTATACCAATCAATCTGTCTGCATAAATCAATCAACTATTCACATCATTTGAATCAACAAATCTGAGTTCAACCACCTTTATACGAGACCACCTAGGTCAAACCAAATGCTCATACAACTTAGCCAATCTGAGTTAGACCAAATGCACATGTAGCAGCCTATGCTAATCTTGCTCAACTGAACCAACCTCAAATATACAGAAGTTGCCAAAAACTCAGACTGTGGTAGAGACAGTCAAAGATCTATAGGATCTCGAATTTTTGAAGGTGGAAAACAGTTCGAATTTAAGCAGAGGGAGCCCGAAAATCTGAAGCAAGCAGCCCGAATTTCTGTAGAAGAGACAATCCATAATTTCTGCAGGAGAGACAGTCCGAAATTCCCAGAAGGAGGCAGCGACCGAAAATTAGAGCTCAGTCAACACTTTTCACCTCTGAGATTCATCACATTCTGAGGTATTACATTCTATGAGTTCAAGATGGCTCTTATCTTCTATACTTGATAAACATCTCTTTGGAAACATTGCAAACAGGGTGTTTAGGAGACTTACCTGGATCTTGTACTGACCTTTCTATGGAGCTGTTTTCAACTTTCTATTATTCAGGGGAGTAGAGTTGATTTATCTTTAGTCATAGTTCTTCAATTGAGTTGCACTTTCCTGTTTTCACCTTTTGGAGACCTGCCAGATCTGCAACCATGAGTTTGATTACTTCTTCTTCATGTCTTTTAGAGGAGTAGAGCTGTTCTATTTTGAGCAATAGTTCCTTAGTTGAGCTGCACTTTCCTATCTTCTTCATTTGGAAATCTGTTAAGCCTTCAAGAATGGCTTCCATAGCCATTGAATTATTTTTCCTTGCGTCCTTTTGAGCTGTTGTTTTCACTTTCTTTGGAGGAGTATATCCAGTGAGAACTGATTGCCATATACCAACTCCTTCTGCCTCAAGATAAGCCTGCAGTCTTATTTTCCAAATCAAGTATTTTGTCCCACAAAACAATCCATTCACTAAGAACCCCATGGTGTGTTAAGGATCTCCTTCAAGCTGGTAGGGCTTACTGTGAAGGCCTGCTCTGATACCATTTGTCGGACACACCGACCAGGCTGAAACGAGGGGGTGAACAGTGTGTATAGATTTTTATTACTTTTTCAACTTTAACAATCATCAACAACTTATTCAATATATCATTCATTAATGTATTATCACATTATCATTATATCATCAGCATTATTAACAATTACAACTAATCATCACATATCATCATATCATCATCACATAGGAAGCATAGGAAAACACAGTACACAAGATTTTTACGTGGAAACCCAAGTCCGGGGGGAAAAACCACAGAATCCTTTATAATAATAATTTACCAGCAACAACTGGAAGGAGGCAACAATCTGTCCAATCTTGCTGTACCAATCAATCTGTCTGATCTAGCTGTACCAAATCAATTTGTCTAATCTAGTTGTACCAATCAATATGTCATTGTTTGAATCGGTAAATCTAAGTTCAACCAACTATATACCAGACCAAATGCACATGTAGCAGCCTGTGCTAATCATGCTCAACTGAACCAACCTCAAATATATAGAACTTGCCGAAAAATCAGACTGTGGTAGAGACATTAAAAGATCTATAACAACCCGAATTTCTGAAGGTGGCAAACAGTCCGAATTTATGCAGAGAGGGAGCCTGAAAATTTGAAGCAAGTAACCCAAATTTCTGTAGGAGAGACAGTCCATAATTTCTGTAGAGAGACAGTTTAGAATTTTTGTAGAGACAGTCCGAAATTCCTAGGAGGCAGTCACCGAAAATAAGAGCTCACTCAACACTCTTCACCAGTGAAATGAGTTGGATTAGGTTTTATTTATACACATGTTTCATGAGAAAATTTTCTTGGCCGACCTAGTATTTTTTAGGAGTAATTTATTTATTTTTGTTTCAAAGTTTTTCTTTTAGGGCTAGTCGACTTTGGGAGTTTATAGCATTGAGTAGAACCATTTTGATTTAAGTCAAATGCTAGGGTTTTTACTACTATCTATTAACCAAGGTAAGGGCTTTTTGAGGGCTTCTACAAAAATGTTTAAACCATTCTTTTCCACATGCTTTGACCAGATTATTAATACCACTTCACCATTCTTTATGCAACCACAAGGGCTTTAATTAGCGGGCATGAGGGTTTTAAGTCTTTAAGGGCTTTCAACACAATGTGGCTTCATAACCATATGTCAAGTGTATGGTCAACCTTCAAAGTGACCACTAGTGAATGGGCTTCAAGGTATGACTCCAAGTAGGGGCACATGTCAAAATTTTCTTTGTCACTTCAAACTTGGAGGGCTTCACCACCACATTTATGGGTTCCAAGGACTTCATCATTGGCTTCTATGGATTGTGCAAGAGGGATTCTTTGTGGGCTTCTCCGTGCTACACCTATTAACCTTATGGATTTTCTATCCCATGTTGAGGACTTCCTTTCATCAAGTGTGTCATATTCAAGAGCATCATGTGTGAGGGTTCTAGGACCTTTAACAATGGTACAAGGGTATCATAGGGGCTGCAAACTAACATACATAATGATTTTAAGGTTTTAAGGTCTTCAACACCATAGCTATATGTCCAAGGGCTCCATATTCACAGTTTGTGGGCATAGGGACCAAACTACCACATCATCCAATCATGCAACATAGAGACCTTCAATCAACAGACAACGAGGAGCAAGGATACAACAATGACTCAATGGGACCAAGATACAACTTAGGGGTACTCAACCCAGTTAATGGGTAGCCAGGGGTTTTGGCATTGTCCCAAGGCCTCCAAGGGCTTCAAGCTTGGGCTTGCACAATGTCAAAAGGTCTTTTCTTGACACAGATAACAACAAACCAAACACTAACTCTCAGGGGCTCCACAAGGGGCACTGAGACTCAACTGTTGGCATCAATGACAACTTAATCAACAATCTCCCCCTTTGTCATTAATGACAACACTCATACTCTTTTTTCAGAAAAATCTCTCCCTGTCACAATTTCTCTCCCCCTTGGGCATCAATGGAAAAGGGAACATCCTTTGACAATATAGCTACCCCTCAGGGCATGCTCCCCCTATCAACAACTTCTCTTCCTTTTTGCATCAATGGCAACGAGAACCTTCTTTGTAAAATTGCTCCCCTTATCATTGGGCACTGTTGGTACTTTTCATTTTTGTCTTGCTCAATTGACTTTCTTCTCCATACTTTGTTAGATTGATTGTTGTTCATGATATTCAATTGAATTTGCTTTCTTCTCCAAACTTTAACTTCTCCCTGCATTCTACAATGTTTTGCAAAATGACCATAGTGATGGCAGCTATAAGATTGGACAGACAATGTACCTTGATTACTTTATGGAGTGGTTCTGTCATGAGCTCTACAAAGGATGGCTTTATGACCATACTTGTTACACTTGTAGCAGTGACCATGGAACATTATAAGAAATGTCTGAGCAAAGGATCTTTCTTCTATATAATTGTTGGTCTCTTCTTCTTTTTCCCTGAAACTCTTACTTTCTTCAATATTCTTTCCGATCTTCAAAATTGTTTTTAACTTAGCAACTATATTGTCCAGATCTTCCTTCAGAGAGAGGATCTTCAATTCTTACCTTTGACAATTTTCTATCTTTTCCTGGAGTTGTCTTGTTAGGTCTTCTATTTTCTTGACTTCTTCTACCTATTTTTTCAGATCCATAATACTGCCTTCCATTTGTCCTTTTGATTTATGATCTTCCTCATGAGATTTTTGTAGTTGTCCTTTTAGTACTTGATTTTCTTTTCTGATCTTTGAGGATTTGATTTCTTAGTCAGACATACCTTTCGTAATTCTATCTTCAAGGATTTGAATTCAACTTCTTGTTTTCTTCTTAATTTCTCTTCAATCTCGTGACCGAATTGAATTCCCTTTTTGTGTCTTGAATCTCCTTTCTGACTGGTGGTACTTTCCTTCTGCAATTTTTCAAGTAAGGTACTGATCTCACTATCTTTGTCTTGAAGTTTGCGAGTCAATTCTTTCTCCTTATCTTCTAGCTTTCTTTTGAGCCTGTCAATTTCTTTTGATTGCCTTTTATTTTTAGCAGTTGACTTCTCAAGTTGATCCTTCAGAGAGTTAGATATGGCTTCTTTGATTTTGGCAGCTTCTTCA